>OZ026520.1:79246403-80638903 GCA_964019695.1 Loripinus fragilis
TCGGTAGTATTTTGAGTGGCCCCTTACGACAGGTTTTACTGTATAAGTCTACTTTCTATGCAGTAAATGGGATTTCATTTTGCGTATATGTACATGAAGTACCTTCATAACATATCTCTTTATAACACAGAATTGGATATAACTTGGTCATTCTGTGGCTCCCAATTTTTTTACCATGAAATTTTTGAAAGAAATTATAGGAAAATGACCATGAAAATAGTCCCTTTATATCATGGTTTACGCATACCTATAATCCCAAACAATGCAGGGATTGCACTGTACATTATCAGAGCATGATTCAATTCTAAACAAGGTCTTGCTTTATATCACTTTTTTCTTAGAAGTCTGCTTTACAGTACAGTAAAACCCGTGTAAAACAGCCACTCACAAAAAACCCACAAATTGGTTTTCAAGACCAATTATCGCTGAATGAAGGTCAAAAGTATTGCAGAATGCTCCAGAGGGAGCATTCTGCAATACTTTTGACCTTCATTAAGCTACCATTTGTCATTAAGAACTTTGTTTTGTCTACTTTTGAGTGGCAGTTTTACACAGGCTTTATTGTAAGTAAATAGCAGGCTGATTTGGGCTTTCACTGTATTTTATGCTTTAAGTTTTGTACATTTTCTCAAGTTGACAGTATAAGTACCCCATGCAGAAATGGAGTAAAACTTTAATTCATGGGATAGTCAAATTATTTAATACATAAAAAAGAAAAAGATTTAATTTAGATAAAATATATGTTTACTTACAAATATGCACATTATCTTAAAGGATGCATCTTCATTTTATGATGGTGTTTTGTAATATTTTTTGAACAAATTTGCTTCACTGCACTCAATTTATTTTTTGCCTCCCTTTGAATCACAAAATATTTGTCAGAATAGCAAACAGTGAAACTCCTGATTCAGGAGCATTCTGATCTTGATCTGCACAGATTGCTCATACCCGTAGTGTCATTAAATTTTTGTTTGAAATTAACATATAATCTCAGAGAGAACAGCCGACCACTGGAAACTATGGTTTTTGTATGTTTGATTTGATTCTTTACGTCCCATCAACAACCTTTCAGTTAAACAGGGGCGAGTCTTCCTGGGTTGAACCAGTGCTAAGCTAGGATAAATGCTCAAGGACCACAACGTAGTGACGACGGTGAGGCTCAAACCCGCGGCCCTTCGGTCTCAAGTCAAACACTCTACCACAGTGCTCCTATAATGAACCTGTGTAAAGATTATTACCAAAGGGGTACGTGCAATAAGAGGCTATTTTGGCCCCCCCCCCCCTATGAGGTCAAAATACAAAAGTTGCACTTCACATGTTTCTTCTTTTTAGTTTATTAGAACAAAAGCCTAAGTGTAAAGGTCTGGTATTGATTCGACTTTTATGGTTGCTATGGTAACAAAAATGGCCGCCAAAATAGGCTGAAAATAGGAAAATGACCATTTTGGAGCAAATTTGAGACATATAACAGGAATTAATATAGAGCACAAGCAAATACCAAAAAAATATTTTAACAGATGATGAGAATTATCACGGCACACAATATATTAAAAGTTTTTTTTGTACTTGCTTGTGCTGATAACTAATTCTAAAAAAATCAGTCTCCAAAAGCCTCAAATTTGGCCTAAAATGGCATTTTCTCTAATTTAAGCCTATTTTGTCGACCATTTTGGTTACCATAGCAACCAGTAAAAGTAAAATAAATGCCAGAATTTTACACTTGGGCTATTCTTCTAATAAACCAATAAGATGAAATTGGTGACCTTAATGCACGTACCCCTTTGCATGGGAAACTATGGTAACAATTACTTACTCTATCCAGTAACTGTCAAACTTTTTTATCCTGGCGAGGGTTTAAAGCTCTATACATATCAGCATAAAAATAATGTAATGATCAGGAAATGCCAGTCGCAGATCAACCCATGGCACCACAAGGAAGAGACACATCACACAGACAACCATATACTGGTATCAGACCAGTAAATAGGGGAATAGCTATGCCTTGCATTTTATTGCTATTTCACAACGAGTTAAGCATGATAAGGGTTAAGCTGACAAATACACTTGGGCCCAGAAAAATGCACAGTATATTTGATGATGCATCATGACATCATACAGTAGATGACAATTAGATGCAATACCTGTCAAAATTAATTAAGGTTAATTTAAGTACATAATTATTATTTATCCTAAAAGTACATGCATATCATTCAAATGTATCTTTAAGTTATTATTTTCACAAACCAAGAGTTTTAGCCCTTCACTCGCTATGAACAAAAGCATCTGAAAATGTGGTCTGCTGAAGTATCTACTGCATGACAGGACAACATACAGGCAAACAGTGTGGACCCAGATCAGACTGCTCTTAGAGGAGCAGTCTGATCTGGTCCATACTGTTTGCTATATAGACATTTTAAATGGATTCGCAGACGATAAAGGAGATGATTTCTAGTCCTGATTAGCAGCCAAAAAATTAGGGGACTTCATCTGTTATCACAAAAATTAAGTTGACTGAACAATTTGTCAAACATAACTCACTGAAGCTCATTCTTTGGAGTCTGGTCATTTTTTTTCTTCAAATTAATAGCATAGTGTCTACCACTTAAGTCTGAATTTGCAAGATTCCACATGGCCAGGCTAGAAACATGGTACCACTAGGAAGAAACACATCACACAGACATCCATAGACTGGTATCAGACCAGTAAATCTGGACCCAATTGTCACCTTAACCCTCATCATGCTGCCCTCTTCACCAGTCATTTGTAACCACTGCCCACACCTACAGAGATGGGGGTAAGGTGTGCGTGTGTGGGGGGGGGGGGGGAGGGGAGGCAGAATAATGACCAGGGCATGGACCTTGCCTTTCCTGACAGTGCTGGATAACTGCAAGGCTGGTGCTATTATGGAAATATACCATAATTTATGAAAGTATAAAGCAGGGTAATGACCATTGGATGGTCCCAAAGTGCAGGGCTTTTAACAGGACTGTAAATTCTGAAACATTTTACCTGCAAGGTGGGGGTGGAGTATTGGTTACAAATGACTAGAGCATAAAGCATGAGCTGTTTGCAACTATGCCAGCGTGTCTACTGCATCTGAATCTTGTAACGGTCTGTTTTGCACTTTTTTTCAACTTTGGAAACTTCTTACAAGCTTCGTATAAATGGGCCTCGATGCAACAAAACCTGTCTTCGGGGATTTGCGAACAACACAGGCACAGATCAGCCTGCGCATCCGCGCAGACTGATCAGCACCTTTGTTATTCGCTTTTTAGAAAGTACCATATCTAGACTTGCTACAAGCGAAATTTCAATTTTCTAGCTAGTCTCTGTAGCTGAGGGTACTGGTTTGAGTCTCGCTTTGTTGGAAACCCCAAAGACAGGTTTTGTCACGACAAGGCCCAAATGTTAGCCAGCTGATGTTCCTAATATGTGTAGTCAGCATATGGCCCTACTCTGTGCTATCTATCTATCTATCTGTCTGTCTGTCTGTCTGCCTGCCTGCATGAGTGTACATGCTTTCATCTACAAAATGACAGAAGAACAGACACAATGCTGATTGCTCTATCCCCCCAACTTGTTGGCCAAGGGATAAAAAAACAAAGGTATGCTTACACAATGCACACATGTCAAATACACTAAATCCAATATCTGTGTACATTTACTAGAACAGGTATACAAAAAATGACAAAATTATTAACAAGGTGGATTTACATTTTAATTACAGGTAGAAATAGTAACAATTACAGGTGAAAATAACAAAATACATCTTAATTACAGAGAGAGATAATAAATAACAAATAGAAGCTCTATGTGAATATCTCGAGAATACAAGGTGGAAAAAAGTGTTTGCTATTTTATACAGCTGATGTTAACTATACTTCTACCACCACCTCTAAGTAATGACCCTCGATTCATTCAATTCATTTACAGTTACAGTCACGCCTCAAAGCGTTTTGTGGAAGTATAAGTACAAATATCTTAAAAATATTCTTTATCACTTTGGAGCCAAGTGCTGGTTTTTCTGACATGCCATATTTAAATGTATACTCAGAAGAAAAAGTTTAGTCAGTACTTATGTTTTCTCATAAAATCAACAATACTGCATATATCATTGTCAAGTTTTATACATGAGTTGTATTATCGTAACTTTACATGTAACTGTTTATTGCGTGACAAATAATGCCTCTATTAGACTATATCAACCAAATTTCAAAATGCACGAGGTGCACGTGCTGCGGTAAACCGGCAGGGTTATTTTCTCATATACTGTTCGATATTGAAAGAGAGTTGTACCTATTGCAATAATCCGGAGAAAATTCAGTGCTAGCAAGCTTAATTCGCCGTCCAGGCTATCAACAAATTACAGAAATACCGCGTTTTGACGTCTTGAAACAGGTACACGTGTTGCTTTCGTAACACGCAGTTTTGGATGCAATGAACAAACAATTTATCGTCTGCAAACACGTTTTCAACGGCCTGGGAGTAAAAATGACAAGCCTCCGTTAGGGAGACTACGGATAACGACGCCATTTGAAGTTAGGGTCATAGTGACGTCAACATGACGTTATCGCTTCATGGTCGCTTGGAAACTTCTTAAATTCCTTAGTCATTCAACAGGTACGAGAATTTCCGTCTTTACTTCCAGAAATCGTCTGAGGGGCGCTAGACTGATTTTTGAGTTATGAAATTTGAATTTTAATATTGACCACTTTGTGTAATTTTGATAAAGAAAATGGGATTAATTTCAGAATGTTTTGTTGAAAATGTTCACATTTGTAAGACATTACATGAATTTTAGTTTGAGTAAGGTTTTTGTCAATATTAAGACTGTCTTACAAAAGTATTGCACACAGTGTCTGTACTGACTAAACTTTTTCTTCTGAGTATACATTCCATATTCAAACGATCTTGTGTTCTCAGCAAATTTCCAAATCTTCTGCAACATTTTCCCAAGTCTACGACAAAAATGTGTGTCATAACATCATGCTAATCCTATTGCATTCAAAATTGGAAAAAATGAGGTTTACTATTTCTCAACAAAATTTTGGACTTAACTATAATCACTCAGTTTGAAAAGAAATTTCTTTACTACAACTAAGATATCGTAGTGGACTAAACATGCAACTTGAAAACAAGAACAACACATTTCCATGTGTTTTTCCCCATTCTTCTGAGATTGCTCAGAATTTGCCAACCATTCACTTTTGTTGTTGACATTAACAGGTTATAAGAGAAGTTACTGTCCTGCCAGCCAAGAGTGACAGTGACGTCATGATTTTTAAAAAGTTATCAGGGACTTAAATTATAGGATTAATCCTATCTGCAGGATAGGATTAATACACAAGTTATCTATCGATTCATGCTAACTCAAGTGGCAAGTACAAGTTAATGCTTTACTTAGCAATTGTAAACAAATATTGCATCACTGTCACTCTTGGTTGGCACAAAAGTATAATTTATCATATGACGTCTGATCTGTGAGTGATACGATATAACATCATGCATAAAATCGATAAACCACCAGTGTTTTTCAGGTTTTGCATGGAACATAATGTAATGACAGCCTGAATGTTGCATATATATGGCAAAACCTTATTGTTTTCAAACTCAAAAATGTCATTTGAATGTCGTTTTAGAGTCATTTGATAAAAAGAGTCTTACCTTCTTGCTGCTGTATTATCAAATTTATTAAACTCGTCGCGAAAAAGTAATAGAATACTTGCATTCTATAGATTTTCCTCAACTCATTTTGATAAATTCAACTCATTTAATAAATTTAATAAAACGTGAGCATTCGTGTAAGATCCATTATTCAATTTTCTTATTTTTCAACCAAAAATTAACTAGTGCATACTCAAAAGAACCGTAATATTTACAATTTTCTATCAAAAATTTTGTTTATCCAACATGATAACTTTTCAAAGTTGTATCACTTTGAATTTTGATAAACTACTTCTTTAGAAAACAAAATTTAATAAAACAAACACTTTTGACCACATTTCTGGAATATACAACAGCTTATCAAACCCTTCCACAAGCAAAAAAGCAAACACTGCTTACTTCTAACAGCACACATGTTAGACACTAAACTTGTCCCCTTCACACAGACAAACCACTAAACTATGGGGGGAAAACAATACTTATTTTGATATCATAAACAAAATTCGCCAACAGACAACTTTTGTCATTTATCATCTGCAGACTATTTTACAGCTACTAACCCTTTGTATTCTGATGGCTTTCCCCATACATATTGATACAATAAGTATGGGACTGCCCATTATGTACTTTAAGGGATCACAGGTAGAATTTTCTAAATTATGATGTTTTTTCTGTACCTGAAGATTGTTTCAATCTTAGCAAACAGTGCAGACCCTGATGAAATGCTTTACACAGACCACTCTTGAGTGCAAATCTTATAACAGATTGATTCAAGAAATAATATTTACACTATAAATATAAAGCAAGAACTTTACAAGGGTCACAGACATAGGCTTTAGCTCAACTATGTATGACTGCGTTTTAACGCTATGGACAAGTCTCGTGAATTCCAACAGCGGGTAAATTTCGAAAACAACACCCTTGCTTTATTTTAAACTAGACGAACAGTGAAGGTCGCAATAAGACAGCCCAGGATCTCATCAGGATCTTCCCTGTGTGCAATGGTATGTTGAATTTATCCGCTGGTCAGTCACCAGATTTTCTCCTAATGAACTCGGAGTGATCAAAACTATTGAATGGCCATCATTCTATAGGGACCAGTCTACATTTCACAGCATACCATCTCAGCTATTGAATAAAATGAAATTTTACAAAATTATATAACCTCCTTTATGAAAACAGTGTGGATCTAGATCAGCTGCCTTCTGATGAAGCCAGCTGATCATGAGCCACACTGGTTTTTATCCAAACTGTAAATCCATATCAAATAATGAGATGGCACTACCTATTAACTCTCTGCTTGTTAATTTTTCATGCTTTTGTTGTCATCTGTTCACTATTTTCAAAACTAACTTTTTCTAACAATTCTTTCAGAAACACTATCTGAGTGTCAAACTGTCCGAATCCAGATCAGGAGGGACATTCTAAAGGTCCTGATCTGGGTCTAAACTGTTTGCAAAGGTAATCAGCAGACGACAAGTTGCCCCTAGCAAGGAAAGAGTAAAGTACTTGGTGAGCATGTATATGCACCTAAAATGTCGGATATGGTACAGTAAAACCTTCGTAAAACGGCAACTCTCAAAAAGACAGAAAAATAATTTTTAAGATCAATTATCACATGATGCAGGTCAAAAGTATTGCAGAATGCTCCTAGGGGAGCATTCTGCAATACTTTTGACCTTCATTAAGCTACCATTCGTCATCAAGATCTTTGTGTTGTCTATTTTTGAGTGGCCGTTTTACTGTATTACGAATGTACCAATTGTGGCATTCAGTGAAGAATGGACCAACAAACCCCTTGCACATCATTCTGGGTTCATTAGCATTAAGGATCATACCCTGTAAGAGGAAAGACTTAAAGTGATATGGATAAGAATAACTAAATATACATGTACCAAATACAAATCTAAATTATGATTACGGTAAATGTTCTAAAATTTCGAACACTCTAAAATTACGAACACCTGAGTTTATCGCCGAAAATAATTTTTAAAACATCCTAAAAAATCGAACACTGACCTTTTTAGGAAAAGCGAATTTCTAAAATTACGAACACACCTTATTTTCCGCGGAAAATCGATGTCCGTTTACCTGTTTGTCCCATCTGTGTTCGGTATACTTCTACCGTACAGCACGTGAGCGGTAGCGGCATTTGGAATGTTCCATTCTACTTAGATTTGTAATCTGGCATGTGGCGTTCTATTTCGCATGCCAGCGCGCGACGTTTTACATTATACATTAGTCAAGGTCACCAGCATTGACGAACTTGATGCACGGACAAGTTCCTGCAACGATTCCGAAACTGCTTTGACTAACCCTATTGAGTATATGTATCCACCCAAATGGCTGAGATCATTATTTATTACTGACCAAAGGCCGCGATTCAGCTAATTGCGCGTGAATTATGCACGTTGACAAACGCATATATAGTGTGCTGTGACACGTACTCGTTTTTTTCTCTAAAATACCAGCCCCGAAGAGAGAGAGTTAACTTAAGGCTTAAATGTGTGTGTTTGCACAATCTCGTCAGGGTTTCGTTCACTAACAAAGTTTAAAGTGGATGAAGACTCTAGCCAAATAAAAATTCTAGACATCTACGTACGTTGACTTTAAAATACTTAAAATACTTGTCAGCGGTTTTCTAAGTACATGTAATAATGGCTATTCCTATCAATCAAAAAATCAAATTCCTCAAAATGGAACATTTTAACAAACTGTTGAGCCGATCGCGGCGTGTCTGTTTGTCCTCATGAAACTGCACATGGAGGGTCCTACGAGTGCATTACCGGTATAATGTACGCACAGACGCACATACATGTACCAAGAAATAAATTGATTGTAGCACGATTCTGCATCTTGATGAATTTGCACGATTCTGCATCTTGATGAATTTATTATTTACATATTTAATTTCATGAAATAAGTCAGCTATGCGAGCAGCGAAGGCTCAGACGAGCCTGCGCATCCGCGGAAAATCGCCAGCGCCTGACATCTCAGAAATCGCTTTATTTACCACACGTCTGTAGATGTATGTACCCCGACTTTGTTACAGGAGAAGATCACCGCACACGCAGTCTTATCAGCACCTTTAGAACAAAAATTAAACATTTTGTTAGGCCAGATCTGGGCCCAAACTGGTTTGTCACAGCCTCTCGGGGGGGGGGGGGGGGGGGGGGGGGGGGGGGGGGGGGGGGGGGGGGAGGGGGGGTCCAGCACTGCTAATAGTATATCAAAAAGGACAGGGTAATAGTTCAGGGACATGTTTTTGAGATCAAAGAAGCCGACTATCAGACCACGTGTTGTTGTTGTTTTAAGACTCGGGTAGCACGCGGTGGCTTTGGGCGCACGAAAGCGGACTTAGCACACAAAACATAATTGCTGTGTCTCCTTTTCATGGGTTTGCATGAAAAAAAAAACAATTTCAATGAACTCGAGCATGAAACGGCGCACTGCATGCATGAAAAACTTGATTTGTGGTACTTGTCTGAATTTTCCTTTTCTTTGAGATATGAATGTACCACCCAGCGTATCGTACGCATCGGCTCGAAGGCAATATATCATAAATTGAGCCGCGAGACAATGTGGCATTTTGACGAGTGTAGACTCAGACGAGCCTGTGCAGCCTCTTTTTAAGCTTACAAATTCCAAACGATGTTCAGTCAGTAGCTTAACACTCATATAATATTCACGCGACTACGTAGCAAAGGTTCTGATCAGCCTGTGCATATGCGCAGGCTGATCTGAGGCTTTGCTGATTGTTGGAAATCTCATGTCACGGCTCGATTATATTTTTCCGAGGCATCGGACGCAATGTCGAACGTTCGCTTACATGATTAATTCTTGGTATCCTGTTTGCCCCTGATTTGATTTGGCAAGACGTCGGAGATCTTCTGGATCCAAACTATTTGCAAACTTTGAGAGAGAGAGAGAGAGAGAGAGAGAGAGAGAGAGAGACTAGCGCTTGCATACGAATCTCTTGTAATCTCGAAACATATGTATTGGTGCTGAAAATGATACTTGGAGATGCTTCTCGTGCGCATCGGCTTTTGCACGACAAAGTCGGATATTCGACAGTATTGATGCTTTGCATGCTTTCAATTGCATGGCCAAATGTTTAAATTGACGAAACATTCTTTCCTGAATTCCATTCGGATCAGATCTGGATCCGAACTGTTCTTCTTTTTGAAGAGAGAGAGGATCCAAATATCACTAAAAGCGGGCCATCATCGGCTCGCCATCGAAACACCTTTAAATGGCATTTCGCTGGCCCAACGTTGAATGCTGGATTGTTAGTTTTGAGAATTACAGGGGATCTGGTCCAGTATTGATAAGAAATGCTATATTTTTGTGATTTTTCAGGGGGGGGGTCCGGACCCCCTGTCCCCCCTCTGGATCCGCGCATGGGACCGGACAATGTATGCACTTATTGAGATATACTGAAAACCCATTTTATCGTGTGCATCGGCTTTTGTACGACACTTTGCATACTTTCTATCGCCATTCAGTCTCAAATTCCATTCGGGTCTGATCTGGATCCAAACCGTTTTTGCAAATGTAAATAGAGAGAGAAAGGGAGAGAGACTGGTACATGCACATCCTTTCGGGAAAATCAAAGTGCATCGACAGATCGACAAGTAGAGAGAGAGAGAGAGAGAGAGAGATATATGTGTGTGTTCTTTTTGAATTTCGTCATTTTTTAACTCTGAGAACTCGTCTACGTATTTCAAAGTTTCATGTATATCTTTGCAAAAAATTCTGATCGACGAGATTACATTATAAACGGCATTTGCGCAGATGGAGAGCAAGTGAAAGCGTTTTGGTTTTCTGAAGGAAGAACGAAAGTGTAGCGGTTCATCGGTAGTCCGAGGTTAAATAAGTGGACTTTTACAACTTGTAAGTAAATTGAGTGACATAACATGCACGTGCCTGGCTCTCGACTTGGTAATTAACGCACGCGCTGGACAGCGACAAGAATTTAGCGGCGGTTGAAAAGAAAAATGAGTAGATAGCGCAGAATCATATCGCCGTGTTTTCAACACGTTTCTACCACATTTTTACATGCATATATACCATTTTTGCTCATGCTAAAGACCACATTCTAAAATTACGAACACTAGCACTTTTTCTGAAACGTAATTTCTAAAATTACGAACAACGGAAATAATACGGTAAATGTTCTAAAATTTCGAACACTCTAAAATTACGAACACCTAAAATTATCGCCGAAAATAATTTTTAAAACATCCTAAAAAATCGAACGCTGCCCTTTTTCGGAAAAGTGAATTTCTAAAATTACGAACACACGTTATTTTCGGTGGAAAATCGATGTCCGTTTATCTGTTTGTCCCATCTGTGTTCGGTATACTTCTACCGTACAGCACGTGAGTGGTAGCGACATTTGGAAGGTTCCATTCTACTTAGATGGGTAATCTGGCACGTGACGTTCTATTTCGCATACCAGCGCGCGACGTTATACATTATTCAAGGTCACCAGCATTGACGAACTTGATGCACGGACAAGTTCCTGCAACGATTCCGAGACTGCTTTGACTAACCCTATTCACCCAAATGGCTGAGATCATTATTTATTACTGACCAAACATTGACCACCAGGCCGCGATTCAGCCCGGGGATTCAGCTAATTATACGTGAATTATGCGTGTTGACACAAGCGGAAGCAATTCTCATTAGTGTGCCAGGTGACACGTACTCGTTTTTTTTTCTCTAAAATACCAGCCCCGAAGAGAGAGAGAGAGAGAGAGAGAGAGAGAGAGAGAGAGAGAGAGAGAGAGAGAGAGAGAGAGAGAGAGACGATCACTTAGGAGAGAGAGAATGAAATAAGTTGAAGTAAAGTGATTTGCAACACAAGGGGTCATTCGGTTTCGTGCAAAATGCAGAGAAAATCGTGCAAGTCGCATGTTGTTGTTTTTTTCTCACGGAGACATCCAATGCGGAAAATAAAGCCACCGTATATTTTGCCTGCGGTCATCATCTCATTTTTATTTATGTGTGATTCTCAGGTGATCCGACTGACACCCCCTACCCTCCCCTCCCTTTTAAGCATTTTAAAGGATTTCCCAGTTCGGCAATATGCCCAAGCCGCGTGCGAAACGGAGGGCACTTCTATCATTCTATGCGTGTGCTATTTTCTTGAGCACAGCTCGGACCCGAGCATGAAATCACCATATGAGCTGGTAAAGACCCTGCTGGTACTTATGACAGATGTGATCGGCGAAGGCTCAGGAGAGCATGTGTGTTTCCACCATCTCGGCAGGGTCTCGCTCACTAACAAAGCTTAAAGGGGACATATCAAGGTTTTTCATTTTTCATTGCAAATTCCTTTTATATGTCGGATTTAATGTATTTATTAAGAACCCAGATCATTTTCCACAATGTTCAGTGATAAAATGAGTATAATTATCGTTTTCTTTAAGCTTGTGCGCTTTGTCAATAAAATATCGACTCGCTTACTTCCCTTGAATTAGTTATTTCCCTTTGCTATCGGAGCGTCCTGATGACGTCACAGAGGCAGTTTATGAAGGACTGTAGTATAGAATCGTGTTGGATTCCGATATTTATTTTAATATTCTCGGATAAAAAAGGGTTTATGTGTTGCAAAAATCACTGCAATACGCATTCTGATCAGTAGGTCCGCTCTCAACGAAATAGTGGATAGATTTTTTTGTTTTAGTGAATTGAATGCCCTACGATAATCTATTTTAGCGGCTCAGAGAAAATGGTAATCTCCGCGACAATTCAAACGATTACGCGTCTATGCGCATGAAACAGTCGTGAAAGCATTCGTAAACCTGAACATCGAGCTATCGTCAATTCAAGCAATAAAAACGGCAGTTTAATTTTGCAATAAAATGAGTCATAAATATTATTTCAGTCCTCCGTTGCGTATGTGTTAAACGAATTTTGTTTATTAGAATTGATTCTTTGCGTCTTTGAGTCATGTCAGGTTGGTCTTCCTGGGTTGAAACAGCACTTAGAAGAGATCAACCTGTCTTGCTCAAGGACACAAACCGCAGCCGTGTCGCAGGTGAGGCTCGAGCCCGTAACCCTTCGATCTCGAGTCAAGCACTCTACCATTAAATCACTGCGCTCCCTAATTCGAATTTTGCCACAATGGGTTAAACTCCAGTGGGGATTCATCAGTCTGTACATTGGGCTCTAAAATTGCACAGTCTTTAACACGCGCGGATACTGAATGTTTTGTCATAGGGGCTCCAAATTTGATTTCTTGTTTTATAAACATTTTAGTTGATGAGGGGACAGAGGATCCAAATACCACGATAAGCGGGCCATCATCGGCCTGCCAGCGAAACGGTGTTTCGTTGGCGTGCCGATGATGGCTTAACCGAGAATGCTGGCTTTGTAGCCTTGTGATTTTTCAGGGGATCCAGACCAGCATTGCTAAGAAACCCTATATTTTTGTGATTTTATTCAGGGGGGGGGGGGGTGTCCGGACCCCTGTCCCTCCTCTGGGTCCGCCCATGTTTAATCCCCGAAAATTAAAACATTCCTGCATGGCGCACCAAGATAATGTGGGCTATGTGGGTAGGTGAGTGTTCATTACGGTATCAGTTAACTGGGGGGGGGGGGGGGGAGAGAGAGAGAGAGAGAGAGAGAGTTCAAAGCCGGCTCGTGAATTTTTGCACTTACCACATATTTTTAGACATTATTTATACATGCATGCGCAGCCATCTTAAGTGGGGCTAGAGCCTAGCAGAGCGGTTCATTTTTGCCCTGCTTTTTCATCACCGACTATGCTTCTAAGTTATCTGTGTGTGAGAGTGGCAGAAACTGTCAAGACTGTGCGCAGATAAGTGTTTTGGACTTTATTGGTAGTACTAAAATCTCATGAGCTCGCTTCTTCTGTGTTCTTTGAAAGCGTCTCGCGAGACGCTTCAAATGAACGCATTAATAGTTTATATTCTTGAAGAAAATATAAAAACCGGGATCTGTGTTGCATCAGAATTTGAACTTAGCAGATGCTCACGCAATATGCTCTTTGATTTCGGTGACTAAATGGCGAGTCTATCTCCCCTTCCCGATATGACATGCATTTTGTCATGTAGAATTCCAGGGCCACGCAACTAAAATCAATAGGTTGTCAATCTACATGTACAGGTCGACATGCGCCCAAAGCCACAGTTTTGGTATTCTTAAAGGAATCCTTCATACATGGTTGCGCAGCCATCTAGCGAGGCTAAGGGCCTGAGTCGCCATCGACGCCGCCAGTAGGCCGATAGTGGCCCGATCTTGGATACTGGATGGGTCTCTACTTTATGTCTATATTGTTGGAGGAGGCCCTTGCGATACTGCATGTGCGCAAGCTCGTCTGGTCCCTCGGTGCAAGAATGAAAATCGCATGAGCTTGCTATAATTTGTCAATGTGCTCATTGGAAGCGTCTTGTCTCAAAAAATGCGTAAAATGATTCCGATGGGCAAGTGGTCAAAAAAGAAAGAAAGAAAAACTAATGCGACATAACAATAATAAATTCAACAAACAAAAAAACTAATCGGTGTTCAAGTCAGTGAACTTACTGATACATGTAGCCCGGCGATCTTGATTCCAAATTCTTAAAAAAAACGCAAAACTGCGTTTCCGACAGTCAAAAATATCCTTTTTGATCGCAAAATTACAGTTTTTGCAATCGATAACAATATATTTTGCGGAACACGATCATCGTTTGAAAATAGAAAACGTTGTTGTCGCCGATCAAGTTTTAATCAATGCGTTCGCTATTGTCGCATGTCGGTGTGATACGACAACGTCACCCGTTTTTTGTATAGACAAATAGTAGACCTAGAATCTATATATAATGGGGTTTGATTAACAAAGACATACAATTTTATTATGCCCGGCGGCTGCCGATCCCGCTGCCGATGTGAGCCTACGATTATGTTTTCAACGGGTCTTCAACTTTCGAGGAACTCGTTGGAATATTGATAAGTGTGTTACAGTAGCCTATTGGTCCAGACTCGTCAATGTCTACCCCGAAACATCATTTAAATCGCTATCAAAGGCGCTATATGTGCTGCATTATTCACTGCGACAATACAGTCAATACACAGTCATCGGACGAACTGCCCTTGTGACGTCACAAATCCAAGGGAAGTGACTCGCCGCTACAGAAATCAGGGGAGATAAGCAGGATAATAAATTATCGGCACTAATTAATCAACGGTCTAATTAGCGAAGATATTCTTATTTTTTACCACAAAAAATGATATGTTTAGCTCTTAGTACCATTTTCTTCCAAATTTTACTGGATTTAGAACTTTAATATGTCCCCTTTAAAGTGGATGAAGACTCCAGCCAAATAAAAATTCTAGACATCTACGTACGTTGTCTTTAAAATACTTGTCGGCGGTTTTCTAAGTACATGTAATAATGGCTATTCCTATCAATCAAAAACATCAAATTCCTCAAAATGGAACATTTTAACAAACTGTTTAGCCGATCGCGGCGTGTCTGTTTGTCCTCACGAAACTGCACATGGAAGGTCCTACGAGTGCATTACCGGTATAATGTACGCACAGACGCACATACATGTACCAAGAAATAAATTGATTGTAGCACGATTCTGCATCTTGATGAATTTAATATTTACATATATTAAATTTCATGAAATAAGCCAGTTCATGAGATTATGGTACCTGTCGCAAAGCTCAGACGAGCCTGCGCGTCCGCGGAAAATCGCCAGCGCCTTAACTGCCCACATACACATAGAAGGAATGTAGATGAAGGTGCATGCCTTAATTTTGGGTAATATAGCCCCACTAAGTGGCTGTGAATTTAAAAACAGTAAAGCCCTTGAGATGGAATTCGCTTTATTTACCACACGTCTGTAGACTTAGTTACATGCGAAGACCAGCCTGCGCACCGCACAGTCTCATCAGCACCTGTTTCTAGAACAAAACATTAAACATTTTGTCAGGCCAGATCTGGGCCCAAACTGTCTGCTACTTTAGTTTGTCACAGCCTCTTGGGGGAGAGGGGGGGTGCCTCCCAGGCCCCATCCTGCGTCCGGCACTGCTAATAGTATCAGCCGCAGACAAAGGGACAGGGCAGTGCCCTATATATATCTATTATAGGTCACTGGACAGGGTAATGGTTTACGGACATGTTTGAGATCAAAGAAACCGACTATCAGACCACGTGTTGTTGTTGTTTTAAGACTCGGGTAGCACTCGGCGCACGAAAGCGGACTTAGCACACAAAACATAATTGCCTAGATGTGTCTCCTTTTCATGGGTTTGCATGAAAACAAAAACAATTTCAATGAACTCGAGCATAAAACGGCGCACTGCATGCATGAAAAACTAGATTTGTGGTACTTGTCTGAATTTTTCTTTTTCTTTGAGATATGAATGTACCCAGCGTATCGTACGCATCGGCTCATAAATTGGGCCGCGACATGTGATTTCCAACAATGTGGCATTTTGGCGAGTGTAGACTCAGACGAGCCTGTGCAGTCTGCTTTTAAGCCTACAAACTCCAAACGATGTTCAGTCAGTAGCTTATCACTCAGAATATTCACGCGACTAGCAAAGGCTCTGATCAGACTGTGCATATGCACAGGCTGATCTGAGGCTTTGCTGATCCCACACACCACATTGTTTGAAATCTCTTGTCACGGCTCATTTAAATTATTTCGAGGCATCGGACGCAAAGTCGGACGTTCGCTTACATGATTAATTCTGCCCCTGATTTGGTTTTGCAAGACGTCGGAGGTCTTCTGCATCCAAACTATTTGCAAACTTTGAAAGCAGGTGAGAGAGAGAGAGAGAGAGAGAGAGAGAGAGAGAGAGAGACTAGCGCTTGCATACGAATCTCTTGTAATCTCGAAAAATTTCATGTATCGGAGCTGAAAATGATACTTGGAGATGCCTCTCGTGCGCATCGGCTTTTGCACGACAAAGTGGGATATTCGACAGTATTGATGCTTTGCATGCTTTCTATCGCATGCCCAAATGTTTAAATTGATGAAACATTATTTCCTGAATTCCATTCGGATCTGATCTGGATCCGAACTGTGTCAATTTTTTTTCTTTCTTTTTTAAGGGAGAGAGGATCCAAATATCACTAAAAGCGGGCCATCATCGGCTCGCCAGCGAAGCGCCTTTAAATGGCGTTTCGCTGGCGTGCCGATGATGGCCCAACGTTGAATGCTGGCTTGGTAGTTTTGAGAATTTCAGGGGATCCGGTTCAGTATTGCTAAGAAAATCAACATTTTTGTGATTTTCCAGGGGGGGGGGGGGTCCGGACCCCCTGTCCCCCATCTGGATCCGCGCATGGGACCGGACAATGTATACACTTATTGAGATATATACTGAAAAAACATTTTATCGTGCGCATCGGCTTTTGTACGACACTTTGGTACTTTCTATCGCATCAGGCACAAACTTTTAAATTGACGAAACATTCTTTCCTGAATTCCATCGGGTCTGATCTGGATCCAAACCGTTTTTTTGCAAATTTAAAGAGAGAGAGAGAGAGAGAGAGAGAGAGACTGGTATATGCACATCCTTTCGGGAAAATCAGAGTGCATCGACAGATCGACAAGGAGAGAGAGAGAGAGAGAGAGAGAGAGAGAGATAGAGAGATGTGTGTTCTTTTTGAATTTCGTCAGTTTTTTAACTCCGAGAACTTGTCTACGTATTTCAAAGTTTCATGTATATCTTAGCAAAAAAAAAATCTGATCGACGAGATGTCCTTGAGTGACTGTATTACATTATAAACGGCATTTGCGCAGATGGAGAGCAAGCGAAAGCATTTTGGTTTTCTGAAGGAAGAACGAAAGTGTAGCGATTCATCGGTAGTCCGAGGTTAAACAAGTGGACTTTTACGACTTGTAAGTAAATTGAGTGACATAACATGCACGTGCCTGGCAATTACCGCACGCGCTGGACATTTTACTGTCTCAGTCCGCAAGAATTTAGCGGCGGTTGAAAAGAAAAATGAGTACTGTAGATAGCGCAGAATCATATCGCCGTGTTTTCAACACGTTTCTACCACATTTTTACATGCATATATACCGATTTTGCTCATGATAAAGACCGCATTCTAAAATTACGAACACTAGCACTTTTTCTGAAACGTAATTTCTAAAATTACGAACAGCGGAAAAAATAATTATTTTTTAGTGTTCGTAATTTTAGAACATTTACCGTAATTATTTTTTAGTGTTCGAACTTTTAGAACATTTACCGTAAGTCACTGCAGCCACCAGTTAGAAACAACTTTTGACCATCTACTGTACAGTAAAGAATGGACCAACCACATGCACATCATTCTGGGTTCATTAGGATTAAGTATCATACCCTGTTATAGGAGACTTAAAGTGATATGGATTAGAATAATTCAATAAACATGTACATATACATCTAATTATCAATAAGTCACTGCAGTCACCAGTTAGTAACAACTTTTGGCCATCTACTGTACAGTCCTTTTATAACGCTATGTTGGGCTTCACAGGAATGGACCATGTTATAGGTGAACCATGTTATAAAAGGGCAATTTTTTAAAGGAATTATAGGAAAATGACCATTAAATGGTCATTTCCTATGATTCCATTTGTAAAATTCCATGGTGAGTAAAATGGAAACCATCATATGACTGTGTATTTGTTTGATTTGATTCTTTACGTCCCAGTCAACAATCTCTTTATGTAGGGGCAGGTCTTCCTGGGTTGAACCAGTACTAAGCTAGGATTAATGTGTCTTGCTCAAGGACACAACACAGTGATGCCGGTGAGGCTCATACCTGCAACCCCTCCGTCCAGTGATGCCGGTGAGGCTCATACTTGCAACCCCTCCGTCTGGAGTCAAGCACTCTACCACTGCGCTCATACCTATACCAGGATCTTTTCCCCTTGAATATTAATGAAATCTTTTATCTGGCTGTATATTCATATCAAGGGGATGCATGGATAGAATAAGAGAGCGCAGTGGCTCAGTGGTTGAGTGCTTGACTCGAGACCGAGGGGCTGTGAGTTCGAGCCTCACCGGCGTCACTGTGTTGTGGTCCTTGAGCAAGACACATTTATCCTAGCTTAGTACTGGTCCAACCCAGGAAGACCCGTCCCTATTTAACTGAAAGATTGTTGATGGGACGTAAAGAATCAAATCAAACAAACATGGGTAGAATTTCCAAATTAAGATGTACTTAGTCCCTCAAATTGTTTCTATCTCAGCAAACAGTGCAGATCCTGATGAAATGATGCATTCTGCAGAATTTCATCTGGGTCTTCACTGTTTGCCACCAAAGTTTAGGGGTTTCCAGAAAACAAAGGGTTATGGTTCAATCTAGCCTGCTATGGACTAGCTAGAATATTGGAATTGTGTATGTAACATGTTTCACTACAGTCAATGTTCTGAAAAATTGATCACTAGTTGCCTGCAAAAACACCTTGACAAACAGCACAGACCCAGATCAGACTGATTCTGAATGTGCAGCCTCACCAGGGTCTTCAGCACAGATCCAGATCAGACTGCTTCTTCAGACAAGCATCTTGAGAATTTCAGAACTGGAATACAGAAACAGAAAAGTGTTCAAAATTTTAGAACATTTGCCATAGTATACTTTCCTGAAAGCTAGTTATAATGGCACTGTATAATTATAAGAGCAGAGCATATGTGCTTAGTTTAATAGTAAGTTAAATATGGTAAGTGTGCAATTATGAACTCTTTGCATGCTGGGTAATTTTTCATGCTTTTGTTGTCCAAAAATATTCAAGGAAACTACCAGTGTCAAACTGTTTGAAACTAGACAGGACCAACATTAAATTCTGTTGGTCCTGATCTGGGTCCAAAATGTTTCCTATGGTTATCAGCAGACAACAAAAATCAATACTAGCAAGGAATAAGTTATTGGATGTTTTGTTTCGTTCTTTACGTCCCAGTCAACAGCTACAGTCATGTCGGGACAGTCAGTTCACCCAACCACACTTTTTTCCTCAGCAAGCTTGACTAAGCATTTAACCAGTACTTCGTGCAGATACTTTCGCTTGTAACTGACAACAACCCTTCTTGAATCAGCTGAAGGGAGGAGAATGGCCTTAGAAATTATTTCATGATTAATTTCAGTGGAATTATGGGATGGGACCGGGATGGAAATCGTGACTACTGGACTTGCAGTCAGACACGTATCTACATTCAGACATGTTACCAACTGTGTTACGCGGCCCAGTAGTTAATGAATGTGAGATAAGTATGGCAAATGGTCATTATAATGTAATTATATTGTGTGGTGTTCGTACTAGTGCATTGTTCAGACCAAACAGAAAATACATTCATGTTTAGGGTAACCTGACCCTACCCAATCTAGAAGTTGAGAGACTCAAAATGAACTGCATGCACACATAAGAGCATGTGTGCTTGGTTCTTTGGGTTCAGAAATTGTTAACTCTTTACCTCCTAGTGACGTCTGCTGATATCTTTTACAAACAATTTGGACCCAGATCAGGCCCGACATAATGTCCGGCCAGATCTGGATCCAAACTGTTTGACACTCTGATGGTATTCCTGAAAGAATTTTGCGAAAAGGTTGATTTTGAAATAAATCAGCAGACAATTAAAAATACATGTAAAATTTCTCAGGGACAAAAAGTTAAGACATGAAAATGAACAAATAGAAGCTACCAGCAATTGTTGCTGAAGCTATGTAGTTATTATTACATTGTCTATTGTTGAAAGGGTAGCTTTGTATATGGGTCTCAATGCGAGAAAACCTGTCTTCAGGGGTTTCTGACAACGTGAGATTCAAAACCAGCCTGCTCAGCTACAGAGACTAGCTAGAAAATTGAAATTTGGCTTGTAGCAAGTCTAGATATGATACTTTCCAATAAGAGAATAACAAAGGCACTGATCAGATTGTTTTGATGCGCAGGCTGGTCTGCGCCTTTGTTGTTCGCAAACCCCCGAAGACAGGTAATCTCGCATCTAGGCCTAGAAAAGGAACTTACACGAGTACAGTACTCATTTATGAAATTTTGGTGGAGGGCATTATGGGGAACATCCATGTGAAAAATTATTAAATTTGGACAATTGGTTCAGTAGGAAAAATTGTTTAAGAAAAAGTGAATGGACCACAGACAGCGCATGATGGACACCCGACAAAGACCAATCACATAAGCTCACCTTGAGCCTTTGACTCATATGCGCTACTCACGTGCCAACCAAGAGTGACAGTGACGTAATATTTTGTTTACAATTGTTAGGTAATACATTAACTTGTACACTCCATTTGAGCTAACGCTAATCGTAAGATCACTTGTGTATTAATCCTATCCTGCGGATAGGATTAATACACAAGTAATCTATCGATTTTAAGTCCCTGGTAACTTGGACGTCACTGTCACTCTTGAATGGCAGGACAGTACCAGTAATAAAAAGACGATGCATGAAAAACATGGAAAATATTTTTGATTTTACAGCACTTTAATGACACGAATTTCGCAGATAACAAGTTTGTGATAGTCCAACATATTCAAAGAAAACAGGTTTAAATAATCTGTGCTAACTGTTTAAATGAAAAAAAACTACAATAAATAAATCTGACCATCAAAAAGCAACCAAAAATTTACATCAAATGAAATCATCAAATTGTTTGCTTCTATAAGCAACCAAATAAGTCTAAATATTTTACATAAATCAGATTATTCATATAACTCATAAGGTAAACCAAGCCTTATTTGGTAAAAAAAGAAACAAAAATTCAAAATGCAATTGTCTGCAAATTTAAATGGTCATGGGTTAACAGATTTCTATATTAACACTTATCCTGCAAATATTTTTAGTCCTGTAATATTATCTGATTATTCTTAACACCACACCGGATAGGCTGCAATTAAATATGTTAATACTATCAATGAATGTAGACTAAAAATAGTTAGAAACAGTGTTTTTGATTGCGATTTGTCGTGCGACTGGCGACAAATGACAATTGAAAACTCTGTATCTAGCTATTTTTGAAAACTCTATTTCTAGCTATTTTTGATCTGCATTCGTCAATCTCTAAGAGCGTTTTTGATTGCAGCCTATCTAGTTTATCACGGAAGCAAACAGTATGAAACATGATCAGACTGCTGGGGTCTGATCTGGGTCCATATTGTTTGCAATAATGGCTTCTGATGTACACAAGCTTGAATGGTAAGAAAAGGGTTAAAGTATGAAAGCATCCTACTGAAAATACAGACCTCCTTTTAATGTACACAATGAGCCAGCCAATACAAGATTTGGGTAAATATCACACAGACGAGCAGCAGAGGCTCAGCAAATGCCAAAAGCAATAGCTTTATAATTGAGGCATAAAAATGTTTTCCACTATACAGTAAAACCTGTGTAAAAAGGCCACACAAAAAAGACAAACCAATGATCTTAATGACAAATGGTACTAAGTAACTTAAATGAAGGTCGAAAAAATTGCAGAATGCTCCCTTTGGAGCATTCTGCAATACTTTTGACCTGCATTAAGTGATAATGGGTCTTGAAAATCATTTTTGATCTCTTTGAGAGCGACTGTTTTACATAGGTTTTACTGTACCTTCAAAATTGAGGCATAAAAATGTTCAAAATTGAGGCATGAAATGTTTTCCACTATGGGAGAGAGCAATACCAAAAGCATTAGCAGTGTTTAGTTTCTGAATTTGACCTGATAAGTGCTCTAAGCAGATATTCTTCAATATGTAAACCTTCTATTGATTTGAAAACAAGACGTAGATGTGAATGAAAGGATGTAGCAGCTAGCTGATCAGGATCCACACATTTTCATCCATATAAGTATTGAAAGTGCACAACTGGATTGAATTGAAATCAGCACTTCATCAGGATTTTAGATAAGAGTGCGTAACAGAAAAATAATTTTCTTATTTCTCAACCAAAACATATGTTGTGGGTACTCAAAAGAACCGTCTCAATGAGAGGTTTCTTTTGAGCACCCTAAACATATGCTAAAAATTATGGGTAAGAAAATATTTAAAATTTTAAGCTGAAAATTTTTGTTTATCTAAGCCTGTGGTTCATACAACGTAGACAACCCATGAAGTATAGTGCGGGCTGATACAAGCTAAGGTTCAATACAATATCCTAGAAATAAAGATATACAGTTTACATACTGTTTCCTACAGAAATAAATTACAAGAACTGTCAAACCCTTTATCCTTAAAAAAATGAAAACCTTCAAAAAGTAGGAAAGCATGCAAAACAATTTACCAATTTATCCATTCTGTCCTATAAATGGGACATTCAAAAACAGTAAGAACCTAAACAAGAAGCCGCAAAATGAGGCATCCTAAAAGGGTTTTGCACTTTTTGCTTTCATAAAAGTTGTACAAAGTAATAAAATAATTTAAGTTTGTAAGATTTCAGCAAAAATTCCTTTTTAATGAACAATAGGCCAAACATACAGTAAAACCTGTGTAAAATGGCCACTCTCAAAGAGACCGAAAATTGTTTTTCAAGACCAATTAATCCTTAATGCAGGTCAAAAGTAATGCAGAATGCTCCAAGGGGAGCATTCTGCAATACTTTTGACCTTCATCTTTGTTTTGTCTATTTTTGAGTCGACGTTTTACACAGGTTTAACTGTACTATAAACAAAATGGCATATGGAACCCGGCGCAAGAAAACCTGTCATCAGAGTTTCCCACAAAGTAACTCAAACCAGTTATAAAACACAATCATGTTATCTTTTGACCAGGCCCCTATATGGATTACGAGAGTATTAATCACAGATAGTCTATCACAAAGGAGTGAATCAATACATTGTTTCTCAATTCTTTTACTGCTGCATTTATTAAATGGAAAATTCCAGAAGATGATATGATCATGAGCTGGCCATATACTAATTGGGCCTCAATGCGAGAAAACCTGTCTTCAGGGGTTTGTGGACAACACAGGCGCAGACCAGCCTGCGCATGCGCGCAGTCTGATCAGCGCCTTTGTTATTCACTTTTTGGAAAGTATCATATATAATCTTGCTACAGGTGAAATTTTAATTTTCTAGCTAGTATCTATAGCTGAGTAGACTGGTTTGAAACTCGCTTTGTTGGAAATCCCGAAGACAGGTTTTCTCCTGACGACGGCCCAATTATCTCTTATCAATTGGATTACAAGGCTAGGAGATGAAATAAATAAAAGAGGTTAATAAATAAGAGAAACAGCTAAATAGTGAGAGTTATTATCATCCTGCACACCTTTATCATATGAAAATGTTATATGTAGCACTATTAATGCAGCAGTAAAGCTAATATTATCTATCATGATATAATAAATCATGATGTAATCTATCATGATATAATCTTTTCTCAGTATATTGTTTCACTCTTCCGGTTTACATAAATTCCAGATATTTTATTAAAATTTTTCATTTGGGGAGGTATATCGTCCGATATGCGGTCGAAAATTTAGTTTTAAGGCGACGCGCGAGCGGAGCGGTAAAACGTGATTTCCGAACGTATACCTCCCCAAATGAAAAGTTTGGATATGGTTATCCCCATTCTAATGCAATTCTGCAGGTTCGTCTCAAATAGGAGCATTGCAAGCCACAAAATGCTGCACGTCATCTAATGAAATAAGACGTAATTAATGACGTCAAACTGTTTTCTACAGTATATCGCAGGATATACTGATGCAAATTTTTGACATTATCCAATCAGAAGTAGCGTTACAAAAGCAAGTGCATTAGAATATCTGATGACTTGTCTCTGCAAAGATATGCTATGTATACTTATTAGAATAACCCCACAAAGGCTTTAGTAATCAACATATGAGCCGCCACATGAGATTTCCAACATGGTATGTGCGACAAGCAAAGCCTCAGATCAGCACATACACGCAGTCTGATCAGAGCCTATGCTAGTCGCTAGTATATTTTATGAGAGTTAAGCTACTGACTGAACATCATGTGGAGTTTCTACGCTTAAAAGGAGGCTGCACATGCTCGTCTGAGTCAACACTTGTCAAAATGCCACATTGTTGGAAATCACATGTCCCGGCTCATATTGTGTTGCAGTTTAAGTCGCTCCAAATATTTTTTTGTCATATCATGACTGTCTGATTTCTTATTACTCTGTTCCTGGGCAGGATCTTCAGCATTCAACCCTAAAAGTGCCACCTATAATTTGCAGCAGACGACGATTTCAAATTTTGCCGCTTTTTCAAAAATAACCAATAAGGCATGATATTTCATGAGAATCGTCTGCTGGCAGACGATTCTCATGTTATATCATACCTTATTTTTGTCAAAAATTGGAAAAAAATGTCGCAAAATTTGTCGTCTGCTGCAGTTGTGATTGGTGCTTTGAGGGTTAAATAGTACTTTTTGTCAGTAACTAAGAGCTGTCCTATTTAAATAAGAGGTAGAGAATAACCTCTATGAACATATCTAGCAGTATGAATCAAATCTGACTTGCTACTGACTGCACCAGACAGATCTGCTGCTAAAAATAGATTTTTCAGGAACAAAAAAACAGTAAAACCTGTTCACAAAGGCCACTCTCAAAAAGGGCAAAAATTGGTTTTTCAAGACCAATTATCGATTAATGCAGGTCAAAAGTATTGCAGAATGCTCCAAGGGGAGCATTCTGCAATACTTTCGACCTTCATTAATCTTCCATTTATCATTAAGATATTTGTTTTGCCTATTTTTGAGTGGTCGCTTAAGACAGGTTATACTGTACCTTAACTGCCCTAAAAATTGGACAAATTCCTTATCAGACTTTACCATAAAGCTCAACAGGCCATCTGACCACCGGTGTCAGAATCTTCCCAAATATGCAGGGAAAATACGGTATAACAGGTCAAAAACTGCACCCGTGACCGTCTCCCACTAAATTCTGATCATATTATACTACACACACTATCTTCCACAAGGAAAACAAAAACTCATCACAATAAACTTAACTGGAGGCCTTAGATAATTGGTGAACAGAAACACTTTCAAGGGAGACAACTATAGATTAAAATTCTAATTGGCCTTTAATTAAGAGAAGGAAAATGCTTTCATAGGCAGCAGAACAGTTCCTTTAACTTTTGAGAGCATTTTCTTGCCTTCAACACTTTCCCCACTTATGGAAAATTGTTGTCTGCTGATATCCTTTGTAATCAGCTTGGACCCAGGTCATGCCCAAAAATCATCAGGCCTGATCTGGATCAAAATTTCTTGACAATGATGTTATTCCTGTAAGATTTTTTTTTGTACTAAAAAATGGCATGCAAAATTACCCAGCATGCAAAGCGCATAGAATAGAACCCGTTAATAAGGGACTCAATTTTACCTCTTTTTGGACTGGATTTTCATTAATAAATCAAGGGTTCATACAGGCAAGTTCAAATACAATTCAAGGACTTTTCAAGGACTTCGAAAAGACTTTCTTACAGTTTTCAAGGACTAAAAAATTTGGAAAAGTTCGGATTTAAGTGTTAAAATTCTAATTCGAAAATGCTAGACTGCGTTACTAAAGATATTAGTCATAGGAACTAAGTATAAAATTATAGCGTCTTTATTTGGTGCAGCATATGCTGCACCAAATAAAGGCTCCACAATTTTATACTAAATTAGGTCTCCAAAGACAGTGTTGAATACTCCTGAAAATGGTAAAATTCAAGGACTGAGTGTTTTTCAAGTACTTTTCAAGGCAAATCTAATTTTCAAGGACTTTTCAAGACAGTCCTGTATATTCAAGTACGTTTCAAGCCTGTGCAAACCCTGTAAATACACTGGCAATCAATGCAGACCCAACTGAGATGCCACAGAATAGAGTATCTCATCAGGATCTGCACATATGCCAAGCAGGGACATAAACACAAAGCAATTTGAAAATTCTAACCAGCAACTCCACTATAAATATAAATGGGCCCCCGACGCGACAAAACCTGTCTTCAGGGTTTCTGAAAAAGCGAGACTCAAACCAGTCTCCTCAGCTACAGAGACTAGCTAGAAAATAGAAATTTTGCTTGTAGCAAGTCTAGATATGGTACATTATAAACAGCGAATAACAAAGGTGCTGATCAGTCTGCGCAGGCTGGTCTGCGCCTTTGTTGTTCGCAAATCCCCCGAAAACAGGTTTTCTCAAGTCAAGGCTCATATTATAACATACATAGTTAAATGTATCAAACTATATGGAAGAATCTATTAATTCAAAAGGGTTTAAATCTTCCCTGTGCTGATAACCTTTGCAATCATTTGGGATCCATATCAGGCAAAAAAAAAGTTGGGCCTGATATGGATCCAAACTATTTGACACAGCTTGGTATTCATGAAAGATTTTTTCTTAAAAAGTCAATACAAAAATATTAATCTGCAGACGACAAAATAAGAATGCAGAGGGTTAATCAAATACATGTAAAAGTTGTGGGAGCGCAGTGGCTCAGTGGTAGAGTGCTTGACTCGAGACTGAGGGCCCCCGGGTTCGAGCCTCACCGGCGTCACTGAGTTGTGGTCCTTGAGCAAGACACATTTATCCTAGCTTAGTACTGGTTCAACCCAGGAAGACCTGTCCCTGTTTAACTGAAAGATTGTTGATGGGACGAAAAGAATCAAATCAAACAAACATGTAAAAGTTGTCTCCCTTTGACATTTCTCTGCAGTGTTTCCATTCACCTCAAGTGTACTAAGTATGGACTATTATCAATTAGTTTCCATATCTTCGTCATTCTTGAAGCCATTAATGTCTGTATCTATAGTATCACTAGCAGTCACAGTGGATGAGGACTCGGACTTTCTCGTTACTCTTCTGTCGGTTCCCTTCTTCTGGTAAACCAGAACATAAGCAGCTTTGGTCTGAAATGGAAAATTCATTTTTTGTTCTTTTTTTTATTTGGTTAAAACCCTTAAAGCGCCAATCACAACAAAAGTTGTCTGCTGTCATCTGCTGAAATGTTTAAGAAGCCTCTTTGGCAAACAGTGTGGACCCAGATCAGACTGCTCCTATAGGAGCAGTCTGTTCTGGGTGGCAGCTGTTTGCTTCTATACTTAATTCATCAGTAATGCTAGGCAATTATTTGCAGCAGACGACTTTAGCAGATGTCATTTGTCACATGCCTTTTTCTTGGCACTTTACGGGTTAATATGCCAGTATTCTAACTATTTAGAAAATGTCTTATTTTTATTGTACAGTCAACATTCTATTTTTTTTTATTATAGTCTTACCTGTATAGTTCAAAATTTCCTTGCTTAAAACAGGTAAATTTAAACTCATTTTTCAGAAAATCAATTACTGCTTGCTTAGTTCAAGTTGTTTTCTTGATGCAGGTGGCTGCTAAGACAGAAAATGTTGTTTGCTTTTAATATCTGCTGCATATATTCAAATGCCTCTAAGGCAAATTTTATCATGGTAGCAAACAATCTAGTACTCTGATCTGGGTCGATATTTAGGTATAGGATTACCCTTTACTCCACAATAACACTGCTTGACACCTATGAAATATCATGTATTTGAAAATATTATGGAAAATGGAGCATTTGCTCCAAATGGCAAATGCTCTATTTTCCATAATATTTTCAAAAGTATTCAAAACTTTACTTAATGTTTTCTTGAATTTTTGCAATTTTATCCAAAAATAGAAAATGATGTCATGATCTATAGATAGGCTATGGAGCAAAGGGTTTAAGGTATAGCATTAAATAAGTCCAGGGAGGGTCAACGGGCAGTCAAAAAAGGTAATGATACAAACCACAGTGCTTTCTTCGTCCGATTCTGACACACTAGAATCATCAAAGTAGTACCAGGAGTTTTTCTCGTAGTTCTTACAGTACGCTGTATCTGTAATTAATATATGAGCAGCGACATGAGATTTTCGACAATGTGGTATTTTGCAAAGTGTAGACTCAGACGAGCCTGTGCAATTTCCTTTCAGGCTTAGAAACTCCAAATGATGTTCCGTCAATTGCTTAACAGTCATAGAATATTAAAGCGACTAGCAAAGGCTCTGATCAGACTGCACATAAGCGCAGGCTGATCTGATGCTTTGCTGGTCGCACATGCCACATTGTTGGAAATCTCATGCACTGGCTCAATTATAGGAGTGTCATTTTACATACAAGTTCAAGTTAAAAGGTGTTTATTATAGATTGGAATGAAAGTTAAAATGTGTAATGATGTAATATTGCTTACAAGTTAATGTTCTAAAAGTGTAAATTTAGATAATTTGACACATAAGCAAAAAATTCAAAGTGTAATTATACACAAAGATGAAAGTTCCAAGGTGTAAATATACATACAAGTAAAAGTTCAGAGTGTAAATATAAGTGAAAGTTCCAATGTTCAATAATGTCCATGAGAAAGTTCCAAAGTTTAATTAGGTACATGAGAAAGTTCCAAAGTGTAATTATACAGGAGTGAAAAAACGACCTCTGTACATTGAGTCCAGTTCCAGGAAAAGGAACAAAATAAAACACACTATTAAAATTATAGGAAAGTCACTGCAAGCAAGGCAAAAACGTTAACTTTACACTGAATCTAATGTGGATGCTTCCATTCACTAAATTTTAAAGATTACAAATACATAAGCACGGTTCTGGATGGAGCAGTTCATTGGAATTTAAATGAAGGACAGTAACTCCTGCATGAATTATCACAATATGGAGAAACTTCATGAAGCTCTATCCAAATGTTGTAAAGCTATGACTGAGGTTGGAAAGACAAACAGATGAACATACAGACAGAAAGATAAACAATGATATCTAAAAGAAATTTTTTCCTCACATATATTAAATTCTTTCCTTGTTAGCTGCAATTTTTGTCGTCTGCTGATAACCTTCGCAAACAATATGGACCTATATGTGGACCAACAGAATAGAATGTCAGTCCTGATCTGGGTCTAAACTGTATGACACTCTCATTGTTGAAAAAGTGAATTTTGAAGAAAAAAATCAACGAAAAGGCATGCAAAATTACCCAGCATGCAAAAAGTTTATTGTTGATGCTTCATGTCCTAGTCAACAATTTTTCAGTCACCATGTAAAGAATTAAATGTACTTACAATGCCCACCTCCAAGCCCACCATAGTGATTTGATACGGCTATCAAGTCATATGTCATACGTCCTGCTTCTGGATTGATCACTAATTTCTGGAGGTCGAGATGTCTGAAATATTCAAGAAAGTTACAAATGGTAGGTCTAGAACAGCAAAATATTCCTGTGTAAAATTGTGATTTATGTTGTTATTTTTTTATCCATTTTAACTTCTTTTTTGGCTGAGTAAATAAGAAAATTAAAGTAACATTGAAGCTAGGGCCATCACATAAAACAAGCATCATTAAGGGGAGGCAGTTTTCATTCGAGACCATGTGTTACCACGTAACGCTTGGCTGCATATATGGTAAAACCTGTGTAAAATGGACATTCAAAAATAGACAAAGACCCATTATATCTTAATGAAGGTCCAAAGTATTGCAAAATGCTCCCTTTGGTCTTGAAAACCAGGTTTTGGTCTTTTTGTTGTTGTTGTGTTTGTGTTTAATGTCGCACCAACAGCTTAGGTCATATGGAGACGGGGGGCCACAGCTTAAAGTCTCATCCGACAGACTGGTGAAGCCGGGAATCGAACCTGCAACCCCTGGTTTACAAGGCAAGCGGTTTATCCATTACACCATGGAGGATCCATTTGGTCTTTTTGACAGTGGCCGTTTTACACAGGTTTTACTGTATAGCTATAACATGGGCTAATGCACATGATTTTGGTACTTATCGAAACAGTGATCATGTGCACAATCTCGCCAGAGCCTTCGCTGCTCACATACACAAAGCACTGATTTAGATGAAGGCTCAGACCAAAATTCAGACATCAAGCTTAAAGGCATTTGTGCATAATGTTTATTGTTTGTTTGATTAGATTCTTTACCTCCCATAAACAATCTTTCAGTTATATAGGGACGTGTCTTCCTGGTTAAACCAGTACTAAGCTAGGATAAATGTGTCTTGCTCAAGGACACAATGCAGCGACGCCCGTGAGGCTCCAACCTACAGCCCCTCGGTCTTGTTTCAAGCACTCTACCACTGAGCTCCATGCATAATGTAAGAAGAACCAAAATCTTTTGCACTGGCCTCTATGTTACAAACGGGGAAGACCAATGGTCCTGATCCAAATCTGTGATACAATTGCTTATCTGCCTGCAACAAAAACAGGTCTCATCATCACATGGCTCATATAAGCATACAGTAAAACCCGTGTAAAACGCCCACTCAAAAATAGCCAAAACAAAGATCTTGATAACAATTGGTAGCTTAATGAAGGTCGAAAGTATTGCAGAATGCTCCACTTGGAGCATTCTGCAATTCTTTTGACCTGTATAGCGATATAATTGGTTTTGAAAAACAATTTTCGGTCTTTTTGAGAGTGGCCGTTTTATACAGGTTTTACTGTATGTAGTAAACCTCAGTTTTGAGATAGAAATTCACCAATACCCAAAAACATTTTTGAGTTTATGTTTTACGTCAACAATTTTATCAGGGTGTGCACAGATTTAAGACAAGAGGGCCATAGTGGCCCTAAATCACTCACCTCTACTATGTGCACCAGTCTTGTTCAGTTGAAGGTAATGATTAAAACCATTTGGTATAGGCCTTCTGGTTTCAGACAAGAAGATTTTTTCTTGTTTTCCCTATATAATGCAATATAAAACATGTGACCCCCTGGGCGGGACCATTTTTGACAAATTCGAGTTTTCCAGGACCAAGGTCAAATTCAAGGAGTTTTCTAGGTCTGTGCAAACCTTGTTTTCAGTCATGTTGGCACATTAAACTGTGAAGATGAAGTGTCTTGCTTCAGGACACCACACCGCCGTGCCAGTGGAGTTTAAACCTGAAAGCACTTGGTCACTAGTCTGGCACTACCAATTGAGCTTAACAGGGATACAGACTAACATTTTTTCACCAGAAGCAAGCTGGGCCCCTAAAATAAAATTATTGGGGGTCCAGCCCAAAACTAAGGGCCCAGGGTTCGGCAGAAAATTGAACTCATTTAAACAAAATTCATTTGCTTTACCCATACCCTCAAAATCTGTATTCCTCAACCATATAAACTATTTGGAATCAGCTGAATGAAGATTTATAAACTTAACAGCTAGTGTCAGATTTGACATACATACTACCCTTTTTCAAATTTTCAGGGGTATGCTGGGCTCCTAATCATTTATTTTAAAGGGCCCAGCCCAATTTTTAGGGGCACTGGGCTACTGGGCCCCTGTTAGTCTTTTTCCCTGCAGCTAGGGTACTCTCAAGGCTATGAGATGAAATTATAACCTACTTTGTTGGAAATTCTACAAGTGTGTCTATCTTATCCCTGAAGTATCTGTTGTAGGAGAATCTCTTGAGGTGGATAATTAGAGTGTCAGGTAAAGACCAGAGATCAAACTTCTTAGTGGCTTGCTGGTGTTTCTCACACCGTGGACAGTACCTGCAAATAAAAAAAAAGTTTGCCAGTGTAATTCCTAATATAATGATTTCATGATAGAAAGAATTACAAATAAAATATCTTGCAATCCAGATTGTTGCACATAGGTCAAGATAACCAAAATATTTGAGCGTATAATTGCGTATATTTTCTAACTCATCGCTTAGTGAGACGGTTCTTTTATATGTTTCCGTTGAGAAATAAGAAAAATAATTTCCATTACACTCTCTTTCGTTTAAGCTTGGTTGCATAAGCCATTTGACCTAATGATGGCATGGGTGCTTATTATTATTATTTATTTAATTTTTGGTTGATTCTTCACGTCCTAGACAACAGCTATGGTCATGTCCGGACGGTCATTTCACCTAGCCACACTTTTTTCCTGGGCAAGCTTGACTAAGCCGTTAATCAGTACTTCGTTCGCATACTTTCGCTTGATACTAACAAAACCCTTCTTGAATCAGCCGAAGGGAGGAGAATCACCATAGAAATTATTTCACGATCAATCTCCACAAAAATATGGGACCGAGCCTGGATCGCACTCGCGACCCCAGGATCTGCAGTCAGACATGTATCTATCTGCAGCCAGACACGTTACTGACAGTGCTACGCGGCCCAGTAACATGGGTGCTTATACATGCACATCAAGTACAAGACTAAAATTCAGCGTTGCAACTCAATCTAAATTTCAAAATTTCTCTGTTTTTTCCCCCTTACTTTTGGATGTTTTCCAAACCTTATTAATGACTTTTTAGCTCCCCTTTCATTTTAATTAACCAGCATTCAACTAGCATGTTTTTGTTTGAGTCGAAACTTATGTCCCAGTAAACAATTTTTCAGTCATGTTTGGATGTTTCCTGCGCTGATGAAGCAGATGATAAAATGCCATGCTCATGGACACAATATTAAACTTGTTACAGGCACATTTACATTAGTCTAACTTGTCTTTTTAGCTGAGCAGGTTGGTTTGAGCATTTCCAGGTCGGAAACCCCGAAGACAGGGTTTCTTGTACCTGGCCGCGTAGCGCAGTCGGTAACGTGTCTGGCTACAGATGCGTGTTTGACTGCAGATCCAGGGGTCACGAGTTTGATCCTGGTCCCATACTTTCGTGGAGATCGATCATGAAATAATTTCTATGGTCATTCTCCTCCCTTCCGCTGAATCATTCAGTCAGTTACAAGGGAAAGTATGTGCACGAAGTACTGGTTAACTGCTTGTTCAAGCTTGCCCAGGAAAAAGTGTGGTTAAGTGAACTGACCGTCCTGCCATGACCATAGCTGTTGACTTGCAACGTAAAGCAACAAAACAAACAAACAAAGGTTTTCTTGTGACAAGACCCATATAATTTCATCCATACAGTAAAACATGTGTAAAACTGCCACTCAAAAATGGACAAAACATAGATCTTAATGACAAATGGTAGCTTAATGAAGGTCGAAAGTATTGCAGAATGCTCCCCTTGGAGAATTCTGCAATACTATTGACCTGCATTAAGCGATTTTTGTTTGTTTGATTTGATTATATATAAATGTCCCATCAACGATCTTTCAGTTATGCATTAAACGATAACTAGTCTTGAAAACCAATTTACAGTCTTTTTGAGAGTGGCTGTTTTACAGAGGTTTTACTGTAATTTATTTTTACTATTCAACACCTGGGCTTACTCACCAAGGATCATTAGCTCCAAAATTCTCTGTAGTTGTGAACAGATCAAGACAATCACTGTTACTGTTACTCACCAAGGATCATTAGCTCCAAGTTTCTCTGTAGTTGTAAACAAATCAAGACAATCACTATTACTCACCAAGGATCATTAGCTCCAAGTTTCTCTGTAGTTGTGAACAAATCAAGACAATCACTATAACTCACCAAGGATCATTAGCTCCAAGTTTCTCTGTAGTTGTAAACAGATCAAGACAATCACTATTACTCACCAAGGATCGTTCACTCCAAGTTTCTCTGTAGTTGTGAACAGATCAAGACAATCACTATTACTCACCAAGGATCATTAGCTCCAAGTTTCTCTGTAGTTGTAAACAGATCAAGACAATCACTATTACTCACCAAGGATCATTCGCTCCAAGTTTCTCTGTAGTTGTGAACAAATCAAGACAATCACTATTACTCACCAAGGATCATTAGCTCCAAGTTTCTCTGTAGTTGTAAACAGATCAAGACAATCACTATTACTCACCAAGCATCATTAGCTCCAAGTTTCTCTGTAGTTGTAAACAGATCAAGACAATCACTATTACTCACCAAGGATCATTCGCTCCAAGTTTCTCTGTAGTTGTAAACAGATCAAGACAATCACTATTACTCACCAAGGATCATTCGCTCCAAGTTTCTCTGTAGTTGTAAACAGATCAAGACAATCACTATTACTCACCAAGGATCATTAGCTCCAAGTTTCTCTGTAGTTGTAAACAGATCAAGACAATCACTCAGCTGTATCACTTGTTTCTTCTGAGGTTTCACCTTCATCGTCTCATGTACTTCAAATGCCTGCAAAGTGCAAATACGCATGGGTGAAAGTTTTAAATTTCACAAAGTGTCTATCAACAGAAAAGACGGGAAAAAGTAGGGATAAAAATTTGGTAAAAGTAGTGAAAAAGTAGGGATTATCCGTGTAAAAAAGTAGTGATAGAAGGGCTTTTCCATGTACAAAACTCATTACAATACATTGTTTGAAATAAGGAATTTCAAACTAAATGAGCACGATATTACCTGTCACAATAGCACCAGTTGAACAGAGAAAATTTTTGAGTTAAAAATTAAAATTTGAGGTGTTTAGCGGCATGTCCCCTTGATAAACATAACAGTTTATTTATAAAACCAGAGTGAGCAAAGCGAGGGAGGAAAAATTTGTGGATTTTTACACGTTAATGACATTTTAGAGTGAAAAAGTAGGGATAGTAGGGCATTTTCATGAAAAACTTGGAGCAAATCAAAAAGCTAGGGCAAAGTAGGGCCCGCTTGAAAGCCTGCAAAGGTTAAAGTGATGCTTTGCTTGTTTCTCAATGAAAACATCTGGCCCCGAGGTTATAAAACTTTATTCATGCTCAACTTTGATTTGATTCATTACATTCCATCAACAATCTTTCAGTTATGTAGGGATGGGTCTTCCTGGGTTGAACCAGTACTAAGCTAGGACTAATGTATCTTGCTCAAGGACATAACACAGGGATGCCGGTGAGTTCTCAACTCAACTGAGCATGAAAATTATCCTGCTCATAAATGTTAAAATGCCAACAATTGTTGGAATTTTAACATTTATGAGCATAATAAATATAACATCTGAGAGACTTACAGCAAGAAACTTCTACATTTGTCGGTATTTTAGTTTTTATAAGCAGTTGAAATTTTCGTGCTCAGTTGAGTTGAGCATGAAAAAAGTTTTATAACCTCAGGGCCTGTTGTGGTACTCTGTTGCAACATCTCTATGAAATGCTTCCAATGGGTGCCACACAGGGATTTCCCTACCTTTATCAAGTTGGGGCCAGGGGCCTGTTCAATTAGGGAAAAAATGTATCAAGCCATTAAAATTTAGAAAACTGGTTTCAGTCAAAAAAGAACTGAATTTCCATTTAAAGATGCATATTCTGTAACTTTTGATCTTTTAATTTTAGAAATAAAGTTTCTATTTTTCACGGACACAGCAAAAAACTAAAATTCTTGTATACATTTTACCAATTTTGTCAATATTAACAAATTATCAGTATCAAAACAACAGCATTTATGTTAAAAATTAACGGTCTATAATTATTGGAGGGAAGCAAATAATTACCAACAATAGAAAACACACACCTATTTTATATGATAATGCACTTTTCCGTGCAGTTTCAGCTATAGTGAACAGATTTATAGTGAAAACATAACTTCATTCTACTTTTACAAATGATTTGAAAAGAAAATAATTTTTTTTCCGAAAAAAGTTCATAGTTGCAGACTTAGCCTCTTTGAAATACATTTCATACAATAACAAATTACCAGTGGAAAACTGTAACATATTGCTTTGATTTTTATACTTACTCATGTAACTTTGCTAATTTTGGTTTATTTTTGAATTTCATGAAATTTTTACCAAACTATAGAGCAGAGGAATTGGGAAATGTAATACACTATTTTGGGAAGTTTTTCAGGGTTCGTACGAATATGGGACTACAGAATTCCAAGACTTTTTCTGGACTATTCCAGGACTTTTTCATTTTTCAACGACTTAATTTCTTCCAAATTTTGTATAAAACAACGTGAAAAATGCACTTTTTCAGCCGGATGCGTCGAAATGAAAAGGCACACTCGATTGAAATCTTTGAATCTGACACCCGTGATAAAAAAAAAGAAATTCCACACAACTTGAATAGAATAGAATACGAGTCGCACCTCACTCTTCAATATGTATCTAGCGATTTTCACTCAGTTTTTTTTGCGATTTTCACACAGTTTATTTGCGCATCCCATAAATCTTAAAGGACTAGTTGTATTTTCTATTTTTCAAAAACTAATTCATATTTTCAAGGACGATTTTACAAAATTCCAAGACAAAAGGCACTTTTTTTCAAATTCCAGGAGTATTCCAGAACCAAGGTCAAATTCAAGGACTTTTCCAGGTCTGTGCGAACTCTGTTTTTGCTTATTTTTAAATTGGGAAGAGGCTGATATTCGGCCCCAGATTCGACCTTGGAAAATCCCTGTCACAACAGGTTTTTATAGAGAAAATTAGTACTCTGGATACCCCTTTTATCTAAGGCTCTGAAATTTAACCCCCTCTTATCTGGAAACTTGCAATTTATACCTCAGCCTCTTCATCTTTATAGAACTTGTCCTTGGCTATACCATTCCAGTCTACAGCTACATACATACGCCCTGTGAACAAGCAAACAGTGTCAAGTTAATACAAGCCTCCAGTTACAACACAGGTTTTTTCTCAGTGGTAGAGTGCTTGACTAGAGACCGGGGGCCATGGGTTAGAGACTCACTGGCATCACTGCGTTGTGGTCCTTGAGCAAGAACATTAATCCTAGCATAGTACTGGTTCAACCCAGGTAGACCTGTCCCTTTATAACTGAAAGATTGTTGATGGGATGTAAAGAATCTAATCAAACAAAAACACAGTTTGGGCGTAAAATCACTAATATTTTCTAATCCATCAATTTTTACGTTTGTTTTGGATGCTCGAAAGAACCATCTCAATGAGACGGTTCTTTTGAGTACCCACAACATTTGTTTTAATTGAGAAAATAAGAAATTTATTTTTTTATCAGACATCCTTATCTGGAGGCCTGAAATATAATTATAAAGGGAATTTTTTACCTTTCCCTAGGGGCAGAAAGTATTCCCCCTCCTTCCAAATCCATAATAAAAAGTTGTACATGTTTTTTTCCCACAGTTTTATGTAGCTTTTTTTAAATAAAGAAAATCAATTTTTTTTTAATTTATCGGGAAATGCCCAATTGTCCTTTGACTCTTGTTTATGAAACTGGCTATTTCATTGGCAGAAAGACATAAAACAAAGTCAACCCTTTGCCTGCTATGATGAAAAAATACATATGAAAATGTTGACTGCTGCATGTAAATGCCTACATCAATCATAGGGCCAGTTAATCAAAAAATTTCAGCGTAAAATTGCGATTATTTTCTTATTCATCAGTTTAAACATGTTTTGGTTGTGAAATAAGAAAATAGTTTTCAGTTACCCACTCTCTGGGGCCTGTCAATGACTAAATTTGGCATACAGACAAACAGTATGGACTCAGGTCAGAAGAGCAGTCTGATCTGGGTCGCTCTTCTGATCTGGGTCCATACTGTTTGCTACAGAGACATTTTAAAACCAATGGATTACTCTCAGCAGATGACATTCAGATGCCATTAACAGCCAAAGAGTGCCTGATCAGGGTCTTCCCTGTTTGCTGTTCTGCAGGCTTCCAGATAAGAGTGCGTATTGGAAATTTATTTTCTTTATTTCTCATCCAAAACATATGTTGAGGGTACTCAAAAGAACCGTCTCAATGAGACGATTCTTTTGAGCACCAAAAACACATGTTTAAATTAATGGGTAAGAAAATATTTAAAATTTTACGCAAATAAAAGTTCCTTATCTTGACCTATGTATTCTGGCAAGCATTTTGTGAATGCAAGCCCTGACAAACAACATTTTATTTGAGAACAGAAAGAGAAAAATGTTTTGTGATTTTAGAACATTTGTTGCATACTCACCATTCAGTTTTAGAGGTTTTCCATTGTCTTTGAATTTATTGTCTAACTCAGCACTACCATAGGAGTTCACAGCAGTAAATTTAAACAGTCTCGGTGAACACTCCTCCGAGGTATTCTCTCCATCTTCACCATTTATATCGGAAGATTTCTCCGAGGATTTCTCCTCGTCTGGCGTTACATCACTTCCTGTCTCCTCACCATTACTAATTTCCATTCCTTGATCCTCATCTGACTGTTGCACTGAAATAAAGCAATTTTATAAAATTCTTTAACCTTAAAGCGCCACCTATAACTTGTAGCAGACGACAATTTCAAATTTTGCCACTTTTTCAAAAATAACAAATAAGAAATGATATTTCATGAGAATCGTCTGCTGCCAGACGATTCTCATGAAACATCATACTTTTTTTTTTCGAAAATTGGGAAAGATGGCGCAAAATAAGTCGTCTGCTGCAGTCAGGATTGGCATTTTAAGGGTTAAACCAGGGTTCATACAGCCAAGTTTGAGTAAAAAACAAGGACTTTCCAAGGACTTCTAAAGACTATCCTACAGTTTTCAAGGACTAAAAGTTTAGGAAAAATCCTGATTTTAGTGTAAAAATTCTTCTTCAGAAATGCTAGACTGAGGTAATGGAGACATTAGTACTGGAAAATTAGTATAAATTGGTGTGCCTTTATTTGGTGCAGCATATGCTGCACCAAATAAAGGCACAGCAATTTTATACTGATTTAGGTCTCTATCAACAATGCTAAGTCCTATAGAAAACAGTAGAATTAAAGGCCTTTTCAAGGCTTTTGAGTGATTTTCCAGTACTTGTCAAAGTATATTTAAATTTCACGGACTTTTAAAGAAAGCCCTCTAAATTCAAGTACTTTTCAAGCCTCAGTGTGCGAACCTGTAAACCCATTTATGCATCGTCAGGTTAATACAGAAAATTCCTCCGATATAAATTGTGAAGATGATGACAATATCTCCTTTGAGATATTGTCACCATCTTCACCTTTTATATCGTTAGATTTCCCCAAGGATGTGTTACATCACTTTCTGTTTCCTCCCCATTACTAATTTCCATTCCTTGATCCTCATTTGACTGTTGCACTGAAATGAAGTTATTTTAGAAATTTGTTTAACAATTTTATGCATCCTCAGGTTAATACAGAAAAAATTCTCCGATATAAATAATAACGATGATGACAATACCTCCTCCGAGGTATTGTCATCATCTTCATAAATATGAGGGGATTTCCCTGAGGATTTCTCCTCATCTGGAGTCGCAACCCCAAAAAAATTGTTTAACACATTTATGCAGAATGGAACTTCACATCCTTAATAATCGGAAGAGCCTATTTCAGAGCTTAGGAGTAAAAAGGAATATCTTTTCATTTCCTATCCCAATTCGAATCAAAATTCCTCTACAAGCAAATAGTTAAGACCCTGATCAGACAACAAATTGTACGGTATCTGACCTGGTACTTGTGCAGTCTGATCAGCACCTTTGTTATTTTCTTATTGGAAAGTATCATATATAGACTTGATTCATTTATATCAGAGGATTTCCCCGAGGATTTCTCCTCATCTGGTGTCACAACCAAAAAATATGTTTAACACATTTATGCAGAATGGAACTTCACATCCTTTTCAATCATAAAAGTCTATTTCAAAGTTTAGAATTTTCATTTCCATCCAACTTCTAATCAAATTTCCTGAAAGAAAATAGCCAAGACCCTTATCAGATGCCAAATTGTGAGGGCATCTGACATGGGTCTACACTGTTTGCCTATGTCATACAAACCGGACACCAGATTTATATTGGTTACTTTTTTTAAGTTCACACATTTTCAGTGATCCCTTTGATTTAAAATTTGGGAGCGCAGTGGCTCAGTGCCTGACTCGAGACCGAGGGGCCGCGGGTTCCAGCCTCATCGCCGTCACTGGGTTGTGTCCTTGAGCAAGAACATTAATCCTAGCTTAGTACTGGTTCAACCAAGTAGACCCGTCCCTTAATAACTGAAAGATTGTTGATGGGACTTAAAGAATCAAATCAAACAAAACAAAAACGAATAGGACACCAGATTTATATTGGTTAACTTTTTTAAGTTCAAACATTTTCAGTTATCCCTTTGATTTTAAATCTATCTTTACTAGAAAATGCCATCTTTTAACCTTTGGCCAACTGAAACCAGATACAGCTTCTTTTCAAAACAGTGTGGATCCTAGAGCTGAAGAAGTCATAGTTATAAATAGAATCAGCAAGGTTCATACAGGCAAGTTTGTGTGAAATTCAAGGACTTTTCAAGGACTTTTTAAAGACTTTCCTACTGTTTTCAAGGTCTGAAAACTTATATAAAATACTGATTTACACATTGAAATACTACTTCGGAAATGTTGGACTGCTTTTCTTAAAATATTAGTTTTAGAAATGATTTATAAAATTGTGGTGCCTTTATTTGGTGCAGCATATGCTGCACCAAATAAAGACACCACAATTTTTTACTGAATTAGGTCTCCAAAGACAGTGTTGAATACTCCTGTAAATGGTAAAATTCAAGGAATTTTCAAGGCCTTCGAGTGTTTTTCCAGTACTTTTCAAGGCAAATTTCATTTTCATGGATTTTCAAGACAGTCCTGTATATTCAAGTACTTTTCAAGCCTGTGCGAACCCTGATCAGGCAACTTTACTAGCTGTATTGTCTTCAATGACAGAGGATAACAAGCACTGCAAATAAGATGTCCTCTCCCCATTACTGGTCAATAAAGAGCTAATCTATGAAGAATACAAAAGCCATATACTAAGTTTATGTTTTTACGTGAATAAGTAGACTGCTACACTGACCTCGTAGGTAAACAAGAGACAATATAAAACCAAATTTACCTGGGCAAATTCGCCCTGGTAATCCATATGGCTGAATGCTTTACGTATATCAAGCGTCTATTTATCATCTATAAATAGACGACTTTCTCTTATCTTATTTACATGATTTCTTCTGTGTTACGAAAAGAACTGAGGGTGTATTTTTTCTCTACCTTTCTTCACTTGATAACAGTGTATTAAAGAAGTGAGTTACATGTTATGTATGACATGTATTTAGCCTCAGAATAAATCCGATATTTTGTGGAGCCAAACTATTTGCAAAAGTTATCAGCAGACGACGCTAATAGGTAAAGTGTAATCTATGCAGGTGGCTGTTAGACATAAGCAGTTCTATAAATACACTGCGTGATTCTGAATACATCTATGATGTGTAGTTACTCCTCTCATCTGAGTGGTGGAATAAAACACATGACTACCGGTTTTCTACTGTCCCTAGTTTCATACATGGGGCAGTGAAGCAGCCTGTTGAATAAGTGGCTCTATACCTCCATTTTGTGTGGTCTGGTCTCTCTTCACTGCTGAACCATTATCATCAGTATCTGACCAGGTATCACTATCCTTCATCTCCTCAGTCACCCACCATCTGTCTGTCTCTGCTGGTACAGCCACCAATCTCCTACAACATCACAATAACATAGCAATAAACAAATGAGCCGGTACAGACTTCAGGGTACCCACAGAAATTCATAAAACACAATTCCATGATTTTTCCATGATCAATGATGTAATGACCATGAATAATGCACTGACTCCAACCTCCCCTTTTAGTGTCATCTTCACCATGCAGAGCATAAATGCTGAATGCAGCAACAGTTATATATTTAAATAAGCATGCTTGTAGACCATGCATGCATGTTGAAATTATTAAACTTTGAAACCCCCAGTAGCCAGAAAACTAGCTGTCAGACACATAAGTTTTGTGTGTCTGACAGCTAGTTTTCTGGATACTGGTGGTTTTGGCAAATTATTTCACAAAATTCCATGATTTTCCATAATTATTCAGTTTATTTCAAATTCCATGATTTTTCCATGCATGGAACTTTTTTTTAAATTTTCCAGGTTTTCCATGACTTCCAGAGCTCGTGGGAACCCTGACAGTATTTTAGATTTTGGTACTCCTATGTGGGAAGCCTCCTTTAACCCTATTCGTTCTGGTTACTGGTAAACAGATACTTTGGCAAACAGTGAAGAACCAGATGAAATGCTGCAGAAGGCGGCATTTCATAAGGGTTTGCTAATATATAAACAATCTTTAGGTACAGAAATGTACCATCTTATAGAAATTTTGAACGCAGTGTTGTGCCTAGGTCTAGATTTCTGGGGGACACCAGTGTCCCCCTACCTGAATTTCAGAGGGACATTTGCAAATTCTGGGGGACACACCAAATCCATCTGATTTTTACCTGTACAAGGGTCATCCAATAAAGAATGAAACTTTCTTTATAGTCTGAAAATCTGTGTGTAAAAATTCACTATAATAATAGTATGACATTATATTATTTTTTGCATATCCATGGTCATTCACAGTCTTTTATTTTCGATCACAGATATAATTTAACCTCTTGATATCATTTCTTCAACAGAACAATCTTACTGTTACATAAAATGCTATAAATTAGAACCAAATATGCATATCATTTATTTTGGTTGCCTAGCAACCAATTCACTCGATTTTTGATAAACACACTTCTTTGCGTAGCTATGGTAACTATGTTAACCATGTATATCATACAAAAAGTACGGTTATGTGCAGCTGAATGTTATTTAGGTTACCTGAACAAAACCATGTTTACTTAAATTGCCTTTGAATATTTGATATTAACTTTTAAAGTCAAGAGGTCAGTGAAAAATACCAGATGGTTCTTGGAAACTTGATTTTTAAAGCTTTGTTTCCATAGTAACAGCTGAATACTCTGGAACATTACTTTCCCCTATTGGTTATAGACAGATTGCATGAACATATACAAGAATTAGTAGGAAAATAAACTATACATCTTAATCTGTTGCCATGGTGACAGCCTATAGTGAGCTGTCCATGTACGTTCGCCTAGTCTTCTAATGTTGCCTAGCAACAAAAATTGGAACTATGTAATACATCGAATATATTACATGTGAACTGCCAAAAAGATGTGATAGTTTTGGACGCGATTTCATAAGTCTAGCATGTTCATTCGCTGCGCTATAGCAAAAGTCTCATTCTTTATTGGATGACCCTCGTAAAATTGAAAACAGTTTTCCGGAAATTTCTGTTCATTTTTATTTAAATTTGAGATCAATGTCGATAGTTTTGGCTCAAGAAGGGGTGCAGATTACAGTGAAGTAGTTTCTACATTGCCGTATTTTGAATTTCTCAGCAAATATTCTATTTCTACATTAAAATAGCTTTTTCTGGCCTTCAGCTGAATAAAATTTGCCTTTTCATACATTGTTGATGTATTGGATTGGTTGAGAAATCAATATCCAATGCAACATTAATCATCATTAAATACATGTGTACAGTCTAAATTGTGCTTTTTACTTCCCTTTACTGGGTTACGCTAAAAACGAAAACAAGGTTTAAATAGAGAAAAATCAGCGGATTTTTCGAGGGCGCGCCCGTAGGCCTGCACTTGGTGCATTTTTAAGGGATATTGACGGTAAAATCGCATGAATCCAGCAATGCTGCGCTCTAGGCACAACACTGTAAACGCAATCCTTTTAAATATAAGATGGACAATAGCATACTTGTTGCAGGCCTTTAGTTAAAGGGAAAATTGGCACTTTTTTTCAAATGCATTTATTATAAAGTTTACAGCATGGCAGGAATAATCCCCGATTAAATGTTTGTGAATGCTCTTCAATTAGCCTGTAATTAATTACTTTTGCCTGTTCATGGGGGTCTGGCTAGTTTCAGGTCAATGAGCTCTACACAAGTCCATCTGCTCACACACAACACAAGCAAAGTTATATATCCTTGATAATGTCAAAAACTAGAGGACCTGACGGCCCTGAAGTGCTCACCTGATCTCTTTAATAATGTTAAAATAGATCACGTTCAACTACAGCTTATAATGAAACATATTTTGTTTTATGGGGGTTGGAGCCATTTTGGTCAAGTGAATTAAAACAATCTAATGAATACTCCATCAAACAGCCCAGTGATTTCTGAGGAAAAGATGCTTAGATAGGTATGTGGCAGTCCAAATGAGTGGCTAAAAGAACACAGGTCAGCTTGACATTGGTACTTATATAAAACCCTTGTCTCGTTAGGTTAAACATTTCTTGCAAGTGTTATGATTTCGGCTTAAACAGTTATAGAAAAATGAACAAATTTAAGATTTTTCCCATATAAATGCATTAGGAATCAAATTTGACCTCGCCGTAAAGTAGGTCAAGGTCAATATAGATTTATCATTTGTGCAAATCTGGTAGGGCCCACATTCCCAATGCTACATACCAAGTCCCAAGGCCATTGGCCTTTTGGTTCCAGAGAAGAAGATATTTAAGGGTTTTTACCATATATGGGCATGGTGGCCATCTTGGTCATGTGACCAGTACAATTGGTTAAAATTTTGGCTAACCTTTCATAAGGAATCTTCATATAAAATTTGAGGTTCAATTGGCCTAGTGGTTTCTGAGGAAACTATGTTTTAATGTGTTGATAGGACTCCAATTTGAGCGACCTTGGCTGAAAAGTTAAAGGTCAACCTTGACCTTTTAAACTTATTTATAGCCATTGTCTCATTAGGTTAAACATATCAATTGAGAATAATGACTTTGGCTTAAACCGTATTCAAAAAATCAACTTTCCAAAAAAAAAAATCCCATTTAAATGCATCAGAAAGCAAAATTTGACCTTGATGTTAAGTAGGTCAAGGTCAACTTAGGATCATTATCTGAAAAACTTAGTAGGCCCCACATCCCCAATGCTACATACCAAGTCCCAAGGTCACTGACCTTTTGGTTCTGGAGAAGATTTTTAAGGGTTTTTACAATATATGGGCGTGGCAGTCATCTTGGTCATGTGACCAAAATATTTTGTATAAATTTTGGCTAACTTATGATCATACGGAGTCTTCACATGAAATTTGAGTTCAATTGGGCCAATGGTTTGTGAGAAAACTATGTTTTAATATATTGATGGGACTCCAATATGAGCAACTTAGCTGAAAGGTCAAAGGTCAACCTTGACCTTTGGAACTTATTTATAGCCATTGTCTCATTTGGTTAAACATATCAAGTGAGAATAATGACTTTGGCTTCTACAGTTTTCAAAAAATCAACTTTTCACAAAATTTCCCATTTAAATGCATTAGAAAGCAAATTTGACCTTGATGTTAAGTAGGTCAAGGACAACCTAGGATCACCATTTGAACAAACTTGGTAGGCCCCACATCCCAAATGCTACATTCCAAGTCCCGAGGTCATCGGCCATCTGGTTCTGGAGAAGATTTTTAAAGGGTTTTTACCATATATGGGCATGGCGTCCATCTTGGTCATGTGACCAGGACCATTTGAACAAACTTTCGTTACCGCGTCCTAAGGAGTCTCCATATGAAATTTGAGTTTGATTTGCCCAGTGGTTTCAGAGGAGAAGATGTTTGAAATTGTGGGCGGACGGACGACGGACCAACGACGGAGTGACTGGTATACTATTAACTCACCCATGAGCCTTCGGCTCAGGTGAGCTAATAACAATGTTTCAGAGTAATATTTTTAGCAGTGGGTGCATTTGTTAAGTATATTTTGATACCTTGCCAATATTTAATATTTATTTAAAAAATTAACCCTTAAAACACTAATTATTACTATAGCAGACGACACATTTTGTAACAATTTTCTTCATTTTGGGTACAAAAAGATAGATTTAAATCAAATGAACGTATTGAAAAATAAAATACTTTTCTTTTGACAGTTGTAACATTCTAATTTGCATTGATCTGACTGTTGATTGTAATTAAAACAGAATATCCATTATCCAATATTGAAATGAAGAAATTGACTGAAGGTGCTGCTTCAATCATTCAGCTGACCTGCATAAAGATGTAAACTCAGGTTAATGTGTGTGTGTTGCTGTAAGATGGCTGCTCCCAGATAATTGCATAAAGCTGATAAACAGTCCTGTAATTAACTTAGCAGATGAATAAATGATCTGTGAAAATTAAATCAGTACATAATGAAATATTTATTTTTGATTCAAGTAAAATGTTAAAAGTCAAGAACAAACACTTTAAGAGTGCGTACCAAAAACTTAAATTTCTTATTCCTGAACCAACACATATGTTGTGGGTACTCAAAAGAACCGTCTCAATGAGACAGTTCTTTTTAGCACCAAAAACATATGTTAAACCTGATGGGCAAGAAAATATTTACAATTTTACACTCAACAATTTTGTTTATCTAAACCTATGCTTGTTGCATCAATATGTATGGGATAATGCATCAGAATGAAAAGGGTTATAAGCTCATGCTGACTTATCCATTTGTGTATGTGAGCAGTTAAGGGTCAGGTCACACTGCCAAGTTATGCAGTCTTGCCCAAGCCTTGGCTGCTCCTCCCTGCAATAACATGGGTGAAAGTTCAAGATTTCCAAAATCCGGAACTTTTGAAATTCAAATTTAAAACTTGCAGTATGCCTTCAAAATATTAATATTTCAAGTTTAAATAGTTAATTGCCTTTAGATAAAATGTAAATATATCAGAAAAGCGATTATAATCTGCCTAATTCAGTATTGTGAGGCTGACTTTCTATGGAAAGTCAGCCTCAAAATCCTGAATTCAGGAATAATCCTGAAAACTTTCACCCATGCAATAAGTGCCAAAATCTGGTATGCTGGCCAAAATGTTCTATCATTTCAATACTTATACATTTTTAAGTTTAGGGATTGAAGAAGGCGCAGAATTACTGTTTCTCACAAATCTGTCTAGTACATCCCACAGATATTCCATTGATGATAAATCCAGGTGGTAAAGGTGGCTGTTTGAGAGAACAGACATTGTTAATAGTCTGCTATCCCAACATATTCTAGCAATCTCTAGATTAGCTCTGGTACACAGGAATCTCTGTAATGTTCGTGTCATTATTAACTCACTATCCCGATGGCAATCTTCACATGGAAATAACTGGAACCAGTTTTGGTGTGAAAAGACTGTCAGAGGGATGTATTGATTCATAAAATGAAATCTTTTGAATTACATAGTGACACTGACTGAAAAAAGTCTAATTTTTGGCCAATACTTACGAAAGTCTTTCTAGCACCAAGTTATAAAGCTGATCATATGTACAGTTCTGTCTCGGTACAGGTAACAACAAAGGCTGTCCAAACAACTGATATGTTCCCATATAACTCTGGTTATACGTTGAACTTTTCATTCTGAAACCACATAAACATTTTTTTAGTGTGAAACTGTAAATACATCCTCATCTATCACTATTTGGGCCTCGTCGCGAGTAACCCTGTTTTCGGGGTGTCTGACAAAAAGGGTTTCAAACCAGTTTCCTCAGCCACAGAGACTAGCTAGAAAATTGAAATTTCATCTGTAGCAAATTTACATATGATACATTCCAAAAAGCGAATAACAAAGGCGCTGATCAGACTGCGCGGATGCGCAGGCTGGTCTGTGCATGTGTTGTTCGCAAACGCCCGAAGACAGGTTTTCTCGCGACGCAGCCCATTTGTAACATTAGTTTTAAGTGCTCAACGAAAATGAATAAGATTTTTGTGGTTATATAGTATTTAAACACTCCTCTATCTCTTTGTCTGCTAGTGTAGTCTGCTGAAAACTTTCAAAAAGTTTTGATCTGATCATCCGACACTCTCGGGGCTTACCCTGGCTCAGAATTTGCTGTGGTCAACACTTTAGCCAAATGGAAAAAAGTTGGGGCCAAATGAAATTAACTTTAACCAAGGTTTTAGCCAGAAAGTAGCATCAACAAGTTGTTTTGTATTTAACTTTTTGCCCGCTAGGGGCGACTTTTGTTGTCTGCTGATAACCTTTGCAAACAAAATGTCAGGCCTGATCTGGATCCAAACTGTTTGACACCCGGATGGTAATGAAAAAATCCAGCATCTAAAGAATAAAATATGACACAATAATAAAGTGTGAAAGAATAAAGCGGATCAAAATACACTTTTTTGCAAATATGTAAAGCTAGGTTTCACCAGTAAATTTAGGTAGGGTCGAGTTACCCTAAACACAGGTATTTTTTTAGTAGGCCTAAGCAAATTATTCTGCACCCTTTATGGAAATTGGCTAGTTCAAATTATGATTTTTTAAGAATTAGTTACCTTTCCTCTCGGAGATAAATTGGAACAACTATTAAGTTCTGATCGTCAGCACTAGATACTGGAACCTCGTACACAAAAATATCATCCCGGTCCATTATATGGCTCAATGCTTCACTAGGTGAAAACACTTTGTGGAATCGGTGGTTATATACATCAGTGACTACCATCTGAAATAAGGGAGGTAAAGTGTCTATTCTAGGTAGGGGGATTCAGCTCATTTTTACCCCTCCCCCACTATTTTAGGAGGGAAATTCTTATATAGACAAAGAAGGGAAAATATTAAAATTTATGTAAAATGCTTGCTTTTCATTAAAAATCCCCCCTGGTTTACAAATCCCAGAATAGTTTGAGTTGATGCTATGTCCCAGCCAACAATTTTTCAGTCATGTGGTGGTCTTCCTGGGCTTAACCAGTTCTTGCTCTAACACAGTGCCTCCGGTGAGGCTGGAATCAGTGACCCCTCCATCTTACGTCAAGCACTCTACCATTGAGCCATTGCATTTCGCTATTTTCTGTCATCCTAAAAGGGCACATGCTTTTATAACAGGGTTCCAATAGAAATTCAAAAACACAATTCCATGATGTTTCCATTATTTTCCTAGATCAACAAAGTAATTTCCATGGCTTTTTAATGCACAGCCTCCAACCTCCCCTTTTAGCAGCATCTTCACCATGCTGAGCATCAATGAGGAACGCAGCAACAACAGCATGCTTGTAGACCATGCATGTATTTTGAAATAATTAAAACTCCAAACCACCAGTAGCTAGAAAACTAGCTGTCGGACACACAAGTGTCCCACAGCTAGTTTTCTGGCAACTGGTGGCTTTGTCAAATTATTTCACAAAATGGCATGATTTTTCCATGATTTTCTTTTTTTTTTCTTCAAATTCCATGATTTTTCCATGCATGGAGCTTTTTTCAGAGATTTTCCAGGTTTTCCATTATTTCCAGAGCTCGTGGGAACCCTGTTACAAGCGCATACCCAGTTCTTTAGATTTCCCATCAATTCAGGTGTGATTTTTAATTACTTGTATAGACTCATCATGGCTCACTGGATGAAAAAGTGTGGATCCTGATCAGCTGGTTTCATCAGAAACCAGCTGACCTGGATCCATACTGTTTTCAAAAGTGGGTATAGCATTTTGAACAAGAGCTTCACAAGCGGCACATAATATGCCCGCAATTTTCTTTAAACATTACTTTTTTAATGGGCAAATAGTGCAGTCCTTGATCAGATTGCACTACCATGTGACATACGATCTAGAACCTCTGTTTGCAAAAGTACCTGACCTAATACAGATTCCTATAAATGTGCATGAATATATCCCTAACAGTTACATAGTTACGGTGCTTACAAGAATTTTTGGAAAATTATAATCAAAGGGACTTAACTTGGAAACTAAGAAAGGGGGGACAATCATTCTTATGTGTGACCCATTGTCTTGACCTAATACAGATTCCTATAAAGTGCATGAAATTATCCTAAAATGTTACTGAGTAATGGTGTGTTCAAGAATTTTTGGGAAAAAATAACCAAAGGGACATAATTGGGAAACTAAGAAAGGGGGAACAATCATTCTAGTGCGCAACATGTCATCTTGATCTAATACAAATTTCCAATAAAATCTCATGAAGATATCCTTAATGGCTACAGAGTTATGGAGCATACAAGAATTTTTTGGGAAAAAAATCAAAGGGGCATAACTTAGAAACTAAAACAGAGCCCTGGAACAATCATTCTTGTGTGCGACATGTTGTTTTGACCTTATGCATATTCCTATAAAATTTCATGCAAATTCCAATGACTTTTCTACTTAGCTAATAGTGACTTTGTACATTATTTGGACTCCGAATTCAAAGAACACAGTTCTGGATCAGCAAACCTTTTTATTAATTTTTTACCCATGAGTTCAACACATTTTTTGATTCATGAAAAAGAACCACCAAATTGAGGAATTTCTTTTAAGGACCCACTTCATATGTTTTGGTTGGAAAAATAGTTTTGAATTACATAGTATCACCTGGAGGCCTAAATATTCATTATCATATACCTAATAAGTGTTTACTATAGAAACTTGACGTGTTTCAATCAATGACAGAACATTTCATTTAAATTTAGCCTGATTGTTGACCAATCACTGGCTGCGGGCTTCATTCCCATTAATACACGGCAGCAGAAGGCTTCTTAGCCATTTAAGCCCGGTGTGTTAAAAAGGGAGGCATATAACAATGAGGATAAAACAATCTTTTCCGTATTAACGTTTGCAACACATTATCACACTCGGGCTGGGCAAACGTTAACACACGGAAAAGAATCTTTTATCCTCTTAATAATACTTACAAATTCTGGTTTAACTTGTACAAATTGAGATAGAACCTCACAGAGGTCAGCTACTCCACCAGTCTTTGGCACTGTAAGTTTAAACTGCAGAAAAAAATTATAATAGAAATATAGTTTATTCACAGGTTTAGATGAACAAAATTATTCAGTGTAAAAATGTAAATATTTTCTTAACCACCAGATTTAACATATGTTTTGGGTGCTCAAAAGAGCCGTCTCATTGAGACGGTTCTTTTGAGTACCCACAACATATATTTTGGTTAAGAAATAAGAAAATTAAATTCTAGTTACGCACTCTTAACTTAAGTCCTGTTTATTTAGTTGAAATCATATTGGCCTCCACCCGCGAAAACCTGTCTTCGGGGTTCACAAACAACAAAGGCGCAGACAAGACTGCGCCTCTGCACAGTCTGATCAACGTCTTTATTTTATGCTAATTGGAAAGTTGATACAAGCGACATTTCAATTTACTAGCTAGTCTCTTGAGCTGAGCAGGCTTGTCTTGGTATGACCTGTCAGAAACCCTAAACACATATCTTCTCGCGATGAGGCCAATTCACTTAAAGGTGAACTTCTGTGTGAAATGCCGACTGATACCAGTCGTTAGTTTTTTTGTTTGATTTGATTCTTTACGTCCCATCAACAATCTTTCAGTTAAACAGGGACAGATCTTCCTGTGTTGAACCAGTACTAAGCTAGGATAAATGTGTCTTGCTCAAGGACCACAACGCAGTGACACGGGTGAGGCTCGAACCCGCGGCCCCTCGGTCTCGAGCCAAGCAATCTAGTACTGAGCCCCCTACCAATCGTTAGGCAATATTGAATGTTGTATTTTCATTATAGAAAAAACCCCAGCAAATTTGGTGGGAAAAGTGACCCACAATTTCTATTTTTCAACATTATTTTCTAGCTTTATCAAGACAGGTATATTGGAATTAACTCTTTAATAAGTCTACCAATTCCTGATTTACAAATTTATTTTCGATTTTGTGAGAATTGATTCAGTCTTATTGTATGGACTGGAGTTAATGAGCCACCACAGTCTTTAAAAAGGGTGTCTGATCAATTTTGCTTCTTGACACATTTTTCAGGTCATCCATCAACCTGTTCTTGGTGAAAAAAGAAGTGCTATTGTGTACAAACAAAATATTCAAGTTTGAGCAAAGAAATATTGCTTACAGAGTCTACCAAATCCATTTTGCATACTGTTGTGTGCATATTCACTTTGTCAAGCCACCATAGATCTGAATATCCATTGCATGAATATTAGGCCTCTAGCTAGGGGTATGCATTAAGTACCAATACCTCATGGACAAGCATTTCAGACCAAGGGAGATCATTCAAAAGTTGAATCAGCAAGAGTGACCTTTCTTGTTTGCAACACATCACATCATATCTGACACATTCATGAAAGGAATTCCAAACGGTACAAGAGATATGGCTTGGACACATATTCATCATGGGTGAAAGTTCGAAATTTCTAAAACCCTGAAGTTTAGAAATCACATTTTTTAAATTTGCAAGAATGAGGATGCCTACAAAAATGAATGATTTCATGTTTAAATGATTATGTTTAGATAATCTGCAAATTAATCAGATAAGCTATTATAATCTCCCTAATTCAGCGTTTTGAGGCTGACTTTCTATGGAAAGTCAGCCTCAGAATCCTGAATTCAGAATTAATCCTGAAAACTTTCACCCATGTATATTCAAAACACCCATGCTGACAGGTGCACACCTCGACTTCAAACTATAGTTCCTACAATAGTAACTATTGTTCGATTCGAACATTGATAGTCGCTACTATAGTCCAAATAGAGATCAACAGTGGGTCAGAGCACCGTTACTCTAGTAGATTGTCTGGTTCCCTCCTCTAGCCATATCTAACAAGATGGGTTCAAGATCTGTCAGAAGCCTCGAAATAATTTGTTTTAGAAAATAAATACTCGCTGTGTTCTATTTGCGGTCCTACTTATTCGTAATTGTTAATTAGAGTTGGCTGTGCAGTATATGAACATCATCTTCGTCTGTAATAAAGAATTGAAAGGGGGCATGCAAGGCTATTCACTTTGTTTACTTGGCAAGCAACTTAAGTTCCAACTGCAGCCGTTCGGGTGTAAACGTGCACATGCAACTATTATGTAAGAACTTTAGTAGGAATATTAGTTAGATTTGAAGTGGGCCAGGGTTTATACAACCAAGTTTACAGTGGGGGCATATAATAGAAAAGATGCCATGTTGACCTGCTATGTCAATTACTGATAAAGTTTGAATGTCCAGGTTTATAGCAGTGATTTTATTTGGAATTTTGGGAAGCTACCTTTTCCTACACATTTGGGAAAATATATCATACAAATTGGGAAAATAAGTACTAAAATACATGAAATTGGGAAAATAAAGGCCATTTTTGGATTGGGAATGCCTCCCATATAAGGCGGTAGAAATGGCCAAATAAAATCACTGAATAGCAACGTACCTGCACAGGCTTTTTAGTTGGGTTAAGTGGCACCCAGAATATTTCCAGCTGTCTTTCCTTCTTGACCGGCAAGGGGAGAGACAGATAACAGAAAGGATCAAAAGTCACAGATATTTTATCACATTCGGGGCACTGAACAGTGGATTTTAAAAGTCCATGGAATATATCAACAATAACAGAGTCATTTCTCAACTTGTAATTCTCCCAGGCTTCCTTGGCCACCACCTGAAAAAAAGGTTCAAGATATTTCATAGGTTAAGGTTAATCAAAGTTTTGAACATAAATTGTGAATGAAGGGGTACATGCATTAAGGGCTATTTTGGCCCCCTCTAGAGCCAAAAACTGAAAACTGCTTTTCACCACTTTCTTTTGATTGGTTTATTAGAAGAAGTACTGAAATGTAAAATTTCGGCATTTATTTAAATTTTACCATTGCTATGGTTACAAAAATGGCCGACATAATAGGCTTAATACAGAAAATTTGCCATTTTAGACCAAATTTAAGGCTTTTGGAGACCGATTTCTTAAGAATTAGATATCAGCACAGCTAAATGCAAAAAAGTCTTTTAATATGTTGTGTGCCATGGTAATTCTCATCTTCTGTTAAAATGTCTTTTTTGTATTTGCTTGTGCTCTATGTTAATTTCTCAGTCAAACCTCTCAATTTTGCTCCAAAATGGTTAATTTCCTATTTTCAGCCTATTTTGGCGGCCATTTTTATTACCATAGCAACAGTTAAAGTCAAAGTAATTTAAAACTTTTACACTCTGGTTATTGTCCTAATGAACTAATAAGAAGAAATTGGTGAAAAACAATTTTCATATTTTCAGCCTATGTAAAGCATGTGACCCACGGGGCAGGGCCATTTTGGCCCTAGGGGCATAATTTGAACAATTTGGTAGAGGTCTACAGAGTGATGCTACATACCAAATATCAAGGCTCTAGGCCTTATGGTTTCAGACAAGAAGATTTTTTTCATGTTCCTCCCTATTTAAGCCTATGTGACCCCCGGGGCGGGGCCATTTTTGGCCCCAGGGGTATAATTTGAACAAATTTGGTAGAGGTCCACTAGATGATGCTTCATACCAAATATCAAGGCTCTAAGCCTTGTGGTTTCAGACAAGAAGATTTTTTCATGTTTCTCCTTATATTAGTCTATGTAAAGAATGTGACCCCCGGGGCAAGGTCATTTTTGTCCCCAGGGGCATAATTTAAACAAACTTGTTAGAGGTCCACAAGGTGATGCTACTTACCAAATTTCAAAGCTCTAGGCCTTATGGTTTCAAACAAGAAGGTTTTTTATGTATCTCCGTATATAAGCCTATGTAAAGCATTAGATCCCTGGGACGTGGCCATTTTTGACCCCAGGGGTCTAATTTGAACAAACTTGGTAGAGGTCCACCAGATGATGCTTCATACCAAATATCAAGGCTCTAGTTATTGTGGTTTCAGACAAGAAGATTTTTTTCATGTTTCTCCCTATAAAAGCCTATGTAAAACATGTGACCCCCGAGGCGGGGCAATTTTTGGCCCAACGGTTATAATTTGAATAAACTTGGCACAGGTTCACTAGATGATACTATTACCAAATATCAAGGCTCTAGGCCTTGTGGTTTCAGACAAGATGTTTTTTCATGTTGCTCCCTATATAAGCCTATGTAAAACATGTGACCCCGGGGCGGGGCCATTTTTGGCCCGAGGGCTATAATTTGAACAAACTTGGTAGAGGTCCACTAGATGATACTACATACCAAATATCAATGCTCTAGGCCTTGTGGTTTCAGGCAAGAAGATTTTTTCATGTTGCTCCCTATATAAGCCTATGTAAAATATGTGACCCCCGGGGCGGGGTCATTTTCAGCCCCAGGGCTATAATTTGAACAAACTTGGTAGAGGTCCACTAGGTGATGATACATACCAAATATCAAAGCTTTAGGCCTTGTGGTTTCAGAGAAGAAGATTTTTAAAGTATTCATCTTGAAAATCTATTTTTAGCCTGTGTGACCTAGATATGCAATGGACCAGAACCATTAGAACAATTTTAAAAGAGGGTCATATAAGGATCATTCCTACCAAGTTTGGTTAAAATCCAGCCAGTAGTTTAGGAGGAGATGTCGTTTGAAGCAATTGTTGAGGACGGACGACACACGACGGACATCCAATGATCACAATAGCTCACCCTGAGCTAAAAACAAATTTAAGACTAAACCCTACACAATTTGCAGCTCACCTAAGACTATAAAGATAAAGTTAAAAATGTTAATTTTGAAAAAAATCAGATGATAAAAAAATCACGAAAAATTACCCAGCCTGCAAAGAAAAATATTCTGCTTACTTTATCAGGTCTATTTCCAGCATCTTTCAGTTCAACATAAGGTTTCTTTCTGATTCTGTTTAAATCTTCATGTAGACCGTCTAGAAGAAATGCCATCAATTCCTGGGAATCCTGCTGCTGGTAGCCTGAGAACTGGGGGGCAAACCGCCCAACTGCATACTGAAAATAAACAAGGCTCTCATCTGGAAATCTTATCAATTTGGACTATATGCTAGTAAAATGGTCCAACTTTACCATTGTTTTACAACATTTATCAGGGATACAGACTAACCTTTTTCCGCCAGGAGCAAGCTGGACCGCTAAAACAAAATAATGGGGGCCCAGCCTAAAACTAAGGGGCCCAGGATTCGGAAGAAAATTAAACTCATTTCAACACCATTCCAAATCATATGCTTTACTCATAATTGAAGTCAGAGACCCTCAAAATCTGTATTCCTCTTTACAATATTAACAGTATTTGGAATCAGTGAATGAAGATTTGTAAACTTCCAACAGCTAATGTCAGATTTGATAAGACTTCATACCTTTACGTACTACCCTTTTTACAGGGGCAAGCTGGGCCCCTAAACATTTAGTTTTAGGGGCCCAGCCCAAAATTTAGGGGCACTGGGCTATTGGGCCCCTGTTAGTCTTTTTCCCTGTTTATACTGTAATTTGTATTCCAGACTAAAACTGCTGCGCCCATCCCACCACCCTCCAAACCATTTGTCTATCAATTTATGATATATGCTATATACAAGCATGTTGTGTCAGTTTATGTCCAACAATGAGCTTGAACATAGTGTCAGTGACCAAAACTTATCGTTGATTGTGTCAACTGTGGAGCACACAGACCAAGTCAGTAGGGAAACAGGGGAAGCACTTGGACTGTCAAAAGTGTCTGAGTTGGTGAAAGGAAGGACATCCTGCCAAAACACTTTGCTCCAAATATACTCATGCTAAAATAAAGAAGGCCACTGTGAGCTTTGAATAAGGTTCCTTGAATTCGCATAGTAATACAGGGGTCACTTAAAGACCAACGCTATGTAGATGAAGTTCTGCACCCTCATGTCCTGCAAATCTATCAGACTGTTAGAAATTTATTTCTTCCAGCCAGACAATGCCAGCATACCTGCAATATGACCAGAAACTGTTTGCAAGCTGGCCATGTCATACCCCTTGACTGGCCTTTCAGGTTCCAATCAATCTCTGATTGGCTACCCCTGGGATTTTCTAGGCTGGCAGATACATGGTTGTATCGCAACCCATCTGTCACATTTCCTTAATTTGAACACAAAATAATTGAACAATGCAAATGCATTCCACGAGGGGTGGGGTACAACCCAAGGCTTATTTTGAGCATGCACAAAAGCCTCACAGAATGCATTCATAAAGGCGTTGGTCATACAAAATATGACTTACAATATATAATTTATAATTAAAGCATGTTCATGTCTGTATTTATTTTAAATAAAGCAGGAGAATTTGGGTGGCCTTCTTTTTATTAGCATGAGTATATACAAGTGGCAGTCTTACCCAACGTAAGATTTGCTCTGTGTGCAGCGAGCCAGTTACCTGGAGAGGGGCCCACTGATGTGGTGCACGTTAATCAAAACCCGATGATGATACCCTGAAAATTATTGTATCCAGGCAGAGTCTGGTTAATTTGATATGGTTCTTGATATATTGCATACTGCCATACTGACACCAAAGTAGACACCAACAGTATCCAAAAAAGAACAATGTTCTCCTATCCTTTGGTGGTGGGACATGATAGTAACATGAGTCAACATGTACATTTGAGCCGTAACATAAGATTTCCAACAATGTGGTATGTGTGACCAGCAAAGGCTCAGACCAGCCTGCACATATGCGCAGTCTCATCAGAGCCTTGGCCAGTCGCTTGAATATTCTATGACTATTAAGCTACTGACAGAACAGCATTTGGAGTTTCTAAGCTTAACAGGAGGCTGCACATGAGTCTATTCATGTCAAAATGACACATTGTTAACCTACCTTAAAGTTCCGAGGAACAGTGTAACTGTACCTTCCTGACCATATGGTATGTACCAGCTCAGCATACGATGTCGCTATCTCACCGTTCATCCCTAGTGGATTATCCTCGTTCAGATCCTCTTTCCATTTGTCCGACTGCATGTACAATGTCAGCTTGTGTACATTACTCATACACTGAAAATAAGCAAAAAAAAATTGAGCGTAAAATTGTGAATATTTTCTTATCCATCAATTAAAACATTTGTTTTGGATGCTCAAAAGAACTGTCTCATTGAGATGGTTCTTTTAAGTACCCCACAACATATATCTTGATGGGGAAGAGAGAGCTGATTGCTTTGCTTAATTTGTCTTCCTGGTGTCTCGTGATGGTTGAGCGGCTCTTCCTCGCGGTGCCATGGGGTTGTCTGTGGTTTGTGATTGTAGTATTTCCTGATCATACTCACTTACTATTTTGGTTGCAAAAGAAGTAAGTTAGTTTTTATTTACACAATCTTAATCTTTTGTTTGTTTGATTTGATTCTTTATGTCCCATCAACATTTCAGTTATGTAGAGACGAGTCTTCCTGGGTTGAACCAGTACTAAGATAGGATCAATGTGTCTTGCTCAAGGACACAACGTAGTGACGCTGGTTAGGCTCAAACCCACTGCCCCTCGGTCTCGAGTCAAGCACTCTACCACTGAGCCACTGAGGTAACTACATAAAATTGTGATTATTTTCTTATCCATCAATTAAAACATTTGTTTTGGGTGCTCAAAAGAACTGTCTCATTGAGATGGTTCTTTTGAGCACCCACAACATATGTTTTGGTTGGTAAAGAAGTAAGTTGTTTTTTATTTACACTAGGGCTGTGGATTGTTAGGTAAGTGGCGATCCGATCTGATCCACGATTCATGAGTTACAATTCACAGATCGAACTGCAAGTCACTGGTTAATAAAAAAAAAGATGAAACATCTTTTGTTGGGTCTATTTACTTAGTAAATCAGCCCTTTCTGTTAAACCAAAGTACCCCATGTATACAGTTAGTTATCAAAAAAGATAAGTCTACATTTCCACTTACAACTGTCAAGGCATGCAACACACTTTGTAAATTTGATCTTGTACCTTCCTGAACTTGGATAATCATATTCTGACAGAGTGTGCTGATTTCAGTACAAGGCCCTTTTCCTTTGTCGTGAAGTTCACACATAGACAACATGACCTGGGTCACGTAGGCCTAATAAGCTGTCGCCTTGTCGGCAAGAGAAAAAAGTTCAAAGAAAATAAGAACCCTTTGAAATTTATTTGATAATTGACATATGATGATATTTTTGGTTCTGTTTATTAGTACATACCGACTCGGGTCCGAGATACCGATGAAGTGTGTTTAAACAAAATAGATTGGAATATAATATAGCTGATTTTGGAATACTTTGAGGATTTTAATTACCGATAAAGGGTGTCACTAACCTGCAAGAAACAAAGGTATTTGAATAAGAAATATTATCAATTAGAATCGTAGTCATAGTGAAAAATTTCAATGGACCATTTTGTGAAAAACTTCTTGTTTCAGTTTAAAAAAAGTAGAAAAAAAAAAAAGATCGCGATCCAACAATTTCGGCGGTGACGAATATTCATACTCGATTTTAAATTCAGATCCGCGAATATCCGAGTACTCAGATACTCGCAGCAGCCCTAATTTACACACTCTTATCTAAAAGCCAAATAACTGGTCAAGATAATCAAGTTATTTTGATAAGAAGGGTAGTGTTCAAAATATCAACAAAATTACGAAAATGAATAAAATATCTACAAAAACTTATCAATTAGATGCAAAATTTAACCCTCAAAATCATTTTATAGTCTAATAAATTTCTCAAATGGGAAAAATAAACCATATAAAAGTAGGAAAAAAGTCGTAATTCAACTATCTTAACATTTTTCAAAAACAATGTAGACCCAGATCAGATGGCTAATCTTGATCCACCCTGTTTCTGCCCACATGATGAATCCTTTATACATTCATAACATAGGTTTAGATAAACAAAACTTTTGAGCGTAAAATTTTAAATATTTTCTTACCCATCAGTTTTAACATATGTTTTGGGTACTCAAAGGAACCGTCTCATTGAGACGGTTCTTTTGAGTGCCCACAAAATACGTTTTGGATGAGAAATAAAAAAATTAAAATTTTGGTACGCACTCTAAACTGAAGTCCTGTTCATAATGAAAAATACAGCTTACTTGAGATCAAAGTTTGTATAACATTCTCAAGTAAAAGAGAACATGCACTTGTAAGGTAAAATGAGCGGTTATAACAAAAAAAAAAGTTCAAAATTTTATAATCACTAGATTTCCTACCTGTAAGGCGGAGTTCATGAAGCAGGTGTTCCCAATGTTGGAGAGCCCACAGAGCCCGGGCGTTGTGTTACTATGCCCACCATCATAGCCATTAAAAGTGTAACCACTGTAAGAACCTGTACCATAACTAGCACCTGACCTGTAGATCAAACAAACATTTTAGTTAGCAACTTAACTCTTTCCCTACTGGGTAGTTTTACATGTTTTCTTTTGTTGTCTGCTTATTTTTTTCAAATTTAACTTTTTTGAAAAGTTATTTCAAGAATACCTTCAGGGTGTCAAATAGTTTGGATTCAGATCAGGCCCGACATTTTGTCTGATCTGTTTGTTTGTTTGGCTTGATGTTTTATGTGCCGGTCAACAGCTATGGTCATGTCAGGACAGTCAGTTCACCTAACCAAACTTTTTCCTTGGCAAGCTTGACTTAAGCCGTTAACTACATACTTTCGCTTGTAACTGACAACAACCCTTCTTGAATCAGCGGAAGGGAGGAGAAAGACAGTAAAAGTTATTTCATGATCAATCTCCATGAAAGTATGGGACTGGGCCGGGATTGAACTCGTAACTCCTAGATCTGCAGTCAGACATGTTACAAACTGCGTTGCGCAGTCCAGTACTGGCCTGATCTGGATCTAGACTGTTTGCAAAGGTAATCAGCCAGACGACATTAAAGCTGCATAGTTTGTAACTTTGATCTTTTTATTTTAGAACTAATGTTTCTATTTTTCAAGAACACAGTAAAAAAACTAAATTCAGGTATACATTTTACCAATTTCGTAAATCTTAACAAATTATCTGTATCAAAACAACAGCATTTATGTTAAAATTAACTGTCTATAATTATTGGAGGGACGCAAATAATTACCAACACACCTGTTTTATAAGATAATTCACTTTTCGGTGCAGTTTTCAGCTAAAGTGAACAGATAACTTAATTCTATTTTTACAAATGATTTAAAAAGAAAATAAAAAAATTCGAAAAATGTTCATAGTTGAGAGTTAGTCTCTTTAAAAGGCAAACATGTTTCCACATTACATTTCCATCTGCTAAGTCCCTGGGGGCTGTTAAAACCTTCACCTTTCAGGCTTTGGTTTCAACACCACCTTCAGAGCCCAGCAGATGTTAATGTATAGAAAATCGTGTTTGATCCCTATATTAAACAGAACTTAACAACATTTTTTTCTGTGATTAGATACAACAACAACCAGACTCTTTCACTTTTTATAATCTTATCTACACCGTAACATCATAAACTACACTGTACTATTCTGGTGACAAAGGTATACTTCACTCTCTTTAATGTGACTAATGAATACCATAGGTTTAGATAAACACATTTTTTGAGCGTAAAATTGTAATATTTTCTTACCTATCAGTTTTAACGTATGTTTTGGGAGCTCAAAAGAAACGTCTCATTGAGACGGTTCTTTTGAGTACCCACAACATATGTTTTGGTTGAGATATAAGAAAATTATATTTTTGGTACACACTCTTAACTAAAGGCCTGAATACACATCGAGGCAAAGAGGTTAGCGCCTCAGACTCAAGTTTTGAATGAGCCCTTTGTTTTAACTTTTTTTATGGGTGATTCAAAATCTTTAAACTTGCAGCTTCAAGCTTTAATGGTCAATTGATCTTAGATAAACTAAACATGGATCCCAGAAGCTATTATAGAGCTCTTAATTCAGTATTTTGAGGCTGATTTCTATGGAAAGCACAGGTTTAGATAAATTTTTTGATTGTAAAATTGTAAATATTTTCTAACCCATCAGGTTTAACATAGGTTTTGGGTACTCAAAAGAACCGTCTCATTGAGACGGTTCTTTTGAGTACCCAAGAACCGTCTCATTGAGACGGTTCTTTTGAGTACCCACAACATATGTTTTGGTTGAGAAATAAGAAAAATATTTTTTCATTACACACTCTTAACTAAAGCTCTGGAATGTCAGCCTGAGTTATGGTATAATCCTGAAAACTTTCACCCATGGATGCATTTATTACCTGGTTGAAAAGGAAGACCCACTGGCTGCTGATGCTGAACTGGTTGTTCTGAAAAAAGGACAGTTCAATGTGTGTTACGATGTCGAATTCTAGGAACATCAGAATCAGTGATGGTTGCGTATACACATAAATACGTAAAGAGTTCGGTATGCACTTGGTAACCTATATGAACTATGATACGGTACCTTTTCTACTATTAGTCCAATACAAGGGCGGTTTGTCTGAGATAGAGTTCACTGTTACTTTATTTAGTAATGTGAGCATGTTTTTTTTACCTTTCTCGCAAATTTTATGCATTTCTTCCTATATAAGGAGCAGCATTGTCCATTTTCGTAAGGGGGACATAGAAAAGTTACCGGTATCAGGTACGTCGTAGAGACGCAGTTCATTATCCTAGACAGGTACGTGAAGTTATATATGAGCCGCGACGCGCAGAAAGGGTCCTTAACGTAATTAATGACGTTACGAGATAATAACGTCAGAAGCGACGACAAGTTTACGCGATGTTTTATTTGCCGATTATTGACGTCAGCGCTTTCTCTGTTTTTCAAGTTCAACGTTATCGGTCTCCTGAATCGAATTTTGTTTTTGCCTTATTTTGCTTCTATTTTTACACGGGCAGACCATAGTGGCACCACCAGCAGTTCAAATAAAACTATGTACAGAATATAATACAAATGGCTTTATTTACCGGTTAAGTCAAAGCACTGAAAGCTGGTGATTCGATTTTCAGTTTACCGAGGCAGCCGAAAATACATGTTCATATCTATAGAGCGCACACGTTGCATCCAGTTTTATGCATCCACTAAAGTTTGAGACAGGAGTCCAGGCTGTTTCCCGCCGTTATCCACGCCTGGTCGTGTTTGAGAAAGGTGTGGGCATTAGTAGTTAGAATTTTGAAAAATCAAACCACGTAGGGATATGTAATTGAAAATTAAGAAAACATGTATTAAAGAAAGATTAAAAAAAATTAGACTTTCAAACAACGCATAATTATCCAGTCTTCACTATTTATTTTACAAATCAAACAATATAAAGATGATTGTTATTATTTAATAAATAATAACAATCATGTAAATAAAGTTGATAAATATTTAGAGATGTTTTCTTTCAGACTGATTAATCTAACAATTACATTGGTTAAATTCAATTAGCTTTTCTTTTCTTTTCTTTTTTCTTACAAGGGAAACTACTCAATCGAAGAGTATTACTTTTTTTAATTCCGTATATTACTATTTTTTTTTCTTGTTTCCAGAGACGGCCGTGTACTTGTTTGTTTCTATAGGCGCGTTCCTTTATGCTGTCAAGTGTTGTTGTTGTTGTTTGTTGCAGAAATGTATGATTTGTTTTTGAATGTTGCCTAAATATCAAGTTAAGGCACAGGGCATATTATTGATTTGCAATGTTGTCTTTTATTTGCAATGAAATCTTTTTAAACGTTCATACGAATCTTTGCTAGGCTGAAGGTTTTTGCGCCTTTTACGGTGCTATAAGCTGGTTTTTGACCATAAGAAGGTGCAAAGTTCGGAGATAAAATGAAGAATAAACAAACTCTTTTGGGGCCCGAAGAAAAGCGAAAAAAAATGACTCCTCAATGTTTTCCATGCTAACCAAATGTTCTAATACAAAGCCGACACGTTTGACCGACGCCTTTAAAAACAATGTATTACCCAAAACTATAGAGGCCACAATCATGAAAATAGAACAAAATTTATGCAATAAACAGATTTACATTGTGCTATATAGCTATGCATTGCGTTTTTGTACTAAAATTCAACACTAACTTAAGGAAAATTAGCCTAAAATGTCAAATAAAGACGACGCCACAAATGAATGTATAATGTCACTCGAATGTAACCGATTGAGTGTACATTGAAGGTATTCCAGTTGGTTTATCGAGGGTTGGAAAACGCGGGGAAACCGTGCCCCAACCCTCAAGGTGCACGGAAAGGCCAATGTTGCCTATTTTAACAAATCCTATTTCACATTTTTATGCAAAATATCGGCCCTGAGGGAAAGGGTTAGCGCCGGGGGGGGGGGGGTCACCTTTTCTTCATACGTAGGGTCGGGCCCAGCATCTACCACTCACCCTAAAAAATATCAGGAATTTCAAGCACCAAATTTTTTTTTTAAATTTTAGCAACCCAAAACATTACCCCCCCCCCCCCATTCTGTGCCTTGACCTAAAGAAGAGACAATAAAATGCATAAAAATGACCCCTAAATATAGTCCAATTTGTGATGACCCCAAAAAATATTCACAAAATCTTCATACCCCCAAAAAATATTCATTTTTCTTAAAAACCCAACAAATGAGACGAGCCTACGTATGTATGAAAACATAAGAGTATCCCCCCTCCCCCTGGGGGTTAGCGCTCCTCAGCCCTGGGCCCCTCAATCGTCTCTAAATCTCGCATGGCCGTTTCTTTGTTGTTGGTGGTTGTGATGTTTAATAAAAATATTATGTCCCAGTCAGCAGATATGGTCACGTCGAGACGGTCAGTTCACCTTACTACATGTAGCGATCCCGGGAACTGAAGCGACTCCCTACCGACTGCGCTACGAGAACCGGTTTATAGTTTTAAAGTTTCATAATAACATGAATAAAACAGAAAGTTTCAGTTTGTGACAAACTGAAAATACGTGTTCGCAAGCGTGAGACCAAACATGCAGTCTTCACTGAAATCCAAATATTTGGCATTTTTTCTCACTTGACTTAGATACCGCCCACACAAAAAAAATCTTAAAAATATCGTTTTTTAATATATGTTGGGACCATCTCAATGAATCTAGCCCCACACGATCTTAATTTGACAAACATGTATACAGTACCACGCGTTGAAGGAGTATATTTATATTTCATTTAAAGTTGTTCAAAGTCGGCAGGGTGGGTTTTGCACTTTTATCAAAGTATATTAATTTGATGAACGACGGCGTAGTGTAGTCCACCATTTATGACATAGGCCAATAGAATGTGCATGCACGCACCCACGAACGCTTTGAGTAATCGCCACGTCTGGCCGTGTTAAAATAAAATGAGTAGTAATAATTCAGTTTGAAAGACGGCGTAGTGTGGCCTACCGTGCACCTGTGGCATAGGCATATAGAGTGTGTATGCTAGGCCCAGTTTTCACGCACCCACATACACTTTAAGTAATCCATGTCTGGCCGTGTTTAAATAAAGATCCCCCACACCCCCTCGAGAGTGCGTACATTGAGTGAAAAGAGCAGAGGTTCTAGCGAGAGTGCGTGATTGTGCTAACTCGTGTAAGATCGCATCTCGTGACTTTCCAGTAATTTCTATTCTAGTTGAGACCGTACGCCCGAGCCTTCGTTGGTAAGTACCATTTTCTCAGGAGATAATGTCTGGCCGTGTTAAAATAAAGATCCCCATACCCCCATCGAGAGTGCGTACTCTACAAAATGCCACAGGATCGAGCCTGGAAATCATATGAATATGGAAATGCAGACGTCAATCTCCATCTTCTTTATACTATTGAGTGAAAAGAGCAGAGGTTCTAGCGAGAGTGCGTGATTGTGCTGACTCGTCTAGTTGAGACCGTAGGCCTGAGCCTTCGTTGCTAAGTACCATTTCCTCAGGAGATACGGAAAATAAAGCAGATATGTAAATGCATAGATGCGTGTGTGGGGCATGCTGAAAGTGCCTGAAAGTTGCATAATGCTTTGGTCCGCTAACACCCCCAAACCATGCCATAGGCTCCATAAGACATTCTGTGCAGATACCTAAATCTGACAGGATAAATTGTAACGGAATTAAAAACAGATGAAAAAACAAAACAGAAAAAACAGGGCTGTAAATACCTCTGTGTTTATTGTCAAGCCCAAAGGCCAATTGCGTCCACAAGATAACATAGGCCAATTGCGTCGACAAGATAACATATCAAATTTTTGACGTCGTCAAGCGACGTCATAAGTTTGTACCAATGTCTATATGGGTATATAACTTTGAAGAGCTCTAGAAATGGTTATAATAGGGGTACGGCCACCATATTTTCACAAGTTGTTAAGAATAAATAGTTCTTTTGAAATTGGAAGAAAACTGAATTTCGAAAAAAATACGCTAAGCACCCTTTCTGCGTGTCGTGGCTCATATATTTGACCGTGTTAAAATTGTACATGTTAGGGCTATGGCGATTTAGTGTTGTTGCTTTGAATCGCGATGTCTCTGGCAGGTCGCATTTTCTGAAATAATAAGTCATTGTTTTTATTTTGTTGTCTGTTGAATCAACCAGCATTGCGTATACGGGTTCTATCAGGCGTTACCAATAACGTTCCGTTTTTTGGCAAAAATAGAAAATGTTACGCACTTGCGTATCAATCTACGCACATGCGTATTGCCTAAAAATCCTTTGGGACCGTTCTTGCGGCTGTAGTAGAGCTGTCCGGATGGACTCAAAGGGTTATTTCGGCCAAATGTGGTCGCAGGCTATGTCGGGTCTGCACATAAAACCATAATTGCATGCTGGAGGATTTACCGGAGACCAATAGGCGGATAAACATTTTAGCAACTAGATTTTAGGTTGTTGTGATTTATATTGCGTGGTTTGGAAAGACGATTTGACTTTCAGAGATAGTCGGCTTTCTGTAGCGACCTGTATGCCTCACATCGAGTTATATCTAATGCATATGCAAGTTAAGGGTTAGGTGCATACACTTAACACACTCACATAAATAAGGTGATAGCTGACATGTACGTTTAGCGATTAGGTGGTTTTCACCAAAATACATGTAGAAATATTGTGCATTATTCACGCATAAAACAGCAGAAAGAAATTTCGCAATATTGATGTAAATATAATGTTTGATGATAGGTCGCAATTATCTGTTTACTACTGATACGGTGTGCAAGTACAAAATTAGCACGTGGACAGGGTGATGTCCGACGTGACGTCCAAACGCTACGTTGGCACCGCATTGTTCGACGTTTTCCTGGAATTTCAAAGAGAATAAGCATCAGTATTTGTAAACCTCGAAACTATCTAGAGTATGTGACCTAAAAGGGAAAAGGGCCAAAAGGGTTCTCGATGTTTCGGCTACTTTAGCGTTGCAAACCAGGGTGACGTTACGGTAGCGTACTGTATATTTTTGTAATGCATGGGTTTGTTCGTTTTGGCATATCACTGACACAGGCCAGTCACTAAAAATACTTCTCTGTTTCACATATTTTGAGTGTGGATATTTAGAAGAGCCTATCCATCCTAACCCGCATAGGAACCGTTGGCCATACACATTGGGTGAGGGCTAATCGCGCGCTTATAGGGTTAGGCTTTAAAAAATGGGACCACTGAAATTGTTTTATTTTGTAAACTTGAAACGAACAACTCCATTTTTTTTGACACAACAGAGAGATTCTGAGTAACCAAGATTCTATAAGTAGATTTGTTTTTTGCAGAATTATCTCTGAATGAGTCCCCTCCTACGTTAGGGGTAGAATGCTTAGGAGCCATTGAATGGAAACCTAAGGGAACAGGACAGCTCGTCCCCTTAGGCCACTGAAAGTGTGGGATCCGGCTTCAGGATTCACCACCCGTGATCGTAGTTAGAGGTCAACTATATAACCAGTGAGTTGACAAGCCAACGGGCTGGAATCGTGAATCAATGATAGAAAAATAAGAATGACTTAAAGAGTCAAGATCGCGATCAAATACACAGGTTATAAAAGAAAGAACCCCATGAAAGTATAACTGACGTCCAAGGCCGGTGTGACGTTGATTTATTAACTCATCTCGGAGCCTATTGACTAAAAGTCAACATTGTGAAGCCAAGAAGATGGAGTTTTCGCGAATCGCGTAAAATACCACAATATACAAGAATACCGCGGAACTTTAGAATAGAAGGGCCCAGTTTTTTTTCTAGATCTTAGATTTATATGTGAATTATATTCTTTACATTTCTTATTTCTGACTAGTTGACGTACGTCTAGAGCAGGACACTCTAAGATTGATTCTTATAGAAACTATCTTAGAGTGGCAACTTGCCCTGGTATAGGATGGTCAACTAGCTAGAAATAATAGCGTAGGTGGTGTTGTTGTATCATCAATGTGTTGTTGATGTTTTTTTAGTACATATAGTACTGAAAGGTTATTACTAGTTGTGTGCATTATTTTTCCCTGGTAGCATCGTCATAGCCTAAAGGAATTTTCCAATAAGATTTCCCCTCTGTTGTCCTGACCGGCTTTATGTCGTAACATCAAGATAAAGTAAACATAATTTCAGTTAAGTGAAAGATTTAAGAATCCTTTTCAACATTTTCATTATGCTCAGCATGTTAGTTTAAAGTACACAGGACTACGTATATTTCATTTGGCATTACATCTATGCATGCTGGGTAATTCTATAAGATTTTTTGACGTTTGCTTATTTTTTTCCAAATCAAAATTAATCAAAAAATTCCTCCTGACAGTAATACTTTCAGAGTCAAATAGTTTGTATCCAGATTAGGTCTGACGTTTTGTCAGACCTAATCTGGGTCCAAACTGTGTGAAAATCAGGTTTAATGGGACCATTTCTTCTGTCAAAAAGTATGCTGTTAGTACTTAAGTGTACGAGCTGACTTGAATCCAGTGTATTCTGAAGGAATTCTTGTGAAATTTTACCTATTTGCTTTGTTTTTACATCCTTGTCAACCGTTTTAAGTAATGTCAGGACAATTTCCTGTCTTCCTGGGTTGAACCAGTACTAAGCAGACGATAATTTGTTACCACATATTTGCAATTTTTTCCAATCTTTACTAAACAGGTTGTATTCTAGCCAGGGGGATCCCCCCCCCAATTTTTAGAAGATCCCCTTTATTTTAAGAAGGAGGGGGATATTTCTTTATATAGGCAAAGAAGAGAAAAGATCAAATTTTAAGTAAAATGCTTGCTATACTACAAAAATCCCCCCTGGTTTTCGAATCCTAAAATAAACCTTGCTCAATGTCTAATTCAGTCTGTTGATCAGGATCTACCCTGTTTGCACTTATTATGTTGAATACACAATAAAGTATTGTTCAATATAAGAGGTTGATTTTTAAAATTTCCGAACTATCGGGGCTGATGAATATGTCTTTCATAACAACAAATTGTTTAGCCCCAGATGAGATGCAGTATTTAGCGGCATCTCATCTGGGGCTTTACTATTGCACAGGTTTATATAAACAGCATTTTTTATGTAAAAGTGTAAATATTTTCTTACCCATCAGTTTTAAAAAGTTTTGGGTACTCAAAAGAACTGTCTCATTGAGACAGTTCCAGGGGTGTGGAAATCCCAAAATCTTCTACTTGTCCAGGGACAAGTAAACTACAAAAATCTACTTGTCTGTCACTGAATCGTACTTGTCCGAAATTTTACGGCAAATTATTTACTGCTTGTTCATTTTATGTTTTAATGAATGTTACTTTGTATTTCAGTGGCTTTATTTATTTACAATTATATTCCTTTTTGGAAATTAACTAGCTTATGGTATACAAAGTAACTTACATGCAAGCTAGTAAATCTTCAAAACAGTTGGTGCTTAATTTTCATTCAATGCATTAATTTAAGTCAAGATTTTACAAACTGGTTCTATTTTTTTCTATGGGCAACTCATGGCTTATAATACATTGTTGGTCACCAAAAGAGCTCTGAAAACAATTTACCTTACCTTTACCAGTACTGGAGAGCTACTGGGGAGTTATCAGCTGGTGTAAAAATAACTACCTCAACTGGCTATTTTTAGACCGCAATTTTACATAAAACCCATCGGCAAATTGATGAGTGTTGACAAGAAAATTCACTTATAATAGCCAATGATTTTATAATTTTGATATACAACCAGGCATATTAGGTTACAAGGTATCCACAGGTGCTTTAAATTCTCTGTTTTCAGCCTTATTGATATTTCAAGTTTCAAATGTCACAAGAAAGTCATAAGCTTTCGCGACCGATAAAATTCCGAAGGCTTGGGGAAAAAAAACATGTAAATTTAGCGTTCCCTTCCTTAAATGGCACCTTTTTTTTTCACAGAATTTTGAGTCAGAAAAGAGTGCCAAAACACATGGAAATTCACCCCCAGATGTTCACTTGTCCATGGACAACTCAGCAGCAAAATTCCACTTACAAGTCCGTCATCAAAATTTCCTGTGTCGGACAAGTCGGACATGGGATTTCCACACCCCTGGAAAATTCTTTTGAGTACCCACAACATATGTTTGGGTTGAGAAATAAGAAAATCTTTTTTTTTAATGCTCTTAACAAGGTCTTCTATAAGCTGATGTCCAATTTACGGGCGCTAGGCATAAATGGTTAAACCAAAAATACATACGGCTTTGAAACAAGGGTCTGTCTTGGCCAAGTACCGTCCTCATTTTTCTGTTCCAACACAACAATCTGACCCGAGTAGAGACCGGCATCCTGCAGTGTGTTCTCCTTCTTGTTGAGTTGCTCGTACATGTTGGTCATGTAGCGGTTCCAGAGACGAACCTCTTTCTCCTCAGCTACATTGAATTCCTGTCTCATTGCCTTCTCCAGTTCCTCTATAATGACAAAAATGAAAACAATGACAGGGCTTTTTCCAGCAATTTTGGGAAAAGGCCCCTCGCCAAAATTGGTAAAAAATGATCGACTTAACATCAAAATTGGGAGAAATTAATGACATAGAACATAACAAGGTTAGCAAAACTTATCCTCAAAATCAAGTTATTTTAGATTATACTATGTCAAGCATACCACTTAAGCACAAGTGTTTAAGTATCATTCTGATATGGGTCATTGTATCTCATATTAGTGGTCTCTAAAAAAAGTAATTTTTTTTTTCACGTTTCTTGATGGGAAAATCAGACATGGTATTGGGAAAAAAGTTGGCTATTTTCGATTGGGAATGGGGCCGAAATTGGCCTCTAGAGATGAGCAGGAAATCCCCTGAATGAGGAAAATGAGATTAGAAGACTTTTACAGGCCTCCAGATAAGGGTGTGTAACTGAAACTTATTTTCTTATTTCTCAACCAAACAGATGTTGTGGGTACTCAGTCTCCATGTGACAGTTCTTTTGAACACCCAAAGTACATGCTTAGAGTGATGTATAAAAAAATAATCACAATTTTACGCTGAAAAATTTACTTAACTGGCCCTATGCCTCTCCAATGAGTAAACTGATCTGACGATAGGTGGTGCATTACAGGTGTAGATAAACATAAAAAACACTGTAAAATTGTATTTTCTTACCCATAATTTTTAGCGTATGTTTTGGTTGCCCAAAAGAACCGTCTCGTTGAGACGGTTCTTTAAAGTACACACAACATGTTTTGGTGAGAATTAAGAAAACTAGTTTTCTTTTACACAATCATAACTAAAGGCCTGTTCAGTTCCTCCACAATAATGCAAGCTTAACAAATTTTATATTTTGACAACAGCAGAATCTAGTGTGAACATTTGGTCAGGAAAATTAATTTAAATGGCCTCCAATGATTATGGCTGCAATCCTTTCAAAGGTGATGGTTCTGGTTGATGTGTTTGCAGGGGTTTTTATATTTGGTCCTCATTTTGTTGTGCTGTACTGAGGGTGCTTTCTAGTTTTGCAATCATCTCATGGGGAAGAGAGAGCTGGTTGTTTTACTTTGTCCTCTTGATGTAATGTGGCTGTAAGTATTGTGTGCCTCTTCCCCACGGTGCAATGGGTTGGTCTGTAGTATGTGATTGTGGAGTTTCATGTTCATCCTCGCGTTTTTCTATTGCAAGTCGGCCCCAAAATCTTGAATTCAAGAGTATTTCTGAGGAACGGTGATTCAGTTTGGGAAAGGAAACTACTATTGTTTTCAAAGAAAATAGATGTCTCCAAGTAAACTTGGCCTTTTAAGCTCAGTTGTGGCCTTGAAACTAGGTCAAGGTCACCAAAACCTAATCCAGTCTTCATCATGCACCAATGTTCTAAAATTCGAACACTCTAAAATTACAAACACCTAAAATTATCTCCGAAAATAATTTTCAAAACATCCTAAAAAATCGAATACTGACCTTTTTTGGAAAAGTTAATTTCTAAAATTACGAACACAAGCTATTTTCGGCGTAAAATTGATGTCCGTTTATGCTCGTACATGCTTTTCACAAATCTCTTTGATTGGTTTATTAGAATAATCACACTGGTAAATGTAAAAGCACCGGTGGTTGCTATAACAAGCTGGTGGTTGCATTTTTCAGCACCGGTGGTGGCGTAAAAGGTAAAAAAATCTATACCTGTTGACTTTATTATTTATTTATAAACTTGCATTTATTTTATTTGTGATGACACCTGGTGCACAGACCACCGTAAACATTGCAGTTTATGGCTCTGCCAAGCAATTGGTGATATAATTCATAGTTTGGACTGCAAATCCAACAAAGTACCGGAGTTTTGCCGTGACAGGTGCTTTTTTCTAGTGTAACTGCCTAAATTGAGTGAAATCTGCACGTCTAAGCGCAGCTGTTGTCATATTCCCATTAAATAACATCCAAAAACCGATTACTACTTTGGGTTTTTTTCTTGGTAAACTAGCAAATGTTTTATTGAGGAATTTTTATTACAACGCACTGGGAGCATTTTTTGACGCATTGATACAACGCACTGATGGTTGCACAGAATTCCTGTGGTTGCTGGTGCAGACTCACCACATTATTCGCTGTTCACATAAACGTTGCAAAAATCGCCATTTCAACCAGCACATGATATTTCAATACTGTATAGAAGGCTCAGGCGAGCCTGTGCAAATGTGCATACTCCCAAGAGCCTTTGCTTCCAGCACAAGAGATCTTGATATTTATTTCATTGTCCAGTGACTGCCTGCGCAAATGTGCAGACTCGCCAGAGTATTCGCTGCTGGCGTGAATAGCACACAAATCGTCATTTAAGGCAGCACAAGAGATTTTGTACAGTGACCAAGGCTAAGGTAAGCCTGTGCAAATGTGCAGACTCGCCAGATCCTTTGCTGCTCGCACAAAATGGCATTCAATCGCCATTCGAGTCACCACATGAGAATTTTAAACTGTGACGTATGCTCAGACTAGACCAAGCAAATGTGGCCAAAGCCATCGCTGTTCGCATGAACGACACCCAAAAATAGTGAGTATCACAATCACAAACTGCAGACAAACCCATGGCACTGAGAGGAATAGCCACACAACAATCACGAGACACCAGGAAGACAAACTAAGCAAAGCAGCCAGCTCTCTCTCTTCCCCATCAAGATGATTGTAAAACAAGAATGGACATGAATGTCACAAAATATAGAACAATTACAGAATCCTGTAATGGGAGTAACAATCAACAACGAATCAACAACAACAGAATCACCGCCTTAGAACAGACAGCAGCCTATATCTCTGGGGTGCTAAAATTGCATTTTACTGTACCAAATATTCGCCCTAGAACCTGCTGCTGTTGAAGCACAAAAATTTTAAGCTCGCATGGAGGCTTATTAAATATTGTATTGTATCATAACGGACAAACAATCTCATTAAATTAAAAGTTTTGGGGCCAATCTGAAAAATAGGCGCAAACACTCTCAAAGTGCGAACAGGGCTAGCTCTGGAGCATCTCTGATGAGGCTACACATTTGCAGAGTCACGCTTGAGCCTTCATCAGTGTACAAAAACACAAGAGCTATGCCTATTGACTGTATGATTTCTTTATAAACTTGCATTTATTTTACTTTTGATGACCAAATGCCCACAAACCGTCAGAAACATTGCAGTTTATGGCTCTGCCATGCAATTGGCGTTTTAATTCATGGTTTGACCGACAAATCCGACACAGTTGAGGAGTTTGACAGTGACAGGTGCTTTTTCTATTGTGACTGCCTAACTTCAGGAAATTCTGCATGTCTTAGCAAACTGCAGCTATGTTATCATAGTCCCATGAAATAACATCCAAAATAGATTACTACTCTCTATTTTTTCTATGCAGAGAAGGCTCTGGCGAGCCTGTACATTTGCACAGGCTCACCTGAGTCTTCATCCTGATACTGAAATATCATGTGCTGGCTCAAATAACGATTTATGTACCGTTTATAAGAACAGTGAATGCTGTGGTGAGGCTGCACCAGCAACCACAGGAATTCTGTGCAACCATCAGTGCGTTGTATCAATGTGTCAAAAAATGCTCCCAGTGCGTTGTAATAAAAATTCCTTAATAAAACATTTGCTAGGTTACCAAGAAAAAAACCTAAAGTAGTAATCGGTTTTTCAATGTTATTTCATGGGAATATGACAACAGCTGCGCTTAGACGTGCAGATTTCACTCAATTTAGGCAGTTACACTAGAAAAAAGCACCTGTCACGGCAAAACTCCAGAACTTTGTTGGATTTGCAGTCCAAACCATAAATTAAATCACCAATTGCTTGGCAGAGCCATAAACTGCAATGTTACCGGTGGTCTGTGCGCCAGGTGTTATCACAAATAAAATAAATGCAAGTTTATAAATAAATAATAAAGTTAACAGGTATAGATTTTTTTTACCTTTTACGCCACCACCGGTGCTGTAAAATGCAACCACCAGCTCGTTGTAGCAACCACTGGTGCTTTTACATTGACCAGTGTGATAATAACTGAAGTGTAAAATTTAAGCATTTATTACCGTTGCTATGGTATCAAAAATGGCCGACAAAATACGCTTAAAACAGAGAAATTGCCATTTTTAAGGCTTTTGGAGACTGATTTTTTAAGAATTAGATATCAGCAGAGCTAAATACCAAAAATGCTTTTAATATGTTGTGGGCCGTGGTAATTCTCATCTTCTGTTAAAATATCTTTTTGGTATTTGCTTGTGCTTTATGTTTATTTCTCTTTCAAACCTCTCAATTTTGCTCCAAAATGGTCAATTTCCTATTTTCAGTCTATTTTGGCTGCCATTTTTGTTACCATAAAAGTCAAAGTAATTTGAGACTTTTACACTTTGGTTTATTGTTCTAATGAATTAAGAATAAGAAGAACAAGTGGTGAAAAACAATTTTTATTTTTTAGCCTCAAAGGGGGCTAAAAAGCCCCTTAATGCACGTAGCTCTTTCAAACTTGTCCCCACATCAAATGGGACCAGGCCGGACAATTTGGGCATGTTATTTTTGCTTCCACACAACTGAATAATGGCTTACCTATTGTGTCAGCTCTACTGAACTCTTTAAGAATCTGTTCATCAGGTTTGGAGTTCTCACAGATTTTAAGATGCCATGGATATACTTCAACTTTCAAACTTTTCGAGTAGACACCCTCCTCTATCACCTTTCTCTTCACACCCACCTGCAGAAAAACACAGCTTTAGATGAATGACAAAGGTGTAGCCAGAACGCTGAAAAAGTTACGCACATCAAAGGGAGACTACTGGATCAAGCAGTGATTTGATCCATTGCATCCCTTTTCATAATGGGACCTTCTATTAAAGGAAAGAATTTGCTCCCAGAGGGAGTAAATTCTTTCCTTTAAGAGCAGTTCCTAATGGCATGGAAAATCATGTTTGCCACACTAGGTGACCTCCCTTGAATGTTACTATGTCTATTACCCACGTGTGTAACTGTGTTTTGGGAGCTACGCCTATGAATGATACCCATTGGTCCAGATTGGAAGATGCAAAATATTTTAAATGTAAAATCTACAAAAATGTAACTTTTGATATTCTTGCAAATTCGAAATAAATTTGGGACACACTGGATTCAGAGAATATGACCCATTCATGATCTGTTATAATATTTGTGAATAATAGTATATTTTTTGGGTGCAAAAAAGTTGCTATAAAAATAGTATTTAAACTCATAAATGAAGAAAACAAAATTAGATGGTAATTCTGGAAGCAACAAAGTTTTTGATTTGAGCAGGACTTCCAGACGATGAACCTTGGAAGTCAAAAGACTTCCTAACTGTGACGGTTAGTGCAAGCACAGGTCTACCTACAATTTTAATACTTTAAAAATTAAACTGGCCTTTGTCCTATGGTATACTAGAAATCAATCAGAAGCCATGATAATATGCCTAATTCAGTATTTTTAGGTTGACTTTCTATGGAAAGTCAGCCTCAAAATCCTGAATTCAGGAAAAATCCTAGAAAATGTCACCTATGTTTGTTTTGTTTGATTTGATTCTTTACGTCCCATCAACAATCTTTCAGTTATACAGGGACGGGTCTTCCTGGGTTGAACCACTACTAAGCTAGGATTAATGTTCTTGCTGAAGGACACAAAGCAGTGACGCCGGTGAGGCTGAAACCCGCGGCCTCTCGTTCTCGAGTCAAGCACTCTACCACTGAGCCACTGCGCTCCCTATTTCATCCATGTATTACCTGATCTTGGACAATGCTGTACCAGGAGACCAACTTATTCCAGCCCTCATCTGGTAGGAGGAAGTAATCCAAATCATCAATCAAGTGTTCCCGTAGAGCTGTGTTACTCCCTTCTAAATTAGAGATAAAAGACAACTGTCTAGGTCAGCATTCTTGTCAGCAGCCTAGATAAGCAGCGTATTTGCGTAAATACGCAATTAAAATCTTCAAAGAAGCAATTAAAATTAATTTGTGTGCGTACCGAAAAGCAATTCCGTCGATCGATATGCAATTACATACGACGTCATTGCGTAACATTCGGTCCATTTCGTTTCCATTTGTGTAATATACAAATGCCAGTCGGGTATTGATTTTTTTTTACTAGTGAGCGCACAGTATAATTCTAATTTTTTGAATAAATATCGGCACCAGTCAAGTATTTTAGCGGAAAATGAAACTTTGCAAAATGGATGCGAGCAACTAATGTCAACAAGGCGATGAGATTTGCTTCAGGTACAATAAAAATCCGCTAGTTTGATACTCAGAAAATCAGACTATGAGAGTAAATATGTAGGCACATTCGCGATGGCTTCATTTAATAAGAAAACGTATGTAATCACTGCCAAAAACGTGGCGTATTTTTTTTTAAAAAATACGCAATTGTTTTTGCAAGTACGCAATTATCTAGGGCGCTGTTTTTGTGCAAAAAATCTGATTATTTTTTTTTATTACACCACCAATTAAATTATATATTCAAGGTGTTCATGAGAACAGGCTCAATCTTTTGAAAACCCACAACATATAAGCCAACAGGCCTCCATATAAACAAAAATATGGAAGTAAATTTGCTTTCATCTATATCCTGCCTACATGTATATGTTTGTCCTAAACATGTTGTCTGCTTATTATGTCTGCTCATGGTTTCAAGCTGGGCCCTGACAGTAGGGAGAAGTGACTTCTGCCTTCAGGAAAATTAGGGAGAAATGAGAGTCAGATAGGGAGAAGTAATAGCGCAAAAATACATTGTTTTCTGTCAATTTAAAGGCAAATTAGCCATTACACATACAATTGCCATTTAATAGAAGAAAAAATAAGATGTAGTGGTAGTAGATTGTCACCACAGCTTGCCAGGGCTTACCCTGGCTCAGAATTTGTTGTAGCCAACACTTTAGCCAAATGGAAAAAGTTCGAGCCAAATGAAATTAACTTTAGCCAAGGTTTTAGCCAGAAAGTATCAACACATTATTTTGTAGTTAACTCTTTGCCCGCTCTGCCTGCTGATAACCTTTGCAAACAGTTTGGAACCAGATCAGGTCCGACAAAATGTCGGGCCTGATCTTGATCCAAACTGTTTGATGGTATTGAAAAAATCCAGCAACCAAAAAGTAAAATATGGCACAATAATAAAGTGTGAAGGAATAATAAAAGCAATATTCGAAAATCCAAAAGCTGATCAAAATACACTTTTTCGCAAATATGTCATTTTTGAACCACCTAGACTGTACTTTTAGCCAATGGCTTATATTTGTAGCCACTCTACATTTTTAGTAGCAAATGGCTACAATGGCTAATGGCAGGGTGAGCCCTGCTTGCCTTTATGTGGTGACTGAATAAAAAGCTCACTTGATCTCCTTAACATAATAACAATGTTAAAATAGGTCAAGGTCAACTTAGGCTTATCATTTAATCATATGTTATTTTGTTTTTCCATATAAGGCACGGTGGCCATTTTGGTCAAGTGACCAAAAACAAATATATCTGTATTGTTTTATTTACTGAATACTCCATATAAAATTTGAGTTCAGACAGCCCAGTGGTTTCTGAGAAAAAGACGTTTAGTTCGGCAGTCCAAAATGAGTGGCCTTGGATGAAAGGTCAAAGGTCAGCTTCACCTTTGGTGCTTATATTAAACAAGTGTCGCATTAGGTTTAACTTATCCGAAACTACTGGGTTATTCGAAGACGATGGACAGTCCCGACTTTTTTCCCTATTATCTATTGCAGTAAAACTACCTATTATTCGAATTTCGATTATCCGAAAAAATCAATTTTTCGAAGTGATTCGTCGGTCCTGATTAAAGAAAATGCTATTAAATTACCCTTCAAGATTCGAAGTCCAAATGTCACGCATGGTGATCATGATTTCTTTGTTTGGTCGAGTTCGATTTACACACCTGAGTGATTTAGAAAAGAAAGTTGAGACAGGTAATTGAGGTCAACTGACACCGGATTAACGCTCACACTATTACGTGATGAACCGTTAAGTGAGTAAACGGTGTCATCATTGCAATGTTTTTTTTGATGTTTTTTAAAAGTCGAAATATTAATTAGTGGCAGCTAAAATTGATTTTAATTTGCTCGTGTTTTTCTTGACCACTGTTTACAATAAGCTAACACATCAAGCGTGCCAACAAGTTACAACAAAAATAACAATTTCGATAATAGACGAATATCACGAACATGTGTTTTGTGTGCTCACAAGAACCGTCTCATAGAAACACTTCTTTTGAATGTCTTAAACACAATTTTACGATTGAGGTAAAACAACCAAAACCTAGGTTTGGATGCATAAAAGGACCCTCTCATCGAGACCCATCCTTTAAAACACCCAAATCGTATGTTTTCGCTGAAATAAACGAAAAGTACAAGCCAAAAAGCACTCAATGTCGGGCCATCAACGGCCTGCCAGCGATATGCCATCTCAATGGCCTATCGCTAGTGGGCCTTTGATGGCCCGTCATTGTGTGCTAGCTGGGATGGAGACCCTATGACAGTAGACAGGAGATAAAAGGAGACAATATTTTGTCAGTAAATATGATTCGTCAATTTACTTTTAACATTTTCGATGTTGTTACCATGTAATCAAGATCTGATTTTCTTTTAATTTTCTGCGTTCTTAGACCTGCAAAGCATAAGAGACGATGAGGCCGCAACCTCCAAGGAGCTCATTTTCTTTAATGCTTTGGCAGATGTTCGGATTACTTCACAGAAAACATGACTTGAAGTTGCAAACTCTGGCAATACAATGACGTTCTTAGAAAGCATCCGAGCTTTTCCGAAAATATCCGAAAACTCCCGTTTTCGATCATTCGAACTACCGATTATTCGAAAGGATTCCTGCGGCCCCTGGCACTTCGAATAATGGAGGTTTGACTGTAATTGTTTTAATGGAAAAACTATCAGATTTAAAAACCCCACCTAAAATTCTCCGGGGCCGAACCTGTTTAAAATGGCTCTATTATTGATAGCTCCTTCTTCTCCAGCAAAGGCTCAGATAAACAAATAAAAAATCAGCGTAAAATTGTTAATATTTTCTTAACCATCATTTTTAACATATGTTTTGAGTACCCACAACCAGGGATCAACCTTTAGATTTTTAACCGCTTGCTAAAAATAGCAAATGGCTATTTTTCTCACTTGCTTAAGATGCTGATCAACTTGCTTTTCACTGAAAATGCTAGAACTATTTTTTAGTAACATTGCAAATTAGAAAATAGAACAAATTTAATGAACAGATATACGTACACAGCGATAGACAAAACCAATTTAGCATTTTCAGCTTTCTGGACCTATATTCAGACTTCCTTGCAAACAGTGTGTATCCAGATCAGCCAGCTTCTGAAGAAGCTGGCTGATCAGGATCTACACTGTTTGCCATACAACATATGCTGTGTTGCATAATTTGGTTGATATGAGAGTCAGTTGTTTCCACATGCTAAAATAGCAAGTGATGGCAATTTCTACTTGCTTTTTGGAGAAAACTACTAGCATTAAGCAAGTTAGCAAGTGCTAAATTTGATCCCTGACAACGTCATATATTTTGGTTGAGAAATAAGGAAAATAATTTTTTGGTATGCATTCTTAACTAAAGGGGTCTGTACACACCCTTTAAAATGGGTCTATTATCAATAGGTCCCGGATTGGCACTATCTTCTCCTGCACTGTAGGAATCCCAGCTCTCGAATCCCACATAGCTTTTCCATTGTTTGAACCACTTGATGTCAATGATATACCTGTAAAACAAGAAAAACATGGAATACCTGTAAGCATTACAAACTGTAGGGGGGGTCTTGCTGCCAGGGCTTACCTTACATGTTGTTGTTGTTGTTTTGTTGCTTTACGTCCCAAGTCAACAGCTATGGTCATTGCGGGACGGTCAGTTCACCTAACCACACTTTTTTCCTGGGCAAGCTTGAACAAGCAGTTAACCAGTAATCGTGCACATACTTTCGCTTGTAACTGACAACAACCCTTCATGAATGATTCAGCGGAAGGGAGGAGAATGACCGTAGAAATTATTTCATGATCAATCTCCACGAAAGTATGGGACCGGGCCGGGATCGAACTCGCGACCCCTAGATCTGCAGTCAGCTTTGCATCTGTAACCAGACACGTTACAGACTGCGCTACGCGGCCCGGTTCTTACCTTACATGTAGCTCAGAATTTGTTGTAGCCAACACTTTAGCCAAATGGAGAAAGTCGGAGCCAAATGAAATTGACTTTAGCCAAGGTTTTAGCCAGAGAGTAGTATGTATTTAACTCTTTGCCAGCTAGTGGCAACTTTTGTCATCTGCTGATAACCTTTGCAAACAGTTTGGACCCAGATCAGGCCTGACAAAACGTCAGGCCTGATCTTGATCCAAACTGTTTGACACCCTGATGGTATTGAAAAAAATCCAGTATCCAAAGAGTAAATATGGCACAAGAGTGAAGGAATAATAAAAGCAATATTGGAAAATCAGCTGATCAAAATACACTTCTCAAAAATGTAATTTTTGAACCACCTAGTGTGTACTTTTAGCCAGTGACTTATATTTGTAGCCACTCTACATTATTAGTAGCAAATGGCTACAATGGCTAATGGCAGTGTGAGCCCTGGGCTGCCATGGGTTCAACAGCTGGCTGTCCCCACAATGTAGGGGCTATTGCAGGGAATGGTTAGACAAAAGTCAAATCCCTTGGGGCTAGGGATAGGGTTTTTAATGACTGTTGATTTAGAATTTGCTTTTTGAAACTAGAACACATTCGATGACGGGCAATCGCAAACCCCCACGCTCTCAAAGAAATCCAATGGCATTTGACCCCATATCAAGGTCACCAGTTTGCTCGAAGGGTAAAAAAATTTCAGTGTATCCTGGTCTACTGCTCATCCCCTTTAATTTGATATGCCACATGACCATGTTCAGATAATTAAATTTTTGACCCCCCTTGCACCCCCAAACCCTGGGGCATGACCCAGGGGATCGAATGAAAATCCTGACTAATATGTTTTATTTCTTTCATTTGTGAGAAGACACACAAAGTTTGGTTTTAAAATATTTAAAATTGACTTTGTAATTGAGATTTAACCCTTAATGGGCAAAAAGCAACAAAAGTCATGTGCTTTTCTGGTCTGCTGAAATGTTTAAGAAGCCTCTATGGCAAACAGTGTGGACCCAGATCAGACTGCTCCTTTAGGAGCAGTCTGTTCTGGGTCCACATTGTTTGCTTCCATACTTAATTTGTCAGTAATGCTGGGCAATTATTTGCAGCAGACAACATTTTCAGATGTATTTTTTTTAGCACTTTAAGGGTTAATGATATTTGACCTTTTGGACACTCCACAAGGCCCCAAGGGGCGGGGAGCCAAAATTGTGCCGTTGCATGTGCCATCCATGTAACTCGCACACCAAATCTGGTTGAATTTTGGAGAAACAATTTTTTAACCTCGCAACCTCCACAGTACATGTACCACCAAGTCCCACCCCTGTGGCATGACCTAGGTGACCAAATGAAAACCCCATTTGATATGTTTCATATCTTTCATTTGCGAGAAGACACACAAAGTTTGGTTTAAAAATCTTTGAAATTGACTTTGTAATTGAGATGTAATGATATTTTACCTTGGGCCTTTGGGGGAGGGGACCCAAAAAAATTGTCCTGTTGCATGTGCCATTCATGTAAATTACTAAACCAGTAGTTTCAGAGGAGAAGATGTTTGAAAATGTTGACGGACGATGGACGCCGGAGTCACTGGTTTACTATTAGCTCACCAATGAGCCTTCGGCTCAGGTGAGCTAAAAAAGATGGTGGCCGCTCAATTTGTTTATTCATAAGGTCAGCAAAGAAATCTTCTGGCAAAAGAAACCACTAACAGTTATCTAATGTGCAACCTAGCGCCGTGAGTTGGAGGTACTAGCTACGGTCGTTATCGTTGAAAAATGCCAACTTTCAGCTAAAATACTACCTAATAAATAATTTTCTCTATTACAAACCACATAAAAGAATCTAAGGAAAAAAAGGTGCTTTCTATCCAATAATTTTTTACTAAAATGTCAATAAAATTAAAATCTACTGACACCAAATTAAAGAAAAATGTTTAAACTTACAGTTAAAGCTGCAGATAAATTCATATTATCGATTTTATGTTCTTAATGATTAGTTGAACCCGACCTACTTTCTAAAGTTGAGGACGGCCGCCATTTAAATTCATTTTATACCTCCTTAAGGTGTGCTCTTTCATCATTTGTAAGTTAACAACCGATTGGTTATCCTTTAATATCTTGATGAATATTCAAAGATAAAAGGTCAATCTTTAACCTGATATGCAAATTTTTCATCCTGGCTCTGTATTTTGACGGATGCCATTGGATATAAAATTGCCTATTTTCACACAAGGACATCCCCCACTTCGGCTTAAAAGAAAAGCACGGAAAAGAGCCAAATGATTAATGAATATGTAAACAATATCATGCTAAAATTCTAATTTTAAACCATAGCGCACATGTCCGGCATGGAGGTCAAAGACGCCTACTGTCTCCATAAAAGATACAAATGCCGCCTTAAAAACGCCGGGTACCAGCTGTGTGTATTGACCGATAAAGCTGACAGAAAAAGTATTTGACAACAAATCTTTAAAACTCAATAACTTTAACAATTTTGCACCTATTTTCAAAATTCAAACTGCTACTTGTTTCTAATAATGTCCAGAATACATTGATGATCTTATTTTAATATTTTACTTAGTTTTTGAAAAATCGCTGACATCCCTACGTCCAAGGTGATCCGGGTTGTTCAACTGGCAGATGAAACAATATGGCGGCTGTCAGCCCGACCTTATGAACGGTTGCTAAGCAGCCATAGATCGAAGAATCATTGTCTGTGCAGGAGCAATAGACCAGTCCAATGTTATTGTTTTCATCCGGGCGAATTGACCACATGATAACAATTTTGACCACTTGACTTTTTATTGTGGTGGGCAAAAAACCTTCCGCTCAATGCACCATTGTTTTTATTTGTTTTTTAACGGGCCCTCGCTCCGGTGTTTTGGTCCGATGACGGCTGTATCTATCGGCGATATATTAGTTTATTGACGATAAAATATGTATAAAAACACATCATTTGATAGGTCAATGGTCAAACTATGGGAACCAGTCGTTGGAACTATTTTTATGAAATAAATTCATTTTTAATCGCTATAAAAGATGTGCTGTTTCCGTGTCCAATACAGGTAAACAACAGTTCAGGTTGGGAACACTTCTATTTTGATCTGTTATAGTTCAATTGATCTAAAATAGACCGATTTGTCTACTTAAAAGCACTGAAATAATGCTTTATATGCTCTGCGCAGCTGTTGCCAAAAAATTGCAAAATCATTCTCCAGCCAAACTGTAGCCTTTGTTGATGTGATCTTGATGGTGTAAAAGTTTTGTTTTTTCATCGAGGAAATTTTTGCAGAAAACCCCTTTTTATAAACTTGTCTGCTGATTTTGTTAAAATTCAAAATAAGATGAATTTTCAGTAAATAATGTTATTCCTTACAGACTTCTTGAGAACAACATTCACACATTCATTTCTGGACAGAAAGGTGATAATAAGGTCAATTGTTCAGCTGCAAATCTAATTTTTTCCCCTTAACAGCATCCAAAAGTATGAAGGCAAATAAATGACATCCATATACAGAGAAAATCTTAGTTTTTTTTGAGAAAACGGTCTTTATTGTGTGTGACTTCAGTGTTTTCCTTCAGGTTTGCATTACAGGAGTAAAAAGGACTCTTTTCCTGTGGGTTTTGAATGTTCCAGTGCAAATTTTAAGAGTTGCATAAAACATGTTTTGCTTATTTTGTTTTAAAAAGCCAATACTTGTAACCATGTCAAGGGAGGCAACTACAAATTATTTAAATAACATTTTGTCTGTGAAAAAGTTGAAATTTCTTTAATATTTTGACACAGGAACAAAATACTAGATAAGAATATATAAGGAGAATAAAATTCATGAGTTTTAGATTAAATATATAAATGGAACCAAACTAAAACTAAAGCAAGTTTATACCAAAAAAAAAATGGATTATGCTCTGTATATTAACTGTAAACCCATTTCTCTATATATGCATGACACTTATTGGCCACGGGTTCGATTCCCGGCTTTTCCCAGTCTGTCGAATGAGACTTTAAGCCGTTGTCCCGTCTTCTAAGACGCTTTAAAACCAGAACCACTGCCGGTTGAGCCTTCGGGAGTTCCTGGACATAGAACCACAAAAAGCATAAACCCACCCGGCCAGTACTGGTACAGCCAAGGAACACGGCCACAAACAATATACATATGGATGCTGTTGTGGGAAAATTGATTTGCAGCAGCCCATTCAACCTCATCATCATGACCGAGTCAAAGAAAGGCTGCAGAAATGGCAGTGTACATGTTGGTCTTATAAAGTCTGGAAGCTTCAACAGCATTTATTGAAAGTTCATCTGGTAAATTGACTTCCTAACAAAATCAGCAGACAAATTTATAAAAAAGGGTTTTCTGCAAAAATTCCCTCGATGAAAAATCAAAACTTTTACACCATCAAGATCGCATCAACAAAGGCTACAGTTTGGCTGGAGAATGATTTTGCAATTTTTTGGCAACACCTGGGCAGAGCAGATAAAGCATTATTTCAGTGCTTTTAAGTAGACAAATCGGTCTATTTTAGATCAATTGAACTATAACAGATCAAAATAGAAGTGTTCCCAACCTGACAGTTTACTGCAAACCAGAGTATTTACCAGCTTTCCCACAAATACTGCAGTGTTCCGGATGATATTGATTTGTGACGTAGTGTTTGTACTCGTCTATACGGAATAAATTGCGCCCGGTAAACCAGAGACTACCAAAAAAAACGCCTCACTTCGTCTTGCCCCTTTGGGTTTGTCTTACAGGACAAGCTAAAATTCTAAGCCTTGAACCTATGCTTTCTTTTTGTTTTCTAAATCTCCCTCTCTCTATGAACATGCCTTATTTCGTAAATCCTTTATTCAACTTAAAACCGTGATTAATTTAGATCGGTGTCCGAAGGCTAAACATCTTGTCCTACCAAGGGTTGCGATTGTCTAATCTAACCCTTGGCCTCACAGCTTTGATTTTCTCTGATTGAAAACGTCATAAGCCGAAAATAGTAACAATTAATATGATCAATCACAAAGCGGTGCAAAAAATAGATAAACACCAGGCCTCTAGATAAGACGGCATGATTAATTTACATTCCATTTTCTTATTTAAAAACTTAAATGTACACTCATGTCGGCCTATTTGGCGCATCGGCTAATTCGACGCACGTTACGTAACGTCATTTCCCGTAAAACACGTGTTGAAATTTTTTCGGCTGTTTTTCCCAGAACAACAACGACGTAGAAGTCAAAACTGTTCACCGTAAGGAAATTTCTGGTTTGGTGAAGATAGACAAGCTTTAAGAAAGAAGGTTTGTGCACAATTTGACATATGAAAGAGTTTCAGTAGCGCCCAACAAAACCCATAATCACGACACATGATATTTGACAGCTGTTTGTTTACAAACACAAATCACACACCCAGATCTAGGTCAATAAAGTTCAGCTGATCAAAGGCAAATGATTATCTTTCTAACATACCTTGCATTAAGCGTGATGGTCCAAGATATAAATATGCATCTTACATGATGACTGTCCGTTTAAAAGTCAACAAATCTTAGAAGATAACTCTTTTAAAACAGCTTTTTTGGCTGTCATTCAAGACGCGCGCCCTGTGCTGTGTAATCGTCAGAACGAGGCCAGGCTGGTCTGTTGCGAATCTATAGTCTGTTTCACAGTATATATGAATACTTATAGCCTGTTTTAAAATATATCTAATAGTTATAGTCTGTTTCATTGTCATTCGTTTTATGCTTTATGGAGTCAACCATCCTGATGTAATGTGCATGATTGCTTGAATATTAAGGAATTCTTACTTTCAATTTATCATCTTAAAATGGGTTCAAAGCCATTCAGTGCAGACCTTGATAAGGACATCTGTTTTATCAGCTGAGTCTCTACTGTTTGCAGTTTTGAATAGGTTTGTCAAATCACTCCAACTGTCCTCATTAGGGTACCCCATTATATTTTTCAGGATGGGTGACAGAGCAAGTTCTTCTGCATTAATGAGTGCCTATCACCATGTGAAGCGAACAGGAGATGCCATTCGTAAAGCGGGCAGAATGTTTGGTGTGCCAGAGTCTACCCTTAGACGCAGGTTAAACAACCCAGAGATAGTAACACAAAGTGTTGGACATCCGACTCTGTTTTCCAGAGCAGAAGAGAATGAACTTGCAGACCATTGCAGGAATATGGCCAGATTAGGGTATGGATATTGTAGGTGGCAGGTATTGGAGATGGCAGGGAACATGGCAAAGCAGACTGGTAGGGATGTTGAGCCAAAGAAGGATTGGTACTATAAGTTTATTAAACGTTGTCCTGAATTGTCAATACAAAAACCAAAAAAGAGAGAAATTTCTAGAGTAAGAGGTACCACTGAAGTTAATGTTAAAAATTATTTTCAGGAACTTGACATCATTTTGACTAAATACAATCTAAAAAACAAACCAGAGCAGATATGGAATATTGAAGATACAGGTATTACATTAGATCATAACCCTCCAAAGATTGTTGCGACAAAGGGTGAGAGACCATTTGTAGTGACGGCTGGACATAGTGACAATACTACTGTAATTGTAGCTGGAAGTGCTTTAGGGGAAACTATTCCCCCATATGTGATTTATAAGGGCCAGAGACTTACAGAGAACAAAACAAAGGGCTGCTTACCACAAACTAAATTTATAACAACAGACAATGGCTGGTCTACAAGTGAGACATTTCATGATTTTATATTTAATCATTTTCTATTACATGTGCAGCCAAGGCCTTGTTTACTTTTATATGATGGACATTCCACCCATATAACCATTGATCTAATCACAAAGGCTCGTGAAAATGATATTCATATGTTTGTCCTTCCCCCACATTCAAGCCATCAACTACAGCCCCTTGATGTTGGTATTTTCAGTCCGTTCAAAGCTGCTCTTTCGTCTGAATGCCACAAATTAATGCATTCTCAAGTTGGCCGACAGATTACGAAAGATGATCTACCATCCTTAATAGCAAATGCTTATAATGCTTCATTAACTGTCCCCAATTTAATGAGTGCTTTCAGGAAAACTGGAGTAGTGCCCTTAAACCCTGAAATATTCAAGACACCAGAAGTAACATCAAATGAAGAAAAACCCAAATCAAGAAAAGAGCGTGCAAATGTTAGGACTATCAAATTATTACTTTCAGACATTAATAAGAAGGTCGAGCAAGAAGTTAACAAGCCCCAAGAAAGAAAAAGAAAATATGTCATCCCTACCTGTGGTGCTGCAATTACAGAAGATGAGTTCCTGGAAAAATTAAATGAACACAAACAGGAAAAGGAAGCTGACAAGACTGTGAAAACTAGATCTATTCCAAACATGAGAACAACTAGCAATGAGAAACTATCAAAACGTAAATCAAAAAATATGAAAATAAAGTGCCGAGAAAATAAAAGAAAAGCTGAAAAAAAGTTGATACAAGTGAGCCCAAAGGACAAAGAAAATCAAGTTACCATAGTGGAGCGGGGCAGCAAACGGCCGATTAAGCGGAAGCTATTCTCCGATTTTGTAGTTGATGTACAGCGGCAGCCACAGAAACAAAAGACAATCAAAGCACTGAGAGTACTGATGGGGACGGCTGTATTTAAGCGTTCAAGTCTTCAAATAGGGAGATTTTTAGTTTGATACCTTTTGTACAACCTGTGATTTAGCTAACAAGAATGGTTAACTAAAACCTTACAACAAAAAAGCCAAACAAGGACCAAGAAAAAAAAATAGAAGAAACAATAAACAATTAATCAACATCAAAACCACTTCCTTAGAACTGGCAGCATCAAAATTTGAAACCACTTGGTTCCTATATAAATTGTCATTTCTTATTTGTATCTACATCACACGGAATTAGATATGAATTGATGTACTGCCATATAACGGACACGGTAAACAATTTTATTATAGACTATTAATGGTTATGCATACGTATCTACAATATAAGACTATAGGTACTTAATTGCTGAAGGAACAGGACTTACTCTCATACTTTAGTATCACCGTCCATTTGTATGTACATATGGTCAAATTAAGATCTATTCTTTCTCAGCTTTTGACTTCAGCAGAATCCATCTAGAGTGAAGATCTGTCCAGTAAAATTAATTTAGGCACCAAGTGGTTTCTGCTGCTGTCAGCTCTGAGACAGTGTTTCAGTGTTGACATAATGTCGGGATCATATCTCTTGTATTATTTGAAGTAGGAATGCCAAAATTCGTGAATTCATGTATCTTGGGGTCACGGTGCGTCGCGTACCCTACCTTAACATATGCCCTCAGATCTAGAAAAATCGTGTCACGAGCATAAATCCTATTTTATATGATATAGGAATCCCGAATTTGGTTTGTGGACACATCCTGGGGGTCAGGGGGTGTCGAATATCATTCAGTGTCACTGTTACCTTGCTTTCTGGCCTCAGTTTTAGAAAGAAAATATCGTAAAAATGGGCTGTCCAATGTTGTCAAATAACGTTCCATAATTGTGTCGCATGCTAGATCCACTATCATAACATATCTTGTTCACGATAGACTATAAATGGCCATGCATAAGCCGGGTACTTAAAATCCAGCCACATAAAAAGAGTAGACCTATACGCGATGGAAGCACGTTTTAAATGGTAAACAATTACAGCTCTGACGTTTATATCTCTGAGCTTTGAACCATTGTAAATGGACAGGCTCGAGAAGTTAAAAATTGAAGCATGCAGTGTGCATGAATACATATTATAATCAGGTTAAACGACCACCAGCTTTTTTAGGCTAATACTTGTTTCATAATTATTATTACCTGCGTGGCCTCAGCGAAAGCAGGTCTAGTAGTAGGTCCACTCCGTCCGTTCGTACTCACGAATGGACTCTCGTTGGGTACTTTAAATTTCCAAAATTTCTTGGTACTTTAAATTTCCAAAATCAATTACGGAATAAACCTCATTTGCATATAAAGGGAGCTAATGCCTCGGTTACATTTGCCTTATGACGAGTATACGATGCCCGTACGATGTCCAATTCACCGTTTCCGTACCGCCTCCGCAGGGAGACCTTGCGATCATCGTACGGATTTACGGGCATCGTGGCCTCTACGATTTTGTTTAACTCCGCACAATGACAAATTTGAAAAAATCGTAAGCCCGTAGCCCGTAGACACATCGCAGTGACATCGTATGATCCCTGTACGGGCACCGCACGATGATCGTGAGGACAACGCAGGGTTTTAGATTGTCATCTTGGCCCAAAAATGATCGTACACTCTTGCGATAGTCGTAAGGAGCCCGCAAGGTCGCCGTACGATGCCTTTGCAGGGCCCATAAAATCGTATGGACATCGGACGGTCATCCTGCGGTAACCCTAAGGCGATGGCACGATGATCGTGCGTTCGCCTTGCGACTTATATCATTAGCTGTTTGTTTCATTTCAATATTTGTCTTCAGGTGATGTTTCTTATACCACCACTCAGTGTGACTCAATATGGACACAGTTCAGTTTGCTGATGGAAGCAGTCTAATCATGAGCGGATCCAGATGGGGGGACAGGGGGTCCAGACCCCCCCCCCCCTGGAAAATCACAAAAATATAGTTGTTATTTTCTCAATGCTGGTCCAGATCCCGTAGAAAATCTCAAAGCTAAACATCCAAGCCAGCATTACATGACGGGCCAGCATCGGTCTGCCAGCGAAACGCCATTTAAAATGACGTTTCACTAGCGGGCCAATAATAAGTGGCATTTGGATCCTCTCGCCCTTATCAAGTAAAAAAAGTTGAGTTGGACCCCCTCTGACATAACTTTCTGGATCCGTGCATGCTAATCAGGGCCCATAGAGTATGTTTCCATGATAAAATTATCTGAAGAGCAATTCAAAATATGCACCTAACGTGAAATGCATATGCATTTTCAGTATATAAAATGCTGGTTGGATAAGGGGTTTAATTAATTAGATAAGATTAAAAAAAAGTCCAGATATTTTTGTGATTTATAACTCTGGGATTTGAATTTGAGTATTACATCAAGGAATAAAATCTCGAAGTGAGAAGATGTGACTAGTTCGAACATTGAAATTTGAATGAATGAATGTTCTACAAAATGTATTTTACTGAAAACGAATGGCAAATGTGCTGACCAGGCCGAGTGGAAGAAAGCGCATTCTGATCAGTACCTTTGCTGTTCGCATGCAACGACTTCATTTTTGCTTATGACGCAGATTTTATGTGTTGCTGGCCGTAGAGTGCCTTTGAATGATTAAACTGAATAAAACCATAATAAGCGTTTTAGTCTACGCTGATACAATAAAAGCATCTTTATATTTTCAATTAAAGTGCTACTTTTCGAATTATAAAAGTGTACTATAAAAAAGTGGTTGCAATATTCTGTGATTTAAACTTTATGAAAACTGCAGAACTTAGAAATCGACATTAAAATATACACAAAGGTATCACGCTGTTTCATACCTTGGGACCATGTTCAACTAAAACACTAGCCTCTTCACATCACGATTTGTGATCACATGACTTTGAAACATAGTTCAAATGGAATGCAAAAATGAACATGGATAGCCGTTTGAATCCATGCACATAATTACACGACAATTGCACAGTCAGCGTACCGACTCCTTGCGACTTCCGCAAGGTCATCGTACGGGCATCGTGCGATTTATATAGGGAGGTCATGAAGATAACACGATGATTGTACGATAACCTTGCGGTTGTCGTACGATATCCGCAAGGTCTCTGTAAACTTTTGTTCTAGTTTGTCGCCGAAAGAAATCGTAAGGTGATCGTAAGCAATGTAAACATATACGTCGTAGCTTTTAGCCGCCTACGATGCCGAAAAAATCGTAGAGAAAATCGTAGACAAATAAATCGTACGACGACCGTAGCACATGTAACCTAGGCAATATAAACTCAAAATGAAGTTTATTCCGTTAAACTTTTCTGGGATTTGTTGGGTACTTACGCTTTATTGGCAACCAACAAGAATCCATTTGTAAGAGAGTCCGTCTTTCCGTCTGTCCATCCATCCGCAATACTTTTAGGGTGCCTAGTTTTTGTAATCTGTAACTCCAAAAGTTTTCATTCATTTTTATTAAAACTTTGCATAGTGATTGTTCACATATAGAAGATGTGCACCTTCTATTTTGTGCATAATTCATGAATATCAAGTTTCTTATTTTTGAGGGGCGTTGCTCTTAGACATATTTTCTGTCCAGAATGCTAAGATGGTGTCTGGTCTGTGTAATCTGTAACTCAAACACTTTTCATTCCTTTATATTCAAACTTTGCATAATGATTGTTCACACATTGAAGATGTGCATCTCTTATTTTGTGTTCATTTGAAAAATATTTTCTCAATTTTTGACGGGTGTTGAACTTAGAATTTTTTTCACTCCGAAATGGCTTTGGGTGTATAGTTTGTGTAATCTGTAACTCCAACAGTTTTCGTTCCTATATATGAAAACTTTGCATGATGATACGATTGAACATGTGCATCTCTGATTTGGAGCACATTCCCCAAATATTTTGTTTCGTGTTTTGGGGTCTTGAACTTAGGTATTTTTTACGTTCAAAATGCTTAGATGGTGTCTAGTTTGTGTAATCTGTAACTCCCACAGTTTTCATATCTTTATTATTCAAACTTTGCATAATGATTGATCATTCATGCATTGAACATGTGTACCTCCTATTTTGTGCACATTTGAAAAATATTTTCCGTTGAACTTGGACATTTTTCCATCCGAAATGGTTTGGGTGTCTCGTTTATGTAATCTGTAACTCCAGCAGCTTTCATTCTTTTATATTCAAACTTTGCATTATGGTTGTTCCCACGTTGAACATGTGCAGCCTATATTTTGTGCACATTTGATAGTATATTTGGGAGTTTTGAACTTAGACATTATTATGTACTCTCATGTGTTTCTTCATACGTAGGCTTGGACCCAGCATCTACTGTCTACCCCCAAAATATATCGGGAATATCAGCCAGACCCCAAAAAATATTTGTAATTTTTGGCTACCCAAAATAATATCCCCATCCTGCACATTGACTTTAAGAAAACCCCTGAAATCCCTGAAATGTATAGAAATTACCTCTAAAACCAGTCCAATTTTGTTATGATATATCCACAAAATCTTCATACCCCCAAAAATAATGATATTTCTGAAACCCCCCAAAAATATTAAAATTCAAGATTTTGAACCCCCAAAAATGGTCCCAGCCTACGTATATATATGAAAATCTCAGCCCCCCCCCTCCCCCCCCACACACACACATTCTTGGGGCATCAGGGTGTGAAAAGCGGACGTTACAAAAAATAAGATTAAGAAAGTGGCACCAATTACAATTAAAGTATAATAGTGAGCGTGCATCAAAGTGGTCTTAAATCATCATTGCCGACCCCTGTGAGCTGAGAAGAAACAGAAAACATAATATAAAATTATGCTGTTTCGAATCAAACATGATTTCGTGTTAACCCGTAGTAATGTTGTAGATGCGCAACCTGATTTGTTGAGTCTTCTCTCGATATAGAATCATAGGTCTAGATTAGCAAACAATTCCAGCGTAATAGTGAGAATGTTTTCTTGTCCATCAGTTTTAATATTTGCTTTGGGTACTCAAAAGATGAGACAGTTCCATTTTGATTATCCACAACACATGCCTTGGTAGAGATTTAAACATATGTTTGATTGCTTTAAAGAACCGTCTTATTGAGACAATTCTTTGAGTACCCACAACTATGTTTTGGTTGAGAAATAGAAACTGTCCACCGCCACCGCCGATGGGCCGAAATATGTGTTAATGCATTGATGGTGAGGGTTCAAAAAGCTGCTATATGCTTTTTAAAAAAAAAACTAATGCTTGTAAAAAATAAACTTGGCTTCACTAGAAAAATATGACCTCAAAATGCATTAGAATCGCTTTTACGGACATTTTTAATTAGAAATATTTCTTTAGGGAGGCCCTATCCCCCAACGAGAGGGGTCGTTTCTCTCGTGCTCCCCCCTCCCACCCCTACACACACACACACACACACACACACACACACACGTGCCTTTGACACTCGAAAGACGCATACTACATTTCAAGATCGTACCACTTTTCAAAAGTCGACAACGACCCTTGAGTCAGTTAGCAGCCTATATTGATGAAAGCATAGGCAGCATTATACCTCCATGAAATGACATTTTCTTGATAAAAGTTTTATTGAGGATTTTCACAACCTTGAAGTGAGCATTGAAATAACGCAACGATGGTTGCACCCCGTTGTTGTATTTACTGGTGCAGACTCGCCAGAGCCTTCGCTGCTCGTTTAAATAGGACACAAGTCGTCATTTGAGCCAACGCAAAAAATTTTGGTTCAGTGACGAAGGCTCAGTTGTGCCTGTGCGAATGTGCAGACTCACCAGAGCATTCGCTGAAGTCATATATGACAGCGAAAGCGCATTTCGGGCCAGCAAGAGAGTTTGGTACTTATTAGATTGTCGACTGACAAAAGGCTCAGGTGAACCTGTGCAGCCTTGTGAATATTCACCAGAGCCTCAACTCGCTGCTCGCATAAATGACACACACACCGCCGATCGAGCATGCACATGGGATTCTGATACTGTTACGAAGGCTCAAGCGAGCCTGTGCAAATGTGCAGACTCACCAGAACCTTCGCTTCTGTAACACAGATTTCCATTTGAGCCACCACATGATATTTTGGAACTGTGATGAATCATTAGGTGAGCCTGTTCTTTAGAGCATTTTCTGCTTGCAAAAATGACACCGAAATCGCCATTTGAGAGAGCACGAGATTTTGACACTTATCGCATTGTGAAGTGACTACGGCTTTGGCGAGTCTGCATATTTGCGCTGACAGTTTCGTCTGAGCCTTCGCAACAGTATTAAAATGTCGCGTGTTTGATCAAATGGTGATTGGGTTGTCGCTAATACGAGCAGCGAATGCATGACGAGTCTGCACATTTGCCTGAGACACTCAACAATGCGACTGCGAAGGCAAGTCTGCAGTAGTTTGCGCGGAGTCGCCCGAGTCTTCGTCACTGGACAATGCGTTAAGTACCAAAAGGTCGAGTTGACTCAAATGGTGATATGGTTCACATTTATGCTAGAAACGAAGGCTCCGAGAAGTCTGCACATTGTACAGTCAACAGGTTTAGATTTTATTTACCTTTTGCATTTTCCAGGGTGCATTAAATGGGAAAATGTATTAAATTGTAAAAATTAAATATAAAATCACAGCTGGGATATTAATAATCAAAACTTAGAACAAATATTAATGCAATTGGACAAGTCTAAGAGGTTCAAACACAAGTATGTAGTGCGTAAGACGACTTAAAATCATATCGCTAAACGACCGCTAACTTTTTTAAAAAGCCAATTCTTGTATATGTATCAACTGGTTCCCTGCTCACGTGGTCGCTAATTATATAAATTTATTATTGCGCGATAATAATTTACATATATTTATGATTGGTTTTTTGAAATCGAGCAGATAAATCTCAATTACTGTAGATCTAGACCTATTTTTAAAAAGACAAAAACAACAACGACAATAAAAAACACGAAACAAGTTGGAACTATTTTTACGCGGAAGCTTCTTAATAGGTGTTGTTAGGATCGTATTAATCCCTTATCATGCGGCTTGGTAATGCCCTGTTTTGAATACAATGTAGATCCATATCAGCCGGCTTCTCAGAAAGTAACTGATCCAGAATCAACTGTTTACCTCTCTGCCTCTAAATCAACCATTTAACCTGATACTTTGCAACACATATGCTGAAAAATTGGGATTAATGGTAACATATTGATGTGTTCAACAGTGCAAGAGCAAATTACGACGTGTGGTCAAAACGCTATTGTTAAAATTGGGGAACGGACTAACATCCGTCCCCAACAAACAAGGAAACTGAAAAGAATACAGCCCCAGAGGTGATTGACAGTCAAGAACCCGGTCCCAGTAATAGAAGGAGAGAATGGCTGACCTTTTATCCATCAGACACAGAAGATAGCCTTTCGGATGATGATAATGCTCTATGTGTCATTTGCAAATCAGCTGCACCACCAGAATTTGAAAGGCTCATCAGGGAAGAAGGAAGGGTTCAGTTTTTGAAATGGGGGAAATGTGATAATTGTGATGGTTGGGTACATTTGAAGTACTGTTCTCCAGTGCAGGAAATAGAGAGAGGAAACCATTTTAAGTGTACCAAGTGCTAAAAATTTTGTCCAGTTGCTTGTATTGTATTATTGTATTTTGTGTTGCAAAATTAAGAAAAAAATAATTTAGAACATTAACTGAAATAGTTTTATCATTGTTTGTAGCATTAGAACATCAATTGAAATATTTATGTTCTCATGATTCAAATATCCAACAAACAATCAATTTATATCATGGCTTAAACACATGTTTAAAATATCCTTAAAATCAGACCTGTTGATTTTTATCTCTCTGCCTGAATTTCCGTATCTGGAAACAGACTATAACTGTCCCACATTCAATGTGTAAAGTCAATCGGCATAGACATGTGCTTTTTGTGACAAAAAGACCCTTTCTTATGTTGACAACAGGACTTTTTCAAAGGGTGCGCCGAATTAGCCGACAAAAGTGATTCTGCAGCAAGCCAATGGTTCCTATGTTTAGAGCTCCTGACATATCTTTGTGTAATAAAAACATGGAATTTTACTAGTAGAGATTAAAAGGTGAGTGCTGTTCTTCATTTTCATGTTTTCTCTTGCTTGCTTCTACAACTCGTGTTTACACAAAAATACACATTTTGCTTAAGTGCGCCAAATAGGCCGACAGCAGTGTACCTTTAATTTGCTCAAAAGAACTGCCACATTCAGGTGGTTATTTTGAGCACCCATAACATAATTTTGAACTTAATTATAGAAGAAAAATAAATAATTTTACGACCAAAATCTTTGCTTATCTGGACTTATGGAGACTTAGCAGGCGGTGCATATTAGATGCCGATAAACTGCTACGTTTAATCTGATTGGCAGGAAGGGATTATCGAAAAAATCCTTCCTGGCGTTTTCATTGGTCGATTAGTCTGCGCTATTAATAAATTTTGGGAATAAGACAGTTCACCGACAAGACAATTCACCGACACGGTTTTTGAAGACAGTTCACCGACAGATTTGAAGACAGTTCACCGACAGAATTGAAGACAGTTCATCGACACTTTTTTATGACGTTATTGACATATGACTCGAATATATTTGATTATTGTGAAAAAATATTGATGAGTTATGATTTGAGGTGATATGTTGATATAATTTGTTGAGAAAATGATATTTTGTTTGTCTGATTAATGATTGATAGACAGGCATTTAATTGCTACATGAAGCTATACTGATGTGATCCTATAGCCATTCGTACATTATTATTGATGAAATTCGCCAGCAATTCAAATCATTCCTTTTGAATATTTAAACAGATTTGTTCAGGCCTACCTTTTTATTTTTATATAGTGATTTTACGTTAGTGATATAAGACTTATTGGATATACTTTAATATAGTGGACCTATGTGGAATCCTGCCTTATAAGGGGATGTATCCATACAAATGTGGTATCAAAATAAACTTTGACATCTTAACTACACAGAAAGACCAATAATAATAGCTATATCCTCGTATAAAGTGAATATCGAGGCCTTTAAACTTCATAATGGTCAACGCAATTTTCGCTTCATCGCGCATCAGTGTACATGATCATTTCCAACACTCGTGCAAGCCTCTGGGATTATGCACTTTGGAAATCAGATCTTGGAACGATTGGGCAATGATTATAAATGATACCCATTCCGTGTTTTTTGCAATAAAAAGGATCTCACAGCATAAAATGCACAAATCCTTCACTCCTGTGAATCTTGTTGACAAGTCGGCCATTTTGGTAGAAAAGTAGATAAAAAGCGCCTGGATGACACTTGCTATTGTCGCGAACTCCCCAGTAGCTCTCACAAGATTAAAGGGTGCCGAGTCATAGAGGGGCATCGATAACAGAAATGCTGTTTATTCCGTATAAGTTACATTGACGGAAAAACGCATTTTGATATAAAAACATTGTATTCTAAGAAATGTTGAATCATTTCTATACAGAGATGCAACCAGATTTCTGGCAAATACTGAATAACTGTTTTTTCAAGAAATGTGGATCCATTTCTATCTAGAGATGTGACCAGATTTTTGGCCCAGACTGAATAATTGTTTTCTTAAGAAATGTGGAATCGTTTCTATACAGGGATGTAACCAGATTTTGGCCAAGACTGAATAATTGTTTTCTCAAGAAATGTGGAAGCATCTCTATATAGAAATGATTCCACATTTCCTAAGAAAACAATTATTCAGTCTGGACCAAAAATCTGGTTGCATCTCTATATAGAGATGATTCCACATTTCTTAAGAAAACAATGTTTTCATATAAAATGCGTTTTATTCCGTTAATGTAACCAATACGGAATAAACAGCATTCCTGTTATAGATGCCTGTCTATGGATACCTCTTCAAGAAGACGAATAATTGTTGGGGAGTTTTACAGCATAATTCATGATCCATGTTTGAAAGACGCTTGCATTTTCATTGAGAAATTGAAATGGCCGACATTAACCGTGAAAAAACACTGACCCTTGCCCGATTTAACTGATCATTACAAACGATATTTGGACCCAGGCGTATTGATTGTAGTATAAAAATGGAGATGAGAGACAGTTGTATATAATTCGGCCACACAAGTGTGGACACATCCTCTTATATGGCAGGATTCCACATAGGTCCACTATATTAAAGTATTTCCGACTTATTTTCGCACAGCCAATGTAATGATCGCTTTATAGGCATTTGTATGCATGTCTAATAAAATCATATTGCAATAGCAGATAGGTAATTAAATTAGCTTTATATTAGGCCTTCGTTCATTATAACATCAATAAAAGGTGAAAATTATGACATCCCATATAAATACAATATAAAATTTGTCGATGGACAGTCATCAGACCTGTCGGTGAACTGTCTTCAATTCTGTCGGTGAACTGTCTTCAAAATGCGTGTCGGTGAACTGTCTTGTCGGTGAACTGTCTCGATTCCATAAATTTTGAGGGTCGTGAGGCGAAGGGTTTGTCGAAAGGTAGATACGACGAAACCTTCGCTGGTGAAGATGGAGGCTAAACGAAAATTGACTTTTTGATGACTCGAGAAAAGTAGGTGTGTGCGTGTTATTTGGTGGATTAAACATCAGTTACCAAAAAGTTTAACGATAACAAAAGGCCAAACATTTCTTAATTTGAATTACCAAACATCGCCTTTTTTCAATGGAGTATTAATGAGATTATTTATCTCGTTTTTCTGCGTTCCAACGTCGGGTACACCACCTTCCGCCATTTTCTTTCTAGAATGAATGAACGAAATTTATAACAAGCGTTCTGATTGGATAATCTATCAGGTGCGATCTGTCGAGACAAAACGTCCCCAAGTCGATGGGCCTCCTAATAGAGAATACTAGGTGAGTGTCTTTTGATATCAAGTTTACCAGGCAAGGCTTCGAGAACGCTTGTTGACATCGCGAGGCTTGCCGAGCGATTCAACATGCGTTCTCAAAGCCGAGCCTGGTAAACTTGATATCAAAAGACGCGAACCTGGTATTCTATTTCTCAGTTGACCCATCGTTGAACACTCTTCAAACTAGCGATTATGATTTAATTTTTGATTTGTGTGTTGATTCAGCGTCATTAGCGACGTCATTAAAAAAGTGAAACGTCATCATGACCTGATAAAGGTAACATGCCGTGAGATAGGAAGCGTTTATTAGGTTATGTTGAAAAAAATCAGTTAATATTAGGGGTGACTGATAAATTCTATATTCTAACATACCTCGCCTATAGAGCCAACGCTAACCAACTGTTATATTTCGGACAATAATTCACTGCTTAAGTGTGTGATAGCTGACGTCTCTGGAAATGACGTCATTCATGGCGTTAGGCGGTGTAACGTCGTTTTTACGCTTTAAAGACGTTACAATTACATGTAAACTTATGCGACGTAGTCTAAGTATTGGCGGGAGTTTTTCAGTGCAATGGCGGAAAGTTGGAAGAAGCTGAAGACTTCGAGTGTGTTTTCGTCGTTTATTGTGTGTTAGAATCGAAATAGATCAGCTCCACTCCGTGAATTGTTGAGCTCCTCAAACCACATTAGATCAGCCTCCTTATTTTCTCCCTTTTCGCTTCCAACCAGCAATTCTTTCATTAATGTGCTTTCAAACAATATACAAAAATGAGATCATTAATTATGTATTGCATTACCATTTCGTCCTTGAGCAAGACACATTTATCCTAGTACTGGTTCAACCCAGGTAGACCCGTCCCTATATAACTGAAATATTGTTGACGGGACGTAAAGAATCAAATCAAATAAACAAACAAACAAAATTACCATTTCATGGGCATGATAGTATAATTCCCCTATAGTATAATACATGCACCTAAATTGAATTCAATTAAGTGTTTGGTTTCTCTCCAGTTTGAAAAATATATAGTGAGACACCTTGATGCTTATTTGGTTTGATGTGTTTTATGCTGATCAGAAAGTTTAAAATGAGTTTAAAGGTGTTGGCATATGGTATGTGGATGTTTGGGGTGGTTTGGTGTAGTATTATATGGCTTAGGGGCCATGGCCTACTGTTGAACCATTACATTCTTTCCAGTATAGATCATGTAGTTTGGTATTTTTTTTCATTTGTTTTTTACCCCTGGTGTGGTGACCAGAAAGTACCTTTGTATAAAATACGTTTTAAAGCGATTTAACATATGGTAAGAGTATGTTTGGATGTGGTATGGTGGTGGTTTGGGGTGTTTCAATGGACCCCTATTGTGTAGATTTTATTTTCTTGTCCTTTGGCATCCTGGACATTTAATAAATGCTGAGTTGAGAGAAAAGTTCTTCTGAAGTTGTTAATGATTATCCTCATCCTTAGGGCTTTCAAGTATGAAATGCTGAGCTGCCTCTATTTCCACACAATCACATCAAGAACTTTTACACTGATTTAATTTAGATCTGTAATCATTTAGCCTGCAATATCTAGTCCGGAGATGTGGAAAGGAAATAGATCCTAAAAAGGCAAGGCTAATTAGAATATAATCAACTAGATCAAGTGGCTTGAAAGGATTATGATCTGAAATCTGCCTGACTTTGAAATGTCCCAGCGCTGCTGCCATTTAGATATGATAAATGTCTTTGCTGCAGACTTGATATCCTTATTGGTGGCAATAGAGGTATCCACAGACATCTCTGAGGCTTGATTTCCGATCAGACATCACGTTACAATAGCAAGTGCATTAGACTGATGATTGGCATCATGCGCGGATCCAGAAAGTTTTTTTCAGAGGAGGTCCAACTTTTTTTTAGTTAATGAGTGGATCCAAATACCACTAAAATCGAGCCAACACCGGCCCGCCAGCGAAGCGCCAATTAAATGGCATTCTCTGGCGTGCCAATGAATGCGATGATGGCCCAACATTGAATGCTGGCTTATAGCTTTGTGATTTTTCAGGGGATCCGGACCATTATTGCTAAGAAACCCTATATTTTTGTGATTTTTCAGGGGGTGGGGGGTGGGGGGTTCGGATCACCTGTGCCCCTTGGATCCGCACATGGGCATGTCCATGCAGTTGAAATTGTTCATCCTAAGAGCTAGCTGAGGTTTGAAAAGTGAAGGGGGACTGTAGTCACCAGTGTATTTAGATGGTGGGTTGAGCAGGACCATCTGGGAAGCTCAGTGGTTAGAGCACCAACTCATTAGTGGGGTCATTGGATTAAGCTCCTCCTGGGGTTGGATTTTCCCTTAAGGTTGTGGTTTGAACAAGACCACCTGGTAGCTCAGGGTGGTAGCCAAACGCTTTCATGCAAAATAACAGTTGCTTCTGACCTGGTTTTAGGAGTTGTAATAAGTGTGTTCGAGGAGGGTTGGGGTGTTTGCAGGGGTGGGAAGGTGGTGCACATCATAAGAATCAGTTAAATGTGTTACCTTTTCCTCACACAGAAACTGATATATTACATATGAGCCGTGGCAAGAGCTTTCCAACAATGTAGCATTTTGACAAGTGTAGACTCAGACCAGCCTGTGCAGCCTCCTTTTAAGCTTAGAAGCTCCAAATGATGTTCGGTCAGTAGCTTAACACTCCTAGAATATTCAAGCGACTAGCAAAGGCTCTGATCAGACTGCGCATATGCGAAGGCTAATCTGAAGCTTTGCTGGTTGCACATACCACATTGTTGGAAATCTCATGCACTGGCTCATATTATAGCCCCTAGCCTTAGAGGCTGCATCTATAGCATTTCATAGCATGCTAGTCAAGAGGTACAATGCGTAGAGCAGCGGCTCACTCAGTTGGTAGAGCATTAGTCTGGAGATCGAAGGGTTGCTGGTTTGAGTATATCCACTGGCGGAGTCACTGTGTTGTGTCCTTGAGCAAGACACTTTATCCGCCACTTAGTATTGATTCAACCCATGAAGACCAGTCTCGACATGACTGAAAAAATGTTGACGTGGACGTAAAGAATCAAACCGAACAAAATGATGTACAACTCTATTCTAACGATAGAATACATGTATGTAATCTTTAAAAGCAGTTCAAGCTCTTGAAAACCTTTTAAAGTCCTTCATATATTAGAGAATGATATTAAGAGCATTTCTCCATTTTTGCACATTGTGACACAGTGAACTTCTGGTACAACTTGATCAGTCACCATAATAATGTACCATCGGTAAACTGTTGATGATATCAAAAGGAAGAGATTAAAGAACATTACTGAAATACATGTACATGATTTTTTGGCATTTTATTTATTTTAAAAATACTAAGATAAGTTACCTGATTTAACAGTTTATTTCTATCAAGGTAAATGACAGCTCATAGAGATTTTATTGGCACGTACTGTTATCATTATGTGTATAGAAAAAGACAAGTATTTAACCACTGCTCCCAGTTTGAACGGCCATCACAAAGAGCCCAATTTGATAGATACCAGACATATAGTGATGCCCTGATTTTCGTATTTTACCAGAACTATTCCAGGTTGGAATATTCCAATATTCTTTCTCCTTCTGTGGTCACTGCCCAGGCCATAAGCACTCCCTGCTGGAATGATCAGCCATAGATAGATAGATAGATAGATAGATAGATAGATAGATAGATAGATAGATAGATAGATGGATGGATGGATGGATGGATGGATGGATGGATGGATGGATGGATGGATGGGTGGATGGATGGGTGGACGGACGGACGGACGGATGGACGGACGGACTGACTGACTGACAGACAGACAGGGGTTTGGGGGTAAGGTCAGGTAATGTAGGCAGGGCATGGCAGGGTAGGGCAAGGCACGGGGCAGGGTAGGGTAGGTAATCAGCGATAGATAGATAGATTATAATGGATAAACGGATGGGTGGGTGGGGGTTTGGGGGTAAGGTAAGGTAATGTGGGCAGGACTGGGCAGGGTAGGGTAGGTAATAAGCCATAGATATATAGACTATAATTGATAAACGGATGGGTGGATGGACTTGGGTGGGGGTGAGAGAAACAGAGAAGGGGACAACTGTACTTTGTTCTGTTTAAAATTAGTTTCCACATTTTACAAAGAAAAAGGGCTGCTGCCCCCACTCCCCTGCAGCATTTTAAGAAAGTATGGAAAAGGCATATATAAAACTACAATATTAGCAGTTTTAGATGCAAACACACCATTAAATCTTAACCAAATCCAGTATTGAGACCGGTAAAGTGCAGTCTAAGAGAGAGAGATAGATAGATAGAGAGATAGAGAGAAAGAGAGTACCGTTTTTCTGTGCATAATTTGTACTGTACAACCCCTCGGGTCTTTCTGGACAGGGAGCGACAATACTGGGGAGTTAAAACGTTCCAGTTAATAGTGTTGGGGAGTTTATATATTGTTGAGCGATGCATTATGGGTTTTTTATTGACACATTTTCGTCTGTAAACTACACCAACAAATAGCCCGCTTCAACTTGGCTGTTTGCGTCTTAAAACTGAAGTATCGCCAGTTTTGTTCGAATCAAAGTTGGAGAATGTATGGATGCGCTTGTGATAGAATAGATAAAAAGTAAGTTGACTTTAGAACTAATTTCCGATTTATTCATTTTTGTGTTTTTAAAAATAGCGCCTTGGAATAAATTCGCCAGTGACGTAACGGCTGGTACCATGCGTCGTAATGCTGTTTCGTTGAACTTATCCAATGCCGACGGGAAAAAGCTTTGATTTACCGGAAACGGAAGTAATTTCATGGACAACAAAACAAGACCATGAGATTTTAAAGATACGCTGTGCATAAACCCTAGCCCATTTTGGACCATTTCCTTACCGTAAGAAGTCACGTTGTACGCAACGCGCTGCGCTCGATGCGAGCAGAGCTCGCTATCAGGGTCTTGATGGGGTATGATGATTAGTGAATAATGGACTTTTTTATAATGAATAGTGAATAATGAGCCAAAAAATAATGAATAGTGAGTAACGAGGGCCTAAAAATAATGAATAATCCTAATATGAACTTAGGCACTACCTAATCCGAGCCTTCTCTGATGTTTAAGTGGCTTTTTCATATTTTGATATTTGCCACTAACATCAGAGTAACTCCTATTACGAAAATCCAGAATTTTCTTCACCTATCAAATATTGGGTATTTTTACCAAAAATATTGACAGATGAATGATGTATTCATTAGATAACTGCTTAAAATGATAAAACTAATGAACATACAACTGAAAAATAAAAGTAGTTTCGCTTTTTATGTGATTAATGGGAAATGATGGGTAATGAATATGGCTTAATCACCAACTATATGTGTACAGAGGGTAGGCTACTAAAGGTGTGGATAATTTCCATCTTTGTAAGATTTAAATGAAAAATATCATTTTATTTTAGAGATAAATCATAACTCGACCCTATTATAACTTTTTATGTCACCGATCTTGCATTCAATTACCATATTTTTCGTTGAAAGTGCCCAGCCACGACTGGCTGGGAGAATTCTGCATTTTCGATAGCAAAGTTGCTCTGACGGTAGTGGCAAATATCAAAAATAAAGAAAAGCCACTAAAACGTCAGAGAAAACTCGGACTAGGCACTACCTAAATCATGCAAAGCAAACAAATTCACTGTGCATCTTCAAGTCTAAATTTTAAAATAATTTAACCCGATATATTTACATACACTAATTATGAGCACAGGAGTTTGTAGTTATGTCCCTTCACTCGCAAGAAACTGGGAAAAGCCTTCTAGAGCATCAATAACATCTTTTTGGACATAACTACAAACACCTGTGTTAAGAGGGTCTAGATGGGGTATAATGATAAGTGAATAATGGCCTTATTTTATAATGAATGAACCAAAAAATTAATGAATTGTGACCTGCAGGAGATGGTAAAACACAAGTAGTGTTGGCGAGATGCTTGATGAGCTTGAGTGGCCATCTCTTGAGGCCCGTAGGGATCGGTCCTCCCTGCTTCTCTTTCATAAGGTACACTCTGGTGCTGTGTCTATAGAAAAAGACAAGTACCTGACCCCTGCTCGCAGTTTGAAATCTACCAGGTCATCACACAGTGCCCAATATTGTAGATACCAGACATACAGTGATGCCCTGAAGAACTCTTTTTTTCCCCAGACTATTCCACAGTGGAATAGTCTTTCTCCTTCGGTGGTCAATTCCCAGACTGCTGAGGAGTTAAGGGCACTCCTCATTTAGTTAAAAACACAGCCGAAAGATTTTTTTTTCTTCAAAATTCCAAAATCGCACTCCCTGGCGTAATGATCATAATTTGATCGTGCCAGTATTAAAAGAAAGAAAGAAAGAAATATTGAGGGCCTAAAAATAATGAATAATCCTATTTTTAATGAATCGAAGAAAAACTGATGATAGTGAAAAATCAGATTTCTTTGCCACCTTTCTTACTTTTAATGAATAATTGGTCTTATTATATTGAAAAGCCCAAAATTTTAATGAGATGAATAATGGGTTAAATTTTTAATGAATAGTGAATACCAGACCCCCCTTCCTCATCCAGACCCTCAATTATAATGTCAGGACCTCATTTTAGCAAGGCACTTCACAAACTCCAGTACTATGGGGTTACAGGAAGGAGTAATGGGTGCATCAAGTCTTGGCTATGCCACTGTCAACAAAGAGTTGTCCTAGACGGATCAATATCCCCCGACTTGGATGTCCTTTCTGGGATTACAGGAAACAGTCATTGGACCTATGATGTTTCTGCTCTATGTTGATGACATCGGTAATAACTTTTACCCTCAGACATCCTTAAGCTCTTTGCCGATGACTGCATTCTTTACAAGACCATCAATCATGTGGAACTTTAACGGACATCTGCTTTTCCAAGCTGACCGTTTGTCTTAATCCACCAGGAGGCACCAATTTCACATTACCTGTATTAATTTTATCTCTAAGCGGACGACGGAGTAACCATAGCTATGGGCGTTTTATCCACAAGACTGGTTTTCACAGTTTATTGAAATTATTTAGACTACATTAGAATAGTATGCCAATTAAGGGTTTCTGTTCGTGTGGATGGAATACTGACCAGAATGTGCTTCAGCGGCGTATGCTGAACTTTAAAATGAAACAAACGTCAATTTTATTAATGTAATTTTGATACATTTAATAATAAATTTGATTAACGTCGTAATGCTATTAACCCTTAGTGCTCCAATCGCAACAACAGTCGTCTGCTGAAATGTTTAAGAACCTTTTTCGCAAACAGTGTGGACCCAGATCAGACTGCTCCTGTTCTGGGTCCACGCTGTTTGCTTCTATACTTAATTCGTCAGTAATGTTAGGCAATTATTCGCAGCAGACGACTACAGCAGACGACATTTTCAAATGCTTTTTAAGGGTTAACAGACGCGTAGATAAGTTTACACCACGAGTGCAGTCTGATCATCGATCAGGATATTCAATTTAATTAAGTTTTAGATGAACCTTGTGTGCGTGAACAGTGAAGACCCTGATTAAACGCTGAATTCTATAGCCTCTTGTTTATTTGATTTGGTTCTTTACGTCCCATCAACAATCTTTCAGTTATATAGGGACGAGTCTTCCTGGGTTGAACCAGTACTAAGCTAGGATAAATGATTCTATAGCCTCTGATCTGGGTCTGTGCTGTTCACCTATGTCCCACAAAAGGGACGCTAAACCTGTTCAAATTAGTCAAAGATATATTTCTCGTGACGTAGTAACTTATAAATAAAATATCTACAATAGACCATGATTAAACGCTGCATTCTGTGGCCTCTTATCCAGGTCTGGATATCTGGTGGTATTACTGAACATTTATTTTAGATAGAAATCAGTATGTGAATGTCATTAACCATCTTGTATTAATTAACGCTTGTTCTAATGGTGTTAAAAACTGGTCTAGTAATGTCAAGTCACTTTTGGATAATTATGGTTTTTCATTCGTTTGGACTAATCCACACTCAGTTAATCTAAAAACATTTCATCTCATTTTTAAAGAAAGGTTAATAGATGTATTCAAGCAAACTTGGGTTAGTGATGTATCTCGGAGCAGTCCACTTGTTTTGTATAAAGATTTTAAGCAAGAGTTGGAATATGAACGTTATCTAGATTTGTTGCCATATAAGCTTAGAACGGGAATTTCTCAGTTAAGATTGTCTGCGCATCAGCTACGTGTTGTCACTGGGCGTTATTCACAGCACAGAACAGAAAGATCACTGCGCTTGTGCACCCTCTGTACCAATTCAGATATTGAGGACGAGTACCACTTTGTAATTATTTGCCCTGCATATGATCGTTTACGAGAACAATACATTCAGCCGTACTACTATAGGCGTCCAAGTGTTTATAAATTTACATTGTTAATGAAAAATACAGGTCTGCCAACATTGAAAAGGTTAGGTAAATTTGTTTCAGAAGCCTTTTCGTTAAGAAAATCTCTATTGAATAACTCATGATCAAGCTGTAAGTATATCCCGGCTGCAAGTTTGCAGACCCAGATCAGCCAGCCTCATATGAAGCAGGCTGACCTGGGTTTGCACTCCTACACTTTTTGACCCCATCTGTGCGGCTGATTGATTGATTTTATTGTTAATACTATTATATATAGCTTGTATAAATTGTTTATCAATGTTCATTTTTGCATACATATATATGCACTATGGGCAAGTCTATTTTTCCTACTGCTCAGGGGCGTCCCTGTGGCAGTCGAGGCGGTCATGACGCCATAGACCCGGATGCAAAAGGAACACGTTAAATGTACTGAGAACGCAGTGGTAGAATCTGTCTTTTAATACCTCTGGAAAAAGCAAAGGCGCAGTTTAGCATGTGCATTCGCACAGTCTAGCCAGTGCCTTTGTTTTTGGTGTAGTGTTATACTTACTATTGCTAATTTTTAGTCAAATATTATTAAGCTGTTTGGTCACGGTAAGTGCGGCAACTCGGTGTCGCCTTTACCTTGACCCAGTAGCTTAGTTATAGTCTCAAAAATAGGGTGTGTCGCTACACAACTAAATATTGTTTGCACTTCTTTGGACACCGCAGGGATCTGGTGCCAATGGCTTAACAATATTATATATGCTGGTTATTAACGAAAATGGACTACATATGTATTTGCATCGTCCCATTTTTCTCATGCTTACACTTGCTATGTAGTGGTATTATTATGCATTTGTATATTGGTTGTCCTGAGACCTTTTCTTGTGTTTCGTTTCGACAAGATGGGATCTTGGGAATTGTAATGCAGTAAGCGTTATAATATTGCAGGCCTCTGTGTTACCTGCGCCTTAATCGATTGACCACTGAGCGCATTTAATTTACCGCTAGGAAACTTAATCTGTGATGCATTCTCAGGATGACAGAGCCCTGTAATGGTCATTGGTGCTCGTGCCACTCTTACCAACGTAGTAAGAGTCACCTGCGCCAGTGAATGCTAATACGTAAGATGCAAAACATCAATTCGATTCTAATGTGAATCATGCATTTTGCATTTAGTGCGTGTGTCCTATAAAATTCATGTTTAAAATTGTTAATTTAAAACTGACACGGTTATAATATATAAAGGATAGATGCAGATGAGATGGCTCACACGAGTCAGCTTATCTGAATCCACTTTCTTTATCCCCTATCCCATGGCACGTATATATGAGTATCTAGCGGTACCACTGGTTAAGTAGTTAACTGAGAAAATATATCTAATACTGGTTGAATTTATCTTACAATCTCATTGAAATAAAGAGGACTCATGTGGTCTCGTGACGCGAGACAACGCCTTATCGACGTCGATGCAACGTTGAGACGGTGTATCGACGTTGGTGCGGCGTGGTGTCGCCACAACCCATGTCGGATATTATGCAGCTCCAGTAAAACGCTTAAAACATAGTCAATCGTCGAGTAGTTGCCATGATTACGTCTTCATGACGATCGTGGGCCTACTTGACCTTTTTCATAAACATTTAAGGTTAAATTATATAATCCGATTAGTAAAACGCATCAATGAAATTTCATTCGCAAGGATAGCAGTCTTATCGATACAATGAGGGTGGTACACGGCGCCCTCTTTGTGTTGGTAATGCCTGCTGCTTGGATTTGGCTCAGCCTCCATCAAAACATCAAATAATAAGCCAAATTCCAACATTAAGAAATTACTTCTCCATGATAGTCATTTAATAAGCATACGAGTATTTGCAACTTAAAATACTCCTTTATGCCTTTGATATGAGCAAAATATGAACGTTCAATATTCATGAAACGTGACAGATTTATTATGTTATAATTATATGTGATTGACTAGAAACTGTATGGTTTATGTCAAATAAACAATCTGTTCTGTTCTGTTCTGCTGGTCAACAGCTTACAATCGACTGCATCGGCTGATCTCAGACCCCGCAGGGTGTACATTATGACACGTTTCAGCGACCTGATTTAACATGTACCATACCATGATAAAGGACCCTTACCACCAATGCTTATGACAGTCTTACATAAGATAAGTATATTTATTTGGATGTCGTCTGCTTATTTCGTATGTACTCAAATGACTGCTCCTTAGGGAGTTGTCTGATCAGGACCCACACTGTATGCAATATGGGCCACCGGATTAACTTATCACGGGTGAGCCCAGACCAGACAGCACCTAATGGGGCAATCTAATCTTGGTCCCTAATATCCTCAATAAAGGACACCAGACTTATTTTATCATAGAAGCAAACAAAATGAACCCGGATCAGATTGCTCCTTGTTCGCAATATAATCAACTAGCGTAAAAAGTGCAACGCCAATTTTACAGATGCGACGCGTCAAATATAGCGATTCCTTTGATAACACGCATTTGTAGCGCAATTAAAGATTTTGTTCATTTTGAGGTAAACGCAGACTATGAAAAACAGTGAAGACCCAGAGGAAATACTACACAAGCGGCATTTCATCAGGATCGACACTGTATTCTACGACAAACTCGATCTTCAGAGTAAGAAATATAATATTTTTATGACATCCCTCAATATATGAAATGGACCGTCCGGACTGATTCAAACTTTATGGACCATTCAATTGATCTTGAAAGGTTAAAATCCAACCTTCACATGCTTTATTTATGCTTGTACAAGCTTGTACTGATCGCGCACGCGAAAATGCTCCTCATAAACGCCCATGTTAACGTAAGTGACGTATTCAACGAAGTACTTTGACAGTGAAAACCCAGATGAAATGCCGCATAAGCGGCATTTTATCAGAGCCTGCTCTGTTTTCTATGACATTATCGATCTTCAGAGAAAGAGGTATATTATAAACTGTAATCCCTCAAGAAATTCAATGGGCCATCCTGACTTTACTGTATGGAATATTGAATTATTTTTAGTAGTTTAAAGCGGTTAAAGATCCAACATCTACAGGTTTAGTTAATATTTGTAGATATATATGTTGTTGCGCTGGCAAATGCCCCTGAAATATAAAATGCTCATGTTGGAACTTATCGCACATGCATTGATGCCCCTGATGAACACCCATGCTAGCGTAGCCAAAGCCAGATATTCAATGCAAAGCTGTAAAAAAAACAGATTAAACACTCCAGTGAAAACCGTGTAGATCCAAATCAATCAAACTCATTAAGCTAAAATATTTTAATACATGTACCATACGAGAGCATTAGCCTGCACACGCAGCATTGGCATTATTTTAAAATAATTAGGTTTTTATTTAATTATACTTTTTTCAAAAAATATATTCAGATACGCCATCTGTTTCGATTCATTTAAAATTCCGTATTTTGTCGCGCCTGATCTGGGTCCATTTGTTTAGGAAAATAATCACCAGAAGACACACGCATGCAATAAAAAAAAACTCACACAGCCACACTGTACGGGGTCCACTGTTAATCTTTGTTTATTGGTAATACACAATGTATGCCGTACTTTCATAATTTATAAGAAATAGAAATACAGGTAATTACCGATTTTAGCCGTATGGATTTTCCCACTCTTATCAGTTATACCAGTCCATTTTTGAACCAAGGGTTGGTATATATATATATATATATATATATTATTCAGATTTTAATAGAACATTTTATAAGAAACCACGGAGACCCTGATTAGAGGCCACGTTCTGTCGCGTCTGATCTGGGTCTGCAATGTTTGTTTTTTCTATGTCCCTCAACAAGAACAAGTAATGCATACCATCGGTTCCTTTTGAAATAGGCATTTGAAACAATAATTCAAAATCTTTTTCGCCTTTCATTTCAGAAATACCAACACAATGTCAAAATTTCTCACTCAAACAGTATGAATCCAGTTCAGTCCGACGCTTTTTCGGGCCTGATCTGGATCCAAACTATTTGTACCAAAATTATCGCCACTAGCAAGTGAAGAATCATAACCAATTTAGGTCAATAGAATTTCCCACTCTTGGCATTAGGGCAAGTCCGTTTTGTATTAAGTTGTGTGGTATTTTTCATTTTTATTTAAATCTTTATGCAAACAGTGCATACCTTGATCAAATGCAACTTTATAGAATAAATAAATAAATCAGGACTTTAGCATTTAAGAGTGCGTACCAAAAAATTAATTTTCTTATTTCTCAACCAGAACATATGTTGTGGGTACTCAAAAATCACGTCTCACTGAGATTGTTCTTTTGAGCACCCAAAGCATATGTTAAAACTGATTGGTAAGATAATATTTACAATTTTACGCTAATGTTTTTTTGTTGAAAAACACTAACGTCACCTATGTAAATAAATAAATAAATAAATAAATAAATAAATAAATAAATAAATAAATAAATAAATAAATAAGCTTAACTTTCAAAAAGCTAAGTTATAGACACGCGATTACTAAAGTGTATGTGTGGTCAATACCTGTTGTTACCTTGGATACAGTTGCTAAAAATAGATTATACCTCCGTAATCGGTGGGAAGCTGGTGAAAAAGTAGTAGGGGTTGTACCAGGAAAATTTCAAAAGGCTACATCAAATTTTATTTTAATTGTATGAAAAATATACCAATTTGTTCGCAATTGATCTGAGCATAGTGTCCCGTTTGCACAGAGAAAATATATTGAATACTTTAATAACTATGACAGAATATCTACCAATGAGCAGATCTAAAAAAGCCTGTTTTACTATATAATTTAATCATTCTTAGGGTTCTATCAAAAACCATCAAAAAGGACGAAGATTTTGCAGAGGGAAATTCATAAAAATTATATCAGAATAATTGTGAGATATTTAGGTAAAACATTTATTTGCACAGGAATTCTGCTTTTTTAATTTCAAAAGATATAGTATAAAAACTAACACCTTCCATTATAATTCCCTATTACCGCTTCAGCGCATCGCAGATACCTGGATGTCCGTTAAAGTCCCGTATGAGTGGTTTCTGGACATCTCGGCCCCTAACAAACTCGGCCCCTGACAAACTCGGCCCCTAACAAACTCGGCCCCCACAAACTCGGCCCCTAGCAAACTCGGCCCTAGCAAACTCGGCCCCTAACCAACTCGGCCCCTATATAATTTATGTAATGTACAGTTGTTGTTTTTTGCACAGACCGCATTGTAACAAGTGTCTAAAGTGGGGCTATAGATGTTACATCTTTTGTCAGAAGCGACACGTACCTTTATCACTGCCTTTTATATACGAACTGCGTCAGGTTTCCTCGCCGATCTCGATAGTCTTGTGTGCTGCATCAATTATATATTAACGCATTTTCATTACTTCCCACATAATTATCGTTCTGATGTAACGCTAATTCTTTTGCGAAACGGAAATATTTGGAAATATTCATTAAAGAAATCGAATTGAGTACAGTAAAACCTCGGATGATTGAACTTCGATTTTTCGAAATACCCCCTAATCCGAAATAAATCTCGAACACATTGGAATCAGAGAATATAGGGCCTGTTTATGAATTATTTAAGATGTTATGTTTTGTGTGCGTGAAAGAAACGTTTCCCCGAGACGTTTCTTTTATGCACACAAACTATTTGTTTGATAGGGAAAAACACTCAATAATAATCATTTTTGAAAGTATATATTTTTATATTTTTCTCCCTATAGGCTAATCGAACTCTCGATATTTCAAATAAAATCTCTAGTCCCTATGACTTCGAATTTTCGAGATTCGACTGTATATGAAAAATGTCTAAAACTATCACCAATTCGATTTCCGCGTATGCTTTATTCACTGAACGGTGGTCGAAAGTTCTGTCGAGTCTGTACATTTGCGCAGGCTCGATTGAGCTTAAACAAATGCGATAAACGAACGATATCACTCCTTCGATTTTCACATGTTATGTATGATGCTCTAGCCACAACATTTTTTTGTATCCGAGGAGCGGTCCAAAACTCACTCGAGTCCGTGCATTTGCTGAGGCTCGATCATGAGAGCTTTAGCTTAACCAAGACCCATATCACCCATTCAATTTCAGCATATGTAAGCTTTATTTACAGAATGGCGGTCGAAAGCTCTGGTTTTCTCGCGTCGAATATTCCCGGGTATCATGTAGAACGCTCATGCACGTTTGAGTAAACATACTCGAGTATTCGACTGAACCTTTCTTTCACAAAAATTGACAGCGTCAACATCATAAATTGCCAATATCCATCACAACATGCATTATCTGCATACGTTTTTAAGGGGCACTAATGTTTTTAACCAATGATTCGCATGTATAATGAAACTAGCCAGCCTCCTGAACCATATTTCGGTTGGGGGCCGAGTTTGTAGGGGTCGAATTTGGTCCCCGAATATATGGGGGCCGAGTTTGTCAGGGGCCGAGTTTGTTAGGGGCCGAGATGTCCCGGAATCTCAATAGTATATCAGATGAGGAGCAGCTCTAACAGGATTTATATACATGTACCATGGTTGAGTGGTCCAATACCTGGTTAATGATGTTCCAGAGCTACACTTTCTAGACAGTACAGCCCATGGTGTTTTTTAATTGTAAAATACGATGTTTTAACCTCTTTCTGACGTCCCTTGCCTGTGATGCGAACACCCTGGGCAGAACTAAAGTAGAAGTAGAACAGACTCTGTTCGCAGACGGTTATTAAGGATATTCACAACAGTTATCTGCTTATCTGCTTTGAATGAGAAAGTTCAGAGGATGGCAACCCGCTGAACCTAACGAAGATGGCAAAACACAAATATACAGGACTTCACCAGTGTCAGCAATACATTTGATGAGTGTGTTTAGAGCCTTTGCTATTGGCACACGTTTACATGGTTGGGCGGAAAATTCCTTCCCTGGTATTTACCGGTGGAATTTACCGGTATTTCCGGACATGGCGAATAAGGCTCAACTGGCAAAACCTGGCAAATAATGGCATATATAACTTTTTTGCTGCGAAATACTGGCATATATGATTTTTAGCTGTAAAATGCCGGAGGAAGTTGACTTTAAATAGTATAAATTAACTAAATGAGTGAAAATGTAAATATTGAATATGAGGCTACAATATCAAAACCCATGAATACATTTAAATATGTTAAATCAGCCAACAATTAATCTTAGACTGAAATTTTTAAATAGTTTTTAACAATAGATAGTATCTTTTGCCCTTATCATGCTGAATATTTTATGTACTACACAGTAACACTACTCCCAAATTTTACTCCATTCAGCTTAAATGTGTATTTTCAATTAGTGTGGAAAACAATGTAGATCCTGATAAAATGGCCTCTGAAAGAAACCAGCTGATCAGGATCTAGTGTTTTTCAAAACTGGAATCAACAGGACAAGGGTTATTTCTGGGTCCAGCAGGACAATGGCAAATTCTAATTGACCTTTACATGGGGAGAAAATTTACCTGTGTATCTGGCAATTATTTGACACCTGTGCGTGTCATAAACTGTTAAAACAACACATCCCCAAGTGGATACTGAATAGCCAGGGGCAAGGATGAACAAAAGAATGTCATGATTGATTTCATATTTTAACTTAATTAAAGTCCAGGTGACCACAAAACAGGGGTGTCTTTAATTGAGTTATAGTACAGATAAGGGTCACTCATCCAAACACCCTACTTTATACATGTACTTCATATTTTAACTTATGACAATTAAAGTCCAGGGTACCACAAACATGAGCGCCTTTAATTGATTTAAAGTACAAATAAGGGTCACTCACCCAACCTTATCTGTAACTATGCACAAGCCAACTGATGAGCACTTTGGCAGGTACGAAACAGGTTTTTTTTCTTCGTCTAAAATTCACTTTTTAAATGTGAATGTTTAAAGAATGAGACTTATACCTTAAACTAAGATAATTTAGCTGATAGCCTGATAAACTAGAAGGAATGAAATATTAAGACAAATAACCTCTATTATAGAAATTACCAATCTAAATGTGGAAGGTTGTAAATCATATTTGCCCGTATTTTCCATTATTTGCCACTATTTCCCGGTAAATGCCACTGGCATGGCAAATATGCTTATTTGCCGGCATTTTGCCAACCTTGCACGTTTATTTGTAAAATATTAGTCCACCAATCCGACGACTTTTGTCACATTCTTTTTCTGTTTAATCATCATAAATTGGTAGACCCTAATGAAACGCTATATAATCGGGCTTCTCAACTTGGGCTGCACTGTTTGCAATATTTCAAATTTAACTTGGATGTCATGGATAGTCTGAATGCCTGGTTTAAACCCAATCACGGTTTATAGCTATGGTTTCCTCTTATATTGCACGACGGTGGGTCAGGCCTCAGACTCTATGACGGCTCTGACGTAAAGCTTTAATCAGTGGGTTGGTGCCTGATGCTTATCTGTAGCTGGACCCACTATAGCTCAACTTGAGGTTTTCTTTAGCTCTGACTATCTGTGAGTCATGGCCTTTTTGTTTGTTTCATCATGGTGTGGTTATTTGATTAGAGTGTTTCTCCATGATGATACATTGCATTAGTTAGAAGGTCCCCATGCGAGCTGAACATTCTTGTACTTCAACAACAACAGAATCTAGGGCAAAGATTTGGTACCAGTAAAATGCATTTAAGCCCCCCCCTCCCTGTGGCTTATGCTGTTGTCCGTTCTGAGGCGGTGGTTCTGTTGTTGGTGACTTTTTGTTTATTGTTACTCCCATTGTGAGAGTCTGTAATTGTTCTATGTTTTGTTGTACGTTACTTTATGTCCATACTAGTATTGCAATCATCTTGATGGGGAAGAGAGAGCTGGTTGCTTTGCTTAATTTGTCTTCCTGGTGTCTCGTGATGGTTGAGTGGCTCTTCCTCGGGGTGCCATGGGGTTGTCTGGTGTTTGTGATTGTGGTATTTCCTGATCATACTCACTTACTATTTTTGAACAGCTAGTCATGGAATAGATGCAACCGACAGTCTCATCAGAGCTATCCGTTTGCAAGGTTTCATTGTGTCAATAACTCATGCATAGATGAGCGTCTCTGACATAAAAACAACATAAAGTTATCCAGTATGCAAAAATAAATTGATAAAATACATTTTCTAATTTAACTGATAGATTTGAAAGTAAGAAAGGTGGCAAAGATCAGGAATTGGTACAGTCGTGTATTACACCTGACCAAGGATGTGGGCCCTGATATCTAAAACCATGATGATGCTGGTTATTTGGAATTGAGTTTGTTGTCAATAGGTCTACTGAAAAATAGACAAGCCATACTTTGGGCTAAGCACATATACAGCTGCTTTCCAAAATTTTTATAGATAGCGATTTTTGTCATAATTATTTACATACCCTTTACTTGTTTGAGAGTTTGTAATAAACTCATGCTTTGTTTGAGATATGATTTATTTCTGCTCCTGTATGCACGACATATCTAGTTCTGGTGAGTAAAAATATGGCTTGTTTTGCAGATGTTTTGTATCAAGTTTTAACTTCTAAAAAATTGATCATATTTTTTTAGCAAATCAAAGTTGCTTATCAAAACTCCTATTTGGAATTATGAGATAATAAGGAGAGCAGCAAAGAAAACTGTTGTGGGAATCTATAAAGTCATGTATACGGTGCATTGTGAAAATACTTTAAGAATTGAAGCTATCGAGTGTATCAACAATGAATCACTTGATTGACTTTGGTGTATGTGCACTAGTAGTTTGCACAAATTATATAATTTTACATAATTACTTTTAAAAGATATTTTAAGTGCATTTTTGGTGTTCAAATTTGATGCTACATAGTAAGAGCCCAATTATTAGGAGAAAGGCTAAAAGGAAAGTACAGTCCTGCCAAACAGTTAAATGGCCAAGAGGGTTTGAAATTGTATTAAATTTGGAAAATGTCATCTTTTCAGATGAATCCATACTCTAAGCCTATTTCTTTTGCAAACCTATTCCCATCTGGCGTCTGAAACACGAACAAATTTATCCACATTACATTGATGGATGGGTAAAAAACCACTGGAGTCGTATTGAGGGGACTATCTCGTAACTTTTAAAGGAGTCATTCAACTTAAGCTTGTTAATGAAACAATCACCAGTAAGGCATATCAGGTTAATATCAAAAGCGATATAAAACTCCAATATGAATCACGCGTGAATATTTTAGAGATATTGCAAGGTGTGTTATCTTGTTGAATGCTTGGGGTATAGTGCATTCATATTGGAGTTTTACATCGCTATTGATATTATCCTGATATGCCTTACTGGTGTTTTGAATCATTAACAAGCTTAAGTTGAGAGACCCCTTTAAAAGTTATGAGATAGTCCCCTCAATACGACTCCAGTGGATTTTTACCCATCCATCAATGTAATGTGTATAAATTTGTTCGTGTTTCAGACGCCAGATGGGATTAGGTTTGCAAAAGAAATAGGTTTAGAGTGTGGATTCGTCTGAAAAGTTGTCATTTTCCGAATTTTAATACTATTTCAAACCCCTTTGGCCCATTTACACTGTTTGGCAGTACTGTACTTTCCTTTTGGCCTTTTTCCTAATAATTGGGCTCTTACTATGTAGCATCAAATCTGAACACCCAAAATGCACTTAAAATATCTTTTAAATGTTTTTTTGTAGAATTATATAATTTGTGCAACCTACTAGTGCATATACACCACAGTCAATCAAGTGATTCAATCTTGATAAACTCTATAGCTTCAATTCTTAAAGTATTTTCATAATGCACCGTATACATGACTTCATAGATTCCCACCACAGTTTTCTTTGCAGCTCTCCTTATTATCTCATAATTCGAAATAGAGTTTTGATAAGCAACTTTGATTAGCTAAAAATATGATCAATTTTTTAGAAGCTTAAACTTGATACAAATCATCTGCAAAATCAAGCCATATTTTTTACTCACTATAACCAGATATGTCGTGCGTACAGGAGCAGAAATAAATCACATCTCAAACAAAGCATAAGTTTATTACAAACACTCAAACAGGTATAGGGTATGTAAATAATTATGACAAAAATCGGTATCTATAAAAATTTTGGAAAGCAGCTGTACATTGAAACTATACAGGCTCCTGAAACAAATGAAACATTATTTCGGTTGGGGTCAAGTTTGTAGGGACCGAGTTGGTAGTTCTTCTTTTTAAGGGCTGAGTTTGTTAGGGGCTGATTTTGCTAGGGGCCGGGTTTGTAAGGCGTCGAGTTTGGCTGGACCCACTGTAGCTCAACTTGAGGTTCCCTTTAGCTCTGACTATAGATCTGTGATTCATGAGCCCTTTTCTTTGTTTCATCGTAGTGTGTTAATTTGATTTGATTGTTTCTATGTGATGATACACTGTAATAGTTAGGAGGCATCATTGCAAGCTAAATCATTTTGTGTTTAACAACAAAAGAATCTAGAGCGAAGCGAAGATTTGGTACCAGTATAATGCCCCCAACCTCCCCCCGCCCCAGTGGCTTGGGGTGGTGGTTCTGTTGTTGTCGATCTGATGTTTGATGTGCTTCCCATTGGTTGTGGCGGCCTAGGCTTTGTTTGGGTCATGTGTGTAATTATTTATCTGGATTCTGGTGTTCATCATTATGTTTTAACAACAACAGAATCTTGGCGAAATTTTGGTCAGTAAAATATGTTAATCCTACCTGTTGGCTGGAGCTGATGTAATTCATTCTAAGAAGGGATTTTGTTGTTGCTTGTTCAATTTTTCTTTACCCCTTTGCGTTTGACTTGCATTTTTGATAAATTTTCATGCATCCTTTTTCTGGTACTGCACTATTTTCTCTGAAGAAGATAGCTGGTTCTTTTACTTTTATTGTGTTTTGTTTCATGTCTGTGGTCTTTGCGGCTTAAAGTGCGGATCCAGAGGGGGGACAGGTGGTCCGGACCCCGCTGGAAAATCACAAGTTATATGGGTTTCAACAGGGAATAAGCAATTGGACCCCCCCCCCCCCCCCCCTGGAAAAAGTTGGACCCCCCTGGAAAATGTTGCACCCCCTCTGGAACCTTAAAATGATAGTTTTCTTTTGAATTAGCCACTTGACTTCCGTAAAATAAGCTGAGGACTAAAAAACAACAAAAAACGTCAGAGCTTTTTGTCGGATTGACCTGGACCCCCCCCCCCCCCCCTGCCGAAATTTCCTGGATCCGCACATGGGCTTGAACGGGTGCGCAGAGCAACGGCGGGAATACACAACGTGATATATATTTACGCCACTGCTGGGGAGTTGTGCGCGTCATATATTTACGCCACTGCTGGGGAGTTGTGCGCGTCTAAATATGACGTCACTCTAAACAACAAAATATTTTCCTTCCAAACGATGGAAAACGTTTCCTTTCTGTTGGTTCAATACTTGACAACGATTGTAATGCAATTGAAATAGTTTGGACACATTTGAAAACGGGGTAAGCATTTGAATTGAATCTCAAAACCAAGGAGAAGAGATAAATGGCTGAACGCTTCCGGTGTGATTTTATTTTGATATTTTTCTTTCTACTTTGATGCACGGTGCCATTAAATTTCGGTCTTCATTCATTTGTCTTTGCACTGCATTTGTTGTAGTAAGAAAAATATTATATAGAATTTTAACACGTAATGAACGAATTACAAAACACTCTCGAAACTGTGGGAACTAGTTTACGCATGTTGACATTTTGTGAACTGGTTTCCAGCTTAATTTTGCCGATGACAAATTCGGCTTTGGTGCGGGGCGAACTAAAGTTTGGAGGCGCCATTTTTTGGACAGGTTTTTCAAGATCGTTAGCCTAGGTTAATTTGTACATTTCATGTGTTATCTATTGGCGTGCTTCGCACGCGGGGCCTTTGGTCCCCTTTGCTTTGTACGTATTATTTTTAATGAATAGAAGAAAAAAATAATGAATAGTGAATAATCAGATTTTAATGAATAATGCTAAAAAATATATCAATGCATTAGTTAAAGCCTATACATGTACTTATAAAATATTGACTCAGTTTGTTCTTTAAAATTGCTCCCACCTTTTGTTATTGATTGATTATCATAAGGTTATTCTACAATTTATAGAACTAAGAGACATAATTTAGCGAAAATCCATACAAAATGGCATCTGGAATAGATTGTAACAGAGAAGTCCCAAAAACTCAAGAAAAAGACACAAGAAGTAATCATCTCGTTCTTGTTATGCTCACATTCTATGATTCTGATCTCAAAACTGTGAAAGGAAGAAGTAGGTCCAAATTTAGGGGGTGGGGTAGGTGGGTCATTTCGGCCAATTTTCAGAGCGAGTCAATTAGGTCTTTGGTTGTTTTGGCCAAAGTCTGAAAGTGTTAATGTATGCATTATTATATGTGTATGAATGGACAGATGGGCAGGTGTTTAGTTTTGTGAAAAAAAAACAAAAAAAAAACAGGCTGAAATGTAAAAAGGGCCCTTTCACGACTCAGGCTGAAACAATCCATGTCAAAATACCCCGGGTGGGGCCAAAACGACCTCTTACCATTACAGTGACTCGGATAAATCAAGAGAATTTATAGAGAAAACAACTCAAAAACATAGATTTCGGAACAATACAACAACATTTTCTGAGACAATTCCCCAACAACATTTTTTAGATTTAGAATTAAAAATTATTAAAGTGTCTGTGAATTAAATTGTCTTATAAAATGATGAGGTGTCTGTGAGTTGACTAAAAAATTTTATCAGTAAATTGTCTCATAAAGTGTTGGTGAGTTGCCTCATAATCTATTGATAAATTGTCCAAAAATGTGTCTAATCTATCTGTACTCAGTCTGTTTTTGTTCAGCTGCAAAAATGTCTTTTTTCAGTAAGGGGTGGGGGGGGGGCAGGCTTACAAGTGGGTCCTACTTTTTGATTTGCTCCTCCTGTTGCTTAAAAATGCTCTACTAATCCCTCCTTTTCAGTCTAAAATGTCATTTACTCGTAAAAATCAAAAACATTTTCTCGCTCGCTCCGCTCGCTTGGATTTAATAAATCAACTCATGAATTTCTTCAGGGAGCACGCAGCAAAACATCATTTTTTAGTTTTAAACCCCAAAGGGCTCTCTGTTTAGCTTGTACTATTTTCACAGCTATTATCCTGCTTATTTAGTGTGGAATTTATTTCTAACTACTCATTGTGATAAATTTTGGAATACTTGGAAAAGCCCTGCTATCCCTGCTTTTTTACACCAATAATCCCTACTTTTTCACTACTTTTCCCAAATTTTTATCGCTACTTTTTCCCCACTTTTTTGTTGAAGGACACTTGAAAGCCTGGGGGCTAAAAAGTAGGGGAGTCATATGCATTTCCATGTGGCTACAAGGGGGGTCGCCATTAACTTTGGCTTCCCAGCAGGTGTGTCATGTTTTAATTGCCCTTATAAAATCATTAAAATTTTTCCTTGCTCGCTCGGTTTTTATAAATTAAACTCTTATCAGTCCACTTAATTTCTCAGTTTTCAAAAGTTATTCTGTTTTGGTGGTTTTATTGTTATTTTCAATACTTTGCATACAGTTTGTTTGATGCATGGGCTATTCATTTATGAAATAAAAAGGATATGTCACCGTGCTTATTTTTTCAGAATCTCATATTGAAGTTTTCAGCATTTGACCAATTTTCTAAAAGTATAAAATAATAACACTAGTCCTAAATATCGAGCTAAAACGGTTGTAATCTTCAGCCAGCTTCTTTGTTTTAACTTAAATTACTGCCCATGACCTCAAACCTTTTAGAAAATGTTAAAGTTTACTTGTTATCCCCTGCTGTGACAAGATACTGCATGATATATTTTGGCAATTAATCTAAAATTTGAACTTGTTTTTCGAATAAATCATGTATTAAAAAATGTGATGTTGAAAATCTTAAAAATTTATTTTTAATTCATGGACTATTATAATACCTTTCAGAAAAAAGAATAAAAATCTGGGGTCACCGAACTAATTCTCTTTCAAAAGGGCCAAATGTAACCCTACCCCCATAGGTTTCATGTGTAATTCAATATAAAAAGTTCAGGAATGACCATTTCGATCGTTTTGATGATGCCATTTTACTGGTATATGAAGCAATTTAGTATTAAAATAGTAAAAAAGAAAGAAAAAATACACTGCAAATATGTGCACACCCAGGAATCGATCCTGGTCCTCTGGCTTTGTAGCTAGACACGCTAACCACTAGGCCACAAGGTCAGGTCGTGCACCGCTCTAAATAACCATACAAATAGTAGAGACTTGGCCACTATCGTATTCGTAGCCAGGGTAATTGTGTACGTCGTTTGATTTCGACTGAGCTACATTTATCTGTCTTTAGTGCTGAGACGATCAGTTCTGATAAGATTTCAATTTGATAATTCGGACACACTTTAATTACTTTATTTTGTCAAGAAAATGTCGGAACACCGATATGACATCAGAATATCAACAAGCTGTGTTGATCCGAATCCGTTAATGGTCGAAAGACAGGACCAGACAACTTTCCCCGTTTGCAGACGCGGGGAAGGTGCGCATTGGAAATAGCCGCATATGTCTTTAAGTACAATTTTCAAAGTAATCATATGTAATTGTAATCATGGGTTTGCTCAAATACATTTAATGTAATTGTAATCATTTATACTGAAAATATTTTAGCTGTAGTTATAATTACTTTCAAATACTTTTTAATTACATTTGGATATTTAGTAAAGGAAATTTGACCACCACTAGAAAATAAATGATGAGTGATGACTTGTGGTATTATTTTAATTCAGATGATTGAGAAAATGTACACTGTGGATATATTAATATATAAAACAATATTGCCTAATGTGAACAATAAATTAATAAAAGCAAATTTAAAGATTAAGTCACTTTCAGAATTGACATCAATTTTATTCAGATGTTTGAGATTAACATGCATTATGAATTAAAATAATTTTTGATGTAATATGGTAAAAGGTACATTTTCTGCTTAAGTTCACTATGACAGTATATTTATATCTCCTTTCATTTGCTGGCATGTTTAGCTGATTTCACAGTAAATTCTCAAATCCAGACCATAAAAAGAAGACATCTAAGAGGTGTAAAGTCTTTTGTTATAGAATATGGCTAGCACATGTGAAATAGGTCTTATGACCCTCTAAATAACCACCTGTTTATTTGTACAAACTCGATTAGGATACTTTTTTGTTGAATGGCTAAATAATAATGAGTTGCAAGTATTAATTTCAATCAGATCACTAAAATTTCCTAATCAATATAGCACTAGTTTTAAACCATTTTTAATTATGTTCCCTCAAAGATGACACTTTTGAAAAACTTATGATGATTAAAAGTAATCATCACAGTAAATCTGTTAACAATTTAAAAATAGCTGACCAACTGAGCAAAATATTGAAGTACCACTACAGGACAATTTCCATTTTACTGTATCTTACTATGTGGCATACCCATCATCTATAAAGTATGCAGGCAGATCTGATGTATGATGAATCAAAAATTGTAAAACACATTGGTATGAACACAGACACTTGGGGTCAGTAGAGAAAAACAAGCCCCCCCCCCCCCCAACCTTCATCCCCCATTAACTTTTTCATTCTTGCATTTTTTCATTTAAAATATGATATTTTGTATGCTTGAAGTTATACAGGTGTTAGAAAAAATGACCTAGAACATATGGAAAACATTTGAAAAAAATGCATATTGCTCACGATGATAGAAAAAACACAAGATAAACAACTTCGGCTTTGCAATTTCGAACCCCCATCGCCGTCAAAAGTGCAATGCACTCTTAATACAAAACAAACACACAAAACTCTTTCACCGATCAATTCTATATACATTTACCTACTTCCCGATATAGGTAGCTTTCTCTAAGTCTATCGCTTACCTGCAAAATATGACGAACAAAATCAAAACAAACAATTTCAACCATTAATCACAAATAACTGGCACGCTAAAAGTACTGGTTTCCTGCTTTAAATTGCGTCTCGTTGAGGCCGGTAAAAAAATAATAACGCTAAGTGGGTTAGAGTACTTCCCCTTTGAAGATCTTTGAAGACTGGTTATTATTTTTTTACCGGCCTCAACGAGACGCAATTTAAAGCAGGAAACCAGTACTTTTAGCGTGCCAGTTATTTGTGATTAATGGTTGAAATTGTTTGTTTTGATTTTGTTCGTCATATTTTGCAGGTAAGCGATAGACTTAGAGAAAGCTACCTATATCGGGAAGTAGGTAAATGTATATAGAATTGATCGGTGAAAGAGTTTTGTGTGTTTGTTTTGTATTAAGAGTGCATTGCACTTTTGACGGCGATGGGGGTTCGAAATTGCAAAGCCGAAGTTGTTTATCTTGTGTTTTTTCTATCATCGTGAGCAATATGCATTTTTTTCAAATGTTTTCCATATGTTCTAGGTCATTTTTTCTAACACCTGTATAACTTCAAGCATACAAAATATCATATTTTAAATGAAAAAATGCAAGAATGAAAAAAGTTAATGGGGGATGAAGGTGGGGGGGGCCTTGTTTTTCTCTACTGACCCCAAGTGTCTGTGGGTATGAACTGTGCATTATGTACTATATTTTTTTAGAACTTTTATAAGAATATGAATGAAACTTCATAGCTGGTTATTTTTCATTTATTAAAGACACAGCAGTATGGGACATTGCATTATATATATATAAAACTGCAAAGACCCTACTCTCTTTATAACTTTAAAAGTGAGTACTATATATACATGTAGCATTATAATTTTACACGACAACTTCAAAGTAATCAGTAATTATTTGATTACATTTCTAAAGTAATTGTAATTGTAATCATTACATTTCTACAGGTCCTGTAATTGTAATGTAATTGTAATCATTGATCAGTGAAAGTAACTGTAATGTATTTGAATAGGGCTGTGGATCGTCAGGCAAGTGGCGATCCGATTCGATCCACGATTCATGAGTTACGATTCACAGATCGAACTGCGAGTCACTGGTTAATAGAAAAATAAGACTCCTGTTATGAAACATCTATTATTAGGTCTATTTACTTAGTAAATCACCCCTTTCTGTTAAAAAAGAATAACCACATGTAAACAGTTAGTTATCAAAGAAGATAAGACTACATTTCCACTCACGACTGTCAAGGCATGCAACACAAATCATAACTTTGATTTTATACCTTTCTGATCTTGGTTAACCAGATATTCTGACAGGACACAAGTGTTTTTCAGTATAAGGCCATTTTCCTTTGTCTCGTAGTTCACACACAGACAACATGACCTGGGTCACGTAGGCCTAATCAGCTGTCATTTTGTCGGCAAAACAAAAAGTTCAAAGAAAAAAAGAACCTTTTGAAATCTATTTGATAATTGACACTACTTTTGGCTCTGTTTATTTAATAGTACAATGTACCGATGAAATGTAACTTGGTGTGTTTAAACAAAATAGATTGGAATATATTATCAGCTGATTTTGGAATACATGTACTTTACTGTAAATTGCCGATAAAGGAGACAGCAAAACGTCACTAAGCTGCGAGAAACAAAGGTATTTAAACGAGATATCAATTTGAACCGTAGTCATAGTGAAAAACTTCAATCGACCATTCTGTTAACAACTTCTCGTTTCAGTAAAAAAAAAGGAAAAAAAAAAAAAAAAAAAAAATATCGCGATTCAACGATCTCGGCAGTGACGAATATTCATACTCGATTTTTTATTCAGATCCGCGAATATCAGAGTACTCGGATACTCGCAGCAGCCCTATATTTGAATACTTTTCAATGTATTTGGCCCGAGGTCTGATTGAGAAAAATATTTGACACATACGTGACACTTGTACGGCTTATCTCCTGTATGAATAAGCTTATGGGTCTTTAAGAGAGATGATTGAGTAAAACATTTGTCACAAGTGTCACAATCATATGGCTTATCTCCTGTATGAATAAGCTTATGGGTCTTGAGTAAAACATTTGCCACAAGCGTCATATTTATACGGCTTATCTCCTGTATGATCAAGCTTATGGGTCTTTAAGAGAGATGATTGAGTGAAACATTTGTCACAGGTGTCACAAGTATATGGTTTATCTCCTGTATGAATAAGAATATGCCTTTTCAGGTCAGATGACTGAATAAAACTTTTTTCACAAGTGCCACAAGTATACGGCTTATCTCCTGTATGAACAAGCTTATGGGTCTTTAAGTGAGATGACTGAGTGAAACGTTTGCCACATTCGCCACAAGTATATGGTTTTTCTCCTGTATGAATAAGCTTATGTATTTTGAGGCCTGTGGATGTGGTAAAACATTTTCCACAAGTGTCGCAAGTATATGGCTTATCTCCTGTATGAATAAGAATATGGGTCTTCAAATTATACGACTGAGTAAAACTTTTTCCACAATCGCCACAAGTATATGGTTTATCCCCAGTATGAATAAGAGTATGCTTTTTCAGGTCAGATGACTGAGTAAAACCTTTGCCACAATCGCCACAAGTATACGGCTTATCTCCTGTATGAACACGAATATGCTTTTTCAGGTCAGATGACTGAGTAAAACTTTTTCCACAATCGCCACAAGTATATGGTTTATCCCCTGTATGAATAAGAATATGCCTTTTCAGGCGAGATGACTGAATAAAATATTTTCCGCAAGTTTCACAAGTATATGGCTTATCTCCAGTGTGAATAAGCCTGTGTCTCCTCAAGTGAAATGATTTAGAGAAACTTTTTCCACAATCGCCACAAGTATATGGGTTTTCCCCTGTATGAATAAGAATATGCTTTTTCAAGTCAGATAACTGAGTAAAACTTCTACCACAATCGCCACAAGTGTATGGTTTATCCCCTGTATGAATAAGACTATGGTTTTTCATGTCAAATGACTGGGTAAAACTTCTTCCACAAGTGTCACAAGTATATGGTTTATCCCCTGTATGAATAAGGATATGTCTTTTCAGGTCAGATGACTGGATAAAACTTTTTTCACAAGTGTCACAAGTATACGGCTTATCTCCAGTATGAATAAGCGTGTGTCTCCTCAAGGAAAATGATTGAGTGAAACATTTGCCACAATCGCCACAAGTATATGGTTTATCTCTTGTGTGAATATGCATACACGTATGTGTGTTTAAAGATGATAATAGAGTAAAATATGTGCCACAAATGCCACAGGTAAATGGCTGATCATCTGCGTGAATAAGCTTATGTTGACTCAAGTCAGATGATTGAGAAATATTTTGGACATAAGAGTCACATGTTTTCTGATCATCATCTGTATGAGCAATCATAATGGCTGTCAAGGTAGATAGTCAAATAAGACTTATGACAAATGCATTACGCTTATCTCTTTAGGAAATATGCCTGAGTTTTCAAGGTACATATGTGAGTAAAACATGTGCCTCAAGTAATTTCTATTTCTTGCATGAATGAGCACATCGGCTATGTAGATAGCCCATTACAACGTTTGCCAAAAGTAAATGACAAATCTCCATATGCATGTTTGTTTAAGCAAGACGCACGAGAAAGAAACACTAGTCACAAGTGTATAAATTATATTGATTTATCTGCATTATAATTAAGAACATGTGTCTGCGCGTAAGATAGTTGAGTTGAACAGTTTCCATAAAGGCAACATGTATACAACTCTTGGTGAATAAACGAACGTGCTAATGAGTCTTAGGGTGATGCGATTGTCAGCCACAAAACTCAAGAAACGCAAAAACAGAAAGTCACATTTATATATCACGTTTGTTCAAAATGAGCAAAACTGTCTCTTCAAGGTAGCTTAGCTCGTTGGAAGTGCACTGAGTATACAGCTTATCCCCTGTATGAATAAGCTAATGTTTCTTTAAACTAGTTGTCTGGTAACATATGATCAGATAATAAAACAATCATAATTATGTTGACTGATTATGAAAAGTATCATATACTTTGGTCAAACTTATGTTGTGGTGTTTCAAATGCACTTTGTCGATGAGACAGCTTTTCAGTAACAATACTTTACCAGTCAAATGTCTGGTTGAGATATAAAACTATATTTCATAAAGGCATAGCCCCTCATTCGTGAAAGTCCGTTGACTGTTGTAGATAGACGAGGAATTCCTTTCTATTTAATGGCATTCAACACAATATATAACCATACACGTGCCTCGGGATCCAAAAGAGTTAGCAGTTAATATCTACAACATAAAACAAAACAAATTAGACATGGGCAATGGTACAATGAATAGTAGAGACACCTTAAAATGTAAGTATAGGTTATAAATTTAGATCATATATTACAATTATAAATGTAGCATTTCCTCATACATTAAATGCACATTCAAAATTGATCCTTAATGTCAAATTTTACTTTATCGTTAATAATATTATATATTTGAATAACTATTACTTCTTTATGACAACATGATGGAACACACAGTGTTAATCCTAACATAACTGTAGCTTGGACTGTGTATCTATTGTCGTGCAATATGTACCACTATATACATTATAGTAGAGCTGGTACTCTGATACTGTGAATAAATAAATAGCCACTGACACAATAACTAAACATTATATACCCGTGTAAAGAGAAATGTTACACGCTTTTCTCATAACATGAGTACTTGAAACAATGACGTCATAGATGACGTCATCAATATGGGTTAATTTTCAAGATGGTGACGTCATATCAGAAGGTTGTAGAAGTAGTCAATCTTTATTTTAGACGAAACCCTATGTTATTGTCATACGCATGATGCAGAAAAAATATTCTGAAGATGACAGTCACAAAGCTTCAAGCATATTGGCTTGTTAATAGATTTCAACAGACTGGTTCAGTTGAGGATTGCCAACACAATAACAGTGGTAATTTTAAAAGAGACTTGACGTCATTAAAGCACAAAATGGACATCACATTACAGATGTTGTGTAAATCTTGATTGATGAGATTCATTACCATCTCTATGTCAATTAGGATGGCTTTAATGTAAACTATAACTTGGAAATCTCTAGTTTTGTAGGCATATTGATATTTAAAATCGAGTGCTGTATGTAACAATAACAAGACGCCAAAATGGTATATGATATTTTGGATCACTCTGTAAAAACTTTAGGTATATTTATTTGAAGAAATTAGTACAATGAACTATGTTGAAAAGTATGTGGTTTTGAAGCAGAAATGCTGCACGATGTACTGGGATTTATCTAACTTAGTTAAATGATCAATACCCATTTTATTTCACTTTTAAGTTAGTTGTCTTAATGTCCACTATATCGTAAAAAGGGGATCTTACATGAATGCTCATGTTTTATTGAATTTATTAAACGCGTTTAAGAAAATAGATAAAATACGAGCATTTTATCGCTTTGTTGCAACGAGTTTAATAAATTCAATAATACAGGAGCATGAATGTTAGCCTGTCAATAGCTGTTCCCACCATGGTTCAACTTGAGTTTTATTTTAGCTCTGACTATCTGTGAGACTTTTGAACAGGACACTTGATGTATTAGGAGCAAATTAAGGTTAAAATTAAACAGGCAGATCCCTATGACGAAACGGGAGACGCTATTAAAAAGTAGGGGTTCAGGGATCAAATTTAGCACTTGCTAACTTGCTAAATGCTAGTAGTTTTTCCAAAAAAGCAAGTTGAAATTACCATCACTTGCCTTTTTTGCAAGTGAATACAATTTGCTCTTTCTGAATTATGCAACATAGTATATAATGCTTGAAAAGCAGTGTAGATCCTGATCAGCCAGCTTCTGAAGAAGCTGGCTGATCTGGATCTACTCTGTTTTCAAGATAACCAAAATGTGCTTTCAGAAGGTAAGGCGATATTTGAAATAAATTTTTGGCACAAAATCTTGTCAACACATACACTAAATGAATTTGGTTTCATTTTCTAATTAGCGATATATGTAGTGACTTAGCAAGTTGATCATCTAATTTAGCAAGGAAGAAACATATTTAGCAAGTGGTTAAAAACTTAAATTTGGTCCCTGGGGTTGCAAAATTTGACTTCACCAAAACATTTAGAAATCAATTATTTTCACGTGTAAGACCATTATATCTTCAATACTCGATTACAAATCACAGTGAAAGTATTTGAAAGTCCAAAATCATGAGCATTTTAATGATTATTTTTGTTATTGTTTTTTCTATCGGATTTGTTAAGAAATATTTTGGAGTGCAACTGTAGTCCATATTCAACCTTGACGACAATGTATTTACCTGGTGCAATTTTATGCAGCAATGTACTATAGCCATTCATCCATGCGTAAAGTACGCCTAGTCAAGGGCCATGTAGTTTATGTTTATTGGATAGATACAGTATATGTGCAAAATAATCTACCAACAGAATTTAGTAAAATGACATTTTTCATAATCTAAAGAAAAAATGCTAAAAACGTTGTAATATTTCATGACTATTGGGTTATGAAAAGGAAGCTTACTTGTACTAATTATTTCATTATACTGGAAAAAAGATTTTCCAGAGAGCACACCAAAATGCAAATGCTAATGTTTGGGCTCGCCCAGACGTCACATTTTCGGCTGTGGGATATCATTTCCAACTAGCTTTTCACATATATTATGTAAAATATGAGGACACACATACGTGCGAAAGGATTAGTTGGGGCTGGGGGCGGGGGGGGGGGGGGGGGGGGTGATGTTTTAAAAGATTTTCTCTATTTCCCTTATGTATGATAAAAAAAGACCATTTTAGACCCAAAATAAGCCATACGTTCATGGAAATAGGAAATCAGATGCAAAATCTTAAAATAGGGACCAACAGCGAGCTTATATATGAAGATGGAAGCATTTGATCAACTTTAATTTTTATCAATATTATAGGCAGTGATACACTGTGATTCCTATTACCACCGTCAGAGGTCCTTGTTCTATGTTTTGTTGTGCGTTACTTTGTGTCCATTCTAGTTTTGCAATCATCTTGATGTAGAAGAGAGGGCTGGTTGCTTTGATTGTCTCCTGGTGTCTATTGATTGTTGTGTGACTCTTCCTCATGGTGCCACGTGTTTGTCTGCAGTTAGTGATTGTGGTATTTCCTGATCGTACTCACTATTTCAGATCAAACAGTGTTAACTTAACTTAACCAGCCTCCCAATGAGCAGTCTGATCAGAGATTACACTGTTTGCGATTCCAACCCAACTCAAATAGACATTCCAATGTGTAATCACAACATATTGGCCTAGAAGTCAAGCCACAGCTCCCCTGTAGGCCTAAATATTGGTCTGGTTTTCATTTTGTGTGTGTGTGTGTGTGTGTGTGTGTAGCAAAGGTTTTGGCAAGTATGCAAAGGCTTACTTGCCAATAGTGACAGATGAATAAACCATGAACAGCGTGTATATAGAGAATAGTAGGTGAGTGTCTTTTGATATCAAGTTTACCAGGCAAGGCTTTGAGAACGCTTGTTGACATCGCGAGGCTTGCCGAGCGATTCAACATGCGTTCTAAAAGCCGAGCCTGGTAAACTTGATATCAAAATATGCGAACCTGGTATTCTATTTATCAGTTTACCCATTGTTTCACTCTTCAAACTAGCGATTGTGACTTAATTTCAACTTTTGTGTTGATTCAGCGTCATTATAGCGGCGTCATTCAAAAGTGCAACGTCATCATGACCTGATAAAGGTAACATGCCGTGAGATAGGAAACGTTTATTTGGTTATGTTGAAACAATCAGTTAATATAAGGGTGACTGATAAATATTTAATGCACATGAACCTAAAGTGAATTGTCTATCTAGGTATTGCTTAAACCCATCTATGGGTCGATTGTTTAGACCAATAACCCATCCAAGACTGTTAAGCAGGAGACCGTTAAGCAGAAGTCTCGTTTATAGCTTGACATTACTGCACAGGTAGTTGAACATGTTTGCATCTTTATGAAACTTTGAGCTTTTTCAATTTTGGTCCAGCTAGGTAGCTTCACACAAACTGCTTTGTTTTGTCGTGCCAAATATTTGTCAGAAGAATGTGCATGGCGCCCCAGATCTACCTCACTCGGACAACCCGTTCACATTTTTGAATAATTTACTTATCAAAATACCTGTTCAATGGTTTGTGACCAGATCTGGGGAACTTTTGGTATGAGTACAGTGAACTAAATTGTTGTTTTTCTCGTACGTAATCATTTATTATAGATAAAAGTCTCACAAAAACTTTGCTGCCTTTACTATCATACTCTTTCGTGCAAAGGACGCTGGTCAATATGTTAAGTTCCATTTTTCGAACGGTTTTATAAAATATGCCCTTGATTCAAATGGTGAGCAAACCACATTTTCATGCAATTTGAAACTAATCTGCGCAAACCTAACCATTATTTGTTTTATCAAGACGTAAAAAATCTACAATAACTTATTCCTAAAATATAGTTGACATGAACATTGAAAAAGGACATAAAAGCTTTTAATATTACCTTCTTTTGGAGCAGCTACTCCAGGCGTGTTTATATTGTCAGCCAATATTGCTCGAAAAAAACATTGTATATGGTCAGGGTCCTATAGCGTGAAGATGACAAAACCTGGATAAATCTCTACTTACTTTCACTTTAAACATCAATGTGGAAAAGAAGTCAGAACATTTTTACGTGCAGTGTATCCATACAAAAAAACATGTGACTACCCACCCTGCTAAAAGTTTTAAATGAACAGGCATAAAACTGTCGAAATTGTCACACCGATCCCCACAAGATTGAAGCCTACTTTAGAACATTATCAACAATGCCCCACATTTTATTAAATACGGACAGGTGTAGGACAGGCCTAATGGCGGCTTACACCCAGAATTCCTTCTTCAAAGCCTTATCTGCTTCAGGGGTTACATCCTACGTCATAGCATGGATGTTGTAAACACGTAGTATGACGCCATCTTTGATTTACAAGGTAAGCTTTTCCCTTTGTAAACTAAGCAGTGCAGGCGGTGCCCTCAGTCCTGAACTCCTGTTTTCAAAATCCTAGTGAGAGCTCTGCCCCAACATCAAACTTGAACAGAATATATAATGGTCACGTCCAGAAATTCCATTGCCTTTATAATCATCCACCCACAAATATCAAAGAGGGTGACTGCATGGATCATAAAATTACCTGGATATGAAACTGCAATAGATTTGCTAATAATTGTTTCCCAATGATTGCCGCGTCGAAATACAGGTAAATCAGATCATTTGACTGACCACTTTACAAATATTGAGATCCATACATGTACGCATACTTTTTCCCTTATGTTCTAGTAACTTGGGGGTAACGGTAGTAAATTGAATTTAATGCCAATAAACTGAGAATTTCTCCAGCTACAATTTGATACCAAACAATCTAGTGTTCTCAGGAAAAAATACCCAAGAAATAAATAATATGCATCAGGCTATCCTACACTACATGGACATGGAAAACAAAGTAAGGAATTAGGCGAAAATCCTAGTGTCCTTTTTGTAAAACATAGGAAAATAGTGCAGACCCAGATCCGCAACCGCAGAACACAGCGTCTGATCAGGGTATCCACTATTCGCTTATTCTTACAGAACGTTCTATAAAAATGAAAAATGCTACCCAACACCCCTTAAAACGCAAATGGAGTGGTCCAATTGACTAGAGTGGGAAATTCCATTCGGCGTAAATGGGTTAAATAATGTATTTAAATAGAAATTTGGTATTAAAATTTATTTAATTCTTGTGACATAAATCTGTTAATTGGCAATTAATTTATTGTCAATCGCTTAAAAAATTAGACGGTTTGGTTGAAGAGATATTTTAACGCAGTCGCAGAAATAATTACTGCTCATAGACACCCTACCAAATCCCTTGTTAATTGTTAACCAATCGCTTAAGGGATTAAAATGAAGTGTATCTATGGTTGACAAAGCATCTTTTATTATTTAAGATATGTTTTTCACGCTTTTAAACTCTGCAATGTGTTTAAATTACTGGTGTACATTAGAGGCAATGTTTAGGTTTCTGACATTTCCGCCATTTTGTTATGTGAAAATACGAAAAAAAGACGATTTTGCTAGCATTTTAACTGCATGGTTTTATTTTGTTTTTGCTAAAAATTTGATATTCTGGTAAGGAAATATGTGTACTTTATGTATCAAATGTCAAATATATCCAAATTACTCACATTAATTAGCTTTAGAACCGACAACTTCGGTGGTAAAATTGGAAGAGTTATCATGTTTAAGATGGCGGATTGTACACAATGGAATTTGTCCAAATTAACACGAAAATTAACCGTTATCCAATGATTTTATTCCAACATAACACATATGAGATATACTTACCAACTTATTCTCTTATATTCCGTAAGAATTTTCTCCATTTAAAATGAATATTCACGATTTTGATATTGAAAACTTTCCTATGGATCATCGCTATGAACAGCCTTTTTGAATATGGCGGCAGAAAGGTATTTATCACGGCGTATACCCGATTCACGCGTAGGCAATGATATTGATAAAATAGATAAGAAGCCAATCCAGGTAATTTTATGATCCATGGTGACTGCTAAAATTATCCTCCTGTCTCCCGCTAGGATACTTGTGGGTGAATGATTTCAAAGGCAACGTTATTTCTGGGGGTGATCATTATATGTTCGGTCCAAGTCGGATGTTACGTACCGCCTGCACTGCTTAGTTTTGTCAGACACTTATTTGTATAATTTAACGAAGGGAAAAACTTACTGTGTAAATCAAAGATGGCGCCATACAACGTTTTTGCAACATCCATGCTATGACGTAGGTTGTTACCCCTTTGCTTAGTGGGTGCATAAAACTGGGCAGGGGGGGGGGCGATGGTGAGGGGGGCAGCACTACGCCGACATTACAACTGAAATTCATCATCGTCATAAAACTGTAGGAGTTGAATACACAAGGTACCTTCTTGGCATACGGATGTATGGAATGTCAAATACTATTTTCCCTTGCTTTTCTCCGAAAAGATGGTGGACAATAATGAAAAGTCATAAAAACTGGAATGCAGAGAGAAATATTGGATATACTTTAATATAGTGGACCTATGTGGAATCCTGCCTTATAAGAGGATGTATCCATACAAATGTGGTATCAAAATAAACTTTGACATCTTAACTACACAGAAAGACCAATAATAATAGCTATATTCTCGTATAAGGTGAATATCGAGGCCTTTAAACTTCATAAGGGTCAAGGCAATTTTCGCTTCATCGCGCATCAGTGTACATGATCATTTCCAACACTCGTGCAAGCCTCTGGGATTATGCACTTTGGAAATCAGATCTTGGAACGATTGGGCAATGATTATAAATGATACCCATTCCGTGTTTTCTGCAATAAAAAGGTTCTCACATCATAAAATGCACAAATCCTTCACTCCTGTGAATCTTGTTGACAAGTCGGCCATTTTGGTAGAAAAGTAGATAAAAAGCGCCTGGACAACACTTGCTATTGTCGCGAACTCCCCAGTAGCTCTCACAAGATTAAAGGGTGCCGAGTCATAGAGGGGCATCGATAACAGAAATGCTGTTTATTCCGTATAAGTTACATTGACGGAAAAAACGCATTTTGATATAAAAACATTGTATTCTTAAGATATATGATATCATTTCTATATAGAGATGCAACAAGATTTTGGCAAAGACTGAATAAGTGTCTTCTCAATAAATGTGGATGCATTTCTATCTAGAGATGTGACCAGATTTTTGGCCCAGACTGAATAGTTGTTTTCTTAAGAAATGTGGAATCGTTTCTATATAGGGATGTAACCAGATTTTGGCCAAGACTGAATAATTGTTTTCTCAAGAAATGTGGAAGCATCTCTATATAGAAATGATTCCACATTTCCTAAGAAAACAATTATTCAGTCTGGACCAAAAATCTGGTTGCATCTCTATATAGAGATGATTCCACATTTCTTAAGAAAACAATGTTTTCATATAAAATGCGTTTTATTCCCTTAATGTAACCAATACGGAATAAACAGCATTTCTGTTATAGATGCCTGTCTATGGATACATCTTCAAGAAGACGAATACCTGTTGGGGAGTTTTACAGCATAACTCCCCAAAACATGATCCATGTTTGAAAGACGCTTGCATTTTTATTGAGACATTGAAATGGTCGACATCAACCGTGAACTTGCCCGATTTAACTGATCATTACAAACGATATTTGGACCCAGGCCTATTGATTGTAGTATAAAAATGGAGATGAGATACAGTTGTATATAATTCGACCACACAAGTGTGGACACATCCTCTTATATGGCAGGATTCCACATAGGTCCACTATATTCTTACTTGAGTTCTTACTTGAGTGTAAGGGAACCATTGAACCCTAAACGGTTCATCATCCCTATCCCATCATCATATATTCAACTATGTTGTCTGGCATCCGGTGTCAAGCTCTCAATAATAAATCTAAGGAATGTTTATATGTGACCTCATATACATGTTAAATATTTGAAGTTTAGAGAAAGATTGATCCTCAAACACACTTTGTTTCAAAATATAGGGTATTTTCTCAATTATTGTATTTGGAATAAGGTAATCATCCGCTCTGTCATTATTCAACTATTCACTAAACAAATCTATTCACATTCCGTTCTCAATTATGGTGATTAAAAGTATTTCTCAAATATGACTTGTATTCACTATTATTCATCTGAAGACTATGTTTTTTCAAAGACCAATCACATTTTATTGATTAAGCAAAGTTTCAAAGTGAAAACAGTTCTCAAGTTTTAAAAAAAATTACAACCAGGGTGGCACAACTGTGCAACACATTTACATATGTACATGGTTATCTGTCCTTAGTTAAGCCTCAGATGGGCCACCACCCGAAGCGGTGCCCTCTCTGAAAAACCCTCCACTTCTGTTTTCTTTCATTACTATGATCTTCCCTCTGCTGGTTTTTAAGTTTCTTTCTCCTTGTTCCTCTCTTAATCTTCTCTCTGCTCTTAAATCAAATGCTCTCTTCCGTTGAATTTTCGTCAAATCTGGAGTGAAATATATATTGTTAAAAATATCATTTTCACACTTCCTCAGCAGACTATTTGCCTTTAATATTTGTCTTTTTTGATCAAACACATCTACGGTGAATCTTAGGGGCCTACATTTCACTGTTCCATCTGAGTTATTTTCTCTCCTGCCAAGCCGTACTAGTTTATTCAAGGTAATGACATCAGGCTCTAAGTTCATTTTGTTTTCCAACAGATTATTCAGGAATTCCAGATCTTCTTGCTGCCTTTCACCTGCATCACTTCTCTTACTTTCAGGGAGATTCAGACATATCAGGTTAAGTTTTCTACTCTCAACTTCTTTGAGTTCTGCAACTTCCTCACTGACAAGGTCTTTCACTGTATCCAGTGATACGCAGGATTTATGTTCCAGGGACTCAACTCTCTTATTAAGGGCTTCACATTTCTCTTCAACATTACCAACTCTGATTGATAGTTTTTGCACCCCAGGGACAGCATGGGCACAATGATTACAGTACCATGATGCATTTTCAATTGTGGTTAGTGCTTCAAAAACATTCCTGGTAAGATCCAAACATTGATTGCAGTATGGGGACTCACAGAACCCACACCTGAGCTTCTTTTGTTGTCTTTCAAATGGTTTGAGGCAGCTATCACATTTCTCGAAAAGGCATTGCTGGACTTTCTGAGATGGGGTCGACTGTTTACTTTTATTAGACATTTTAATGTAATTGTGGTCAACTGAGCCTTTGGCGCCAGTTTTCTCATCCATGATTTCTGATTTACTTCTTGTTTCAGGCATCATCAAAGAATGCATTCAGATAGAAGATCTAATATCAATTCAGATTAACACAAATATTTCAGAAAAAGATTCAAGGACACCTGGATAACACTCGATTTTATTTGATTTTATCTCTCTCAATTTTCGTAGCCACCACTCTTGACACCGGAAGCGGAATAAAGTATTTCCGAAATATTTAGTGTAAATCTACTAGCCTATCCGATTCTCGGTAAACCAGTAGGCTTAATAATACATGTATGTATTAACATCGACCTGACCTTTTCTTCAAGTTAGAAATAGAACTGCAACGTAGCAATTTACAACAGTACTCGCAACAAAGGTTGATGAATCAAGGACAATTAAATACGGGAGACTACTCTGCAGAACCCGAAAAATATGCAACTGCAGGAGAGCGACCAGAACCCGAAAAATATGCAACTGCAAGAGATCGATCAGCCTTGAATATGTTCTTAAAAGGGTATCCTTTGCTCAATCAGCCTTGAATGCGTTCTTAAAAGGGAATACTTTGCACATTCAGACATCGAAGTCGGATTTAAAGACAAATTCATCTAAAGTAGTTTCAAACGGTTTGGATCACATCAGGACCGACATTCTATTAATCCTACTCTGGGTCCAAATATGTCAAGGTTCAATATCAGCAGATGACAAAAAGAAAAAGGTTTAAATAAATCGTTTCATTTTTAATCCTTTTTATTTTAGTGTATTTCCTCATACATATTGATACCATAAGCATGGACTTGCCCATTCATTCTTAGGGGTCATAGGTCGAAATTTCTAAATTTTAATGTTTTTTTTTCTGTCCCTGATGAATCTTTTCATCTAAGCAAACAGTTTAACCCCAGTTATATCTGGGTCTTGACTGTTTACCAAAGTACGTGTTTACTGCTATCAAGATTTCATCGCTGATAATCTTGGCAAACAATTTGGACCCGGCAAATGACTAGAAGAACGTCGGTCCTGATCTCGATCCAACCCGTTTGACACTCTGAATGAAAACACTGTAGATCCAGACCAGCTGGCTTCTGCAAAAATATAGGATCATGATCCACACTGTTATCTACTTTGTTTGAAAATGCATACTTACAAATGGAATGCTGTAGGATCACAGGATATATATTTGAAAGTGTAGGAATTAAATATTTAGCAAGGCAGCGATCATGTGATTGGGTTACTACAAATACATTTTCATATCAAAGAGGGGTAGTTTTACACTATTTCACCAGACCTCTAAATAAAAAAATAAGAAAATTAATAAATAAATATATAATAAATAAATACTGTTTTGATTTTACCTCATTTTTCTTAAATACCCCATGAAAATGAAATAATTTGGTCTAAATGAGACCAAATTATTCTATTTTCATAGGATATTTAAAAACGGGAGGGAGGTGGAGGGCGGAGAAGGGGGGTTTCAATCGAACCCATTGAACCCCCTTTGGATCCGCCACTGTATAGTTTCTAATCTCTATTCCATGTACTCTGCATATTATACCGGTCAGTCATTAGGATATAATGCACATGCGCGGATCCAGAGGGGAGGGAGCAGGGGGTCAGCCCCCTGAAAATCACGAAATTATAGTTTTTCTTAGCAATACTGATCCGGATCCCCTGAAAAATCACAAAGCTATCAAGCCAGCAATGTTTGGCCATCTTTGGCGCGCCAGCGAAACGTCATTTAAATGGCATTTCGTTGGCAGGCCGATGATGGCTCGTTTATTGTGGTATTTGGATCCTCTGTAATAAAACGTTGCCAGAGTTGTACCCCCTCTGGTTAAACTTTCTGAATTCGCACATGATGCAATCAAAATGTGTCTTTAAGATTGCCTAGTCATATATCTGATATGTGTGCTTTGTATCTCAGTATCATCATTTCCCAAGCAATACATCATTACTTGAACCATAACAATGGCTGTTGGATATTAAAACTGAGGAAATGCCGGAAATGAATGTATGTAAAACAGTTGAGACCCTCCCTGGGGTTTTGGGGAACAGGGGGAAAGCTTTTACTTCAGTGGAAGGGGGAAACAAATGCCAAATTTTCAGGGGAACAAATACTACATTAGGGAACAGGGAACATAAGAAAACAAATTTTCGATTTTTCGGGAACAGGAAAACAAGCCAATTTATTGCAGGGGAACAAGGGAACAGGTATCCCCATGGGAGGGCCTCAGAGTTGGTATATACTGTAGGCGTAAGATAGGTTCTTCTTCCTGTGAAGTGATTAGTCTTCTCTGAAGCATCATCGCATTGTGGTGAACTATGTACAAGGACGTCGTGAGGTGCAATCAACAAATTTAAGGTGCTGATTAAGGTCAGTCAGCGTACTGTTGTTATCTGGTCTTGACTGACAAGCCCATATCTCGCAGAAAGTAGACAGTACCATTCAAGCTATTCTTTTCACCTAGTTAACTAGAAGTCAATCAGGAACAGACTCGTCTACACATTTAAGTTAACTACATGTTATTATGGAGTTAGCTATACACTCACCTGTTATAATAAACAATTATGTTCTGATTCGACTCTTCTCATACGAACATAAATCATTTATATTTTATTGCAGCGTTGTTTTACATTTCCTCTTAAAATATAAAGAAGCATCATTCACCTGTCAGTTTCTTCAGACCATTTAGCATATCTTCACTGCGCATGCTCAGAAGCTTCTTATTTGCAATCAAATCAAACTAACAAGAATATAGTATGTGCCAACAGCCAGCTGATCGGCGTGTATTTTGTATATTTCACGACAAAAGAATAGCATATTTGTGTTTATTATTCGGAAGCTCCGCTACAGCCATATACTAGGTCCATTCGTCGTAGTCTTGGTTTGCCGTCCCCAAAGAATGGAAGAACTTTACAAGTTAAACCTGAAACGAACTGATATAATATTATCTTCAAGAATTGTCACGAGTTAAACCCGTAAACGAATGATTTGATATTATCTTCAAGTATTGTCTTCTAGTCTTATTTATTTTTATTTTATATATATAATTTTGAACAAATTGTTACAGTAACTACTACAATTGAACTTTAACATCCTTTTTAACTTAAAGGTTGAAATTCACTGATGCCATTACAATTAATCTGTAAACCTGCTAAGTTCTGAAAGGAATGCCTTGATGCTCTTGTTGAATAAAGCATAAACTGCTTTAATTTTATTTATGCAATACTACGAAAAAAGCTACAATAAAACTCATAAACTCAGATGGTTCAATCAGAATATATATGTAAGCTGTTAACACAGTAATCTAATTCGATTAGAAGCAACCGACTGTAATGCATATATGTAAAATTATGCGTGAAAATATTTCTATGGATAGACAAAACACTTTGAAGCGTGACAACGCTTACAATATGAAACATAGTTCTCTTAAAATGAATGTCTTAAGTCTTTTCTCTTTTAACATGAAATATTTGACAAGAACAGGTGTTCATGTCCAAGTGGGTTATTACATGGGGTCTGCAATAGAAATACCCAAAGTTCATTACTCAAAGGTCATGGTACATCTGTATGAAATACTTTGTGAGCATCTGTTTACCATAACCATGAGAATAATCATTTGTTTTAAATTTTATTATATGCTTTTACTTTATTATTATTATAAGATAAAAGCGCAGATATATTTACCTTTAAGTGCATCTTCCTTAAATCTATACTTGCCAATCTGTATTTCTCCAGATATTCGCAAATTTCACCATCTGCTTGCCATCTCTACCACTTCTTTCCATTCCTTTATCATGAAATTCTTCCTGCCTCTAATGCATACCAATTTGACTATGATGTCCAGTCTTTTCAAACACCTCAAAGAACTAAATACTTGTGATAAATATAGTACATTCATACTTAACAACAATGAGATAGACGAAACCAGAAATTAGGTAGCATTCGTACTTAATTAGCCCTTCTAGATTCAAATTCTAATCTATTCAAACAACCCCAATATTGTAAAATATCCCTAATATATAATCCTTGATGAACATGGCCACGATAAAGCTGAAATAATGCATTTCATTTGTTCGTCAGTATATGCTTAAATATAAGGAATAAATTTCCAAATCATAGAAAATACATACTCATTTCTCGAAAGATCTTTCTTTCATATTCCAATGATATTTGCAAATCATTTTTTTTTTATATATAACTTGTAATGCAATGTGGCATAAATTAATTGAACATGCCGCATAAAATAATTGACCACTTAATGTATATATTATGCTTCTAATACTGTTGGCCAATGTTTCCAACATCATTCTAGAAACATATGTGCTTAAAAATAGTATATGATGTGTATGCTACATCAAAATTGTGGGTGGGTGGGTGGGGTGAAAGCACGTTTGAACGATCTGCTGGCTAAGGCTTCGATAATTCAATATTAACCTATCTTCTCTTTATACACCTGTCGTCACGTGCAATTAAAGTTTCACGTGGAAATTCATTTTTCAAATGAATACAACTCACGTGAAACTTAACTATTTAATGCTTTTTTAACTTAGACTTGATGTACCATAAAACCGCTTACAAGCGCCCATTCACACCTTTACCTTAAAACGCCGTGCAAACAAATATAAATTTCATTATGTTCTGATTCGACTCTTCAGCTGATCGACAATAAAGAACGGGCAACCAAAATGCTATAAACAGCCATAAATGAAAAATACAAATGTATTCTTTTATCATATTTGTTAGCAACATTTTCTGAGGTAAAGCTCGTGTATGTACCTGTTTTTTGGGCTCTCTACCTTCCATCTGCCATGTTTTTGGATCAATCTCTCAGGAACTTCGTTCCCTGCTGCTGTAGCTCCGCCTGATCTGAGGCTGTGTAAGCCGAAACTGCCTTCAGGCAAACCAACTTTTTCCAATTTTCCAGCAAAATCTCTCTTGCTCTAGTGTATGACAGCTTCCTACTTTTACGGAACTTACAACCAGACTTAGTTTAACACTTGCCTGAAAAATATAATTACTTAAATTATCATTAATATTAGTTAATTTCATATAAACCAAAAGATGAGTTTTGGGACACACTGTGATTCCCGTAGGGGATATGACTATCCACGTGCATTCCTTAAACTTATCAGTTTTGCTTTGCTTGATAAAAAAAATTCTAGTCTATCTAGAAAAATCCTGGTATCTGAACGTATTAAATTTGCCAATTCAGAATATCTCAGGAATCCAAACTATCCTAACATGTACATTAAGACGAATCTCAAATTAATAAGATTTTTACCATCTTTACCAAACATTTGTACAATTTTTAGCAACATATGGGGAGTAAAAGGTTCTTTTTTTTTTTTTTTAATAACTGGCTTAGACAAAATTCTTTCAGCCTCTTCATTCATTATTACAGTGCTTGACATAGAAGAATTAAGCACCTTTGGCATTTTTTTAGCTAAATTGTTTCATTCTGCAATCGCCATGTCCATAAATTCTGTGACCATTTGGGGTAAATCTTTATGTTTTATTTTTTTTTTAAATTTCATGTAATTTTCAATAGGAATCACACTAATAACAATCTATGGAAAATTATCTCCCAACAAAAAGCACCAATCACATTCTTATTCACGTGATCTCATGAAATTTCCTAAATAATTCCATTCAAATACACCTAGATGCAACTAAGAAGCGTCACGCCCTTTCTTGTTTTATCACGATATAATTCACACCAATTACAATCTATAAACATCATCTCAACAATTAAGAAGCTCTAAACCTATTCTTGTTTTATATGAATTTATAAATTTAATCTTATTGATCTCAAAACTGAGAATACTAAAACAACTAAGAAGCGTCACACACATTCTTAGTCTATCACCTTTGGAATCTCAACAAAGACTAACTATAAACCGCATCTCGCCAAACAAAAAGCGCCAACCCCATTCTTGTCTCATATTAGTTCTTGAAAATTTATTTTTGTAATCTCAAATCTGAGAATGCTAAAACAACCAAGAAGCGTCACACCCATTCTCGGTAAATCACTTTGGAATCAGCCCAAAGGCAATCTATAAACCTCATCGGGCCAAGCAAGAAGCGCAAAGCCCATTCTTGTTTGGTATGAGTTCTTAAAAGTTTATTTTAATAACCTCAAGTCTGAGAATGCTAAAACAACCAAGAAGCGTCACATCCATTCTAGATTATTCATTTTTGGAGTCTGACCAAAGACAATTTACATTGTTTAAATCACATCTCACCAAACGAGAAGCGCCAAGCCCATTCTTGTTTCGTATAAATTCTTAAGTTTATTTTAGTAATTTCAAATCTTTGAATGCTACAACAACCAAGAAGCGCTACCATGCCCGTTCTTGATTAATCACTTTTGGAGTCTGACCAAAAACAATCTAGATCGTAAAAACCATATCTCGCCAAACAAGAAACGCCAAGCCCATTCTTGTTTCGCATTAGTTCTTAAAAGTTTATATCAGTAAATTCAAATCTTAGAATGCTAAAACAACCAAGAAGCGTCACATCCATTCTTGTTTAATCACTTTTGGAATCTGATCAATGCGTCTCGCCAAACACGAAACGCCAAGCCCATTATGGTTTCGAACAAGTTCTTAAAAGATTATTTTAGTTAGCTCAAATCTGAGAATGACAAAACAACTAAGAAGCGTTACACCCATTTTTGGTTAATCACTTTGGAGTCTGACCAAAGACAATCTATAAACCTCATCTCGTCAAACAAGAAGCACCAAGCCCATTCTTGTTTCGTAGGAGTTCTCAAAGTTTAATTTGATAACCTCAAGTCTGAGTATGCTAAAACAACCAAGAAGCGTCACACCCACATTGTATAAACCAATCTCACCAAACAAGAAGCACCAAATCCGTTCTTGTTTCGTATTAGTTCTTAAAAGTTTATTTTAGTAATCTCAAATTTTTGAATGCTAAAACAACCAAGAAGTCTCACACCAATTCTTGGTTAATCACTTTGAGTCTGACCAAAGACACTCTAAATTGCGTAAACCACATATCGCCAAGCAAGAAGCGCCAATCCCATCCTTGTTTCGTACTAATTCTTAAACGTTCATTTTAATAATTTCAAATCTGAGAATGCTTAAACAACCAAGAAGCGTCACACCCATTCTTGGTTAATCACTTTTGGAGTCTGACCAAAGTCTTCTCGCCAAACAAGAAGCGCCAAGCCCATCCTTGTTTCGTACGAGTTCTTAAAGATTCATTTTAATAATCAAAAATCTTAGAATGCTAAAACAACCAAGAAGCATCACACCCATTCTTGGTTAATCACTTTGGAGTCCGACCAAAGTCTTCTCGCCAAACAAGAAGCGCGAAGCCCATCCTTGTTTCGTACGAGTTCTTAAAAGTTCATTTTAATAATCTCAAATCTGAGAATGCTAAAACAACCAAGAAGCGTCACATCCATTCTTGGTTAATCACTTTTGGAGTCTGGCCAAAGTCTTCTCGCCAAACAAGAAGCGCCAAGCCCATCCTTGTTTCGTACGAGTTCTCAAAGGTTCATTTTAATAATCACAAATCTTAGAATGCTTAAACAACCAAGAAGCGTCACACCCATTCTTGGTTAATCACTTTGGAGTCTGACCAAAGTCTTCTCGCCAAACAAGAAGCGCCAAGCCCATCCTTGTTTCGTACGAGTTCTTAAAAGTTCATTTTAATAATCTCAAATCTGAGAATGCTAAAACAACCAAGAAGCGTCACACCCATTCTTGGTTAATCACTTTTGGAGTCTGGCCAAAGTCTTCTCGCCAAACAAGAAGCGCCAAGCCCATCCTTGTTTCGTACGAGTTCTTAAAAGTTCATTTTAATAATCTCAAATCTTAGAATGCTTAAACAACCAAGAAGCGTCACACCCATTCTTGGTTAATCACTTTTGGAGTCTGTCCAAAGACAATCTACATTCGATAAACCTCATCTCGCCAAACAAGCAGCGCCAAGCCCATCCTTGTTTCGTACGAGTTCTTAAAAGTTCATTTTAATAATCTCAATTCTAAGAATGCTAAAAAACCCCAAGAAGCGTCACACCCATTCTTGATTAATCACTTTTGTACTCTTCCCAAAGACAATCTACATTGTATAAACCTCATCTCGCCAAACAAGAAGCGCCCAGCCTATTCTTGTTTCGTGCTAGATTTTAAAAGTTCATTACAATAATCTCAAATCTGAGGATGCTAAACAACCAAGAAACGTCACACAAATTTCTTGTTTAATCACTTTTGGAGTCTGACCAAAGACAATCTACATTGTATAAACTACGTCTCGCCAAACAAGAAGCGCCAAGCCCATTCTTGTTTCATGTGAATTCGTAAATTTTATTTTAATAATCTCAAAATCGAGATTGCTAGCTAAAACAAGCAAGAAACTTCTCACTCTGTGATTGAATCGCGAAGACCATGTATGAACATCAACTATCCAAACAAGAAGCGCCAAGTCCATTCTTGTTTCGTATTAATTCATAAGTTTATTTTATTAATCTCAAACTGAGAATACTCAAACTAATAAGAAGCGTCTCACCCTTTCTTGGTATATAGCATTGGGAATCTCACAAAAAAAACAACAATTTAAATTCAAGCAAGAAGCGTTAAGCTCAATCTTGTTCAGTATAAATTCATCAAATTTGAAATTAATCGCCATAGTAGATGCAACCAAAAGGCATCTCAACCTTTTCTTAGGTTAACTTATAGGGAATCACCCTTAAGATCGACTTTATAAATGATGTATCTCCAAACATAACGCGCCAAGCACATATTGTTGTATTTCAAACGAATGAGAAATCTTTTAAAGCTAGAGATGCGGAACACTCACTCTAGATTGACGGCTTACTATGCAAACCAGCAAATAATCCATATCCAAGCAATATGTGGACGAACCCATTCATGTCAGAAGTAAAACTTTACTATTTTTGATATTTTAGAAACTCATCGCCCATTCTTGGGAAATAGCAGAATTCAACAAGCCGTTGATCCACACAAACCAAGTCTTAAGTATATGCCGTTACATGTGTCTGTATAATGAGCTGTACATGCTTAAGTTGTGATTAAACTACTTACTCACTTACTATAATATGAAACCTGCATGTATTAGCAAATATTTGAATACCCCTAAGCGACAAAGGTGCAAAATACTCTTATTGCGTCGCTTAAGTTGCTTTTTATGATAACTATAGATGTATCACGACCTCTGACCAATGGCCTTTGGGTCTTTCTATTTCCCTGGTGTAATGTTCATGTATGAGCGAACCAGTAAAGATAGAAAGAAAGAACGATTGATGCAGAATGCGTAAAATGAGCCAGTCTGGCTGGAACATATATGTATGTCAAAGCTTTTATAGTAAATGTAAATAAATGCCTGAAACCATTTTTTCTAGAACAACATATCAATATTGTAAATATAGTCACGCTTCAAAGCGTTTGGTTTATCTGTACTCCTGCTTTACACAATGGTAACCAAACTAAAAACATGCATATGCTTAGTTCATCATGTGCATTGTACGTCAACTCGCAATAATAATTTGCTTTTAGGAACTAAATTGCTACTTATTCTCGAAAAACTTAAGAGCTCAATGTATCCAGGAATCTCACCCTTTTTAGAAGAATAATGTTCGTCATAATAGAAGTCAAACCCAAAACAATATCTCACCGGACAAGAAGCGCCACACCACATGTGAAGCATGCAAATTCAGAAAAAAAACAAAATTTTTTTATCTAGTTATTTTAACATTTTCCGAAAGCTTGCGCTAAGAGGGAGATAAGCTTTTTCTTCTTCGTATGCTTGAAATATTAAGAGTAGCCTCCCTTATACCGAAAAGAATAATTTCTGACCTAAAATGCTCTAACGGCGCAAGTAAAACTTAACGTGTTATAAAACATAAGTACCATATTGTCAAACCTGTCATAGCCTCTATGTATCGGACAGCAAGTACTTTACTTTTGAAACAGCTTGAAACAACAAAAAAAAAAAGAGCGGCCTTGAATAAAAATGTTTTGACCAGGCTGAAACTATAAAATATCAAGTTAAATATCTAGCTTGACTTATAAGCCTTCGTCATGATAAACGAATTCCCCTAGATCTGTATTGCACTGGTTATAAAAAAGAATACTTGTCATTTAGAGTCCTCTCTTGGTCCAAGTGGCCCTTTAAGCTAACGGAAGGACCTCCAATGTCCAGGCTCTCCACATTGAAAAACGCCTGTCAGTTGTACCTCTTGTTGTAACAATGCTTGTATCCGGATAAATGTCCCATTCACTCATCTATGAAAGCACGTTTGAACGATCTGCTGGCTAAGGCTTCGATAATTCAATATTAACCTATCTTCTCTTTATACACCTGTCGTCACGTGCAATTAAAGTTTCACGTGGAAATTCATTTTTCAAATGAATACAACTCACGTGAAACTTTACTATTTAATGCTTTTTCAACTTAGACTTGATGTACCATAAAACCGCTTACAAGCGCCCATTCACACCTTTACCTTAAAACGCCGTGCAAACAAATATAAATTTCATAGTTTACTAGGCAAATGACTATGAGTTAACACCTCGTTTACTTCCAGGTTAACTAGGGTGTTAAGAATAGCGTGAATGGCACTGTATGTTCTTTAAAATGTGTTGTTTAAACAGGTAAATTTGCAATTCTGCACAATTTTTCAATCGTAAATACATGGACTGCCATATTCGAATGATCAAGTATATAGTAATTAGGATCAGCCATGGGTGATGTACACTTACTAGGTAGTTTATTATCATGTTATAACACTAATGAATAGTAGGTTGTGTTGGCACTATGTGTTTTAAACAGGAAATGAAAGATTGTCTTGAAAAGGACCCCAGTTGATGTCATTGACATGTTCAGCCTTACTCTGTGGCAGGAGGCAGGATTGTAGCTAATATACAATACTACCACATTCCTCATGATATCTACCATCAGTACTGTGATATCTACCGCAAACTCCGCAAGCTCCGTTTGCGTAATTTAAGGTAAGTTATATAATATATAGTCAATAACATAAAGGTCGTATCATTTATTTTTTAATATTTTTTGTAAACATATATTTTTGTAAGTACTCTACTTTATCAGTACTCATTTAATGACAAACAGATGACATCGACATGATACTATCAAAATAGTACAGCTAACTAAAGTAGCTGCAGCTGATTCCTGCACTTGGAGCTTCAAGCTGGGATTCCATTTTGGAAAGCCTCTATACACATATATTCACCTGTTTTAATAAACAATAGTTAACTAGGCAGTTGACTATGAGTTAACACCTCGTTTACACGTCGTTGACTCCTGAGTAACTAGGGTGTAAAGAATAGTGTCAATGGTACTGTACCTCCAGCCAAAAATTAGGTGCTGCCATATTTAACCTCCATAGGGGTATACATTAACAGTCTATGAGAAAGCCTTCAAAGATTGAATTAAAAGATTGAAACCTTGTGTAACTGTAAAGGAAGACTTTTTAAGGTTTGCAATAAACAAAAATCCATTCCAACCTATAGTTTTCATTTGATATCATTGGTTGCATTACTTTTAATCCGCCTCGTAACAATTTAATGTTAAAATGGTAACGCTCTTTTTTATAGGCTAGATATACCCCTGAGTAAACATACTGACCACCACTATCCTGTATATTTTAGTCTAACTTTCTCTGGAATGTCTGTATCATTAATAGTGAGTATGAACAGGAAATACCTCAATCACAAACTGTAGACAAACCAGTGACACAGCGGGGAAGAGCCATACAGCAATCACGAGACACCAGGAAGACAAAATTAACAAAGCGACCAGCTCTCTCTTCCCCATCAAGATGATTGTAAAACTAGAAAGGACACAAAGTAACGCACAACAAAACATAGAACAATTACAGAGTCCCACAACTGGAGTAACAATCAACAACGAGTCAACAATACAACCACCAGCTTAGAACGGACAGCAGCCTAAGACACTGGGATTGTGGGCTTAAATGCATTTTACCGGTACTAAATCTTCTTCATAGATTCTGCTGCTGTTGAAGCACAAAAATGTTAAGCTCGCATAGAGGCTTCCTAAATCATGATTTCGAGAATAATCCTGAAAATTTCCTGTGTGCTCTTTTATCCATCTTTCATACTTAATGATTTTGTTAAATAAAATGCATCTCAACCCTTTACCTTGTAGAGAAGCCTTTTAATACTTTTGTAACAGAGCAGACCTAGATCAGGCAGCTCTTACAAAGGTATCCTCTGTTTGCTAATGGATATCTGATTAAATATGATCTTCATTAGTGGACCTGACAAGGGTGGAGCTTAGCATTAATATTCATGAAGGAAAGGGTTAATGAAGAGACTCATAAACATATTAGTTAGATGCCTGGATAACAGTTCAGCACGTCTGCCTCAAATACATTGTTCTCTCCTGTATTTACACCCATGTCTTCTCATATATATAGTAGGTGGAGCTTAGCATGAATATTCATGAAGGAAATGGTTAATGAAGAGACTCATTAATATATAAGTTAGATACCTCCATAACAATTCAGCACATCTGCCTCAAATATATTGTTTCTCTCCTGTATTTACACCCATGTCTTCTCATATTTAGAGTAGGTGGAGCTTAGCATGAATATTCATGAAGGAAAGGATTAATGAAGAGACTCATTAACATATAAGTTAGATACCTCCATAGCAATTCAGCACATCTGCCTCAAATATATTATTCTCTCCTGTATTTACACCCATGTCTTCTCATATATAGTAGGTGATGCTTAGCATGAATATTCATGAAGGAAATGGTTAATGAAGAGACTCATATAAGTTAGATGCCTGGATAACAATTCAGCACATCTGCCTCAAATACATTGTTCCTCTCCTGTATTTACACCCATGTCTTCTCATATATATAGTAGGTGATGCTTAGCATGAATATTCATGAAGCAAAGGGTTAGTGAAGAGACTCATTAACATATAAGTTAGATGCCTGGATAACAATTCAGCACATCTGCCTCAAATATATTGTTCCTCTCCTGTATTAACACCCATGTCTTCTCATATATATAGTAGGTGGAGCTTAGCATGAATATTCATGAAGGAAATGGTCAATGAAGAGACTCATTAACATATGAGTTAGATGCCTCGATAACAATTCAGCACATCTGCCTCAAATATACAGTTCCTCTCCTGTATAAACAACCATGTCTTATTACATAACTATTCATAGTAGGTGGAGCTTAGCATGAATATAGACACATTTTAACACCCTTGCAAACAGAACAGTCCAAGCTCAGGCAGCTCTTGTAAGAGCTGCCTGATAAGGACTACTCCGTTTGCTAACGGATATAATATTAGATATGATCTTCACTGGTGGACCTGACAAATAATTTCTTTGTTCAATGTACAAACGTGAAAATTTATTTACATAACTATTCATAGTAGGTGAAGCTTGCCATGAATATTCATGAAGGAAAGGGCAAATGAAGAGACTCATTCACATATAAGTTAGATGCCTGGATAACAATTCAGCACATCTGCCTCAAATATATTGTTCTCTCCTGTATTTACACCCATGTCTTCTCATATATATATATAGTAGGTGGAGCTTAGCATGAATATTCATGAAGGAAAGGGTTAATGAAGAGACTCATATAAGTTAGATGCCTGGATAACAATTCAGCACATCTGCCTCAAATACATTGTTCCTCTCCTGTATAAAGACCCATGTCTTCTCAACTTGACAAGTCAGATGCACGAGCAGATGATTAATAAGTTTCTTACATTTAAAGTTAGTTTATAGTTAACTCCACTTCTTCCTGTGCTTCATTAAATTGTTGGACAACTTAATCACATATTTTGTACATATTTGTAATATCTAATATGTAAATCATGAAGTAAATCTGTGAAGTTGTCAATGCGACCATTTCAAAAGGAGCGGGATTAAAATATAAGTAGGTCATAGTTCATATATAACAATCATAAAAAAATTAAGTGGTGCACTCGGTATGCTTGTTCCAACTTAATTTTTTTATAATTGTAATATATGATCTATGACCTATACTTCTTGTATGAACATTGAAGACTGCTATTGGGTAAGATGCATGCAATTTGACAAATAACAGTTTTTGTCTTGTTTGAACAACATATGCATTGTATTACACAAATGAAAGAAAACGCAGAAAAAAAACAAAGAGGACCATTTAACAGGCCCCCAGCTAAAAGTGCGTAACAGAAAATTATTTTCTTTTTTCTCAACCAAACATATGTTGTGGGTACTCAAAAGAACCGTCTTGATGAGACGATTCTTCTGAGCACCCAAAACACATTTTTAAACTGATGGGTAAGAAAATAATCGCAATTTTACGCAAAAACATTTGCTTAACTTGCCCTATGGGACTCAACAAATATCAAATTGACTTTGTACTTGCCTTATGATAAGTAGTTATTTTAAGCAATAATTATTGACGGTAAATGTTTAATAGTTTTGAACACAAGATACCTATCAAAAAGCCTAGAGAAACAGCACAAACCCGTATCAGACTGCCCAGGGTCCTCCCTGTTAGATGACTGAGTAGCTTATCTATGAAGGTGGGGGTGGTCAAATGTAAAAGGCATATCTCATTTATAAACAATCTTAAATCTTCTTAAGTAACAAGTGATATGGCTTATCTCCTGTATGAACAAGCTTATGATGATTGAGTAAAACATTGCCAAAAAGGTCACATTTGAGCTGTGACATGTGGTTTTACAACAATGTGGCATATTGACATGTGTAGACTCAGACAAGCCTATAAAGCCTCCATTTGAGCTTAGAAACTCCGAATGCTGTTCGATCAGGAGCTTAGTAGTGGTAGAAAATTCTAGCGACTAGCGAAGGCTCTGATCAGACTGCGCACATGGGTCATACATACCATATTGCTAGTAATCCCATATTGCGGCTTATTTATGACATATCACCTGTATGAATAAGTTTGTGTGTACTTAATTAAGATCTTGTCATACATGTCACAGTTGTATGGCTTATCTCATATATGAATAAGGACATGGATGTTTAAGTTGGATGATTGAGTAAAACATTTGTCACAGGTGTCACATTTATATGGCTTATCGCCTGTATGAATAAGCTTATGTTTTTTTAAGAGAGATGATTGAGTGAAACTTTTGTCACAAGTGTCACATTTATATGGCTTATCTCCTGTATGAATAAGCTTGTGGGTCTTTAGTACAGATGATTTAGTAAAATATTTTCCACAAAAGTCACATTTGTATGGCTTATCTCCTGTATGAATAAGCTTATGGGTCTTTAGTACAGATGATTTAGTAAAACATTTTCCACAAAAGTCACATTTGTATGGCTTATCACCTGTATGAATAAGCGTGTGTCTGATTAAGTTAGATGAAACAATAAAACATTTGCCACAAGTGTCACATTTATATGGCTTATCACCTGTATGAATAAGCTTATGGGTCTTTAAGCTTGACGATTGAGTAAAACATTTGTCACAAGTGTCACATTTATATGGCTTGTATCCTGAATGATTAAGCGTGTGTCTGGTTAAGTTAGATGATACATTAAAACATTTGTCACAAGTGTCACATTTATATGGCTTATCTCCTGTATGAATAAGCTTGTGGGTCTTTAGTACAGATGATTTAGTAAAACATTTTCCACAAAAGTCACATTTGTATGGCTTATCTCTTGTATGAATAAGCTTATGGGCTTTTAAGTCAGATGATCTAGTGAAACATTTGTCACACGCGTCACAATTATAAGGCTTATCTCCTGTATGAATAAGCGTGTGTCGTCTTAAGTGAGATAATTTAGTAAAACATTTTTGACAAATATCACATTTGTATGGCTTATCATCTGTATGAATAAGCTTATGGGTCTCTAAGATAGACGATTGAGTAAAACATTTGCCACAAACGTCACATTTGTATGGCTTATCTCCTGTATGAATTAGCTTATGTCTCCTCAAATGAGATGATTGCGTGAAACATTTGTCACAGGTGTCACATTTATATGGCTTATCTCCTGTATGAATAAGCTTGTGTGTCCTCAAGTGAAATGACAGAGTAAAACTTTTGTCACACGTGTCACATTTATATGGCTTATATCCTGTATGAATAAGCTTATGGGTCTTCAAATTAGATGACTGAGAAAAATGTTTTCCACAATCGCCACAAGTATATGGCTTTTCTCCTGTATGAATAAGTGTGTGTCTCCTCAAGTCAGATGAATCCGTAAAACATTTTTCACAAGTGTCACAAATATATGGTTTATCCCCTGTATGAATAAGAATATGCTTTTTCATGTCAGATGACTAAATAAAACTTTTTTCACGAGTGCCACAAGTAAACGGTTTATTATCTTTTGTGTGAATAAGCATATGTCTCCTCAAGTGAAAAGATTTAGTAAAACATTTTCAACAAGTATCACAAGTATACAGCTTATCTCCAGTATTAATTAGCATATTGGTCTTAAAATTAGATGAATAAGCAACCCTTTTGTCACAATTGCCAGAAGTATATGGTTTATCTCGTGTACGAACAAGCTTATGGATCTTTAAGTCAGATGATTGAGTTAAACATTTGTCACACGTGTCACAAGTAAACGGCTTATCTCCTGTATGAACAAGATTATTGATGTTTTAGTGATATGATTGAGTGAAACCTTTGCCACAATCGCCACAATTGTATTGTTTATTTCTTGTGTGAATAAGCATACACGTATGTCTGTTTAAGGATGATAATAGAGTAAAATATGTGCCACTAATGCCACAAGTAAATGGCTTATCATCGGCATAAATAAGCTTATGTTGGTTCAAGCCAGATGATCGAGAAATATTTTGGCTATTAGAGTCACATGTTTTCTGATCATCATCTGCATGAGCAATCATAATGGCTGTCAAGGTAGATAGTCAAATAAAACTTATGAAAATTCATTCTGCTTATCTCTTTAGGAAAATATGCCTGGGGTTTCAAGCTACTTATGTGAGTCCAGAGGATGAGTCCAGAGGATGAGTCAGCTTTTCAGTAACAATACTTTAGCATTCAAATGCCTGGTTGAGATATAAACTATTTTTCATAAAGGCATATCCCCTCATTCTTGAAAGTCCGATGACTGTTGTAGATAGACGAGGAATTCCTTTCTGTTTAATGGCATTCAACACAATATATAACCATACACGTTCCTCGAGATCCAAAAGAGTTAGCAGTTAGATATCTACAACAAAAAACAAAACAAATTATGCATTGGCAATGGTAAACTAAAATTGGAGGAATACCTTAAAATGTAAGTATAGGTTATAGATCATATATTACAATTATAAAGGAATTAAGTGGGGACGAGCGCAGCGAGTGAACCACTTAATTCCTTTATAATTGTAATATATGATCTATGACCTACTTAAAGTTTCTCCTACTTTTTCATGACTGCGCCTTAGAAATGGTTGCATTGACCACTTCAAGGAGTTACTTAATGATTTACTTAATATATATTACAATTATTGACAAAATATGTGATTAAGTTAGCCAAACATTTATTGAATTTTTGTGCAAACTGATTGGCTGTGAAGCACAGGAAGGGATGGAGTAAACTATAAATACATCTTTCATATAGTATTTCAAAACAGGCTATTCAAACTTTTCATGCTGTGATGAAATTGTAAATGTAAGTAAACCGATTTAAGTAAACAATTTTACACCTAGGTTTTTAATTAAATTATGTCCCTGGTTCAAGTTAAAACATTATAAAAGTTTTCATCATCAATCTAGTTAACTGTTATTTGTATTAGTTCCAATGTTCTATTTCGCTAGATATTAGGCTGATAAATGGCAGACTCCTTGGGCAGTCAATTTCAACACGTATTTGCAAATGAGGTGATCACTTTAAAGTGATTTTACCTACACGTGTATAATCAGGGTCTTTTTACACAGGGTGAAGAATCTTTGCCAAATGTTAAAAATTATTGCAGGCCAATGTCGCATTTACTCACACACAAAATGTACATTCAAAATTCATACTTAAAGTCAAATTTTACTTTATCGTTAATAATACTATATTTTTGAATTACTATAACTTCCTTATGTCAACATGACCAAACACACAGTGTAAATCCTAACATAAATGTAGCTTGGAATGTGTATCTGCTGTCGTGCAATATGTACCACCATATACATTTTAGTAGCTCTGGTACTCATACAGGGTGATCCAAAATAGCTGATACTGTTTTGAGATTGAATAAATAAATATCCACTGACACAATAACTAAATACTATTATCCCCACGCTTTTTTAAAAAAGCGATGGGGATATTGCAATCGCCTCCGTCCGTCATTCACGCTATCTCCTCCTAAACCATTGGACATAATCCAACCTAAATTGGTGTGTGTGTGTGTGTGTGTGTGTGTTGCTCACATAAATGGGGTTTGCAACGGTACATTTTTTTGGTCTCGCCCCCTGGGGCCCTGGGGAGGGGCCAAAAGGTCAAATATTATGAAATATCATTAAATTTCAATTACAAAGTCAGTTTCAAAGATTTTTAAACCAAACTTTGTGTGTCTACTCACAAATGAAAGATATAAAACATAACAGACAGGATTTTCATTCGGCCGCCTGTGTCATGCCCCAGGGGCGGGACTTGTGGGTACTGTTGGGGGATGGGCAAGTCAATTTTTTTTCAGAAATTCAACCAAGAATGGCACATGCAACGGCACAATTTTTTGGGGGCTCCCTGCCCCCCTGGAGCCTTGGGGAGAGGCCAAAAGGTCAAATATCATTACTAAGTCGAATTCAAAGATTTTTAAACCAAACTTTGTGTATCTTCTCACTAATGGAAGATATAAAACATATCAGACTGGATTTTCATTCGACCGCCTGGGTCATGCTCTGGGGGTGGGACTTGGGGGTACTTTGGGGGGTTGGGTGGGTCAACTTTTTTTCTGAAATTCATCTAGAGTTCGTGTGTGAGTTACTTACATGAATGGCACATGCAACAGCATATTTTTTTGGGTCCCCCACCCCCTGGGGCCTTAGGGAGGGGCCAAAGGTCAAATATCATTTAATCTCAATAACTAAGTCAATTTCAAATATTTTAAACCAAATTTTGTGTGTCTCCTAACAAATGAAAGATACAAAACATATTAGACAGGATTTTTACTGGGTCCCCTGGGTCATACCCAAGGGTTTCGGACTTGGGGATGCTGGGGGGTAAAAAATAAATTTTCTGAACATGGTCATGTGGCATATCAAATTAAAGGGGAGTAGCCCTGAATACACTGAAAGATTTTTCCCTACAATCAAACTGGTGACCTTGGGATGGGGTCAAAGGGTCAATTACCATTAGATTTCTTCGAGAGTGTGGCTATTTGCGATGGCGCACCATCGAATGTGTTCTTGTATACGCTTGTAAAGAGAAATGTTACTAGCTTTTTTTCGTAACATGAAAACTTGAAAACATTGACGTCATACACACTATGCAAGGCGATAAAAATCCAGCGGCATGATAAAAATCCAGCAGCCATTCCGCGAAATGCCACTTGCAGTAAACAAGTCAAAAATATGCTACTTGTATCTCCTTTTTGTTGTACTGAAGAACGTATTGAAAGAGACGTTGATTAAAAACTTTTCAGCATTATTGAAAGAACCTTTGTTCATGTTTGGTTCCCTTGAAACAGTTTTGTCTGGATCATGGCAGTCTATCAAAGGTGCCAAAATCGCACTCTTTTGATCGTCACCGTCAAAATACCTCTCAAAAACATATTATAACCTTTTCTTTGTGTATACATTGCCAACCATCATTTGGCTGGTTTACACTAAGCTTTGCTACTGCAACCTTTAGTGTGTCGACACTATAGAACTCAGTGTACACATTGCAAAGCATCATTTCAGCTTGTTTACACTAAGCGTTGCTTCTGCAACCGTTAGTGTCGACACTATAGAACTTGGTGTACAGGTCCATTAAAAAAGTTATTTCACTACGCAATATTTCAAAAGTTTTTTCGTATTTTTATTTTACATTAATGGTCTTTGTTTTACCATTCCTGTAATTCAATTTTCAAGCCATTTTATTTCTATAAATCATATCAATGTATAATCAGACAACGTTTGTATATAGATATTAAATGCATTCCAATATAAACACAACAACATAATTTTACTTAAATACATTCCAATGAAAACACAATGACATACTTGTACGCCTATCTGATGAAGTCGGTATTTCATTTGGTTAAATAAGATCTGTCATTTTTTGGCATTGAACTGTAAAGGTCCTCCAGACCGTTCGTTGCTACACTATACCATACTGCACATACTTGCTTCCATATATCTTTTGTACACGGCTATTGGTTACCAGTCTCTTCTTCATTATATTCCAAACATTCTCTACATGGGATTCATGTATGGCGAATAACCTGGTGATTTCAGAGCAAGGAATCCTTTATATTATAGCAATGTCCTAGTACTTGTTAGAGTTATGGCATGGCACGAGTTCATACATAATAATATATCCCTTCTATGGGACCACAACGCATTCACACGGGTCTCTGTTGCGTAGTCATAACAATCGACGCCATTGTCGTGTCTGGCGCAGTCAGAAAGAGAAATATCATGCTAAGTGAATGCAGACTACTGTAAAATCGCCAGTAAGTATGCAATGCTGGGGAGCTATTAGCAGCTGAGGCATATCTCTTATAAGAAAACTGAATGGTAACATGGATAGTGCAAAATACCAGAGTGATATTATTTATGATATTGAAATGGCATGCGAATGCGTTGTGTTCCCACAGAAGGGATATATCTTCGCGCCATGCCATCACACTAAAAAAATTAGAACATTCTTAGAATGTAAAGGAATACCGTTTCTAGATTGGCCAGGGATTTTGCCAGATATAACTCCCATAGAGAACCTTTGGAATTTAATGCATACAGTTATCGCAAATGCACAAAAAGATACAAATGCCATTTAAAAATAAGATATGTGGAAGTGAGTATGTGAAGCGTGGAAAAGTGTAGCCCCAAAGTCCTGGAAGAACTTTACAATTCAATGCCAAGGAGAATTTCAGATCTTATTAAAGCAAAGGAAAGTGCAACGAAATACTTACTTAACGATGTAGACGTACCAGTATGTTGTTGTGTTTTCATTGGAATGTATTTACTGTAATATGCTGTTGTGTTTTCATAGGAATGTCTTTTATATTTATATATAAATGTTGTCTGATGATTTGTAGATATAAAATGCAATGAGACTTAATTTATATGTATGGTAAAATATGGATCATTAATGTATAGTATAAATGTGAAAAAACTTTTGAAATATTGCGTAGTGAAATAACTTTTTAACGGACCTGTATACATTCAATTTGTAGGGAGCGCAGTGGCTCAGTGGTGGAGTGCTTGACTCGAGACCAAGGGGCCGTGGGTTCGAGCCTCACCGGGGTCACTGTGTTGTGGTCCTTGAGCAAGCCACATTTACCCTAGCTTAGTACTGTTTCAACCCAGGAAGACCCATCCCTGTTTAACTAAAAGATTGTTGTCGGGACGTTAAGAATCCAATCAAACAAACAAACATTCAATTTGTCATCCATCATTTTTACAGTTTTTACACTAAGCATTGCTACTTCAACCATTAGTGCCGAGACTATATAGAACTTGGTGTAAACATTGCCAACCATCATTTTAGCTTGTTTACACTAAGCGTTGCTACTGTAATCGTTAGTGTCGACCCTATAAAACGTGGTATATACATTGCCAACAATCATTTAAGCTTGTTTACACTAAGCATTGCCACTGCAACCGTTAGTGTCGACCCTATAAAATGTGGTGTATACATTGCCAACCATCATTTTAGCTTGTTTATACTAAGCGTTGCTACTGCAACCGTTAGTGTCGACTCTATAGAACTTGGTGTATACATTGCTAACCATCAGTTTAGCTTGTTTACACTAAGCGTTGCTACTGCAACCGTTAGTGTCGACACTATTAAAGATAATGTATATACAAAATTTGGTCTCAGCTAGTCTATTCCTTCTCAAGATATTGAAGAAAAATTGAATTCTGACATCAAGCAAGGGCCATAACTCTGTTGCAAATTTGTGGAGAATGACGATTTACAATCTAAACGTAGATCTTGTTTATGATAATGTGTATGCAAAAATTGGTCTCAATAAGTCTATTCATTCTCAAGATATTAAAAAACTGATTTCTGATGTCAATCAAGGCCCGTTACTCTGTTGCAAATTTGCGAAAAATGACAATTTACTATTCTAAACGTAGATCTTGTCAATGATAATGTGTATACAAAATTTGGTTAATTTCTGTCCATTCATGTTAAACAAGTTAAGATAATAAAGACAATGAATTGTGAAGATTACATATACTAAGAATGCTATCTGTTGAGCATTAATTGCAGAGAAATTATCACTTGAAACACTGACCTATAACCTAAATCACGAATTGAATAATAAACTGGGCTAACGATGGAAAAATGATATCTATATACCCTTAAAAAGTAGAATCTAGCAGTGAAAATGGTCAGTTTTTCCTATATTTTGACAAGAAGTCAAACAAGGGATCAATAAACCTAGTGTCTAATGTCAAGAAATAAAATCTGACATTTTGGACAATAAGCGTTGATTATGCACAAATTATCGACACGTGCGCTGCTTATTGTCAACAGTGTACAATAACGGTTGCAGTTGCAAACGTTAGTGCCTACGTTTACACTAACGGTTGCAATTGCAACCGTTATTGTAAACGCATAGACAGTAACGGTTGCGACTGCAACCGTTAGTGTTGACGTAGACACTAACGGGCGTGTAGACACTAACGGGTGTTACAAAGCATGGATGTTGTTAACACGTAGAATGACGCCACCTTTGATTTACAAGGTAAGTTTTTCCCTCGTAAACTAAGCAGTGCAGGCGGTGCCCAACATCACACTTGCACAGAATATATCATGGTCATGCCCAGAAATTCCGTTGCCTTTATAATCATTCACCCACAAATATCAAAGCGGGTGAATGCTAAAATTATCCTCATGTCTCCCGCAACGATACTTGTGGTGAATGGTTACAAAGGCAACGGCATTTCTGGGCGAGATCATTATATGTTCGGTCCAAGTGGGATGTTAGGCACGGCCTGCACTGCTTAGTTTTGTCAGACACTTATTTGTTTGATTTTACAAAGGATAAAAACTTATCGTTTAAATCAAAGATGGTGCCATACTATGTGTTTACATCATCCATGCTATGGTGTAGGTTGTTACCCCTACGCTTAGTGGGTGCATAAAACTGGGAGGGGCCGCACTATGCCGACATTACAACTGAAAATTATCATCATCATAAAGCTGCAGGAGTTGAATACACAAGGTACCTTCTAGGCCTACGGATGTACGGAATACCGAATACTATTTTCCCTTGTTTTTCTCCGAAAACCCGGTGTAGAATAATGATAAGTTATAAAAACTGGAATGCAGAGAGAACTAGAGTGTAAATCTACTAGCCTATCCAATTTTCGGTAAATCAGTAGGCCTAATAACACATGTATGTATTAACATCGACCTTACCTTTTCTTCAAGTTAGAAATAGAACTGCAACGTAGCAATTTACAACAGTACTCGCAACAAAGTTTGTGGACAATTAAATACGGGAGACTACTCTGCAGAACCCGAAAATATGCAACTGCAGGAGAGCGACCAGAACCCGAAAAATATGCAACTGCGAGAGATCGATCAGTCTTGAATATGTTCTTTAAAAGGAATACGTTGCTCATTAAGACATCGAAGTTGGATTTAAAGACAAATTCATCTAAATCAGTACTTCCAGAGTGTCAAACGGTTTGGATCCAGATCAGGACCAACATTCTATTAATCCTACTATATCAGCAGATGACAAAAGAAAAAGGTTTAAATAAATCGTTTTATTCTAACCCTTTTTATTATAGTATATTTCCTCATACATATTGAAACAATAAGCATGGATTTGCCCATTCATTCTTAGTGGTCATAGGTCGAAATTTCTAAATTTTATTGTTTTTTTTTCTGTCCCTGGTGATTCTTTTCATCTAAGCAAACAGTTTAACCTCGGTTATATCTGGGTCTTCACTGTTTACCAAAGTACGTGTTTACTGGCATGAAGATATCGTCTGCTGATAATCTTGGTAAACAATTTGGACCCGGCAGATAAGGACTAGCAGAACGTTGGTCCTGATCTCGATCCAAACCGTTTGACACTCTGAATGTGTTCCTGAAATATTTTTAAAGTTAATTTTGAAAACTACCATCCTGCTTAACCCAAATTCATCCTTTTTGGAACCACTGTAGATCCTGACCAGCTGGCTTCTGCAAAAATATATGATCATGCTCCACACTGTTTTCTACTTTGTTTGAGAATGCATACTTACAAATGGAATGCTGTAGGATCACAGGATAAATATTTGATAGTGTAGCATAAAAATATTTAACAAGGCAGCGATCGTGTGATTGGGGTGATTGGTTTATGACAAAAATCCATTTTCATATCAATGAGGGGCAGTTTTACATTATTTCACCAGATCGCTAAGTTCATAAATGAATAAATAAATAAACACCGTTATGGGTTTCCTTTGAGCATGACACTGCAGATCTCACTCTGCAAGATAACACACCGTATTTGCACCCCTTCTTGTCAGAGAGCCAGAGGGCGGATGCAGGATTTCTAGAAAGGGTGTTCAAAAGTATAAAGGTGTGGGGTGTTTGCTTTACTGATTCTATCTCATTTTTCTTAAAGCTGCATAGTCTGTAACTTTTGATCTTTTAATTTTTGAAATAATGTTTCTATTTTTCAAGAACACAGTAAAAAAACTAAAATTCAGGTATACATTTTACCAATTTCGTAAATCTTTACAAATTATCAGTATCAAAACAACAGCATTTATGTTAAAACTTACCTGTATATCATTATTGGAGGGACGCAAATAATTACCAACAAGAGAAAAAACACCGGTTTTTATAAGATACATTGTAATTCACTTTTCCATGCAGTTTTCAGCTATAGTGAACAGATTTATTGTGAAAACTTAACTTAATTCTGCTTTTACAAATGATTTTAAAAGAAAATAAAATTTTTCGAAAAATATCCCATGAAAATGAAATAATTTGGTCTCAATGAGATCAAATTATTTCCTTTTCATATGATATTTAAAAACGGGAGGGGGGGGGGAGCAGGTTCAAGCGAACCCACAAAGCCCCCTCTGGTTCCGCAACTGAAAAAAGTTGGTCTCAATGAGACCAGATTATTTCCTTTTCATAGGCTGTTTAAAAACGGGAGGGGTACCAGAGAGAGGGGTTCAAGCGCACCCTTAGAACCCCCTTTCGACCCACCACTGTAAAAATTCGGTCTCAACGTTCATTACGCCTATATGACGTCATTGATTTTTAACGTAATTGGCCGTTAATATCCTGAGGATCAGGAATAATCAAAATCTTTTTGTTGCCAACAGATACTCCTCAATCAGTTGCATAAAAGTCAAAAGTATGGCGACATGCGCGGATGTCACCCGTCTGTTATTGATGTTTGAAAATTTAAGACTGACGTTAGGAAAGAAACGCTGCGAGTGGGAGTGTAATAAAACGATTATTCCAGAAAAAAATTGTATTTTTTCATTTGTTAAGACATCTGGCTACCACCTAATAGTGTTTGTTTTCAAATTGAATCAAATTCACATTTGTCAGACGACAATTGTTGAAAAACACTTACGTCGATATTACGTCAGAATGAACAGCATGAGCAAATCGAAATCATGGCAAATCGTGGTCAATTTGCAAGAGTAAAAAATATGATAAAGAAAACATCCTCTAATCAATCATGTAGAAGATACAGAGAATGTAAAATGGTGCGTTTTTAAAGTTCCTCTGTATATATTTTTTCCGCAATATATCAGGTTCAAGTGCGATGCTTAACACTTTTTACAATATCCTTTGCACATTGGAAGTAAATTCTTGCATCTGGTTTCATTAATCTTGTAAGAATACCACTTTAAAATATGATTATAGAATATGATTTCAAATATTCAAAATATTTGATAACTTGTTGTGGCTCACTACAAACTAAGACAATGCAGAATAAATTAGCTTATATCAATAAATGCCATTTAATGTAAATATATTTCACAAAAGCAAAGTTTGCATCATTCACAAAGAAACGCCCTTCTCATAAAAATGGCAAAAAATATTCACAGTGGCGTAATTCACACACTGACAGCCGATTTGCCCACTTCAATTGAAATAAAGGAGTTATAAATTCAAGTGAACAATTTTATCTATCATATAAACTATAGAAGCTATCAACAAAGTAAGTCATGAGAACATTTGAGTTCACTGTGATCAGTTGAAATGGACCAGGATGCAAAAGCGAATGTGCCAATTTCAAAGTGTACCCATAAACTCACCAATAAATCTCCAGTGGTAGCAGCAACGAGATAAACATGGTTTGAAAAAGAGAAAATAACAATTGAACAACAAGTCAGAAACTTATTATCACCGTCGTTGTGTTGCCTTTGGCCCTTTGATTGGACTAATCTGGGTTTTTTGTAGAACGTGAATTACGTTACCTATGTTTAATCCAGCTCATTAAAAAACATACATACAATCCCTTATATTTAGACTATTCAACTTTGATTTTCAAACAGATTGCTTTGCATATGTTGCGTTGGTATAATGAGTATCTTCGTAAGTTACATGAATAGGGGATTTGATGTACCCAGAGCATATAGGTAAATCCTTATTAACCCTTAAAGCGCCAAGAAAAAATGCATCTGAAAATGTCGTCGGCTGAAATCGTCTGCTGCAAAAAAATTGACTAACATTACTGACGAATTAAGTATAGAAGCAAAGAGCGTGGACCCAGAACAGACTGATCCTATAGGAGCAGTCTGATCTGGGTCCACACTGTTTGCCATAGAGGCTTCTTAAACATTTCAGAAGACGAGAAAAGCAGACGACTTTTGTTGCGATTGGCGCATTAAGGTTTATTACAAAATGACAACTGTTATATGGTTTAAATTGATCTTTATTAACTGGGACAGATTTGCTTTGATTAAAAGGCAAATTGTTTGCAGCTAGTGTTTGCATTTAGATGGGTATATGAATTTTAATAAAATTGTAGTAACGTAATTCACAATAACGTAATTCACAAATTAATGTTTCCACTTATTATTCTATGCAAACATCTTCTTGTTAAGTTATTGTATGGTTTGTTATATAGTTAGGTTATAGTTCTTACATTGGCTTCAATTGCAATATTTGTACATCTTTTTATACAAATAAAACACATAGGGTAACGTAATTCACAAAACTGCAGATTTTTAAAACAACCTCAGATGTCTTTTTATCTGCGAAAAATAAACAAATGTTTCACCAAATTCGTTACTTTTGTCCATGCACATATATATCCTCTTGACATAAAGATGTTTGATGTGAGCTTAACCTGCATTGTTTGTAATTTATGGGATGGTTAAATTGGTAATGTAATTCACATTAGATTGTGGGACATTCATCATCAATACCCCCAAAAATTGTTTTTCATTTTTCAATCAAATGCGGGACATTAAATGAAAGGTATATATATGTGTCAATAAAGTAAAGTTTAAAACTGCTTATAAAGACAATCATTTGAGCATAATACGTTCTTAAAATTATGTACTATGACGATGGGACAGCATTTTTTGGCGATTTGGGGGGGGGGGGGGGGGGGGCACTTTCTGTTGATAAACGTCGAAAGGAATGACTTTTGACCATTTCGTTTTTTTTCTTTTACTTAACTGTTAAGACATACACCTCAACTAAACTTATAAACCTTAAAGCGTTAGAAAATGCATTGTTTTCATGCTAAAATGGGGATGGGACACAAAAATGACCGAATTGGAGAACTTAACTCGTTTTGGCAACTCAGGGGAACAAGGGAACATATACTTCTGGGAGGGCCTCATAGTTGGTAAAGTGTATATAATGTAGGCGGAAGATAAATTCTTCTTCTCTTCCTTCTCCATGGCCTTCTCTGAAGCAGCATCGCACTATGGTGAACTATGTACAAGGACACCGAGGAGATCAATCAACAAGGTGGATAATATAAGAATCTATCATGAGTTTGAGGGTAGGATAGAAAAATTCGTCCCGAGGATCACTGTTTGGCATCACGAGGCATGCCGGAGATCTGAGGGACGGATTATTTTTTTCTATCCTAACGAATAATGGATTTTTAAAACTTGCTCACCACTGATTTTTTAGTTTGAAATAAGCTTCCAGAAGTCCCTGAATACGCTTACGTGCAATTTCACATGATGACGTCACTTTAACACAACAATGACGCCACTTGGCGACCATTTGCGTAAGACTAAATACAGCCAATGTATTTAGCCCTCACGTGACAGCCTGGGTAAGATAGCATTGGTAAGATAAGATTCTCTATCCCAGGGTAAAATCTCAGATATCCTTATCAGGTGCGCAAGAAACCGAGTATCTTCTGGGCTCCTGATCCTACATACAACAGGCTATCATCGACGATCAGGTGGGAGGGACCTCAGATTCTATAAAGACCTATCTATAAATGAGGCCCCCCTGGGGGTCTGTGCTCCCTTGATCCTTGAAAATAATGCATTGATCTCCCCAAATCCCTGAAAGAAAACTCCTCAGCTCCCTGAAAGTATTTTTGCTTTGCTCCCCAAATTCTTAAAATTAATTCAGCTTCTCCCCAAATCCCCCAAAATATAAGCCAATTCTCCCTAAAATGTATTTTTCTTTCCATGGGATTAAATGCACAAACTTAAAAACTATGAAGCTTTACAGGATCGGATGACTTAATATTCACTTAATATTTTCGTTATAAATGTAAAGATAGGGCTTAACCACGGAATACACAATTTATAATTATTTTAATGGAATGCATGATATACAGGTCAAAGTATGAGGTCATCCTTAAAATTCTGTTGCTGTACTTGGTAGAGTAGGTATGGAGGAATGCTCTCTATGTTTGATTTTTTTTATTTGGGGCAGCTAAACCATTTGGTTTTTTGGTGTGTGTTTTCTTAATAGATGAAACTAGATTTTCTTAAACAAAGTGAAAGCATCTATTTTTGTAACCATCGAAAGTGTTTTTATAATTGCTATTAGGCCCTTTAGGTAAGTTGAACTTCAGTTTCAACAAGTTAGAATATATCTGATCAGCATTCATCAAAGTTTTAATAAAATCATCTAATTACCTAGATATAGAAATAAATATCAAGCGCGTTACTTTAGCCCTGCTATGATGTGGATTTACACTTGTGCTAGGTGGGTCCGGGGGCATGCTCTCCCCAAACAATGATAAAAATGGTGCGATTTTGGTGCATTCTGAGTGTTCAAAAGTATATTATTATCAACCTAAAAATTAGCATTTTTTAGGATATTAATAAATCAACAACAACCCTAATTCTGTGTCATATTTTTCTCCCAAGATCAATTCAGATGCGCATGTTAGTACAAAAGTAAATACATTCACATTTTACAAGTGGGGTCTGGGGGCAATAGCCCAGAAGCCAAAAAAATGGAGGATTTTCCTTTTTCCGTCAAATATTACATGCACTTGACAAGTATGACTAACAATTAACTGTTTGACAAGAAGGATAATGCTCTGAGCTCTTGACAAGTATGATTAACATTTTACTGTTTGGCAAGTTGGATAATGCTCTGAGCTCTTGACAAGTGTGGCGAACATTTTACTGTTTGACAAGTAGGATAATGCTCTGAGCTCTTAACAAGTAAGACTAAGAATTAACTGTTTGACAAATTTTGTTAATGCGTATGACATTTTACTGTTTGACAAGTTAGATAATGTTCTGAGCTCTTGACCAGTATGACGAACATTTTACTGTTTGACAAGTAGGATAATGCTCTGAGCTCTTAACAAGTAAGACTAAGAATTAACTGTTTGACAAATTTTGTTAATGGTATGAGCTCTTGATAGGTAAGACGACCATTTTACTCATTGACAAGGAGGATAATGCTCTGAGCACTTGACAAGTAAGTAGAAAATTTTACTGTTTGACTAGTTTGATTACGTTCTGAACTCTTGATAAGTATGACGACCATCTTACTAATTGACAAGTATGATATTGCTCTGAGCACTTGACAAGCATGGCGACCATTCTACTGTTTGACATGTAGGATAATATTTTGAGCACTTGATAAGTATGGGGAACATTTAACTGTTTGACAAGTAGGATAATGCTCTGAGCACTTGACAAAGATGACGACCATTTTACTAATTGACATGTAGGATAATGCTCTGAGCACTCGACAAGTATGACGAGCATTTAACTAATTGATAAGTAGGATAATTCTCTGAGCACTTGACAAGTATGGCGTACAATATACTGTTTGACAAGTAAGATAATGCTCTGAGCACTTGACAAGTATAACGACCGTTTTACTGTTTGCCAAGGTGGAAATGCTCTGAGCTCTTGACCAGTATGTCGACCATTTTATTGTACGAAAAGTTTGATAATGTTCTGAACACTCGACAAGTATGACGAACATTTTACTGTTTGACTAGTTTGATTACGTTCTGAACTCTTGATAAGTATGACGACCATCTTACTAATTGACAAGTATGATATTGCTCTGAGCACTTGACAAGCATGGCGACCATTCTACTGTTTGACATGTAGGATAATATTTTGAGCACTTGATAAGTATGGGGAACATTTAACTGTTTGACAAGTAGGATAATGCTCTGAGCACTTGACAAAGATGACGACCATTTTACTAATTGACATGTAGGATAATGCTCTGAGCACTCGACAAGTATGACGAGCATTTAACTAATTGATAAGTAGGATAATTCTCTGAGCACTTGACAAGTATGGCGTACAATTTACTGTTTGACCAGTAAGATAATGCTCTGAGCACTTGACAAGTATAACGACCGTTTTACTGTTTGCCAAGGTGGAAATGCTCTGAGCTCTTGACCAGTATGTCGACCATTTTATTGTACGAAAAGTTTGATAATGTTCTGAACACTCGACAAGTATGACGAACATTTTACTGTTTGACTAGTTCAATTATGTTTTGATCTCCTGATAAGTATGACGACCATTTACTGTTTGAGAAGTAGGATAATGCTCTGAGCACTTGGCAAGTATGGCGACCATTTTACTGTTTGACAAGTTAGATAATGCTCTGAGCTCTTGACAAGTATGACGACCATTTTATTGTTTGACTAGTTTGATAATGTTCTTAATACTCGACAAGTATGACATACATTTTACTGTTTGACAAGTAGGATACAATCCTGAACACTCGAATAAGTATGACTACCGTTTTAATGTTTGACAAGCAGGATAATGTTCTGAACGTTTGACAAGTAAGACGAACATTTTACTGTTTGACAAGTAGGATAATGCTCTAAGCTCTTGACAAGTAAGACGAACATTTTACTGTTTGACAAGTAGGATAATGCTCTAAGCTCTTGACAAGTAAGACGAACATTTTACTGTTTGACAAGTAGGATAATGCTCTAAGCTCTTGACAAGTAAGACGAACAATTTACTATTTGGCAAGAAGGATAATGCTCTGAGCTCTTGCCAAGTATTGCGAACATTACTGTTTGACAAATAGGATGATGCTCTGAGCTTTTGACAGGAAGGATGATGCTCTGAGCTTTTGGCAAGTAGGAAGATGCTCTGAGCTTTTGACAAGTAGGAAGATGCTCTGGGCTTTGGATATGTAGGATGATGCGCTGAGCCTTTGACATGTAGGATGATGCTTTGCGCTTGTGTCAAATAGAATGATGCTCTGTGCTTCGGATAAGTAGGATGATGTATGCGCTTTTGACAAGTAGAATGATGTTGACAAGTATAATAACCACTCTAATGTTTGACAAGTAGCATGATGCTCTGACGTTTAACAAGTATAATGACCATTTAACAGTTTGACAAGTAGGTTGTTGATCTGAGCTTTTGACAAATAGGATGGCGCTCTGAGCTTTTGTAAAGTAGGATGATGCTCTGAGTTTTTGATAAGTTGGATAATGTTCTGAGCTTTTGACAAGTATGGTGATGCTCTGAGCCTTTGACAAGTAGGATAATGCTCTGAGCCGTTGACAAAGAGGATAATGCTCTGAGCCGTTGACAAGTAGGATCATGCTCTGAGCTTTTGCCAAGTCGGATAATGCTCTGAGCCTTTGACAAGTAGGATGATGCTCTGAGCTTTTGACAAGAAGCTTTTAAGAAGTAGGATGATGCTCTGAGCTTTTGGCAAGTATCATGATGCTTTCAAGTTTTGACAAGTATAATAACCATTTTAATGTTTGACAAGTAGCATGATGCTCTGACATTTAAGACGTATAATGACATTTAACAGTTTGACAAGTATGTTGATGCTCTGAGCTTTTGACAAATAGGATGGTGCTCTGAGCTTTTGTAAAGTAGGATGATGCTCTGAACTTTTAACAAGTAGGATGATGCTCTGAGCTTTTGATACATAGGATGATGCTTTGCACTTTTGACAAGTAAAATGATGCTCTGGGCTTTAGATAAGAAGTATGATGTTAGCGCTTTTGACAGGTAGAATGATGCTCTAAGCCTTTGAGAAGTTGGATGATGCTATGAGCTTTTGAGAAGTTGGATGATGCTCTGAGCTTTTGAAAAGTAGTATGATGCTCTTAGCTTTTGACAAGTAGGATGAGTCTCAGAGCTTTTAACATGTAGGATGATGCTCTGAGCTTTTGACAAATAGGATGATGCTCTGAGCTTTTGACAAATAGGATGATGCTCTGAGCTTTTTAAACGTATGACGATTTTGTGAGCTTATAGCAAGTAGGATGCTGCTGTGAGCTTTTAACAAGTAGGATGATGGGCTTGTGACAAATAGGATGATGCTCTGAGCTTTTGCAAAGTAAGATGATGCTCTGAGGTTTTAACAAGTAGGATGATGCTCTGAGCTTTTGACAAGTAGGAAGATGCTCTGAGCTTTTGACAAGTAGGAAGATGGTCTGAGCTTTTGACAAGTAGGAAGATGCTCTGAGCTTTTGAGAAGTAGGAAGATGCTCTGAGCTTTTGAGAAGTAGGATGATGCTCAGAGCTTTTGACAAGTAGGAAGATGCTCTGAGCTTTTGAGAAGTAGGAAGATGCTCTGAGCTTTTGAGTAGTAGGAAGATGCTCTGAGCTTTTGAGAAGTAGGAAGATGCTCTGAGCTTTGAGAAGTAGGATGATGCTCTGAGCTTTTGACAAGTAGGAAGATGCTCTGAGCTTTTGACAAGTAGGAAGATGCTCTTAGCTTTTGACAAGTAGGAAGATGCTCTGAGCTTTTGAGAAGTAGGAAGATGCTCTGAGCTTTTGAGAAGTAGGATGATGCTCTGAGCTTTTAAGAAGTAGGATGATGCTCTGAGCTTTTGACAAGTAGGAAGATGCTCTGAGCTTTTAACAAGTAGGATGATACTCTGAGGTTTTAACAAGTAGGATGATGCTCTTAGCTTTTGACAAGTAGGAAGATGCTCTGAGCTTTTGACAAGTAGGAAGATGCTCTGAGCTTTTGACAAGTAGGATGATGCTCTGAGCTTTTGACAAGTAGGAAGATGCTCTGAGCTTTTGACAAGTAGGAAGATGCTCTGAGCTTTTGAGAAGAAGGAAGATGCTCTGAGCTTTTGATAGGTAGGATGATGCTCTGAGCTTTTGACAAGTAGGAAGATGCTCTGAGCTTTTGACAAGTAGGAAGATGCTCTGAGCTTTTGACAAGTAGGAAGATGCTCTGAGCTTTTGAGAAGTAGGAAGATGCTCTGAGCTTTTGAGAAGTAGGATGATGCTCTGAGCTTTTGAGAAGTAGGATGATGCTATGAGCTTTTGACAAGTAGGAAGATGCTCTGGGCTTTTGACATGTATCATGATGTTCTGAGCTTTTGACAAGTAGGAAGATGCTCTGAGCTTTTGACAAGTGGAATGATGCTGTGAGTTTTTGACAAGTAGGATAAAACTCTGAGCTTTTGCAAAGTAGGATGATGCTCTGAGCTTTTGACAAGTAGAATAATGCCCTGAGCCTTTGAAAAGTAGGATGATGCTCTGAGCTTTTGACAAGTAGGATGATGCTCTGAGCTTTTGACAAGTAGGATGATGCTCCGAGCTTTTGAAAAGTAGGATGATGCTCTAAGCTTTTGACAAGTTGGGAGATGCTCTGGGGTTTTGACAAGTAGGATGATGGTCTGAGCTTTTGACAAGTAGGAAGATGCTCTGAGTTTTTGATAAGTTGGATGATGTTCTGAGCTTTTGACAAGTAGGATAATGCTCTGAGCCGTTGACAAGTAGGATAATGCTCTGAGCTTTTGCCAAGTCGGATAATGCTCTGAGCCTTTGACAAGTAGGATGATGCTCTGAGCTTTTGACAAGAAGCTTTTGAGAAGTAGGATGATGCTCTGAGCTTTTGGCAAGTATCATGATGCTTTCAAGTTTTGACAAGTATAATAACCATTTAACTGTTTGACAAGTAGCATGATGCTCTTACGTTTCACAAGTATAATGACCATTTCACAGTTTGACAAGTATGATGATGCGCTGAGGTTTTGGCAAGTAGGATAATGCGCTGATCTTATTACAAGTAGGATGATGCTCTTAGGTTTTAAAAAGTGTGATGATGCTCTGAGCTTTTGACATGTATCATGATGCGCTGAGCCTTTGACGTGTATCATGATGCTCTGAGCTTTTGACATGTATCATGATGCCCTGGGCTTTTGGCATGTAGCATGATGCTCTGAGCTTTTGACATGTATCATGATGTTCTGGGCTTTTGACATGTAGGATGATGCTCTGAGCTTTTGACAAGAAGTTTTTGAGAAGTAGGATGATGCTCTGAGCTTTTGGCAAGTATCATGATGCTTTCAAGTTTCGACAAGATAATAACCATTTAACTGTTTGACAAGTAGCATGATGCTCTTACGTTTAACAAGTATAATGACCATTTCACGGTTTGACAAGTTTGATGATGCGCTGATCTTTTAACAAGTAGGATGATGCTCTGAGGTTTTGTAAAGTGTGATGATGCTCTGAGCTTTTGACATGTATCATAATGCGCTGAGCCTTTGACATGTATCATGATGCTCTGAACTTTTGACATGTATCATGATGCTCTGGGCTTTTGACATGTATCATGATGCTCTGGGCTTTTGACATGTATCATGATGATCTGGGCTTTTGACATGTAGCATGATGCTCTGAGCATTTGACATGTAGCATGATGCTCTGAGCATTTGACAAGTATAATAACCATTTTACTGTTTGAGAAGTAGCATGATGCTCTGACGTTCAACAAGTATAATGACCATTTAACAGTTTTACAAGTAGTTTAATCCTCTGAGCTTTTGACAAGTATGACGTCTATCTTACTGTTTGACAAGAAGGATGGTGATCTGAGCTTTGGATACGTATGATGACGATCTTAACATTTGACTATTACTATTAGGATGACGATCTTACTGTATGGCATATAGGATGGTGCTCTTAGCTTTTGACGAGTATGACGGTTATTTTACAGTTTGCGAGAAGGATGATGCTGTACGTTTTGAACACATATGATGACGATCTTAATGCTTGACAATTACTATTGGGATGACGATCTGAATGTTTGAAAAGTATAATGTCGATCTTACTGCTTGACAAGTAGGACGAAGTTTTATGCTTTTGACAAGTATGATGACGATCTTAATGTTGACAATTAGGACGAAGATCTTAATGTTTGACAATTAGGACGACGATCTTAGTGTTTGACATCTCTACAGTTTTACAAGTGGAATGATGCTCTCAGCTTTTGACACGTATAATGGCTATCTTACTGTTTACCAAGTAGCATGATGCTCTGAGCTTTTGACACGTATGACGACGATCTAACTTCTTGACAAGAAGAAGGCGATCTTAATATTTGACAATTATAATGACGACTTTTTTGTTTGGCAAGTTGGATAAACCTCAGAACTGTAGGACAAGTATGATAATGATCTTAATGCTTGACAAATAGAACGATGATCTGAATTTTTCAAAGTCTGATAAGGATCTTATCCTTGACAAATATAACGCCGTTCTGAGCTTTTGACAAGTATGATGACGACCTTACTGTTTGACAAGTAGGACTATATTGTGTGAGATATTGACAGATGTGTCACAATCTTAATGATTGGCAAATATGATGATGCTCTGATCTTTTGACAAGCATGGTGGTTATCTTCTTGTTCGACAAGAGCACACTGGTAAATGTATACGTCGATTTTGTGGTATTTACGCGTATTGCCAGTACTTCATAGACCGGAAGTGGTAGATATTGAAGTACCGTCAATACGCGTAAATACCAGCAAATCGACGTATACATTTACCAGTGTGAAGAGGCGTGATACTTTAAGTTTTTGACAAGTATGATGATAATCTAAAGGAAGTGTCTGCTGACAACCGGTTGTTACTAGCAAAAAGTCTAGTGACAACCGGTTGTCACCAGCAAAAAGTCTGCTGACAACCAGCTGTAGTTGCCAATACTACTGTATACTGAGCATGTTCTCTTGAAAATCTACCTGAGTCTGGAGGCATTTTAAATACAGTTATAGAAAACTTGAATAAATATTAAGAAAATAATGAATTTACAATTTGTTTTTTTTTATAACAGAAAAAGATTTATATATTTTGTGTTGCAGAAAAATACTAGATAAAGATGTATTGCTTACAGTTTGCATATCAAGGTTCATTTAGGTTATCAAACTTTTATGATACTAAGCACAGCTTTAAGGGAACAAATATATTATAAACCTATATATTATGATGCATTGTTCACAATGGACGGACAATATCATTTAAGAATTTAATATTGGTATAAACTCTTGAAGCACCAAAATCAAAGTGAATCTTAATTTTTTAAGAGGAAAAGTTTGCGCGCACCAATCAGGTACCTGGAAGAGCAGTCTGATACTAGATAAAAAGCAATCTGATCAGGGACTATTTGGCAAATAAATCATTAATAACCAGATTGGATTAGTAAAAGTCCAAAAAATTAATTGGATCACTTGTCCCCCTAGCACTAATGGCTGTTGCAGATAAAACGGCTAGTTAAGAATTTACAGTTCTGCATACGTTGTATCTAGATAAAGTGATTAAAGTCACAACATATTGAATTTGAAATAAGCTTGAAATAAAACTGATATTTCATCATTATTAACGTCACCAAAATCAAATCACTCGACGAGGAAAAGTTTCCACAAACAAATCAATCATGGATCAGCATGTCCCCTAAGGGGAGCTGAGTGAGTCTGATCAGGGGTTATTTGTTAACTTTTATAATTAATAAGCTGTAAGAGTCCAGATAATCATCTGGAAGATTCCATTTTATAAGAGTTAAAAAGAAAAGTACATTTAATCATGATCAATAAATTTACCAATATTCACCAAGCATTTTATATTTGAAACTTAATATCATTAAAATTTTGATCTGTACACATGTATATTTTTGTATAAAAATCTCTATACACATACACATGTATAGAAAAACAATTTTTTGCAGAGTATTTCATTAAATGCCTGATATTGTTGAATACGGTACACATTGTTATTGACAAATATACAGCTGGTTGTCAGCAGACTTTTTGCTGGTGACAACCGGTTGTCAGCAGACATTTTGCTACTGACAACCGGTTGTCACCAGACATTTTGCTGGTGACAACCGGTTGTCAGCAGACCAAAAAGTCTGGTGACAACCGGTTGTCAGCAGACCTCGCCTAATCTAAATGTTTGACAAGTAGGACGATGGTCTAAACTTTTAACAAACATTCTGGTTATCTTATTATTTGACAAGTAGGATAATGCTCTGAACTTTTGCAAAGCTCGATGGCTATCTTACTGTTTGACAAGGACGATGTAGCTCTGAGCTTTTGACAAATGTGATCGCTATCTTACTGTTTTACAAGTGGGATAATGTCGTTTGGACAGGTATTATGACGATCTTATTGTTTGACAAGTAGGATGACGCTCTGACTTATTGATAAATATGATGAAAATCTTACTGTTTGACAAGTAGCACGATAATCTGAGCTTGTGAGAAGTATAATGACGATCTAACTGATTGACGAAGATGTTGATGCTTTGAGCTTTTGATAAGTATGATGACGACCTTAAGATAATGCTCTGGACCCGGAATTACAATACCTCCTATTATAGTTAAGGAAGTCTTAAGTTAAGTATTGATTTTTCAGGATGCGTAAAATAACGTTTAAAACTGATTAAAATCAAAATAGTTTTAATTTTTCTGAAGATCACAATGATATCTTTGACCACAAATACCACATCGATCCAGGCAATTTATTTAGCATTTAATATAGCATGTTGAAATACCAATATTTAACTTAAGTCTTGCTCAACTCTAAGGAGGCATTGTAATTACGGGCCCTGAGCTATTGACAATTACGATGGTGATAGTATGATAATGCTCTGAGCTATTGACAAGCTTAATGTTTGACATGTAGGATAGCTCTAATTTGACAAATATAATGACAATCTTTATGTTTGTCAAGTAAGATAATGCTCTGATCCTTTGACAATTAAGATGTCGCTCGTACTGGTTGACAAATAGGATAACACTCTGAAATTTTGCCAATTAGAATTATGACCAGAGTTTTGACAAGTAGTATAACATTAGAAGCTTTTGACAGTTAGTTGACTCGCTTTTTGTTTGATGGACACTTGGAGTACTGTAAATTCGGAAATTTTCGCGAGGGTTTTATTTTTACGAAGTTCACATATGCGAAGTTTCGCGAAATAAAAAACCCTTCGCGTAATGGTGAAAACACTTTGTCCTTGACTCATATAGGTAAATCATGCCAAAGTCGCGAACTTTTGAAGGTAGCAAATGAGTCTTTTAATGCTTTTCGCGAAAATTAAATTCTCGCGAAAATTTTCGAATTTACAGTATTCATTAAGCCGCAGAGCAAGTTGAAAGAAAAAAAGATTCTTTATGAAAGTTATTTTTTATAAGAAACTGATCATTTATTCCTTCTACCATTTTTATACGCTATTAAGAAGCGTCTCACAGACACTCCGCAACGGTAAACAATTTAGAAATGTACTCTATCTCTTAACCCCTTAGATACACCTTTAAACGCTTTTGCAAACAGAGTAGACCCAGTTCAGGCAGCTCTTGTAAGAGCTGCATGATCAGGGTCCACTCCGTATCTGATCCTTCACTTGTAAGTGGATCTGACAAATAAGTAATTCTATGTTCTATGTACTAATCATATAATTACTCAAAGTTAGTGGAGCCTAGCATGAATATTCATGAAGGAATGGGTTATATCGGAATCAATTATGCAAATTCAACACTTTTATCAATTGACTTCTTCAGATTTACACTGTTTTCAAAAAAAATTCTAGGCCGAGAAGCACAATGATTAACCCATTATTTCCGAAAGGAATTTCTCATCGTTACCATTTGGAACAGTCCAGTTCTGTTTTAAGGGATGTTGGGTGGTAATTTTCTTTTTTATTCAGATTTAGATAGGACATTCTGAAAGCATAACAGTGGAGACCCTGATCAGACGCCGCGCTCTGTGGCGTCTGATATGGGTCTCGTCCCATAAAAAAGAATGGGTTAAAAGGGGTACGTGCATTAACATGATTAAGGGGCTATTTTGGCCCCCCTATGAGGTCAAAAAATAAAATGTGCTCTTCACAAGTTTCTTTGTATTAGTTTATTAGAGCAATAGCCAAAGTATAAAAGTCTGGCATTGATTCCACTTTTACGGTTGCTATGGTAACTAAAATTGGCCGCCAAAATATGCTGAAAATAGGAAAATGGCCATTTTTGAGCAAATTTGAGACATGTTACAGAGGAATTAATATAGAGCACAAGCAAATACCAAAAAAATAAATATTTTAACACATTATGAGAATTATCACGGTACACAATATATTAAAAGGTTTTTTGGTATTTGTTTGTGCTGATATCTAATTCTTAAAAAATCGGTCTCCAAAAGCCTCAAATTTGGCCTATAATGGCAATTTCTCTATTTTAAGCCTATTTTGTCGGCCATTTTGGTTACCATAGCAACCGGTAAAAGTAAAATAAATGCCAAAATTTTACACTTGAGCTATTCTTCTAATAAACCAACAAGATGAAATTGGTGAAAAGCAAATTTCAGTTTTTGGCTCCAGAGGGGGCCAAAATAGCCCCTTAATGTACGTACCCCTTTCTCCATAGGGTGAGATTCGTTGCGGTAGGACATTGCATACTAAACTGTTCCCCTGGTAACCGTCATTTCCTGATACATAAACAATAAATTTCTAATACAGCAATGGTGACAAGAAGAATAATGCCAGTCACGAACACAACGATTCCAATGAATCAAATGACCACCCACCTTTCCAGTTAATCCCCAATGTAGAGGACTAAAGAAAGTTCAAATCCTGATATTAACTTGGAAGTATTCTGCTTTTCAAGTCAACATTGGATTAATGTTCTTTTTGAGTACACATGGTACCTTTCGATTTCGGCGTTTACATAGGTCCATCATTCAGACATTTTTCAAAGTTTTTTTAGGTATAATTGTAAGTCAGTTTTGGGTGCTCAGAAGAACCGTCTTAATAAGAACCGTCTCCTTTTGACGGTACTTAGGAGTACCCACAACAAATTTTTGGTTGAAAATTGAGAACACTAGCTCTTCCAAGTATGGTGTTTGCGTTGAATTTGGAAAGGGTTGTAAACAATGTATCAGACAGCTAGACAATATCTTGATACTGCTGGTGCTTGTGTTCACTACTATAGGTTCACTATTAAAGCGCTAGTTCTGATGGTCTGGATGGGGTATTATGATTAGTGAATAATGGCCCTTTTTATAATGAATAGTGAATAATGAGCCAAAAAATAATGAAAAGTGAATAATGAGGGCCTAAAAGTTAATGAATAACCCTATTTTTTAATGAATTGAAGAAAAAATAATGAATAGTCAATAATCAGATTTCTTTGTCATCTTTCATACTTATAATGAATAATTGGTCTTATTTTAATGAATAACCCAAAATTTTAACGAGATGAATAATGGGCTAAATTTAATGAATAGTGAATACCAGACACCCTCCCACCCAGACCCTCAGTTCTATTCTGTCGTGTGCTGAAATGATTATGAAGCCACTAAGACAAGCAGTGTAGATCCAGATCAGACTGCTCCTACAGGAGCAGTCTGATCTGGATCCACACTGTTTGAATATATACATATACATAACTTAATGATGATAGCAAATATATACAGCAGACGAATCGAGCAGACGACATTTTCAACTTTAATTTTGGCAGACTCTAAGGGTGAACAAAGTGAAGTTTTTTTTATCGCTGACGGCCTACATATTTTGAAGGGTTTGTCCAATATGGCTGTTATGGGACACATTTGACTACACTAAATCCCGGTACTAACTGTTCCGTTCGCAGCAATTATAATAACACTGGCGGTTAAAGACTAGCGCCACTAGAAGAATAACGACAATCACAAATGCCACAAAGGCAATGATGGTTGCGGTATCAAGTACCCAAATAAACTCCATCTCAAGATAGGCACAAGGCGTGTGTGTGTGCAGCAAAACGCACAAAATTATCGGGTGTTCAGAATGCAGCAATACGTGAAGCGTTTATTAAGTAACTTCTGCAAGTATCAAGTTCTGCAAGTAACTCCAAGACAAGCGTTGTTAAATGTGAATTACCCTGAACACGTTATATCTGGGGTCCCTTGTATCTTGTCATTAACAACTCTAACACCTGGACACGGTATTTACTCTCTTCAACAAGTTTGCTATTTTGACTAAAGCCGTCGTGTATGAATTATTCTCTGTTCAACAAAGTATGTTCTCTGAACACGTTATATTTGTTCGTTCAAGTTACATATTCAGCTTCAAAACGACGCCAAGAACACTTTTCTGGCCAGGCTGCCTAATAACCTTATTCTCCAACAAGGCAAGAGGCCACGGGGTTCGTGTCTCTCAAGGCTTCTCCAATTCACCAATAAGGCATGTACCCTGAATAACCCTTAAGTTGTGGAGTCTTTAATCTCCCCTCTCCGCGAGGCGGTATTAGATATCTTATCTCTGCGACAGTTTTAGTTTCGTTGTAGTTATAACGCACGTATTTGAGATTACTAAAATTATCCTTTCCAGAATTTCGTCCACTTGTATCCAACACTTATTCTAAGGCGGTAAAGAGTAACCTGAAAGTACAATAGGACCTGTGTAAAACGGCCACTCTCAAAAAGACCGAAAATTGGTTTTCAAGAACAATTATCGCTTAATGCAGGTCAAAAGTATTGCAGAATGCAGGGCATTCTGCAATACTTTCGACCTTCATTAAGCTACCATTTGTCATCAAGTCATTTGTTTTGTCTATTTTTGAGTGGCTGTTTTACAAAGGTTTTACTGTATATCACATAAACTAAATATCCAAGTTTTGAAGTTTGAAGAACACGCAAAATGAAGCACCTTGATACAATTTCTGTGTGCAGGTGAACCAGTGTAATTAAATGCGTAACCCTTGAAGCGCCGTTTTTAGTTTGCAACACAGGCGAAACTTTGATGAAAGGACGAGTCTTGGGCAACAATGCTTGGTGCTGCGGGGCCATCAGACAATTCACATGGAATTCCATTAAAATAACGGACAATACATAAACAGTATATTTCGAAAATGAAGATAATAATGGTATTAAATTTGCTTGGTTGTCACTTTAATGGTCGACCAGGTGATGTATACAAATATGGTACGATGGTGGTGTGGCCAGGGCTCCAGATGAGAGAACGTGTTGATGAGTTTTCATCATTACTTTAATTAATTACCACTTTTGGCTTACAAAATTATTACGAATTAAACGTTCCAATATATATATATATATATTCCTACCAGCACCAAAATCGAATTGGTGCAGGTAGAGAAATACATTTGACATAAAACCATCCCATAATTTCATCTGGAGAGATCAATTTTGCCTGGCCCGTAATTGTTGACACGGGCATTTTAAATGACTGATGGTCTTTCAGCCAATGTTTGACGAAATGACGCAAAAACAATAAAGTCCATTCAACTCATGGGATGTGGTCGAATGGGGATCGTTGGATTCCCTCGTGTAAGGTCTGGCATTGATTGCAAAGAAAATGTCCAAGCTATTGTAATTTAGGTTCGCCTAAAGTTATGGTTTACATCCTAGTCAGCAATTTTTTTCAGTCATGCCATTTTTGTTTTCTGGGTGAAACCAGTTCTAAGCATGCTCAATGACAAAGTTTTTAACCAGCAACCGTTCGATATCAAGACGCACATCACCACTTAGCCACTTTTCCTACTCCACCCACCCTTCCCCAGTTATTGTATACCTGTCTCTACTGGTAATATAACCAGTACCGAGCAGTATAAGTAATAGTTATACCATGGGTTGTCCGCCTGTACGTGGGGATAATCCACGAGCTTTAGCGAGTGGATTATCTTACGTACAGGTGGACAAACATAGTATAACTATTTTATACCACCTACATCAGTGTAAACCTTGCACAGCACGAGATACATCGTGCTAAAGTTGGTAAGGGTGGTATAAATTAAGATCATGTTTTGCTCAATAGTGACGCTAAAGTGTTTGACTCTTGGATCTTACTCTGAGCCAGTTGATATTGACTCAATGCTAAAGAGAACTTTGCTTTATCACTTGCATATATGGGTCAGTTCATATTTTGGTACCTACATTGTATGTCATATAGCCTGTGCATCCGTGCAGTGTCGCTAGACCCCCTCACAAATAAATGAAGGCGCAACCCAGATAGCACACAAAATCGGGCCACTCAAATGCCTGTCAGCAATATGCCATTCCAACAAGCCACCGACGGCCCTAAAGCTAGAATGGCGCATCGCTGACGGGCCTTTAGTGGCCCCTCGATGAATGATATCAGGGAAGTCAAATGTTAGACGTATGCCCATTAGATAACTGCGCCTACATTCGTACATTCGTACAAACTATGAATTGCGGATGCACACCTCGAATACCAAGCTGGTCCTTTTTTCAGCATTACCATTATAGTGTGTGTGTGTGTGTGTGTGTGTGTGTGCGCGCGAGCGTGCGTGCGCGCGTGTGTGTGTTGAAAGTAAACATGTACATCTGACCAGAAGTATGTTGCCTATGTGATAAGAACCGTTTTTAAATTGACTGGCTCGTTTAATTCAACTTCGGAATAATGTTAACAAATATTATATCATTTCATATCTGTCATGTCTGTACTAATTCTATTATGTCTAAAGCGTCTCACATGTCCTTTGCCGTATCCACCCGCTTCGCCAATAAGATTTTATCGGACGTGATCAGCACCTTAAAGTAGACGGCGGGGATGGTTCTATAAGGGGTAGTTTGGATATTCTGGCCACGTCCATCGAAAGAATCAAGTGATGCGGTGTGCAACTAAAGATACTAGATGGAATGTCATTTGTGCACCATCGAAGACTCAGCGCATCGGCACACTCAGCGCATTGGCGCAGTCTAGCTTCAGTCTTAAATTGGCGCTCTATGTCAGGCGGAAAATCAAGACTGATCAGACTGTGTAGTTGCGCAAACTAGTCTCCGTGTGCACATCCTTAAACTGTAAACTGGCTCATTAATGCTTAGTCCGGCTCAGGGAGGGACGACAGGGGTCAGGACCCCCATCACTGGCTAATCACAAATCTATAGGGTTCCTCAGCAATAACTGGTCGGGATTCCTGCAAAATCACACAGCTACCAAGCCAGCATTAAATGTTGGGCAATCATCGGCCCGCAAGCGAAAACATATTTTGATTTACCATATATGGGCATGGTAGCCATTCTGGTCGAGTGACCTAAAAGATATATTATATTTATATTGTTTTATCTACTGAATACTCCATATAAAATTTGAGTTCAAACAGCCCAATGATTTCTGAGAAAAAGATGTTAAGATACATATCTGGCAGTCCAAAATGTGTGGACTTGGATGAAAGGTCGAAGGCCAGCTTGACTTTTGGTGCTTATATAAAACCAGCGTTTCATTAGGTTTAACATTTCTCGCAAGTATTATGATTGCTACTTAAACAGTTATAGAAAAATGAACATTTCAAGAATTTTCCAGTATAAATGCATTAGGAATCAAATTGGCATTGCCATAAAAAAGGTCAAGGTCAACCCAGATTCATCACTTGTGCAAACATGGTGGGATCCACATCTCCAAAGCTACATAAAAGTCCCAAGATCATTTGGTCCCAGAGAAGAAATTTAAAGGGTTTTTACCTTATATGGGCATGACAGCCATCTTGGTCATGTAATAATTAACATTCTCGCCTCAGCTTAAGGAGTCTCCATCTGAAATTTGAGCTCAATTGGCCCAGTGGTTTGCGAGAAAACTATGTTTTAATATATTGATGGAACTCCGAAACAAGCGGCATGGGCTGAAAGGTCAAAGGTCAAGGTTAGACATGGTCTCATAAGGTTTAACATATCAAGTGTGAATAATGACTTTGGTTTCAACAGTAAGCAAAAAATCAACTTTTCAAAAAATCGAATTTGAATGCATTAGGAAGCAAATTTGACCTTGATGAAAAGTAGGTCAATGGCAACCTAGGATCATCATTTGAACTAACTTGGTAGGCCCCACATCCAAAATGTTACATACCAAGTCCCAAGGTCATCAACTTACTGATTCTGGAGATGTTTAAAGGGTTTTTTACCATATATGGGTATGTCGGCCATCTTGGTCATGTGACCAGAACAATTTGTATAAACTTTGGCTAACTTACCATAAGGAGTCTACATATGAAATTTGAGTTGAATTGGCCTAATGGTGTCTGAGAACACTTTGCTTTAATATATTGATGACTGGCTTCAATAGTTTAGAAAAAAATAATGGTTTCAAAAAAAAATCCCATTTAAATGCATAAGAAAGCAAATTTGACCTTGACGTTGAGTAGTTCAAGGTCAATCTACGACCATAATTTGAACAAACTTAGTAGGCCCCCACATCCCAAATGCTACATACAAAGTTATCGGCCTCTTGGTTCTGTAGAAGATTTTAAAGGGTTTTTACCATATATGGGCGTGACCGCCATCTTGGTCATGTGACCAGGACAATTTGAAAAAAAAAAACCGGTTTGTTTCCCATTCTAAGGAGTCTCCATATGAAATTTTAGTTCAATTGGCCAAGTGGTTTCAGAGAAGATGTTTGAAAATGTTGGCGACGGACGGACGGACGCTGGAGTCATTGGTATACTAATAGCTCACCTCGGAGCCTTCGGCTCATGTGAGCTAAAATCTGCACCTGTGATATTATAGTTGATACGTGTCTTATTTTCAATTCTAACAGACCTCGTCTATAGAGTCAATGGTAAAACTTGATATATCAAACAATATTTCTCAGTTTTGAATTAGCGCGCTAGCTGACGTCATTTGTTACTGCAAAATTACGTCAGTCATGGCGTTAGATGGTGTTACGTCATTTCTACACTTGAAAGACATTACAAATACAAGTAAACATATGCTACACAGTCCAACTATTGGCGGAAATTCTTCAGTGCAATGGCGGGAAGTTGGAAGAAGACTTCAATTTGTTGTGTTAAAATCAAAATAGATCAGCTGTTATGCTTGATTTGTTGAGTAATAATTCACTGTTTGTCTGTCAGTTGTATGAAGATAAATCACTCATGCTGCACAATCGTGATTTACAACTGACCTCCAAATAGTGAATTATTACTCAACAATTCACTGCTAGAACTGATCTATTTCATAAATATATTACAGTTAAGTTCAGTAATAGCACTGGACCATGAATTGCTCAAAGATCTCCGAGGGGGAGTTCGCAAAACCGTTTCTAAATTTTATAGACGATACTATGATTTAATATCTAAATTCCAAGTTGGACTTAAATCTGTCTTGCGCCAAGGACTTTTGGAACCTGAATTCTATGGTGACTTGGTGTATAAATTGAAGAAGATTGTTGGTTCTAATAATTTTTCAGCGCAGTTCATTAAAATAATTTCCAATTATAAAAAGATTGGCTATAACATTAATGTATTGCAACTGACTGTTGCTTGGTGGTCAACCCAATCATGGTTGGCAACTTTGCTTTCCTCTTTAATTGCACGTCGGTGGGTCGGACTTCAGACTCTATGACGGTTCCAATTTGAAGACATCTATTGATGAGATGGTAGGGGCCTGAAGCTTTGGCTGTTTGTCAGGCCCACCCAGGTTTACCTGTTGGATTTCTTATGCTCAGGTATAGAGTTTTATTTACTGTTGAGTCCTTATCTTTGCCTTTTTATATCTTGATTTATATGTTCTGAGAGATGATGCATTGATAAGTAAGAGGTCTTTCATGCAAACCAAACATCTATTTGTCTTAATCCATATCTGAATTAAGAGTGAGGTTGGTGCCGTGAAACCAGTTTAAGCCCTCCAGTAAAATATTTTACTAACCGTTCCAAGGGGGTATTCTTTTGTGGATCTTTTATGTTTTTTTTCTGTCTTGTGTTTGTTATGCCTTTGTGCGCATTGATTTATTTGTGCCTTGAGTTCACCTGTTGGGAAAAGGCTGACCTCTTGGCTCTTGTTTGTGGTGTATAACTGTGAGTTTGTCACTTTCCCATTGGTATCCTGGATCAGGTGTGGTACTTGATTGTATCGATTCCTGATCTTTGCACCCTTACTTACTTTGTCCACTTAGTTTCTTAAAAGATATATTTCAGCCACAAAATAGTGAATGTTAGTTGTTAAGTGGTTGGAGCGTTACCATGCAATAGCAAAACTTCCTATGTTACCATGAAATAATAGGAAATCCTATAATGTTAATATCAAATTCTTTCTTATTCTTACATATACTTAAGGTCATGTTTAAAACACATCAAAATAAGTTTGCATTTTTCTCAGAAACAGTAAATGTGATTATTTCTGTATTTCCATATAAAGCCTTAAGGTCATATAAATACACTGGTATCTTGGCTTGAATCATTTATAATTTGACTGCATCATCAGGCCCGTAGCCAGGCAGAGGCCAGAAAGCCTGTGCTCCAACATCAAATGGGTCTCGATGGGAGAAACTTTGAAACAACAAAGGTGCAGACCAGCCTGCGCATCCACACAGTCTGATCAGCCCCTTTGCTGTTCGCTATCTGAAAAGTAAAGTTACTAGCTCAGATGTCTCTTCGTTCTCATTTTTGGTTGGCTTCAACACGATAAAGCCTTTGGCTATGTCCCTGATCCTAATGTGATATTGCTGGTGATGTCACATGGTTGCATAATGTATCCAGTACTATTTTACTGTCCTGGCAGCCAAGAGTGACAGTGACATCATAATTTGTTTATAATTGTAAGTAAAACACTAACGTATTCACTCCATTTGAGCTAATGCGAACTGATAGATCACTTGTGTATTAATCCTATCCTGTGGATAGGATTAATGCACAAGAGATCTATCTATTATTAGTCCCTGATAAATTTGTAAACAAAACATGACATCACTGTCACTCTTGGCTGGCAGGACAGTAGCAAAGTCAGCTGATGTTTTTGGGTAATTTTCGTGTTTTGTACTGTGGTGTTTATGAACCAAAACCAGTAAAGCAGTATGTTGAATTTTACTAATCAAAAGTCAATACGCCTTTCGGCAAGCCATGCCCACTTTAATTATTTTTTTTAACTGGTGCTGTCTGCCCCGGATCAGGCCCAACAAATGCCAGGCCTGATCTGGATCCAAACCATTTGACACTCTGATTGTTTTATAAAAAGATGAATTAAAAAAATCAGCCGCGGACAAAACTCATGAAAAATTACCCAGCAAGTGAATCGCTTAACTGTAAGATAAACCTGGTACTAACTGTGCGAGTTTGCTTGTGGAACTATGTCACATGCTAAGACCTCATTGCATTGGTCAGTTAGATACTATCAGGTAACTTTTGACATTCTGGCTTTCGTGGTTTATGGAAACGTCTATTCCTCTTGATAACATTGCCACCCAACACAAAATGAATTAAAAAGGTACTTCAAAGGGGAGCGAATGAAATTGAACAAAACTATATGGTGCTCTGTTCTGTTTAATAAACTACATCAAAATAACTAACATTGGATATATGGGCCAGCCCATGAGATGGTAATTAATAGAGTACAGTCCCTTTATACTGCACCTTGTTATAAAATGGATTTTGGATATAACGCTGTCATGTTGCTCAAAATTTATTTTACCATGGAATTTTACAATGGAATTATAGGAAAATGACCATGTGGAATTTTACAAATTAATTATAGGAAAATGACCATGAAATGGTCATTTTCCTATAATTCCTTTGTAAGATTATCCCTTTATAACACGATTCACTAACACGGTCTTTTCTTTTGAACCCGAAACACAGCGTTATAAGTGGAATACATGTGCGTAAAATCATTCTTCATACATATAGACCTGCTATCCTGTAGAACAAATTATCTTAATCATGGTTTCTATTCTTTGCATAAGGTGTTAGTCTGCCTCTTCTTACTGCCTTTGCGTACATTGTATGTGATGAACATTGGCTCACTTGTCTAAGCCTTACCTGTTTGCCTAGGTTATTAACCTCCAGCTGATAAGTTTTTAGACTTAATTTTTCGCTTTAACTTTTTTATCTTCAATTTTAGCAAAATGTGTTCGCGATGAAAAGTATTCAGGAACATCTCCGCCAACTTCTCCAAATGGTTCCAACATCCTAGATGCTGAAGGGTCCTCTGTGCTTAGATGCACTCTTTGAACATTTTAAGCAAAGCGCAAATAAACCAAGTCCAAGATGTCAGTCAAAAAGTTACATTGCACCGCCCTAATTCAATTACTAAAGCGATGGATGGCTTGTTCACATATAATAGAAATCGCGCCTGATTCGCTCGTGCGTTAAACTAGTGGGGTCATCTCAAAACCGTTCATTTCATAGCACGTGCATAAGAGAAAAAATGCACGTCATGCGATAACCCAGCCTTTGTTCATACAAAAGCGTGCTTTAAGTTGATTCTGCAAATGCACGGTAAATTCTGAGTATGATGTTATACACAGCCTTTAAAGAATATGCACCGCTTCCGAATATTTTTTTTAAACTACCCCTTTCTGTCACGCCTATACGAATTATACCTGTCACTAAAAGACTTAGAAATTAAAGACGAATTCAAATTATTGCAAAATCTTCATCTATATACACAAAATCTGTTTGGGCCACAAGCACAAGACCTTTTGGAGAAGTTGGCGGAAATTCTCCTCTACAACTTTCATCGCGAACACATTTTGCTAAAATTGAAGACAAAAAAGTTATTGCGAAAAATTAAGTCTAAAAACTTATCAGCTGGAGTTTAATGACCATTAAATTCCTGGAGTTGTCACCCCCTGTGGTAGGACAATTTAAGAGAACCGACTATCCACAACCTACACATTCTGATCCTCCAATGCTTGGGTCCACCTTCAGAATTATCCATGCGTTCAAACTTGAGCCCATTAAATATGCAGTTCACCCTTTGTCTCTGTATCAATAAGCTAGGTTCCAATAAAAATATACTTCACAACTTAATTTCAATATTTGACCTATAAATCCTCCCCCTGAGGTTATAGGTGTCTAGAAGGTTGAATTTTTGCATGCATATTATTCTTCTTTTCATTCCCTTTAATTTGATATGAAACATGATCACTTTAAAAAAAGATACTTTTTCAATGGCCCACTCCATGGCACAAGTGTGGTAGTAAAGTCAAACATTTTGCTTGCATTTTGTTCTACTCTTCATTTCCTACAATTTGATATGTCACACAGCCAATTTCTGGGAACAACAATTGGGTCCCTTGCCCCCTCCCAAGGATCATCTTCAAGGCTGTGCTACGGTAAAACCATTCCTTGCATGTTAACCTATTATTCACCCTTCTCCCTCAACATCACCACATTTTGGAAAAGTTGAGTTTTTATTGTTGCCTGAACCCCTATGTCCACTGACCCTAACCTTTGTACCAAAACCCATTTGATATGTCAAGTATCTTTTGTTCGTTGTTTGCATGAAAAATTTTGATTGAAAATATTGAAAACTGTCTTTGTTATTATGAAACTTAACCCTTGTCCTGCTTAAGTCCAGTTTATTCTTATTTGAAAACCATGTAGATCCAGATCAGCTGGTTTTGGAAGAAACCACCTGATTGGGACACACACACACTTTTCAAATCTTTTAATTGAAAATATATATTTCCAGAAAAAAAATGCATTCTAATAGGATAAAATGGGGGAGTGTAGTACAGTAACAATTCAGCATGACAGGGGAAAATATTTGACCTTTGGTCCCACCCATCTTAAATAATATGACTTAATGGTTTAAATCATTTACAGTTCAGAGATATGATTCAGCAGAGACTGACCAACATACAGTGCCAAAACTATATCCACACCGGGTAGGCGGCAATCAAAAATGTTAAAACCATCAACGGACGTAGATCAAAAATCGTCAGAAACCGAGTTTCCGATTGCCATTCGTCGTCCGGTTGGCAACAAATGGCAATCGAAAATGCTGTTTCTAGCAATTTTTGATCCACATTCGTCGATTGTAAAGAGAGTTTTTGATTGCAGCCTACCCGGTGTGATATCCCTCCTCCATCAACAGGGATTAAGAGTATCCTTCATATGTATTGTTGTGGGACAAGGAAATCCCACCCGAGGACCAGAATAATTCGTCAGAAACGAGGCTCTGCCTAGTTTCTGACGAAATTATTAAGGTCCGAGGGTGGGATTTCCTTGTCCCACAACAATACATCATGATGGATACTTTTTCTCGCCCATTTTGTTACTTTTTAAGGTTTTATATGAATTCTGCCAGTTTCGCATAATTTTTTAGATTTTTTGTGTTTGTTCAAATCTAAAAAATAAGTTCACCAATGAATTTTCCAGATGCAGAAAAAGGTGTAAACATAGTTTAGCACCTAAAAACGGAAGCGAAATAGCATTTCAAGCGTCAGTTTTGTTTTTATTCGGGTTTGAAACTAACGTTGGTATCAGTATCTATTGACAAAGATGTCGTGGCGCCAAACTGTGTCAGTAACGTGCGTCACATTGTTGTTGCATTTTAGTGACGTCAGAAAATGTTTTTGACGTCATTCAACAATGCGAAAATGGCGGACGCACTAAATATTGCCGTTTTGATACTTCTACATAATATTTCGGCGTAATTTGCTCTGAAAACAGCCTAAATTTATATAATTTGGAGTCACGTGTATGGGATAAGCAGGTCATGTGGATGGGATAAGCAGGTCACGTGGATGGGATAAGGAAATTCCGCACGGCGTTTTGCCTATGGAACAGCTTGTCTTGAGCGAAAAGTGGGCGAGAAAACAATATCTCATGTGTTGACTCATATATTTCTATAAAGGAATGTATATAAGAGATTGTAGTAGAGATCACATACAAGAACATAGTGCAGTCCCTTTATAATGCTATTTTTGGGGCCCATATAAATGGACCGTGTTGTAAGTGAATCAGGTTATTAATTGACAATTTTACAAAAGAATTATAGGAAAATGACCATTTCCTATAATTCCTTTGTAAAATTCCATGGTAAAAAAACTGGAGCCACAACAAGACCGTGTTATATCTAAGATTTTACGAGGTGTGTTATAAAGGGACTGCACTGTTCATACATACATACATATACATTTAAATAGGGATAAAACCATAGTCAATGCAATAGGATATAGAAATCTGTACATATAAAATTTATCAAAACTAGATATAGTAAGCATGAACTTCTGTAGTACTCCCCGCAAGCTTATCTGTAATACTCCCCACTAACATGCAAATTCCCGCAATACTCTTGGCTAACAGGCGAATTCCTGCAAAACTCCCCGCTAATGTGCAAATTTATTACATGTATTAAGCATTACAAAGGTAGTATGCTAAATTAATGAATGTGCATCAATTTAAAGAGTCCTGCACATCAAGAGTAAAGAAAAGATAAGCATGTCTTATTTTTATGCAAATTTTGAACATTCAACTAACGTTTAAAGCACCACCTAAAATATTTAAGTCTAAGTAGAATTGAATCTCGTATTGTGTTTTGATATATTCAGAGTTCCCACAGAATTTCATAAACACAATTCCATGATTTTTCCATGATTTTCCATGATCAACAATGTAATTTCCATGACTATTCAATGCACAGCCTCCAACCTCCTCTTTTAGCAGCATGTTCACCATGCAGAGCATAAATGCGGAATGCAGCAGCAACAGCATGCTTGTAGACCATGCATGCATTTTGAAATAATTAAAACTTGAAACCACTCGTAGCCAGAAAACAAGTTTTAAGTTTTCTGGCTACTGGTGGTTTCCTCAAATTATTTCACAAAATTCCATGATTTTTCCATGAATATTCAGCTTTTTTCATATTCCATGATTTTTCCATGCATGGATTTTTTAGTGATTTTCCATGATTTCCAGAGCTTGTGGGAACCCTGTATATTATGCAGGAATAGTCCATTATGCTTTAATACCAGGATTAGTTATTGATAGATTAATGTTTTGTTGAAGTAAAGTGTCTAGTTTTGTGGTTCAGTTTAATACACATATTTACAATATCTAATATCTGGATATTTCAGCACTACACAGCATTGCAGATAGATATAAAAATGTACATAAAAATTCACTGTTATAAAAAGGTAATTAACAAATATGCTGGTTATACCAGTATTTGTGGTGTTAACGTTTCAAAGCAAATCTAGTTGTGATAAGGCATTAACATTGGAATAAAAACATTTGGATATACATAGCTACATTTTTTATTTATAACTCTTCATGGTGAAAATTATAGATAAACATGCCTTATTCAAAGTTTCAATATTCTAGCTACTGTCCTGCCAGCCAAGAGTGACAGTGAATTCATGTTTTGTTAACAAAGTTATCAGGGACTTATAATCGATAAATCACTTGTGTATTAATCCTATCGTCGGGATAGGATTAATACACAAGTGATCTACCAATTTGCCTTAGCTCAAGTGAAGTGTACACGTTAGTGCTTTACTTAGCAATCGTTAACAAAGTATAACGTCGCTGTCACTCTTGGTTGGCACGACAGTAGTTTCGGGCAGTCTGATCAAGGCCTATAAAGTTCACTCTCCGGAAAAATCTAAAAAAAAAATCAATATTCTAGCTATTCTCTAGTTTTTTGTTTATTTAAGGCCCCAATTGCAATTGGGCGGACTAGCCAACTTCATGTATTTTTTTTGGATAAATACAACATCAACAACAATATAAAAGGATATCTAAATAAACAAAGATTAATAATAAAATCATCCATTTCTCAGATCAAATAAAACAAAATTCACCTTAGCCCTTTGGAGCCACAACAGCTGGAAACACCAAAACGGGTACTTTAGCAAAACAGTGAAGACCAAGTTGAAATGAGCTGTGACATGAGATTTCCAACAATGTGGTATGTGCCATCAGCAAAGGCTCAGACCAGCCTGCGCATACACGCAGTCTGATCAGAGCGTTTGCTAGTCACTTAAATATTATTTGACTGTTAGTCTACTGACCGAATATCATTTGGAGTTTCTAAGCTTAAAAGGAGGCTGTACAGGCTCTTCTGAGTCTACACTTGTCAAAATGCCACATTGTTGGAAATCATGTCGTGCCTCAAATGTGCATTTCATCAGATTCTGCACTGTTTGCTATGGCAGAATAATCTTCAGAGGAAGTAAAATCAATATTTTAGGGAAATTTTAACATGTGACCCCTCAATATATATAATTGACTGTCCTGACTGAGCTGTAACAATCTTTTGGTCTAAAAAGGGGTAAGGCAGTGCTGGAGATAAGTGTACAGTACACATCAAAACTTGTATACAATGTGCAGTACACACCATAACTCATATAGAATGTGTACAGTACAAATCAAAACTTGTATACAATGTGTACAGTACACATCAAAACTCTTGTACAATGTGTACAGTACACGTCAAAACTCTTGTACAATGTGTACAGTACACATCGAAACTCATATGCAATGTGTACAGTACACATCGAAACTCATATACAATGTGTACAGTACACATCAAAACTCTTGTACAATGTGAACAGTACACATCGAAACTCATATACAATGTGTACAGTACATATCAAGACTCTTGTACAATGTGTACAGTACATATCAAAACTCATATACAGTGCTCCAGATAGCGTCCGTACAGACGTAAATTACATGTCCATTTTCCCCTAATACGGATAGAGTATGTACCGAATAAGGGTGTGTTTTTTTCTGTACGGTATGTTTTTACCTGCAACCCGTATTTCTCATCCAATTCGAATCAGAAGACGCTTGATAATTGAACTGATTTGTGGATCTATCAATATTAATGCATTCAGAAATCCAGAATCAACTTGCTGGACTGCTTACCGAGGTTTTATTTTTGCCTCAATACAAACTCCCCAATGTTCGGTTGCGTCCCCTTAAAGAACACGTGTTTTCAGAATAATATGTGTGCAGAAGCCACTCTCAGGGAGTTTCCTATCAGTTTGGTCCTTGTAATTTCATGTGAACCAGTCAAAGTTGAAAGTGAAAATAGAAATTTCTCGGAAGAGCAACGTGTTTACATATGGCAATAAAAACAATCATCAGGTATTCTTGCCAAGGGACATCACCGTTTTCATTGATTGATCAAACTGTACATGAAGACAGTTTTAAGTGCAAGTATGAGCTTTCATTAAAAATTTGGCTAAGCCAAAATAAATACATGTACTGATTGAAAATAGCTAGTACGGATCAAGTTTCATTTGGACTTGTACCCGTACTGATGGTAGTCAAAGTTATCTGGAGCACTGTCATATAAAATGTGTACAGTATACATCAAAACTCTTGTACAATGTGTACAGTACACATCAAAACTCTTATACAATATGTACAGAAAATTCGCGAATAGCGTTAAAAGACATACTTGCAACGCTAAACATTCCTGACAAGGGTGTGATTTACCTATATCAGTAATCGACAGAGTGATTTCGCAATTATTTTATTTTCACGAAACTTCCCATATGCCAGGTTTCGCGAAAATAAACCCCTTGCGAAAACTCCGAATTTACAGTATCTATGTGTACAGCTTGTAAGTAAACCTAATGTTATGGCTTGTTATACTGGAAAATGCCTGCAATCACAATCTATTACTTTAATGCCCGGTGTCTGTATAAATAATTTGATGAGGCCGTTTATTAGATTTATTAGATTTACACATTAGATTGAACAAAAATTTACATGCCCTACTTTTGATCCATACTATAAAGCACTTTTACCAAAATTGCCAAAATATGAGACCGCAAAATATAGTTTTTATTTCAGTTACACACTAAGCAATAAATTGACACTCACCCACCATATCGTCAGAAAACCACTTTTTGAATGGTAGGGTATGTTTCAACGTAGAGGAAATCACGTCTTAAAAGAAGCTACTATTAAAGGATAATAGGGAGCATATTCTTTCCCTTTTAAAATCAGCCCCTAACACAATAGAAAATAACTTTAAAGGGTATTAAATTGAGAAACCGCCAAAATTATACTGTACCAATAAAAAAGTGTCAGTCAATTATCAAATTTTGATGCCACAATTATTAATCCTTTACTCCACAAAAGCGCCTTTGGGTGCCGTTGAAATGAATTTTTTTTTAAAATATTATGAAAATGGAACAGTTGATCCTAGGGAGCAACTGTTCCATTTTCCATTATATTTTCATAACTATTGAAATGTAAAAAAATGTTTTTTTGAAAATATTTGAAAATTTGAATTATTTATAGAAAATGATGCAATGTTCTAAATATAGCATATGGGGTAAAGGGTAAAGTAGTTTACAGTACATGGTACTATGACATATATTTACATTTCCACTGCGCGTCTTTAAATGAACCTTTACATTTGAGATGTGGTTCATACCTTCATGAACAAATTGATTTAAGCCACACCCACATACGCGCAATCTGAACGGGCTAACGTCAAGTCCATCCAATAACGCTGCTTGTTTGCTGACGTTTGCGTGACGTTGAACATGTATCGCTATGACATTAAGCGCGGGAATTTGGTGTTTCGGCTATTCCAAACCCTACGTTATGCTTGATTTAATTAAAAATATCTGAAAAACCAGCCAAGTTAGGTGAAAATTGAAAATTGATACTTGACTGATGATATAAGATGTAAATATAAGTAATAAATTCAATTTTCGGAATTTCGGGCTTCACGTTAACTTTGCAAGAGACCCGAAGTATTCATGATTCCATGAACATTCCAAAAATTGAATTCATTTCTTAAATGCATAGCTTTAAAATTACAATGTATACAGATCAACAATACACATTGCATTCATGTACCATATGCATCCTTACACAGGTTTAGATAAACACAATTTTTGAGCGTAAGATTGTAAATATTTTCTTACCCATCAGTTTTAACATATGTTTTGGGTGCTCAAAAGAACCGTCTCATTGAGACAGTTCTTTTGAGTACCCACAACAAATGTTTTGGTTGAGAAATAAGAATATTATTATTTTTGCTACACACTCATAACTTAAGGCCTGGGTGATCCTTATTTCCAGAGCTGTTTAAAGTTAAATAAATGTTCCAAAATTTTGAACAACTTTTCTCTGTTCTCAAAAAAGATGGTGGTTTTCAAGGCTGGAACACTTAAAAAAAACTTGTCAGAATAACAAACAGGGAAAACACTAATCAGTCTGCTTTTCCAGAAGCAGTCTGATCTGGGTCTGCACTGTTTGTCTAGGCCTTTTTGACAGGCAACTTGTGCTTGAAATTTTAGAACATTTTTCAAAAAACAAATTCCTGCCAATCAGATTTATCATAACATCTTATCAACATCTTAAATCTCCATAAGTCCAGATAAGCAGATTTTTGATCCTATATTTCGGTTTAAACATGCTTTGGGTGCTAAAAAAACCCAACTCAGTGAGAGAGTTCTTTTGAGCATCCAAAACACATGTTTTGATTTTGGAAATAAGAAATAGTGAATGTAAATCAATTACTCATTCTTATCTATAGGCCTTGTCTCACTAGACTTTACGATTAAATAACATGTTTGGCCGACAATTGTAAATAGGAAATGAATTTTAACAACCTTGTGAGAAAATTCAATGCCTCAGAAGTGCTGAATGATAAAAAAAAGTTCTATAAAAAGTATAAGCGACTGTCACCGAAATTGTTTTTTTTTAAAAAAAGGGAAATATCATGATCATCCGTTTGATGCACACAATGTGATTGGTCAAGCCGGTTGTTACTATTTTTGTCATATGACATACTTAATGGGAGTAAACTCTACCTGTGAGGCCAAGGGTTAAGCTATTGAATCATAACCCCTGGTAGGACAAGATGGCTTTAGCATAAATATAAAGTGTTATCTTAGCCCATAAAGCGCCACCTATAATTTGCAGTAGACGACAATTTCAAGTTTTGCTGCTTTTTCAAAAATAACAAATAAGGCATGATAGTTCAAAAGAAACGTTTGCTGGCAGACGATTCTCATGAAATATCATACCTTATTTTTCTTCGAAAATTAGGAAAGATGTCACAAAGTAAGAAAGGGTGCAAAGATCAGGAATCGATACAATCAAGTACCACACCTGACCCAGGATACCAATGGGAAAGTGACAAACTCACAGAAGACACCACAAACGAGAGCCAAGAGGTCAGCCCTTTCCCAGCAGGTGACCACAAAGCACATATAAACAGACGCGCACAAAGACATAACAAACACAAGACAGAACAAAAACATAAAAGATCCGCAAAAGAAGTACCGCCTTGGAACGGTCAGTAAAATATTTTACTGGAGGGCTTAAACCGGTTTAACGGCGCCAACCTCACCCTTAATTCAGATGTGGATCAAGACACATAGATATTTGGTTTGCATGAAAGACCCCAAACTTATCAATGCATCATCTCCTAAAACATATAAATCAAGATATAACAAGGAGATAAAGCAAGGATAAGGACTCAACAGTAAATTAAACTGAATACCGGAGCAAAAGAAATACAACAGGTAAACCCCGGTGGGCCCGACAAACAGCCAAAGCATCAGGCCCCTACCATACTCAACAGTAAATTAAACTGAATACCGGAGCAAAAGAAATCCAACAGGTAAACCCCGGAGGGCCCGACAAACAGCCAAAGCATCAGGCCCCTACCACAAAATTCATTGTCTACTGCAGACCTGATTGGCCCTTTAAGGGTCAGTTATTAATCTGAAATAAATACTGTTTAAAGCAAAAAGCATAAGTAACTCTCACACGAAAAAAACACTCTACTTTGGTTAAAATAGTAATATATGTTACAAAATATAAAACAAATACAAACTTACACAAACCTCTAAAATCGTTTTAAGATATGTTTAAAATACCTGAAAAAAATTCTGCTTTCACATTTCATATTTGACAAAATATATCCATATTTTCTAAGAAGCCAGCTGATCTGTATCTACACTGTATAGGATTTTAAAACAAGGTATGTGTTCTGAGCTTATCAGGCCAAATATCGAAGGACTTGGTTTTCAATATAAAAAAAATCTGAAAATTGTAATTTTTTGTCGAAAAAGTTAATTTGACTAAAATAAGGTACATTTTGCTGTAAAATATTCTCCAGTGAATTTTATCACATGGTTTTAAAATAAAGGTTGATAAAAAATATTTTATTAAATTGTGTCTACTTAGGAATTAGATATTTAAATATACTAAACATTTATAAAAAAACTAAAAAAATGTTGGATAAAAACAGTTTTTGAGTGTACATGTACAGTAAAGCCTGTCTTAAGCTGCCACACAAAAATAGATAAAAAAAGGTCTTAAAGACAAATGGTAGCTTAATTAAGGCCAAAAGATTCTGCGATACTATTGGCCTGCATTATGCCAAAATAGCTCTTGAAAATCCAATTTTGAGTCGTCTTTTTGAGTGGCCGCTAACACAGGTTTTACTGTATATTTACATGTAACATTCAACTACATGGTTTCAGAGTTTACTATCTATTGCAGCCATCTGTCAATGTTACTGGCCAAAGCTAGGCAGAGGTCGTGAACATGGATGCAGGGCACAACTCTCAAACATGTGTTTAACCCTTCCTCGATGGAAAAGCCATAAATGAGGGCTTGGATGTGGCCCCGGATTTCTTTTATCAGTAAAAAAATAGCTTTTCTTTTTTCAAAAAACTTTGCCTTTTCTTTATATAAAAAGTTTTTCTTTCAGCATTCTTTTAATACCTAAAATAATCGAATAATGATTTTCTTTAATTCATATTTATTTTCATTATTTGGTCATTTTTCTCCTATCAGTAAAAATATGGCCATTTTTTCTTGTATAAGAGAACCCCATTCAAGACCCTCATAAACAGATACATGGATAAACAGTGTAAACCCAGATGAGATGCCACATTTAGTGGCATCTCAGCTATATCTGCACTGTTTGCCAGGATAAAAACAATCAGTAGGAACAGAAATACAAGACAATTTGATAATTGAGCCGAGACATGTGATTTCCCACAATGTGGCATTTTGACATCTGTAGACTCAGACAAGCCTGTGCATCCCCCTTTTAAGCTTAGAAACTCCAAATGATTCTCAGTCAGTAGATTTACTATCAAAGAATATTCAAGCAACTAGCAAAGGCTCTGATCAGACTGCGCATATGCGCAGGCTGGTCTGAGCCTTTGCTGGTTGCACATACCACATTGTTGGAAATCTGATATTGTGGCTCAATTATAAAGTGTAACTCCTTAAATACCATAAATGGGTTGTCCTAATCTCGATTATTTATGTTTTTCACATTGATTTTCGGCGATAACTTTTTTCTTATTAATTTTATCAAACCGTGTTCGCGATGAAAGTTGTAGAGAAAAATAAGCGCCAATTTCTCCAAACGGTTCTAACGTCCAAAATGCTGCAGTTAACTCTGCGCAATTAGACGCACTCTTTGAGCATTTTAAGCAAAGCGCAAATAAACTAAGTCAAACATGTCAGTCAAAAAGTTGCATTGCACCGCCCCGATTTACTTACTAAGGCGATGGATGGCTTGTTCAAATATATTGATAATCGCGCCTGATTCGCTCGTGCGTTAAGCTATTGGGGTCATCTAGAAGCTGTCCGTTTAGGAGCACGTGCATAAGAGAAAAATGGCACGTCATGAAATCCCAGCTTCTGTACTTACAGATGATCATGCTCAAAGTAGATTCTGAATATTCGGGGTACATTCTTAGTGTGCATACAACAAGATTTAACTATACACAGCCATTGAATAACAGTATATATACCCATTGTGAATATTCTTTTGAGATGAACCCTTTTTTTCACGCCTCTATGAAATTTATCTGTCAATAAACGACTTTGAAATTTTGGCTGAATTCAATGTTTTGCAAAATCTTCATCTATGTGCACAAAAATCTGTTTGCGCCACAAACTTGGAACCTTTTGGAGAAATTGGCGCTAATTTTTCTCTACAACTTTCATCGCGAACACAGTTTGATAAAATTAATAAGAAAAAAGTTATCGCCGAAAATCAATGTGAAAAACCTAAAAAATCAAGTTTAACAATATTGTATCAAGTTGGGTGGTAAATTCCATTCATCAAGATAGGGTTAAAGTAAATACTGTCACTCCTCTATTCATCTGTCTTCCTATATCTTTCTTCCTCCTTCTATCACAGTGAGAGCCCCCTAATTCTCAGCATACGGCGGTGGCTGGACTGGCTGCATAGCAAAGTCTGCACCGGGTGCTGAATAATAATGATAATAATAATAATAATAATAATAATAATAATAATAATTATAATAATAATAATAAAATAATAATAATTCAGTGCAATCCCCTTTATAACATACATGTACCTCTTTATAACACAGATTTGGATATTAAACAGACATGTTGTGGCTCCCAAATCTTTTTACCATGGAATTTTATAAAGAAATTAAAGGAAAATGACGATGAAATGCTGTTTATCAGTTACCACTCATATTAACTGAATTGTTGCACCTTGTCTGAAAAACGTTGTCTATCTCACGGCATGTGCCTTTATCAGGTCATGATGACATTGCACTTTTTGGATGATGTCGCTAATGACGCTGAATCAATACAAAAATCGAAAATTACGTCATATTGCTCGTTTGAAGAGTGAAACAATGGGTAAACTGATAAATAGAATACCAGGTAGGCATCTTTTATATCAAGTTCGCAAGCCTCGCGATGTCAACAAGCGTTCTCAAAGCCTTGCCTGGCAAACTGGATATCAAAAGACACTCAGGCCCTAATTTTTTTATCAGTTGATTTACAAACCCTTCTACTGTTAATTTCCGGAAAGTAGAGAAAAAATAAAATTTAATTTCTAAAATTTTTTTTTTATTTTATCCACTGACTCTAAATATTATTTGTTTCGTTGAGAAAGAATGTATTAATTTTTGAGGTTCTGCTGTGTATTTTTAAGAGTGACACTGTTACAAGTGATTGTCCTGCCCAGGTTTTTAGAAAAATGATGAAATATTAAAAGATTTAATACAGACTGTTGGTTTACCTTACTAGTTTTACTGTTTTTTCTGGAGATATTAAAAAAAAAGCTCAAGAAAAAACTAGAAATGTGCCCATAGGACATGGATGCCCCCGCTGATGTAAAATTTGCATATTATCACAAATAGTCCAAAATGACATATTTTATGTGGTGTTAAGCCTTGTGTCTAAGTAAGTTTGATAAAGTTCTGATAAAAATACTGGATTTAGATACTATACATCATAGAAATTAGCATTTTTCATCAACAAAGGGCAATAACTCATAATAGCAAATATGATAGCAAATAGACCATTTTCTCCTGAAAGCATGGCGGGGTTTAGTTATCAGAATAAAGCATGGCGCAATTTAGTTATCGATTCTGATAAAAAAAATATTCAACTTAGAGAGCTGACGTCATGTGAAATGGAGAATATTTATAAACCAAGGGCCATAACTACTGAAGACATGGTCCGATATGGACCATTATTGAACTTGAAGAAGTCATCATGGTACTAAACAATGTGACCAAGTTTCATAAAATTCTGATCAAAAATATTCAACTTAGAGTGAGGACGTCGTTTTAAATGGTGAATTTTCATAAACAAGGGGCCATAACTACTGAAAGCATGGTGCGATATAGACCATTATCGAACTTGAAGAAGACATCACGTTACTAAACAATGTGACCAAGTTTCATAAAATTCTGATAAAAAGTATTCGATTTAGAGAGCGGACGTCGTTTGGACAGACGTACCTACGTAGGTACTTAAAGAACGTAAGTACGGACGGACAGACAGGGGTAACACTTAATGTCCTGGCCATTATCATGGCGGGGTCATAAAAAGCTCTGAAAATGACCAGTCAACTGGTCATTTTCAGAGCTATTTTTTGGTCCCTCTGACCCTAAATCTGAAATTTTTTTCCAGTTAATCAACTGATAAAAAAATCTGGCCTCACCTATTCTCTATTTACAACATACAAAACCACTAATTTCTCAGTTAATCCAGGTGAAATTTCATTCACTCTTTGCATGCTGGGCAATTTTTCATGGTTTTATTGTCATCAGCAGACTTTTTTTCTTCAAAATAATTCTTTCAGGAACACTATCGAAGTGTCAAAAAGTTGAAATTATAGGAAAATGACCATGAAATGCTGTTTATCACATGACGTCGCTTCTGGGAGTGATATAATGCTATGCAATAAAATCGATAAACCACAAAATTTTGGGGAAACATTGAAGTCTACAACAATGTTGCTTACATAATGACATGATATTTGAGGTTTGCATGCCAATAATACAATTTTTAATTAAAAATGTCATGTGATAAATAGAATCTAACAATCATGCTCCTGTATTATTGAATTTATTAAACCTGTTGCGAAAAAGTAATAAAAATGCACAGGAAGCCTCGCATTGGATCACTTTTCCCCAACTTGTTTGCTCCTGTATCCAGGTGAAACTTCATTGACTCTTTGTATGCTGGGCAATTTTTCATGGTTATATTGTCATCAGCGGACTTTTTTTTCAAAAAAAATTCTTTCACGAACACTTTGTAGGAAGTTTAGATACATGTATGATACTTTCCAAAAGGGAATCACAAAGGTGCTGATCAGACTGCGTGGATGCGCTGGCTGGTCTGCGCCTTTCATGTTGGCAAACCCCCAAAGAGAGGTTTTTTCTTTTCATTAAGTGTCAAAAAGTTGGGATCCAGATCAGGACTGAAATTCTGTCAATCCTGAACTAGTGCAAACTGCTTGCAAATGTTTTTAGCAGATGACAAAGGTTGCCACCAGTCAGGAAAGAGTTAATCATATGGTTTTCTTGAATGAATGGAAAACAGTGTGGATTCTGATTACAGTAAATGGCTATTTAAGTCATCATAGTTGTTTGAATCACTAACTGAGGACAAAAATCATATTTGTTTTGTTTGTTTGATTTGATTCTTTATGTCCCAGTCAAAAGCTTTTCAGATATATCAGGATGGGTCTTCCTGGGTTGAACTAATACTAAGCAAGGATTAATGTGTCTTGTTCCAGGACATGACCCAGTTCATCATATTTGTAATGAAATGGGCCTCGACGCGAGAAAACCTGTCTTCGGGGATTTGCGAACAACACAGGTGCAGACCAGCCTGCGCACAGATGAAAATTCAATTTATTAGCTAGTCTCTATAGCTGAGGAAACTGTTTTTAATTTCGCTTTGTCGGAAACTCCGAAGACAGGTTGTGTCGCAACGAGGCCCAAATGACACATGATAAAAGCTATCTAAAATTGATATGCTGTTACCCCTTTGTATATGGGGAAACCCCTTAAACGGGTACTTTTAAAAACAGTGAAAAGAGCTGCCTGATCTGGGTCCGCTCTGTTTGCAAAAGCGTTTAAACTTAAAAAGGTGTCTCTATGAGCTCGAGGTTAAGGGGTAATGGTAGACCACTCATGTAAGATCCTCTTTCTATAATGCCAAAGGTTTAAATCATACAAGAAGGTGGACAAAAAGCCATTATTTCATGTCAAGAGTCAAATACAGTAAAAACTGTCTTAAGCTGTCACTCAAAAAGAAGACCAAAAATTGGTTTTTAAGACCGATTATCACTTAATGCAGGTCAAAAGTATTGCAGAATGCTCTCTTCGAGCATTCTGCAATACTTTCGACCTTCATTAAGCTACCAGTTGTCATTTTGAAAGAGGTTCTTTTTGTCTATTTTTGAGTGGCCGCTTAAGACAGGTTTTACTGAGCTTACCAGTAGCAGGTTTGTTCTCCATGCCCGGTGCTGCTGGGTAACCCTGAGGAGGTGGTTGGTACCCTGCCTGAGCAAACCCTGGTTGGTACCCAGCTTGAGGGTAAGCTCCAGGCTGGGGATAAGGATACGTAGCAGGTGCTGCTTGGGCTGGATAGGTACCGGGCACGGCTACAGTAGCTGGTTGCTGGCCCCTATAGACTGTTCCGCCGGTAGCACGTCTTTTGTTACACACACAGCAAACAATGATGGTGATCACAACGGCGATCAGGACAATCACGCCAATCACAATACCGATGATGGCATAGACTCCAATCACAACAGACTTGACAAAATCATCGATATGACCTACAAAGGAACATTTAAGGTAAAAAAAGATCTGGCAACCATGTTTTTCAACAGATCACATTTATTTTAGCAATCCTGGTTGAGGGTCACCACCAAATTATTTTCAAATCGGCCAAGCAGTTTTTTTTACAAGAATAATATTTTCCTTTTTATTTTAGATGCCATGGCAACCAAAATTCTGCATGAAATATGGAAATCTTTTAGCAGCTTTGAGAGGGGACCACCCAAGGATCATCTCTGTAAGTTTGATGAAATTCTACTAAGTGGTTTAGGCAGAGATGTTGTTTAGAGAAATTGTTGATAGACGATGGACGGACAATGGACATCCTATGATCAAACAAGCTCACATTGAGCCTATGGCATTGAGCTAATAAAAATGGGAAAGAAGTTTCTTGCACATCGGATAAGGATATCTGAGATTTTACCCTGGGTTAGAAAATCTTATCTAACCCAGGCTATCTTACCAAGGCTGTCACATGAGGGCTACATACATTGGTTGTATTGAAATTCACGCGCATTGTCGTCAAGTGACGTCATTGTTATGTTAAAGTGACATCATCATGTGAAATTGTATCTTAGCATATTAGGGACTTCTGGAAGCTTATTTTTAAAGATACACAGTGGTGAGCAAGAAAAAATAATTCATTAGTGTGAGGGTAGGATATAAATATCCGTCACTCGGGATCACCGTTTGTCATAACGCGGCAAACATTGTGATGCCAAACGGTGATCCTCGGGACAGATTTTTTATCCTACCCTCACACTTATGATAGATTCTTATAATACATACCAGGTGGGATATATTGGGAAATAGACAGTCAAATAAACCAATCCACAGGAATTAGATAGAGCATTTAGAAACAAGGGCAGGAAATTAGATTTTTTGGTTTGGTTTGATTCTTTACATCCCAGTCAACAGCTATGGTCATGTCAGGATGGTTAATTAAGCTAACCATACTTTTTTCCTAGGCAAGCTTGACTAAGCTGTTAACCAGTACTTCTTGCACATGCTTTCCCTTGTAATTGACAATAACCCTTCTTGAATCAGCGGAATTGAGGAGAATGACCGTAGAAATTATTTCATAATCAAGCTACACGAAAGAATTGGACCGGGCCGGGATCAAACTCGGGACCCCTGGATCTGCACATGTTACCAACTGCGCTATGCGGCTCAGTAGGAAATTAGATACATCAGCTAGACATTCTAAAATAAACCATTTAACAGAATTTAACTGTTTGTCTACCGGAAACCCGGAAAAGGGTACTTTTACGAACAGTGTAAACCCAGATGAAATGCCGCATAATGCAGCATTTCATTAGGGTCTACACTGCTTGTTAAGGAAAAAACAGATCTTCAGACATAAAAAATACAATATTTTTTAAAATTATAACCTGACATCACTAGATATATACAATGGACTATCCCAAGTTTATTGTATCAAACCAAAGGGAAGGATCCATTAGTATACAATGGGTTAAGGAGTCATCAAAGGGAATCTAGACACCAAATTTGTATTCATGGGTGGAAATTGGTAACAAAATATTATTTTCAAACTTGTCTCATTACCCTATGGAATCTCCCACATCCCTTGAAAAAAAATCAATGAAATACTTACTATCATCAGTTTGTGTAACCTTTAGATGTATGTTGGCTGATGAAGAAAAGCTGGATTCAAATGTTATCTTTATGGAACCGTCTAAAGCAGGACACCATTTGCTTGCAGAAGAATCAGAGCAGGAGTAAGTCTGAAAAAGGCAAAATGGTTGAGGTAATTTACGCTTACTAGACATTCTAGACTGAGTTGACCCTTTGCTCCTTGGGCTGTTTTTAGATCATGACATCATTTTCTATTTTTAGACAACATTGAAAAAAATCAAGAAAAAATGAAGTTAAATTTTGAATACTTTGGAAAATGTAATGGAAAATGAAGCATTTGCTCCAAAAGAGTGACTGAGTTAATATTTGTACTTTCTAGACTGAGTTTATATCAGCACTTTCTAAACTGATTTATTTAACATTAGCACTTTCTAGACTCAGTTTATATCTACACTTTCTAGACTGAGTTAATATTAGCACTTTCTAGATTAACTTAATATTAGCACTTCCTTTCTAGACTAAGTTAATCTCAGCACTTTCTAGACTGAGTTAATATTAGCACTTTCTAGATTAACTTAATATTAGCACTTCCTTTCTAGACTGAGTTAATATTAGCACTTTCTAGACTAAGTTCATTTAAGCACTTTCTAGACTGAGTTAATATTAGCACTTTCTAGACTGAGCTAATATTAGCACTTTCTAGACTGAGTTAATATTAGCACTTTCTAGACTGAGCTAATATTAGCACTTTCTAGACAGAGTTAATGTTAGCACTTTATAGACTGAATTGTTAGCACTTTCTGGACTGAGTTAATTATAGAACTAAGTCTTTCTAGACTGAGTTAATATTAGCATTTTCTAGACTCAGTTAATGTTAACACTTTCTAGACTGAGTTAGTATTAGCATTAATATATCAGTACTCTCTAGACTGAATTATTAGCACATTCTGGACTGAGTTAATAATAGAACTAAGTCTTTCTAGACTGAGTTAATGTTAACACTTTCTAGACTGAGTCAATATTAGCATTTTCTAGACTCAGTTAATGTTAACACTTTCTAGACTGAGTTAATATTAGCACTTTCTAGACTGAGTTAATATTAGCACTTTCTAGACTGAGTTAATATTAGCATTTTCTAGACTCAGTTAATGTTAACACTTTCTAGATTGAGTTAATATTAGCACTTTCTAGACTGAGTTAATATTAGAACTTTCTAGACTGAATTAATTTATCAGTACTTTGTAGACTGAATTATTAGCACTTTCTGGACTGAGTTAATAATAGAACTAAGTCTTTCTAGACTGAGTTAATATTAGCACTTTCTAGACTGAGTTAATATTAGCATTTTCTAGACTGAGTAAATGTTAGCACTTTCTAGACATAGTTGACCTCAGCACTTTCTGGACTGAGTTAATATTAGCACTTTCTAGACTGAGCTAATATTAGCACTTTCTAGACTGAGCTAATATTAGCACTTTCTAGATTAACTTTATATTAGCACTTTCTGGACTGAGTTGATCTCAGCACTTTCTAGATTGAGTTTATATTAGCACTTTCTAGACAGAGTTAATGTTAGCACTTTCTAGACTGAGTTAATATATCAGCACTTTCTAGACTGAAATATTAGCACTCTCTGGACTGAGTTAATAATAGAACTAAGTCTTTCGAGACTGAGTTAATATCAGCACTTATTAGACTGAGTTAATATTAGCATTTTCTAGACTGAGTTAATATTAGCACTTTTTAGACTGAGTTAATATTAGCACTTTCTAGACTGAGTTAATATCAGCAATTTTCTAGACTGAGTTGTTATTAGCACTTTGTACAGTTATCAGCATTTCTACACAGTTGTTTCTTGACTGAGTCACAAGCATTTTCTATACTGAACTCTAGGTCCAGCTTGGCAGCTGTCAATCAAATTTATGTCTTTCATGAAGCTATGAACAGTTGAGAAAATCTAAAGATACATTAGAGGCCTGCTCTATAATGTAGATATTTCTTTATGATCACTAGGGTAAGATTTTGTTTATCATATGACCTTTTAAATGTGATTTTATTGCCCACAAAGTTTGTTTATTTCAATGAAAATTTGCATTGTTGTAACGGGTGTGTCGTCCTGATGCTACTTGTTCCCGCCATAATTGTTATGTAACGTGTGGTCATAACATAATTTATGATATGACGTTATCCACTCAATAACAGTAAGGTCATTGATAAACATACATGTGATAAGTTCAAAAAGAGCACAAGTCAGATTTTCTTCTCATTTCATGGAGGTTTTTAAACTAGACCTACTGCCCTGATAGGCATTTATACCCCCGGCTGTGACCTCTAGCCCCACCCTGGGGCATTTAATTATAAGGTACAAAGTCACAGAGCAAATGTCAACCCTAAATAGTACCTATTGTTCAAATACAAATTATTCCATATAAGAAAAATCACAAAAAAAATCTAAAGATGTCCTAGATTTTCACCTCCAGCATTGACCCAAGCATCTGGAGCTGTCAAATGAAAGCAAGACATGTATGTTACCAGTTGTCTAAATATGAATGCCTTCAAATAAAACTTGGGAAAAATATCAAATAGTTGGTAAGATATCTGCATTAGTCAGTTTCTCAGCCCTGCAAGGATTGCCCCAAGGAGACAACAGCATATGTGAGGTTTTGCATCCTGCTGTTGTGTCATTGGGCAAGCTGTTCTGAAGGATAAAAAACTCATAACTGAAATATTGTTGAAAGTTGGCACGCACACTGTGACACACAAACTGTGTGTCACAGTGTGCGTGTCAACTTTCAACAATATTTCAGTTATGGTCAAACTTACCCTGTCAGGAGAATATGAGGACCACTGGTTTTCAAAATATTTCACAGTCACATCACAGCTTGATATGTCAAACTCCTTTTCTTCCACACAGAGGTAATTCAGTGAATATGCATCCACTTGGATTTCACACGTGCCGCTCATCATTCCATTGAAATATATGTCCAAGTCCTCGTTGGATGATAGATAAATTGATTTGCAGTCTAGCTGACTTGTAACTCTCAATGTCCCTGCAAAACATGATGCCGATGCAAATAAAACGATACCATATGATATGAGCCGCGACATACTTCCAACATGTGGTATGTGTGACCAGCAAAGTCTCAGATCAGCCTGCCCGTACAAGCATTATGATTGGAGCCTTTGCTTGACACATAAATATTCTATGACTGTTAAGCTACTGAACACCATTTGGAGTTTCTAAGCTTAAAAGGAGGCTGCACAGGTTCATCTGAGTCTACACTTGTCAAAATGCCACATTGTTGGAAATCACATGTCACAGCTCATATGTTTATGTGCACAATGAATGCTAAATAAGAATCTATTATGAGTGTGAGGGTGGGATAGAAAAAATCTTTCCCGAAGATCACAGTTGGGCATCACGAGGCTTGCTGAGTGATGACAAACGATGATCCTGAGTGACGGATTTTTCTATCCTACCCTCACATGAATAATGGATTCTTTTTCTTGCTCACCAGTCAACACTGTTTTTTTATTTTAAAATAAGCTTCCAGAAGTCCCTGAATACGGTAAGATGCATTTTCACAAGATGACATCACTTTAACATAACAATGACGTCACTTGACGACCATGTGCAAGAGTTCCAATACACCCAATGTATAATGCCCTCACATGACAGTCTGGGTAAGATAGCATGGGTAAGATAAGATTTTCTATCCTAGGGTAAAATCTCAGATATCCTTATCCGGTGTGCAAGAACAGTTGTTTACATAGCAGTCGAATCTTTAAAAATTCAAGTCCTTAAGACTAGAGGTTTCATTCTGTTTTATTGAAAATTAGAATTATAAGATCCCCCAAATAATGATTATTACATGTATCAGTGTTTTACTTTCCAACATATTTTTGGGTGCGTAAAAGAAACATCTCAGGTAGATTTTTTTAACGTTCCAAATTTATGTTTAAACGAAAGTAAAATTGTTAATGAATAAGCGGTATTCTTTGGATCCAGTGTGTTCTAAATTTACATCAAATTTGCAAGTAATTCGAAAAAAATCAGAGTTCGAATTTTCGAGTTTTTACTGATGTGAACTTCTGATTTCGAATCAGTCCATTTAACTGGATTCATTCAGGGCTTACCCTAGCTCAGAATTTGTTGTAGCCAACACTTCGTTTAGCCAAAAAGTTGGAGCCAAGTGAAATCACTTTAGTCAAGATTTTAGCCAGAAAGTAGTATCAAGAAGTTGTTCTGTATTTAACTCTTTGCCAGCTAGTGGCAACTTTTGTAATCTGCTGATAACCTTTACAAACAGTTTGGACCCAGATCAGGCCTGAAAAAACGTCGGGCCTGATCTGGATCCAAACTGTTTGACACCCTGATGGTATTGAAAAAATCCAGCCATCAAAGAGTAAAATATGGCACAATAATAAAGAGTGAAGGAAAAAATAAAAGCAATAATGGCAAATCTGCTGATCAAAATACTCTTTTTTGCAAATATGTAATTTTTGAACCACCTAGAGTGTATTTTTAGCCAATGACTTTTATTTGTTTGTCTGATTGATTTGATTGTTTATGTCCCATCAAAAATCTTTCAGTTAAACAGGGACTGGTCTTCCTGGGTTAAACCAGTACTAAGCTAGGATAAACGTGTCCTGCTCAAGGACCACAACGCAGTGACGCCGGTGAGGCTCAAACCCGCGGCCTCTTGGTCTTGAGTCAAGCACTCTACCTCTGAGCCTGGGGTGACTGCGCTCCCTGACTTATCTTTGTAGCCACTCTACAATGGCTAATGGCAGGGTGAGCCCTGTCATTTTTCTATCAATATGGATGAAAAACAGAGTGGATTCTGATAAACCAGCTTCTTTAGACTGGCTCCAGTCCTTAAAACAATTTTTCAACAATGTGTCAAAAACAGAGCCATCAGAGTTAGACTGGCTACAAGTATATGATAATGACACATTGTTGAAAAATTGTTTTAAGGACTGGAGCCAGTCTACAGCTTCATCTACACTACAAATTCAAATGTGGGTTTAACTCTTTCCTTGCTAGCGGTGACTTTTGTCATCCGTTGATAAACTTTGCAAACAGTTTGGACCCAGATCAGGATCGACAGAATGTGAACTATGTACGCCTGTACGTGAAGATCATCCACATTAGCTCTGGGGATTCAGTTCAGATCAGGTCCGTCATCTCTGGTCGATGATTTGTAAATTAATTTTAAAAAAAAATGTTAAGAATCTTACACAGTGAACAACCTTCAGGGACAGAAATACATCATACATTTGATGTTTTGTAAATTAATTTAAAAAAAAAATGTTAAGAATCCTACACAGTTAACAACCTTCAGAGACAGAAATACATCATACATTTGAGCCACGACTTGAGATTTCCAAACAATGTGGTATATGGGATCAGCAATGGCTCAGACCAGCCTGCGCATACGCACAGTCTGATCAAAGTCAGATCAGAACAATTTGTCCACTGATTACACTGATGTCCACTGACACGTGTCCACTAGCAGCCAATCATTGCGCTTTATTTTGAGTTTGAGACTACTCAAGTTTACAACCTCCGGGCCAGGACTGATATTGTGTTGGTTTGAATTTTGGACCAAACAGTTTGCAAACTTAATGTAATCAGCCGACGTATTGTTCTGATCTGACTCTGATCAGACTGTGCGTATGCGCAGGCTGGTCTGAGCCATTGCTGATCCCATATACCACATTGTTTTGAAATCTCATGCCGCGGCTCAAATGTATGATATATTTCTGTCTCTGAAGGTTGTTCACTGTGTAGCATTCTTGAACATTTTTTTAAAAGATAATTTACAAAACCTCAACCAGAGATGAAAAGGCATACACAAAGGTTTAGATAAACAAATGTTTTGAGCGTAAAATTGTAAATACATGTATTTTCTTAACCATCAGTTTTAACATCAGTTTTAACATGTGTTTTGGTTGAGAAATAAGAAAATTAAATTTTTGGTAAAGGCCTCCTGATACAAATAAACCAGCATGCATAGATTTTAGCTGCAGTTTCCTTTTTCAGGATTTTTTTCTCTATCCCTTAATGCGCCAATTGCAACAAAAGTCGTCTGCTTTTCTCGTCTACTGAAATGTTTAAGAAGCCTCTATGGCAAGCAGTGTGGTCCCAGATCAGACTGCTCATATAGGAGCAGTCTGTTCTGGGTCCACACTGTTTGCTTTTATACTTAATTTGTCAGTAATGTTTGGCAAATATTTGCAGCAGACGACTTCAGCAGATGATATTTTCTTGGAGCTTTAAGGGCTAATATTGGAAAAACAACATATCCTTGGGTGATTTGTGCACTTTTTTATACCAAACCCTGTTTTTAGCATGGCACCAATAACGACAGTCCAGCACACCAAGTCAGAAAACCATGTATGCAATAGCCAATGAAAAGTTGTTGTTGTGTGACGTTCCAAAAGCTCGTACCTCAATTAGACAAAATTACCAGTTCTAAAACCTTGTAGATGATTATGTAAAGAACTTTAAGGGGCTATTTTGGCCATACTAAGAGGCTAAAACATAAAAATTGTTTCTCACCAATTTCTTCTTATTAGTAATTAGAACAATAGCCAAAGTGTAAAAGTTTGGAATTAATTTTGACTTTTACCATTGCTATATGGTAAAAAATGGCCACCAAAATAGGCTGAAAATAGGAAAGTGGCCATTTTGGAGCAAATTTGGGACATTTGACTGAGAAATGAACATAGAGCACAAAGATATTTTAACAGATGATGAGAGTTACCACGGGGCACAACATACTGAAAGTTTTTTTTTGTATTTATCTGTGCTGATATCTAATTCTTAAAAAATGGGTTTCCCAAAGCCTTAAATTTGGTCCAAAATGGTGATTTTGCTATTTTAAGCCTATTTTGTCGGCCATTTTTGTTACCAAAGCAACAGTAAAAGTTAACTACATGACAGAATTATATCCTTGGATTATTCTTCTAATCAACCAATCAGAAGAAATTGGTGAAAAGCAACTTACAGTTTTTGGCTCCAGAGGGGAGCCAAATTAGACCCTTGAAATGTATCTAGCTCTTTGACAAGACAAAAATATCGTAAGATTTATCTTGTTTAATACTGAGGGGGTTGCAAAAGGTGCCTATGAATATTTTCTCGTGAATAAGTTTGCCATGAGAACTTGTTTCTCGCCTTCAATCAGATTATTTACAAAAGTGCTGCAGATATGAGAATTTGTAAACAGGATTCTTTTGTGGATTTTGCTTTTGACAGGATTTTGTCCCTATAAATAGAACTGTACACACACGTAACATGGATAAATCAAATGCAGCTTACACATCTCAAAAGACAGTTTTACCTTTAGTTATCATTTTCAGCTATTTTATTTCCGTAAAACCTGACTACAGCGGCCACTCAAAAAAAGACATAACAAAGGTCTTAAAGGCAACTAATAGCGTAATGAAGGTCGAAAGTATTGCAGGATGCTCTCTTGGAGCATTCTGCAATACTTTTGACCTGCATTAAGCGATAATCGGTCTTGAAAATCAATTTCTGGTCTTCTTTATGAGTGTTCGCTTAAGACAGGTTTTACTGTATATAGCAACTTGTCTTGATTGAGTTTTAAAAATTGGCAAAATTTCCTATCTGCAATATGAGGTTACAAAATCTTGTATATTTTTTTTTATAAGTATCACAATCCGCTAGAAACATAAAACCCTGCCAATGTACTACTTAGGGACAAGTGAGGGTCTGGATGGGGTATAATGATTAGTGAATAATGGCCCTTTTTTATAATGAATAGTGAATAATGAGCCAAAACAATAATGAATAGTGAATAATGAGTGCCTAAAAATAATGAATAATCCTATTTTTTTAATAAATAGAAGAATATTAATGAATAGTGAATAAAAAGATTTTTTAATAAACTATGGGGTTTATTTTAATGAATAACCCAAACTTTTAATGAGATGAATAATAGGCTAATTTAATGAATAGTGAATACCAGACCACCCCCCATCCAGACCCACACTACTCGCATCCTTTAAATAAACTTAAAAAAATGTTTGCAATCTGTAACTCACAAGAATAATATCAAAAACAAACAATCCAGATTTTTTTGTCTCTCTTGTTCAATTTACTTAAGTGCACTTACAAGATTTTTGTAAACAAACCAAAAATATGTACAATGTAATGTACAAGAAAATTGCTGTTCAAATATTGATGCATCTAGCTTCATAACTTTCCTTACTTACAGTAAAACCTGTGTAAAACCGCCACTCTCAAAAATACCAAAATTGGTTTTCAAGACTAATGATCGCTTAATGCAGGTTAAAAGTATTGCAGAATGCTCCCCTTGGAGCAGCAATACTTTTGACCTTCATTAGCTACCATTTGTCATAAAGATCTTTGTTTTGTCTACGTATTTTTGAGTGGCTGTTTTACACAGGTTTTACTGTACATGTTACAATAAGATGTGTTATATTTCTTGAAAGAGAACCATTTGCTTTCTTGTGTAAATGTTGTTAACAGACATAACGAAAAATAAAGCATACTTCTTGACTTATTGCCATTCATATGTTGATCACTCCAGTACACTAAGCTATTTCGTAGACAATTTTCAACACTCAATATATAGTGTCATATCTTTGGAAGTATTACAGTGCCATATCTTTGTAAGTATATTAATTAGATGTATAGGTTATAGATATTATTTACAATTTTAAAGGAATTGAGTGGGAACAAGCGCAGCGAGTGAACCACTTTATTCCATTATAATTATAATATATGATCTATGACCTACTTATAGTTTACTCCTCCTTTTTCATGACTGTGCCTTTGGAAATGGTCGCATTGACCACTTCATGGATTTACTTAATGATTTACTTCATAGATATAACAAATATTGACAAAACATGTGATTAAGTTGGCCAAAGATTTATTTTTTCTGTGCAACCTGATTGGTTGTGAAGCTTAGGAGTAAACTACATGTATAATTTTGTTTGTTTTGTTGCTTTACATCCCAAGTCAACAGCTATGGTCATTGCGGGACGGTCAGTTCACCTAACCACACTTTTTCCTGGGCAAGCTTGAACAAGCAGTTAACCAGTACTTCGTGCGCATACTTTCGCTTGTAAATGACAACAACCCTTCTTGAATGATTCAGCGGAAGGGAGGAGAATGATTCAAGAAGGGTTGTTGTCAGTTACAAGCGAAAGTATGTGCACGAAGTACTGGTTAACTGCTTGTTCAAGCTTGCCCATGAAAAAGTGTGGTTAGGTGAACTGACCGTCCCGCAATGACCATAGCTATTGACGATAAGAATTGCCATTAAATTTCAGCTGCAACTTTTTGTGATACTCTAGTAGCTGCTTGTAGGACAAAATCAATATATTTTCGATTTATTGCTGAGCAAAGATGGGGTTTGTGACAAAGTTACTTACAGAAAAAAGAAACTAGTGATCTGCTGATGACGTATTGATGTATAGTGCTGTATTTTAGCTCTTGGTTTGTGCTGAAAATATGCTTAACTAGTATAAATGTTGCTTTTGGTATTTTGTTGGAAACAATTTTAAGGTAGTGTTTTGTTTACAATTAGTTTGCAAATATCAGAAGATGTTGTTGAAAAGGATTGGATGTTCTAAACCATATAAGTCTAACATTTTCTACCCTTAAACTGGAAATGGACAGGTCTAATTGAATGAATAAGAGTGGTAGATTCCATTTGGCTCAAAATATGTCTGATTATTATAACATTAAGTTAACAGCAGCTGAATCCTTTCATCAAAATATGTGGTGACATAGCAAGAAAAATCAAAGACATTTCATCTTTTTACAAAAAAATAAAAATATATTCATCATGGAATTTGTTAGTGTACTGGAAAGGCCCTCATATAAATAGCTTTATTATATACCTATAACTGACACGACTTTAGAAATGTCCGTTTTCTGGCAATCTGATACAGAAAGCCGGATCAACAAACTGAGGTTTTCTGAATCCATATCACTATCCTTTAAAACGAGGCTAACGTCGGTTACCTGCTTTTGCGGCGACGGTACGTAAAGTAAATTGCAAGCATGGAACCAGAGACGGAAAGCATGTTGACATGACGTCAAGAAACGTAACGTGATGGCAAACGTTCCCGCAATTTTTCGGGATTACAGACTTGAGCAGGTTTTAAAATCAGAAGGAATGTCAGAAAAAAGGCATATAATAAACATATTATCATAATAGTAACTTGATCTGGCGTACAGAATATCACTTCTCGTGGATGAGGCCATACCATTGGATCACCCAAGACGCTTGGCGTCTCAGGTGATCCGATGGTATGACCTCATCCACTGGACGTGATACAGTACGCCAGATCAAGTTACTATTGTGATAATGTGTATATATTGTATTTTTCATTATGCCTACACACCTCCAGATAAGAGTGCATAATTGAACATTATCTTTCTCATTTCTCAACCAAAACCTTATCCTAGCTTAGTACTGGTTCAGCCCAGGAAGACCCGTCCCTGTTTAACTGAAAGATTGTTGATGGGACGTAAAGAATCAAATCAAACAAACAAACAAATCAACCAAAACATATGTTGTGGGTACTCAAAAGAACCATCTCGTTGAGAACCCAAAACACATGTTTAAACCAATAGATACAGAATAAAATACAATATTAGGAGGTAAATAGTTCTTTCTAGAAATGTACATAACATGTATTTTGCCAAACCTTGTCTGTGAATATTGTTTCTTGGCAAGATGCATTTATATTTGAACAGTACTTAGACCCAAATTTCAACCATCTATCTCATAAGCAGGGTTCAAGCTGGGCTCTGACAGTAGGGAGAAGTGACTTCTCCTTCAAGGAAAATTAGGGAGAAGTGACAGTCAGATAGGGAGAAGTTATAGCTCACAATTATGGCATTTTCTGTCAGTTTAGAGGCAAATTAGCCATTACTCATCACTAAATGGAAGGAGAACTAAGATGTAGTAATGCTGTGGTAGTAGATTGTCACCACAGCTTGCATTTGTCTGGTGACAGAATGAAAATGAGTCTCCCTAAAAAAAAAATTTTTTTAGGGAGACTCCGACTTCTCCCTGGGTCCCAATTAGGGCGAAATTTTGGCCCTTATGGCGACTTTTTCGCCCTAGTCACCCCCTAGCATATTCCCTGATAAGTGAAAGATACATAGTACTTACTACTGTCAACATGACCAGCTAACACAGCCACAAACACCAGTGCAAAAAGCCCTTTCATCATCTTCTGGAAATAGAATAAATAAACATATGAGCCTCAACGCAACAAAATCTGTCTTTGTGGATTCCGACAAAGCAAGACTCAAACCAGCCTCCTCGCCCTACTGAAAAAATTACCAAATTTCATTGAAATTAAAGTGTGTGTCAATGAAGTTAAAAATTTCAATGAAATTTCATTGTAATTTCAGTGACCAGTCATCCACTAGTAAAATTTCACTGGAATTCCACTGAATTTTCAATGGGCACTAAGATTTCACTGAAATTTCAATGAGCATTGTGACGAAGTAAAGTTCACCTAACCACACTGTTTTCCTGGACAAGCAGCTGTTAACCAGTAATTGCTCAGGGCTCTCAGACACCATTTTGGCAATGCGGCCGGGGCCCATGAAATTGGGAAAATTAGTGGCGTTTTCGTTAAAATTGGGAAATTTTACATTGTCCTTATGAATGAAGTTTCCATTGCTAGATTGATTCCAATAATTAAACTTACCTTAGTGTCCTATGAGAAAAGGGAGATAAAGAAGCAAGCGTGATTGTACCCTAATAATTGGTGAATTGTAAATATGTAACAATATGATGGAGACCCAAAAAAAAAAAAAAATTTTTTTCTGTCAAATTGGGATTTTTTGTCTAACCTTGGGAAAAAACCCATACTTTTTGGCATTGGGAATGGGGCCAAATTTCGGCCCCAAAATCGGGTGATCGAGAGCCCTGTTCGTGCACATACTTTCGCTTGTAACTGACAACAACCCTTCTTGAATCAGAAGAAGATGTACTACCTGGCAGTACTTGTCAAGTTTCAATGTTCTCTGGGGCTGAACCAGCCCTGGCATTATAAATTTTTTTCATGCTTAACTCAATTGAGCATTAACTTTATCATGCCCATAAATGTTAAAATGCCAGCAAATGATTGGATTTAAACATTTATAAGCAAGATGAATACATCTGAGAATTTGAAAGCAAGCATTTTAGTTTTGTCCTGCAGTGGAATTGCATGCCAAGTGGAGTTGAGCATTAAAAAGTTTTGTAATCTCAAGGCCTGGTAACTTGTTTACAACTGCCCTGCTAGCAAACTCATATGACGGGTTTTTCTCCCATCAAGGCTCATCTAGCAGGCTATAAGACTCTGCCCATACAGCTCCACCTGCAATTTGCAGCAGACGACAATTTAAAATTTTGCTGCTTTTCTAAAATAACAAATAAGGCATGCTCTTTCATGAGAATTGTCCGCCAGCAGACAATTCTCATGAAATATCATATCTTATTTTTTTTGAAAATTAGGAAATATGTCACAAAGTTTGTCGTCTGCTGCAGGGTTAAAATGTAAGTGCAGTAAATATTATAAAATTAAGAACAATTTTCTCTTTTTGTTCTCAAATGTTGATTTTGGGGGTTGGAATTCACAAATGCTTGTCAGAATAGCATTCAGGGGAGACCCAGATCAGACTGCTTCTTCAGAAGCAGTCTGATCTGAGTCTGCACTGTTTGTCTAGGCCTTTTTGTCAGGTAAGTAGATTTTTTAAATTTTAGAATATTTTCTCTAACCCTTCTTCAGTTACTCAAACTGACCCCATAGATCAGATAAGGAAATTTTATTAGCTTTAAATTGTAAATATTTTCTTATTCATCAATTTAAACATGTGTTGTTGGGTGCTCAAAAGAACCATCTCATTGCGACGGTTCCTTTGAGTACCCACAACATATGTTTTGGATGGAAATGAAAACTAGAGGACCTGAAGGTCCTGAAGCGCTCACCTGATCTCCTTAATAATTGTAAAACAGGTCAAGGTCAACTACAGCTTATAATGAAACATATTTTGTTTTACCATATATGGGGGTTGCAGCCATTTTGGTCCAGTAACCTAAAGAATCTAACAGCCCAATGATTTCTGAGAAAAGATGTTTAGATAGGAATGTAGTGGTCCAAATGAGTGGCCTTGGAATAAAGGTCACAAGTCAGCTTGACATTTGGTATTTATATAAAACCATTGTCTCATTAGGTTAAATATTTCTCACAGGTATGATGATTTCGGCTAAAACAGTTATAAAAAATGAACATTTTAAGATTTTCCCATTATAAATGCATAATGAATCAAATTTGACCTTGCCATAAAGTCGGTCAAGGTCAACCTAGATCCATTATTTGTGCAAACCTGGTAGGGACCATATCCTCAATGCTACAAAGTAAGTCCCAAGGCCATTGGCATTTTGGTTTCAGAGAAGAAGATATTTGAATAGTTTTTACCATATATGAGCTTAGTGGCCATCTAAGTCCTGTGACCATAACAATTTGTACAAATTTTGGCTAACCAATCATAAGGAGTGGTCATATGAATTTTGATTTCTATTGGCCTAGTGGTTTCTGAGAAAACTATGTTCAAATATGCTGATGGGACTACAATATGAGCGACCTGGTTTTAACATATCAAGTAAGAATAATGACTTTGGCTTCAACAGTATTCAAAAAATCAACTTTTCAAAAAATTTCCCATTTAAATGCATTAGGAAGCAAATTTGACCTTGACGTTAAGTAGGTCAAGGTCAACCAAAGATCATTATTTGAACAAACTTGGTAGGCCCAACATCCCCAATGCTACATACCAAGTCCCAAGGTCATCAGCCTTCTGGTTTTGGAGAAGAAGATTTTTAAATGGTTTTTACCATATATGGGCATGGCGGCCATCTTGGTCATGTGACCAGGACCATTTGAACAAGCTTTAGTTCCCGCGTCCTAAGGAGTCTCCATATGAAATTTGAGTTCAATTGGCCCCGTGGTTTCAGAGGAGAAGATGTTTGAAAATGTTGACGGATGGACGACGGACGGACGACGGATGGACTGGTATACTATTAGCTCACCCATGAGCCTTCGGCTCAGGTGAGCTAAAATACTTTTCCAAAACTCACTCTTATCTGGAGGCCTGTAATCCATTTGATTTAAATGCTCTTAGAAGCAAACACTGAGTTGCACCGGGCGGCATAGGGCAGTCTGTAATGGGTCTGGCTGCAGATGCGTGTCGGACTCCAGATCCAGGGGTCGCAAGTTCCATCCCGACTCGGTTCCATACTTTCGTGGAAATTCAGAGATTGATCATGAAATAATTTCTATGGTCATTCTCCTTCAGTCTGCTGATTCAAGTAGGGTTGTTGTCAGTTACAGGGGAAAGTATGTGCACAAAGTACTGGATAATTGCTTGGTCAAACTTGCCCAGGAAATAAGTGTGGTTAGGTGAACTGACCATCCCAACATGACCATAGCTGTTGACTGGGACGTAATGCAATAAACAAAAAAACAGAGTTACACTATTATTATATGATCGTTTTCATCATTATTTTTTCCAGTCTATTCAGTCATCGTAGTAGTGCATTTTCATTATTTTCTGTGGTAAATTACTTTTATAAAAGGTCTTAATTAAAAATGTGTTTTTGTTTGCCTTTCCCTATAGATTTTTTTTTTACTGCCTCAGAGTTTGATTTTTTCTCTCACCTCTGCCCACTGAGCCAAATGCCTATATCTTATTTCACCTCTTAACACTTCACACTTGTATAGATGATGAATTCTGTATCTTTCTCTGATACTTCCGGCTAAAAAATATTAGAAAAAACTTTTATCTGGGTACATGTATCTCTATGTATGATACCCAGATTAAAAAAAAATTAGAAAAGTTAGAAAAAAAATTTATCTGGGTTTATCATATGACATCGCGTCTGGGAGTGAAATAACGCCATGCAATAAAATTGATAAACCACTAAATGTTATGACGTCCATAACAATGTTGCGCACATAATGACAAAATTATAACGTTTTACACCAGATATGAGATTTCAAAGTATTTGTCATATGATAAATAGAATCTAACATCCGTGCTTTTGTATTATTGAATTTATTAAACTCGTTGCAAAAAAGAGATAAAATGCTCGGCAAGCCTCACATTTTATCTCTTTTCCCCAACTTGTTTAATAAATTCTATAAAACATGAGCACTCATGTAAGATCCTCTGTATCTCTATCTATGATACCCATTTTAAAGTGTTTTTCTAATATATTTTTTCTAAAAAAAAAATGCTACCCTACCTACCCAACTCCCCAGCCTCCCAGTAGCGAGTGGCAAACCAAATTTTTTTAAGCTTGGCCCTAGTTGCCTGCCAAAAAGTCCAAGACAAACAGCACAGACCAGACTGCTTCTGATCAGGGTCTTCCCTGTTTTCTATTCTGGCAAATATTTTGTGAATTCCAGCCTTGATAATCAAAATTTTATATGAGAATAGTAAAGAGAAAAGTGTTCAAAATTTTAAAACATTTGCTGTAAATATATTTTGATATACAGTAAAACCTGTGTAGAACGGACTTTCTCAAAAAGACCGATAATTGGTTTTCAAGACCAATTACCGCTAAATGCAGGCCCAAAGTATTGCAGAATGCTGCAACGAGTTTAATAAATTAAATAACAAGGGAGCACGAATTTTAGATTTATCACATGACATTAAAATTACTTTAAAATCTCTTTTTTGGTGTGAAAACTTCAATAATTTGCCATCTTTTACGCAACATGATTATGGATGTCATAACTTTATGCACTAATCTGTAAACCACCATTCAATTATGTTACAAGCCTCAAAGGATTGCTGTGCCACAGTGGAGACATTTTTTTATGCACTAGTCATTTGTAAACACTACCCCCTCCCCGATTCCCCGAGGGTGGGGGATAGCCGGGCACATGTGCTGTATTTTTATTTATGCAGTGTCCCCACAGTGTGGGGGAAATGTCAGGGGTTTGACATAGCAAGGCAAACATGGGCCATGGCAGTGCAACATAAAACATCTATCTATCTTCCTGTACACCTAAACCTCACAGGAGGACGTAAGGTGGTGTTCCGGTATATACCAGGAGCTAAAGGGTGTTAAATGGAATAAAAGCATAGAAAAAAGTGGGTGAAATAGGTTTGTACAGTGTGATGGAGAGTGTTAGTATAGTTAAAAGATAAAACAGATGCTGGTATCTAGGGAGTGGAGTGGGCTACCTGGCAAACAGCCGTACTGAACTGTGCCAAGGTAGGCAGGGTGGGGATGTGGTGTGGTAGGGCGTTCCAATGTATTATTGTCCGAAGAAAGAAGGTGTATTTATAGAAGTCTTTTTGAGTTGTGATCTTTTGGTACGCTATCGGGTGTTTTCTTGAAGAGGGGTGGGTGTTCCGGATCAGGTAGTCAGAGGCAGGAATGGCCACAAGGTAGTATATGACCTTGTATAGGAGGACCAGTCGACTATCTATGCCTCGTTGGTCGAGGGTGCGCCAGTTGAGATCCTGAAGCATTTAGACATGCTAGATGTGTATTGGTAATCACAGGTTACCCATCTAGCGGCCCTACGTTGTATGGACTCAAGTTTATTTATGTCAAGAACTGTGGGGGGGGGGGGGGGGGGGGGGGGGGGACAACACAGTAGAGGCGTACTCTAGCTGTGGGCAGACAAGGGTTTTGTATGCTGTCGATTTCAGGTCCTTGTTGTGGACCCGAATGTTGCTAGAGTTTGATTTGCCTTTTTGGTGATGTTGTTGATGTGTTCGGACCATTTGAGGTCTTCTGATATAGTGACCCCTAAGTATTTTGCAGATGGGACACTTTCAAGTACACAGCCATGGAGGTGATATTTTGTTTGTAGGGGTGTTTTGCGCCAGGTCACATGAATGACCTGGCATTTGGAGGGATTAAAGCTCATGTCCCAGAGCTTTTCCCAGTTTTCTAGGATTTCTAGGTCTTTCTGTAGGATCTCTGAGTCAGCTTGCTTATCAAGAGCAAGATACTTGGCTGTGTCGTCTGTGAATAACCAGACTCTGGATCTAACCTGTTCTGGGAGGTCATTTATGTAGGCCAGAAACAATATGGGTCCGAGAACCGAGCCCTGCGGGACACCTAAGGACGCTGCAATATTATCGGAGTTCATTTAGTATAACTGATTGCGTTCTGTTGTCGAGAAAGTCTTTAATCCAATTTAGAATGTTCCCCCTTATGCCGTAAAAGTGGAGTTTTGATAATAATTTTTCGTGAGCAACTTTGTCGAAAGCCTTAGTAAAATCAAGGAGGATAAGGTCTGTTTGTTTTCAGGATTGCATACTTTTGGACAGTTCATCAACAAGCATAATGAGTTGTGTCTCGCAGGACCTCTTTTCCCAGAACCCATGTTGCAGTTCTGAAAGAATATTTTGTTCTGTGAAATGTTTAGAAATACCAGAAGCCACGACATGCTCAAGCACTTTACAGAGGACACAGGTCACGGATGTTGGCCGACAATTGACTGGTTCGGTTTTGTCCCCCTTTTTAAAGATAGGGGATACATTGGCCTTTTTCCAGATAGATGGGAGTCTCCCTGTATCAAGGGATTTTTGGAAAATCAGTTTTAGGATAGGAGCAAGTTCTTTGTGAAGGGTCTGAAGGACTATAGGTTTAAGTTGGTCTGGGCCAGCAGCTTTATGGGGGTTAAGGCCTTTGAGCAATTTTTCTATGCCATTGGAGGAAACTTGTATATCAGGTATTTCGGGGTGTGGGCTGGGTTTAAAGGAGGGGTTCATGCCAGGGTCATGGTGGGATGTTGGGATGGAAGGGGGAGGGGGTTTGACAGAATCTTGTAGGTCTTGCAGGGTCTTCTGTGCAAGTTGCTCGAGGCTTATCGGGCTTTTGGGGCTGAAAACAGAGTGGAATTGTGCATTTAGGGCGTTTGCTTTGTCTGTGTCTGCTGTATAAGTTTTGGCATTGGCCTTCAGTACTGCAATTCCGCTAGTATCCTGTTTTGAATGTTTAAGAAGAGAATACAGTTTTTTGGTTTTGAACTTGGGTGGGGCCTCAAGGTCATGTTCCTCATCGTTTAAGCCTAGGATGTCTTTCAGGTACTTTTCGCATGCCCTATCTATTATTCTGAGGAATAAGAGTTTTTGATCAAGGAATTTCTTCTGGTCATCAGGTCTTCCTGACCCTGACCAGCACCTGTAAAGTTTGTCCCTCTTTCTCATTAGTCTGCGGATTTCCTGGTTTGACTTGACTTGACTTGATCCTGAGTTTATTTTTCTACTGCTGCGGGTGTCCCAGGTACTTGGGTAGGCAGCAGGTGGCTAGAGTGTCTAACACCCAATCCCAACGCCTCTCCTTTCAGTGGATCGATGCTGCCAAGGCTGCACATTTTCATGTCAGTCTTAACACATTCAGACCAGGTCTTTTTAGGTCTCCCTCTTCTTCTGGCGCTAGGAATTGTCATACTTGTGATGGAGTTTATGCAAGAAGAGGAGCGTGCAACATGTCCATACCATCTCAAACGCTTAGTGCGGAGAGCTGCTGTCACCTCCTGCACTCCTAACATTGCACAGAGTGTGTCCGCGGACACTTTGTCATCATCTCTGACCCTGCATATCCAGCGGACCATTGATCTGTCGTTCCAGCGAAGCCGCTGCAAGTCTGGCGCAGTAGGTGCCCAGGTTTCACTACCATGTAATAGGGCAGAACGTACACAGGCGTTGAAAACCTTCCCGGGGGTCCTTAGGGACACATGCTTGGATGTCAGAATAGGAAGAAGCCTTTTAAACTTTCCCCAGGCAGTACTACATCTGGTGACGATGGCAAGCTTGCATCCTCCGCCAGCGCACAGCATGTCTCCAAGGTAGCAAAAATTGGATTCCACGTCGAGTTGCGTTCCATTTACATCTACCTGTGCAGTGCTCCAGCTAGAATTTGAAAAAGGCAGGGTGCTTGTGGCCTGTAAGGGCACTTTGAGACGCGAAGCTCTGAGACGGGGAAGGTTGTGGGAGGGGGTGACCCCCTCCCACTGAGGGGGGGGGGTTTGGGGGACCTCCCCCAAGAAAATTTTGAAAAATAGACCTTAAAGAAGGCCTTTGGTGGGTATTTTGAGCAGAAATAATGTGTAAAAGTGATTGACATTAATGGCCTTACTGAAATACAAATTTATTATGAAAATGAGACTGTTTCAACCCCTCATCAGGCAGGTTGCAGTACTAATAAACAAGTTTTGCAGATATCCCCTGCGACAGTCTCTCATTTTTCTTTCATTTATATTTTTTTAAAATTATTTTTGTTATATTTTTTTTTTGTGTGTGTTTTAAAAAAAATAAGTCTCTGATCAGAGCGCTTCTCTAGGAGCAATCGGATCTGGGACTAGTTTTTTTTGCACATGATTTTTTTGTGTGTGTCTTAAAAAAATAAGCCTCTGATCAGAGTGCTCCTCTAGGAGCAATCGGATCTGGGACTAATTGTTTTCACAAAGCTACTAATCCAGCATTCAATGTTGGGCCATCATCGGCCTGCCAGCGAAACGCCATTTAAATGGCGTTTTGCTGGCAGGCAGAGGATGGCCCACTAATAGTGGTATCTGGATCCTTCTTCTTCCCCTCATCACTTTTATTAACTGAAAAAAAAATAAACGTTGGACCCCTCTGACAAAACTTTCTGGATCCGCGCATGCAGAGAATTCAATTACTAAGTTTCATATTGTCCTTTCATTTCAGTCTGCATACTCTACCCGAAAAAATCAGTGAGCTTCCTCTTATTTGCATTACCAATTTTGGTAAGAGAACGCTGCGCTCGATCTCTAGAAGGCATGTTAAAAATTTTGGCAGTCAAAAAAATATTAATGTTAGCAGAATGAATTCTATTAAATAAGTGCTGAAAATATTTGGTTCTTCCGTTTATAAATGCTCTGAGAAAATGGGGAGAAAACAAAAGAATGATTACAGAGTCCTGTGATAGACTCTGTGATAAAGACTGCAGAAATGTGCAAAGAACTTATCTCCTCATGTGTCCACTCGAGATGAAAGAAATTGGCTTCATAATTTGTCGGCAAAGAGGGTCTAATTATGCAGATTTCCGTGCCAAACATCTGTCCGTAATCTTTTCTAGGCAATAAATTGTCGGACGATAGCTACCCATAGAGACAATTTTAGCCCACCAAGCGAAAATGTTCATTTCCGCAAAGGGAAACCACTCGCTGCACTGCTCTAAGAGACTGCATTGAAAAAAAAGTATCTGATCAGCCTGCACGATTTGTCTGGCCTTTCGCGGCCGCATATTATATATATATCGGCCAGTACATCGGAAAAGTGCCGAACATCTTGAATTCTTCAGTCATAAGGTCACGTTCGAGTTCATGACCTCTCGTAGCTTTCATCGATTCTATCAAATGTACATGTATTAGTTTTATTGAGGTCTGAATCAGAGATTAAAATTGCAAAAAAGGCAGAACATTTAGGTTAGCTGCTATTTAAGTACACTGTATGAAAAGTTCCCATTTCCACTGCTTTAACTCCAGTAGTTTGCTAACTCACGCGTGACTGGTCACCTCTCGAGAGATCACAGAGGGGATTTCCCAAAATGTCGTCGCACGCGCTGAACTGATTAGCACGTATTACATTTTGAATACATAATTTCTGAGCTCTACACGGGCAGACAAAAAAGGGACAAGGTAGAATTTAGGGCAGGTTGGGATTAAAAAGGGCGGGGCGTCGAATTTCTGAGGCAGGGCGGAGCGCCCCCGAAAACGGCCTAGCTGGAGCACTGCTGTGTGACAGGTCTATTGTCAATCGGTCGCGCCTGATCACAGCATCTTGGACCAACAAAGTCTGGATCCTCGGCCAATCTTCCTCTAACACCACTGCACTTCTTGTGCACCCAATACATGCACTGCGAGCACTGGATAGAGTTCACACCAACACCACTCCGACAGACTGCACAGGGGAACGCTCCAGAGTCGCGAAGAAGGTCAATCCCCGGTCCCCGGACCATGAGCTTTGTCTTCTTCATGTTGACCCTCAGTCCCTTGCGTTCCATACCCTCTTTCCATACCTTCAACCTTGCAATGCATTCTTCAAGTGAGTCTGCCTTTACAGCAAGGTCGTCAGCATACAGAAGCTCCAATGGCACACCAGTACGGAACTGGCGCGACAGATCCCTGATGCACACCAACGCCCACCCCGAACTTCTTGCTGTGCTGACCGTTGACACTGACGCGGCTTTTGACATCCGTATACATGCCCTGGATGACACGTACAGCCCACTCTTCCACTCCCACTCCAGGGAAAACCGTCTTTAGTACCTGAGCTTCTAGTAGGAATGTATTTGTCTTTCCCCTGCTGAAATCTACTTGTAAACTTATCCCATATGGCTTGACTATCTGTGGTAGCAGGTTCTGACTGGAATTCAGTGTATAGGTCTCTCATAGACTGTTTTAGCTGGTCCCAGTTAGCTTTTTTATAGAGGGGGATGTCACGAGGGACCTGCTTTATGATTTCAGGGCGGCTGTTTACTTCTACTAAAACGATATCATGATCTGAGAGACCAGGCAAGATTGAAATTTTGTTGACTAAGGTGGGGTTTGTAGTAAAAAAGAGATCTAGTATATTTTGACCTCATGTGGGTGAGGTCACCATTTGTTCTAGCATGCAGTCACTGTAGTGGAGAACTGCCTTAGTTTTACGAGCTTGCTGTCCCTGCAGTGTGGGGGTGATAGCAGGGAATCACTAGACAAAAAGTCAAAGTCCCCACTGTTCTCCTGGGCTGGGGTGGGTGGGGCAGTGGTGCATTATGAATTCCGAGATTCTCCTCGCCAAACCTTGTGCCTGGAATAGCCAGACCTAGATAGGAAGACCTAGTTAAGGGAACCAGTCTACTTCATAAGTGATATAATAGTGCATAAGGGCGTCTAAAACCCATGACTAGGGCAGAGATCCTGGTTTATTTCGCAATGTAAAGAGATAGGGTCCTAAAATTAGTTTTCCATAATAAATATTTTGAGCAGTAGCGACCATCAATAAACAAGTATTTAGCTGACATACATATAGAATTCGATTATTCTTATTATCGATTTGTTCAGAAACAACGTCTTTCTAATGTTTAATTGAGATTTTCTTCTCTTTTTACTTCCTTTTTCTTAGACTGGTTCTCTCCCTTTAATAGCTTGTCAGCATATTAAGACAGGTAACTACTAAACGCCATTGCGTCTATTTATAGCATATACACTGACGTAGTAATGGAAAAATACGTAGTATTGGAAAATACCTGGGACGTCTTGAGTCCATCTGCGGTATTGAATAAAAAGTGCATTTGCGATTTTTAAACAACTGCTCCCAGCTAGCATCCCATCACGAGCCACTATCGACCCGCCGACGAACCGTCACCTGCGGATGGCGGTTCGTTGGCGGCCCGAAAGTGGCCCAATTGTACGTGCGGATTGGATTTTTTTATAAAGTTTTTGTTCTATTATCAGGAATACGGCAACTGAAAAGTTACAAGTTCTATAGGTTCCTATAGAAATAAGCATCCCCAACCCAACACTGGATGCGTGGATCCAGAGGGGGTTAGGTGGTACGCACCCTACCCCCCCCCCATCCCCCTAAAAATCACATGTTGTATGGGTTTCTATAGAAATAAGCATTCCCCGCCACCCGAAAATAAACAAAAATACAGTTACCCCGCATCTAGTCAGACGCAACGCGGCCCGGTACAACTATTTTCTGGAATTACAAATGTTCACAGGGGAAACACTTATGAGACTTTTGCGTTTGCACCTACAAAACTCAATCCGTGACGGGGAAGTGGGCAATTACTTATTTCTAACCGATGTGCGGATCCAGAGGGGGATAGGTGGTCCGGACACCCCCCCCCCCCCCCCAAAAAAAAAAAAAAATAAAAAATAAAAATAAATAATAAATAAATAAATAAAAATAAATAATAATCACAAGTTCTTTAAGTTTCGTTGGAAATAAGCATTTGCCCCCCCCCCTCTCCGAAAAAAAAACACATGTTACCGACTGCGCCGGCCGGTAAACCTTCTGAGACTTTCAGAAAACTCAATCCGTGACAGGGAAGTGGGCAATTACTTATTTCTTACCCATGCGCGAATCCAGAGAGGGATAGGTGGTCCGGACCCCCCCCCCCCCCCCCCCCCCCCGAAAAATCACAAGTTATATAGGTTTCTATAGAAATAAGGATTTGTACCCCCCCCAACCCCCCCCCCCCCCCCAAAAAAAAAAAAATAATAAAAAGTTGCACCCCCCCCCCCCCCCCCCCCCGATAAATGTTTCGACCCTTTTGAACCGTAAAAAAATATAATATAGTTGCAAAAAAACCAACAATAAACACCCTTATCAGAGTTTTTTTCTGCTATTTGAGTCTGGACGCCCCCCGGCCCCTGTTTCTATCTGCGAGGAGAGGGTGGAGGGGGGGGGGGGTACTATAATATTTTCATTCATACCTAGGCTCGCACCATTTTGGGGTTCAAAATTTTGAATTTCAATACCTTTGAGGGTTTTCAGAAAAATGAAAATTTTTTGGGGTATGAAGATTTTGTGGATATCTTTTGGGGTCATCACAAAATACCACAAAGTTAACCCCATAAATGGTCCGGGCCTACGTATGTTTGAAAATATCAGAATACCCCCCCCCCCCCCCGCCCCCCCCCCCTTTCTCACCCAGGTGCGAGTATGCTTGGAATTCGTGAACAATATCAGCGGACGTCATATTTTGTGTTTGGGGTCACTACACAGATAGCAAAGATACGTTGGGCCCACGTTGGTAGTTGGTGGAAATGTGGGCGTCGCCGCATACCAACCTTGTACCAACATCGAACCGACGCAACAATGTCGACCATTCTCTCATTATTAAACACCACTATTTTATTACAAAATCCTCTGTGCCTGTATTCTGAATAATGTGTTTGGTGTTAAAAGAAGTTTATGTTTCCGGAGCACATGACATTGGGCCAGCATTGCGAAGGAGATTTGTTTGATTTGATTCTTACGTCCCATCAACAATCTTTCAGTTATGTAGGGACGGGTCTTCCTGGGTTGAACCGGTACTAAGCTATGATTAATGTGTCTTGCTCAAGGACACAACGCAGTGACGCCTGCGAGGCTCGAACCCGCGGCCCCTCTGTCTCATGTTCATTAAATAAGCCAGGTTACGAGGAAAACTATCCATGCGCGGATCCAGAGGGGGCCGGGGCTCCGGGCCCAGCAAAATCACAAAGCTATAGGATTTATTTAGCAATACTCGTCTGGATCCACTTGAAAATCTCAAAGGCAAGCCAGAATTCAATGTTGGGCCATTAATTCGGCCGCTAGCGAAACGCCATTGAAATTGGCCGATGATGATACACCTTGAAAGGTATTTGGATTCTCACCATAAAAAAGTTGTTAAAGATAAATTGGACTCCCTCTAACAACACTTCCTGGGTCCGTGCATGCCTGTGTCGGGGATTTCCGATCGGATGGGGGTTACTCTGATATTTCGTAGCCTATGTGGACTGGGGCCTTTTTTAAGGAGGGGGTCTAACTTTTAATTTCAATAATTTTAGGGGGTTCAGATTGAATAAATATTTTATGGGATCTATGATAAAATTGTGGATATTTTAGGGGAGGGGGCGGGATGGTCATCATTCACAGTTAGGGAGCGTGGCGAAAAAGGAACGCATGTGCGCGACCCCCGTAATATGACTTTAAAGCATGTATAATATCATGCGCGGATCCAGGAATTTTTGACAGGGGGGGGGTCCAGATTGAGACGTTTTTTAGTCCTCAGCTTATTTTACAGAGGGGGGGGGGGGCAATGGTTTTATTGCAGAGAAAACTATACTTTCCCAAGGATCCAGAGGGGGTCCAACATTTTCAGGGGAGGTCCATCCAAGGGGGGATCCAAATGCTAATTGCTATCACAATAACTTGTGATTTTTAGGAAGGGGGGGGGGGCTCCGGGGATCCATAGGTTTTAGTTACGCGGTGTGCATTCTTCTAAGATCATTTTAAAGCTGTTTAAAAAAGAAAAACGGGGGTCACTTAAAACCTGGAAACACATCCTACCAGTAACAAAATCCACTTTAAGGCCAATTTCCTCGGGTGTGGTACTTTCAGGGGTGGCACTCTCTTTAAACAATTGTGTTTTGCGTTGTGTTTTGCGTGTCTTTGTTGGTGTTTTTGAGAAGTTAATTCTCTTTTGTGGTCCAGAGAGAGGAGAGGAGCGTATCATTCTTTTAGTATTAGCACGCATCACTATCCTTGCATTTCGTTGGCACCCCTCATAAAAAAGTCTACATCTTTGATCGAGGTTCTGTAATTTCGAGTAACAGTTTCTACACATAAGGCCTAAATGAAATATATGTGTGATTCCTGTTTCATGCCAAGAAAATTCAGGGTAGGTAGGTAGGGAAATTATTAAATTTTGTTATAACATTTAACAAAGAAAATAGTGACAGAAATTGAAAAAGTGCCCATTTTTTCTCCAAAGACCATTTTATTGTTTAGGGTATATAGGGTTAAAAAAATTAGGGTAGGTAGGCAACAGGAACCACACATATATTTCATTTAAGCCTAACGCCACTCTCTATATTAATGCCCCCATATTTGGCGAGCAATGCTTTGGCGTTGATGTCTGATCTTTTTGTGGATTCGATCCTTCGGACCTCTTGTGCGCTCTTTCCACAGACCATGCAGACACGCTCTGCAGGGTGCAGATTTTTGTTTTACGGGAGTTCTATACATTTCTATCCCATGCTGTAGCCACGATGATCCATGGATGTATTAGTTTGTCTTCCTGGTGTCTCTTGATGGTTGTGTGTCTCTTCCTTGCAGTGCCCTGGGGTTGTCTGCTGTTTGTGATTGTGGTATTTCCTGATCATGCTCACATACTATTTTTAGGTAGTGAATACCCTTTAAACCTTCTTTACATGAACCACAAGACTGGTGACCTTGAAACATGGTTTGCATCATTGGATAGTAAGTGAGTATGAGCTGGCCCACCCAGTCCACTTTCTGTGCCTTTTATATAGTAAAAAATTTAATTGAATTTGGGTCACACTGGATTCATATAATACCTGGCCTATTTATGAACTTTTTCAACACCGACGCTCTTTCTGGAGCACGCGCAGGTTCTCTACTTGAAAAAATACCATATGCGGAAGAAAAAAAATCAGGTGTGTGGGATTCGATCTCTAGACCCTTACCTCGTTAAGCTAAAGCGCTACCACTTGCGCTATTTGGACAGGTATCGTCACTCGATTACATCAAAATCTAAGAACATTGAAAAAATTATTAAAATCGAAATTACCAATAACAGCAATATTTGAAAGGCTTTGTATCGAAAAGAAAGTGCGGCAAATCTTCTCAGTTTTCAGTACATGTTCATTTCTCATTTTGATGTGCGAAATTGACCCAGGATGTAAACAGATGCTCTTTCTGGAGCATGCGCAGTCGGATGAGTGGGATTCTCTACTGGTAAAAAATTACTAGTTACCAAACGTAATATGCGTAGCGGAAGTGGAGCTTTATCAACGTGGGGAACCAATCTACCTTTTTCTTTCGCCACAAAATGGCTAGCCGTACGAATGTCGTTGATCAATAGCGTATTATAGGTTATTCTTATCAGCGAAATCGACTTCGGTTCGCGAAATCTATCACTGAAGAATGTAAGACGCAAGTCTACAGCAAACCACAAAGTATATTAAACCAAGGACTCTCTATTTGTATAGAGAGTCCCTGTTTAAACCCAGTATAGTGGATATATGGTCGATGATCTATTGCACGCCAATAGAGCATACATTTGTTAGTCATTTAGCCTAATCAGGGATGGGCCAACGTACGTGTACATCATATAAGCAAAGTATTCGTCAGGCGAGAATCATATGAATCTTGAGACATTCTTGTCTTTGCATATTTGCCCATAAACCACATTAACCCATGATATTAAGTACCTCTTTTGCTTAGAACCATGCAAAACCTGCAAAAGGTGATTGATATATCGTATGTTCAAAATGAACAGTTTTCATTTTCTCTCCAATTGATTAGTTAAAAAAACAAACAAGGCAAATAAAAATTTTGCTTGACTCTTTTGATACAGTTCGAAAATACAGAGCAGGTGGTGATGTCCATGAATGCTTTTAAGAGTGACTTGCTCTGTACTGAAAATTCAGAACTGGGCACCAAATGCAAAATAGTTTGGAGTTAGCTGAATATTATTGGATGTGAGACACTCTACCTTGGTTCTTTAAGGGTCATTCTATACACAAGGATAAGAATCTAAACTACTTTATGTTCAAAACTCTTGTACAAGTTATCATAAAGTTTAATTATTATTTAATCATATTTTTTATTCATTATTTCTTCTTTACTACGACATGCGGAATTACTCAGTCTAATCCTATATATTACCATTGAAGCTTGGAATAATGTATTAATTACATCCTCGGGCCCAGTATACATTGGACAATGCACCACAGTGTCCATTTTAACAGATCTGGGACTTATGCAAACTTTCGATACAATTTTCTAGAGAACTGTACAATGTATGTTGAATGTGAAGCTGAAATCAAGCGGCTTAATAATGAAATGGAACATTTTTTATTTTTCTTAAGATCAATCATCATTTTTATTCTGAATAATTAATTTTTAAGTCAGTTATGAAACTGCTTCCATCACTGTCCGTATACTCGTGTATGGTATTTAACCTACAGGCTGCAGTTTTGGGGAGTAAGTATGACAAGAAAATGCCACATGATTACACACTACATACCAACCCCGATACCAACCAACGGCATATATCAAGCATCGAACGACAAAAGACATGGCATTCAGAATACCAAAAAATAAATAAAGCAGCATGTCATTCGAATACCACAAAAGTAAAGCAACATCAACAAAAGTAACAAAAGTAAAGTAAAACTATTATGGACACAAATTACTGCATAACAAAACAAGAACCTAACGCAAAAACCACACAAAGAATAAAAACAACAAATAATGAGTAAAGTAAGTAAGGAAGTAAGTAAGTAAAGACTTTATTTTATGAGGGTGACTCAGTTGGCATAACCAATCTTCCCTGAGGCCCTCTTAACACAAGCATAGCATACATGAAAAAACAAACATGACAATAAATTATTTACAAATACAAGTGAATAAGAGTGGAAAGAAATTGATGCAAAATGAAAAAATGTGAGGGTGGGGGGTGAAAAAATCAACCTTAAATAATATATGTTTAAATACATTTTGGCCCTGTAAACCATCGAAACTGATTCAGCGGTGGAGGTATGTGAACACAAATTTCCGTGTTAAACATTTTTTAACAAAATCACCAATCGTATTGGCATTTCTTATTTCAAGTGGAATGCTATTCCAAATTAAAGTACCTGAATAAGATAAGTTGTTTTTAAACATGTTTAGGTTTTGATATTTTAATTTTTTTGTTTGAATCTGAACGCAAAGTCATTGTATCTTCACTATTACACCCTTTAATTTGGAACATTTCCGTGATGTTAATTGGTGAAATGCATTGAGTTACCTTGAACATTACCTTAGCTTTGTTGACGAACGCTAATTCTTCAAATGACAACATATTTAATTGTCTTCGAGCATCTTCCAATGATATATAATCTGTACCAAGACAGTATTAATTTACAGGCTCTTCTCTGTAACTTTTCAATTTTATGTAGATTATTTTAGAATTAAGTGAATTCCCCCAAATCACACAACAATATTCAAAGTGAGGCTTAACATAAGCATTGTAAAATAACACTCTGTGTTGTAAAAAAAGGTGTGATTTTATCTGAAACAAAAGCCAAAGGTATGACGATATCTTTTTTGAAACGTGTTGAAAATGATTTGTCCATGTTAAGCATATCTATATGGACACCTAACACCTTTTCACAGCTTGTTAATTGCAAATCAAAATTTTCATACTCAATTGCCAACTTATTATCTTTCATACATTTTCTCTTTTGTCTACTTGATATTAACAGTAGTTTTGTTTTGTCTATATTTATTATCATACCATTTTCTAGACACCACATTTTGAGTAAATTCGAAGAGTGTTGCAGATTATTTTCTAACGTATCTTTATCTAAACCAATATCATACAATGTTGTATCATCAGCATATAAATCTACAGATCAAATTAAATCCCCAATAAATAGGGGTAAATCATTTATAAGTAAACAACGGCATACCGGTACCGCCTTAATGCGGAAAGTAGTCGAAAGCCACTGGGGAGGGGGCTTAAATAAAGTTTACTGGCCAAATATTTGCCCTAGATTCTGCCGTTGTAGAAACACAAAATTAGTTTAGTAAGATCAACAACGTGTTTCCTAGCCCTGTGTATAGAAAGACCCTAGTTCTTTTTATGGGCACCAAGACAAGTTTGACAATGGTTATCTTGAGGAATTCAATTCAATTCATCCTTATAACAGATGATGTCGAATAGAAAGGCGCATGGTCTGGTTTGGCGGTGGTATAGAGTGCAATCATATGCAGGTGCCACAAAGAGTGCAAAAAGACAGTCTCAGCAATAACCTTTGGGCATTATAGGGGAGCACTGTCTTACTCAAGAAGTAAATATACCAACGCGCAATGTTAAAACTCTTGCCCTGCTCTTCACTAATGTCCCACCCCGTGTGAATAGAGTCAAAGGGATGCCCCCGATTGGCAAAGCTGATCATAAAACTTCATAAAAAGATCTGCCGGCTCTGAAAAGAAAATCTCATGTATGGGGTCTTTCCGATTCTGTATATGGAGGCTGAAACCCGTAAGCCATTCGGTGCTTTTATTGCGTAAAAAAAGGAGAAAGCAGTGCTCCGCTCTGGTCTTTTAACACCTCACGACAAACACAACGTTAGAGAACCACTGTACTGGAACAGCGCAGTCATCGCGTGGTGGTTGCAGTCGACGAGTGTGCAAAAAAGAGTACCTAGCTGTTAATAAAGGTAATATTTTGGTCAATGTATGACTTCTGAAAATATTCATCGCTAATTATTATCACTTATTAATCCAGCTGTGTATAATGTATCTGCTTAACAATTTTTTTTGGGTTGAGTGATAGGCGCTACAGCGCCAGGCTTATGCCAAAAATGTGTTTCTCCTGAAAAAGAGGATGAAGGAAATTTTTGCTTATGTTCTGGAATTTATGATTACTTTCGATAAAATGCAAAATAACAATTCTTTAATGTGCACAAAGTTTGAAATCTGAGAACAGTGCATTTTGGAAGCTATTCAAGCTTTTCATACTGTACGCATAATTCTCTATATCGGGTGTTCTGGCCCAGTAGTCGAGTGTTTTAATAAAATTAATATGAAACAGTCAACAACCCAACCACTGGGTCAGACCACCCGATAAACAGAACTATGCGTGCAGTATGAAAAGCTTGAATAACTTTCAAAATGTTCTAGCCTCGGTTTTAGAAGTTTTTTTTCACATTAAAGTATTGTCATCTTGCATTTTAGCTGAAGTAAGCTTAAATTCCACAACATAAGCAGACATTTTTCACCCACTTTTTCAGGAAAAATCACATTTTTGGCATAACTCTGGCGCTGTAGCGACTATCACTTAACCCACAAAAATGGTGTTAAGCAGATACATAGCTTGATTTATAAGTGACGTTATTTCGCGATGAATATTTTCAGAAGTAAAATATTGACCAAAATATTACCTTTTTAAACAGCTAGGTACAATATTTTGTGCACTCGTCGACTGCAACCACCACGCGATGACTGCACCTTTCGAGTACAGAGGTTTTCTAGCGTGAAAACGATTCAGAATAAACCGTACACTATTTGCCGCCCACAACAGCTTGTATTAGAAGTTGAAAGACCGGAGCGAAGCACAACATTCTCCCTCAAGTTTTCGCTATTTTACACGATAAAGAAATATTTTTAGTTTTAAAGCTATTTTTTCAGCCTCCATATACAGAGCCAGCGGCTCTGTTTATGAAGTTTCATATCCGTAAAAAAACGACAGTGTCATTTTGCGTTAAAAATGAGTTCTTCCAAAGGGCTCAAAATCATGAACCTTACGTCCGATTTTATTCAAAATTCTCAAATGTATTTCCCATATAATCTATTAAACTATCCAAAGAAAAACACGGTTTTTACGGATTTTAAAATGGCATATTTTCCAAAAAAAATATTAAGGAATTAACTTTACCTTATTTTTGTTTTCTTCATTTATTGATGGAATGTTACCAGCAATAAATATATCACATAAAGTGAACAATGAAACATGGGTGTATCACAATTCTAACTCGTGTTAATAAATTTAACAAACTAAATACGCGGGACATTTTTTATGTTCGTAGAGTGGTAGATTTAAAGAAAATAGCGAAAGTAAATGCATACATCATGCATATATCTAGAAAGATTGATCTTTCATCTATACATGCAACCTAAAATTAGCTCAAAATGCATTACTTAAATGACTTCCAAGAGGCAAAGACATACCTATATATCGGACACAGGAAATATGGTAGTAATATGACATTTATGGTAACAATTGCGCCGAATCCAAGTCAGGGTGGTGTCGCACCGCGCCAGAGGCAGCTCGGGCTAATGCGGGGCCGGACGGCCCCTGGGCGGGCGGAGTTAGGTCGCTCAGGCTTAACCAGGGCCCTTTTCGACTCGAGACTGCCCCTGAGGCGGGGAGAAAGGGGGCCCGCGCGGTACCGTAAATTCTATATTTATAGAGGTACAGCCAAATTCTACGGACATAAAAAATGACCCTCGTATTCACTTTTCTCATTCTGTACTATAGCCTTTACTGTTATTTATTACGAGGGTCATTTTTATGTTCGTAGAATCGGGCTGTATCTCTACAAATATAGAATTTACGGTGCCATAAGTATATATATTTTGAAAGGTCTAGCTTTTGTCTATCAACTGATCTAATTTTTACATCATTAGCGCTTAGTTCCGCCAAGATATATAGCTTTGAATAGGCATAGAAAAGGACACTGGTCGAAATTCATGCCATTTTAACGACGCAGCAAGCAGGAAATCAGACGCTGTTAAGTTCCATTCGCTATGGTGATATAAGCATTTTTCAAGCCGATTTTTCTTTTGCACCATCAAAATTAATTATTCAAACGCTAATCGTAGACAAGTGCAGCAAAACCATAAGCATCTTGTTTGCTCTTCTATAACAATTTTAAAACACACATCAATATACCAAAATAATCACTGTCAAGTGCTAGTTATTATATCTGTTAAAGTTACGATAATGAACAAATTTTAAAATTTCTCCTGGTTTTGCATAGCACATGATATACTCAATCATTCGTCAGCAGTTATATTGATGTATCGATTTAAGCGTGTAACTGACAACTTCCGGTACTGGCATACCCCCATGTTATAAAAAGTGGGTGGGGTAAATCAACCCCGTGTAGAAAACACAATAACGATCGGATCTGCATATTTTTCTAATTGCAGTGATCTCCAAACCTGTTTAGAGACACACAAACAGTTTTAATGTATTTTCTAAATATAGTAACGCTCCATGACATCATTTATGTACATAATAAGGGATTTTAGCATCCCCTAGGCTATTTATTTTGCAGTTGATTTCTAATAAAGCAATTGCATTAACTTTGTTTTGGGATGAAAGTTACCATAACACTTCCACCTACCATATAAACAAGAAAAATTATAATACTACTTTACAGCTAACATATTAAGCCACATTCAAAAGCCCGTATTCGACTTCCACTTTTTAAACTTTTTACAATAAAAATTAATATGCCTACTGTTCAATTTGCTGAGGTTCCAAACAAATCTTTCCATATCCACTAATTGATGCGTATTTGTTATAATGTTTATATAATATTGTAGCACGTGGTGTCCTTGATCCGCAGCCAAATTTTCAGAAGCTGTGTATGGCTATGGACCCATTACTAACATTCTGTCAGAGACTTAAGTCCATAAATGTCATATTTCTACCATATTTCCAGTGTGCGATATATAGGTATGTTTTTGCCTCTTAGGAGACATTAAAGTAATGCATTTTGAAATAATTTTTGGTTGCATGTATAGATAAAAGCTCAATCTTTCCAAATATATGCATGATGTATACATTTACCTTCGCCTTTTTCATTAAATCTACCTCTCTACGAACATAAAAAAACGTCCCTCGTATACTTGTGCCAGCAGCAACAACAGCAAGCCTTTCACCCTTTACCCGCCATTCATGACAATTGCCATCTGCTCCCTCATCTGCTTCTGTACTTTGTTAGCCTTTAGTATATGGCAAACACTATTGACCCAAATCAGACTTCTCCCTTAGGAGCAGTCTGATTAGGGTTCATAATTATTTGCTTCCCGAGCGTTCTCATTGCCGCCTGTCCGTAAAGACGAGTGGGGTTTTGCTTTTGAGGCTGCCTCAGTGAAACAAGGACCAAACTTCAAGCTGGTGGTAATGCAATTGTGGGCTTTGGGTTTTGAGGCTATAGCCAGGAGTGACAAAAGGACCGAACTCCAAGCTTCGGTGCTATAAGTAAACTTTTTTTATGGCTAAAACAAACAGTTCAGTGGTAGCGGATGGGCGCAGCCTTGGCGGTCACGTTGTTCCAACGGTTTTGTATTTATTTTGTTTGATTTGATTTTTTACGTCCCAGTCAACAATCTTTCAGTTATGTCGGGACGGGTCTTCCTGGGTTGAACCAGTACTAAGCAAGGATTAATGTGTCTTGCTCAATGACACAACGCAGTGACGCCGGTGAGGCTCGAACCCGCGGCCCTTCGGTCTCGAGTCAAACACCCTACCACTGAGCCACTGCGCTCCCTTGTTGTTCCAACGGTGGCCCAGCGACAACTCAATGCTATTTTCAAAACAAGAAATAAGTTTACTCATTTAAGCCACTCTTATCAATTGGGCTAGCCAGTCCATTTACGCATTAACGGTTGTTGGGTGGTGTTTTTCCCCATTTTGATTCAAATTCTGTGGAGTCTGATCTGTGTTTGCACTGTTTGTACATGTCTAATCAAAAGGACGCTTGGCCGGATTAACCCATATAAGCCCCCGATAGGTTTATATCGGATAAGCCCAGAGAGAAGGCTTATATAAGGGCCTCGACGCGAGAAAACCTGTCTTCGGGGGTTTGCGAACAACACAGGCGCAGACCAGCCTGCGCATCCGCGCAGTCTGATCAGCGCCTTTGTTATTCGCTTTTTGGAAAGTATCATATGTTAACTTGCTACAGGTGAAATTTTTAATTTTTAGCTAGTCTCTGTAGCTGAGGATACTGGTTTGAAACTCGCCTTGTCGGACACCCCGAATACAGGTTATCTCACGACGAGGCCGATATAAGGGCTTAATGTGTTAATGTAATCTGAAGAAATAATATACGGCCGGATATATAAAAAGCGTTATTTCTAAAATATGGTTTAAGCACGGTTGGTTATCTCTGAAACAACTTTAAAATGACGCCAAAACGCTACTGACGTGGGTTAAAGACGTAACGTCAAAAGTAGGGGATCATGTAAAATTGACGAAGCGTGATCATTCATTCTTGTTTATTTGTGTCAACATCAAACTAGGAAAAATGTAATGAGTACTATCTTTGAGATAATGATATTCTCTTCATTCCGATGTAATTTAGCTAAATATTAATATAGAAAGTGCATAAAATTTGATAATTTAAATAATGGGAAACGTCAAAATAACGTTGAAAGATGTAACACAACTTGTTTATGCTATGTTGGATTACCATGCACAGAAAGCCCAATTAACGTTCAAATGGCCGGATTTTTTACGTTACGGTGCCTGTGACGTCAGTATAGATGGCACGTGAATCTTACGCCAATAAGCCAAACAAACAAAAAGATGGACGCGGCCGCCCACAAAGTTAAAATTTGAAAGATTTCGAAAAAATGGCCGTTTTTGAGGCATTTTTTTTTTCCAAATTGCTATAAAATGAAACTCCATTTAAATAATTGTAAACTATTTTAAATTTGACATACATTTAGATTGGTATTTGTATATTCGAAATATGAAATCTCTTGGGCGTTTATAAAGCGGTTTATGCAATACATTTATAGCGTCTTAAAAATTGTCACAATTTTTAAAAACGTCGTTTTGGTGAACACACATTTTTTTTTTAAATTGAATCTCTGATATATGGCTTTTAATATTTAAAATTGAATATGTTTTTTTAAATACATTTTGAGCAAAATTTTCAAATTCCAAACATTTTTACGATTGTGCAAACAGTATTAGAATTGTTCTATTGACAGTGGAGTCTTAAAATTTGTCACACTTAAGCTTTTTTGACGTTTAAGACACGTAACGTTAAAAGATTACAGCTGTTAAAGCATCCGTATTTCTATGCAGTATTCGTGCAGGTTTAGTAAGTGTTTATTTCGCTAATTTTGAAGGAGTGCAACTGAAAGAATCTTTTCAGCATTATAAGAGATTAAAGGCTGCAAAAAGAAAAAGATAGATATACCAATTACTATGCATCGAGGTCAAGTCAAAGTTAAAACAAACAAAACTTTCAAAAAAATGACGCTGTAAGACAAAGAAACTATAGGCTAAAAAGACAACAAATTTAAGATAGTCAAAGGGAATATTTGGCTAACTACAGAGAAAAACAGAAGAACACAAAAACAGTTAAACCCAAAGACTTTCAAAATACGACGCAGGAAGCAAGAGGTATAAAAAAACACACTAAAAGAGTTACTTCCGCAAACCCCTGGTCGACGGGTAACTGTCATAAAGTCTTACTTAGAAAATATGAGGTCGCCAACTGTAAGCACTTTACAAAACATGAAAATAGTAACATCACCCAAGGAAACTGAAAATACAGCATTTTAGGTAATACTAAATCGATCATACAATCTACCAAGAAGATTTCCAATTAAACGACGCGATTAAAATAGTGAAAACGGCGTTCAGAAAGACGACGTCATTATGTTACAAGCGTGACCCCCAACTTTTGACGTTATGTCTAATGCGAGTTGGTTCCAGTGCGCTGAAACTGTTCAACAAAGACATTTTCTGTGTTATTTCTTCCTTAGAAAACTAATATGACGTTGTCTGAGAACGTTGTCAGTCATGGTCAATATGGCTTGTCTTCGCCAAAAGCCCAAAGAAACTTCAGTCTACAGACTATAGGTCTAAATAACTAAATAAAATAAATAAACCGCGAAAGCATATATCAAACACATTTGCAAACTTTTATCTTTTCCACAAATAGCCATATATCCTTCTTAGTGCGATTTCTCTGGCAGATTGCATAATTCCCAGGACAGACATTAAAATGATAAAAGAAAATTGAAAATAGTGCATATCTGAAGACAGACTGGTCACAGGGTGGCGGATACAAAAAGTGGGTTGTTGAGAGCTGGTCAGGGGCGGATCCAGGAACTCTGGAAAGGGGCTTTAATATGTGAAAAGGTGTGGGGTGGGTTCGCTTTGCTGATTTTATCTAAAAAATATCCCATTAAAATTAAATAATTTTTCTCACTGAGACTAAATTATTTCATTCTCATGGGGTATTAAAAATGGGGGGGGGGGGGCATGGAGAGGGGGGGGGGGGTCGAGCGAACCCCATGAACCCCCTCTGGATCCGCCACTGCTGTTTATGACATTACCAGCAGGAACACATTTTTTTGTGAAATTTATGTACTCATGACATATCCCAGTTCTGAAAAAGGACCTAATGTTTGAACTAAACTGGCGTTACCAAATGAACCACGGAACTGTGTTTTCTTAGTTAAATGGAAATATTTTGTCGATCTTCATTGAAAATGATCGACATTCACCTTTTCACTGAATATATAAGACATTAGCCATTCACACGACGTAAATGTATTTAAGATACCTCTGATCTTTAAATGATCAATGACAAATTTCAGACGGGATTGTTCCCAAGCCAATGAGGCAGTTCCCAAGATAACGATGAAGTTCTCATATTACTTCTGCCAGTTCTAAACAAAAGCATATATCGCAAAAAGTAGAAAGATATTTTTGAGGACCCAAGTTGTACTTTATTGTCACCATTCGTATACAGCATGTATTACTTGACTTTTCGCTTACTGTAAAGGCGGCACCTCATGAATGCGAAATTAGGACTAGTCAACCTTAGGCATATGTAAAAGCTGAAAATGAGGTGTGGTTTTATTCAAAAGTAACTGTATCATCTTGTGCCACAACCTCAGTCATTATTCAGTCCTTAAAACGCCAGCAAGATAACTGCATCTGAAAATGTCTATTTAACATAAGCAGGGAGGCAAACATTGTGGACCCAGATCAGACTGCTCCTATAGGAGCAGTCTGATCTGGGCCCACACTGATTATCTATGAGGCTTCAAATAGTTTAGTGGACGACAAAAAACATACATTTTGTGATTATGCGCTTTAAGGGTTAATAAATGTGAGTTAAGTGTGTATACGGTTAGGATTTTCATAAAATGCACGCACGTTTGCGCGGCTTAAAAAGCTTATAAACTCTTTACCAAATTATAAATAAAACCTGATTGCCCTTATTTAGCTGATGAAATAGCCGAACCACACCCAGATATGAATATTAAAGTTGCCGCCTTTACAGTAAGCGAAAAGTCAAGTAATATACAGCATGTATCTGCTCATGATAATTTGATGCTTGTTGTGCATGGTAAATGTTCACAAATTTCGAACACTTTCACTCTCTGTTCTCTCAACAAAAATGTTGGATATCAGGGCTGGAATTCACAAACTGTTTGTCAGAAATGCAAACAGGGAATACCATGATCAGACTGCTTCAAAAGCAGTCTGATTTGGATCTGCACTGTTTGCTTAGGACTTTTTGGCAGGCAACTAGTTTCAAAATTTTAGAACATATATCAGTTAGTGGCCTATCTTTCTTGGGGTCTTCCTTTACGTTCATGCATGTCCTTTGTGTACGCGAATAGTGAATGTTCTGGTCGGCTGGTCGGCTGCGCGGATGCACGAGCTCGATTCCAAAAACCTATATCGAAATTGCTCAAGCATACCTTGATATATTTTGTGATTATTAATGGGTATTTCACGTGGTGCTCGCAGAAACTAAAAGTTGGACATGACATGCATGAATAGAAGAGTGCCATGCGACGCTCCTTGCTGTACATGTTACTTTTTTGTGTTTGAAGGCAGTATTGCTAACTGCATCGTGGACTGAAAATTACTTGGTCTCGTTGATGGCAACAGAACTGTAATTGTAAAAAGGACAGCGATTGGCTCAAAAGCACAATATTTAAGTTGTAAAGTGCTTCGTGATTGGTCAATAATAAAAAAAAAATATTTATTAGACGGATATATATTTGCTGCACTTTTTGAAACAATATCTCACTGCTTTTGTTGATTAAGTCCACTGGTGTGGCTTAGAAAAAAGGACCTTGCATTTTGGCATTTTTTTTTTCAATGAAATTTCCTCTCATGTAGGGTGCCCACCTTCAGGTGATAAAACATGGCGGTCACCAGGGTATCTCATTCTTGCTTAATGATTGACCTAGGTCCAATCAGCAATTCTATGCCAGCCTCATTGTGCTTTAAGAGTTATGAGAACCACAGCTTAATTAAAAGCTATAATGGAGGTATATGGAAAACATTTACTGGTCTTGGTCTTAAAACGAGCTAGATTTCCCAGACGTAATAGATTTACTCTAGCGCAAATTTCAAGGTTGTTCCAGATATAACCAGCCGTGTAATAGAAAATATAATGCGGAATTAATAACAGTTAGAGATTAGAATAACAGCCGAAATCTTTGTCAACTTGATTTTAACTATCATGGTAATATGTTAATTGTATTATTCTTAGTTTTTAACATGCTGAATTAGCTCGGAATTTAGAACGGTAAGTATTCTATATTTTTTACATGTGCGGATTCAGAGGGGGCGGGGGCAGGGGGTTCAGATCCCCCGTGAAAAATCACAAAAACATAGGGTTTCTTAGCAAAACTGGTCTTGATCCCCTGAAAAATCACAAAGCTACCAAACCAGCATTCAATGTTGGGCCATCATCGGCCCGCCACCGCATATAGTGGTATTTGGATCCTCCCTCCCCTCATCAACTAAAAAGACGAATAAAAAAAACGTTGTCAAAGTTGGACCCCCGCTGACAAAACTTTATGGATCCACACAAGTTTTATTTCACGCAGCCAAAAGGATGTATTTAGATTGACCGCAAGTGCATTGTCAAGCTAAAAAGTTATATTCTTCTTTCCGTATTCTTAGAGAAGAAACATGTAAAAACGTTGTTCTGCTTCCAATATCACGTGGCGTAGAACCAATGGAATTATCCATATTTAGCGATAACCAATTTCACACTGGTAAATGTATACGTCGATTTGGTGGTATTTACGCGCATTGCCGGTACCGTAAGGACCGGAAGTGGTAGATATTGGCCTTAATACTATGTAGAAAAGCATGCCATATACCTAAAGGACTATACAATTAGATCATTTTTAAGTATTCGGCATGCAGATGGCGATTTATGTAAGCATTTAGGAATAGATTCGAGTACCGATCTGGATGATCGGTACTCCAATCTATTCCTAAATGCTTACATAAATCGCCATGCACATACTGAATACTTAAAAATGATCTAATTCTATAGTCCTTTAGGTATATGGCATGTTTTTCTACATAGTATTAACACCAATATCTACCACTTCCGGTCTATGAAGTACCGGCAATACGCGTAAATACCACCAAATCGACGTATACATTTACCAGTGTGAATTTATTCAAGATATTGAGGTCACAGGTTACAGTTCCAACACTTTTGTCTTAGCAAATAGTGCAGACTCTGATAAAAGTGAAGCAATTTGCGATATTACATCTGGGTGATCACTTTTTTGCAAAAGTGCCTTCTTGGGTTTGTTAAGGTATAAGGACAACGAGAGTATTTCAGGTATCGTTGAACTTATACAATGTATCTCGGGCTACCATTTAAACGCCATCGCTGGTGGGCCAAGAGTGACCTGCTTTTATTGTGCTTACTGGGGGCCGATGGTGGCCCGAGATCGTATCTTTTTGTCGCCTGCTGGTGTTATTTAAAGTCAAATTATTGGATAAATTCTTTCAGGAATACCATCAGGGAGTCAAACAACGACAACATGTGATTTCCAACAATGTGGCATTTTGACAGGTGTAGGCTCAGACGAGCCTGTGCAGTTCCCTTTTAAGCTTAGAAACTCAAAATAATGTGCAGTCAGTAGCTTAACACTCAGAGAATATTCAAGCGACTAGCAAAGGCTCTGGCCAGACCGCGCATATGCGCAGGCTGAGCTAGGCCTTTGCTGGTCGCACAAACCACACGCGGCTCAATTGTGTATCTAATCATTACTGAAATTTGGTCATTCATCTCCCCCCTCTCTCTCTCTCTCTCTCTCTCTCTCTCTGTGTGCGATGCACGCGCGCAACACTATCCACTTCTCGGGCCAATCGGCATAATTTGTGCGGATGCACGCGCTAAGCACTAGCCACTTCACGGGCCAATCCGCATAATTTTTGCGGATGCACGCGCGCAGCACTAGCCACTTCACGGGCCAATCCGCATAATTTTGTGCGGATGCGCGCGCCCAGCACTAGCCACTTCACGGGCCAATCCGCATAATTTTGTGCGGATGCACGCGCGCAGCACTAGCCACTTTACGGGTCAATCCGTATAATTTTGTGCGGATGCACGCGCGCAGCACTAGCCACTTCACGGGTCAATCCGTATAATTTTGTGCGGATGCACGCGCGCAGCACTAGCCACTTCACAGGCCAATCCGCATAAAAAAATACTCAGAGGGTACGATCACTATATGCGATTGAAATTTTACTCACAGGTTTAAATGTGCAACCCAGAATTGGTATGAATCAGTCGTTAATTTGACTGCTCTGTACCGCGATGCTGCTGATGACGTCACATGGGTACATACATCACCCAGCACCTTTCTGCACAGTTAGTTGAAGTTTATCGATTATTCTTATGTTGTATGATGCCATATCAGCAAATGAGTTTATAGACTGCTTCTAATTCAAATTAATTGATAACTTGAATATTTCGAAAATAAACGTCAAATTTGAACATTAAAATATAGCTCATTTTTAGAAATACCTATATGCACGTTTTCATTATATTGACTACATACACTGACAATCGTGTGAGGAAGACGTTTTGATGTAAATCATGGCAGGAGATCTGCTGTCATGTGATCGAGAACGTCTTAAAATTACGTTAACGTCACTTGCACAATACAAAAGACATGTGATACAAGTGTAATTTATGCATAATATGTCATTTGCAGCCTCTTCCATCAATACTGGACGTAAAAAACTTCGAAAGGCCCAAAACGTTGAATTTTATTACTAGACTATAAAAATCAGGGTGGGTAGGGAGCGCAAATGATTTTGTCCATGTCATCGATTGAGCGCAAAACTTACTCATCGATTGAGCGCAGATTCAGTCTTTACTCACATATATAATTCTTTTGTTATGGGCTTAATACCTGTACTAAATACAAGCCGGGGCGAGCAATATCAGCTTGTGTGCACCAAAAAATACTCGATGATTTGACGCAGAAGCCAGCCAAACTGATTAGGACAGAGTTGGTCAAAATGACTTCAGAGGCTAGTTTGCTTCCAACAGACTTAAAGAACATACATCAGGCTGTACACAGAAGCAGGAGAAAAATGTTTCCAAAACTGCCTAAGAGGCGACATGGGTTGCATGAATGCTTGAATGTCTTTGAAATAAAAACATGTAAAGGATAACTATTGCATAAGTAAGTAAGTAAGTAAGTAAGTAAGTAAGTAAGTAAGTAAGTAAGTAAGTAAGTAAGTAAGTAAGTAAGTAAGTAAGTAAGTAAGTAAGTAAACAAAGTAACGCACAAAAACATAGAACAATAACATGATCCCACAATGGGAGTACTAATCATCAACAACAGAACCAACCCCTTAGAATCCTTAGAATGTACAGCAGCCTTAGCCAAAGGGGGGGGGCTTAAATGCATTTTACTGGTACCAAATGTTCGCTCAGGCTGCCGAGACCATAGTAACTAGTCACAAAGTACGGAAAGGTGGCAAAGATCAGGAATTAATACAATCGAGTACCACACCTGACCAAGGATACCACATGTGAGAGTCAGCCCTTTCCCAGTGTGTGGCCACAAGGCAGCAATGAACAGACAAGACAACATGACAAACACGAAACATAAATAGCAAAAATGATCCACAAAAGAAACACCCCCTTGGAACGGTCAATAAAAATATTTTTACTAGAGGGCTTAAACCAGTTTCACGACGCCAACATCACCATTAGTTCAGATGTTGAATAAGACACATAGATGTTTGGCTTACACGAAAGACCTCTAACTTATCCATGCATCATCTCCTAGAACATATAAATCGAGATATATAGAGGTAAGGACTATACAGTACATAAAACTGAATACTGAAGCAAAAGAATTCCTTTCTGGTCTTTAATTAGAAAAAAAATAGGCCTATAATTTCTTTTATTTACAGAAGGCGTCTCTTGAATGAACACAGGATATGAATTGTTTATGGTTTATACCATTTAAGTTGTGGTAGCCATTTTGTTGCGGTACCTTGATTTACTGGAAAGACTTGAATTACCGGAAAGACCGCCGAAATACCACAAGACCGAAGAATGATAGGGAAATATTGATGGATGCATCAGTGAATTGCGAAAACTTTTATCAATTAATGAATATAATAGATCGTATATGTTGTTTATAATGATATATGCGGTGTCAACTATTCACTACGAGGGTCATTTGGAAAGTTCTTAGCATGGCATCATAACTCAACAATGCGTTGATAAAATGCTATCAAGTTATACATTTTTGAAAACTAGAATTCAACGGCTACTTAATGGTTTAATTTTTGTCAAAAAAGGACTCGGCGTGCACGTGCAGCACATGCTCAAAATGAGTAGGGGTTTATATACTGGCGGAAATTTTAAGCAAAATACTTGGAAAAAAAAAACGAAGGAAAATTGGGGACCTTATTAGCGATCATGATTTGACAAACGATTTGGTGCCAACTATTTTTTTTTATTAAAATATATTATGCGATCACTGCTTGCACGACTACCACCTTTACATTCGGAAAATGGTGACTAATAGAGAAATGATAAACTTTTAAAAATGGGACTTTTTTCGAGTTTTCTTTATACTTTTACTATAAATTATGTCACTACAGGAGCACGAAAAATGCCTATTGAGTATGTTTTTTGCTTTATTTGTAGCGAACAATGCATAAGGATCATTTCGTCGCGCAAAAATTGTGGCTTGTGTTGTTCTGTAACCAAGAAAGTTATTCCTAGTAACACTACCCATACTTTTCAAGAAGTGGGTGGGGTAACTTAACCCCTCACATTTTGTCGATGGCATAAGAAATTCTCATAATATCGCGTTAACCATAAAAAAATTGATTGATTTCTACTCTCAAGGTATTTTTAATTTTTTGTTTGCCACCGTTTTCAATTGAAATGAACCAGAACGTCAACTCATCGCTAACTTACTCTACCCCATGGGAAGATTATAAGAGTTATCTTCCCTTTGTTCTGGTATACAAAATTTATTTTGGTTTCAATACAACGAGCATAAAGCGTTCTTGACAAAAATACCAACGCATGGCATTTTTAAACTACTGTCGGTAAAATATTTTCAAAATATGGGCATTGTGACATGCGATTTTTAGTCGAAAAAATTAGCGCATTGCTTTGCTTTCTAGACGGCTTTGGTATTGCTGTTCCACTATTTAGTTATTAGAAACATCCAACTCGCTCATCAATTGTATAATAACTGTACCAGATTGTGGCCTACCAAATGGTGCAAAATTATCTAATTTCATGAACTATTGTTAATGTTCTGCACACTTTTCAAAAGGTAAAATGTTATATTTTCCACTGAAATTTTGCGTTTTCCAGTATACAAACAGTACATGTATTCACAATAAAGTTGTTCGTGTCTGCATTATAATATCCTCATTAAATTTGTGCCATTACATAGAGGACAGATGGCTCTTTAAAATGATACCAAACATGATAGGTTTTGTAAATCGGTTACTGAGATAAAAGACCATGCTAAGAACTTTCCAAATGCCCCTCGTACTTTACTTTGCATGTACATTGATTTGGTTGTTAGTTCTTGGTGTTAACAAGGGTCCTTTAATTAGGCTGGTAAGCTCCACCTTATTGACACGTTGATTGGGATATTTATGACCAGCACTATAGCTAGGCTGTGCTTTTGTTGATCATAATCTGATCCATTCATTGAATTAATCTGTTACTGTTAACTGACCAGTTAATTGATCATGAATTGACCGGTGGCTTGTATGAACCAATAAGGGAATTTTAAAATAGCGCTGTGGATTGGGGAGGGGCATGTTGCAAGGGCAGACTCGCCTGAGCCTTTGTTGCAGTGGTAAAAGCTCTGGTAAAACGTAAATTCGTCTGATCCCTTGTACATGAAATGCTCCAGCTATATATGTTTTGGGCGTTCCAGTATTTAGGCGGTCTTTCTGGTAATTCGAGTATTTCTGGTAAATCTAGGCACCCATTTGTTGGTGTAACTTTGACAATTTATGTAAAACTTTGTTTCCTCTCGTCCAGGAAAATGAGCTTAATTGGCTTTTGAGATTTTTTATGTACAGTTCTTATGTCGTAATTTCTGTTTAAAATGCATGCCGAGTTGCAATAGTCGTTGGGAATATACAATATCTTATACTGATAGTGTATGCATATGGACAGCGATGATGACAAGGATAAGAAAAAGTCCAACTAGGGCCTTTAGCAAGTACCCTACTCTTTTTTGTTTGTGGATCGTTAACATCAGGCTAATGCGTGACCAATTATAGTAGGGATTTGTCAAATAACTTTTCCACAAATGTCTTGCATTTATCACGTAACTGTGAAATATCCTATTTACGAAATTTTTAGGAAACGTTTTGTTTACATTAGGATCACGTTTGATTTTAATGGTAAGAAACCCTATTTTTGCAATCGAATTTTGGATTCCTAAACGTTTTTGACAAACGTTACAAAATAACGTTGTCGAAACGTTGAGGAAATATTTTGTTTACGTTAGGGGACCGTTTGATTTTAACGTTTAGGATCCCTATTTTTGCAATCAAATTTTGAGTTCCTAAACGTTTTTGAAAATCAATTTGAAAAAAAATAATTCTGAAACCTTCAACCATCATGTAGTTTTTCATTTTCCTAAAATTGTGTTTCTGATGTTTGTTGTGTCTCAAACTGTAACTCATAACTACGGCAACCGATCTGCTGGTAACTGTAAGTATTTATCACACACTGATTTTAAGGTTTAGAAACCATATTTTTGCTATCAAACAAACGTTACAAATTAACGTCGAAACGTTGTAGAAACGTTTTGTTTAAGTTGGGGGAGCGCTTGATTTTAACACCTGGGTTTTCCTCGATTTTCTTAAACCAAGGGCAACGTCAGTGTGAGCCAGAAGCAGTATGCAACGCTCCCCAACCCCAAAATATATCCACACACCAAATTTAGGATTCCCACCTCACATAATATACATATATTGTCTGGGCTCTACCTATCCAGAACTGTAGCTAGAGGTCAATGTCACAGAGATCTGAAAACAGTGGGTTTCACACTGTGGCCAATAGATGTATCCACATACCAAATATGAGATTCTATGTCATATAATTTAGAAGATATGCTCAGTACACGATTTTTATACAACTGAGCCCAGAGGCCAAGGTCACAGCTGCCCAAAGTAGTACTCTACAACCTCTAACATCTTGATGCATCCACACAAAAAATTGAGATTGTTGCCTCAAAAGCATGTGGGATATATGTTGGGGTATGATTTTTCAAGTTTTGAGGCCAGCGGTCAAGGCCACAGTGACATAAAACAGTATGCAACGTTCCACTACCCTAACATGTATCCCCGATATGGGATTTCTATGCCATGGAGTATAGGAAATATGCTCCGCACACACGATTTCAAAAGACCAAAGTCAGAGGTCAAGGTCATAGTGACCCCAAAATAATACGCTACAGTCAACAACACCATAATGCATCCAAACAAGAAATTTGCTGAGATATGCTAAGGACAAGATTATTCTAGGAGGAATGAGTAAAGAGGTCAACGTCAAAGTGACCCCAAAAATGGTACACAACACTTTGCACCCTAAGATGCATCCACATATCGATTTTGGAATTCCTATGTAGTATGCTCCACACAGGATGTGAAGACTCAGGCACTTTGAATGGACAGTGTGATAACCCTTTGTGCGCATAAAAACTGTCTGCCATGTCCGTCATAAAGCAGTGCCATAATTTATGTTAATTCTTTCACGGTGTAGATAATAATCAGATAATGTGAGGCTCGTTTAGATGGCTTTGTTTTCAATTGCAAGTGTGTTTACTTGGGGACGTTTTTTAACTCTTTTTTAATAAGTCTACGCCCAACGTTATGCTAACAGCACTTCCGTTTTCGACAGTTTAATCTTTACTTGCGGTTTTAATATTGGTTCTTTAAACGTCTCATTCCCACAAGTCCGTTGAAGTTAGTTTATATAAATAGACAACCAGCTAGAGGGTATCACAATTCCAAAACAAATGCTTGCGGAGACAGCGCCGCAAGCAAAAATCTGATCTCCATATTTTTCTTGATGCATTAATTCCAATACCTGTAAAGAGGCATTAAAACAGTTTTAATGTATTTTCTAAATACAGTAATGCTTCATGATGTCATGTACTTGTAAAGAAAGGGATTTTAGCAAATCATTGGCTGCTTGTTTTTATTTCTAGTAAAGACAAAAATTAACTGTGTTTTGGGATGAAAGTTACCGTAACACTTCCATCTACCTTACATATAAATGTATCAATTTCTAATTTGTTGTCATCTACACACAATAATCAATTACTGTGCCAAATATGAACAGTATATAATAAATTGAGGAGTTAGCGTCTCAAGCAATTGACCGGCTGACGGACGTTCAGATGGACGGACAGACAGACGCATGGACTTACGGGTGGGACTGATTATATACCAGACTTTAAAAAACAACAACACAAAAGCGTGGGCATAATTTGCCAAATTTCACAAAAAGATACACATAAAATCAAAAATTTAAAAAGGAAGTATTATTTGTGTTGTTCAGTATACTTCAGCCTCCAGCAAGCACATGCAGATTGTATCAAACCCTTCAGTGGCGGAATTGTGTAATATAGGCATGTTTCTTCAATAACATGACAATTTGGTAACGATATACGTTGGAGTAAAGCGAAATTGATTTAAGGGGGGTATTTCTGTTATTTTACCAATTTAGATTTAAAGTAGGTTCTGCAAAAAATGACAAGGATACAATTCTATATAGCCTATATACTATGCACAAATTACTATACATTACTTTTCAGCTATTTGTATGTCAGTTGAGTGTAATAAGACTGTGTCAACTAAAATTATTATATAATATTGATTTGAACCTAACAAAGTCAAAATGATAAAATGCAGTGTACTATACGCATTGCACCTTCAATTAAAAGAGGCAGCATTCACAAATTTGGTTAGTATAGTTCTTCAAAGTATGCTTGAGCATGCTAATATATATGATTGGTGATAATTATGCTTATTACATAAACACATATGCCAACAACAGAGTGTTTTATGTGCAAGACTGAAAATATTTCTCAAGAAGCATTTCTTTTTTGTGTAGTATACTTGAGCCTCCACCTATCGTTTGCACAAAGTTGTTAACTCTTCAACGGCAAAATTGAAGAGGGCACATATTGCCCGTTAAGAAAATATAATTTTCGTCATGTAATATGTAATACCTTTGAGTAAAACGACATCGATTTTTAGAGGGATATTTCAGCTCAGTCTGTAGCCTATGCATGTATAGATGAGGGTCTGGATGTGGCGGGGGGGGGGGGGGTCTGGTATTCACTATTCATTAAGAATTTAGCTTATTATTCATCTCATTAAAATTTTGGATTATTCATTAAAATAAGACCAATTATTCATTAAAAGTAAGAAAGGTGGCAAAGAAATTGATTATTCACTATTCATTATTTTTTTCTTCAATTCATTAAAAAATAGGATTATTCATTATTTTTTAGGCTCTCATTATTCACCATTCATTATTTTTTTGACTCATTATTCACTATTCATTATAAAAAAGGGCCACTATTCACTAATCATTATACCCCATCCAGACCCTCATAGATACAAAAAAAAAATCCCATATAGATGTATATAATGTATTTATTTACCTTCGCTGTTTTCAATAAATCTACAACTCTACGAACATAAAAATGTCCCTCGTATTCACAAAAAAAACAACAACAACAAAACCAAACACAGAAAAATGAAGTGGTTTAATCGCAATAAGATTACTTTCTATAAGCCACCACTTTATTAGAAGGTTCTTCGGCGGCACCCTTTAAACTTCATGTTACCCTTGTATGGCCTATATGCCATACATATGCTCTCCCTTTTCACACCCATAAGTTATGCTACACATATATGAGCCGCAATATGAGATTTCCAACAATGTGGTATGCGCGACCAGCAAAGGCTCTCACCAGCCTGCGCATACGCGCAATCTGATTAGAGCCTTTGCTGGTCGCTTGAATATTGAGTAGATATAAAATGAGAGTTCTGGCCCGCTTAATCCCTATTGTTATCGGTGCTCATGAGAATTAATCCTATTGTAAAGTCACCCAGTTATAACAACAATGAGAAGTAATAACAATACAGACTTATGCAAACATGAGCATCAGAGGACAATAAGATCTGCGGGAGGTGTGAAAATACAGGTGAGGGGGTACTTTTAACAATAGGCTCTGCGGAGGGCGTAAAAATACAGGTGAGGTGCGAAAATACAGGTAAATATACCTGGGGCCAATTTCATCAATAAAGTTCGTACGATATATCTTAAATTGTGCGTACGTTGTTTTCTGAGAAGTGCGTACGTTAGTTTCATCAAAACATCTTAAAGTGTTCGTAAGAACAAAAATTTGCGTTTCACTAAAAACGTCGTATTTTTAACTTTGCCTAACTCCAGTCTCCAAATATCATGTGATTGGTATATAACCGTAAAAAGCGGTTTAACACAGAGTGAAAAGTACGTAGGTATGTGAAGAAAGTTTTAAAGAAGAAGCATGTGCTCATACGAATGAAGGCAGGGGGGTCCGGACCTCCCTCCCCTTGGAAAATAACAAGTTCTATGGGTTTCCATAGATATATGCGGCAGTTCGAATATCGAATAACGAATATTGAATTGGTAATTTGATATTCAAAATAGTGCATTAAAAGTTAGGTTTTGATAATAAAACTTGATAGTCGGTAACATTCCGAATGCCAAAGAAGATTTTTGCCCCTAATAACATGAATAAGATGGAAAAACAGCGGCAGTTCGGAATATCGAACTACGAATATCGAATTGGTAATTTGATATTCAAAATCGTGCATTAAAAGTCAGTTATGATATTGAAAACTTGATATGCGGTAATTTTCTGGATGCCAAGGAAAGATTTTGAGCATAATAGCATAAAAAACAGTTACAGTCTGAATAACTAAATTGACTCTCGAATATCGAATATCGAACTAACTTCTCAATTTGAATCTCGAATATCGAATATCGAACTAACTTCTCAATTTGAATCTCGAATATCGAACTAACTTCTCAATTTGAATATCGAATATCGAACTAACTTCTAATTGCTTGATTGTTGTAATGATCTATTACAGATCCTTAAAGAGGGACATACTATTATCATTTGAACATAAAAGAGATAGATCATATTGTGTTCATAACAAAAATGGTACATGTAATGTTTCATGAAACTGTGTCCCGAAAATACCTCGTTTTCACACTTTATGTTAACCCATACATGTCGAATGGAGTTGTCCATTTTAATCTTTTGGACGAGCTCATAACCACTTTTGGGGTGTATTTTTTTGGTGTTTTTTTTTATTCAAATTGCTAGCGAACAACAGCGGAGAACCTGATCCGACGCCACCTTGGTTATGTGGCGCCTGATCTGGATCTGCACTATTTGCCAACGTCCCACAAAATAGAGGCAATGCGTAAATGAGTTAAACATCACACCCCGGGTGCTTGAGATAACAAGTCGAAATTTTCGAAAACGTAAAAATCTAGAATGCAACTTTTAATACGGTTGGAACTGAGATTGTGCTAACCCGGATGTATGTCCCTATATGGTGAATGTAAAGTTCTGCTGAAAACTCTTGTGAACAGCTCCCACTTATACATTCTCATACAAAGACATGCAATTTGAAACTTTATCGAATGTAGAACGTATGGTTGTGTGACGAAAGCCCCCTCTAGCTCATCATTTTCGTCCCTGGCAGTCATGCAAATGGACGATGACTAACCCGTACATTTGAATGTGTACATTATTTTGTTTAAGCAATGGTGACATGTGAAAAAGTATAAAAATATCCTGTTGTTCCCTTCCATTAGACGTGATGGTTATGCATAAATTCAGCTACTGACGGTGACCATAGGCGAATCTCTTGGTGACAGTATACAGCGTGGTAGGGGAAGGGGTGGGAGAGGTTACTTGGACAAATAAATAACTCATAAGCACCAAGGAAATGGGGGTATTATTTTCTCCTTTTGGTAAACCATATAGTATGTAAAGGGTGGTCTTGATTGTAGTACTTTCTAGGTATTTAAACCTTTGTCGAGTTTTGCTCTTCAGCCTCTATAATCGTGTGAAATGCAGCAGCCTTGATAGCTTTGTAGTAAGTTAGTAATATTTAAGACAAAGATTTCAGCTGCGACACCTAAATATTTGTCTTAAATATACGACAAAAAGTAAGAAGTTCGCAAAGTTCAATAGTTTGATGAAACCCGATTTTTAACGTACGAACTTCGTACGATGTTTTTAAGACAAAAACACGTCGTAAACTCGTTGATGAAATTGGCCCCTGGGTCCTCAAAAGAACCGTCTCAATGTAGACCCTGATCAGACCGCTACAGAACACCGTACGATTAATATAGGTCCATTAACCCTACAGATGACTCCTAATTAAATGACAAACAGCCAACGCCCAGATGAAATGCCGCCTATCATACAATGAACATTCCCGAGTTTATCGTACGAAAATGCCCCATATCATACGATGGATCATCCCCAGTCAGTGCATAAATGGTTAACTGGCATTTCTCAAAGGGAAATCACTCTATAGGGAAAACTTATTTTGTTCAACGTATGTCCTAAGACGGCGCGTTTCCATCCATAATATAAATATACGGGGGAAATGTGTCCCAGGTAGAACTAAGAAATTATGTTCATTACAGCACTGATAGGCTATCACAACTATTTCTTATTACCATTAGGCCAGAATTTTTTTATTAGTTGATTTACGGGAATTTGTTATCAGATTTAGGGTCGTGGGGGGGACGAAAAAAAAATAAATAAAAAAGCTCTGAAAATGACCAGTTGACTGGTCATTTTCAGAGCTTTTAATTTTTTTTTAAATATTTTCATTTTTTTAATATCTCCAGAAACAGTAAAACTAGTAATAGGTAAACCAACAGTCTGTATTGAATCTTTAAATATTTTATCATTTTCCTAAAAATCTGGACAGGACAACACTTTTTACAGTGTCACTCTCAAAAATACATAGACAGAACCTCAAAAATATGTAAATTTTTTCAACAAAACAAATAATATTTAGAGTCGGTGGATAAAAAAAAATCTTTAGAAATTAAATTTTATTTTTTTTCGTACTTTCCGGATAATTACAGTAGGAGGGTTTGTAAATCAACTAATACAAAAATTCTGGCCTTAATTCCCGGCTACAGACTGAAATATGAGCTGAGAGAGGCGTGTAACCAGTTGATGAAGTGAAAGAATACTATTCCAAAGCATGGCTTAAAGTTAATCCATTGAAATGCACATATTTGGACAAAAACTTATTTCAATATCTGAAAAGTGGCCACTTAAAACCTTGATTCAGTGTAGACATTCATTGAAAGGAAATTGGTCTTGGCGGAGCACAAACATAACAGCTACAGCGGGTTGTGCTTTGCAAATCACAATGGAACCTATTTGTAAGAGTGGCCGAGCAATCCAGATTTTAAGGGCCTCGTCGGGACCCAGCATGTAAAACATGAATGATCCCTATATTCGTTTACAAAAATAAGCTGACCATTTGTTGTTTATTATTTATATTGTTTGCACTGTTTGCATAACATGAAGCTATCTCAAATATTAGCTTTATTGCATTTTATTTAAACTATTTTCCAAGCGGGACACAGGGTAACTTAAACCAAATGCACCACACTAAATTGACCATACATTAAGCATTTTAAATATCATGCTGAAACATAAATGTAGGTACTTAACCTAGTTAATATTATATCCATATAAGCTTAGCGTCCTTTTTGTGGGACGTAGGCAAATAGTGCAGACCCAGACCAGACGCAACAAAACGTGGCGTCTAATCAGTGTTTCAACATATTTATTATACTAACCCTGTTGACCAAAGGAAGAGACACTGAAGCGCCAATAACGACTGCAGTAGATGACAAATTTTGCGACATCTTTCATAATCTTCAAAAAAAAGTATCATATTTCATGAGAATCGTCTGCCAGCATATATCACGCCTTATTACGATTCCTATGAAACATCATGCCTTATTTGTTATTTATGAAAAAGCAACAACATTAGAAATTGTCGTCTGCTGCAAATTATAGGGGGCACTTTATGGGCTAACAGTCATGACATCAACTCTTTGTTTACCCACAGAAATACCAAATTACCATTAACTTTAAAATTAGAAAGTCACAGTCATTTGATGTTCCTGGAACTACCACTCGAGTATAGTCCCTCATTTTTAAAATATCAAATAAAACCATACGTTAATACGATATTGCTGCTATTGCTGCAACTCTGAGGCCATGGAAGGGGGTTTCTTGGTGTCCCATATCCCTTTAAATATTTCGAAAAGTATCCCATATCTCTGAGAAGAAATTCGCAAATATCACAAAAAATTCAGAAAGCTCTGTATCACCATATCTCTAAAAATGCTTTAAATTTTCAGGAAAAAAACTCCCCATGTCCCTTTAACTTTGAACATAAATTGATTCATTATTTATACGTACTTTATACGTGCATTTGTCTAGAAAGTATAGTTGCTTATCTTGCAGCATACAAAATTTAGATATTATATATAGCAAGACTTATTAGCTAAGTAGGCTGGTTTGAGTCTTATATTGTCGAAAACACTAAATACATGGGTTTCTCGCGTTGAGGCCCATTATGTGGGTGTAACAGTGACTGGTCTCTCAAAATCTTCAAATGGCGGCCCTCATAAAGCCAATTCGTCAAACATTCCAAAACACACAACTTTCTTATCCATGCTGATTATTAAATAAGTAAAGTTTGAAAAGTTTTTTCTCACAATTTATGACCCATGTTCTCTTTTACTATCTTCAAGCGTCTGGCCTATTGACGGTAACCACGAGAGCTGTCTTTACCCAAGGAGACCGTGTGGCAAAGAAGATCGAAACAAAAAAAGATAAAACGACAGTAAAAAAGGAACAGGAACAAAAAAAGACACAAACCTAGAAGACACAAAAAAAAGAAGACACAAAGAAAAAACAGAAAAAACAAACAAACAAAGAAGACACAAACAAAGAAAACACAAAGAAGACTCAAAGAAAAAAATCCCAAAGATGACACAAACAATGAGAATACTAACAAAGAATATACAACTAAAGAAGACCTGAACAAAAAAGACAGAAACAAAGAAAATCAGTCTGACACAATCGAGAACAATGTCCAGTATATCGAGACCTCGTTACTTCTTCAGACTTGTCTTCTTTCTGGGTATCTTCGTGTTGACAGGGTTACTATTTTTGTCATCTTTTGAGGTCTTACAGAGCGACTATAACCCTGTTGTTGACACAATCTGTGCCATTCCAGAGTTAGACCCATGGGACAAGTCTGTTTTAAAATATATGGAAACAAGCTCAAGCAAAATTGAATGTCCTAAAGCTTACAATATCCTTTTTGTAAATGAAACTGGTTTCCTAGTTTACAATAAAACTGCACTTAAATACTATTCTCTTTCAGAACAATTATTAACATGTAAATATCAGATAGTCAAAAGAGCGCTTGGAGACAAAGAAGTTATGTTTGAACCTGAGGTAATCTTTAACCCGCCAGTTTTTATTAATGGCACTATTATCCGAGTATCTTGTAAAAATAACAAACGTCTCGTGTATGACTTCTTACATTTAAATCCATACTGGGTTGAAGATGAAACCAGGGAAAAAGAGATAGGACTTGAGGACGATGATTACTACAGCATCTTGTTGATAGGAATTGATTCTGTGTCTCGGTCTCATGCGTTGAGAAACCTTCAAAAATCTTACAAGTATCTGAATGAGACATTAGGCGCTTATGATTTTAAAGGTTTTATGAAGGTAGGATCTAACTCATATCCAAATTTGATTCCTCTGTTAACTGGTATGAGGCATGGAAATTTTCCTTTGGTTAACAACAGAGTGTCTTACTGTGATTCTATGCCGTTTTTGTGGAACTCTAAAGAGATGAAACATTATGCAACATTTTATAGTGAAGACCGCGCGGATATTTCTACTTTTAACTTGATGAAACCTGGATTTTACCACAGTCCAACCGATTTCTACTACAGACCATATAATATGGCAATGGATTTATTTACACCAGTCTTAATGACACCAGTAGGCACAGAAGGTAAGATGTGTCCGTGGGCATGTCCGTGTTATGCTAATAAGGATAATTTCACAACTCAGGTCGACCATTTCAAAGGATTCCTAAATAGGTTCAAAAACAAATTAAAATTCGCCCTTTTCTGGGCAAACTCTGCTCACGAATCATTTGAACGTTTACGAAAGGCAGACGATTCACTGCTGGACCTATTGCAGTGGATGCACACTAACGGACATACACACAGAGCAGTAGTGGCAGTAATTAGTGATCATGGATTACGATTAGGTAAATTCAGCGAGTCTCATATAGGGCGTCTTGAAGGACATTTTCCTTTCTTGAGTTTGCTAGTGCCTGACCCACTAAAACATAAATACCCATGGATGAAAAGTAATCTGGTTTTAAATTCAAATAGGATGATAACAAATTTTGACATTCATAAAACTATTGCGGATATAGCCAGTGGCAATTTCGATGAGTTTCAGCCTCCTGTTGAAAGCAGCCATGTTGCGAGAAATATATTTGCAAGAATTCCAAAAATAAGAACATGTTCAGACGCAGGAATTGCTCCAAATTTCTGTACGTGTTTGAGTGATAATGTTATTGTTCCGGTAAATGACACATTAGTTAGAAAATTAGCTCAACATGCCGTAGACAATTTAAACTTCATTCTATACAATCAATCCCACATTTGTAGACATTTATCACTATTTAGCATTACAGAGGCTAGAGTACAATACACTTGTTTGAATGCTGCAAGCAGTAAACGCAATAATATCCTAGAATTTTTAGATCCTATCCTGACTTTGGACATCGGTGTTGATAAAGGGGATGAGTGTGGTAAGAGTGGTAGATACAAGTTGTTATTTCACGTGCTTCCCAGTAAAGGTCTGTTTGAGGTAATGATAGAATACAACGAACAAGCAGTGGAAGTGGATCAAATGACTGTGATTGGTGACATAGCCAGGATTAATCGCTATGGTGAACAGTCACATTGTATAAAGAATAATGCTCTTCTACGAGAATATTGCTACTGCAAAGATTTACCGACAGATATGCATCTACGCCAATGATATTATGCTATTACTTGACTTTTCGCTTACTGTCAAGGCGGCAACTCTAATATTCATATCTGGGTGCATTTCATGAAAATCCTAACCGTATACACACTGAACTCACATTTATTAACCCTTAAAGCGCATAATCACAAAATGTATGTTTTTGTCGTCCAATAAATTATTTGAAGCCTCAAAGATAAACAGTGTGAATCCAGATCAGACTGCTCCTGTAGGAGCAGTCGGATATGGGTCCACAATGTTTGCCTCCATGCTTATGTTAAATAGACATTTACAGATGCAATTATTTTGCTGGCGTTTTAAGGACTAAATAATGACTGAGGTGGTGGCGCAAGATGATACAGTTACTTTTGAATAAAACCACGCCTCCTTTTCAGCTTTTACCTATGCCTAAGGTTGACCAGTCCTAATTACGCATTCATGAGGCGCCGCCTTTACAGTAAGCGAAAAGTCAAGTGATACTTATCACAGTGGTACAAATGAGCCGTGACACGTGATTTCCAACAATGTGGCATTTTGGCAAGTGTAGATTCAGACAGGCCTGTTCAGCCTCCTTTTAAGCTTAGAAACATCAAATTGCGTTTGGTCAGTATCCTAAGAGTCACTGTATATTCAAGCTACTAGCTAAGGATCTGGTCAGACTGCGCGTATGGGCAGGCTGATCTGAGCCTTTGCTGGTCGCACTTTCCACATTGTTGGAAATCTCATGTCGCGGCTCAAATATGCAATTTTAGCATTAACTTGTGAATATTTTCTTATATTTACATTTTCAAAGCAAGCCTTTAATGAATCTTTAGATTTTTGTAACCGTTCATAGCCTCATGAAAGACATAAATCAAATTTGCCAAGCTCACTTGCCCGTGCAATTGGCTTCGAATATCAATTTCATTCGCCAGAAGTGACACTGGTGTTGTGTTTGACAGCGAGCCACACCTGAGTCGCACGTGCATAAAAGCCTCTTGTTTGCAGTCCATGTTCACATTGGCTGTTCCGCTTTTCTGTTTAACAATACAAGAAAACCGTTGAAATGATGAAATAGTAAAAACAAAACTGATCTGTTTCAAAAATTATAAATAATTTTCTTTATTTTAGATATTTGAAATAAAATGTAAATATAAGCAATACTTTCAATTTTTGGTCTGTTCATGAAATCATGAATACTTCGGGTCTCTTGCAAAGTTAACGTGAAGCCCTTCGGTTTTCGCTTACTATGCAAGAGACCCGAAGTATTCATGATTCTGTGAAAATTCCCAGAATCGAATTTATTTCTTAAATACATCAGTTGAAACATCATTTTGGATGCTCAAAAGAATTATCTCATTAAGAGTTATTTTGAGTACCCACGACATATGTTGTGATTGAGAAATTACAAACTCTTATCAGGACGTATGTTGTAGTATTTGTGTTAAACATTTTTTAAACTTGTACTAGCCAGGGTAGCTTCACGTCTACAAGTACCTGGGCCTTCATCCTTTTACTTGGTGTGCAAGCAGAAAAAACCCTTATCAGCCTGTATGTTTGCACTGACAAGCCTCAACCATCACTGCTTGCTTATGTGAGTAAATAAAAATGAAAATATACCACCTAACATCCCTTAAAACAGAAATGGACTGTTCCAATAGATAACGGTGGGAAATTCCATTCAGTATAAATGGGTAAAATGCTGTTCTCATAAATGAACAAATTCTGAATTCAACACATTTTACCTGTGAAATATACATAAGAAATCAGTCAGTGTTGCAATATCTATTTTAGCTGTCAGGTTGCTGTGAAAAAACTAACGTCATCTGGGCTAGATTTAGTTCAATCTATTTTTATCCGTCTGTCAGCACTGACAAAACTAATGTTACCTGTCTTTAGCTCATCACTGTTTGACATCAAGATCTGTCACAACCAGTGTAAGCTAGTTTCAGCCAATCAGAGGAGGTCTTTTATAGGAGTCATATAACAATATAGATGGTCAGTCATCAGATTGGGTCCATATTTTGCCTGGTGTTCCAAAAGGATCTTTTCTCAACCCACTCTTATTTGTCATTAACATCAATGATATAGTCAACACATTGAATGTTCTGTCCTCTTGTTTGCTGACGATACTAGTTTGTATATTAATGTTGACTGTCCCCTTCAATCAGCTTAACTTCTCAACACTGATCTGCAAACTATTTCAAAATGTGCTGATTTGCTTGTCTCATTTAATCCCCTGAAAACAATGCCATTGATAAGCTTGCACAAGTGGAGCCCACGGGTTTTGAGGAGTTGCAGAGAAGGGTTATTTATTTTCAGTGAGCTGGGGAACACTGGTAATCATTTAAATGGAGCTTGAGAGCACGCTCATTGTTTTGGGGATTAAGGGAGCCCTGTCAAAAAGCGAAAAAATATTTCTAAAATCTCACTTTAAATAAAGGCTACCATTTTGTTTGATTTTTTAAATTTCTTTTGCTTCTGGGAGCCCCCCCAGACCCCCTTATAAAATGTCAATGTATTTATTTTGTACTTACAAACACATCTGAATTAATCTTGGAGAAACATGTTGCGAATAATATTTGTTGTTGATTTATTATCCTTAAAATTGCTGATTTTTAGTTTGATAATAATGTACTATGGAATGCTCAGAATGCACCAAGATCGCACCATTTTATCAAAACCCTAGCACGAGTGTGAATCCTTATCACTGAAGGGCGAATCCATATCACTGAAGGGCCACCTACACGCCTGATATGTAATTTTCTATCTAGTTAATGAGCTGATTTTTATTATTAAACTTTGAAGAATGCTGATACTGGATGAAACTGAGGTTATACATGCTTATAGACATTTATGAATTAAGATGGTGACAATGACAGAGAACGGACTTTGGTCGTCTCAAAAGTGTTCGACAAAGTATATGCAGGGCAAGTATTTTAAATTATTTGTTTGTCGAGAAACGCATAAAACGACTTATCTAAAAAAAAGTATATAATATACAATTATTGACTTCAATGAGGTAGACATGGGGGTTAATCCATCTGAAATTAAAATGATAATTACCAAGGCCGTAAGGCCAAGGTGAATATCACTTCTTTCAAGGGTAGATATATACTCTTGTCTACCGAAATTGAAGTCAATAACTGTTTTAATGGATGACCTTTCAACTATGAATGAAACCCTCCTACTTTCACTTTTGTTGCAGAAGTCATTAGTAAACCAAAGGACTCTCTCACAAGTTTTAGCAACTGTTATCAAAATATTTTATTGCAGCATTTCGTTTTGAAATTTATATAATTTCTCTGAATGCGGAATGTAAAATCAAATCATAAAACACCTTTTTTACATTTTGTTTGTTCAAAGAAAAATGAACAAACAAAACTGTTCTTAAGATATATTAAAACAATAAGTGAGTATGATCAGGATATGCCACAATAACACACTGTTGACCAACCTACGGCACCGTGAGGAAGAGCCACAGAACATTTATACTAACAATACATCCGAAAGACAATAAAAACAAATCAACCAGTTCTCTATTTCTCGTCAAGCTGATTGCAAAACTAGAAAGGACATAAGGTATTAATGCATACCAAAAAAATACCAACACAGAACCTGTAATGTTTGATGTTCGTGGGTTCAATGATAGTAACACATGTTGGTTATACAGGCTGATCTTTATTGTTAGGAACTAACTAGCGGTCTCCCCCGCAATGTTTGATGTTCGTGGGTTCAATGATAGTAACACATGTTGGTTATACAGGCTGATCTTTATTGTTAGGAACTAACTAGCGGTCTCCCCCGCATGGTAAAGGGATGTAGACATATAGATTACTCATGAATACTAAGCTCCGCCTCTGGCATCTTTGGCATCGTTAGATTGGCTAATAGTAAATACTACACCTTTCTCTCTTTTGAAATTGAGCTCTCTGGCCTATCAATTTAACGGGCTATAGAACTAAATTTCTTTTGATAGCTTTTGATTAGAATGCTGAAAGTTACACCAAGATAAATGGTTCATGATTAAATGTCAATTAATTGCAGAGCTTCGAATTCACGGGTTCAAAACATAAATGTCAGAGAAAGTAAATAGCACCGTCCGTAGTTCATGGTAACGTTGAAATATGATGAAGTACCGTTATTTACTTTCAAACAGTTCAATTTCCTCTCCTGACACTGTCTGCCTTTTGTCTGAAAACACAGTTTATTTAATAAACATAGTCGCCATATTTGGCTGGTCTCTTTATGACACTTCTGTCTCTCAAATATTTCCTTTTCGATTCAGATTTTTTGTGAATCGTATATGTTTTGTTTCTTGCAGTGAAGTACGGTCTTACATGACACACACTTCTGAAACGAATGTCGCCGCTTTCTGATTGCAATTTTAATGAAGTGTTTTTCTGGCTTATAACCCTGTAGATTTTATTGTCCCAGATTTGGAGCAATTTTCCCTTGTCTTGTTTTAAAATGAGAACAGGCTGGCCCACAGAAAACTTTCTGTATGAAGTTGGTTTCGATTTATTTGCATGAAATTCGATTTTTGCCTTTTGCTGTTTATCGCGTGTCCTCAATTTCATGGGTACTTTGCAATTTCTCAAATCGGGAAGTTTTGTTTTTATGGGTCGATTTAGCAATAATTCGGCTGGACTGACATTCGTTGTCGTGTGATTTGTAGCTCTGTAATGTAATAGGAAGGTTTGAAGTTCGTTACGCCAATTTTTGTTTTCAGCGACAGCTGTTTTTACGCATTTCTTCAATGATCTGTTGAATCTCTCAATTTCCCCATTTTGTCTTGGGAAAAATGGAAGCGAATACGAATGTTTAATGCCATTTTGTTTGAAGAAAAATTCCATTTCTTCACTCACCATGTTTGGCGCATTATCTGAACGTATTTCTTCAGGATAACCAAAGATTGAAAACCATTTCCGCAAGTGGTTTATGATTGATTGGCTTGTGGTTGATGTTAGAACTTCAACGAGCGGAAAGCGCGAGTAATAATCAATTACTCCTAGTAAGTAGTACTTGTTTTCAAATGGACCCGAAATGTCCATACCAAGTTGTTTCCACGGACCATCTGGTAGTTTTGTCATGACTACAGGTGGTTCGCGAGGAGGAACAGATGTAACTTGGCACGCATGACAAGTTTTAATTAAGTCAAATACATCCTTGTCAATATTGGGCCACCATACCTTTTCTCGAAGTAGCTGTTTTGTTTTGACAATGCCCTGATGTGATTCATGTGCTAAATTAAGCACGCGTTTTTGTAATGCTGCAGGGATTATTAGTTTGTTTCCTTTGAGTATAATGCAATCTTTGACAGTTAACTCATTTTTGATTTGGCGATACGGCCTTAATTGTTCAGCCTTACCCCACCTGTTTGTTTGAATGCTTTTGATCACTTTATTGATGGTTTCGTCAGCCTCACATTCTTTCTGCAGTTCATCTAAGGTTAATGCTATAGGTAAATTACTATGCACTATGCTGTTGACATAATGTTCGGTCAAATCGCATGTTGCGTTGTCTGCGCAATCGACTGGTGTGCGTGATAAAATATCAGAGATATTTTCTGATCCTTTCAGATATTTGACTGTGAATGTGTACTGTTGTAATTTTAACACAAAATTTTGAATTCTTGTCGGCGCTTGATGAACGCTGGTAAATATTCTTTCTAATGCTTTGTGATCTGAGTATACTGTGAATTGCATACCGTAGATGTAAACATTAAAGCGCTGAATTGCGAAGAGCACAGCTAATGCTTCTCGTTCTGTTTGAGAATAACGTCTCTCTGTCGGCGTTAGAGTTCTGCTAGCATAAGCTACAGGTCTAAAATCTCCGTTTGATTGCTTTTGGTTCAATATCGCACCTAACCCACACGGACTTGCGTCTACGATTAAATGCGTTTCTGCAGATGGATTATAGTATGCCATAACTTCTTCACTTATGAGACTCTGCTTTAGTTTGTCAAATGCATCCTGCTGTTCTGTCGACCATTGCCATGGGACATTTTTACGCGTCAGTTTTCTCAGTGGTTCTGCGATCGTCGCGTAATTTTTTATGTACTTAGAACAGAATGTTACTAAGCCTAGAAATGACAAGACTTCATTTGCATTTTTTGGAGGTGCTGCATCTCGGACAGCATGTATTTTTGACTCTGAAATCCTAATGCCCTCACTTGATAGAACATGTGACATGAATATCAAAGATGACTTATTGAACTCGCATTTGTCGCGGTTTAACGTCAAGTTCTTCTCACGCAATCTGGTTAGAACCATTTTAAGAACTTTGTCATGTTTTTCTTGGTTATCTGCGTAAATAATTATGTCATCTACAATGTTTTTGCAGTTGGGAATATCTTGCAAGATTTGTTGTATGATGCGTTGAAATATTTCTGAAGCAGATGTGATTCCGTAATTCAAACGTTTATACCTATAAAGGCCTTTGTGACATACAAATGTTGTGATGTAGCGACTTGATTCGCGAAGCTCTATTTGGTGAAATGCTTCTCGGAGGTCCAATCGTGTAAACACACTGGCCCCATTCATTTGTTGCAAAGTTTCCTCAATATTCGGCATTGGGAATCTTTCTCGCATGATTGCATTGTTAGCTTGTCGCATGTCTATTGCAAGCCTTACTTTGTTGTTTGGTTTCGGTACCGCTACGACATTGGATACCCATGGAGTTGGTCCTGATATTTTCTCAATTATGTCATTTTTCTCAAGTTCTTTAATTTTGTCTTCGACTAAGCTTCTCATTTTGAAAGGTATTTGTCGCAATGGTTGTGCTACAGGAGGTATTGTTTTGTCAATATGCAGATCGAGCTGAAATTCTTTTAGTTTTCCAGTGCCCTGAAATCTGTCCTCAAATGACTTTATAATTGTGTCAGTGTTTTCCTGCGCAAGAGAATGTACCTTACCGATGTGCAATAGTCCTAGATCAGTTGCTGTTTTCCTACCGATTATTGGTTTGCCTTTTGATTTTAATACTTGAAAATCAACCATATGCTCTGAGTCTGCGATTTGTAGTTTTAGTTTTGTTTGCCCTAGCATTTCTAAGGGTGTGTTACTGCCATAAGGATAAATCTTGGAAAATGATTTTGACAGTCGGCTTTCTGTGGATTTAACCTGTTCATACAAATCATTATCAATTACATTTGTAGATGCTCCACTATCAATCAAAAATTTAACTGGTTTGCTCTCTAAAGATAATTCTAAAGTGGCGTCATTCTTACCTGCTAAAACAAATATTTCCTCACTATAATTATCCAAAAGCACATGCACCTTTTTATCCTTTGATTTGCACATTTTCGCAAAATGTCGTTTCCTACCACATGCGTAACATGTAGCGTCTTTTGTCTTTTCACATGATCGTCCGTAGTGTCCACTGTCACCACAACGATAACAAATCGCCGTCGACTCTTGTGGTCGCCTGTCCGGTTGCGGTTGTTTGCTTCTCTGTCTGGGAGGTCTAGAGGTTCGCTGGTACGTCTTAGGTCGAGCCCCTTGGTTTGTACTGCGGCTTGGTTGTTTACGTTGCACCCTGTTGACTTCTTCGTTTATGTGTTCATCGACTTGCGGTTCCATACGTTTTGCGTGTGTTTCACTGAGTTCGTATGTCCTAGCAATTGTTTTCACTTTGTCTAGCGTCAACGTCTCTTCTTCAAGTAGTTTTTTTCTTAATTTTGTTGAACAACAAGAATTAACTACTTGATCTCTGATCATCTCATTTTTGTCGGTAAATTCACATGAAATAGCTAATTTGGATAGCCTGACAACGTAGTTGTCGATTGTTTCATCCGCTGACTGCTTACTCTTGTGAAACACGTGACGTTCGTACGAAATGTTTTTCTTTGGTTCAAAATACGCAGATAGTTTTGTCACTGCGTCGTCGTACGTCGTACCTTGATCTTCAAAGGTTTCAAATATGTCTTGGACTTCTGATCCAGATATATGCAATAATAACGCACGTTTCTGCTCGTCTTTCGTAATGTTGGCAGCTTTCACATAATAATCAAAACGTTTTAGATACTGTTCCCATGCTTTATTCAAGTTCGTTTGTTCCCCTGTCACCTTGAATTTCCCCGGACTTGAAATATCCAGCTTAGCAGCCATTGTTTTAGTTGTTTTTTTTTTTTTTCACGGAATTTAATCCACACGGAATTTAATCCTTTGGTTTTTGGTTTTTAGTAGCACTAATGCACGGAGTTTAGTCCATTGTTTTGAATAGTTAGTATACACTTGCTATCCCATTTTCGTCGCCATTGTAATGTTTGATGTTCGTGGGTTCAATGATAGTAACACATGTTGGTTATACAGGCTGATCTTTATTGTTAGGAACTAACTAGCGGTCTCCCCCGCATGGTAAAGGGATGTAGACATATAGATTACTCATGAATACTAAGCTCCGCCTCTGGCATCTTTGGCATCGTTAGATTGGCTAATAGTAAATACTACAGAACCCCCACAAACAATGCGAGGTACATAAAACCAAAAAAAATCAACAACAACAGAACCACCGCCTTAGAACGGACAGCAGCCTATGCTACCCGGGGGCGTAAATACCTATAACAATAGCAGATAGAAATGTTTAAACGTGTATCACTGGAAAAAATACTGGCCTCAAACTGTTTTAGAAGGAAATTAAGTGTAATTTACATAAAATGGATTGAGCTGCCACCTCTTTTGGTATTAAGTTACGCTTACTTGTACAATAAACACTTGAATAAACATATCTTTATTAAAAATTATTACTGATATTCTTTGCCATAAACTTAGAATCATGATAAAACCAACAAACATGAAGTTGCGCTAAACGAAGTCCAAGAGCAGCTTGCGTAAGGTGGGGTTTTACACTATTTGGTGCCAATTCGGCCATTTCCATTTTTGTACAAAAAGACGTTTCTCATGGAAATACTAGCCAAAAATATTTATCAATAAAAAGAGTATTTGTTTTTTGCAATACATCCATGCTATTATATAACAGAAACACCATTTATATCTTATAATATACCCCGTGAAAGGATAGTATTGGGATACAAAATTGTTTTCCAAAGGGTAAACAGATATACATGTTTTAACACTTGCAAAATCTTGTTTATGAGCATGCTGAGTACATCTGCTCATTTTAAATTTATTTCAATGTATTATTAAAACTGGGATCCAAAAGCAATATTTCAACTAAGTTAAAAAAAATGGAGGAAAAATATATCAAAAAGTAGCGCAGTGTATGGTGGACACAAAATGTCATATCAATTCTACAAATTACACGAACTTTAAAAAAAACGAGATAAAGAAAAATGTTAGCCTGTCAGTTAAATAGATTCAACCTTGTATGTACAAAATATGTGGTGAGTAATAAACACCATAAAATGAACTTAATTATTAAGTAACGGATAATGCAAAGGTCAGGAACACCTTGAATATGTCAGAGTCCAAAATTAAAATCACATTTATGCTAAATGCGAATGAGAATTTCAAAATGCGATCATGCCAAAATATTTGTACAAGAAAATTTTCGGTAGGTCAAACGTATTGATCAAAACGCTGAATCCAAATCTGCCTTTTTTGTTGTGTGAAATCATCCAATCTATGCATAAGTCATGGAATCTGACTTGATAATGCAGTTACCAATGAAATGCCTTCAACATTGCCAATTTTTGAAATCTTTAGAAATTTGTGCCCATCAAGGCATGTTTGTAAGAGGGTTGTATGAAGTCACAAGATATATGCCAGATGATGAAGGTTAATATCCTTCATTCTTTTCTATTCACTGAAACAATGAACCGGGTCGCGCAATGCAGTGAGTAACGTGTCTGGATACAGATGCGTGTCTGACTGCAGATCCAGGGGTCGCAAGTTTGAACCTGGCCCGGTCCCATTCTTTCATGGAGACTGATCATGAAATAATTTCTACTGTCATTCTCCTCCCTTCTGCTGATTCATTCAAGAAGGGTTGTTGTCAGTTACAAGCGAAAGTCTGTGCACAAGGTAATGTTTAACCGCTGGTTCAAACTTGCCCAGGAAATAGGTGGTTAGGTAAACTGACGTCCTGACATGACCATAGCTATTTACTGGTCCGTAAATTAACAAACCAATCAAATCTGAAACAATGAAATTCAAAATAAAGTTTAATAAGCCAGAATTGCGTCATTGTGACATACATATCCCTTATTGTACCTGGTGCCATTGTAGGAGAGAAAAGGTCCCATTAAAATTGTAATTTTCTTGCTTCTCAACCAATCAATATGTTGTGGGTACTAAAATTTTCTTTGTATGCACCCAAAACACATGACTGAACTATATAATATAATATGGGAAACTAACCACATTATCCGCAATTGTCTTATATCTCAATCAGAAAAAATAATGCTGTTGATACTCATAAAACCATCTGAGTTAGATGGCTCTACCGAGCACCCGAATACACATTATCAAAAATAATTCTATTTCATATATTCATTATCCCTACGCTTTTTTTTAAAAAAAGCGAAGGGTATAATTGCAATCGCCGCAACCCGTCCGTCCGTCTGTCCATCCGCCCGCCCATCTGTCTCTCCATTATGCTATCTCCTCCTAAACCATTGGACGAAATCCAACCAAATTTGGTGTGTGAGTTACCCACATGAATGGAGCTTGCGTTTGGCACCACCCTCTGGGCCCTGGGGAGGGGTCAAAAGGTCAACTATCATTAAATTTCAATAACAAAGTCAGTTTTAAAGATTTTTATACCAAACTTTATGTGTGTTCTTACAAAAAAAGATATAAAACATATCAAACAGGATTTTGTTCTGTCATTGGGTCATGCTCCAGGGTGGAACAGTAATGTATGGGGTGTGTAGGCCTCTCGAAGAAGTCAGTTATAAGAGGGGGTGTGTAGGCCTCTCGAAGATGAGAGCTCATTTTGCCTAAGATTATCCACACGCCCAGTTAGTGAAATAGTCATAAGAGTCATTACAGTCAGTGCCAACCTGACAGCTTCTAAAATCAGTTAATAAAAACAACTATGTGTAGGAACCCATACCTTACACGGGTCTACCATCAGATACGCTAGTGGTTTTCATCACTCATAGTATGGCAAATTCTGAACAGACTGCTCATTGGTGAAACACAACTGATCTTTGCTACAGGAAATAAACGTGTTAATTCCATAACACGCATACCTACACCTATAAACTACGCAAAACAAAAGTGAAATTGAGTGCGTGATTGTGACATTTACTGGTCATATTCACTTATTTTTGAGCACTCGTTGGTGTGTCTTTGTTTGCAACTGAAGAAGAGAAGTTTTCTTCTCGAAAACGCGTTCTTGCGGACCTGGCTATTGTCTGCTGGGGATAGAGACATACACGAGTAAGTTTCTATTATAGAAACTACGTAGTGGAGCTGTTTAGTACAAATGTGTGTCTTACACGACACGCTAATACACATGTACAATAGAGGTATTCTAACACCGAAATAAGCAATACTTAAAGCTATTCAAAACAAAAGCTACTTCTCTAGAAACCTCATCACAACAAAGTAATGAGAACTAAAAACCTTGGGTTTAGACAAACCGGGACTATTTCACTAACTGGGCGTGTGGATAATCCTAGGCAAAATGAGCTCTCTTCTTCGAGAGGCCTACACACCCCCCTCTTATATCTTAGAGCTCTCAAATTTAGGATTTCGAGAAAATTCGTCTTTTGGACAATAGCGATAATGTTTTGGACAGTTGGATTTTAAAATCATGAAAGCTACTAGATGCTGTCATGTAGAAGCACACGGATTGTTACAGGAGCCACGAAATTGTCGTAATTGTGCAATAATGAAAGATCATTTATGGAACGTGTTTGGGAATGGCTTCAAACTAGGCGAAATAGAAATAATTTATCTATTCTACAAAATAACGCATAGCTATATAAGCTCCAAACTATCTTTTGGATCTTCTCCACTAGCATTATTGGTCGTACAAAATGGGCTTCGTTGCGAGAAAAGCTGTCTTTGGGGGTTTGCGAACAATAAAGGCGCAGACCAGCCTGCGCATCCGCACAGTCTAGCCAGCGCCTTTGTTATTCGCTTATTGGAAAGTATCATATCTAGACTTGCTACGAGCGAAGTTTCATGTTTCTAGCAAGTCTCTGTAGCTGAGCAGGCTGGTTTGAATCTCACTTTCTCGCAAACCCCGAAGACAGGTTTTCTCGCGACGAGGCCCATTAAAATTCATCTTGGGACTGAGCATTTTAACCTTGCAAGTACTATGAGTGTATCAACCAATTTGTCAATAGGGTATTAATTTGAAGAAAAAAAAAAACTGACTTTATGGAAGTACGTTCTCCCTCTGACACTTACCATATATTGTACAAACATGATACTAGCAAGGTCTCTACTACTTTACTAACCTAAATGCTGCCACCCTCGCTAACAATCTTAGTTGTCAAATGTGTCATACCTTTTATGTTGTTAATTCAACAAAGAGAAATAAGGTCATGTCTGTCTGTCTGTCTGTCTGTCTGTCTGTCAATACATGTAACTATGCTCTCAAGAATGCAGATCATATGAGCCGAGACACATTTGATATCGAACAACGTGGCATTTTGACAAGTGTAGACTCGGACGAGCCTGTGCAGCCTCCTTTTAAGTTTAGAAACTCCAAATGACGTTCAGTCAGTAGCTTAACAATCATAGAATGTTCAAGCGACTAGCAAATGCTCTGATCAGACTGCGCGTATGCGCAGGCTGATCTGAGTCTTTGCTGGTCGCACATACCACGTTGTTGGAAATCTCATGCCGTGGCTTTTATTCAGCGCTTCAGATCAAAACCTAATAAATTCTCAGTCTCGTTCTTTTCATCTACCATTTAAGCATGGAATAGCATTCCACTTGAAGCAACGGGAATGTCTTCTGTTTGAGCGTTTAAAAATGACTCAAACAGTAACACGCTTTCATGAAGGCTCAAAATAAATCGAAAAGTATATTCATAGGTATTTGTTTCATAAAAGTGAAACCTTACACAGCTGATATCTGAACGGACACATTTTACTGAGGACTCATCATCAATACTTGATCATGCTCATTCTCGTCCGTATTAAAACAATGTCTTATTTAGCGGAGTTATCGACCAATTTACACCAGAACAAGTACGCTATCACTGTCCCACCATAGCACTACTGAAGTTTCTTCGTCCCAGAACTGCAGCATACAAAGGCGAGTTTGGTATTATAAACTTGCTGAATCTGATTAATACCGACAGCTCCTAATGGATTCAAATATTATGGAAATATAGATTCACACACAAATATCGACCAGAACGTGAAGAACATGACTGACGCCATAATAAAAGCAGCTGAGGACTCAATACCTAACAAAACTGTTACTATTAGACCAAATGATCCACCGTGTATAACCTCCCATATCAGATTATAAATACGCAAACGCAAATTAACATATCGCAAATATAAAAAATCGAAACAGAACCATCACTGGACCAAATACAAAACACTACGCAACACAGTTATTAGTGAATTAAGAAAATCTAAACAAGAATACTTCGAAAAGCTGGACAGAGAACTCTCTTCAGACGACTGCAACTCAAAAACATTTTGGAAAACTTCAAAACACATTTTTGAAAATGGCAAAACCTCGACTAGTGTTTCACCCCTTAAGTGTAACAATATATACGCAGAAAACGATTATGACAAAGCAGAAATGTTAAACATGTATTTTGCTTCCCAATCAGTCATTGACGACTCGAACAAAACCTTGCATATACCTGAACCAGTACAGCATACCTTAGAGTCAATCACTATCACGACTCAAGATGTTCTTGGCATTTTTCTTCATTTTGATGTTAGTAAGGCCTGCGGCCCAGATTTTATTAATCCCCGACTATTAAAAGAAGGTTCACTCATCTTGTCATTTTTAACCGCTCCCTCTCACAAGGATACTTTCCATCTTCCTGGAAAGAAGCCAACGTAACACCCATCTTTAAAAATGACGACAAATCTCAACCTAGCAACTATAGACCAATATCGCTTTTGAGCATCGTCGGCAAAGCAATGGAACGATGTATACACAAATACCTATAAAACTATAATACCGTCAACGACATTCTGACACCCTTACAATTTGGCTTCAGACATGGAGACTCCACAACTAACCAATTACTGCATACTTACCATACTATTTGTGAGGCTGTTGATAAGGGCAAGGAAGTAAGAGCAGTTTTCTGCGACATCAGTAAAGCCTTCGACAGAGTATGGCACAAGGGTCTACTTTTTAAGCTACGTACTTTAGGCTGCTCAGATAGCATTGTTAACTGGTTTCTTAGCTACTTGTCAAATCGCCGACAGCGAGTTGTGATAAACGGGCAGGCATCTGATTGGGCATCTGTACTTGCTGGAGTTCCTCAAGGTTCTATTCAAGGTCCTTTGCTGTTTCTAATTTTTTATAAATGATATTGTCAAACACATTGGGTGCTCTATTTGATTATTCGCTGACGACACTAGCTTGTATATTATTGTGGACTGGCCACTTCAAGCAGGACAACTTCTAAACAGGGATCTCAATACCATTTCGATATGGACAAACAGTTGGCTTGTAACCTTCAACCCAAGTAAAATATTGTCTATGTTGATTTCTCGGAAAAGAAACTCAGTCTTCCACCCCTCTATATCTATGGATGGAGTTATAATAGGTGAGACCCCTTCGCATAAACATCTTGGACTTACTTTCTCAAAAACTTGCAGCTTGGACGAACACATTGTTAACATCTCGGAAAAGGCATGGACTAGGGTAACCTTCTTAAAGCTCTTAAATTCCGAGTATCTAGGCAATCGCTGGAAAAAATGTATTTTGCATACGTTCGTCCACTCTTGGAATATAGTGATACTGTGTGGGATAACTGCTCATTAGCATCAAAGAAACTTCTGGATGCTGTCCATATAGAGGCGGCAAGAATTGTCTAAGGTGGGACAAAACTTTGTAGTGTAGACAAACTTTTTCAGGAACTTGGTTGGGAACCGCTTCAGAATCGTAGGAATAAGCACAAACTGGTAACTTTTTACAAAATTTTGCATGGACAGACCCCAACTTACCTTTTGGACATTATTTCTCCTCATATTAATGAAACTATTGATTATCCACTAAGAAACGCTGACCATTTCCAAAACTTCAGATCAAACTCAAACCTCTTCCATGAATCGTTTTTCCCTCTATAATCAGAGCATGGAATAACCTTCCAAATGATATCAAAGAATCTACCTCAGTCTCTGCATTCAAATTTCAGTTGAATAAAAACTTTCCAAAGCCACCAAAATACTTCAATGTTGGTTCGCGACTAGGTCAAGTCCTCCAAGCCAGACTTCGAATGGAATGCAGCGCTTTGAATGCCGACTTATATCGAAAAAATATTGTCAACAGCCCTTCATGTCAATGTGGTGGCTTTGAAAACGTCCAACACCTCTTTTTCACATGCCCATTGTACGCAAAAAGTAGAAGAAACCTGTCAATACGACTTGACAACTACTCAATACATCAACTCCTATATAGAATAGAAGACTCAATTCTTCAGGAGAATACAACCTTATTCATAGAGGTACAAACATTTTTAATCAGTTGTGGCAGGTTTAATCAACGTAGGGAGCTCACTCAAGCCAGAGCTCATTAACTCAAGGGTTACTTGCCTGAAACAGGATGTCAGTCAAACATCCCCCCTCCCTCTCTCTCTCTCTCTCTCTCTCTCTCTCTCTCTCTCTCTCTCTCTCTCTCTCTCTTTGATTTGTCTACATATATATTTTGTTCATTCCAATAACACTTGTTGTATTAAACATCATACCACCTTTCGGGAGATGACTTATATAAGCTTACGCTTACTTCAAATCCCTTTCATTCAACTGATTTGTTATATTATTTGTGCTATGCTTATTGTTTAAAAGAGAATGAATCACATATGTTTAAACCAAAATTAATATTGGTCATATCCTACACGCTAGACAGACTTTTATTGCAAAAATATAGTTGAAGCACTTCCTGTCAGACTCCGGAGGTTTTGCGAATGAAGCATTGTTCTTAAATGTACAAGACTTAGCAAAGTGTGGAAGATTTAATCCTTAATTGTAACATACTAACATTGCAAAAAAGGGAGCCGGACTACTTCGTCTACACGCTACATATTTTGACTGGTGCTTACATATAATTTACTTAAAAGTTTCTTTTTCTATCTCGTTAAGCATCACATTGGTGTCTGTAAACGCTTTTGCTAACTTTTTTTGAATATCGCCATAATATGCATTGTTAAGCAGATCAAACATCTTTTTCTCTCTCTCTCTCTGTCTCTCTCTCTGTCCCTCTCTCTCTGTCTCTCTCTCTCTCTCTCTCTCTCAAGTTCTATTCTGCATCTTCAATCTGATCATTTGACCCGTCTCTTAGGTTCATTAATTATATTTTATTTTGTGCATTTAACGTTCTCTCAGCAACAATGTACGTCTAAATATCTAAACGGAAATGATCACATATAAGCTCAACTCTTCTTGTTAAATCCTAGAAATATTTGTATGTATGTACGAGGGTCAGTCAATAAGTAGCCAGCCTATTCTATATCAGATCGAGATGGATCACTTTTACTTTTATGAAACAAATACCTATGAATATACTTTTCGACTTAAAGTTTAATAATTTCATAAACATATATCTACCATTGAAATTGTGCTAAAATGATTTGCAAATACGCTTCACCACCATGTTAAAGAGGCATTTTCAAAATGCACATCAAGATTTATTTTATTTGAAACTAAGCTATAATTGAAGCAAATAGAATAGAATATCATTTTTAAAAAAGTTTCACTGCTCTTGCAAAAATCCATAGCGTTCAAAATTTATATTTACGCTTTACCTTAGAAAAAAAATAGATATTCCGTTTTTGAAAATTTGAGCATTCAGACATTTACTCCTTTCTATTTTGACAAAAAATATTTACAATTATATAGGGATATCAGATGACATATTTTTTACGTCCTGAAACGGACAAGACGAAAAGAGGAAGGATTTCATCTGTTGACCTCTTTTATATCCGACCTCGTTACCAGGGTAAGATAATGCACGCAACTAAATGTACAATTTAAGTGTTGTTTGTTTTATTTACAAAAGGTAACAATCGCAAAATACAGTACATGGATGTCTTTGCTTTTGCTCAGCTGGTCATATTATTTCGAAATAAGTTCCACTTTATGATAGTTTCTGGTAGTATCGTTCATAAAGTGACCTTTTAGCCTATATACCAGTGTAGCAAAAGCAAATTAACGAAAACTCACAAAAATAAAAATAAAGATAAAGCCCTTGAAGGCTTTGGACATCAGTTTCCTGTGTCTCTTTAAATCACATGTGTCGCTAATACCTTGTTTCCCTTAAGATTTAGGAATCTGTACATGACTAAATCAGCAATAATGGACAATTCATTGTCAAATTGTATACATGAGTTGTATTATCGTAACTGTACATGTTGTTGTCTACATTGACCTGAGACATATGAATATTCACTGACCTTTCTTCCAATCTTCGGGATTCTTCGTAAAATGTGTGCTTTAGTTTGTGTCACAATTACTTTCATGCATGAAAAAAATCACAATTCCTCGATAGCCTAATGTCCTTTCCGCTCAAAAGATGTGGGTTCGAGTTCAGTAGCATTTCTTTTTTTTTCTTCCGTCTTTTTAATTTGCTAGTTTGTTCGTCAAGACTTAATGATCACTTAATATTTTGTCTTATACATGTAAAAACATGTCTTTGCCATGTAATGCATGACATATAAAAGCCATGGAATGCATGACATATAATTAATTTCAATGAAATGCATTATGGCTCAAAGTATGAGGCCATCCTTAAAATGCTGTCGCTGTACCTGACCTGTTAGAGTAGGCTTGAATGTTTAGAGACATTTCACTCGGTTTGCTTTTTGGGAACAGGGGCTGATTTTATCCAACAGCTTAAACTAGATTTTTCTAGACACTTTAGTGAAAGCATTTAACTATAAGAAGTATTTTCTACAATTGCTTTTAGTGCCTATCTATACGCTTGTTTAACTTCAGTTAAATCAAGTAAGAATATCTGATAAGCAGTCTTCAAAAAATCCTTTAAAAAGGGAAAATTACCTAAAAAGATAATAAAATAGCAGGAGTGTAGGTGGCCCCGTAACATTGTGTACACTTACTGTTGCTAGGGGGTTCGGGGGCATGCTCCCCCAGAAAAATTTTGAAAAAAAAACGGTGTGATCTGAGGCGTCCCAAAGTATGTTATTACCAACCTCAGGGTGGGTAGTCACGTGGTTTTTGCTTGGATACACTGTACGGATGTTCGAATACACTGTACGGACATTCTGATCGAATGTAGGTAGATTTCTCTATGTTTTCTCATCTATACCCAGAAAGTTATACACCATTTTCCAGCCCACATTTTCCCCTATCAAACGCCACCAGGTTAGCATCTTTAAGCTTCTTACTTTGAGTACTAACTCTGTCACAAATGTTGTCCGTACAGCTTATTTCCAAATTCAGGCCCGATCTTCGCCACAAAAAAAATTGTGACAGAGTCTGTTCTCAAAGTAAGAAGCTTTATGAAGATATTCTGGCATCGTTAGATCGGAAAAAATGGGGGCTGGAAAATGGTGTATAACTTTCTGTGTAAAGAAGAAATAACACGCAGAAATATCTACTTACTTTTGCTTAAAACATCGGTGTGGAAAGAAGTCCGCCATTTTTTCCGTACAGTGCATCCTAACAGAAACCACGTGACTACCCACCCTGAACCTAAAAATCAACAATTTTAAGAAAAAAAATCAACAAGAAAACTTAATTGCCATATTTCTTTCCCAGATCAATTCAGATGAGCAAGTTAGTAAGAAAATAAATACGTTTAGAATTTACCAGGGGGTTTGGGGGCTAGCCTCCCAGAAGCAGAAGAATTATTTAAAAATCAAACAAAATGGAGGCTTTTCCTTATTTGTTTGGTTTTTGGCAAGGCTCCCTAAATCCCCAAAATTGTGAGCTTGCTCCCTAGCTCCCCTAAAATAATGACCAGTGCTCCTCAGCTCCCTGGAAATAAATAGCCATTCCCCCAAGATCCCCAAAACCCCTGGAGGCCCTATAGCTTCATTTTCCTGTTAAAAGCATGACCAAGGTCGGAATACTTCACGAAAACGCACGAATATCACGAAGGCTTTGGCGAAAATTAATCAGTCTCAAGACAATTATTGGCAAACTATGCCTGTTTATTGTGTGATAAATAATTCTACAACCAAATTTCAAAATACACGATGCGCACGTGCTGTGGTAAAACCGGCAGGGCTATTTTCTAATATACTGTTCGATATTGAAAGAGATCTGTTCCTATTGCAATAATCCAGAGAAAATTCAGTGTTAGCAAGCTAAAGTTGCCGTCTAGGCTATCAACAAATTACAGAAATACCACATTTTGACTTCTTGAAGCAGGTACACGTGTTGCTAACGTGCCACGCAGCTTTGGATGCAATGAACAAACAATTTATCGTCTGCAAACACGTTTTCGACAGCCTGACAGTAAAAATGACAAGTATTAGCTTTTCAAAAAAGCTGGCGGTCGTTTAGCCCTATCATTGTATGTATTCTTGTCCACTGCATGCTTCCATTTTGAACTTCTAGAGCATGTACATGTAGATTTATTCTAAGCTCTGAACATCTGAACTGTGATTTGTTTCCATTTAACACATGCTTCCAGCGAAGATGTTGCTTGATCTTTTAAAAGCACCCGGCTTATGCATGGTGTGTTATGGTAATGTATCTAGCATGCGATATATTTATGGAAAATCATTTGACAACACTAGACAGCACATTTTTCTTAAAACTGATGCCAGAAAATCAAGGTTTGTGTTCACAAACCAAATTTCGGATTCCTAGGATTTATGCTTGTGACACGATTTTTCTAGATCTGATGGCAGTGGTAAAGGTGCGTGACGCTCCATGACCCTAAATGCATTAAGACACGAATTTTGGCATTCCTACCTAAAATAATATAGGAGATATACTCCGGATATGATATGAACACTCAAACACTTAGGACACTAAGGACAGGCAGTTTGATTACTATATGCCTCCCTTTGGGGGCATAAAACCTGTTTGTCATGTCCGTAATAAGACAGTGCCTGAATTCATTGTAATTCTTTGTGATCAGATGTGAATGACAATCATATAAGTACGTTAACTTATGTGAAGTTCGCTCTCACTCTTTGCCAATCAAGGACGTTTTGACTTTGGGACATTTACTTTCGCCAGCTTTTTTGAAAAGCTAATACTTATTGCGTTTATATAAGCGGCGGAGCAAATTGACGCCTTCTTTGTGAAAATTAAATTCGCAAACGAGCATGCCTCGCACTATAGGTAGCCCTACAGATTGCAGGGACAGTTTTTATTTACTTCGCGCTGTATGTCAACCCATGATATTTGGTACCCCACTCGTTGTTCGGCAGCGAATAAAATATAGCCTGAGCACGGCATAAAGGTTTGGTCAAAACCTGAATTTGATGTATGTTTTGATTGAAGTTTATATAAGCTGCCGGCCATGGCCGACCGCAACAAGGCTCCGCCAGGGAGATCACGGATAAAGACGCCACTTGAAGTTAGGGTCATAGTAACGTCAACATGACGTTATTGCTTTATGGCCGCTTGGAAACTTCTTAAACACCTTAGACATGCAACAGGTACGAGAATTTCCGTCTATACTGCAAGAAATCGCCTGAGGGGAGCTAGAGAGTTTTTTTAGTTTTGAAATTCGAATTTTGATATTGACCCCTTTGTGTAATTTTGATGAAGAAAACGGGCATATTTTCAGAATACTTTGTTGAAAATGTTCACATTTGTAAAAAAATAAATAAATTTCATGTTGAGTAAGGTTTTTGTCAATATTAAGGTTGTCTTACAAAATCATTTCACACAGTGTCTGTACTGACTAAACTTTTTTTCTGAGCATTATGTCGATGTTCGTGTTCTTTGTGTCTTCCTCGCTGTGTCGTTGGTCTGTGGTGTGTAAAGGTGGCATTTCTTGGTCAGGCTCACGCGTTCTCTCTGGGTTGAAACAGAACCTAGAAATGAACATTGACGTAGCTTCCATTACGCTGTTACGCATGTGCGTAATAAAAATAGTAACATTCAAGGGAGGTTACCTAATTTTTCCATAGCAGCAAATTCTTTCCTTTAAGAGAAGTTTCCATTTTGAAAAGGGACGCAATTGAAGAGAATCACTAGGCAGTAACCCATAAGCCGATTGACAACCTCGGGGGTGGGGGGGGGGGGGTAACTACCTATATATGGCATATTGCGGATGTGCGACCCGAATAGCCCCCCTTTTTCAGCGCTGCCAGGTATACGATAAGCCCCCTATTTCTAAGAAAAAGTATATGACTGACCCAGTTTTTTTTTATTATTGTTATATGAATGGTCCCATTTTCTGACATCCCTGTTTGAAAATACTCATATTTTTGCTCAGATATTCAGCTCAGAAACCAAAATTGTAATATTCATTTGATATTCAACTCAGAAACCAAAATTGTAATATTCATTTGTAAACTTTGTTTACAGATAGCGATGAGGGTAAACAGAATATGAATATGTAAACATTTTGTTCAATCAAGTATATGAATGGGTCATTTTTGTCGAAGACCAGGTACATGTATATGATTTGGGTAGGTTTAAAAAAAAAACTGGCCGGCACACCCGTACCAAAGTTACCCCCTTCCCCCCCCCCCCCCCCCCCCCAAAAGTTAATTTAATAACCTTTATCCCAAAGCAGCCTAGTAGTTGCCAAAAGAATACTTTCAAGCGCACTTAACCTTATATTAAACTTAACTGTTTAATGAATTAAATAAAAACATGACCACTTATGTAGGAGCCTCTATATTTCACTACTATTTTCGGTTCGAATGTCGGTGTGCCGTGGTCCCTTCGCACAAGGCGTATACAGCACTCACGGCACACCCAGTTTATGCACCCACTTTGGCTTCAAAAAGGAGTTCGGACTGTATCCTGTCCGTATCCTACGCCTATTTGCGTTAGGTAAAGGTGTGGGGCATTAATTAGTTTGAATTTTGGAAATGCTCTAAAACATGTTTCAATCTTGTGTGGATCGACGTGACAATTTCGTCTGCACAGTGTCACCCCCACTGTTCCTGAAAGTGTAAGTGTTTTATTCCGCCTGGAAGGGAAAGGAGTTTTGTTATCGTTTGTTTAAGTTTTCCGCTCCCCCTAATGGTGAGCTGTACGCTGATGTTTTTTAAGGTAACATCACCCAGGGCATCACTCCGCTTCTCCGTCTAGTTCTTGTATACATAAGCTCGCTGGCGGTGTTACTAAGACGCGGACATCGATCTACGAAGTTAGCATTCCCTAGGGCAAGCTTTAGGAAATAAAGTTTTGCCTCCTTAATTATATTTTCTTCTATTTCAGATGCAATTTTGTGGAGCGGGTGGCGAGGAGTCGGTGTTCATTGTGATTAATGATCCCATGAGGGATCTCACTTATTTGCTCCTTAGATTTTTGAACTCCGTTTCCAAAAGATGGCCAATCCTCATGCGATGGCCTATTTGTTTAGGGGTTTTAAGCAGGGATAAGGGTCTTATTCCTAAGGGGAAGGGCGCCGCTCGGGTGTGGTAAGACTCAGAACATGTGTGTGTGTGTGTGTGTGTGTGTGTGTGTGTGTGTGTGTGTGTGTGTGTGTGTGTGTGTGTTTTGAGTTCTCCCAGCAACCTATCTTGAAATTTTGCTTGAGGCTTCCAAAAAATAATATACCTTCCGGATTTCTCATGTGAAACCATTATTGTATATTAACCTTAAGTTTGCGGGGCATGCAGAGGTATGGCAGTCACATACAGAGCAAGTTGTTGGAATGTTGATGGTTTAGTTAATAGTGTTTTCGTGGTCAATTGTTAATTATTAGTATTCTGGTGATGGGTTTTGCAGGTCTGCGAGAAGCGGAAGAGGTATTTATTAACCTCTCCCATCCCCTCGCTTCGTTGACAAGTTAGTAGTTAGACATGACAAACGCGTCGCGACATTTACAAAATTCCAATCTTCATCTGTGTTGAGCATCCATCCTATCCATTGTATCCTATCCTTTTGGTCCACAATCCATCCATCGTTGATATTGCAGCTGTGCGTTCACATCGACCGACATACCAACAGAAAGACCGGCCCAGATGCAGCTGTATGCCCTGAAGAGACTTCGAGTTAACCAGTTTACCAATTCCAATTATCCAAGAAAGAACTGCCCTTAAGTTGCTCTATTACGCGCCATGGTTTGGTGGTTGTGGATTGGTATGGTCATTATCTGGACAATTTGTTATTTTAAGGGGTAATACGGTAAATGATGCTCGAACCCGCGTTTTGCCAATTTGGGCTTATTTCTAAATTGGGGAGGGGTGTGGGGGTGAGATCGCGCTAATCTACTGCAGAAAAAAAGAAGTTTTATTAATTTCAAATATCATGTACATGTAAAATAGTGCTTCCATGTGCGTAAGTAGTCCGCGGACGCGAAATTAAGACAATTTTGTAATTTATGTTACTGATGTTTCTATTCTAAAGCTGCGCGTCACGTGGTTTTCATAGCGGGTGCTTGGGGAATTATTTTAATAGCATCTAGAATTTATTTTTTTAAAGTTATTTGACTTGTCCAGCCAATCGTCTAATAGGTTGATTACATTCGCTGTAATTGCTCCTTTTGGGAGCTCCTTCCAATGCTCCCAAGCCACGTGACGTAAACAATTTAGGTCATTTTTTTTTGCTTTTTGCATCATGTTTGTCTTTGTTTTTTATTGTCATAATGAAGACACCAGATCCAAATTAGTGTGAAAGTGATCTCACTAACTCGGTTCTAGTGTGTTTGAATTATCAAGTATTCAAAGGTATTAATTCTACAACGTATACCTTACATGTACATATTAAGAATGCTGAAATATATGTTTGATAAATACATGTATATAACAGTGTGCAGACCTAGTTTCCACATGCAGTCAGAATGTGGGTAGGTTAAATGATAATAGGCATCTCGCGCCACCCTGCGGTCTCTGCCACTGACCGCCAGATGGCGCCAGGTGCTTATGAAATTGCAATTTAGAATTTGTTAGATTTGAAATCTCTCTGTTTATCGCTTTTTGGTAAGTTCGTGCACGTTATTCTCTTAATTTTCCTACTTCAGTAGTCCTACAGGGTTGTTTTTGTTTAATTTTGTATTTGAACGTCTTCTGCACCGCACAGGTCCATCATACGAATGGCCTGTTCGGTGTCCAAGTCGTTTGCCAAAATTTAGTCAATTTGTATTGGCGGAGGGGGGATGGTGGTTGGTTAATTGGATGAAGAAGTCTGGCTGGGGGTGAGGTATGTATTCGCCTTGTCATTTTGTCGATAGCTAATGATAATAAAGTATATGTTATATGTTTTGTTGTTTGATTTGTTGTTTGACCTAAGTGTAAGACAATTGGTGTTTTTGCGGTTAAGCAGTAGCACTGTCTGTATCGAGCGCCGGATCGGCCGTTTTTGGAAGCGGAGCGGACCACCCAAGATGGCGGATCATTCAACACAGGCAAGGTAGGTGTCTCATTGTATCCATTATGATTACTGTATAAAGCATGCATCAGCCGAACGATCCAAATTACCGCACGTAGAAATGATTTATCTGCATAAAACAGCAAGTTCTGTGGCGAAAAATATACACAGTAGCTTGCATCGGTTCATTGAAATGTTTTTTTCTTTGCTGAGAATTTTTGAAGCGTGGACTCAAATATTTTCTTGTCATTCCTTTGAAACTGCATGTATATATCCGTATCATATTTATGAATTACGATGCACAATTCAATTCTGATCCAGACGCCGAAAACCGTAATAAAATCCCTTCGCTTGTTTTTGAGAAATAGTTGTTTATGTTAGCCGTGTAAGCGGCAATTGTTGACGGATTGAACTAGCTAGTTCAACACAAATTATACCATTATATGCAGGCATTTCTCAATGGATTGGCTCGCTAAAACTCATGAAAATGTTAACGGATTGGACGAACTTTAGTCTTTACAGACAACATAGTAAACTCTTTTCATGTTGTCTGTTGATACCTTTGCAAACACTTTGGACTCAAACCAGGACTGACAAAAATGACAGACTTGTCGTAGTGTCAGTCCTGATCTGGGTCCACACTGTTTGACATCCTGATGCTACTCCTGGAAGAACGTTTTGAAAACGTTAAAATTTGAGAAACAAATCCTACTTTAGACACCACAACAGCGTGAAAAAATACAGACATCAAGACATGTTGCCGTATTGTTGGGCCTGATCTAAATCTATAGTGTAGGGCCTGTTATGTAGTCTCAGATAGTCAAAAGCTCCAAACCCGCTCTCAAATCGAACTCTCGGAACTCTCGGAAATAGAAATATTCCTCTTCCTAGATCTTGGGTGTCTTAGGAAGGTGCTGCTACCAAGGTCAGGAGGTCAGTGCAGGAATTCAGGCCCAAGTTCCCTGCTCATGAATAGGAATAGACCATTCATCAGCAGAAATCAGGCCCTCAACAAATTCTCCCCACTGATCAACCTATGACCTTTGTGGAAGCGGTCACGGTCCTTGCCAAAACACTCAGATTTGTGGCAATCCACGCACGCAGTGGATGGACTCACATACCAAGGTACATGAGTCCTTAGAGTGTGTTTATTCAGATGGATGGTGGAAAGATCACACATCTCACATGTATTGGAAAGTCTGCTCTTCTTCTCACTGGTCGCCATCTGTAAAGAAATAGAAAAACAGGTCCATCTGGGTCCCAGCTGTTTTTCCATTTACTGACGCAACCTCTGAAGTTGTTGAGACTTTTACTCAGCTTGGCCGAAACCACAAGCCTGCCTTAAAATACGAAGGTACAAGCAGCGCTGTCCCGGAGGTAACGGGCAGCCCCTGAACTTCTTAAACCCCCAAGGAGCAGGGTACAAGTATATCGACATACCCAGTCCATCCACAATACAATACATAAACTAATATCGCAAGACGTACCGGCTATGGGAATAAAACCCTAATATTTGAAGGATAGTGGTGCATTCATGAATGGTCAGCGGGTATAAAATACATAGATTAATAATCCACTGAAAAACATTTACCACAAAGCTTCCAAAATACCTACACTGACAGCATCTATACAATACATAGACTAATATAGAAACTGCCAGTACAAGTACTATCGTAAATGCTCAGTACACCTTCGCCGAAAACACCAATGAAATACATAAACTAATACTGATACTTCCACCAGCATTATCACTATCCTTAAAATACAAAGACTTATATAGAGCAAGTACCCCTACACTACATTGACTATTACAGCCAAACGCACCTAGGATATCACATCAAAGAGAACCAACACTAACACCACCCATACAATGCATAGACTAATATGGATGCCAACAGTGCAGATACCCAAACATTTTAAGACATAAGATAGCATGGTACCCATTTCGATATCACCCATACAATACATATACTAATATGAGCAACACCCACACAGATACCATAAGGGAAGGGCGTTCACAGCACCAGCACTCATACAATACATAGACTATTATAAACAATTCAGCCGGAGACACTCTCATTCATGTATGCAGATAACACCAACATTGACAGCAACCATACAGTATAGGCATAACATAATAGGCGTACAGTGACGTCACTAATTATAACTGTAATCGGAGAGGTCTATCGTCAAAAAAAAGGTAATCCCGCATTTAGACAGGTAAACGAACGAGGATATTGGTAGTTATATCCTTACTAATGCATTAAAGCCATCTTTGGGTGTCACAGACCAGTGGTCCGGTGGTTAAGTAGCGATATTTACATATTCAAATCTGTATTTTTTCTGAGGGTTCGAATCCCTGAGTTTTTATTATCTTTTTTTCTTTTTCTTACTCCTTCAGTGGGCAGTTTGAATACCTAGCGCTGTAACAAACAGTGGCGGATCCAGAAGGGGTTCAGGGGGGGGGGGGGTTGGAACAGATTATTTCATTTTTAAAGGGATCATTGTCGCAGACAGGAAGCGCGCTAGCACATACAAACCAGTCGCCTTTTGCTCGGTGCACACTGGGATTGATCCGCCATTTTTATTAAAAGTATATTATGCGACCACTGCTTGCATGAGTCATGGCTTTACATCCAGAAAATATTGACTAAAAGAGAAATGATAAACTGTCAAAAAATTAACATTTTGCTATTTTTAACATTAAATTCTGTCACTACAGAAGTGCGAGAATTGAACTGGACTAGCCAAATGTCGCTAGTTACCAACAATACAAAGGGCGAAATGAGGTATCGTCAGGTCTCGCGAGAATGTTAAAGGGATATTCAAGAAAAATAGATCATCTGCAAATCGACCCCCTCCCTAATTTATTTGAATCCCCTCTCCTGGAGTCGTGGATCCGCCTTTGGACAAAAAGGCTTATGTCGATATTTCAGGCTTTACAGGAAAACCAGTGAACGGCGAGGGTTTTAACGACCCACGAGGGGTCTAGCAGATGTTAGTGTATCGGAAACAATGTTTGATCGTTATTATTGCATAAAATCATTTTGTCACTTGAAAACTTTGGAAAAACGCTTCGAAAAGTTCATTTTTGTATTACTATCATGGCGCGCAAAAGCATAAAGGATTCGTAGGTTTTGAAAAAGCCTGTTCCAGATCAAAGACTTACGTCATCCTAACGCCATTGATTTACGCTCATTTCTATACACGCTAATGTTGACGACGTCAGTTTTTGTGACGGCCTAGAATGCATATATGTAAAATACAAAGGCCATGCATCAACAGCACGTATATTGCCTGATTAATATATGGGTTTTTGCCGGTTAAAACATGGCTGTTAATAGCATGCGGCATGGCTTTTTATGCAATAATTAAAGTTAAAATGAGTCCTCATCTACATCCACACATAACGTTGTGTATGCCGCTCTGGTGAGTTTGCGTATTTCTGCAGGCTCACCTGATCCTTTGATCAAAATCAAAATCTCACTATGCTGGCATTATTTTATGACCTTTTTATATCATGTATATATTGAAAAAAAATACTATTAGTGAAAAAAAAGATTTTAAAATATAGAAATTGAAAAATAAAACATTAAAAAATATAATGAAAATTACACAAAATAAGAAAATATCTAGAATAAGAAAATACACAATGGAAACAAATGAAAAAAATAGAGCATATTAATAAGCCTATAAAATACTAAACAATTGGATTCGAACTTGTAACTTTTTACATAACTCGCGTGCATATTATAACAGTTGCCTCTCTACCTACTGAGCCACCGGGACTGTAATGCAATGATCATTATTTATCGCTAAATCCGTACACTCGTTTTACCTGCAGTGTTGTTATTTTTTGGTTGAATGAACTTGAATGAATGAATAACGGTGAACTTGAAAGAATGAATAACGGTGTTAAGCTGCTACACCTGTTTTCTATTGGACTCTATCAATGACTGGCTATACTCTTACTGTGTGATATCTATACATAGACTAATATGATCACAATCAATACAGGTGCACGTGACAGACTAATCCAAAAACTGACTAGACAGATTATTCTGCCTACCCGACGTGCAAGTTGAGGATTGCGGACGCAGGTCGCCAGGGGCAGACAGCCAAAATATTCCCGGTATCATCAACATCATCTAACAATACATCGTCATTCCCCGTATCTAACAAAACAGAAGAATTGGTGTCATCCCCTTGGCCTGGCATGTACAATAATGTTGCATCCAAGTCCATATCTTGCATATATGGCAAGGTAGCATCAGGATTGAAAGATGCATCTAGGGCTGGAGCAAAGTTCTGCTTTGGTTCCCCAAGATCATCACCATCCTCCCCCTCATCAATGTGCAAAGTATCAAGGAGGCCATGCCTTTTCCTTTTTGGGCGAAACTGCCGGATCAAGGGTACCTGCCATATCCGGTCCTGGTGGATATATGAGTACCGTGGGGACGGTTATTGTGTCTAGTCTAGGAGCATTTTTTTTTCTATTTGCTCTGTTAACAAGCTTTAAAGAAAAGTTTATTGCAAAATGATATCCGGCTTAACAGGCTTTACATGAAAACAGGCCGTCATTTTGAAATTCAAGATGGCGGCCGTCAAGGTGCATTTCTGGCTTGGCACTGACCCTAAAAAATTTTGTTAATTTCTATTCTGGCCATGTACCAAGTTTCAAGCTTTTATAAAAGACAATGCACGATTTGTACACATATCCGCCCCACTATAATTTGTAGATGACAAGAAAGGATTTCGATTGCTAGTATATTCATGGATACAACTTAAAGGTCAAGGTCAAAAAATATCTTCCTATGCAGGATTTATTGTAATTGCAGATGCCCCTTCTAGGTTTATAATTATTATGGGTTGATAGTTTTACTTTTTAAACACGCCATAATTCTGGCTAATAATGTAGATATCTATCCATACTTGAGAGAACTCTTTGTTTTGTCTGTTTGTTTGATTTGATTCTTTACGTTCCATCAACAATCCTTCAGTTAAACAGGAACGGATCTTCCTGGGTTGAACCAGTACTAAGCTAGGATAAATGTGTCTTGCTCAAGAACCACAGTGCAGTGACGCCGGTGAGGCTCGAACCCGCAACCTTTTGGTCTCAAGTCAAGCACTCTACCACTGAGCCACTGCGCTCCCTCGAGAGAACTCTTATATGAATGTTTAATCATAGAACTCTTATATGAATGTTTAATCATACTGGAGAAAACTCTTATAAGAACGTTCATCATAAATCATGAACTGGTGAAAACTATTCAGGGTTCTCATTAACTCTAAATTTGGAATTTTATACTTCAATCTGTCTCCAACTTTTTCAAAGTCCCAATAGAGAAGTATGGTAAAACTCCAAACTTTTCTGGAACACAGCATTGTTAATTCTACTTTAAAAAAATCCTAGTATGAACTCTGACTACATGTGTATTTATGAATAGTTATTTTTACAGGAAATAACCTTCAATGTCTATCATACAGTAGAAAATATAAAGAAAACTGTTCTAGAATTAGTTTTAAATTTCCAGCGAGGGGAGGTGAAAATGAATAGCTGTCAAAATATAGGAATGCTAATATCATACTTGGGGCTATAGCACAAAAAGCATTTTGGCAGGGAATATAATTGCTTGGATAAATTAACTTGTTTACGTTTGAGTCAAAAACATTCCATATTTAAAGTTATGTAATTACTATATTTAATCAGTTTTGTTTAATGCTTAGTAAGATATTATTCAAGCTAGGAGAGAAGACCCCGATCAGAGGTTGTCGTGACTTACGCGATTTTATTACAAGATTATAATAATTTCTGAATTTACTTCTAGGGTATATTTAATGCTTACAAGTTTTATTTATTTTAAACACTAAGCTAATTATGCACAATAAAGCAATTAAGTGACTTTGACGTCATTATAACATAACGTTAGATAACGTCAGCGTTAAGGACATTATTACGTTAGTAACAAGAGGCAGTGAAGCAAAAGTGACACAGTGTTAGTTTAATATCCTGAAAAGGACAGTTGACAGTTATTGTAGTGAAATATGTTCTCTACACAGGCCTAAAGGCTGGACAATTATACTAGGCTTAATAGTAAGCGAAAATACTTTGGAAATAACGTTTAATCTTTCAATATTATAGATTACTTAGTGATTTATTATTAAAATGTTAAAGTTTTTCGTGTTGTATATGAATGTTTCGCCACATTAATTGGCGCCGAAACCCGGGAACCTTTAGAGACATAGAAATATTCGGAAAAAAGAATAAATAAAGTTGAAAGATGTCAGTTTCATTCTTGAAAGGAAACAGAACTTGGTACAGACATTTGCTTGAAAGGGAACTGGAGAAGGCTAAGGGTCTGATCTGCGAAGCGGAGCAAGAGCAGTTTGAGACAAATATTTTCAACAACAATGTAAGAAACTGTGTAAGGCGATTAAATGAATTTATTGAAAAATTGGAACAGGCCAATGAAAAGCTGTCTTTGGGTATCGAAGGACAAAGCGGAGCTCAAGAGATTGACTTGCTGATCAATGATGATTGGTCCTATATTGCTGAAGTGACAATCTTCTGCGATGAACTAGTGGAAATTGAACAGTGTAATCAAGTTCAGAACTCCCCATCAGAACGTTGGTCATCTATCACCGTTACTGAAGATAGGTTCAATCAGATGATTCAGATGACAGCACAGATGCAACAGATGATAATAGGGCAACAGCAAATTCACCAACAACAACAGCAGACGTCGCAAACGGAGCAGTCTAGTCACAGAAATTTTTCCTCAGCAGGTAACTCAATAAGGCTACCAAAGTTAGAAATTCCATCTTTTAGTGGAGAAAAGCTAAAATGGGCAGAGTTCTGGGACTCTTTTGAGGCAGCAGTTCACGTCAATACGTCACTTTCAGATGTGGAAAAACTAAATTATCTGTTGAGCAAGCTTACTGGGGAAGCCAAAACTTCTGTATTAGGGATTTTTCTATCTAATGAAAACTACCAAGTTGCAGTAGAATTGTTAAAAGAGAGATATGGAGACAAACAGACAGTAGTAACCTCCCATTATACAGAAATTATTAATTTAAAACAAGCTCCAAACAATCCTAAGGGTCTGCGCAACTTGTACAATCAAGTAGAAAAACATTTGAGATGCTTGCAAGCACTTGACCAGGACACTGACCAAGACCTATTTATCTCTATGATCACGTCCAAACTACCAAAGGATGTTTTAGTACAGCTTGAGGTTCAAAAAGGAGCAAGGAGCCCATGGACTTTTAAGGAACTTAGAGAACGTTTCAATGATTATATTGCAGCTAGAGAGAGAGCAGAACAACATGCCAGCATGACAAAGCGGGAAAGTGCTGGGGACCATGGAGGACCTTTTATGTCATCAGCTGAAGCTCTAGTGGCAGGTGTCCAGACAGCTGACAACAAAAAGACAAGGAAAATTTATCCCAGATGTAAATACTGCGACGAGAACCATTGGAGCGATGAATGTGCGAAATATGACACGCTAGACGCTAGAAAACAGAGGATAAGGGGAAGTTGCTATATCTGTTTGAAATCAACCCATCAGGCCAACAGTTGCAAGCAAAAGATCAGGTGTTATTATTGTAGACAGTGGAATCATCATCATAGAAGTCTATGTCCAAAACAGTTTGAAGCAATGCACAGCACAGAGAAACCTTGAATCTGGCTGAAGAGTTGCCTGAACACAGTGAAGTAGTCAACACAGAAAATAGCCTCATTTCATCTGGAGAAATGGTTATGATGCAAACAGCTAAAGCAGACGTTAAAAACCCTGATAATGGCATCAAACAAAATGCGCGAATTCTCTTGGACTCTGGAAGTCAGAGAACCTACATAACAGAATCTCTAGCAAAAAGACTAAATTTAAAGTTAGGAGATAAGGATGAATTCATGTTGGTCACCTTTGGTTCAGCAAAGCCAAAAAGGACAGAATCGCGAAACACCAAATTAGACATAGTTTTAAAGGATGGGAGCATCTTAACAATTAGTGCAAATGTTGTGCCACAGATTGCAGAGTCAATTCAAAGACGTCCTGTTAATCTTAAGACACTTGAGAATTGGAATTACCTGTGGAAAGAATTTTCATTGGCCGATGATTTGCCAACTGAAAAGGAGACTTCATCTGTAGAGCTGCTAATCGGAAATGATTATTACTTGGATATAATACTCCCACAAAAGATGGAGGTTCAGTCGGGACTTTACATGCTTGGCTCCAAACTTGGCTGGATTTTATCAGGAAGAACTTCTGAAATCATTGAAAGAACAGTGGAGCCAAATATGCTCATTTTGACACACGGCAAGGGAATAGAGAGTGAAACAACGTTTTTGACTTGCTTGGACAAATCACTACCAACAAAACCAAATGTCGAGGATTTTTGGAAGTTGGAAGCCATAGGTATAAATGATTCTCCTATAGATTCTGATGATGACGTAGCACAAAAGAAGTTTAGTGAAACTCTAAAGTATGAACAAGGAAGGTATACAGTATCATGGCCATGGAAGGAGGATCAACCAGACTTGCCAGAGAATAGAAATCTAGCATTAGGAAGATTAAAATCTTTAGTTATCAGAATGAAGAATAATCCTGAACTGATGCAGAAATATGATGACATCATCACAGATCAGCTCAACAAAGGTGTTATAGAAAAGGTAGGATGTGAATCAAACAGCTTGATCAAACACTATATACCGCATCATGCAGTTGTCAATCCAGCAAAAGCAACCACCAAGGTAAGGGTAGTTTATGATGCATCTGCAAAATGTAAACCAGAAAACAAAAGCCTAAACGAATGTTTATATAGAGGGCCAATCTTACTACATAACTTAACTGGTATGTTACTACGCTTTCGTCTGAATAAAATTGCACTAGTAGCAGACATTGAGAAAACATTCTTGCAAATTGGACTTCAGGATGAGGCAAAGGATGTCACTAGATTCTTCTGGTTAAAAGACAAAGACAAGTTAGGGGTAGAGAATAATATAGAAATGTACAGGTTCTGCCGGGTACCTTTTGGAATCATATCTAGTCCATTTTTATTGGCTGCAACTATTGACCATCATTTAAAGAACTGTAACAATGATGAAGGTGAGAGGATCAGAGAAAATATATATGTGGACAATGTCATTACAGGGACTCAGTCAATTCAGGAAGCAGTACATCTTTACAATGTTTCCAAGCAGATTTTCAAAGGTGCGGCAATGAATCTACGTGACTGGATGTCCAACAGCCAGGAGGTTTTGAATGAAATACCATTGTGGGACAGAGCAAACAGAGAAAACATGAAAGTTCTTGGATTAACATCGTTTGTCAAAGAGGACCTCTTAGCACTAAATAGTCAAATAAGAGATGAAAATACACTTACCAAACGAACAGTTCTAAGGCAGATAGCATCAATCTATGATCCACTGGGTCTATATAGCCCAGTGACATTACGAGGAAAACTGTTTTTACAAGATTTATGGAATAAGAGAATTGCCTGGGACAAGCATTTAACAGAGCAAGATAAGATCCAATGGTTTGCCATTCATAAGGATTTAAAGGTATTAGCAAATTGTTATTTTACAAGACATATTGGTTTAGATGAAAGGCGAACAACTAGATATCAGTTGCTGGTCTTCTGTGATGCGTCAAAATATGCATATGCAGCAGTAGTCTATTTACTTCAAGAAGATCAAGACCAGCAAAGAGTGGATCTGATATTCTCAAAACACGACTTGTACCAAGCAAGACAATTACGATTCGGCGACTTGAACTACTTGCAGCACTGATAGGGACAAGGTGCATGAAATTTGTTGAAAAGGAACTCAAAGTAGAAATTTATCAAAAACACATTTACAAAACTTTGTCGGGTAACAGCATGGGTTAACAGGTTTATAATAAAGTTAAGAAAAGAGACCAACCTATCAGGACCACTGGAGGCTACTGAGATTACCAAGGCAGAGACAATGTGGACAAAATATGTACAGAGCACAGAGTTTCACAGTGTTATAGAAAACATTCGAAAGAAAAAATCTGATAATCTTATAGTTCAACTGGGACTTTACATAGACAACAGTGGACTCATACGCTGTCAAGGTAGACTTGAGAATGCAGAGATATGTGAAGGGGCCATGTATCCACTACTACTCCCAAAATGCCACAGATATACTGATCTTATTATTCAGTGCTATCATAAAAAGGCCTTACACACAGGTTGTGCACAGACTTTAAGTTCAATTAGACAGAAATACTGGATACCACAAGGGCGCAGAGTTGTAAAATGTGTTTTGAAAAAGTGTACCATATGTCGACGTCATGAAGGAGGACCATACAAGATGCCGCTCATGCCACCAATTCCAACTGAGCGGGTGTCGACATCAGCACCATTTACATATGCTGGAGTGGATTACTTTGGACCATTGTTCACAAAGAAAATGACTGAAACAAAGAAAGTATGGGTTTGCTTGTACACATGCCTGGTAACTCGAGCAATACACCTTGAATTGATGTATGATATGACAAACCAACAGTTTTTACTTGGCTTTCGAAGGTTTATAGCTTGTCATGGTAAACCAAACAGAATTATTTCAGACAATGCTGCACAGTTCAAGCTAGCCTCAGAAACTATAAACAAGGTGTGGAGACAAATTCTTACTGAAGAGGACATAGTGTCAAATTCAGCTAACGAAAACATTCAATGGGTTTTTACAGTAGAGCTAGCGCCCTGGATGGGTGGTTTTTATGAACGACTTGTTGGTATTGTTAAGAGATCTCTACGAAAGGCTATAGGATGAGTTTGTCTCATTAGTGAACAACTTCTAGCAATACTAAAAGAAGCTGAAGCAGTGATAAACTCTAGACCACTGGTGTTTGTTGGAGACGACATCAACTCTTCTATGACCTTGACACCAGCTCATTTTCTAACATTAAACCCCAAAATAGGACTACTTATCACTACAGGAGATGACACTTATGATACAGATTACAATCCAGAATTCTCATCCGCAGATACATTATTAGTCAAATGGAAGAAGGGGCTTAAACATTTAAGCTCTTTCTGGAAAATATGGAGAGATGAATACTTGCTTAGCTTGAGAGAACGCCAGCAGATCAAATTGAAGCAACCTAGAGCATTTACAGCTAATATTGGAGATGTTGTCCTAATCAAAGACGACTTACCTAGAGGAAGTTGGAGACTGGGTCGTATCCAAGAGCTCATCAAAAGCAGGGATGAGCATATTCGGTCAGCAAGGGTATGCCTTCCCACTGGTAAAATAATAGGCTGACCATTAAGTCTATTATATCCTATAGAATGTCAAGACAAGGAAACAAATATGGATTCTCAGAAGCAAGATACTAACCAGACAGGCGCCATGAGGCAAAATAAATCTGAGGTAAAGACAGAAAGTAAAGACAGTGATACTTCAGGTGCAATGAGACCAAAAAGACATGCAGCTAGAATAGCTAGAGACAAAATCAGAGACCAATTAAGAGACTACTAAAATTTGTGGTGGGAGTGTCGCGACTTACGCGATTTTATTACAAGATTATAATAATTTCTGAATTTACTTCTAGGGTATATTTAATGCTTACAAGTTTTATTTATTTTAAACACTAAGCTAATTATGCACAATAAAGCAATTAAGTGACTTTGACGTCATTATAACATAACGTTAGATAACGTCAGCGTTAAGGACATTATTACATTAGAAACAAGAGACAGTGAAGCAGAAGTGACACAGTGTTAGTTTAATATCCTGAAAAGGACAGTTGACAGTTATTGTAGTGAAATATGTTCTCTACACAGGCCTAAAGGCTGCACAATTATACTAGGCTTAATAGTAAGTGAAAATACTTTGGAAATAACGTTTAATCTTTTAATATTATAGATAACTTAGTGACTTATTATTATATGTTATATATGAATGTTTCGCCACAGAGGTTGCTAAACATCTAATCTGGGCCTGCATATTTCCCTTAAAAAGTAGGCTTAGCTAAAATGGGTTAATATTTTTTTTGTTTTATATAATTTTATGTTAAATCTGTATTTTAATTTTACTTTCAGATATTATTCGGAGATGTTCGCTATACAGAGATAGAAAGGATTGAGCTGCTACAACTGCAAAAGCCAGATAATTAATAGAACGTTGAACACTTCACCAAAGCCTGCATTTCATCGAAGGGTGACTTCTTTGCCAGTATTGCATCACATGGGGGTGGAGGGACATTTGTGTAGCTTTGGAAAAGTCACCATTTGATCAAGTGTGGCATGTTGATGTACTAGATGAAGCTCAATAAACAGCAGTATTTTATATAGAGGATCTTAAATGAGTGCTAGTGTTCTATTGAATTTATGCAACGAGTTGGGCCAAATAGATCAAATGCGAGGCTTGCCGAGTATTTTATCTCTTTTTCGCAAACCAGTTTAATAAATTCAATAATACAAGAGCACGAATGTTAGATTCTATTTATCATATGACATTAAGATTACTTTGAAATCTCATTTCTGTCGTAAAAAAGTTATAATTTTGTCAGTATGTACGCAACGTTAATATAGACGTCATAACGTTTCCCGAATATCAGTAAACCTCAAGTGGTTTATCGATTTTATTGCATGGCGTTATTTCACTCCCAGACGCGACGTCATATGATAATTAGAGATTATCTCATGGCGTTTTGGTTATCGCCCAAGGTATCAACCCGAGTCCCCATTATCAGCCCGAGAGCTTTAGCTCGAGGGCTGATAATGGTCGAGGGTTGATACTGAGGGCAATAACCAAAACCCCATGTTATAATCTGTTTATCACATATTCCATTTCACTATTTCAACGCGTTTGGCGTAAAAAAAAAGATGTAAGTAAAACAGAGGAATGGCGTAAATTTTGCCTTAAGCCACGCCACTTGTTTACATCTGACGTCATCAAATGATCAAAGTTACGTGCCGGGCATGATAACCTCTCTCCTAGAATGGTTCTCTCCCCTACCCTGGCTATTGTAGGGACAGGTCATCGATAAATCAAACAGGCAGAAATCTGCCCGTTTCACGGAATGTCACAGAGCTAGCCGACAACTCGGAACAGGTTTAAAATTTCCATACAGGCTACAGAAAAAAGCTAATGGTTTTTCTATTAAATATCGCTTTATCATTTTCCTTTCTATGACGTTTATCGAGTTTGTAACGCTGCATTTAAACTTGTTATTGTGTCGGCATGGTTTTCGTGACGTCAACGCCACCGTTAACGTCGGGATTCGTTGGCGGAGGCAGTCATGTTTCTGTGGTTGTCTTGTCAACGTAACGATTTGTAATACAACTTATGATTGGCCGACCAATCACAGCCCACCTAACATTATACATGACCAGTTGTTAATTTGAACAACTCGGAACCAGTTTAACCTCTCTCCGTTCAAAATACTTGACTTCCGGTTATCATCACGGCAGGCTGATAACCAGTTGGCGGGAAAGAGCTAATCGCATATGCAGACTTGGGTTATCACGGCAAAAATGTGTCTAAATCTGTGATAATAATATTTTTGTTGTTTTTCTATACAGTTTATATATTGTCACTATACAGTGTATTCTCGCTAACTCGAATCCTGATAACATAAAGTTCTTCTTAAAGTAAAAGTAAATTATAGGTATATGTAAGGTTGATTCAAATTCAACAGGCTAAAATATTTACAATTTAATACATGTAATTTCCTTTATTTCTTATCTAAAGATACGTATACTGACTTGAGTGCACTAAGAAGGACTGTATCAGTGAGACTGCTCGTGTTTGTGTACTTATGTACTTCATACAGCACATCTCAGTGAGACGGTTCTTGTATATTCATACAGCATGTCTCAATGTCAGGTCTTGTAAAGTAAATATCATATCTTTAGGCGTGTAACAGCAAAAGAATCATATTTACCTCATGCACTGTATTTCCTGTTACAGAAAACTGTTTTAATTCACAACTACAAATAAAATATCTAGGTATTTTGATTTAACGAGAGTCAACTGTATACTTACTTGCGGAGTACTACACACTGTCCATTCTAAGCATAGTCGTCCATTGCTTAGAAATAAAAAGGATGTTGAAAAGCAACCCTAGCTATGCATCTAAAGGCTATTTCCATGGTAAATCCTTTCATTTGTAATGAGTCATGTTTTAGCTTACCTGCACACAGTGTGCTCAAGGTGAGCTTTTCAAAAATAATGTCCTTCTGCATACAAACAGTCATCAGCGAACGCTTAGTTAAAACATCTCTTGAACAACTGGGAGGATTTCACCAAAATTCACAGTTATTTATTCGTGCTCCCCATTTTAAAAATTCTTCAGATATTTTCATTCCCTTACAGATTCTGGCATGTGAGGATCCAGAGGGGGACAGGTGGTCCGGAACACCTGGAAAATTACAAAAATATAGGGTTTCCTTAGCAATACTGGTCCAGATCCCCTTAAAATCACAAAGCTACCAATCCAGCATTCAATGTTGGACAATCATCGGCCTGCCAGCGAAAAGCCATTTAGATAAATATTTGGATCCTTTCTCCCCTCATCAAACTTCAAAAACTCAAAGTTGGACCCCCTCTGACAAAACTTTCTGGATCCGCGCATGTCTGGTCTGTCATTGTAACAGAAGGGGTGCACTAAAAATCTCCTTGTGAAATAAACTACTGGCCGTTTGTAAATAATTTGATGCAAATTGGTTATTATGTCTAGCAGCCTATCTGTTGGGACAACTATTATACCATTTAGTGTGGACTGCTTTATTGGTGAGCTAATAGTTTACCAAAAGTTCTATCATTCATCCGTATTGGGCCAGCTGAACTCCAATTTCACGTAGCGATTCTTTGGGATGTGGAGAGAAAGGGTAGTTTGAATGGTCCTTTTCACGTGACAGATGGCCACCAGGCTTATGTACATGTATGGTGAAAGTAAGAAAGAGGGCAAAGATCAGGAATCGATAAAATCAAGCACCACACCTGACCCAGGATAACAATGGGAATGTGACAACTTCACAATTGGATATTACAAACGAGAGCCAAGAGGTCAGCCCTTTCCCAGCAGGTGACCACAAGGCATCAATAAACAGACGCGCACGAGAAAATAACAAAAACAAGACAGAAATAACAAATATGATCCACAAAAAAGCACCGCCTTGGAACGGTCAGTAAAAATATTCATGAAACTGAAAGCCTTCAAGAATAGTCTTCCCTTGGAGCGAAAGTCTAATATCTGTGATGACCTGTACCTTCGTGGAAAGCATTGGGGGTGTTGGGGCCTATGATGCTTGTTCAACTTATAGTCCTTGGCGACCCGCACTGAGCTTTTGTTATCCTCTTATATTCCGTCGTCAGTGTGTATCGTCGTCCGCCAGTCAACAATGAGCTTTTAATAACAGCTCCCAAACTACCGGGTGGACTATCACATAACTTCATAGGAATTATTCTCGGATATCCCATGTCTAAAATAGTAAGTGTGTACGAGTAGGAAATACCACAATCACAAACCGCAGAGAACCCCATAGCACCGCGAAGAAGAGCCACTCAACCATCACGAGGCACCAGGAAGACAAGTTAAGCAAAGCAACCAGCTTTCTCTTCCCTATCAAGAGTTTCCAAAGCCATGCAGTGTTCTGGTTGCAAGGGAAACCAAACTGGAAAGACTTCAAACGCTTAAAATATCTTGTCAAAAACACTGGCCCGATTTTGAAATAATTTGGCACAAATGGTACCGAGGTGGACTAAGGGGGTGGGGTTAAGGGCAAAAATAAACTTTTTCAGAATATTGTCATGTTGCATATCAAATTAAAGGGAATGGCGTATGCATCAACATTGTAGCAAATATGTTGCCTGTAGACACACCCTCGACCCTGGGGCGACAAAAGGTAAACAAAACACCTTTTTCTGAAAGTAGTTATGTTGCATGTATATCAAATTAAAGGGATTGGAGCATAGAGCACCATGCAAGCACATATTTTGTCCTTACACACACCCTCGACCCATGGGGTCTGGTCAAAATGGTGTTTGGTGGTATTTTTCTGTTTTGTTCAATGTTTAATAGAACATTATTTAAGCTAGGAGAAAATACCCTGATCAAAGGTTGCATCACATCTTATCTGGGTTTGCATTGTTTGTAAAGGTTAAAACTTTTTCTTTCTGAATTTGGTCATGCTGCATATCAAGTTAAAGGGAATGAATTAAAGACCAACATAGAAGCAAAACATTTGAACTTACATTACCAAAAATGGCTGCCTTGCCCATGCAAGATAAAAGCTCGTTAAATATCATCTCAGGAGCCTGAAAGCAAATTACCATTGGCCCTGGTTTGTACACATCTTCGCAAGCCAAGGGTTCTAACTCCATTTCGTTCCTTACGCGTAAGGAACGAAGTGGAGTTAGTACCCTTGGCTTGCGAAGATGGTTTGTACATAGCGTTTTCAATATGTTTCTACAAAACTTGTTCGAATGATGATCTAAAGTTTTACCTCAAAGTAATGTATGACCCCAAGGAAAATCTTGTTCTTAGAAATCCGTCAGTTAAATATATTGCATATGGAGCAACGCTTTTATTTTAATATGACTATATAGTCTAGGTCACATGGCCAAAATGACCGCCATGCCCAGCTTATAATTAGGTGAATACTTCAGAATCAATATATTATATGGTTTTCTGGTATTGTTTGTAAAAGTAGCAAATGTAGTCCATGCTTTACTTATGGGCCATGCCATAGAAGTACTGCTTCGATTAAGCTTTTATTTCATTTTAATCACAACAAATTCTATTCTATTTTTTCTTCCCAGATGCAAATCTGGATAAACTTGGATGCACGGAAATAGGTAGTACATGTATATAGTACCCCTTGTGCTCACATTATCCTCTATATTTTTGGCGGCAGAGTCAGCTTCGAACAACGTGTTGTTGTTTCGATGCTGACTCTGCCCTGGGATTTGCCTGATAAGAGTGGTGATATGGATTTAGCAATCTTACTTCTGTCCCCCTAGTGTTGCACAGAAGTGACGTTGATTCAACGTTATCACGGTTACATTAATGCTGATATTACGATTACTATCAGCACAGGAGCTTGAAGTTCGGTCCTTTTATCACTTCTATAGCCGCAAACCGAAAAGCCCACAATGTCATTGCTACAAGCTTAAATCACTTCTATAGTCTCAAAACCAAAAGCCCACAATGCCATTGCTACGAGCTTAAAGTTCGGTCCTTTTATCATTTAATGGCCCCAAAACCAAAAGCCCACAATGACATTGCTATGAGCTTAAAGTTCGGTCCTTATATCACGTCTACAGCCTCAAAACCAAAAGCCCACAATGTCATTGCTATGAGCTTAAAGTTCGGTCCTTATATCACGTCTACAGTCTCATAACCAAAAGCCAACAATGTCATTGCTATGAGCTTAAAGTTCGGTCCTTATATCACGTCTACAGCCTCAAAACCAAAAGCCCACAATGGCATTGCTATGAGCTTAAAGTTCGGTCCTTATATCACTTCTATAGCCTTAAAACCAAAAGCCCACAACGCAATTGCTACGGGTTTAAAGTTCGGTCCTTATATCACGTCTACAGCCTCAAAACCAAAATCTCACAATACCATTACTACGAGCTTAAAGTTCGGTCCTTCTATTACTTCTCACCAAAAGCCACAATGACATTACTACTAGCTTGACGTTCAGGTTCTTATATAACTTCTATAGCATCAAAACCAAAAACCCAAAATGTCATTAATACATGATGCCATCGTGGATTATTGGTTACAGGCTTTAGAAGTGATATAAGCACCGAACTTCAAGCTCGTACTAATGACATCGTGGGCTTTTGGGTTTACGTAATGACATCGTGGAGTTTGGGTTTTGAGGCAATTTAAGTGATATAAGGACCGAACTTCAAGCTCATAGTAATGCCATTGAGGGCTTTTGGTTTTGAGGCTGAAGAAGTGATATGAGGACGGAACTTAGAGCTTTTGCTATCAGTAAACAGTAGATCATATAACAAACAGTGCCGCTGTGGCGGATTAGCGCAGCTTGAAACTGGTTCACCAGTGGCCCAGCAACAATTCAACGTTATTTTCAAAACAAGACATAAGTTAAAGCTGATTAGTCTGTAACTTTTGATCTTTTAATTTTAGAACTAATATTTCTATTTTTCAAGAACACAGTAAAAAAACTATAATTCAGGTATACATTTTAGCAATTTCGTAAATCTAAACAAATTATCAGTGTCCAAACAACAGCATTTATGTTAAAATTACCTGTCTATAATTATAGGAGGGACGCAAATAATTACCAACACGAGAAAACACACCTGTTTTTTTAAGAAAATTCACTTTTCCGTGCAGTTTTCAGCTACAGTGAACATATTTATTGTGAAAGCGAAACTTAATTCTACTTTTACAAATGCTTTAAAAAGAAAATAAAAAAAAAATCGAAAAATGTTCATAGTTGCAGACTTAGTCTCTTTAACTCATTTAAGCCGAATAAAATATCCCATCCTTATCAGTTGGACCACTCCATTTCCGCTTTAATGGTTGCTGGGTGGTATTTTCCATTTTGATTCCAATTTTAATAGACAACATGTTGTAAGTAAATAGTGGAGACACTGATCAGACGTCACGTTCTGTGGCGTCTGATCTCGATCTGCACTTTTTGCATATGTCCATCAAAACGGACGCTAGGCTAGCTAGATTAACTTATATAATCCCCGATAAAAAAAATACTTACAAATCTTAAATCGGGGCTTATATGGTTTAATAGCCGGGTCCCCGTCACATGGCAGAGTAATCTCATATAGATGGACTATTTCTGCCTATGGTTTAAAAGCTTATTTTCGTTATATTATTATATTTATCGGTTGATCTGTTCACGGTTGGTAATCTCTGAAACAACTTCGAAATGGCGCCACAACGCTAGCGCTACACCCGGGTTATAACCATTCGAGGTAATTCTAATGAGCTGACACTGGTAAACAAAGGCATGTGTTGTTCAATCCTGCTTCCTTAAAGCTGCATAGTCTGTAACTTTTGATATTTTAATTTTTGAACTAATGTTTCTATTTTCAAGAACACAGTAAAATAACTAGAATTCAGGTAAACATTTTACCAATTTCGTAAATCTTAACAAATTATCAGTATCAAAACAACAACATTTATGTTAAAATTAACTGTCTATAATTATTGGAGGGACGCAAATAATTACCAACAAGAGAAAAACACACCTGTTTTATAAGATAATTCACTTTTTCGTGCAGTTTTCAGCTGTAGAAATTAGTTTTATTGTGACAACATAACTTTATTCTACTTTTGCAAATGATTTAAAAAGAAAATATTTTTTTTCGAAAAATATTCATAGTTACACAGTATGCAGCTTTAAAAAACTAATCTGACGTTGTGTACATAGTATATATTGGTTGGCTTCCTCAAAAGGCATTATCTAAATTCAGTCTAGAGACTTGGTCCTAAACCGCGAAAGCATATAGGGTAAAGTCGGGATAATTCGGACAATCGTCTAAATTCGGACAGCGACCTTGTTTCTTTTCTTTTTGAATGATTGGAATGAAAATTAAATAAACTAAGCAAACAGTGAAAATCCTGATGAGACGGCTCATAAGGAGCCGTCTCATCTGGATTTACACTGTTTGCAAATGTGTGTCCGAATTTACCTGATGTCCGAATTTACCCGACTTTACCCTTTCAGACACAAGTTCTACTACAACAACAAGTTGCATTGCTATGAAACATGGTTTGTCAAAATTAAAGTCTAGTACGATTTCTCAGGCAGATTGCGTCATTCCCAGTACAGGCGGCATATAAAAAATGGAAAAAAATAGCAGCTGATGATAGACTTGTTACAAGAAAACAGAGGCTGAGACAAAAACAGCATGTGGGTTTATGAGAGCTGTTTTGAAATTTCCAGCAGCAACACTTTTTTTCTCTATTGAACCAACATAGAACTATATTTTCTTAATTTAGTAGAAATATTTTGGCCATTTCTTCATTGACTATGAACGACATTCACACAGTCTAATCTGGATCTGCACTGTTTGTCTACGCCTTTTTGGCAGGCAACCAATGTTCATAATTATAGAACTTTTACCGGTTAGTGGCCTACTAGTTTTGTTAGAGCCTTCAGTTACTGTCCTACCAGTCAAGAGTGACAGTAACGTCATGTAATGTTTACAAAGTTATCAGGGATTTATAATCGATAGATCCCTTGTGTATTAATCCTATCCTAAGGATAGGATTAATAGACAAGTAATCTATCGATTCGCGTTAGCTCAAGTGAAGTGTACACGTTAGTGTTTTACTAAGCAATTGTAAACAAAGTATTACGTCACTGTCACTCTTGGTTGGCACGACAGTACTTTCTTACATGCACTTTGTGTACGCGAACAGTGAAGGCTTTGATGAGACACCGAAGATGCACCAGCTCGCCTGGGCATTGGTTATTCATATATGCGATAAGTATGCGACAAGTACCAAAGTAGCATGCGAATGTCCATAAAAGTTATACAATAGATATGGAGTCACCTTATGACTGTTAGCCTCTGTCAACATCATAACGAATTAAAAAAAAGGGTGTGCGTTTTGTTTCTTTGTTGTGCTGTTTTTCCAGTACCATAAAATGTGACCATCTCATCCTTATCCGTGAACGTACTGGAGCGATTCGGTCATCTCGTAGGCACATACATGTAATAGATCCATTTTAGGACTCGTCCACTTTGCTTCACATAAAACATAATAAGTGGGCATGTTGAATATACAGTTTTGAAATACTCAGCATTTATATTCGCATTCTTATCGGTAACGTTACATTAACCCATTAAGCCGGGTGGACTTTCCTACCCTTATCAATTGGACCAGACCATTTCCGTTTTAAGGGTTTTTGGGTGTTTTTTTCCTTCTATAAGCAAGCAGTAGAGACCCTGATCAGACGCCGCGTTCTGCGGCGTCTGAACTGGGTCTGCACTGTCTGCCTTTGCATCACAAAAAGGACGCTAGGCTTATATAAGTTAACAAAAATACTGACCCACCATATTGCTGTACCACACCAAAATATCTACGTCCAAATTGCTCAATCATACCTCGATATATTTTGTGCATATTTATGGATATCTTGTAACCAGCATGCATAGAAGAGTCCTGCTGTATGGAAAATCGAAAACTTTGGAGGCAGGATTGCTAATTGCATCAAGGACTGAAGATTTTGCGTTTGGACTCGTTGAGGTAAAACGAGCTACATGTATCATGTGTATAGGGCTGCCTCGAGATTTCCCGTATGTGAAGCGCTAGTGCAATTTCGAGGTAGTTTTAGAGATTACCAGCCGTGTAATAGAAAAGTAAACCGGATTAATGATAACAGAAGCAAACACTGTCAACTTGATTTTAACTATCATGGTAATATGTTAATTTTATCATTCTAAGTATTAGCTGGGAATTTAGAACAGTAAGTATTCTGTTGGTCTCTGTTTTATACAAAAAAGGATGTACGAGAGATGGAGATGTGTTTTAAGTTCGTAGAAAGGTAGATTTAATGAAAACGGCGAAAGTAAATGCATACATCATGCATATATTTTGAAATTTTGAGCTTTTATCTATACCTGCAACCTAAAATTATTTCGAAATGCATTACTTTAATGACTTCTAAGAGGCAAAGACATACCTATATATCGCACACTGGAAATATGGTAGAAATATGACATTTATGGACTTAGTCTCTGACAGAAACAATTGCATGAAAATGGATTCATTGCCATACACAGCTTCTGAAAATATGGATGTAGATCAAGGACACCACGTGCTACAATTTTAGCAAATGCACAACAATTATTGGATATGGAAGATTTGTTCGGAACCCCAGCAAGTTGAACAGTAGGCATATAAACTTTTATTGTAAAAAGTTGACACAAGTGGAAGTTGGATACGGGCTTTTGAATGTGGCTTAAATTGTTAGGTGTAAAGTAGTATAATAATTTTTCTTATTTATATGGTAGATGGAAGTGTTATGGTAACTTTCATTCCAAAACAAGGTTAATACTTTTGTTTTATTAGAACTGAACTGCAAAATTAATAGCCTAGGGGGTGCTAAAATCCCCTATTTTGTATATAAATGTCGTCATGGAGCGTTACTATATATAGAAAATACTTTATACTGTTTTTGTGCCTCTTAACAGGTTATGAAATAACTGCAATAAGAAAATTATGCAGATCCGATTGTTATTGTGTTTTATACGCGGGGTTGATTTACCCCACCCACTTTTAATAACGTGGGGGTATGCCAGTACCGTTAGTGGCCAGTTACACACTTAAATCGATACATCAATATAACTGCTGACAAATGATTGAATACAGAATACAAATTTTATTTATAGTCGGAAATCTAACAAATTAACATTAGCTATGTATAGCTATTAACCGACACATATAAGTATTAAGACATGTTACATAGTACAACACACAGAATTATAAAAGGATAAATTAGTTTTAAATTGCACATAGAAGCATTAGCATCATAAGACATACATATTATGATAAAAATTTAAAGCGTTTAACTTTTTGCAAGCACATATTGTAGCAAACATAACTGAAAAGGAAGGAAAAATATCTTCAGCTATAGCCATAATTGAGTCTGTAAAATTATAAAATTTGATATAAATAGTCAATATTATTAAGAAATCACCATAAAATCACCATAGAATAATCACAGCTTTACAATCATATCACAATGTTAAATTTTAATACATAATTGACAAAGACCCAAAAAGAGCTATTAAACTGAAGATTTGGCATTAAAAGCAACAAAAACTTAAAACATAAGCATTAACAGTTTGAGCAGGACGAGCATGTGCAGACCCCCCCCCCCCCCGCTCCATGTACCAATTTGTGACCTAAATTGCTTCGTAGATGTAATGTCTCGGAACTTTTGTGGTAGGGAATTCCATATTTTAGCAGCAGTAGAGCGAAAGGATCTGACACCATATGAACTGGTCCTCACCTGGGGTATTTCAATTGTATTTGTGTACCTAAAAGAATAAGAATGGTGTTTATATGTTAAAATATCATTCAAATATACAGGTGTTTGATTATTTAAAATCTTAAAGGCCTCTAGTGCTATTGCCATCAGTCGTCTGACTTTTAGTGAAGGTAGTTTAGATTTATCAAGCAAAGTATCATAGCTAGAATTGTAGTCTTGATATATAAATCTGAGGGCCCTTTCCTGAATTTTCTCCATCTTCTTTGTGTTAACTTCCCCACAAAAATGCCAGACGAGAGGGCAATAGTTAAAATTTAAAATTTGACATGATAAATGAATAATATATATTGAGTTTCCCCAATCTGCATAAGTTTCTTCCTATTCTCTTCAACACATTTAGTTGTCTAGATGCTTCCTTACATACATTTGATATATGAAGATCGAAACTCAATTTAAAATCAATGGTAACACCCAAAAGTTTGACATGATCCTCACAATGTATGATATTATTATCAAGATTAAAAGTTATATTTTCATCTTTTGTACGCTTACCAACAGCTATGGCCTGGAACTTGTCTGGATTAGCTTTCATATGATTGTCAGCAAACCATTTAATCATCATCAAGCTGTCTTTAGCAAGATTTGCAATTAGTTTTGAAAGTACTCGGTCCGCAGTATATCAGCAGTATTGAGTATATCATGTGCTATGCACAACCAGAAGAAATTTTAAAATTTGTTCACAATCATAATTTTAACAGATATAATAATTAGCACTTGACTGTGATTATTTTGGTATATTGATGGGTGTTTTAAAATTGTTATAGAAGAGCAAACAACGTGCTTATAGTTTTGCTGCACATGTCTACGATTAACGTTTGAATAATTCATTTTGATGGTGCAAAGAAAAAAATTGGCTTGAAAGAAATGCTTATATCACCATAGCGAATGGAACTTAACAGCGTCTAATTTCCTAGGGGCTGCGTGGTTAAAATGACACGGATTCGGCCAGTATCCTTTTAACGCCATATTCAAAGCTATATATCTTGACCGAACTAAGCGCTTATGATGTAAAATTTATATCAAGTGATAGACAGGAGCTAGACCTTTCAAAATCTATATGGTTATGGTACCGTAAATTCTATATTTGTAGAGATACAGCCCGATTCTACGAACATAAAAAATGACCCTCGTATTTACAGTTTATTAATTGACTTTTCGCTTACTGTAAAGGCGGCAACTTTGATATTCATATCTGGGCGTTGTTCGGCTATTTCACCTGCAGAGGAAGGGAAATCATGTTTTATTTATTTGGTAAAGAGTTAATAAGTTTTTGGGGCCGCGCAAGCGTGCGTGCGTTTCATGAAAGTCCTGACCGTATATACTCTGGTCTCTCGTGTATTAACTCTTAAAGCGCATATCACAAAAAGTCGTATATTTTTGTTGTCTGCTGAAACATTTGGAAGCCTCTTTAACAAAACGTGTAGATCCAGATTAAACTGCTTTGGGTTCACACTGTTTGCATCTATACTTATGTTAAGGGCAATTGCGGGAAATATTTCTAGCATTAAGATCTTTTTATTTCTTTGCACACAGTTTGTTTAATGAATGGACTGTCGATTTGTTAAATAAAAAGGATATGTCACCACGCTCGATTTTTTATAATCTGACATGGAAGTTTTCAGCATTTTACTAATTTTCTGAAAAAAAAACCCAAGTCCTTAATATTAAGTTAAAATAGTTGTAATCGCCATCCAGCTTCTTTATTTTAATTTTAATTATTACGCACGACATCAAACTTTATAGGAAAAGTGAAAAAAATTTTGTTTTCCCATGCCGTGACATGATACTGAATGATATATTGTGGTAATTCCCCCAAAATGGAATACGATTTTTAGATTGAATTGTATATTGAAAAATGTGGCATTAACAATCTCAAAGTTTTGTTTTTATTTCATAGACTTTTATATAACCTTTTAGAAAAAAGAATAAAAGTTGGGGTCACCAGGCTAATTTTCTTTCAGGAGAGCAAAATTTACCCCTACCCCCACAAATTTTGAAGATAATTCGATATAAAACGTTATGGGATGTACCTTTAAGAAATCTGGCATTAACAATCTAAAAATTTTGCTTTATTTCATAGACTTTTATGTAACAATTTAGAAAAACGAATAAAAATGGGGGTCACCAGACTAATTTTCTTTCAGGAGAGCAAAAATTACCCTTGCCCCCACATATTTTGAGGATAATTCAATATAAAACGTTATGGAGTGTACTTTTAAAGATCTGACAATAACAATTTCAAAGTTTTGTTTTTATTCTATAGACTTTTATATAACCTTTTAGAAAAAAGAATAAAAAATGGGTGTCACCAGACTAATGTTCGTTCAGGAGAGCAAAATTTACCCCTACCCCCACATATTTTGAGGATAAATCAATATAAAACGTTATTGGGTGTACCTTTAAAAAACTGGCATTAACAATCTCAAAACTTTGTTTTTATTTCATAGACTTTTATGTAACAATTTAGAAAAACGAATAAAAACGGAGGTCACCAGACTAATTTTCTTTCAGGAGAGCAAAAATTACCCTTACCCCCACATATTTTGAGGATAATTCAATATAAAACGTTATGGAGTGTACTTTTTAATATCTGACAGTAACAATTTCAAAGTTTTGTTTTTATTCTATAGACTTTTATATAACCTTTTAGAAAAATGAATAAAGAATGGGTGTCACCAGACTAATTTTCGTTCAGGAGAGCAAAATTTACCCCTACTACCCCCACATATTTTGAGGATAAATCAATATAAAGCGTTATGGAGCGTACTTTTAAAAATCTGGCATTAATAATCTCAAAGTTTTGTTTTTATTCCATAGACTTTTATATAACCTTTTAGAAAAACGAATAAAAAAATGTGGGTCACCAGACTAATTTTCGTTAAGTGCGTTTTCGATTGTCGCCTATTTGGTGTGTTAAATATTCCCAATGAAAACCTGTCTTCGGGGTTTCCGACAAAGTGAGATTCAAACAAGCCTGCTCGGCTAAAATGACTAGCTAGAAAATTGAAATTTCGCTCTAATCAAGTCTAGATATGATACTTTCAAATAAGCGAATAACAAAAGCGGATGCGCAGGCTGGTCTGCCTACGCTGGTCTGCGCCTTTGTTGTTAGTTAACCCCCGAAGACAGGGTTTCTAGCGTCGAAGCACAATTAAAACAATTATATCTCTAGTCATTAATTACTAAACCGTTGATATGTCCATCTCTCTCTCTCTCTCTCTCTCTCTCTCTCTCTCTCTCTCTCTCTCAACTGTTTGCAATGGTTTTCACCCAAAGATATTGTATTGGTTTAAACTTAGATAAAAGATTAAAAGTAAAGGATTGTTTTAATCTCAATAAGCTTAAGATTACATTCCGCGAGCCACCACATGACTAGAAGACTCTTCGGGGAGCTATTTCGCAAAAGTGTGTTCCAAAGTAGCTTGTGCATTAACGCAGGGTATACATGAGCAGGACATTTGTTAGTGAACTATCAGTATACACGTAGAATTGTAGAGCACACGCAGGGGCGGATCTAGGATTTCTGGAAAGTGGTTTCCAATATATAAAGGTGTGGGGGTTCGCTTTGCTGATTTTGTCTCATTTTTTCTTAAATATCCCATGAAAATGAAATAATTTGGTCTCACTGAGACCAAATTATTTCATTTTCATAGGATATTTAAAAACGGGGGGGGGGGGGGGGCGGGGAGGGGGTTTGAGCGAACCCCCTGAACCCCCATCTGGATCCGCCACTGACACGACAGAAGCCGTTAGGGAACACTTTGACTTGTGACATTTTGACTTGTGTCATTTTGAATTATGACTTATCGTTTGCGACTTATGACATGTGGCTTAATTTGGACTATTTTTGTGCAAGCCTGAAGCAATGACGGATGGTGAACAACGAGATAACCGATTTTGCTCCTTTTGTACCATATTCATTGAGAAATGCCAATGAGTGTATTTTGATCATATTTTGACGTGGCATTTTAACGTGTGACTTGTGACTTGCGACTTTAGCTTTTGAGTTGTGACTTGCGACTATGGCTTTTAAGTTGTGACTTGCGACTATAGCTTTTGAGTTGTGACTTGTGACTCGCTTCTTTTGACCACGTTTTGGCGTAAAGCTGAAATAATAGAGAGCGAAAAACACAAAAAAAGGATAAAAGTACGTTTAAAGCTATTACGCAAAGCTCGAGAAGCTTGTGAACGTACCTTCATTTTGATGCTTTTGTTTTTGTTTTATTGAAAACCGCCATTAGTGCTATCCTCCATTACTTCAGCCTTGCACAAAGAAATGGTCTAAAGTCGCAAATAACAATTCAAAAGTAAAAAGTCGAAAATCACAACCGTAAATAATTTCACAAAAGCAGAGCGTATAAAAGATGGAACAGGGTTGTCTTTATGCCATTATTCAAAAATATAATTATTATTGTTGTATTTTTTGACCCTGAAGTTCAAAGGGCGTGGCATATGCTAATTTTATCTCCGATCTGTTATCGGTAGTTTTCGCTGAATATATGGAACTACATATGTAATTAGGTTATTTGAAATGGAATGTGTGATATAAGTAGCAGTTCGACAATATCGTCCGCTGTGGTGTAGTGGGTTAGGTGCGGGATTCCTAGCGTATAGCAGCAAAGTTCGAGCCTCACAATGAGCGTTTCTATTATTGTTTCCTGTCAGGAAGGTTTGTATGCGCTAAAAACAGGAAAGCGAAAAAAAGATGTCTTTTGTTTTGTTTTCAATGTACACAGGATAACACTACAGTTGCTAGTAAATCAAGAATGTCGGACAACCAATCTTGGCTCTTAGGCGAAACAGCCTCGATTTACAAGCGACTACACGTGTGACCACGTGTACATATACACAATTGCACAAAAATAAGCATTTTCACGCTTTTCTAGAGTTTTCTGTCATGTCAGTACAAAGAAACTAATTTACTGGAAAAAAAATAAAAACTCATTGCGAGATTCGAACTTGCCTTCTCTATGATAAGAGTTCTGAGCTTAGGCCACTACACCACAGTTGACAATAAAGTCATATTACTACCGTAATGATACATTGACTTTCAGAAAACCTAATTTATTCCCGTATATTTAGCGAAAACTATCGAAAACAGGTCTGAGATAAAATTAGCATATGCCACGCCCTTTGAACTTCAGGGTCAAAAATACGACAATACAGACGGAGAAAATCGCTTCCCTCGTTGGCCGCCATCCGCCATTTTTTTTCAATTTCGCAAAGGCAGAAGTGGGTCTCGCCGTGAGAAAAACTGTCTTCAGGGTTTGCGAACAACAAAATTGCAGACCAGCCTGCGTATTCGCTTTTTAGAAAGTATGGTATGTAAAATTGCTTAGAGCGAAATTTCGTTATTCTAACTAGTCTCTGTAGCTAGGGAGACTGGTTTGAGTGTCACTTTGTCGGAAACCCCGAATACAGGTTTTACCACGACGAGGCCCAAGTCATAAGTGTGAAGTGATATGCCACGAGTCAAAATGTCCCCTGTCGGCTATCATACTCTTTGTTAGACGAAGTGTTGGTCAAAAGTTGACCTGATCTCTGTATGTGAGACAGTACATGCCATGAAATGGTTATTTATCTAGCGTAGAGATAAAGTAGTATGTTATGTTATGGGTTTCACATTAGCGCTGAAAGAATGATAGTTAAAACTTGAGAAAAGTAAAGATGGGTTAAAAATAATGTATGGCACGATACCTCTTCCGTAGGAAAGAATTGCCAATATTTGGCAGTAACGGTAAACCAAACTATAGTGTTTCCAGGTTATAAGTGACCCCCGTTTTTCTTTTTTTAAACAGCTTTAAATTGAACTTAGAAGAGTGGCACTTAGCATGTGGATTAAAATGCACACCGCGTAACTAAAACTTATTTTTGGGAGACGCCCTTATTTGTAACTGAAGCCCCAGTCCCCTGTACAAAAGAATAACTTTGTTGTTTTTCCCTGTGAATATACCTATGTGTACCCCAATAGATACACGTGGTATATTTGCACTGCTATGATGATATGTACTAGCCTACAGGACTATCTATATCCAATGATGATTCAACGAAAATCTATTCCGCAAACCTCACTCGTCATCATTTTGACACACACTCGCACGCACACACGCAATTGTGAAAGTCTATAGGGGTCCTAGACCGTGCCGTATTGAAAGCAGGCAAATATTAGGCTTAAGCGTGAATCAGGCATGTATATGTAGCACCTTCCATTTCAATTCATTGACTCGTTTTGCCTACGAGGTAATTTGTCATGATTTTGTCGTCTGCTGTTATTTTTTCAAAATCAGTTTGTTTCTTGTTGTTGCTTTTTCTGAAATGATCTTTCAGGAATATCAGTAGAGTGCCAAGCAGTTTGGATCCAGATCATGCCCGACGTTTTGTCTGGCCTGATCTAGGTCCAAAATTGTTTGCAAAGGTAATCAGCAGACGACACTAGTAAGAAAGAGTTTATGACGACAATTCAAGTTTAGAGAGTTGACGAGAAATAGCGTATTAGGGATATACATTAAACTTAAAGAGCATCAAATATTTGCCTGCTAAAGCCATTTCGCTGCTAAACTTTGTCAACAGCCGAAGGCAAGTTCAGGTTAAAATGTTGGGCATTATCTGGATTCATAATGTTTGATAACCTTCTTGTATTACTGAAAGACATATTTTAGGAAACAATGATTTCGAAAGAAAATTCAGCCATTATTTAAGGTTTAGACAATACTGTTACTTGAATCGTTTTTTTAACACAGGCCATTTCAATGTATCGCCTTTAGATGTACAGTGAAGTTTATGAGTCAGTATGAGCAGCGAAGCATAGCTTAATGCACGAAGATTGGGCCAGTTAAGCAATTTTAGCGTGAAGTTGCGATTGTTTTTTATCAGTTTAAAAACGTGTTTTGGGTGCTCCAAAGAACCATATCATCGAGACGGTTGCTTTGAGTACACACAACATATTTTTTTGGTTGAGAAATCGGAGAAATAATTCTCTGTTACACACTCTTATCTGTGGGACTGACAAATTACCTCCACTGACCAGTATAAGCCATGTTTTATTTATATCGCTAGGTTCACTTGGGGACTAATTCAAAGAAGAGCAGCAAAAACACACCAAAATTCCCTCTTATCCCAGCCTATACAAAAACTCATATTAATGTGGAAAAAATAAATTCAATTACGCGGTATACGTCTTAATTCATTTCTCTAATTAATTTTTCAATTAAAATCACCATGTAAGAATAATTAGCAAAAAACGGGGTTCACTCAAGTCCTGGAAACACATTAATATCTGTAAGTTACGGTCAACTAAATTCTACTACTGTGTTAGATTTTGGCCTAGGTATGTATGCCACTAGCTATTTAAAGGCATGTATGACACTTGCTTTTTAAATACGCAGTATTTGTGCGCAGGGCATATTTGTTTTATCTGACTCGAGTTTTCGCAAGATTCCAGCAATCCTGTACCCTAGAAGCATAACTACAGCTATTTTGGAATAGCATATGTTCCTTAAGCAAAACGCTTTACTGAGCTCAGCTGACCGAAGACATAACAAAGTATAAATATCCCCCATTTTTTTTCTTCTCAATATCTTTAAAAACTCTCACGTTACTCATATCAAATATACTGCTCAACTAAAGTTTAGCACGGATATTAATATGATGCCTCATATGGGGATCTTCAAATTTACGTTTTTTTTTGTGTCCGCCAGACAAAAGGTAATCTGGTTAGGCGTCAGTGGATTGACGTTAAATTTGAGGTCATGGGCATGTAAAGGATACATGTCAACATCGAAAATTTAAACTTTTGATTCTAATGTAACGCAAAAGGTTCTAAATGACGAAAAACGTTAAAAACGTCAAAGTTTGATACCCGTTTATGCCACGTTTTACCGTTCCATTATGACGTTAATATGGTATTTTCCACTTTTTGACTTCTTCAGCGAACTGAATCGAGCGGCCAAGTAATCTTTTTGATGCTAGAGTGGCACAAGTACCAGGAACATTTCTATTAGTTGATCCTTTGAAAACCTCTGCTTTTGATAGCGTTACTGTCTACACTTAGCCTCATCTTCAGATTAACGTCATTTGTTATGAATTAAATACCCAGGGACAAAATTATGAACGTGCCTTACCCTTAATTGTCTCTCTTTTGGCATCCTCTTAAACACGAAAACCCTTTCTATTAAGCATGCCTACACAACGAAAACAGTACTGTTTTTGACTTGTTAACGTCATAATAACAACGACGTTAGTTGTTATCAAGACTCAAATTTTGCGTCAAATGCTCCATGGAGACGACCTTATTTTTTCAGAATGACTGATTCGACAAAGCTGGAAAACAAAGGACTTTATAAACTGATGCTGTATCAATTTTGTATTGCCAGCAATGCAGTTGAAACACGTTTTTGACCCCTCTCTTGTTTAAAGTAATGAACTACGCAGTACACATCCGATTTAAGCACACCAATTGCTGTCTTCAACTTTATCACATATCAAACCATCATTTCAGCAGATATTTTATAACTCTAAGCCATTTGCTCAAATAAAAATCAATTTTTGTTTATCCATGCTAAACTTTTGTTGAGCAGTATATGTCCTCTGTCACTTCGTCGTATATCTTTTTAAAGATATTTCATGTTTTGCTATAGGCCCACAGCAGTAAGCTGTCTTTGTTGATTTGTATTATTGTAATTATATAACAAGAAATAACTTTAAGAAGATATACGACGAAGTGAAAGAAGACACGTTTGAAATTAGTAGCGTGAGAAATAAAAAATAAAAAAAAAACACAAGAAAGCCCCAGCATTAATTGGATTTGCTGAAGGTCACAGACCTGTAATTGTAAAAAGGGCAGCGATTGGCTCAAATGGTGGGTGGAAGCTCAGCACAATATTTAAGTTGTTAAGTGCTCTGTTATTGGTCAATAATAAAATTATGGGAATTAAATGATATTTGTTAGATGGATATATATTTGCTGCACTTTTTGAAACAACACTTCTTTTGTTGATTAATTTTACTGGTGTTGCTTAGAAAAAATGACCTTGCATTTAGTTTTTTTTTCAACGAAGTATTCCTCACCTGTTGGTTGCCCACCTTCACGGGCCAAAAAGGGGTAAAACATGGCGTTCACCAAGGTATCTCATTCTTGTTTATTGATTGAACTTGGTCCATAATTCTATGACAGCCTCATTGTGATTAAAGAGTTGTGAGAACCTCAGCTTACTTAAAAGCTATAATGGAGGTCTATGGGAAAAACATTTACAGGTCTGGGCTCTAAAGATGAATATCAGGCCTGTTTGTGGGATACCTTGGCTGCCTGCTACGTATGTGACCTATAATGTGTTTTGATGCATTGTTTTGATTTCAGTAAGCCCTATAATGATTTCAGCTTTCAAAAAGTCCGCATTTTTCAAACAAAAAGCATTAAGACTGCAGAAAAAGAGCCTTATCAGTAGGTAGGGTGTGATGGTTGGCTAAGTTTTGCCCTACATATTGGGCTTTGACGAATGTGAGTTGCCATTCTGCACTATGGGGCTATACTGTAAGTATCATTTCTTAACCAAAAACTCACTGGTTCCCATATCAGAGCATTTGTGATTTTTATTGTTATGCCGAAGCATTTTTTTGAGTATTTATTCTTGCAATTGTCAAAATATGGTAAGAGGCCCTTTCGCAAGTTTCCATAAACCGCAGTAGTGGTCACTTGATTGAGCTGAATGCAACTGAGTTGAAAAGTATTACATGTGGTTAGCCCACATTTGCATGCTCTTTTATTTTCATGTGCCTTGGTTGAACTTGGAGATAGCACAGGAGTCTTTCATATGACCCGATATGACCTTGGCCTTTGACAGATTGACCTTTAAATTGAGCATTAGTGAAGAACAATTTAACTTGAAAACCTGTCTGATGTTGCACTATCTAGTTTGTTTATTAATCCATTTCGGTCATTTTGGTTAATTTGATGTCCAAATTGACCCTTGACCTTATGACCTAAATAAGAGGAGCCATTTCAGATGGATATATGTATGCACATTTGTCCATTTTAATCTTAACTATTCAATCTGGCAATATAAATAAGACTTTGAAAAAATGGCATAATGAAACTGCAGCAATATACCAAATCACAGGCCTGCTTTTACCAAAGAGCTATGTGCATCAAAGGGCTTTTTGCACCCCCACCCCTCTATGAGGCTAAAATATAAAAATTGTTTTACACCAATTTGTTTCTTATTAGTTAATAAACAATAACAATAACCAAAGTATAAAAGTCTCAAATTATTTTGACTTTTACCGTTGCTATTGTAACAAAAATGACCGCCAAAATAGGCTGGAAATAGGAAATTGACCATTTTGGAGCAAAATTGAGAGGTTTGACAGAAAACTTAACATAGAGCACAAGCAAATACCAAAAAGATATTGTAACAGAAGATGAGAATTACTACGCCACACAACATATTAAAAGGATATTATGGTATTTAGCTGTGCTGACATCTAAGTTTTAAAAAATCGAAATCCAAAAGCCTTAAATATGGTCCAAAATGGCAATTTCTCTGTTTTAAGCCTATTTTGTCGGCCATTTTTGTTACCAAAGCAACGGTAAATTTTAATAAATGCCAAAATTTTACACTTCAGTTATTCTTCTAATAAGCCAATCAAAAGAAATTTGTGAAAAGCAATTTTCAGTTTTTGGCTCTATAGGGGGCCAAAATAGCCCCTTAATGCACGTACATGTACCTCTTTATAACCTTCCATTCATAAAATGAGTATTTTGGGCTAAGTTTAAGCAAAGTTATCACAATTTATGACTCATGTTCTCTTTTATTATCTTTAGGCATCTGGTCTATCGACGGTAACCAAGAGAGCTGTTTTTGTACAACGTGGCCGTGTGATAAAGAAGACAGAAACAAAGACAAAAACAAAGGAGCAAGAACAAAAAACAAAGAAGGCAGAAACTATGAAGACAAAATCAAAGAAGACAGGAAGACTGAAACAATAAAGTGTCACGTCTGACACAATCGATAGTGATGTCCCGTAGATTGAGACCTCGTTACTTCTTTAGACTAGTCTTCTGTCTGGGTATCTTCATGTTGACAGGTTTTCTGATATTGTCATCTTTTGAGGTCTTCCAGAGCGACTATAACCCTGTTGTTGACAGAGTCTGTGCCATCCCAGAGTTAGATCCATGGGACAAGTCTGTTTTAAAATATATGGAAACAAGCTCAAGCAAAATTGAATGTCCTAAAGCTTACAATATCTTATTTGTAAATGACACCGGTTTCCTAGTTTACAATAAAACTGCACTTAAATACTATTCTCTATCAGAACGATTAATAACATGTAAATATCAGATAGTCAAAAGAACACTTGGAGACAAAGAAGTAAAGCTTGAACCTGAAGCTATCTTTAACCCGCCAGTTTTTATTAATGGCAATATTTTCCGAGTATCTTGTAAAAAGAACAAACGTCTCGTGTATGACTTCTTACATTTCAATCCATATTGGGTTGAAGACCAAACCAGGGAAAAGGAGATAGGCCTTGAGGACGATGATCATTACAGCGTCTTGTTAATAGGAATTGATTCTGTGTCTAGGTCGCATGCGTTGAGAAACCTTCAAAAATCTTACAAGTATCTGAAAGAGACATTAGGCGCTTATGATTTTAAAGGATATATGAAGGTAGGATCTAACTCATTTCCAAACTTGACTCCTCTGTTAACTGGTATGAGGCATGGAAATTTTCCTTTGGTTAATAATAGAGTGTCATATTGTAATTCTATGCCATTGTTGTGGAACTCGAAAGAACTTAAACATTATGCTACACTTTATAGTGAAGACCGTGCAGATATTTCTACTTTTAATATGGTGAAACCTGGATTTTACCAAAGTCCAACGGATTTCTACTACAGACCATATAATATGGCAATGGATTTATTTACACCATTCATAAATACATCAATGGGCACAGAGGGCAAAATGTGCCCTTTTGCATGTCCATGTTATGCTAATAAGGATAATTTCACAACTCAGGTCGACCATTTCAAAGGATTTTTAAATAGGTTCAAAACCAAATTAAAATTCGCCCTTTTCTGGGCAAACGCTGCACATGAATCATTTGAACGTTTACGAAAAGCAGACGATTCATTGCTTGACCTATTGCAGTGGATGCAAACTAATGGACATACACAAAGATCAGTAGTGGCAGTTATGAGTGATCATGGAATAAGATTAGGGTCGTTCAGCCAGTCTCATATAGGACGTCTAGAAGGACACTTTCCATTCTTGAATTTATTAGTGCCTGACCTACTTAAACATAAATACCCATGGATGAAAAGTAACCTGGTTTTAAATTCGAATAGCATGATAACGAATTTTGACATTCATAAAACTATTGTCGATATTGCCAGTGGCAATTTCGATAAATTTCCACCTCCTGTTGAAAGCAGCCATGTTGCTAGAAATATATTTGCAAGAATTCCAAAAACCAGAACATGTTCAGATGCAGGAATTGCTCCAAATTTCTGCACGTGTTTGAGTGATAATGAAATAGTTCCCGATAATGATACACTAGTTAGAAAATTAGCTCTACATGCTGTCGATAACTTAAACTTCATTCTTTACAATCAATCCAACATTTGTAGACATTTATCACTATATAATATTACTGAAGCCAGAGTACAATATACTTGTTTAAATGCTGCAAATAGTATCCTCAGGAAAATTCCAGATTTTTTAGATTCCATTCTGACGTATAGCATTGGTGTTGATAAAGGGGAGGAATGTGATAAAAGCGGAAGATACAAATTGTTATTCCACGTGCTTCCCAGTAAAGGTCTGTTTGAGGTTATGATAGAATACAACGAACAAACCAAGGAAGCGGATCAAATGACTGTGATTGGTGACATAGCCAGGATTGATCGCTATGGTGAACAGTCACACTGTATAAAGAACAATGCTCTTCTACGAGAATATTGCTACTGCAAAGATTTACCGACAGATATGCATCTACGCCAATGATATTATGCTATTACTTGACTTTTCGCTTACTGTCAAGGCGGCAACTTTAATATTCATATCTGGGTGCATTTCATGAAAATCCTAACCGTATACACACTGAACTCACATTTATTAACCCTTAAAGCGCATAATCACAAAATGTATGTTTTTTGTCGTCCAATAAATTATTTGAAGCCTCAAAGATAAACAGTGTGAATCCAGATCAGACTGCTCCTGTAGGAGCAGTCGGATATGGGTCCACAATGTTTGCCTCCATGCTTATGTTAAATAGACATTTACAGATGCAATTATTTTGCTGGCGTTTTAAGGGCTAAATAATGACTGAGGTGGTGGCTCAAGATGATACAGTTACTTTTGAATAAAACCACGCCTCCTTTTCAGCTTTTACCTATGCCTAAGGTTGACCAGTCCTAATTACGCATTCATGAGGCGCCGCCTTTTCAGTAAGCGAAAAGTCAAGTAATACTTATCACAGTGGTACAAATGAGCCGTGACACGTGATTTCCAACAATGTGGCATTTTGGCAAGTGTAGATTCAAACGGGCCTGTTCAGCCTCCTTTTAAGCTTAGAAACACCAAATGGTGTTTGGTCAGTATCCTAAGAGTCACTGTATATTCAAGCTACTAGCTAAGGATCTGGTCAGACTGCGCGTATGGGCAGGCTGATCTGAGCCTTTGCTGGTCGCACTTACCACATTGTTGGGAATCTCTTGTCGCGGCTCAAATATGCAATTTTAGCATTAACTTGTGAATATTTTTTTATATTAACATTTTCAAAGCAAGCCTTAAATGAATCTTTAGATTTTTGTAACCGTTCATAGCCTCATGAAAGACATAAATCAAATTTGCCAAGCTCACTTGCCCATGCAATTGGCTTCGAATATCGATTTCATTCGCGAGAAGTGACACTGGTGTTGTGTTTGACAGCGAGCCACACCTGAGTCGCACGTGCATAAAAGCCTCTTGTTTGCAGTCCATGTTCACATTGGCTGTTCCGCTTTTCTGTTTTCAATACAAGAAAACCGTTAAAATGATGAGATAGTAAAAACAAAACTGTTCTGTTAAAAAAATTATAAATAATTTCTATATTTTAGATTTTTGTAATAAAATGTAAATTTAAGCAATACTTTCAATTTTTGGTCTGTTCATGAAATCATGAATACTTCGGGTCTCTTGCAAAGTTAACGTGAAGCCCTTCGGGTTTCGCTTACTATGCAAGAGACCCGAAGTATCATGATTCGTTAGTGTAGCATGCTAGCATGCTGTATGGAAAGGTTTGTGATGACGACTTGTGGTTTAAAAACATATTTCATCTCAACTTGGTATATACGTAAGATAATACACATACATACAAACATATATATATATATATATATATATATATATATATATATATATATATATATATATATATATATATATATATATATATATATATATATATATATATATATATATATATATATATATATATATATATATAAGTATCATGATTCGTTAGTGTAGCATGCTAGCATGCTGTATGGAAAGGTTTGTGATGACGGCTTGTGGTTTAAAAACATATTTCATCTATATATATATATACAGGTCCATTAAAAAAGTTATTTCACTACGCAATATTTCAAAAGTTTTTTTCACATTTTTTAAAATACATAAATGGGCTAAGTTTTACCATGCGTGTAATTAAATCATCATGCAATTTTGTTTCTATAAATCATATCAACGTATAATCAGACAACATTTGTATATGAATATTTAAAACATTCTAATGAAAGCACAATAACATGCTTAAATACATTCCATTGAAAAAACAACTATATACCTGTACGCCTACATCATAAAGTCAGTATTCATTGCATCTCCATTTGCTTAATAAGATCTGCAATTCTCCTTGGCATTGAATTGTTCAGTTCTTCCAGGACGTTCGGTGCTAAACTTTACCACGCTTCACATACTCGCTTCCACATCTCTGCTTTTAAACATGGCACTTGGTTACCAATATCTTTCTTCATTATCTCCTAAACGTTCTCTATGGAATTCATTTCTGGTGAATATCCTGGCCATTTCATAACGAATATTTCGTTACATTCTAGGCATGTTCTAGTTCTTTTAGAGTTATATCATGAGGCAAGATCATGAACACAGATATATCTATTCTGTGGGCACATAACGCATTCACATTAGTCTGTATTTCACAGTCATAACAATCGACGCCATTGTCGTGTTTGTCGCAAACAGAATGTAAAATATCAAGCTAAGTTAATTCAGACAACTGTAAAATTGCCAGCAAGTGTGCAAATCTGGGGAGCCATTGGCAACTTAGGCCAGTCTCTTCAGAGACATGTGAATGGTAACATGGATAGTGCAAAATACCAGAGTGATATTATTCATGATAATGAAATGACACGTGAATGCGTTGTGTTCCTACAGAAGGGATATATTTTATGCATGATCTCATGCCATACCATAACTCTAAAAGTACTAGAATATACCTAGTCTGTAAAGAAATACGCCTTCTGGAATGACCAGGGAATTAGCGGGATATGAATCTCGTAGAAAACATTTGGAATATAATGAAGATAGAGATTGGAAAACAAATGCCATGCAAACTAGAAGAGATGTGGAAGTGAGTATGTTAAGCGTGGTATAGTGTAGCACTAAATTTCCTGGAAGAACTTTACAATTCATTGTCAAGGAGAATTGCAGATCTTATTGAAGCAAACGGAGATGCAACGAAATACTGACTTTATGATGTAGGCGTACAATGTTGTTGTGTTTTCATTGTAATGTATTTAAAGTAATTTTTTTGTGTTTTTCATTGAAATGTATCTGACATTAAATACAACTAGTGTCTGATTATACGTTGATATGATTTATAGAAACAAAATGGCATGAGAATTTAATTACATGCAAGGTAAAACATAGACCATTAATGTATAATAAAAATGTGAAAAAACTTTTGAAATATTGCGTAGTGAAATAACTTTTGTAATGGACCTGTATATAAGCTGAGATACTGAAGGTTGGCGACTGGACTTTGTATTAGCTTAGCAGGCTAATAAATAAATGCAATTCTCCCAATGACTGTCACTTGTAGATAAAAGGCTTATTAAGTAGTTTGCAAGTTTTTTTATCTGAGCGTGTTATTATTCAATTGATGCATTCTTTTGAGGTTAACATCAGGATTTGTCAACCCAAGAACAGTGATGTTTGCCGATGTTAACCAAAAAAGAATGCACCATTTTTTTGTTATTTGACACTGTCTCTATTTTTCTGGTTTTATTTAAAGTATTTTCATATTTATGAAACTCAAGTCAGATGTTCCTAGTCCACTTTCACTAGGAAGACTATTTCAACAATATACCTCCCAAATTTCTGGTAGCGAATTAATTGCATTTTTAACCCATATATGTCTAGCGTCATTTTTGTGGGACATTGGCAAATTTTGCAGACCAAGATCAGATGCCACAGAAAGCGCGACTGATCAGGGTCTTCACTGTTTGCTTGCATAATTTTCTATTAAAACTTGAATAAAAATGAAAAAATACAACCTAGCATCCCTTAAAAGAGAAATGGACTGTTTCAATTGATAACGGTGGGAAATTCCATTCAGTATAAATGGGTTAAATGCTGTTCTCATAAAATGAACATATTCTGAATTCAACACATTTTACCTGTGAAATATACATAAGAAATCAGTCAGTGTTGCAATATCTATTTTTAGCTGTCAGGTAGCAGTGAAAAAACTAATGCCACCTGGGCTAGATTTAGTTTAATTTATTTTATCTGTCTGTCAGCACTGACAAAACTAATGTTACCTGTCTTAAGCTCATCACTGTTTGACACCAAGAACTGTCACAACCAGTGTAAGCTAGTTTCAGCCAATCAGAGGAGGTCTTTTATAGGAGTCATATAACAATATAAATGGTCAGTCATCAGATTGGGTCCATATTTTGCCTGGTGTTCGAAAAGGATCTTTTCTCGACCCACTCTTATTTGTCATTAACATCAATGATATAGTCAACACATTGAATGTTCTGTCCACTTGTTTGCTGACGATACTAGTTTGTATATTAATGTTGACTGTCCCTTCAATCAGCCTAACTTCTCAACACTGATCTGCAAACTATTTCAGAATGTGCTGCTTTGCTTGTCTCATTTAATCCCCTGAAAACAATGTCATTGATAAGCTCGCACAAGTGGAGCCCACGGGTTTTGAGGAGGTGCAGAGAAGAGTTATTTATTTTCAGGGAGCTGGGGAGCACTGGTAATCATTTAAATGGAGCTTGAGAGCACGCTCATCGTCTTGGGGATTAAGGGAGCCCTGTCAAAAGGCGAAAACATATTTCTAAAATCTCACTGTAAATGAAGGCTACCATTTTGTTTGATTATTTTTAAATTTCTTTTGCTTCTGGGAGCCCCCCCCAGACCCCCTTATAAAATGTCAATGTATTTATTTTGTACTTACAAACACATCTGGATTAATATTGGAGAAACATGTTGCGAATAATATTTGTTGTTGATTTATTATCCTTAAAATTGCTGATTTTTAGTTTGATAATTATGTACTATGGAATGCTCAGAATGCACCCAGATAGCACCATTTTATCAAAACCCTAGCACGAGTGTGAATCCATATCACTGAAGGGCCACCTACACGCCTGGTATGTAATTTTCTATCTAGTTAATGAGCTAATTTTTATAATTAAACTTTGATGAATGCTGATACTGGATGAAACTGAGGTTATACATGCTTATAGACATTTATGAATTAAGATGGTGACAATGACAGAGAACGGACATTGGATTTAAATTGGAGGTCGTCTCAAAAGTGTTCGACAAAGTATATGCAGGGCAAGTATTTTAAATTATTTGTTTGTCGAGAAACGCATAAAACGACTTATCTAAAAAAAAGTATATAATATACAATTATTGACTTCAATGAGGTAGACATGGGGGTTAATCCATCTGAAATTAAAATGATAATTACCAAGGCCGTAAGGCCAAGGTGAATATCACTTCTTTCAAGGGTAGATATATACTCTTTTATCAGTCACCGCTAATATAAACTGAATTGTTTTAACATAACCTAATAAACGTTTCCTATCTCACGGCATGTTACCTTTATCAGGTCATGATGACGTTGCACTTTTTGAATGACGTCGCTAATGACTCTGAATCATCACAAAAATAAAAAAATACGTCATAATCGCTAGTTTGAAGAGTGTTCAACAATGGGTTAACTGATAAATAGAATACCAGGTTCGCGTCTTCTGATATCAAGTTTACCAGGCTCGGCTTTGAGAACGCATGTTGAATCGCTCGGCGAGCCTCGCGATGTCAACATGCGTTCTCAAAGCCTTGCCTGGTAAACTTGATATCAAAAGACACTCACCTAGTATACTCTTGTCTACCGAAATTGAAGTCAATAATTGTTTTAATGGATGACCTTTCAACTATGAATGAAACCTTCCTACTTTCACTTTTGTTACAGAAGTCATTATCAAACCAACGGCCTTTTTCACAAGTTTTAGCAGCTGTTATCAAAATATTTTATTGCAGCATTTCGTTTTGAAATTTATATAATTTCTCTGAATGCGGAATGTAAAATCAAATAATAAAACACCTTTTTTACATTTTGTTTGTTCAAAGAAAAATGAACGAACAAAACGAAACAAAACTGTTCTTAAAATATATTAAAAAATAAGTGAGTATGATCAGGATATACCACAATAACTGTAGACCAACCTACGGCACCGTGAGGAAGAGCCACAGAACATTTATACTAACAATACATCCGAAAGACAATAAAACAAATCAACCAGTTCTCTATTTCTCGTCAAGCTGATTGCAAAAATAGAAAGGACATAAGGTATTAATGCTTACCAAACAAATACCAACACAGAACCCCCACAAACAATGCGAGGTACATAAAAGTAAGTAAGGGTGCAAAGATCAGGAGTCGATACAATCAAGTACCACACCCGACCCATAAAACATAAACCAAAAAAAAACCACAACAACAACAGAACCACCGCCTTAGAACGGACAGCAGCGTATGCTACCCGGGGGCGTAAATACCTACAACAATAGCAGATAGAAATGTTCAAACGTCATCACTGGAAAAATACTGGCCTCAAACTGTTTTAGAAGGAAATTAAGTGTACATGTAATTTACATAAAATGGATTGAACTGCCATCTCTTTTGGTATTAAGTTACGCTTATTTGTACAATAAACACTTGAATAAACATATCTTTATTAAAAATAGAATCACGATAAAACCAACAAACATGAAGTTGCGCTAAACAAAGTCCAAGAGCAGCTTGCTTAAGGTGGGTTTTCACACTATTTGGTGCCAATTCGGCCATTTCCATTCTGTACAAAAAGACGTTTCTCATGGAAATACTAGCCAAAACTATATATCAATATGAAGAGTATTTGTTTTTTTGCAATACATCCATGCTGTTATATAACAGAAACACCATTTATATCTTATGATATACACCGTGAAAGGATAGTATTGGGATATAAAATTGTTTTCCAAAGGGTAAACAGATATACATGTTTTAACACTTGCAAAATCTTGTTTATGAGCATGCTGAGTACATCAGCTCATTTTAAATTTTTTCAATGTATTATTAAAGCATGGGATCCAAAAGCAAATTTTTCAGTTAAGTTGAAAAAAATGGAGGAAAAATATATCAAAAAGTAGTCCAGCTTTACAATTTTATGTGTATGGTGGACACAAAATGTCATATCAAATCTACAAATTACACGAACTTTAAAAAAACGAGATAAAGACAATAATTAGCCTGTCAGTTAAATAAATTCAACCTTGTATGTACAAAATATGTGGTGAGTAATAAACACCATAAAATGAACTTAATTATTAAGTAACGGATAATGCAAAGATCAGGAACACCTTGAATATGTCAGAGTCCGAAATTAAAATCACATTTATGCTAAATGCGAATGAGAATTTCAAAATGCGATCATGCCAAAATATTTGTACAAGAAAATTTTCGGTAGGTCAAAAGTATTAATCAAAACGCTGGATCCAAATCTGATTTTTTTTGTTGTGTGAAATCATCCAATCTATGCATAAGTCATGGAATCTGACTCGATAATGCAGATACCAATGAAATGCCTTCAACATTGCCAATTTTTGAAATCTTTAGAAATTTGTGCCCATCAAGGCATGTTTGTAAGAGGGTCGTATGAAGTCACAAGATATATGCCAGATGATGCAGGTTAATATCCTTCATTCTTTTCTATTCACTGAAGCAATGAACCGGGTCGCGCAATGCAGTGAGTAACGTGTCTGGATACAGATGCGTGTCTGACTGCAGATCCAGGGGTCGCAAGTTTGATCCTGGCCCGGTCCCATACTTTCATGGAGATTGATCATGAAATAATTTCTACGGTCATTCTTCTCCCTTCTGCTGATTCATTCAAGAAGGGTTGTTGTCTGTTACAAGCCAAAGTCTGTGCACAAGGTACTGTTTAACCGCTGGTTCAAACTTGCCCAGGAAATAGGTGGTTAGGTAAACTGACCGTCCTGACATGACCATAGCTATTTACTGGTACGTAAATTAACAAACCAATCAAATCTGAAACAATGAAATTCAAAATAAAGTTTAATAAGCCAGAATTGCGTCATTGTGACATACATATCCCTTATTGTACCTGGTGCCATTGTAGGAGAGAAAAGGTCTCATTGAAATTGTAATTTTCTTGCTTCTCAACCAATCAATATGTTGTGTGTACTAAAATTTTCTTTGTATGCACCCAAAACACATGACTGAACTATATAATATAATATGGGAAACTAACCACATTATCCGCAATTGTCTTATATCTCAATCAGAAAAAATAATGCTGTTGATACTCATAAAACCATCTGAGTTAGATGGCTCTACCGAGCACCCGAATACACATTATCAAAAATAATTCTATTTCATATATTCTTTATCCCTACGCTTTTTTTTAAAAAAAAGCGAAGGGTATAATTGCAATCGCCGCAACCCGTCCGTCCGTCTGTCCATCCGCCCGCCCATCTGTCTCTCCATTATGCTATCTGCTCCTAAACCATTGGACGAAATCCAACCAAATTTGGTGTGTGAGTTACCCACATGAATGGAGCTTGCGTTTGGCACCACCCTCTGGGCCCTGGGGAGGGGTCAAAAGGTCAACTATCATTAAATTTCAATAACAAAGTCAGTTTTAAAGATTTTTGTACCAAACTTTATGTGTGTTCTCACAAAAAAAAAGATATAAAACATATCAAACAGGATTTTGTTCTGTCATTGGGTCATGCTCCAGGGTGGAACAGTAATGCATGGGGTGTGAAGGCCTCTCGAAGAAGTCAGTTATAAGAGGAGTGAGTAGTATAGGCGCCACTTTAGCGCCAATGACGTCACTTCCGGTCAAAGATGGCGGCCCCCACGACTTCCGGTCCAAGATGGCGGCCCCCACGACACCAAGATGGCGGCCCCCACGAAATCAAGATGGCGGCCCCCTGTGACGCGTTCGGTTACACCTCGGAGGGTGAGTCAACGCCCTAGACCACGAGAAGGTAGCGTCACGTCCTAGAGCGCGGTGTCGTTCTTCTATATACAAGGGTGAGGGGGCCTCTCATTTATTTCCGGGTGTTTTTTTTTACGAAGTTCAGAATGAGATCCAGTCTTTAATGGTGTAGCGGGTCGCAGCGCTCGGTTTATCCCGTTCACCGGGTGGACCCTTTTTTTTTCAGCACGGTCCTTTCACGTCTTTTTCCACGTACTGATCGGCTTCGTAATTGGGTCGTAAAGGCTGAGAGGGATATGATTGTCTATCAACGTAGAACGGGCTCCTCGCCATGCATATGGCGTCGGTCAAACTTAGGAGCATATTGCGCAATTATTTGCCGTTCGTCCTTTAGTATCTTAATGAATTCCAGTCCAAAGTTGCTGTATTACGCCCTCTGTCCGTTATACTATCCTCTCCTTTTCGCTTAAGCTCCGATTTTGCCATTTCTAAAGCTTGGGCTACTGGGGTGACCAGGTTCACTACGGGTTTTTCCTTTTGTCTCATTTCTTTCAACTCTCTGTATTTCCGTCCACTACCCACAATATAATGACCCTGACTGTCGCGTTCCGCGTAGCCATCTCTAACATCCAGCAAGTGCTGATACCATTTGTCGGGATCAGACACGTAAGGAATCCACTTCTGCTGTTGGTAATCGTAAACGAGTCTAGTGCCCATCTCTTTTGATCGATTTCCTCCTTCGTGCTCGAGTTATTCTTACGCTATATTCATACCAACGGGCGAGAGTCTAGTTCACTATCCTCAAGCACCTCGATTAATCGCTCAGCAGCCTCTCTGGCTTCGCGCCGTAGTTGTCTACATCTCATCCGAAACAACAGTTCATCAAACAAAGCTATACACATAAAAGTAATGGCGAACATATTTACGCCTACGCAATACTTAATCCCTTTTCTTAGTTACCAGTTTTGATAGTCATTCGGGTTACACTCGGAACATCGTAATGCCCCTAATGACTAGATTGCTGCAAAGCGCCTTATATAGTGAGAGGTCTCTTCTGATTGGTCAATTATCCAGCCATCCGATTGGTCAACCTCCTCACTCCTGATCCCTCCTCCTCATTCTCCTTCACGACGTAGTAGAGTCCTCTTGGTCTTCAGAGGCTTTCTCGGTTTCTATATTATGATTAGGCCATACGTCCATAAATAAATCTTTTCTGAGTTTGATGGCTTGTCTGATAGAGTCCGCCTGATTCATATCGTGTTGGTTCTTAAACGTTTTAGCCGATTCCAGTATTCGCTGTTGAACAGGATCCTCTTGTAGCTCGTAATAATCTATTAGAAATTGAGCGTAATCTTGTCTGAGTTTTTTGCGGAGAGAAGGCAAATCATCATTGGCTGCGAGATGAATAGCTTTATCCGAACTAAAACCTCGCTCTTCATAAGCATTCACTTTAGCTTTAAACTGCTCTACGTTCTCCTGCCTGATCGGATTTTGAAATCTCCTGTTCCAGATGTCGAGTTTAGAGCGCTCATCTCTTTGTTTTCTTCGTTTACCTGGAGGGCTTAAATAGCTTACCCTCCTATTCCATATATCCAGTTTATAACTTTCATCTCTATCTTTATCCGGAGGGCTGATAGAGCGTATATAATCTAGGGACTCCACACTGTCAGCATCTTCATCATCAGAAATATCTCCGTCATCGGGAGACTGTTGATCGACAAATATGTCAGTTTGTAGTCTGTCCTGTTCGGATGTACTCGATTTAAGATCTAGGACGAGGTAACCATAAGGTCTTGCCGTGGCATCTTCAAATTTCCTCATAAATGTGGCGCAAGTGGACGGATAAATTCTTCTTGCCAAGGTCGCAACTTGTTGTCTGTCGATCGGATTATTAAACAAGACCAAATATTGCGTATTTAAAGCGATATCCCTGCAAGCTCTACCTTGAGGAAATACGTTTTGAGTCAAATACACGATAGATATATTTCTGTGGTGACTGCCTTTCGTAAAAAGGTCGGCAATTCTCTGGTCACACTTTGCTTCTGTCATCAGGTCATCAAAAATGATTAGGTTCCTTTTTGAGGGATCCATAAACTGAGCATTATCTAGATAGTCTGGGATACCCCGTATAAATTCTATACACGGAATTCTCTTCTGAAGGTCTTCGTACAGGGGCTGCCATTGTCCAAAACACCATAAGATTCGTTCCGGTGGCGGTTGTACTAACGAGGAAAGTAACAGTTTTCTAGTCCATTCCGTTTTCCCCGATCCGCTGGGTCCAGTTACCATCATAGAGAATGGGTGTCTAAATGTCATTTCCTTCAATGGTTGTGACTGGTCGGTATATTTCCCACTGCCATGGACATTGCGTTCATGTCTTTGCAATGCATCACGCCTACTATAGGACTGGTTGCAGATCAAACACCTGATCATTTTGTCTCAGTTAGTATTGCTTGTCTACATTCATACGGGTGTCATCCTTCTTACGATCATTGGATCATTGTTACCACCACCACCACCGACAACACCACCAGCACCTACACCAACCACCACCACCACAGACACCACCACCCACCATCACCACCCACCACCACCACCGACAACACCACCACCACCGACACCAACCACCACCACCACCACCACCACCACCCACCACCACCACCACCACCACCACCACCACCGACACCACCCACCACCACCACCACCGACACCGCATGGTGGACCATTGTTTCCTGACTGTACATTCACTGTACCCCAACTGAACCCTCACTGGGCCCCAATATACCCTCACTGTATCCTCACTGTACCCCACTGTACTCTCACTGTATCCTCCCTGTATCCCACTTTACCCCAACTGAACCCTCACTGTATCCTCACTGTACCCTAACTGTATCCTCACTGTGCCCCACTGTACTCTCACTGTATCCCCACTGTATCCTCCCTGTACCCTCAATGTATCCTCTTTCCCTCCCCCTCCTCACCCTCTCCACCTCCCTCCTAATCTCACTGTACCCCATCTGAACCCTCACTGGGCCCCAATATACCCTCACTGTATCCTCACTGTACCCCACTGTACTCTCACTGTATCCTCCCTGTATCCCACTTTACCCCAACTGAACCCTCACTGTATCCTCACTGTACCCTCACTGTATCCTCACTGTGCCCCACTGTACTCTCACTGTATCCCCACTGTATCCTCCCTGTACCCTCAATGTATCCTCTTTCCCTCCCACTCCTCACCCTCTCCACCTCCCTCCTAATCTCACTGTATCCCACTGTACCCCAACCGAACCCTCACTGTATCCTCACGGTGCTCCAATGTACCCTCACTGTATCCTCACTGTACCCCACTGTACTCTCACTGTATCACCACTGTATCCTCCCTGTACCCTCAATGTATCCTCCTTTCCTCCTCCTCCTCACCCTCTCCTCCTTTCTCCTAATCCCACTGTACCCCAACTGAACCCTCACTGTGCCCCAATGTACCCTCACTGTATCCTCACTGTACCGCACTGTACTCTCACTGTATCCCCACTGTATCCTCCCTGTACCCTCACTGTATCCTCCTTCCCACCTCCTCCTCACCCTCTCCTCCTCCCTCCTAGCTCCATTATGAATTTGAACTGTCATGATCACTGTTTTTAAGGCCATTATACTCGTTGTAGAACGTTCTATCATCGTAGGTTCACCGGTAATTGTGGGTTGACCATGATTATATAATGATTAAGCATAACAGTTTCGCTTTAAACAACCAGTCGTAAGCATTTACGCTATGTATAGTCTTAAGATAATGTACTATATTTAGCATATCCTTTCTATAACATATTGGACACTGGATCTTGTATCTATGGGGACATAGTTTTGATCTGTTTTTAAACACCATTTAAAACGAAACTTTATGTATATCAGCTTGCTGGGCAAGCCTTTCCTTTTAAATCTAAACGCTTATAATACAAGTGCGAGCCTTCCCTTTAAAACGACACTTTTATGTTTCAGCTTCCTGGGCAAGGCTTTTCACGCGTTCTTATAACGCGAAGATGAACCACGCTATGAAAAAAACGTGTGGTGTTCCAAATCACCAAACGTTTGAGCTACATCGTATCATTTAAACTGTTCAATTTGCATGTTTATTGTTCGACTGTCAGATTAGCTATGACTCGATTGCATGCGATGCGCACTATATAGCGAGAGGTCTTTTCTGATGGGTCAATTAAAAGTAATATCGTTATAAATGTATATCATAAGCCATACATTTCGCAATTCGTCTCTAGACTATGAACAGACGATACGTAAGTTGAATTTAGGGGTTAACTGTCTCATGTACCTACCTGTACACGAACAGCGTAGACTCGCCCCTGCGCGAGTTAGGCTAGCTCTGTATTACGATCATGAGTCGACTATTTAATGTCTACATACGATGATGTCATCCGAAATGGCAGTCGCGCATGCGCAGTGAAAGCATTTAATTAAACAACATCTATATCCGTACTTTGTACATTAGTTCTCAGGTAAATATAGACTCTGACAAAGGCGAAGAATGAGTGGTGTATTTATACACCCTAGACATTTAGCATGAAAAGGGCGAAAATCGCCATCGCCTTTCCTAGTACACGCTATAGATACATCAAACGTCTGGTCCGATGGACAGGCTCATCTGCTTGAATAACGCACTCTGATCAGTAAATTCGATGTGGAACAGCGAAGACCCAACGCAATGATACAGCAAAGTCGTCCGTATTGAAAAGGTGGGTTTTCCGTGGGCCTGTCTCAATTCCTCCTGAATTGTAAAATCGATAAGCGATTTCATTACATGGATCAAAGTGGAGGCATCTGGTCAGATCCGGTCAACAGCTGATTATACTGGTGAATGAATTGAGACAGGCCCACGGAAAACCCACCTTTTCAATACGCACGACTTTGCTGTATCATTGCGTTGGGTCTTCGCTGTTCCACATCGAATTTACTGATCAGAGTGCGTTATTCAAGCAGATGAGCCTGTCCATTGGACCAGACGTTTGATGTATCTATAGCGTGTACTAGGAAAGAAAAGCGATTTTCGCCCTTTTCATGCTAAATGTCTAGGGTGTATAAATACACCAATAATGCGAATTTTCTCATTCTTTCGTCTGCTTAGATGGCAGAGTCAGACGTCTTCATTTACCTGAGAACTAATGTACAAAGTACGGATATAGATGTTGTTTAATTAAATGCTTTCACTGCGCATGCGCGACGGCCATTTTGGATGACATCATCGTATGTAGACATTAAATAGTCGACTCATGATCGTATTACAGAGCTAGCCTAACTCGCGCAGGGGCGAGTCTGCGCTGTTCGTGTACAGGTAGTACATGAGACAGTTAACCCCTAAATTCAACTTACGTATCGACTGTTCATAGTCTAGAGTCGAATTGCGAGATGTATGGCTTATGATATACATTTATAACGATATTACTTTTAATTGACCCATCAGAAAAGACCTCTCGCTATATAGTGCGAATCGCATGCAATCGAGTCATAGCTAATCTGACAATCGAACAGCAAATTGAACAGTTTAAATGATACGATGTAGCTCAAACTTTTGGTGATTTGGAACACCACACGTTTTTTTCATAGCGTGATTCATCTTCGCGTTATAAGAACGCGTGAAAAGCATTGCCCAGGAAGCTGAAACATAAAAGTGTCGTTTTAAAGGGAAGGCTCGCACTTGTATTACAAGCGTTTAGATTTAAAAGGAAAGGCTTGCCATGTTATACATAAAAGTGTCGTTTTAAAAGTAAGGCTCGCGTTTGTATTATAAAAGTTTCGATTTAAAAGGAAAGGCTTGCCCAACAAGCTGGTATACATAAAGTTTCGTTTTAAATGGTGTTTAAAAACATATCAAAACTATGCCTCATAGATACAAGATCCAGTGTCCAATATGCGATAGAAAGTATGTGCTAAATATAGTACATCATCTTAAGACTATACATAGCGCAAATGCTGACGACTGGTTGTTTAAAGCGAAACTGTTATGCTTAATCATTATATAATCATGGTCAACCAACAATTACCTGTGAACCTACGATGATAGAACGTTCTACAGCGAGTATAATGGCCGTAAAAACAGTGATCATGATAGTTCAAATTCATAATGGAGCTAGGAGGGAGGAGGAGAGGGTGAGGAGTAGGGGGGGGGGAAGGAGGATACAGTGAGGGTACAGGGAGGATAAAGTGGGGATACAGTGAGAGTACATTGGGGTACAGTGATGATACAGTGAGGGTACATTGGGGCACAGTGAGGGTTCAGTCAGGGTACAGTGGGATTAGGAGGGATGAGGAGAGGGCGAGGAGGAGGAGGGAAGGAGGATACATTGAGGGTACAGGGAGGATACAGTGGTGATACAGTGAGAGTACAGTGGGGTACAGTGAGGATACAGTGAGGGTACATTGGGGCACCGTGAGGATACAGTGAGGGTTCGGTTGGGTACAGTGGGATACATTGAGGGTACAGGGAGGATACAGTGAGAGTACAGTGGGGTACAGTGAGGGTACATTGGGGCTCAGTGAGGGTTCAGTTGGGTTACATTGGGATTAGGAGGGAGGAGGAGAGGGTGAGGAGGAGGAGAGAAGGAGGATACATAGAGGATACAGGGGGGATACATTAGGGATACAGTGAGAGTACAGTGGGGGTACAGTGAGGGTACATTGGGGCACAGTGAGGGTTCAGTTGGGGTACAGTGGGATACAGTGAGGGTACAGGGAGGATACAGTGAGAGTACAGTGGGGTACAGTGAGGATACAGTGAGGGTATATTGGGGCACAGTGAGGGTTCAGTTGGGGTACAGTGAGGATGTAGTGAATGTACAGTCAGGAAACAATGGTCCACCATGTGGTGGTGATGGTGTTGGTGTTTGGTGGTGGTGGTTGTAGGTGTCGGTGGTGGTGGTGGTGGTGGTGGGTGGTGTCGGTGGTGGTGGTGGTGGTGGGTGGTGGTGTCTGTGGTGGTGGTGGTTGGTGTCGGTGCTGGTGGTGTTGTCGGTGGTGGTGGTGGTAACAATAATCCAATGATCGTAAGAAGGATGGCACCCATCAGAAGACAATTTGAGGGTGCCAGGGTAAATGAGTGGGTGTCTGAGCACGTGATCAGGTGGCCTAGTTTGGAATGTATTAAAGGATCTAGTCGGGTCTGGGATAGTCTGGTTTGGCCTGGATAGGCGACTATTGAGTCAAGCGATCAGAATCTCATTTTTCATTTTATACGCGTATAAGTGTTACCCCCTTCTCCTGTCTGTATTTTGTTTGCTGGTTTGATTTGATTCTTTACCTCCCATCAACGATCTTTCAGTTAAACGGGGCTACCTGGCTAAGCTAGGATTAATGTGTCTTGCTCGGGGACACAACGCAGTGACGCCGGTGAGGCTCGAACCCGAGGCCCCTCGGTCTCCAGTCAAACACTCTACCACTGAGCCACTGCGCTCCCTGTATGTATGTCTGGTATGTATAATACTTAAATGTTTTCAAGGTTTTAAAGGGAAGACTCGCCCACGAAAATGCATTGTCGACATAGAAAAATTATGGATGTAGTTTATATATGAGCCATATAGGGGTGCTTAGCGTTGTTGGTTGAATTGGTAGTGTTAATGTTGATGGTTGTAGGTAGAGGTTCCATAGAAAAAGTATGGATGTAGGTGAATATTGCTTAACTCGATACCACGTTTATTGCGTTGCTTGGTTGGCTCCTGAAAAAAATGGTGTCTTTAATCTCTTGTTATTAGCTAGATATGCTCATAGGGCCTGGGACGGTCTGGTCTGACTTAAGCTGGGGGAAATTCGATGGTGTAGAAAAATGTCAATTTTCGAGATGACCTGTCTACCACTGAGCCACTGCGCTCCCTGTGTGTGTGTGTATGTATGTATGTATGTATGTATGTATGTATGTATGTATGTATGTATGTATGTATGTATGTATGTATGTATGTATGTATGTATGTATGTATGTATGTATGTATGTATGTATGTATGTATGTATGTATGTATGTATGTATGTATGTATGTATGTATGTATGTATGTATGTATGTATGTATGTATGTATGTATGTATGTATGTATGTATGTATGTATGTATGTATGTATGTATGTATGTATGTATGTATGTATGTATGTATGTATGTATGTATGTATGGGTGTGTGTGTGTGTATGTATGTATGTATGTATGTATGTATGTATGTATGTATGTATGTATGTATGTATGTATGTATGTATGTATGTATGTATGTATGTATGTATGTATGTATGTGTGTGTGTGTGTGTGTGTGTGTGTGTGTGTGTGTGTGTGTGTGTGTGTGTGTGGGTGTGTGGGTGGGTGGGTGGGTGGCTGGGTGGCTGGGTGTGTGGGTGGTGGTGGTGGTAGTGGGTGGTGGTGGTGGGTGGTGGTGGTGGTGATAGTGGGTGGTGGTGATGGTGGGTGGTGGTGGTGGGTGGTGGGTGTGTGGGTGTGTGGGTGGGTGGGTGGCTGGGTGGCTGGGTGTGTGTGTGTGTGTGTGTGTGTGTGTGTGTGTGTGTGTGTGTGGTGGGTGGTGGTGGTAACAATGATCCAATGATCGTAAGAAGTATGACACCCGTATGAAGGTAGAGAAACTAAGACAAAATGATCCGGTGTTTGATCTGCAACCAGTCCTATAGTAGGCGTGATGCATTGCAAGGACATGAATGCAATGTCCATGGACGGAGGGCGTAAGACAGCAACTTTGGACTGGAATTCATTGAAATACTAAAGGACGAACAGCAAATAATTGCGCAATATGCTCCTAAGTTAGCCAGACGCCATATGCATGGCGAGGAACCCGTTCTACGTTGATAGACAATCATATCCCTCTCAGCCTTTACGACCCAATTACGAAGCCGATCAGTACGTGGAAAAAGACGTGAAAGGACCGTGCTGAAAAAAAAGGGTCCCTCACCCTTGTATATAGAAGAACGACACCGCGCTCTAGGACGTGACGCTACCTTCTCGTGGTCTAGGGCGTTGACTCACCCTCCGAGGTGTAACCGAACGCGTCACAGGGACCGCCATCTCGTATCTGACTTCGTGGGGCCGCCACAACCCGTTCTACGTTGATAGACAATCATATCCCTCTCAGCCTTTACGACCCAATTACGAAGCCGATCAGTACGTGGAAAAAGACGTGAAAGGACCATGCTGAAAAAAAAGGGTCCCTCATCCCTGTAAATATAGAAGAACGACACCGCGCTCTAGGACGTGACGCTACCTTCTCGTGGTCTAGGGCGTTGACTCACCCTCCGAGGTGTAACCGAACGCGTCACAGGGACCGCCATCTCGTATCTGACTTCATGGGGCCGCCACCTTGGATCTCACGCCGTGGGAGCCGCCATCTTGGATCTGACGTCGTGGGGGCCGCCATCTTGGTGTCGTGGGGGCCGCCATCTTGGATCTGACGTCGTGGGGGCCGCCATCTTGGACCGGAAGTCGTGGGTGTCGCCATCTTGGACCGGAAGTCGTGGGGGCCGCCATCTTGGATCTGACGTCGTGACGTCATAGACGCTAAAGTGACACACATACTACTGGAGTGTGTGTAGGCCTCTCGAAGAAGAGAGCTCATTTTGCCTTGGATTATCCACACGCCCAGTTAGTGAAATCACTGTCTGTATCGAGCTTCGGATCGGTCGTTTTTGGAAGCGGAGCGGACCACCCAAGATGGCGGACCATTCAACACAGGCAAGGTAGGTGTCTCATTGTATCCAATATGATTACTGTATAAAGCATGCATCAGCCGAACGAGCTAAATTACCGCACGTAGAATTGATTTATCTGTATAAAACAGCAAGTTCTGTAGCGGAAAATATACACACTTTCTTGCATCGGTTCATTGAATTGTCTTTTTCTGTGCCAATAATTTTTGAAGCGATGACCCAAATATTTTCTTGTCATTCCTTTGAAACTGCATGTATATATCCGTATCATATCTATGAACTACGATACGCATTTCAATTCTGATCCAGACACCGAAAACCGTAATAAAATCCCTTGGCTGGTTTTTGAGAAATAGTTGTTTATGTTAGCCGTGTAAGCGGCAATTGTCGACGGATTGGACTAGCTAGTTCAACACAAATTATACCGTTATATGCAGTAATATGTCAACGGATTGGCTCACGAAAACGCATGAAAATGTCAACGGTTTGGACAAACTTAACTTTGAACAGACGAGCGCTATAACAAAAGGATTTTCTTACACGCTGCTCTATGGCTGTTGTGCATATGGTAACTCTTCATTTACCCAATTAAATCTAATACTGATACACAGGTTTACAGATTAATATATATAGACCCCTTAACATGAGATAAATTATCAAGATACATGGCTTTCAGTTCTGTTAGATTAAAAGGGTTTGATAAAAATGCTGAAATGACTGCTTTATCGAAATTCTCAGTTAAATCAAAACAGTAACAAAACCTTTCTTTTTATCATACATCAATATTTACATTTTGGAAGAAATCATTAATGAAACTTTAGATTTTTGCAATCGTTCATAGTCTCATGAATGGCAGAACTATGATTGACAGCTCGCCGTTTCAGTGCTATAGTGTTCTAAGTGACATTTTGGTCAAAAATGAGTTATACATACCGATGGAAAGGGGATCAAATGTTCTATCTCCTGGTAAAGGTTTCATTTGCCTATCTCCTCCCAGTAAGTTTAAATTCGCTGTGCTTTTCTGTTCTATCTACAAAAAGTTAATTTCGTTCAGTGCTATAGTGTTCTAAGTGATTTTCGTCCAATGGTCAATGATGATTATGTCACGTGACTTGGTGACTTCAGTGTCATACTGTTCTATCTACAGGAAGTCACTTCCCTCGGAGAAATGGATAAAAATTGCAGTTACACCTCCCTTGCATGAATTTCAATTTCCTAAATTGAAGCGGTTTGTTGGTGTTATGACGAACTAATGGTTATAACTGCTACTTTTAGGTCCAAATAATCCGCTCAGTCATAACTATTATAATTCAAATTGATCCATGGACAGAATAATAAGCTGTAGAAATAGATTACCTCCCTTACACATATATAAACTGCTTTAATTTAAGTAATTTGTCGATGTAATTACCAATCAATGATTAAATCTGATGCTTTTGGTCCAAATAATCAGTTCAGTCTAAAATATTATACAAATTGACCCCATTGACAGAAAAAATTTAATGTAGAAACAGATTACCTCCCTTACATAAACTTTAATGGCATTATCCGTGCTACTTTTAGGTACAAATGATCATTTCTGTTCAGACTAGTATATGAATTGATTCCATAAACAGAATAATAAGCTGTAGGAAAATGTAGGACACTATAGCACTGAACGCAGTAGGCGATTTTTAAGGCATAATGTTCTATCTGCAAACTGTAAAATGCACGTAAATTCTACATTACTGTAAAACTTTCTTCAATCCAAGGTCATTTACAGTGTTTGCATATATCTTAACCCTGTGGTATGATTCAAAGGTCTGTGTTAATGAGGCATAAAAAATCAGGATGATAAAATTTTTTTAACTCATTTTTCTCAAAATTTGTGCAATGGTAGATAGAACACTATAGCACTGAAGCGACGAGCTGCCAAGCTCACATGCCCGTGCAATACGCTTCGAACATCGAGTGCATTTGCCAAAAGTGACACTGGTGTTGTGATTGACAGCGAGCCACATCCGAGCTGCACGTGCAAAGCAAGCCTCTTGTTTGCTCCATTGGCTGTCCAAGTTTGCGCTGGCTGTTCCGCTTTTCCGTTTTATACTCAGACAAAGCCGTTAATATGAATTCATATTGAATACAAAACTGTTTTGTTTCCTAAATTATAAATATTTTTTCATATTTTAGATATTTGTAATAAAATGTAAATATAAGCAATAAATTCAAATGTTGGTCTGTTCATGGAATCATCAATACTTTGGGTGTCTTGCAAAGTATACTTTCTTTGTAAGAGACCCGAAGTATTCATGATTCCATGAACATTCCAAAAATTGAATTCATTTCTTAAATATTTTAAGGCATTCATACCATTAAATATATTAATATAGATTTCTAGCCGTTTCAACTTGTAAGACACCAAAAACTGATAAAAACATTAATCAGACCACCAAATTATTGTTTCTGCTTCCAAACCAAAGCATATGTTGTCTTACGAAGACGGTGCTTTTGAGAATCCAAACTTATGCTGAGGGAACTTTACTTAAAACATTATTATGGTGATTCCATCAAGCACCAAAAATGTGCTAATACATTTGGGCAAGAAAATAAAAACAAATTTTACACTTAAACATTTAGTAATCTGGATCTACATGTATGATTAATCATAAAATATTTTCCTTCTTTTAAACATTTGTATTTTTTTATTTTTCATTTTTGATGGCTTTCATTGTGTCAATGCTGTTAAAAGTCATTAAATAAGCATTGTATTCTGGCGCTTTTAAATTATAATAACTCTCTCAACTCAAAAAAAGTGAGTATGATCAGGAAATACTACAATCACAACTGCAGAAAAACCCTTGGCACCATAAGGATCAGACATACAACAATCACGAGGCACTAGGAAGGCAAAAATAAAAGCAAAACTAGAATGAACATAAAGTAACGTACAACAAAATTACTGACTCTCACAACGAGAGTAACAATCAACAATGAATCACCAACAACACTATCACCGCCTTAGAAAGAACAGCAGCAAAAGCCACCAGAGGGCTTAAAGAAGGCTAAAATTGTTCTGGTGTTCTGGGTGCAATAAATAATATTTTTCATTTTTACGTTTATATAGTCCTTCAGTGTATTGGGCCCCCTAGTATTGGCCTCATTAGGCCTTTTAGCATGTGTTGATGTTGCGTATGTATCGTGATTCATTTATCCCCAACCATGATGCCCCACGTTTGGGACCAAAATTGGCAGGCCCTGGGTTCACAAGGCTTACATATACTATTGTAAAACAAAGTAGATGTTCTACATGATGGAAACTTTTCTATGTATAGTCGTAATTGTTGTTTTATCAAAATTGAAGAACTGGTATTTTGGAGCAGTAATGCTTTCCTATGACCTTATAATTAGCCACTCTCAGGTGAGTGACCAGGGCCTAAGTGCCCTCTTGTTTTTATATTAAATTTCTTACAGGAGGCTTATAACCTAGGTCATAGGAATGACTTTCTTCTATCAGGCCATTTGTCAGTCCGTTAGTCTGCCTGTTAACTGAATATCTCCTGAAGCCTATGAACGATCTCATGAAACAACAGTCAAAAGTTTCTCTAAATGAGACGATGTGCAAAATCCATGACTCAGCTACCCAGACTCAAGGTCCAGATTACAGTTCAAGGACACGCCATTTACCCTTGAATTTCATGGCCGCCCCATATATCTGGAACCCTTCCAATTTTTTCACTGAACTTCATCCAAGAAACGATGCGCAGAATTTATGACACTGCTGCGCAGACTCAAGGTGACAGTCACACTTTAACATCATGTTTTAGCTCATTTAATCCGTGTCTGCTCCATATCTCCTGTCTCTATGATTGCTATACACTAAGCTTCACTTAAATAATCCTCTCTGGTGAGACAATACGCAGAACCCATGACTCAGCTACTCAGACTCAAATGTCAAGGTCACAGTTCAATGAAATGGGATTTACCCTTGTATTCGGTGCCCACTCTGTATCGCCTTAAGCCTTTCACGACTTTCATTAAACTTCAGCCAAATCTTTATCTGAGTGAGACAATGTGTAGAACCTACGACTTGACAACGCAGACCCAAGGTCAAGGTCACACTTCAAGAATATGGTACTTACCCTTCAAATCTGGTCCACTCTCTATCTCATGAACCCTTTCAATGATTTTATTAAGCTTCAACCTAATGTTTCTTTCAGTAAGATGGTTTGCAGAACTCAGAGACTCAAGGTAAAGGTCAAACTTCACGGTCATGGGATTTTCCCTTGAATTGCGTTTTCAATTCATATCTCAAGGCTTTGAAAATTTTTCATAACACTTTACTCAAAGGTTTGTCTCAGTGAGTCGATGTGTAGAATTTATGACTCAAGGTCAATGACAAGCCTAAAGGGCAAGGTCATTTTCAAATGATTGACAAATCTTATACGTTTTGTGACTATCTAATTAATCAGCTAGATAAGATCATTGCTCTAAACTAATCTACACATAAGCTTGTGAACGGTCATTACTTACTTAAGCATTTAGTTAATCACTTAATCACTTGGGCCCAAAATTACTATGCCTCCTTAAAGTTAAGGAAGACATAGTTTAAGTATTGAATTTTAGTAAGTGAAAAATATAAGTTTCGAACTTAAATCAAAATAGTTTCATTATTTTTGTAGATCACTATAATATCTTTGACCATAAGAACTGCATTGATCCTGGCTTTTTCTTTACATTTAATGTACTCTGTAACATGTTAAATATCAATACTTAACTTAAGCCGTCCTTAACTTTAATGAAGCATTGCAATTTGGGGTCCTCTGCTGCTTAAAAACTGAAAATTAACAGCTAGACTATATTTCCTTAGTATATAGCTACGGATCATATTGGATCGCATTGGTTTAAAATCTAATACTTTGTGAGACACTGTTTACATATTTTGTAGATGCTTCTACATGTACACTTCTTCTGCAAAGGTCTACCTTAGTTATGTTTATGAAAATAAAATTGAGGTAAGCATGCATGATGGAAGCAGCAGCACAAATGTAATAGATTCATCTAGCAGGGCTGTGGAAGTACAATGCCCGACTTGTCCGACTGGTGCATTTTCATTCAGGACAAGTTGAAAATTTCTATTTACTTGTCCTTGGACATGTACAAATGAATTAAGTTAATACAATTCTGTTCAGTGTATTTTATATTTTGATTAATTATTACAAGTTCACATGTTACATTGAAAACAGTGTTGATCCAGATCAACTGGCTTCTAAAGAAGCCAGCTGATCTGGATCTACACAGTTTACAAGACAGTTGATATCTGGTTTTATACGGTTTTCGAAAGAGAATTGTTTTAAGCACAGAAAGGTTTAAGCTAATCTGTTCTTTCGGACAAGAAAATTTTCTAAGGACAAGTACATTATGGCCCTTTATTTGTCCCTGGACAAGTAGATAATTTCAATATTTCCAAACCCCTGCATCTTGCATACATCTAAAGTATGTATCATGCTAATAAATGTTAAAATGCAAACATTTGTCTATGAGATTGATAACTTTTGTGCTCAGTTGAGTTGCACATGAAAAAAAGTTTTATAACCTCGGGGCCTGATTTCTTGCATTTCGTAGATATATATATTTCAATCTCTTATGCCCAAGTTACATTTGCCACATGCATCGTACGATTTATTTGTCTAAGACTTTCGGTACGATTTTTCAGGCACAGCAGAGTATATCAGCATGTCCAATTACAACACGTTTACCTTTGCGCGCGAGCGTATTAATAAAATGCACAGCTTTGTAGTTATACGTTGTGATTATAGGAAAAAGCTCATCTTAAAGGAAAAGCCTCCATTTCTTTAAATTTTTGCTTCTGGGGGGGACCCCCTTTATAAAATGTTTTTTATTTATTTACATGCACATCTGGATTGATCGAAGACAAAAATATGCCGAATAATTTTTGTTGTTGACGATTTATTATCCTTAAAGTAGTTCATTTTAGGTTGATAATTTTGGAACGCTCAGAATGCACCAGATTGTCCCTTTTTGAAAAATTTCCGGACCCCCCCCCCCTAGTACAAGTGTCATTCCCCATCCTTACAGAGCTACATGCGTACTCTCTCTAGTTAACTCACTGTTTTTTATTAAAACTTTGAAGAATGCTGATCATTTTGTAAAAATACTTTGTACAGATGCTTTCTCAATCTTTAAAATATTCAAGTTTAAGCTGTTGGAACAAAGAAAAAGCCCCTCCTCCACCTTACCAGAAAAACAAATGGTCTGTCCATAATTTAAAACAAATAATCTAGAGAGCACTCCTCCATAGCTACTCTACCAGGTAAAGCAATAGCATTTAAGGAAGACCTGATACTTTGAGCTATATATCATGTATTTCATTAAGATAATTATATGTCATGTGCTTGTGTATAGCTTCATAGTTTTTTACGTATGTGATTTTAATCCTACGGAAAGAAAAATACATTTAAGGGAGAATTGACTTATATTTTGGGGATTTGGGGAGAAGCTGGATTAATTTGAGGGATTTGTGAAGCAAGACAAACTACTTTCAGGGAGCTGAGGAAATTTCGTTCAGGGATTTGGGGAGATCAATGCATCATTTTAAGGGAGCAACGGAGCACAGACCCCCCCCCCCCCCTTGGGGGTCCTCAAGAACACATTAACCAATAAATGCCAAGTGTCCTTTTTTGTGAGACATAGGCAAACTGTACAGACCCAGATCAGACGCTGCAAAACGCGGCATCTGATCAGGGTCTCCACTGACAGGCACTGTTTGCTTACCGAATAATCTATTTAAAATTTGAATGTAAATGAAAAATACCAAACAGCATCCCTTAAAACGGAAACAGATTCGTCCTAATGATAGGGGTAGGAAATACCATTAGGCATAAATGGGTTGAAAGCATAGCACCGAATGTCGTTGGGCCTGAGCTGGATCCAAACTGTTTTCAAAGGTTAAATGCGACCTCGAAGCTATTATTCTTTTGAGATGCGACCAGAATACAGAATAGTTTAAGTAATAAGGTTGCAAAGATCAGGAATCGATACAATCAAGTACCACACCTGACCCAGGATACCAATGGGAAAGTGACAAACTCACAGAAGACACCACAAACGAGAGCCAAGAGGTCAGCCCTTTCCCAGCAGGTGACCACAAAGCACATATAAACAGACGCGCACAAAACATAGCAAACACAAGACAGAACAAAAACATAAAAGATCCACAAAAGAAGTACCGCCTTGGAACGGTCAGTAAAATATTTTACTGGAGGGCTTAAACCGGTTTAACGGCGCCAACCTCACCCTTAATTCAGATGTGGATCAAGACACATAAATATTTGGTTTGCATGAAAGACCCCTAACTTATCAATGCATCATCTCCTAAAACATATAAACCAAGATATAATAAGGAGATAAAGCAAGGATAAGGACTCAACAGTAAATTAAACTGAATACCGGAGCAAAAGAAATCCAACAGGTAAACCCCGGTGGGCCCGACAAACAGCCAAAGCATCAGGCCCCTACCATCTCATCAATAGATAAGTCTTTAAGTCGGAACCATCATAGAGTCTGAAGTCCGACCCACCAGCGTGCAATTAAAGAGGAAAGCAAAGTTGCCAACCGTGATTGGGTTGACTACCAAGCATGCAGTCTGTTGCAATACATTAATGTTATAGCCAATCTTTTTATAATGGGAAATTATTTTAATGAACTGCGCTGAAAAATTATTAGAGCCAACAATCTTCTTCAACTTATACACCAAGTCACCATAGAAATCAGGTTCCGAAAGTCCTTGGCGCAAGAGAGATTTAAGTCCAACTTGGAATTTAGAAATCAAATCATAGTATCGTCTATAAAATTTTGAAAATGTTTTGCGAAGTTTATGATACCGATAGCCCTGTTTAAGAAGTTTCTGAGTAAACCTAGTTCAAACATGACTAGAAGTCGGGCCTGATCTGGATCAAAGCTGTTTTCAAAGGTTATCAGCAGATGAATTTGCTTAGAGTGTCAATCGACAATATGTCAGCGACCAGAATTTAAAAGGTGGTTTGCATCCATCTGAATGCAAATTGTACGCAAATGATATCAGCAAATGAATGTGGTTAGACTCAAACCGCTGGATCAAGATATGGCCAAACAATATTGATTGAGATCAGGCCATACAATAGTGATAAAGATCAGGCCCTACAGTATATATTTAGATCAGGCCCTACAATAGTGATTAATACCATGCCCGTTGATATGGATTAAGATCAGGCCCTACAATATGGATTATGATCAGGCCCTACTATATGGATTAAGATATGGCCCAACAATATGGATTAAGATAAGGCCCTACAATATGGATTAAGATTGGACCCTACATATTGATTTAGACAAGGCACTACAATGTGGATTAAGATCAGGGCCTAGATATGGATTTAGATCAGGCCCAACAATATGGGTTAAGATCAGGCCCTACAACATTGATTAAGATCAGGCCCAACAAATTGGATTAAGATGAGACCCGACAATATGGATTAAGATCAGGCCCTACAAAATTGATTTAGATCAGGCCCTACAATATTGAGTAAGATCAGGCCCTACAATATGGATTAAGACCAGGCCCTATGATATGGATTAAGATCAGGCCCTATGATATGGACTAAGGTCAGGCCTGACAATATGGATTAAGATCAGGCCCTAAAATATGGATTAAGGTCAGGCCCGACAATATTGATTAAGATCAGGCCAGACAATATGGATTAAGATCAGGCTTAACAATATGGATTAAGATCAGGCCAGACAAATATGGATTAAGATCAGGCCCAACAATATGGATTAAGATCAGGCTTGACAATATAAATTCAGATCAGGCCCTACAATATGGATTAAGATCAGGTCCGACAATATTGATTCAGATAGGGCCCTACAATATGGATTAAGATCAGGCTCTACGATATGGGTTAAGATCAGGCTCAACAATATTGATTGAGACCATGCCCTACAATATGGATTTAGATCAGGCCCGACAATATGGATTAAGATGAGGCCCAACAATATTGATAATGATCAGGCCCTACAATATGTATTAAGATCAGGCCCTACGATATGGATTAAGATCAGGCCCTACAATATTGATTAAGATCAGACCCAACAATATGCATAAGGATCAGGCCCTACAATATGGATTTAGATCAGGCCCTACAATATGGGTTAAGCTTGGGCTCAACAATATGGATTAAGATCAGGCCCAACAATATTGATTAAGATCAGACCCTACAAGATGGATTAAGATAGGGCCCTACAATATGGATTAAGATAAGGCCCTACAATATGGATTAAGATTGGACCCTACATATTGATTTAGACAAGGCACTAATATATTGATTAAGATCAGGGCCTAGATATGGATTTAGATCAGGCCCAACAATATGGGTTAAGATCAGGCCCTACAAAATTGATTTAGATCAGGCCCTACAATATTGATTAAGATCAGGCCCTACAATATTGATCAAGATCAGGCCCTACAATATGTATTAAGATCAGGCCCTACAAAATTGATTTAGATCAGGCCCTACAATATTGATTAAGATCAGGCCTTTCAATATTGATTAAGATCAGGCCCTACAATATTGATCAAGATCAGGCCCTATGATATGGATTAAGGTCAGGCCTGACAATATTGATCAAGATTAGGCCCTACAATATGGATTAAGGTCAGGCCCAACAATATAAATTAAGATCAGGCCCAACAATATGGATTAAGATCAGGCCCAACCATATAAATTAAGATCAGGCCCTACAAGATGGATTAAGATCAGGTTTGACAATATTGATTCAGATCGGGCCCAACAATATAAATTAAGATCAGGCCTAACAATATTGATTAAGATCAGGCCCTACAATATGGATTTAGATCAGGCCCGACAATATGGATTAAGATCTGGCCCAACAATATTGATAATGATCAGGCCCTACAATATGTATTAAGATCAGGCCCTACGATATGGATTAAGATCGGGCCCTACAATATTGATCAAGATTAGGCCCGACAATATGTATTAAGATCAGGCCCTACGATATGGATTAAGCTTGGGCTCAACAATATGGATTAAGATCAGGCCCAACAATATTGATTAAGATCAGACCCTACAAGATTGATTAAGATAAGGCCCTACACTATGGACTTAGATCAGGCCACATTATACGGACAACATATCTTGATGTCGGTATTTTGTCACGCTTCTGTGGTGTCTTAAGTAGGATTTGTTTCCCAAAATTTAACGTTTTCAAAACGTTCTTCCAGGAGTACCATCAGAGTGTCAAACAGTGTTGATCCAGATCAGGACCGACATAACGACAAGTCTGTCATTTTAAATAGTCCTGGTTTGAGTCCAAAGTATGTGCAAATGTATCAACAGACAACATGAAAAGAGTTTAGTATGTTGTCTGTAAAGACCTAAAGTTCGTCCAATCCGCAGACATTTTCATGATTTTTCGCGAGCCAATCTGTTGACAAATTACTGCATATAGTGGCATAATATATGTTGAACTAGCTAGTCCAATCCGTCGACAATTGCCGCTTACACGGCTAACATAAACAACTATTTCTCAAAAACCAGCCAAGGGATTTTATTACGGTTTTCAGCGTCTGGATCAAAATTAAATTGCGCATCATAGTTCGTAGATATGATACGGATATATACATGCAGTTTCAAAGGAATAACAAGAAAATATTTGGGTCATCGCTTCAAAAAATATCAGCACGGAAAAAGACATTTCAATGAACCGATGCAAGAAACTGTGTATATTTTTCGCCACAGAACTTGCTGTTTTATACAGATAAATCAATTCTACATGCGGTAATCTAGCTCGTTCGGCTGATGCATGCTTTATACAGTAATCATATTGGATACAATGAGACACCTACCTTGCCTGTGTTGAATGGTCCGCCATCTTGGGTGGTCCGCTCCGCTTCCAAAAAACGGCCGATCCGGAGCTCGATACAGACAGTGAGTAATGAGAACTAAAAACCTTGGGTTAAGACAAACCGGGACTATTTCACTAACTGGGCGTGTTGATAATCCTAGGAAAAATGAGTTCTCTTCTTCGAGAGACCTACACACCCCCCTCTTATACATGTATATTTAGGATTTGGAGAAAATTCGTCTTTTGGACAATAGCGATAATGTTTTGGACAGTTGGATTTTAAAATCATAAAGCTGCTAGACGCTGTCATGTAGAAGCACACGGATTGTTACAAGAGCCACGAAATTGTCGTAATTGTGCAATAATGAAAGATCATTTATGGAACGTGTTTGGGAATGGCTTCAAACTAGGCGAAATAGTAATAATTTATCTATTCTACCAAATAATGCATAGCTAAGCTCCAAACTATATTTTGGATCTTCTCCACTAGCATTATTGGTCGTACAAAATGGGCCTCCTCGCGAGAAAAACCTGTTTTTGGGGGTTGGGGAACAACCAAAGACGCAGACCAGCCTACGCATCCGCGCAGTCTGATCAGCGCCTTTGTTATCCGCTTATTGGAAAGTATCATATCTAGACTTGCTACGAGCGAAGTTTCATATTTCTAGCTAGTCTCTGTAGCTGAACTGGCTGGTTTGAATTTCACTTTTTCGCAAACCCCGAAGACAGGTTTTCTCGCGACGAGGCCATTCATCTGGCGACTTAGCCTTTTAACCTAACAAGTATTGGTTTAAACATATTTTATTCAAATTAATTTCTACATGGTAAATACAAATTGAAACAATAAGATGAGGATAAGAACGGAAGCATGTAACTTATATAGTTCTTCTCCAATGCGAAGTAAGATGTAAGTGGAAGGCAGATCATATCGAATACTGTATATAGTATATTATAATATAGAAGTCAGTCAATGCTAACAAATATAGGTGCTTATTGAGTATGTCCCTTTCAGCATGCAGTGGTGAGTTTATGATTAAATAATTCAAGTCTTAAACAAGACACTTGAACTATCCAATGTATTAAGCAGGACTCAGATTTAAGCATATTTGTTAGCATTGACAATACATAAGCTTTGATAATAAATGAAAAATAGGATGTGCAAATGTTGGTTGGAGAGGGAGGAGGGGAACACCAGGCCAGGCCTATATGCGATAGGCAAATTGGAATGGTGGATACCGTCACATACTACATCTTCACTCTTATTGTGTCCTGAGGCTAAGAGCAATGGAGATGGATATTAAGTAAAACGCTTAGTGTCTGATATGTACTTATGTACTATTTGAAAGATGGCAACATTGGTTTCATATGGAAGTGAACTACTTCCATATAGTAGCAAAGTGAGAGAAACTGGCTGGTGCTTGGAGACCTCGTTAAAGAGCAATGTTCTGTGTTCATTGTATCAAGGGCATCTTAAGAAGAAATGTTGAGTGTTTTCAAAGCTACCACGACTGTATAATGGAGATTTAGATATGTTTTTTAGAAACAGATCATTATTCAATGAGCTACAGTTTGTTCGTAAACGTGTGTGTAAGATTTGTGATTTCAGATTGCCTGTAAGATAGTATTTAGGAACTGGAGTAAAATCTCTGTTGAGGTAGTTTTTAAAGGAGCAAACACTATCTAGTTGTCTAACTACGACAGGTAGTTCATTCCAGTCCCTAATTATAGATGGCAGAAAGGAGTTATAGTAAAGATTTGTTCTTGTAGCAATAGGCCGGAGATTGTGAGAATTACGTAAGTTGTAGCTTGATGCATGATCAACAGATTGAGGCACTAAGGAGGAAAGGTATGATGGAGAAACATTTGTGCTCATTTTTAAAGAATAGTGTGAGTTTGTGATTCTTTCTTCGTTTTTCGAGTGTATCCCACCCAGTTTCTTTGTAAAGAGTATTAATAGATATTAATTTTGTAGTACCTGTTGCTATTCTTGCTGCCTCTATTTGGATTTTTTCAATTTAATTTTTTTCATACTGAGCACAATTATCCTAAATTACATCACCATATTCGAGTATTGGTCTGATGAACGCTGTATAAATGATCTCAAGTGACTTTCAGTCTAATTTGAACTTTAATTTTCTCATTATGTTAATTCTACACCAAGCTCTTTCAAGTATAAAATTTATCTGCTGATGCCAAGAACCATTATTCAAAAGATAAACACCCATGTGCTTATGACAGTCTACTTCTAAGCCTTGTTGATCATTCATATAAAGGGATGCGTGTAAAGGTTTGTTTATTTTTCGAGAGATGATGAGTGATTCAGATGTATTAGGATTAATTGTTACCAACCATGTTTTAGCCCATTGTAATATTTTGTTTTGATCAGCATTGAGCCGTTCTGCTAAAGCAACAGGATCATCTACGATGATAAAGAGACTGGTGTCATCAGCAAATAAGCGTGTACAAGAGCCAAGTTTGTTTACAATATCGTTTATAAAAACAAGAAAAAGCAATGGGCCCAGTATAGAACCTTGTGGAACACCAGCGAATATTTTTGACCAATCAGAATTGACACCAGGAAGGATAACACGTTGTCTTCTGTCAAGTAAGTAGTTTTTAAACCAGTTAAGAAGTTTCCCAGTGAAACCTGCAGCTTCGAGTTTACGTAGTAGACCAGCATGCCAGACACGATCAAAGGCCTTACTGATGTCACAAAAGACAACCCGGATTTCTTTGTTGGCATCAAGAGCCTGACAGAATATATTGTACAAGTAGGTAAGTTGATTCACAGTAGAGTCGCCTGGGATGCAACCAGACTGTAGAGAGGTTTGAAAACTGTTTTCCTGCAAGTGGTTAAACAGATGTTTGAATATTAACCTTTCAAATACCTTCACTTCTGCATTAAGGAGGGATATTACTCTATAATTATTCACCAAATATCTTTCGTCCTTTTTGTGTATAGGACACAAATTAGCTTCTTTATAAGAGGAGGGCAACACGCCCTTATCAGGGGAAAAGTTGAAGTAGTTGCAAAGGGGTTGGGCAAGCTCCTTTGATAGTTCCTTTAATATACGGTTGTTAAGTCCATTTGGTCCAGAAGCTTTGCCTGATGCTAGAGATTTAAGAACACTTTCAACCTCAAGAGATTTAAGAATGATCGAGTCAAGTTCAGAGGTGCCATTAAAGGGGGTCAGATTTGGTAATTTTGCATTACTTTCGTCAAGATGTGTTTGTTGAGTAAAGAAATCATTTAATAGTTTGGCTTTTTCAAACTCATCAACGTAGATACTGCCATTTTTTCCAGAGGTGGTATGGTAAAGGATGTTTTAGGAGAGATAAAAGACTTTAATGTAGGCCACCAGTCCATAGAAGAGATAGATCCAGACTTGAGTTTATCTGCAATGCTTTTATGAAAGGAGGATTTTGAGTCTCGTATCAATGATGTGACTTTATTTCTTATTTTGCGAAATTTGGACCAAAAGTGTGGTGAGTCTATTTGTTTGGCTTTACAGAATATTCTTTTCCTCTTTCTAATGTATCGTTTAATTGTTGTAGTGATCCATGGGGGATCTGAAGGTCATATATATCAACATCGTCGTCCTGGAGTGAGTGCCAGTTGGTAGTAGAAGCTAGTGCTCTCATGTGATCATAATCACCACGATCGTACTGCCAAATGTGTCGTTTGTAACATTGAACTGAGGTATTATGAGTGTATCAACCAATTCGTCTAGAGAGCACTAATTTGAAGAAAAAATGACTTATTCCCTCTGACACTTACCATATATTGTACAAACATGATACTAGCAAGGTCTTTACTACTTTACTAACCTAAATGCTGCCACCCTCGCTAACAATATTAGTTGTTAAATGTGTAATTCCTTTTTATGTTGGTAATTCAACAAAGAGAAATAAAGTTATGTCTGTCTGTCTGTCGATAAATATGCTCTCAAGAATGCAGATCATGAGCCGTGACACATTTGATTTCCAACAATGTGGCATTTTTTCATGTGTAGGCCCGGGCGAGCCTGTGCAGCCTCCTTTTAAGTCTAGTAAAACTCCAAATGATGTTCAGTCAGTAGCTTAACAGTCATAGAATATTCAAGCGACTAGCAAAGGCTCTGATCAGACTGCGGGTATGCGCAGGCTGATCTGAGTCTTTGCTGGTCGAACATACCACGTTGTTGGAAATCTCATGCCGTGGCTCTTATTCAGAGCTTCAGATCAAATTCTTATAAATTCTCAGGCTCGTTCTTTTCATCTACCATTAAAGCATAGAATAGCCTTCCACTTGAAGCAACGGGGATGTCTTCTGTTTGAGCTTTAAAAATGACTCAAACAATAACACGCTTTCATGTAGGCTCAAATAATTGTCTTATCTTACACGCTAGACAGACTTTTATTGCAAAAATATAGTTGAAGCACTTCCTGTCAGAACTGCGGAGGTTTTGCGAATGAAGCATTGTTCTTAAAAGTACAAGACTTAAAGCTGCATAGTCTGTAGCTTTTGATCTTCTAATTTTGGAAATAAAGTTTCTTTTTTTCAAGAATACAGTAAAAATGCTCAAATTCAGGTAAACATTTTACCATTTTCATAAATTTAACACATTATCACTTTGAAAACAACAGCATTTATGTTAAAAATCAACTGTCTAGAATTATTGGAGGGACGTACATAATTCCTTACAAGAGAAAATTCACCCGTTTTTATAAAATAATTCACTTTTCCATGCAGTTTTCAGCTGTACTGGACATATTTTATGTGAAAACATAACTTAATTCTATTTTTACAAATAATTTAAAATGAAAAGAAAATTTTTGAAAAATGTTCATATTTACAGACCTAGCCTCTTTAACAAAGTGTTGAAGATTTAATCCTTAATTGTTATATACTATCATTGCAAAAGAAAGGAGCTGGACAACTTCGTCTACACGCTACATATTTTGACTGGTGCTTACATATAATTTACTTAAAAGTTTCTTTTTCTATCTCGTTAAGCATCACATTGGTGTCTGTAAACGCTTTTGCTAACATTTTTTAAATATCGTCATAACATGCATTGTTAAGCAGATCAAACATCTCTCTCTCTCTCTCTCTCTCTCTCTCTCTCTCTCTCTCTCTCAAGTTCTATTCTGCATCTTCAATCTGATTATTTGACTTGTTCCCTTAGGTTCATTAATTATATTTTATTTTGTTCATTTCACGTCCTCTTAGCAACTATGTACGTCTAAATATCTAAACGGAAATGATCACATATAAGCTCAACTCTTCTTGTTAAATCCTAGAAATATTTGTATGTATGTACGAGGGTCAGTCAATAAGTAGCCAGCCTATTCTATATCAGATCGTGATGGATCACTTTTACTTTTATGAAATAAATACCTGTGAATATGCTATTCGACTTAAAGTTTAATAATTTCATAAACATATATCTACCATTGAAATTGTGCTAAAATGATTTGCAAATACGCATCACCACCATGATAAGGAGCCATTTTCAAAATGTACATCAAGATTTATTTTACTTGAAACTAAGCTATAATTGAAGCAAATAGAATAGAATATCATTTTTGAAAAAGTTTCACTGCTCTTGCAAAAATTCATAGCGTTCAAAATTTATATTTACGCTTTTCCTTAGAAAAAAGTAGATATTCCGTTTTTGAAAATTTGAGCATTCATACATTTACTCCTTTCTTTTTTGATAAAAAATATTTACAATTATATACGGATATCAGATGACATATTTGTTACGTCCTGAAACGGACAAGGCGAAAAGAGGAAGGATTTCATTTGTTGACCTCTTCTATATCCGACCTCGTTACCAGGGTAAAATAATGCACGCAACTAAATGTACAATTTAAATGTTTTTTTTTTTATTTACAAAGGTAACAATCACAAAATACAGTACATGGACGTCTTTGCTTTTGCTCAGCTGGTCATATTATTTCGAAATAAGTTCCGCTTTATGATAGTTTCTAGTAGAATCGTTCATAAAGTGTCCTATCTCATCTATATACCAGTGTAGCAAAAGCAAATTAACGAAAACTCACAAAAAGAAAAATAAAGATAAAGCCCTTGAAGGCTATGGACATCAGTTTCCTGCGTCTCTTTAAATCACATGTGTCGCTAATGCCTCGTTTCCCTTAAGATTTAGGAATCTGTACATGACTAAATCAGCAATAATGGATATATCATTGTCAAATTGTATACATGAGTTGTATTATCGTAACTTGACATGTTGTTTGTCTACATTGACCTGAGAAATATGAATATTCAATGACCTTTCTTCCAATCTTCGGGATTCTTCGTAAAATGTGTGCTTTAGATTGTGGCACAATTACTTTCATGCATGAAAAAAATCACAATTCCTCGATAGCCTAATGGATAAGAGGCTGTCCTTTCCGCTCAAAAGATGTGGGTTCGAGTTCAGTAGCATTTCATTTTTTTCTTCCTTCTTTTTAATTTGCTAGTTTGTTCGTCAAGACTTAATGATCACTTAATATTTTGTCTTATACATGTAAAAACATGTCTTTGCCATGAAATTCATGACATATAAAAACCATGGAATGCATGACATATAATAAATTTCAATGAAATGCATTATGGCTCAAAGTATGAGGCCATCCTTAAAATGCTGTCGCTGTACCTGGTAGAGTAGGCTTGGAGCTTTAGAGACATACCATTCGGTTTTCTTTTAGGGAACAGGGGCTGATTTTTTCCAACAGCTTAAAATTAGATTTTTCTAGACACTTTAGTGAAAGCATTTAACTATAAAAAGTTTTTTTACTACAATTGCTATTAGTGCCTATACGCTTGTTTAACTTCAGTTAAATCAAGTAAGTATATATCTGATAAGCAGTCTTTAATAAATCCTTTAAAAGGGATAATTACCTAAAAAGATAATAACATAGCAGGTGTGTAGGTGGCCCCGTAAAATTGTGCACACACACTGTTGCTAGGGGGTTCGGGGGCATGCTCCCCCAGAAAAATAAAAAAAAATGGTGTGATCTGAGGCGTCCCAAAGTATGTTATTACCAACCTAAAAATCAACTATTTTAAGAAAAAAATCAACAAGAAAACTTAATTGCCATATTTCTCTCCCAGATCAATCCTGATGAGCAAGTTAGTACGAAAATAAATACATTTAGAATTTACAAGGGGGTCTGGGGGGCTAGCCCCCCAAAAGCAGAAGAATTATTTAAAATCAAACAAAATGGAGGCTTTTCCTTATTTTTTTTTTTTTTGGTTTTTTGGCAAGGCTCCCTAAATCCCCAAAATTGTGAGCTTGCTCCCTAGCTCCCCTAAAATAATTGCCAGTGCTCCCCAGCTCCCTGAAAATAAATAGCCATACTCCCAAGATCCCGAACACCCCCGGAGGCCCCATAACTTCATTTTCCTGTTAAAAGCATGACCTTGGTCTGAATACTTCACGAAAACGCACGAATATCACGAAGGCTTTGGCGAAAATTAATCAGTCTCATGTCAATTTGGGTAAATTATACCTGTTTATTGTGTGATAAATAATGCCTCAATTAGTCTGTATCAACCAAATTTCAAAATACACGATGCGCACGTGCTGTGGTAAACCGGCTGGGTTATTTTCTAATATTATACTGTTCGATATTGAAAGAGATCTGTTCCTATTGCAATAATCCAGAGAAAATTCAGTGTTAGCAAGCTTAAGTCGCCGTCTAGGCTATCAACTAGTTACAGAAATACCACGTTTTGACTTCTTGAAGCAGGTACACGTGTTGCTAACGTGCCACGCAGCTTTGCATGCAATGAACAAACAATTTATCGTCTGCAAACACGTTTCCGACAGCCTGACAGTAAAAATGACAAGCCTCCGCCAGGGAGATCACAGATTAAGACGCCACTTGAAGTTAGGGTCATAGTAACGACATTATGACGTAATCGCTTTATGGCCGCTTGAAAACTTCTTAAACACCTTAGACATGCAACCGGCACGAGAATTTCCGTCTATACTGCAAGAAATCGCCTGAGGGGCGCTAGACTGTTTTTTGAGTTTTGAAATTTGAATTCTGAAAAGGGACGCAATTGAAGAGAATCCCTAGGCAGTAACCCATAAGCCGATTGATAACCTCGGGGGGGGGGGGGGGGGGGGGGGGTTAACTACCTATATATGACATATTGCGGATGTGCGACCCGAATATCCCCCTTTTTCAGCGCTGCCAGGTATACGATAAGCCCCCTTTTTCTAAGAAAAAGTATATGACTGACCCAGTTTTTTTTATTATTATTGTCATATGAATGGTCCCATTTTCTGACATCCCTGTTTGAAGATACTCATATTTTTGCTCAGATATTCAGCTCAGAAACCAAAATTGTAATATTCATTTGTAAACTTTGTTTACAGATAGCAATGAGGGTAAACAGTATATGAATATGTAAACATTTTGTTCAATCAAGTATATGAATGGGTCATTTTTTTTCGAAGACCAGGTATATGGCTGGGGTAGGTTTCAAAAAACTGGCCCGCACACCCGTACCAAAGTTACCCCCCCCCCCCACAAAGTTAATTTAATATTCTTTATCCCAAAGCAGCCTAGTAGTTGCCAAAAGAATACTTTCAAGCGCACTAAACCTTATATTAAACTTAACTGTTTAATGAACTCATTAAAAACATGAACACTTATTGGCTCAGCCACGATTAGATGCACTTTTTGTACCAACAGCTTGTTATATGCTCCTGTGATACAGAAAATAATGTGAAAACACTTTATTTTTGTTTCAGAGAAGTGTTAAGGGACGGTTTTGAAGAGGACAAATAGCATTGAACATCAGTGACAGAACAGGTTTTTGGCATCAGAGCATACAATGGTCAAAAAATGCTTGAAAAATACAGTTATGCTGTTTCATTTGAAAAAGACCTACTTTTAACAAATAACTCTACACCCATTTCTTTAACTGTACAGATAATGATATCGATTTTTATTTAATAAAGAACAGTCCTCTTTCTTTTGTTGGTTAAGTTATCTAGCTATGTAAACTAGTACCAAAATGGCATCTAAAAGACCAAATGCCTACTTTGTTATATATACTCAACAAAACAAGTTAAGGAAATCTCAGAAAACCATGCAACATAAGAACACCAAAGCAAATAATTATTCAATTTTTATTTATTTGTTTAGATACATGTCATCCGTTGAGAAAAATGTTAACTTTAGCTTGCTAGCACTAACACCTTTGTTGTGGCACAGTGTAAAGTAACCCAGGGGTCAAAGTCATTTTTCGCAAAAATGACTACAGAATATTCCCTCATAAACACATGAAAAACATGTAAGTTTTCAAAACTTGCAATGCAATTCCTTTGAATATCACATGAAATTAACTTGATAGCCTTAAACATCACATTTCGAAGATAAAAATGCCTTCATAAGTAACGAGTGTGGCCCCAGTCAGCGGCAAATTAGGACTAGCACAGGTTTTGCATACTCTGAATTATTCTTGTGATTTGGTGCGGAGGGATCAGCATCAATATCTCCTGCAAAACTGCATCCAGAGGCTGGGAGTTTCTTGATGCCTTTATTGTGCGTTGGATCCTCTGTCCAAAAATGTCATAGACATGTTAAAATTGCAGACATGCCTGATGAGCGAACTGACCATTCAATGCGCACAACATTGTTTTTGCTGATTCTAGTGAGGTGTGTTCTGGCATTGTCATCCTAGGCCTGATACTGTCACTGGTTTTCGCACAAAAAAGCAGGACAACAGGCATCAACACCTCATCCATGTACAATTGACTGATCAAGTGTCCCTCTATAACCACCAGATCTGTTGTCCTAGGTTTTAAACATCTTCATCTCCCGAGGGACCTGGCGAACGTTACTTTATGAAAACCTATGTTTGCTCCATAAATTGAATTTTTGCGAAAAATGGAGTGAAGACCAGTCAACTTTGACATGGATTTACTAAGCTTCAATGGGCGCTACAGACCCAAATAAAGCGACATTATAAAGAAAAATGGTCACAATACACTATTGTGAAATTCAAAATTCTTTAAATGCTTTAGATATTTTGTCATAGCCCCTCAAACACAATTTCCTTAACTTGTTTTGTTGAGTATATTTTTCAAATTTTGGAAGTAGTAGATAGCACAGCATCCTTAATCGTAGCAAATACACTTGAAATACAATTGGTTTAGCGAATTGTGAAGTATAACATACCAGCTAATGAGTTTGTATTACATTAAGTTTCTCAGAAAACAAATAAATCTACAGTTTTCATTTGACTGTTATAATGTAAAACGGTCCAAAATAGTGTCCAGTCCGTAGACACCCTTCTTTGTATTGAAGACTTTGACAGATTGAGGGCATGTTTATATGTGTGACACAAGTGGGAGCCAGGACTAATTTAACATATGAAATAGGAGGATTGTTTGCAAAAGAAACGATTTAGGAGTCTTTGAATGCAAAAATGTCCTGTCCGTAGACGTGTCCTGTCCGTAGACACGAATATTTAAATGGACATTTAGAAGCAAAATTACACTAGTATTGATTTAATTTAAATCATATCTGTAGACACGAATATTTAAATGGACATTTAGAAGCAAAATTACACTAGTATTGATTTAATTTAAATCATATCTGTTTATTATACCCGCTTTTTTCTTTAGAAAAAAGGGTATATTAATTTCTTACCAAAGTCGGATCGTCGTTCGTCTGCCCATTCGTCCATACTTCTGTCACATTTTTTGTAAATGCATCTCCTCCTAAACCGTCAGACGTAGCAACTGCAATCTTTGCCGGTGCATAGCTCACATGATGTAGAGGGAACTGAGCAATATTTTGCGTGACATTGACCTTTGAGTCGGGGTAAAGGTCAAAGGTTAAATAATGTATCTTCTTATAAATGCATCTCTTCCTTAACCGTTTGATGTATTTACTTCCAGCTTTACAGGTGTATTGGTCACATGATGTAGAAGGTACTGGAAAACATTTCCGGTGACCTTGACCCTAATGCCAAGGTCAAATAATGTATTTTCCTGTAAATGCATCTTCTTCTTAACCCTTCGACATAGCACCTTCAAATTTTGCAGGTGCATAGGTCACATGATATTGAGGATACTGGGCAACACTTCACATGATCTTGAGCCATATGTCAAGGTCAAATAATGTCTTTTCTTGTAAATGCATCTTCTCCTAAACTGAGACGTAGCAACTTCAAATTTTGCAGGTACCTAGGTCATAAGATGTGGAGGGTACTGGGCAACATCTTATGTGAGCTTGGCCCCAAGGTCAAGGTTATATTGTGTTTTTTCTTGTAAATGCATCTCCTCCTTAACCGTTGGACATGGTAACTTCAAACTTAGCAGGTGCATAAGTGACATGATGTAGAGGGTACTGACAACATTTTGTCAAATCTTGACCCCAAGGTTAAGGTCAAAGGTAAAGTAGCGGGTATTTGCGATAGTGTACCTTCTACTGATGCTCTAGTTTTCTTATAATATAATAATTACTTTGAACTGCACTTAGAATTTGGCAAGAAAATTGTATAATTTCTCTATTACTAGTGAGAAATAGTTATTTCAGAAATAACGTTGTTTGCTCCACAAAACCTAGGTGTAATTCAAAGTTATCATCAAAAAACAGAAAATATTCCAATATGATGTTGATTTAGTCAGTGTTTTGATAGTTTCTCTTCTTAATATTCATAAAGCGTTTGTGTCTAGGGACAAGAAAAGTCTACGGACAAGACACTTTTATATTCAAAGACTGATAAATTCTTTCTGTTGTGACCAATCCTTGTAATTCATAGTTGAACTTAGTCTTTGTATCCACTTGTAACTCAAACATAAATTTCACCTTAATCTTTAAAACCATTCAATAAGAATATAGTGTCGACAGACTAGACAGTTTTTTGACTATTTAACATAATAGGAACAAGAGGAAAAATGGCAGATATATATATATATATATCCTGGGATACTTAATGTTATACAAACTAATTTACTGGTTCATTTTACTTCACAATGCACTAAACCAATTGTAATCTAAAACATATCAGCCTTGGTTAAATATGCTGTGTTTAATTGCACTAGTACTAAATGGGAAATATTTACAAAAGTAGACATTAGGTCTGTTTGATACCAATCTGGTTCTAGTTGATATAGCTTGATAAATTAATCTGCAAAAGAAAGAAGACAGTCAATTTTGTGTAGAAAATGATATTATATTCTGATCATTTTGAGAAATGGTTAATATAATTATTTGTTGAAAACAGTATTGTTTGAGATGAAACAGTTTCACAGCATTTTTCAAGCATTTTTTGACTATTTTATGCGCTGAATTTTATTTGATTTGATTCTTTTTGTCCTAGTTAATAATTTTTCAGTTATGTCAAGAAAGGTCTTTCTGGATTAAACCAGTACTCAGTAAGGATTTATGGCTTGCTAAAGGACACAGCGAAGTGATGCTGGTTAGGCTCAAACCCACAACCCCTCGGTCTTGAGTAGAGCACTCCACCACTGAGCCACTGCGCTCCCTTTATGTGCTGGTTTGAAAAACGTTCAGTGCTATTTGCCCTCGTGATATAGTCCTTTAGCATTCCTCTTAAACAAAGTTAAAGTATTTACACACTTTTGTCTGCAACACAGAAGCTTATAACAAGCAAACTGCATACTGCTTTCAGTTGTGATTCAGTATCACACCAAAAACAAAATAAAACTCACAAGCCATGCATATTCTATCCTCTGGCGATATTACTTATTTAGTTTATCATTTTGAGACATAAAAAGGAAGTTATTATGCATTTTTACACAGTTTTATTTGAAACGGGTAACTAATGTCCTGTCCGTAGACTTTTTGGCTAAATTTCAGGGACCATTTATGAAACCCTATAACTTTAAAGCTAGACAACTTATAATAACAACCACGAGCTCTCTGGATTTTTTGTATGCTCTAGTTTTTCATTATGTATCATGTGAATAGAAAATGTCCTTTAAAAGAGATTTATAGCAATGATTGGAGTTATTTCTTTGAGTTTTCATAGATTTTTGTAATTTCAACGGCAAAAAAACAACAACATGAAAATGAACGTCACAACATTTATTTTGATACCATAAGTTTTCATATGTTGTGGCTTTCAAAACATAAGAATATTTGAGTATGTATTTATCTTGAGTGAAAATAAATACTCATATTATGGTAATATGGTATCTTCTTTTTTTTCCTTATAACATCCTCTTTCAACCAAAAATATGCAAGTTAGTACTTTCGTTACTCTATAACACCAACTGGTTTAAGACAATATTAAGTATATAAAATACGAAAATGCATGCAAAAAGTGGATTAAAAGAACTTTAATTTTGACCTTCGATGAAACAAAAAAATGCTTCTGATTGTGGCTGAGCCGTATGTAAGAGCCTCTGTATTTCACTACTTTTTTCGGTTTGAATGTCGGTGTGCTGTGGTCCCTTCGCACAAAGTAAGTAAGGAAGCAAAGATCAGGAATCGATACAATCAAGTACCACACCTGACCCAGGATACCAATGGGAAAGTGACAAACTCACAGTAGACACCACAAACGAGAGCCAAGAGGTCAGCCCTTTCCCAACAGGTGACCACAATGCACATATAAACAGACGCGCACAAAACATAGCAAACACAAGACAGAACAAAAACATAAAAGATCCACAAAAGAAGTACCGCCTTGGAACGGTCAGTAAAATATTTTACTGGAGGGCTTAAACCAAGGCATATACAGCACTCACAGCACACCCAGTTTATGCACCCACGTTGGCTTCAAAAAGGAGTTCGGACTGTATCCTGTCCTTATCCTACGCCTATTTGCGTTAAGTAAAGGTGTGGGGCATTAATTAGTTTGAATTTTGGAAATGCTCTAAACAGGTTTCAATCTTGTGGGGATCGACGTGACAATTTCGTCTGCACAGTGTCACCCCAACTGTTCCTGAACGTGTATGGTTTTTTTATTCCGCCTGGAAGGGCAAGGAGTTGTGTTATCGTTTGTTTAAGTTTTCCGCTCCCCCAAATGCACGGCTGACAATCTGTCGAATGCGAAACCGGCGGTTCAGCGATTAATTTCCGGTTTCGCAAAGAGGATCCGCAAAGGGTAGACAAAGTGTACCTGTTCCAATTTTAATGATGGATTTTTACTTATACAGAAAGTAAATCAAAAATCTTAGAATGCTATTTTGTCAGTTAATAATTAGTGCTTTGACACGCCAAAGTAATTTACTTGATTTCGGCAAGGCTTTCAAGGAATTTATTCCCTCCTCCTAAACTCCTGTTTCAACACGGTCAAGGTCGCCAAAAATACAAAGGAAAATAAAGCATTTTGCCATTATCAGTGAGTCTCGATAAAAAAATTCACTGTCTTATTGTTTGAATTATATTTTCGTAAGTCGGCGATTGTGCCCCAACTAACACAGCGTTTAGCATATTTTAGAATATTGATTGAAAGGGAAGATTGTTCCTGGTTCGGCATGTAATCATTTTAATATGAAGGAATTATTTCAACCCTTATGGAACATTTACATGCGAAACGAAAAAACTTGAGACCGAATTAGCCTACAAATCTGCAAAATGAAATACCATACGCCAATGTGGAGTTATTACAGACCCCCCGCTTATATACACACTCAGCATGGCGTCTTTTTTGTAGCCCACAAGGCAATAATTGTCAGAACTAGCAAAATATCGTCGTGTTTATCTCATATTTTCCTCATCTTAACAGGTGTTTCACGGGACGGAAGAGAAATCACAACAACGAGGAAACACCTTACCATAGCCTTTGGTGCACGAAGAAACCGATATTAAACTGACAAAATAGCATTCTTTAATTTCAAAAATATTCATTTTAGTTCAAATTAACGGCTTTCAAACGCGAGCACTCATTGTTTGTTTACCTTTTACGGATCCTCTTTGCGAAACCGGAAATTAATCGCCCGGATGTCTTTGCTGAACCGCCGGTTTCGCAGTTGAAGATTGCCAGCCGTGTAATGGTGAGCTGTACCCTGATGTTTTTAAGGTAACATCACCCATGGCATCACTCCGCTTCTCCGTCCAGTTCTTGTATACATAAGCTCGCTGGCGGTGCTACTAAGACGCGGACATCGATCTACGAAAATAGCTTCCACTTGGGCAAGCTTTGGGAAATAAAGTTTTGCCTCCTTAATTATATTTTCTTCTATTTCAGATGCAATTTTGTGGAGCGGGTGGTGAGGAGTCGGTGTTCTTTGTGATTATTGATCCCGTGAGGGATCTCACTTATTTTCTCCTTAGATTTTTGAACTCCATTTCCAAAAGATGGCAAATCCTCATGCGATGGCCTATTTGTTTAGGGGTTTTAAGCGGGGATAAGGGTCTTATTCCTAAGGGGAAGGGCGCCGCTCGGGTGTGGTAAGACTCCGAACGTGTGTGTGTGTGTGTGTGTGTGTGTGTGTGTGTGTGTGTGTGTGTGTGTGTGTGTGTTTTGAGTTCTCCCAGCAACCTATCTTGAAATTTTGCTTGAGGCTTCCAAAAGATAATATACCTTCCGGATTTCTCATGTGAAACCATTAGTGTATATTAACCTTAAGTTTGCGGGGCATGCAGAAGCATGGCAGTCACATACAGAGCAAATTGTGGGAAGGTTGATGGTTTAGTTAATAGTGTTTTCGTGGTTAATTGTTAATTATTAGTATTCTGGTGATGGCGAGAAGCGGAAGAGGTATTTATTAACCTCTCCCATCCCCTCGCTTCGTTGACAAGTTAGTAGTTAGATATGACAAACGCGTCGCGACATTTACAAAATTCCAATCTTCATCTGTGTTGAGCATCCATCCTATCCATTGATTCCTATCCTTTTGGTCCACAATCCATCCATCGTTGATTTTGCAGCTGTGCGTTCACATCGACCGACATACCAACAGAAAGACCGGCCCAGATGCAGCTGTATGCCTTGAAGAGACTTTGAGTCAACCAGTTTACCAATTCCAATTATCCAAGAAAGAACTGCCCTTAAAGACACATATTTTGTGATATATGGAATCATTAGTGAATTTACTGATAAGGTAAATTTTACATCGCTTCCAGGTCAATTTCAATATCTCACTTTATTGAGGGGGCTCCAAGGGGGACTTACCTGTAAATTTGATCAGATTTTATCCACAGCTAAGAATTTATCCATAGGCTATTATTTTGCTTGAAGGAGATTTTATCTCTCAATCCAAATAGGAAAGAGAAGAGACTTGAACACAAATTATTTATTTAAATAAATATTTTTATTTGTTTTTTTTTTCTTGAAATAAATATTATTTCCACAGATTCGCTGATGTCCCATTATTATTATCATCTTTGTCTGTAATGCAAAGGTGCAATAAATTAACCCTTTGACTGCTGAGTGTAGTGCCATAATGCTCAGACCCAGATGAAATGCGAGTTATGTGGCATTTAGTCAGGGTCTACACTGTTTGCTATTATACATTATTGGACCTTGTCACAAGAAGGTGCATGCGAAAGACAAAAGGGCAGACCAGCCTGCACATTTGCGAAGTCTGAACAGCCCCTTTATTTTTCTTACGCCATTACCCTATTAGAAATGCAGACCCTGGTGAGAAGCAACATAATGCAGCATCTCATCTATTTTCTGTATATAAAGTTTGAAGAAACTATTTGCTTTACTTCAATTTCCCTTTATGATACTTTTTGCCTGCCATTGTCATCTGCTGATTACTGTTACACGCAAATAAAATGCTTTTGGATCAAAATTGGGCCCAGGAAGATGTCGGGCCTGATCTGAATCAAAACTGTTTGACACTTATCAGGGGCATTCTTACTGTTATTATTGCCAACTTATAACATCAACATACAGTTTGGACCCAGATCAGGCTGGACAAATAATATCTGGTCTGGACTGGATTGAAGCTGTTTGATTTTTTTATTCTGATTTATTCTCAAATAAAAACAAAAAAAAAATAAAGTTAAATAAATACATCAGCAGACGACAAAAACGCATGAAAAAGTTCCCGACATGCAACCAAGGCCTTTTCACATCAGACAGAAAAAACTTACTGTTACTTTAGCAATAAAAAAATGATAATATTTACCTGAAACATCCTGGTGGGACAAGCAGTACAGACCCAGATCAGACACTGTGGAGTGTAGCATCTGATCAGGGTCTCTAAAAAACCGCTTTCAGACTGCTCTGTCAAATTTTGTTGTTTTTTTTTTTTTAAAAAAAAGATAAATATCACACAACTGCACTCAAATTGAAAGTGGACTTATCCAATTGATAAAGATGGAAAAATCCATTTTGCACAAATTGATTAATATTATACAATTATTTTATGGGGCAAAGATGATGCACCAGTATCTTACATCTATTGTTATTTGCCTTTATTTCTTATTTCATCTTTTCAAGAGTAATATTCAAAATATTCTTTTCTTCTTTTTTTTCTTTTTAAAATGTTCAAAAAAATCTTTTTTTTCTAGTGTCCAATATCATTGTAAACATCACCTGTTTGGTTCAGCTAGATCGATCCTTTTATTCTTTCTTTATAAGCAATTACCTAAACCCTTCAAGGGGCCTCTTTATCACCCATGCAGTGAATTCATAATCACCTCATTATAGCTGTCCTTTGATCTTCCCAGTATGACCCCTGGAGAGAGTCATAATGAGTGGTACCACTATTATTGCTCAAATTTCTATCCCTTTTAGTTGCTCTATTACGCGCCATGGCTTGGTGGTTGTGGATTGGTATGGCCATTATCTGGACAATTTGTTATTTTAAGGGGCAATACGGTAAATGATGCTCGAACCCGCGTTTTGCCAATTTGGGCTTATTTCTAAATTGGGGAGGGGTGTGGGGGTGAGATCACGCTAATCTACTGCAGAAAAAAAGAAGTTTTATTAATTTCAAATATCATGTACATGTAAAATAGTGCTTTCATGTGCGTAAGTAGTCCGCGGACGCGAAATTAAGACAATTTTGTAATTTATGTAACTGATGTTTCTATTCTAAAGTCGCGCGTCACGTGGTTTTCATAGCGTAAAGATCAGTCTAGGTGCTTGGGGAATTATTTTAATAGCATTTATAATTTAATTTTTTAAAGTTATTTGACTTGTCCAGCCAATCGTCTAATAGGTTGATTAAATTCGCTTTAATTGCTCCTTTTGGGAGCTCCTTCCAATGCTCCCAAGCCACGTGACGTAAACAATTTTGGTCATTTTTTTTTTTTTTTTTTTTGCTTTTTGCATCATGTTTGTCTTTGTTTTTTATTGTCATAATGAAGACACCAGATCCAAATTAGTGTGAAAGTGATCTCACTAACTCGGTTCTATTGTGTTTGAATTATCAAGTATTCAAAGGTATTAATTTTACAACGTATACCTAACATGCACATATTAAGAATGCTGAAATATACGTTTGATAAATACACGTATATAACAGTGTGCAGACCTAGTTTCCACATGCAGTCGGAATGTGGGTAGGATAAGTGATAATAGGCATCTCGCGCCACCCTGCGGTCTCTGCCACTGACCGCCAGATGGCGCCAGGTGCTTATGTAATTGCAATTTAGAATTTGTTAGCTTTGAAATCTCTCTGTTTATCGCTTTTTGGTAAGTTCTTGCACGTTATTCTCTTAATTTTCCTACTTCAGTAGTCCTACAGGGTTGTTTTTGTTTAATTTTGTATTTGAACGTCTTCTGCACCGCACAGGTCCATCATACGATGGGCCTGTTTGGTGTCCAAGTCGTTTGCCAAAATTTAGTCAATTTGTATTGGCGGAGGGGGGATGGTCGCTGGTTAATTGGATGAAGAAGTCTGGCTGGGGGTGAGGTAAGTATTCGCCTTGTCATTTTGTCGATTGTTAATGATAATAAAGTATATGTTATATGTTTTGTTGTTTGATTTGTTGTTTGACCTAAGTGTAAGACAACTGGTGTTTTTGCGGTTAAGCAGTAGCACTGTCTGTATCGAGTTCCGGATCGGCCGTTTTTTGGAAGCGGAGCGGACCACCCAAGATGGCGGATCATTCAACACAGGCAAGGTAGGTGTCTCATTGTATCCAATATGATTATTGTATAAAGCATGCATCAGCCGAACGATCCATATTACCGCACGTAGAATTGATTTGTCTGCATAAAATAGCAAGTTCTGTGGCGAAAAATATACACAGTAGCTTGCATCGGTTCATTGAAATGTTTTTTTCTTTGCTGAGAATTTTCGAAGCGATGACTCAAATATTTTCTTGTCATTCCTTTGAAACTGCATGTATATATCCGTATCATATTTATGAATTACGATGCACAATTCAATTCTGATCCAGACGCCGAAAACCGTAATAAAATCCCTTCGCTTGTTTTTGAGAAATAGTTGTTTATGTTAGCCGTTTAAGCGGCAATTGTTGACGGATTGGACTAGCTAGTTCAACACAAATTATACCATTATATGCAGTAATATGTCAACGGATTGTCTAACGAAAACTCATGAAAATGTCAACGGTTTGGACAAACTTTACTTTGAACAGACAAGCGCTATAACAAAATGATTTTCTTACAATGCATAGAAAACACGCTGCTCTATGCCTGCTGTGCATACGTAGACTGGCCCCCATCTAACTGATACTTAAAAAATCTGCAACTAAACAAACAGCCCACTTAACTTGAGTCCTTCTTTCTAATATACTATCTCTCTGATAGGTCTATCAGCGTAGAAGGTAGATTTTACAGAGAAAAGCTTGGCTTAGTAGGAGTTGTTTACCTTAAACTCAGGGCCTGAAAGCCAGACTTGCATTCAGTAACTCTTTATTTACCCAGTTAAAAATAAAACTGATATCCAGGTTTACAGAGAAATATATATATAGACCCCTTAACGTGAGATTAGCTATCCAGATACATGGCTACCAATTCTGTTAGTCTAAGATTAAAAAGGATTTGATAAAAATGCTGAAATGGCTGCTTTATCGAAATTCTCAGTTAAAACAAAACAGTAACAAAATATTTCTTACTGTCATACTTCAATATTTACATTTTCGAAGAAATCCTTAAATGAATCTTTATCCCCACGCTTTTTTGAAAAAGCAAAGGGGATATTGTTATCGCCTCTGTCCATCCGTCTGTTCGTCTGTCTGTCCGTCCGTTATTTTATCCCCTCCTTAACCATTGGAAGAAATTCAACAAAATTTAGTGTGTAGGTTACTCCTATGAATGGGGCGTGCAACGGCGAAAAAAAAATTGGCCACGCCCCCTGGGGCCCTGGGGAGGGGTCAAAAGGTCAAATATCATTTAATTTCAAATACAAAGTCAATTTCAAAGATTTTTATTCCAAACTTTTTGCGTGTACTCACAAATGAAAGATACAAAACATATCAGAAGGTATTTTTATTCTGTCGCCTGGGTCATGCCCTAGGGGTGGGACTTGGGGGATGCTTAGGGGCCAAAATCAAATTCAGTCCTGCTGTCCGTTATGCTATCTTTACCTAAACCATTGGACGAAATTCAACTAAATTTGTTGTGTGGGTTACTCCCATGAATGGGGTGTGCAACGGCAAATTTTTTTGGCCACGCCCCCTCGGGCCCTGGGGGATTGGTCAAAACGTCAAATATCATTTAACTTCAATTACAAAGTCAATTTCAAAGATTTTTATACCAAACTTTGTGCGTGTACTCACAAATGAAAGATACAAACCATATCAGATAGGAATTTTATTCTGTCGCCTGGGTCATGCCCTAAGGGTGGGACTTGGGGGTGCTTAGGGGCCAAAATCAAACTCCGTCCTGCTGTCTGTCCCTTATGCTATCTCCTTCTAAACCATTAGATGAAATTCAACCAAATTTGGTTAGTGAGTTTCTCTTATGAATGGGGCGTGCAACGGCAATTTTTTTTGTCCCACCCCCTGGGGCCCTGGGGAGAGGTCAAAAGGTCAAATATCATTTAATTTCAAATGCAAAGTCAATTTCAAAGATTTTTATACCAAACTTTGTGTGTGTTCTCACAAATGAAAGATACAAAACATATCATGCCCCAGGGGTGGGACCTGTGGGTGCTGGGGGTGCCCAAGTGGTCAAAAATTTATTTTTTTCAAACATGGTCTTGTGGCATATCAAATCGACGAGGAAGACGAGCAGAACAGAATGCAAGTAACATTATCATCCTAGGGTCAAACTGGTGACCTTGGGGCGAGGTCAAAAGGTCAAATATCATTAACATGTCAATTTCAAGTTCTCACAAATAAAAGATAGAAAACATATTGAACAGAATTTTCATTCTGTTGCCAGGGTCATGCACCGGGGTGGGACTTGGGGTGCTGGGGGAGCTAAAAACTTTAGGGTAGAAATTTGCGATGGCGTTCCATCGACTGCGCGCTCTAGTTAGATTTTTTGCAACCGTTCATAGCCTCATGAATGTCACAACTATGATTTGCATCTGCCAAGCTCACATGCCAGTGCAATATGCTTCGAACTTCTAGCTCATTTTCCAGAAGTGGCACTGGTGTTGTGATTGACAGCGAGCCACTCTCGAGTTGCACATGCCAAGCTAGCCTCTTCTTTGCACCACTGGTTGTCCCTGTTTTCGCTTGCTGTTCCGCTTTTCCGTTTTATACTCAGACAAAGCCGTTAACATGATTTTACATTAAATAAAAACTGTTTTGTTTCCTAAATTATCAATAATTTTTATATTTTAGATATCTATAATAAAATGTAAATATAAGCAATAAATTCAATTTTGGTCAGTTCATGGAATCATGAATACTTTGGGTCTCTTGCTAAGTTAACTTACTTTGCAAGAGACCCAAAGTATTCATGATTCCAAGAACATTCCGAAAATTGAATTCATTCCAGCATTCATACCATAACATACATAAATATAGATTTCTAGCCGTTTCGACTTGTAAGGCACCTAAAACTGATAAAAAAGCATTAATCAGACCGCCAAATAATTTTTCAGCTTTCAAACCAAGCATATGTTGTCTCACGAAGACGGTGCTTTTGAGAATCCAAACTTATGCTGAAGGTACTTAAAACATTATAATGGTAGTTCCATTGAGCACCAAACACGTGCTAATACCGGTAGGCAAGAAAATAAAAACAAATTTTACACTTAAACATTTGGTTATCTGAGTCTACATGCTGTCAAAAGTCATTAAATAAGCATCGTATTCTACCCCTTTTAACATATAATTACTCTCTCAACTCAAAAAAAGTAAGTGTGTATGATCAGGAAATACCACAATCACAATAACAGGCAAACCCGTGGCACCGTAAGAAAGAGCCACATAACAATCACAAGGCACTAGGCAAAAATAAATTCAAAGCAAACAGCTCTCTCTTCCCCATCAAGATGATTGCAAAACTAGAGTGAAAATAAAGTAACGTAAAACAAAACATAGAACAATTACTGACTCCCACAATGAGAGTAACAATCAACAATGAATCACCAACCACCGACTTAGAACGAACAGCAGCATAAGCCACTGGGGGGGGGGGCTTAAATGCAAATCTGTAACCTTTATGTGCATTTATATTGAAGTCCAGTCGTTTTCGACTTATAAGACACCTAATGTCTAATTTAGAAATAAAAAGATATATTGTGGCATTATAACAATACAGAAATATAATTTACATTGTGTTTTTATGTGTATTACAGGAAATATACAAAGGGATCCTATCAATATAAACTCTGTACAAGACCGTGAACATTTAGTACAGCACTATGAACTGGCTGATACTTTACCATGTGAAAGAGAAAGTTCTACAATTGAGCTGCTAATCGGCAGTGACTACTATTTAGACTTCATCTTACCTCAGAAAGTGGAAGTGCAACCAGGACTCTACCTGTTGGCATCAAAACTTGGTTGGCTTCTCTCTGGACGAACTTCCCAGTATACTGATGGCAAACAAGAAGAAGCAAACATGCTAATCTTAACCTATGGTACTGATATGGAAAGTGAGACAAACCTGTATACCAATGCTGACAGATCGCTACCTACAAAGGCAAGTCTTGAAAACTTTTGGAAATTGGAGACAATTGGAATAGATGACTCTCCAGTAGATCCACTTGACGTTGAGGTACACCAATCTTTCCATGACTCATTACAATACAAAGATGGAAGATATCATGCCAGCTGGCCTTGGAAATATGAACACCATCCCTTACCAGAAAATAGAGAGTTAGCGTTTGGTAGATTGAAGTCACTTATCACAAAAATGAAAAACAACAGGGAATTAGCAACACAGTATGACAATGTAATACAAGACCAACTCAGACTTGGAGTTATAGAAAAGGTGAAACCAGGGTCTAGTGATAGCATAAAACACTACATACCCCACCATGCAGTAGTTAATCCCTCTAAAACAACAACCAAGGTAAGAGTGGTGTATGATGCGTCTGCCAAGACAAAACAGGAAAACAAAAGCTTAAATGACTGTTTATACCGTGGACCCGTGTTGCTGCAGGATTTGACAGGAATTCTTTTACGATTTCGTTTGAACAAGGTTGCAATTGTAGCTGACATTGAAAAGGCTTTTTTACAAATTGGACTAAATGAAAACCAAAAAGATGTCACAAGATTCTTTTGGTTAAAAAACATAAACAATCTGAATGTAGACAACAATATTCAAGTTTTTAGATTCTGTAGAGTCCCGTTTGGCATTATATCTAGCCCATTCTTGCTGAGTGCAACCCTTGACTTTCATTTGAAAATGCACAACTCACCTATAGCTGATAAAATTCGAAGGAATATTTACGTTGACAATGTGATCACAGGTACTGAATCAACAGAACAGGCAGAACAGTTCTATAGGGAGTCCAAAGAAATATTTGCACATGCATCAATGAACCTCCGTGACTGGACATCAAATGACACAAGTGTACAAATATCAGTGTGTGACAGATCGATGTGGGAGAAGGTCAAGGTGTTAGGATTATTATGGATTGTCAAAGAAGATATACTTTCCCTGAATCAGATATCTTTAGAACCTACATCAGATATATCCAAGCGACAAGTGCTAAAACAGATAGCATCAGTGTATGACCCACTAGGTTTATTTTGTCCTGTAACGCTACAAGGAAAGTTATTTCTACAAGAGCTTTGGAATAAGAAACTTTCTTGGGATGACAAACTATCCTCAAAGGACAAGGAAAGATGGAATAAGATAAAGGAAGATCTAAAGAATTTACCCAAGTGCAGATTTCCAAGGTATATAGGAATCACACAGAAAAATCAGGACAAGACTACGTATCAGCTCGTTGGCTTCTGTGACGCATCCAAACATGCAAACGCCGGGGTAGTATACCTGCATCAGAGAATCGGAAAAACATGCAAGGTTGAACTTGTTTTTTCAAAACTGCGATTAGCTCCCAACAAAACAGTCAGTATTCCACGACTTGAACTGCTTGCAGCCCTCATTGGTACAAGAGCCATTCAGTTTGTTGCAAATCAACTACCAGTTCAGTTAACTGAAAAACATCTCTGGATAGATTCCCAATGTGTGCTGAGTTGGATAGGCAGTGAAAGACACTCTTCTCGCTTTATAGAAAATAGAGTAGCAGAGATACGAAAACATAAGGACATCACCTTTCACTATGTTCCTTCAAAGGAGAATCCTGCAGATCTAGCTAGTAGGGGACTAAACATAAATGAGCTTTTAGGTAACAGTCTCTGGTGGCATGGCCCAGAGTGGATGCTAAAACCAGATCATGTTTGGACAGTATGGAAACAAGACATTTCAAATCAAACCAAAAAGAATTCAGAAGTTTTATATGAAGCAAAGCTTGATGCAGTTGAGATTACACAGGAGATATCAAAACTGAAAACGAAAGCAATTAGTCCATTTGAAATTGACAGCAGGAGGTTTTCTTCACTGAATAAGTTACTGAGGGTGACATCATGGGTAGGTCGATTCATCAAAAAACTAAAAAGGAATCTAATAAATATAGGACCTATACAGACTTCTGAAATGGACTATGCTGAAAAACTCTGGATAGCTCACATACAAAGTTTACATTACAGTAGCCTTCTTGAATCTATAAAGGAAAGTAAACCAAACAATCTTAAGGCCCAACTTGGGGTGTACATTGATGAAGATGGTCTTCTGAGATGCCATGGAAGGTTAGGAAACTCTGACCTGGACGAAACGGCCAAGCGACCTTTCCTTTTGCCTAAAGCAGACAGATTCACGGAATTACTGATAGACAGCATTCACAAAAGAATGTTGCATTCTGGTGTGGCGCAAACATTAGCCCAGATTCGCCACAAGTATTGGATACCATCAGGAAGATCAGTTGTTCAGAGGATACTGCGATGCTGTACAGTCTGTAAACGCTGGGAATGTGGGCCTTACAGAATGCCAATAATGCCCCCCTTACCTAAACAACGTGTTAGTGCATCAGTGCCTTTTGCTCACTGTGGAATAGACTACTTTGGACCATTGTATGTTAAAGAAAGCTCAGGGTCAAAGAAAGTTTGGGTCTGTCTTTTTACCTGTTTAGTCACAAGAGCTATTCATTTAGAACTCATAATGGACATGTCAACAGAAATGTTTCTACTTGGACTACGCAGATTTGTGGCAAGACACGGAAGTCCATGTGAAATAACTTCTGATAACGCTTCACAATTCAAGCTTGCACACGATACAATTGACAAACTGTGGGACCAGGTTCTTAAAGAGACAGACGTCATCTCTTATTCTGTGAATGAAAATATCAGGTGGAACTTTATTGTTGAATTAGCACCTTGGATGGGAGGATTTTACGAACGGCTGATAGGTCTAGTTAAACGGTCTTTACGTAAAGCAATTGGCAAGTTGTGTTTGACTGGCAATCAACTCCGAACAGTTTTGAAGGAGACTGAAGCCATCATCAATTCACGACCACTTGTATATGTTGGAGACGACATAAACTCTGGTACTCCTCTCACACCTGCACATTTCTTGTCGCTAAACCCAAATATAGGACTTCCAAATTTCGCTCCAGAGGATGATTATGACATTAACTTCAACCCTAAAGTAAACTCAGCAGAGACTCTTATCGCTGGCTGGAAGAAAGGATTGAAACATCTAGACAAATTCTGGCAGGTCTGGAGAAATGAATACCTTTTAAGTCTACGAGAGAGAACTCAAACCAAACTGAAATCGCCAAGGGTACAAACACCTACTGCTGCCAAAGTAGGACATATAGTTCTAATTAAGGATAATCTACCGAGGGGATGTTGGAGAATTGGAAGAATTACAGAACTGATAAGTAGTAGAGATCAGCACGTTCGCTCAGCAAAGGTACTTCTACCATCAAAGAAAATAATAGGTCGTCCACTGAACCTATTATACCCTATTGAATGTTCAGAGAAAGAAGAGGTGGAAGATAAACAGAAGCGGAAAGACCCAGCAGTTACTGATGCAGGTGAAAGAAGTCAACCTAGAAGACTAGCCGCTGTAAGGGCCCGTCGCCAGATTCAGCAGCAGTTAAATGATGATATGACTGGCCAGGACTAAATAACATGTAAGAAATTGATACTAACTGTTATTGCAAGACATTTCGTTGTGGTGGGAGTGTTGTGAAAACCCACAATAACTTAATTTGATAAGTGAAACTTTGACGTCCTGAACAGTCTTATGCAAATATCTAGTTTTAGTTCACAGATAAACGACGTAACGTCGCTTAAACGTTTAAGTGACGTTGACGTCGTTGTTAAGGAAGTGGAACGTTAGTAACAAAGTAAAACAGCAAGAAACAAGTAAAGAAAAACAGAGATGAACTAAAACTACTATTTGCAAGAGTATTCAGGATTAATTTCCACAAGAGATTACCATTAGCAGAAGGGGAACATTATAAGGTTAACATTTACATAAAAGTTTTAAGAATAAATAGAAATAAATAACGATAATTTATATTGTGGCATTATAACAATACAGAAATATAATTTACATTGTGTTTTTATGTGTTCTCAACCACAGTTATGGAAAATTATTTTTCATGTTTAAAAATAAAACAGCATTGTAGGTACTCAAAAGAACCGTCTCACGTTTCATTATATACAGAAGAGGAAACATCAGAAAGAAAATGACTGCTTTTCAAACATTTTATTTTGGAATGTGTGTGATCTAGTCTGCTTTAAAATACCGAATAAGCTGCCCTTTCCTGACCCAAACACAAAATGCCCATTTTCAAGAACCGTACATACCGTACCGATATTTGAAGTTTAACGTCTCTTTTTTAAGGACGCCAACGTAAGAGGAAGCAATTAGGTACTAATCGGACAGCGCTTAAGCAGCTAAAAGAAAAATAAAACCAAAACTGTGGATATGCAATTTATGCTTCTTAGAAAATACAGAATGCCTTCCTAAATTCGTTAAAATATTTCTTTGCTATACAATGTGTATGAGTATGCCATGCCCTTTTTAAAGTCTGCACCTAAATAAGTCAGAACGATAAATATTGTTATTAGGCTCAAGATTGATCTTTTGTTTAGCAGACAGTATAGAAACCTAATGCATTTGCGGATTGAATTATGAATGCGCTTTTATTACATGCATTGAAGGACTTTAAAAACACAAAACTGAAATTCATAAAGTTTTCTTATTTTTAACGTGTCAATTTTATTGAGATTTGGCAACAATAAACATCAACATGTCAGCTAAACATGTTTTTAGATTTCATACCAAAATAATAAATATTTTTAGGGCAACAGTCTATCGAATAACAATACCCTTAGATTCTAAAGTTGCAATTTGAATTTGTCTAGAAATCGGACGCGATTTAAAGTAATTGTATAAAAACAATTTTATTAAAAATCTGGATACAAATTACCCTCAGAGCCCTACTATTTGTCTGACACTGACGGTAGCCAGTCGGTACGGATATTATCGATGCAAATATCGTCGATACACTCGACGTTAGTCGCCATCTTAATGGCAGTTCGTCATTTTGGTTAACCAGACCTACGTCGATATTTCACTGTTCCTGTTGCCTGATAAAGATATCTTAGGCGCTGTACAGTTAACGGATGGCAATTATAATATCACGTGACGTCAGAAACACGCACAAAAGCTATTGTGAATGGTTAAACCATTTCTATTTGACTAGGCAACAGCAGTAAACTCTAAAAAAATGCACCCATAGTTAAAGACATATGCGGTTATATCCAATGCGCACCTTTCCCGCGTCTGCAAACGGGGAAAGTTGTCTGGGTCCTGTCTTTCGACCCTTAACGGATTCGGATCAACACAGCTTCCGATATTCTTATGTCATATCGGTGTTCCGACATTTTCTTCATAAAATAACTAATTAAAGTGTGTTCGAAATATCTATTGACATCTTTTCAGAACTGATCGTCTCAGCACTAAAGACAGATAAATGTAGCTCAGTCGAAATCAAACGACGTACACAATAACCCTGGTTACGAAAACGATAGTGGCCGAGTCTATACTATTTGTATGGTTATTTAGAGCGGCGCACGACCTGACCTCGTGGCCTAGTGGTTAGCGTGTCTGGCTACAAAGCCAGGGGACCAGGATTGATTCCCGGATGCGCACATATTCTCAGTGTGTTTTTTCTTTCTTTTTTAACATTTTAATGCTAAATTGCTTCATATACTAGTAAAATGGCATCATCAAAACGAACGAAATGGTCATCCCCGAACTTTTTATATTAATTGACGCATGAAACCTATGGGGTGGGGTTAAATTTGGCACTCTTGAAAGAGAATTAGTTCGGTGACCCCAGATTTTTATTCTTTTTTCTGAAAGCTATTATAATAGTCCATGAATCAAAAATATTTTTTTAAGATTTTCAATGTCAGATTTTTTAATAAAATGATTTATTCTAAAAACAAATTCCAATTTTCGACGAATTGCCAAAATATATCATGCAGTATCTTGTCACAGCATGGGATAACAAGTAAACATGCACATTTTCTTAAAAGTTTGAGGTCATGGGTAGTAGTGTTATTATTTCATATTTCTAGAAAATTGGTCAAATACTTTAAACTTCAATATGAGATTCTGAAAAAATAAGCACGGTGACATATCCTTTTTATTTCATAAATGGATAGCCCATGCATAAAACAAACTGTATGCAAAGTATTGAAAATATTTCAATGTGGGAAGTATTTAGTAGCATATGTCCTTAATAAAAAAAACTTATGAGCCGCGGCATGAGATTTCCAAAAAATTGACATTTTGACAAGTGTAGACTCGGACGAGCCTCTGCAGCCTTTTTTAATCTTAGAAAATCCAAATGGTGTTCAGTCAGTATCTTAATAATCATAGAATACTCAAGCGACTAGCAAAGGCTCTGATCAGACTGCGCGTATGCGCAGGCTGATCTGAGGCTTTGCTGGTCGCACATGCTACATTGTTGGAAATCTAATGCACTGGCTTAATCTAATGATCGAATACTCTATGTTCATGTTCTCTGAGTCAATTGGGACCACCAGTTCAGAGAAGTAGCCTCGCTCCCCAGACAAAGGGGTATTGGGTAAAGTTGATAAAATCATATTCAGACGTTCTAATCAATGGAAAATATGCTATGTAGTATCAAGATGTCTAGTGAGCCTTATACACTGACGTAAACTTATATATACTTGACAGCAAAAGAAACGCATATTATCCATTATCCATTTAATACCAGAAACTCTTATTAAATTTTACTCTGAATGATATGAACATGTTTGAACGGACTCATTCATTCGTTCCAGACCATTTTTTCGTCATTACACGGTTAATTATTATTTTTGTTGATTAACGCAAAAACAGTGCCGTACATTGGGAAAGACATGGTTTGAATCCGATTCCATTGCATGTCACGAGAACATAATGTAACAGATAAGAAAACAGTATAAAACTTTAAAATTCATTGCTGTAGGATTTCTACTGTTAATCCAAAAAATCTTCATTTGCATTTTTGCATTGGTGTTGTAAACCACTGGAACCTTTGGGTTGTAAGAAAATCTGGCACAGTATGATTGGTGTCAAGTAAGGAACTGTCCAACAAATCCGTTTAAAACAATTGTTTGGACACTTTCTTGCCTGTCTTTAGCACACTTCCGGTAATTTGTCCAATTAACGTAACTGGGTCACAATGGTCCACCTTGAAGAATTCCGGACAATTAATCTTCATAAGTAGTCTGTATGTCCAGATTATCACACAGAGAGATTTTCATTCAAATCCGTTCAGTGGTTTTAGGCATACACCATCTCGGAAGTCGCCTTTATTATTAGCTATTTCGTTACGCCCAGAGTTACCCCCCCCCTTTATTATCATTATTCAAATGAGCTATCCATTTGTGATGCATTTAATAATAAACATGTTCCATGCATCATTGATACCTTGCTTATCATTAGATCAGTATTTAAACCCCAGTTTTTACACTATACCAAATATGCAAAATATGCGTTTCTTTTGCTGTTCAGTATACGAATACATTACATTTTTTATGCTAGTTCAGACAGTAAAACTCTGTCATATATATTTTTTTTAATTCTATGAGTAAACCAAGGCTTTGCCAAGACGCTACGAGTCATTTCACTTCAAATTGTCTCGTTCATCTTGCATAGACTAAATCCCAGTAAAGGAACCCTCATTTCAAAAAAATAACACTTTTCAAATCAATATGAAATGTTCTACAGAAACATTGCCCATTGAGATGTTTGATTGTTCGAAAATGTTACTGACTGCCGTGATTTAAGACAAAGTAGATTTAAAACTATTTACAGGACTGAACTCTTAGTTTAGGATTGGGATAAGTACTTGAACAGTGAGTGCGTTTCTGAAGCACTCGACTGTATCAACAGTAACAACAGATGATGGGAGTTGGTTCCATTGCAATATGGTCTAGGGATAGAAAGAGAATCTGTAAATGTCCTTGCTTGTCTGGATTTGTTGATAACGGCTTGGATTTAAGTGTCTCGTTCAGGTGTCGACTGGGATGAGAAGATCAGAAGGGTATATAGCTATCTGGTAATGGATTATCTTGTAGAACATAATCAATCTTGTTCTTAGTCTGCGAACTTGGAGTAAGGGCCAGTCTAAGCTTTCCAGCTTTTCCGTAACAGAGGATGTGTTATGGAAGCGACCACAAACAAATCTTGCAGCGCGACGCTGTACTTTTTCAAGTTGGTTTATTTGGTTGGTAGATGGAGGATCCCAGTCACATGAAGAATATTCTAGTTTGGGTCTGACGAGTGCTTTGTAAGCATGGTCCTTGATCTTCTGAGAGTTTACCTTTAAATTTCTGCGTAGAAAACCCAATGTTTGGTTGGCTTTGGAGGTTATGTTGTTGTTATGTTTATCCCATTTGAGATTTGATTGCAGAGCGATGCTAAGGTATTTTGTTGAGTCAGTTTTCTCAAGAGAATGGCCATGAAGTTTATAAGTAAATTTGATAGCTTTCTGCTTTTGGGTGATACGAAGAACATTGCATTTATCAGGATTGAAGCACATGAGCCAATCTTGTTCCCATCTGGCTGCTGCTTCAAGATCTTGTTGGAGGTTTCTGAGTGGATTTCTTTATAGATAATACTGTCGTCTGCAAATAACCGCAATGTGGAGTGAAATGTAAATTGAGAAAAGGATAGGCCCCAGTACAGTCCCTTGGGGGACGCTTGAGGTAACTGGAATAGTGTCAGATGTTTCGCCTTCCAGAACAACAGTTAGAGATCGTTGGTCTATGAAATCCGCAATCCAATGCAGTGCATTGTTGTTGACCCCATAATAATTAAGTTTGTAAAGGTGATGTCTATGTGATACCTTATCAATGGCTTTAATAAAGTCCATAATTATGATGTCAGTTTGTGTATTGCTATCTGCTGATCGGGCTAGATCTTGAAAGAAAGAGATTAGTTGTGTTTCACAAGAACGGGATGAACAAAATCCATGCTGAAAGTCATACAGAATATTTGAATTTTCAAGATGTTGCATGAGGTTGTTAGCGATGATGTGTTCACAGAGATTACAACATATGCAGGTTAGAGATATTGGTCGATAGTTCTTGGATTCATGCTTGTCTCCCTCTTGTATACAGGACATACGTTGGCATGTTTCCAGTCGGATGGGATAGAACCTGAAGTAAGGGACTTTTCAAATATGATTGCCAATATGGGGGCATTATTAGTTCTACATTCTTTAAGGACTCTACCATGTATTTCATCTGGACTTTTGGCCTTATTGTGGCGGTCGATGTTTTTCAGGAGATTTTCAACACCGGTAACATGGACATTGATGTCATTCATCAGTGGATGAGGGCTCAGGCCTTTATCTGGTATAGGGGTATCTGTAACTGGTGTGAACTCTTTGTGAAACTGTCTGTTAAGGATGTTGGATTTAGATTATGTGTCATGTCTCAAGAGACCATCTTCCCTCAGGGCAGGAATTGATGAGTTTTCCATTTTGTCCGCCTTGATATAGGAGGATAGTTTTTTGGGGAATTTGGTAAAATATGGCTGATCAGATTCGGAAACTGGAATGTCAAAAATCATACTCTCAATATATTTCCAGTAGACTGACCGCTGTTCTTTCTAAATTTTGTCTTATTTTTGCCTGATCTTTTGCATTTTGTCATCTTCTTAAAAAGCCTGTTTTAATAGCCTCGTCTGGATATTGTCTACTCCTTAAAGTGGTAGCAAGTTCATGTAGGCGTATTTTCAGTGTATTTAAATCAGAATCAATTGTTCAAATTCTACGTGCAATAGGAATAATAGCATAAAAATCCGCGTCGTACGCTATTGACAGCCATGTTTAAACTTGCAAAAACCCATGTATTAATCAAACAATTCACGTGCTGTTGATGCATGGCTTTTGTACTTTATATACGCATTCTAGGCCGTCACAAAATTGACGTCATCAACAGCAATATGTTCTTAAAAGGATATCCTTTGGAAGCAAAGACGGCACCAAAGAACTGAAACTAGAGTGTGCATATTTCCTGGGCCAGACCAGCTAGTTTCTGCCAATTAGGCTTCGTCAGTGACCCTCTAATAGTTTCAAAGTTCCACAATGAAACCCATGATCCCAAAGGACAAGAAAATAAAATCTACGCTATAGTGAAGGGCAGGAAGGCGTTCTACCGCCGCCACACAGTCCCAGTCACCAGCTGTAGTGAAGTCAAATATGTTCTTAAAAGGGTATCCTTTGGAAGCAAAGACTGCTCCAAAGAACTGAAACTAGAGTGTGCATATTTCCTGGGCCAGACTTGCATAGAAATGAACGTAATGTAGTGACATTAGGATGACGTAAGTCTTTTCTCTGGAACATGCTTTTTCAAAACTTACGAATACTTCATGCTTTTGCGTGCCACTGTAGTAATACAAAAGTGAACTTTTTGGAGCGTTTTCCAAAGCTTTCAAGTGAAAAAATTATGTTATGCAATAATAACGACCAAACATGGTTTTCTGATACACTTACATCTGCTAGACCTTTCAGGCTCGGGTTTCAACACCACCCTCGGGGTCCAGCAGATGTTCATAAATAGAAAAACATGTTTGATTCCTATATTATCCTCGGATATCCCATGTATAAAGTTAGAGTTTGCAAATTCTTGCAGAGTTCTGGTTGCAAGGGAAACCAAACTGGAAAGACTTCAATTGCTTACTGAAAAAATCTGTCAAAAACACTGGCTCGATTTGGAAATAATTTGGCACAAATGGTCCTTAGATGGACTTTGGGGCTGGGTTGAAGGGGAATATTGTCATGTTGCATATCAAGTTAAAGGGAATGACGCACGTATCAACATGGTAGCAAATATGTTGCCTGTAGACACACCCTTGACCCCGGGGTGACAAATGGTCAACTAAAAACTTTTTTTCTGAAAGTAGTCATGTTGCATTGTATAAAATTAAATTGATTGGAGCGCAGAGCACCATGTAAGCACATATTTTGCCCTTACACACACACTTGACCCATGGGGTCGGGTCAAAATGGTATTTGGTGGTATTTTTCTGTTTTGTTCAATGTTAAATAGAACATTATTTAAGCTAGGAGTGAATACCCTGATCAAAGAGTGCATCACATCTGATCTGGGTTTGCATTGTTTGTCTATGTCCCTTAAAGGTTTTTTTTTTAATTTGGTCATGTTGTATATCAAGTTAAAGGGAAAGAAGTATAGATCAACATAGAAGCAAAACCTTTGACCTTACATTACTAAAATGGCTGCCTTTCCCATACAAGGTAAAAGCTCGTTAAATATCATCTCAGGAACCTGAAAGCAAATTACCTTTGGCATTGATTTGTACATAGCTTTTACAATATGTTTCTACAAATTTGTTCGAGTTTTACCTCAAAGTAATGTATGACAACAAGGAAAATTTTGTTTTAAGAAACCAGTCAGTTAAATATAGTGCATATGGAGCAACGTTTTGATTTTAATAATTGAGCCGCGACATGAGATTTCCAACAATGTGGTATATGCGACCAGCAAATGATCAGAACCTTTGCTACTCGCTTGAATATTCTATGACTGTTAAGCTACTGACCCTAACAGCATTTGGAGTTTCTAAGCTTACATGAGGCTGCACGGTCTCGTCTGAGTCTACGCATGTGAAAATGCAACATTGTTGGAAATCACGTGTCGTGGCTCATATTATGACTATATAGTCTAGGTCACATGGCCAAAATGACCGTCATGCCCAGCTTATAATTAGGTGAAAACTTAAGAACCTTTATATGGTTTTCTGGTATTGTTTGTAAAAGTAGCAAATGTAGTATATGCTTTATTTATGGGCCATGCCATAAAAGAACTGCTTCTATTAACCCTTAAGGCGCCAATCGCAACAAAAGTCGGCTGCTTTTCTCGTCTGCTGAAATGTTTAAGAAGCCTATATGGCAAACAGTGTGGACCCAGATCAGACTGCTCCTATAGGAGCAGTCTGATCTGGGTCCACGCTGTTTACTTCTATACTTTTTCGTCAGTAATATATGGCAACTATTTGCAGCAGACAACTTCAGCAGACGACATTTTCAGATACATTTTTCTTAGCGCTTTAAGGGTCAAGCTTTATTTCATTTTAATCGCAACAAATTCTATTTTTCATTCCCACTATGCAAATCTGGATAAACTTTGATGCACAGGACACGGGTGGTAAACCTAGGAACTACCAAGAAATTGTGTTAACGTAATTTTGTTCCCAAGCCACATCCGGGACACGTCGTGGTAGTTTCCAGGCCGAAAATTGGATAAAGAAAGGTTGGTGTCACTTTTATTTTTGTTTTATTTTACAACTTAGAACAAACAATGGTGAAATCCGACAATGTGGTTCCGTGTCAGTATGTCTCAGCGTCCCCTCTAGCCCAAAATTTTGTTTGAAAAGTTATTTTCTTTCTTTTGGTACGTGTTTCCCCACTGAGCATCGGACCAACTTTCCCCAAAGTTCGAAGGATTTTAGCCCATATCTGTCAAATTGAATGGAATTTGATATCATTTGACGATGGAAATGATAAAAAGACCCTAAATAAACATTTCTACACCGAAAAAAAATCTGAGCATTTACTCGTAAACGATTCATGCTCCATTCGTCCTGTGTGGTAGTTTCCAGCTCATCGTGGTAGTTAAAATGCTATCGTGGTAGTTTCCAAGACTTTGTAGGAATTTAGTAGTAGTTCGCATCAGCAGATTTTCACTATTCAGGGGCTACTTCAGTTTTATAAAGACAGGGTGTGCCGGCCGAACCTTGAATACTCCTCTTATTCATACGAAGACCTTTTCAAATAACCTTTTGTCAGATAACAAATGACGACTGCCTGAATTTTAATTTTAGTTGGCTATTGAAATGATGAGAAGAATGAAAAGAAGGGATATTCACATTTTTTGTTTTTGAATAAACATGCTTTTTAATTATCAAATAACATGCCCGTTCATCGTCACACTCGCATGTATATAAAAAGTGTCCCAACCCGAGGATATTCCCCTTTTTTCCGAAGCGCAAGTACTAATAATACTTTGGGCCAGTAGTCTTAGCCTGCCATTTTATCTTAAAGCTGACTGAACATGGAACAACGTAGCGAGTGACGCAATTTTTTATATCATTTTTTTTTGTCTGTTGCTTGGTCCACCACGGCTCAACTGATGACCTTCTTTTGCTTTAGATTTCCAGAGGTGTTGTTTGGCAGTCCAGGGCATGGTCTCCACCTGTCAAGCATCACATTGAATCTCGAGTCCTCAGCTTAGCTTCCTCATGGTGTTGAAATGTGGTTTATTTGTTTACCGTGGTAATTAATTGACGAGTTCGAGGGTTATCATGCGAAACAAACAACCACTATAATGTTTTGTTACACTTCAGAAACGTATCCTATAAAGTCTTGGAAACTACCACGATAGCATTTTAACTACCACGATGAGCTGGAAACTACCACACAGGACGAACGGGGCATGAATCGTTTACGAGTAAATGCTCAGATTTTTTTTCTGTGCAGGAATGTTTATTCAGGGTCTTTTTATCATTTCCATCGTCAAATGATATCAAATTCCATTCAATTTGACAGATATGGGCTAAAATCCTTCGAACTTTGGGGAAAGTTGGTCTGATGCTCAGTGGGGAAACACGTACCAAAAGAAAGAAAATAACTTTTCAAACAAAATTTTGGGCTAGAGGGGACGCTGAGACATACTAACACGGAACCACATTGTCGGATTTCACCATTGTTTGTTCTAAGTTGTAAAATAAAACAAAAATAAAAGTGACACCAACCTTTCTTTATCCAAATTTCGGCCTGGAAACTACCACGACGTGTCCCGGATGTGGCTTGGGAACAAAATTACGTTAACACAATTTCGTGGTAGTTCCTAGGTTTACCACCCGTGCAGGAAAAGGTAGTACATGTATATAGTACCCCTTGTATTCATATTATCCTCTATAATCTTACTTCGTTTACGACGGCGCGGAGTCAGCTTCGAACAACGTGGTGTTGTTTCGAGGCTGACTCTGCTCTGGGATTTGCCTGACAAGAGTGGTGATATGGATTTAGCAATCTTACTTCTGTTCGCCTAGTGTTGTGCAGAATCGACGTTGATTCAACGTTATCACAGTTACATTAATGCTGATATAACGATAACTATCAGCACAGGAGCTTGAAGTTCGGTCCTTTTATCACTTCTATAGCCGCAAACCCAAATGCCCACAATGTCATTGCTACGAGCTTAAATCACTTCTATAGTCTCAAAACCAAAAGCCCACAATGCCATTGCTACGAGCTTAAAGTTCGGTCCTTTTATCATTTAATAGCCTCAAAACCAAAAGCCCACAATGGCATTGCTATGAGCTTAAAGTTCGGTCCTTATATCACGTCTACTGCCTCAAAACAAAAAGCCCACAATGTCATTGCTATGAGCTTAAAGTTCGGTCCTTATATCAAGTCTACAGCCTCAAAACCAAAAGCCCACAATGTCATTGCTATGAGCTTAAAGTTCGGTCCTTATATCACGTCTACAGCCTCAAAACCAAAAGCCCACAATGTCATTGCTATGAACTTAAAGTTCGGTCCTTTTATCACCTCTATAGCCTCACAACCAAAAGATCACAGTGTCATTGCTACGAGCTTCAAGTTCGGTCCTTATACCACTTTTATAGCCTCAAAACCAAAAGCTCACAATGACATTACGACGAGCTTGACGTTCGGGTTATTATATAACTTCTATAGAATCAAAACCAAAAGCCCACAACGTCATTACTACATGATAACATCGTGGGCTTTTGGTTTACGCAATGACATTGTTGGTTTTTAGGTTTCATGCTATAGAAGTGATGTAAGCACCGAACTTCAAGCTCGTACTAATGACATCGTGGGTTTTTGGGTTTGGGTTTTTAGGCAATTTAAGTGATATAAGGACCGAACTTCAAGCTCGTAGTAATGCCATTGTGGGCTTTTGGTTTTGAGGCTAAAGAAGTGATATTAGAACCGAACTTAGAGTCCAGGGGGTGCTCTCATATTTTCTTCATACGTAGGCTCGGGCCCAGCATCTACCGTTCACCCCAAAAAAAATCAGGAATTTCAAACACCCCAAAAAGATATATGAGATTTTACTACCCAAAATATATCCCCCATTCTGTACCTTGACCTTAAGAAAATACCATAAAATGCATAGAAATCACCTCAGATTATTGTCCAATTTTGTGGTGACCCCAAAAAAGATATCCACAAAATCCTCATACCCCAAAAAATATACATTTTTCTGAAAACCGCCAAAAAAATATTGAAATTCAAAATAAATTTTGAAACAAAAAATGACCCGAGCCTACGTATGTATGAAAATATCAGAGTACCCCCCCCCCCCCCCCCACCCCTGGAACTAAGAGCTCTTAGGCTATCAGTAAACCAAACAGTGCAGCTGTAGCGGATTAGCGCAGCTTGGCACTGGTTCACCGTTGGTAACGCTGTTCCAACTAGTGGGGCAGATATGTGAAAAAATCGTGCACTTTATGATAAAAGCATGAAACTTGGTACATGGCCAGATTAGTAATTATCAAAATTTCTGACGGTCAGTGCCAAGCCAGAAATGCACCTTGACGGCCGCCATCTTGAATTTCAAAATGGCGACCTATTTTCATATAATGCCTGTTTCGTTGGGTATCATTTTGCAATAAACTTTTATTTAAAGCTTGTGCAAGTGTGAATTTTAATAATAGAACATTTGTAATTATCTGAAATCACATGTAGATTGGCATATTATCCAAGATGGTGGCCATTTTATAAGATGGCCACCATTTTTATATGTTACATCAAGCATGCTTTACGAAAACATCATAGAATGAACTAAATTCAGATTATTGCATCAAATTCAAGCTGTTCCAAGCATAGAAAGGCTCAAAATGTGACTTTGTTATTTGTGAACAATCTATAAGAGAGCTTTGATACAATATGGCATCCAAGATGGCTGCCAAAGAAGAATGATTTTATGGCTTTCGTTTTTTATACATTAATATATCATTGAGATTAGTACGAGTGAAATTTGTTTTAGTAGCAATGAATGTTCGTTTCTTATATATAATATGTGATTTTGAAATTTTCTCAACTGTTAATTCAAGCATGGCATCCAAGATGGCCGCCGAATAGTAAAATCCTATTTATTGGTGATTTTTGCTGTTCTTTCTAAATAAATCTATACATTTTTGCTATTAGGCGTTTTCGACATCACAAGCTAGGATGTATAATGCTAGTGAACTGTTCATAATCAAGGACGTATTGGAAATATACGCTCAACAAAAACAAAACAATGAATGCATGATTATTACTACCTGTCTTGAGTCAAGATAAGGTTAAGAAGTTTACGGAGTTTCTGCCGTGTGCATTTGCAGTGTATGACTGCAGGCAGCTCGAGGATGTTTCTAGTGTAGAGAATGTCCATATGATTACAGAACTCCTACCTCAGGTTTTTATCAGGTGCTATCACCTCCATCTTCCATCATTAAGTAGTGTTGTGCCACAGGCATTTGGTGCACGCACTCTAGCTCAAAGGACGACTTTAATTGTATATGACTTCATATTATTATGTTCACATGAAGAGCCTTTCCCTTCCAATACTTCCATGCATCCAATTTCACTAGCAATTCCTCCATGGACTCAGCCTTGATCACCAGATCATATTTGTACAACAGCATTTATGTGCAGTCTGTTCTGAATTCCGTGATTAGAGCCTCTTGCTTAACAATTAAGAGCAGTGGAGTCAGAACAGAGCCACGATGAACATCAACGCCAAAAAACTTCTCACTGCGACCATTACCAATTATCGTCCTGCTTTTCATGTCCTTGATCATGCCATTCATCAATCACACCAACTACTTGTTGATTTAAAGCATGCACACTAGCTACCAGCTGTCCTTCTCTATGTTGATGAATGTGACGTATAATGGCTTGTTAGAAGTCAGGAGCAGCTTCTATAGCTGGCTTAAAATGAAGACCACAACTGGAGTGCCACCATGGCCTGACATAAATCTGCACTGCATCTCGTCAATCTCAACTCTCTGCCTGACATGTCTCTCCAATATGCACTCTAACACCCTTAATAATTGCTTAATTATCTTCAAGCCTCTGTTCAGAGCACCCCCTTTGCCGATGTTCATACTGTCAATTTCACTCTGTACTAACACTCGAGATTATGTAGCAGATTCGGTCAAACACCTCGACTGTGCCAGTTTCCCAAATGCGTGTAGTCTATAGCATCTGGATGACAATTGCTGATGTCTGCTTTGTCAGAACGCATCCTGCTAATTGTTTTTGTGATAATTCTTGTACTGATCAGCTGGCTAGTCCTTCAACTGGGATTTACTCTGGCATGCCTTTTGCATTCCAAAGAGTTCTAATTTGAGTAACTTCATAATGCTCTTTCCGCGCTTCTTTCAACGCTTCTACACATACCGACTGTTGGCCTGCGTCATTCCGGACATGTCATTCCCATTTTTGCTTATATACTAGGTAAAATCAAAGCAATGACCAGAAACTAGTACAAACAGAGCTAACATTCTTCCTACAAAATCAAAGTGGGGAAAACTAAATATACAGATAGATAGTATACAGTGGTGATGTAGCTCTCCCCTTGAAGGCAGTTACTAGGCTACCTTAACATAACCAAAATCATTCACATGCATGTATATTAAAGTACATACAAACCACATTTACACCAATAATAATAAAATGAGAACCACAACAGCACTACTACCTTAGAACGATTTATAGGACGAATGTCTAACTAGTCAATGAATAACCAAATCACGAAAAGCAAGAATTGATACAGCAAGGGCAGGGATTCCACTGCATATGCGGTAGGGGCACCTAGCTGAAGCTCCATGGGCTGTAAAAGACCATCACTGTAAATACAGAGCAAAATAGCATCATCATTTAAAAACCCTACATACCTAAATAGACAAAAAGCTTTGGTTTCAACTAACTAGACTGAAGAGGTTTTTGGACTTAACTATTATGGAATCAAATGCCCGACTCACTAGCAAGCATTTGGTGAGAGACGTTTTGGCTATAAACTAAGATGTCTGCAACATTATATATTGGATTGACTTCAGAATAATATAAACTTTGATTACTTTCAAGTAGATATGATAGTGCCAGCTACATCATCAACACAACCTAATAAGGCTGGCTGCAGCAAATACGTCATTTGACAAGATCAAGTTGAAAAGTTGATGTGTGTGAAAACGGAGGGTTGTGGTCTAAGTACATTTTTTTTAATTGTATACAGTTTTATGAGACATATAGCTTTTTAAGCCTATGGTAACTTGATGAGAAGGAGAAAGGTTAAAAAAAACTTTGCTATTTATAGGATTTTTCACTAAAATCCGATGCAAACAAATAATATTTTATGCAACGGCAATTCTACAAAGGACAGTTTTAGTTTGCTATAGGTACAAAAATTCTTTGTATCTCATTTTGATCATATCAATTTTATATAGAACACACATAATATCAACATCTGTATAAGTGTCTAAAACCAAATTTGGCAACCATCGTGGATGACAGGTCAAGCACCACAACACAGAGACGCCAGTGAGGCTCGAACCCGTGGCCCCTCGGTCTCGAGTCAAGCACTCTACCATTGAGCCACTGAGCTCCCTTTGGATGCAAAATGTGACAGCCACCTTGAGACTATGTCCTAAATCTTGTGTTTTCTAAGCCTAAATGTCAATTTTGAGGCAAATTAGTATGATTGACTGCAAAATCAGTGGAAATAAATGAAGACAACAAATTGGCATGCAAATGTATGAGCTTGAAATAATGCAATTTAAAATAGACTGCATATTTTGGAAAACCAAGATGGCGGCCACCTTATAAATGGCGTCCATATGACATGTCTACTTTGACAGCCGTCTTGGATGGTATGTTGGATGCTCTCTTCTTTATTCAAAGCCATTAAATAAAGTTATTCTTTAAAATCGTTTGCATAAATTCAAACTACATTCTTCCAGTGCCAAATGAAAGCAGATAGTATTTTATGATTTGCACATTGGTAGCCATCTTTAATACCATATTTGAACAATACACAACAATAAAGCCATGCTGATAAATTAGTAGCTTGTTTAATGGGACTATTTCTACTTGCTAGAAGTAATTGCATCAAAATTTATAACTTTGTAAAGTTCTATAATATAACTGCACTTTTTAGTTATAAAAGTGGCGGCCATCTTGAAAAAATACAGCCTCAATCCTGATTTTTTAAAATTGAAAGATGATTTTAAGGTATTGAGATATAACTGATGGCTATTTAAGTAAAATAAACTGAAGAAAACATAATGTTTGCAAATAAATAATGAGATTATAATGAATAAGTTGAAAAAAGGCGGCCATTTTGGAAAAACAAGATGGCGGCCATTAGAGGGCATTTTCGGCGTGGCACTGACCCTTATTTTTTTTGTTTTGTTATCAACTAGCCATGTACCAAGTTTCATGCTTTTATCATAAAATGCACGATTCTTCTCAAAATTGTTACATATCCGCCCCACTAAACGTTGGCCCAGCAACAATTCAACCCTATTTTCAAAGCAAGACATAAGCCGAATGAAATATCCCACTCTTATCAGTTGGACCACTCCATTTCCGCTCTAATGGTTGCTGGGTGGTATTTTCCATTTTGATTCAAATTTTAATAGAAAACATGTCGTAAGTAAATAGTGGAGACGCTGATCAGACGCCACATTCTATGGCGTCTGATCTCGGTCCGCACTTTTTGCATACATGTATGTCCACCAAAAAGGACGCAAGGCTAGCAAGATTAACTCATATAAGCCCTGATATAAAACTTATATCGGGGCTTATACGGGTTAATGTGAAAGCATTAAAAGCCGGGTCCCCGTCACATAATACCAGAATCTCATAAGATTATGGTTTAAAAGCTTAATTTACGTTATATTATATTATTATATTTATCGGTTGATCTGTTCACGGTTGGTAATCTCGGAAACAACTTCGAAATGGCGCCACAACGCTGGCGCTACACCCGGGTTATAACCACGCGAGGCAATTCTAATGAGCTGACACTGGTAAACAAAGGCACGAGTTGTTCATTCCGGCTTCCGTAAAAAACTAATCTGACGTTGTCATTCATAGTACATATGGGTTATCTTCCTCAAAAGGCATTATCTGAATTCAGTCTAGAGACTTGGTCCTAAACCGCGAAAGCATATAGAGTAAAGTCGGGATAATTCGGACAGTCGTCTAAATTCGGACAGCGACCTTGTTTCTTTTCTTTTTGAATGATTGGAATAAAAATTAAATAAACTAAGCAAACAGTGAAAAACTTGATGAGAAGGCCCGTCTCATCTGGATTTACACTGTTTGCAAATGTGTGTCCGAATTTACCTGTTGTCCGAATTTACCCGACTTCACGCTATCAAACGCAAGTTCTACTACAACAACAAATTGCATTGCTATGAAACATGGTTTGTCAAAATTAAAGTCTAGTGCGATTTCTCTGGCAGATTGCATCATTCCCAGTACAGACGGCATATAAAAAATGAAAAAAATGCAGCTGATGACAGACTGGTTACAAAAACAGAGGCTGAACAAAAACCGCATGTGGGTTTATAAGAGCTTTTTTGAAGTTTCCAGCAGCAACAATTTCTGTTCTCAATTGAACCAATGTTACCGAATGAAGCGCGGAACTATGTTTTCTTAATTTAGTGGAAATATTTTGGCCATTTCTCCATTGAATATGAACGACATTCACACAGTCTAATCTGGATCTGCACTGTTTGTCTATGCCTTTTGGCAGGCAACTAGTGTTCAAAATTATAGAACTTTTACCGGTTAGTGGCCTAGTTTTGTTAGAGCCTTCATTTTATGGGGTGCCGTTTTAGTATTTATTCCTTATTTATGGATATCCATAATTCATTTATAGATATCCAAAAATCATTTATGGATATCCATAATTCATTTATGGATATCCATAAATAATTATGGATATCCATAAATGATTTATGGATATCCTTAATTCATTTAAGGATATCCAAAAATCATTTATGGATATCCTAAATTGATTTATGGATATCCAAAAATCATTTATGGATATCTAAAATATATTGATGGATATCCAAAATTCATTTTAGGATATCCAAAAAATATGCTGAGTTAAGGATATCCATATATCGATTTATGGATATCCATAATTGATTTATGTATATCCATAAATACGTTGATTTTTGGATATCCTTAAATGAATTATGGATATCCAAAAATCTCATTGAATTTCGGATATACATAAATCGATTTATGGATATCCTTAATTCATTTTTGGATATCCTTTATTCTAAGTATTTATGGATATCCATAAATCGAATTATGGATATCCATAAATCAATTTTAAATGCCGTTTTAGTATTTATTCCTTATTTATGGATATCCATACATCATTTTTGGATATCCAAAAATCGTGCCGCATTAAGGATATCCATAATTCTTTTTAGGATATCCATAAATCGATTTACGGATATCCAATATTCATCTTATTTAAGGATATCCAAAAATAAATTTTGGATATCCAAAAATCAGTTTGTATTTATGGATATCCATAATTCATTTTTGGATATCCATAAATCGATTTATGGATATCCAATATTCAACTGATTTATGGATATCCCAAAATGATTTATGGATATCCATAAATTATTTATGGATATCCAAAAATGATTTATGGATATCCAAAAATGATTTATGGATATCCATAAATAAGGAATAAATACTAAAACGGCACCCCATATCATTTACTCTCCTACCAGCCAAGATTGACAGTAACGTCATGTTTTGTTTACAGAGTTATCAGGGACTTATAATCGATAGATCCCCCGGTATTAATCCTATCCTCAGTATAGGATTAATATACAAGGGATCTATCGATTAGCGTTAGCTAAAGTGAAGTATACACGTAAGTGTTTTACTGAGCGATTGTAAACAAAGTATTACGTCACTGTCACTCTTGGTTGGCACGACAGTACTTTCATACAATCATGTACTTTGTGTACGCGAACAGTGAAGGCTCTGATGGGACTGCGAAGATGCACCATTTCGCCTGAGCATTGGTTATTCATATATGCGATTTGTACCAAAGTAGCATGCGATTGTCCATAAACTGAGTTACACAATAGGTAGGGATTCGCCTTATGACTGTTAGCCTCTGTCAACATCATAACGAATTAAAAAAATGGGTGTGCGTTTTGTTTCTTTGTTGTGCTGTTTTTCCAGTACCATAATATGTGACCATCTCATCCTTATCCGTGAACGTACTGGAGCGATTCGGTCATCTCGTAGGCACATACGTGTAATAGATCCGTTTTAAGGACTCGTCCACTTTGCTTCACGTAAAACATTATTAGTGGGCATGTTGAATATACTGTTTTGAAATACTCAGCATTTTATATTCTTATTCTATTTAGCGCATTCTTATCGGTACCGTTACATTAACCCATTAAAGCCGGGTGGACTTTTCTCGCCTTATCAATTGGATCAGATCATTTCCGTTTTAAGGGTTTAGGGTGTTGTTTTTTTTCTTTCATCTTTATTCAAATTTTAATTGAAAATCAGTAAGCAAGCAGTAGAGACCCCGATCAGACGCCGCGTTGTGCGGCGTCTGAACTGGGTCTGCACTGTTTGCATTTGTCTCACAAAAGGTCGCTAGGCTTATATAAGTTAACAAAAATACTGACCCATCATATTGCTGTACCACACCCAAATATCTACGTTCAAATTGCTCATTCATACTTTGATATATTTTGTGCTTATTTATGTATATCTTGTAACCAGCATGCATAGAAGAGTCCTGCTGTATGGAAAATCGAAAACTTTGGAGGCAGGATTGCTAATTGCATCAAGGACTGAAGATTTTGCATTTGAACTTGTTGAGGTAAAACGAGCTACATGTATAGAGCTGCCTCGAGATTTCTCAGATGTGAAGCGCTAGTGCATTCCGATGTAGTTTTAGAGATTACCAGCCCTGTAATAGAAAAGTAATCCGGATCAATGATAACAGAAGAAAACATTGTACTTGATTTTGACTATCATGGTAATATGTTAATTTTATCATTCTAAGTACTAGCTAGGAATTTAGAACGGTTAGTATTTTGTAGGTCTCTGTTTTTACAAAAAAGGATGTATTTACATTTTGTTAGTTGACTTTTCGCTTACTGTAAAGGCGGCAACTTTAAAGGGAAAATTCACACTTTTTTGAAATGCATTTATTATAGAGCTTACAGGTATATAGGAATAATCATTCATTTAATGTGTGTGAAATCCCTTCAATTAGCCTGTAATTAATTACTTTCAGTCGGCACTGGGGGTCTGGCCATTTGCAGGTCAATGAGCTCCTAACAAGTGGACTGGAATCACCATGACCTACTTACACACTACCAGACCGAAGTCTTAAATCCTTGATAATGGCAAAAATTAACAATGTTTCAAAGTAAAATTTTAAGCAGTGTGTACATTGATGACTACATTTTGCTACATGGGCCAAGATTTGATAATTATTTCTAAAATTCAACCCTTAAAGCACTAATTATTACTATAGCAGACGACATATTTTGTAATAACTTTCTTCATTTTAGGTACAATAAGACGCAGCAAAATCAATTGAAACTTATTGAAAAACAAAATACTTTTCTTTTAATAGTCGTAACATTCTAATTTGCATTAATCTGACTGTTAATTGTTATTAAACAGAATATCAATTATCCAATATTGAAATGAAGCAATGTATGGAACCACTAGCAAGGTGATTCCATGAGTAGATTCAAACAAGCCTGCTCGGCTACAATGACTAGCTAGAAAATTGAAATTTCGCTCTAATCAAGTCTAGATATGATATATATTTTCAAATAAGCGAATAAAAAAGCGGATGCGCAGGCTGGTCTGCCTGCGCTGGTCTGCGCCTTTGTTGTTAGTAAACCTCCGAAGACAGGGTTTCTCGCATCGAAGCACAATTGAAACAATTATATCTCTAGTCATTTATTACTGAACCGTTGATGTGTTCATCTCTCTCTTTCTCTCTCTCTCTCTCTCTCTCTCTCTCTCTCTCACTCTCTCTCTCTCTCTCTCTCATTCTAAACTGTTTGCAACGGTTTTCACCCAAAGATATTGTATTGGTTTTAACTTAGATAAAATATTAAAAGTTATGCATTTCCATATAAGGATTGTTTTCATCTCAATAAGCTTAAGATATTACATTCCGCGAGCCACCACATGACTTAAAGGTTCTTCGGGGAGCTATTTCGCAAAAGTGTGTTCCAAAGTAGCCTGTGCATTAACGCAGTGTATACATGAGCAGGACATTTGTTACACGTAGAATTGTAGAGCACACGCAGGGGCGGAGCCAGGATTTCTAGAAAGGTGATCATAAACATAAAGGTGTGGGGTTCACTTTGCTGATTTTGTCTCATTTTTCTTAAATATCCCATGAAAATGAAATAATTTGATCAAATTGAGGCCAAATTATTTCATTTTCATAGCTTATTTAAAAACCAGGGGCGAGGAGTGGGGTTCGAGCGAACCCCCTGAACCCCCATCTGGATCCGCCACTGACACGACAGAAGCCGTTAGGGAACACTTTGACTTGTGACATTTTGACTTGTGTCATTTTGACTTATGACTTATCATTTGCGACTTATGACATGTGGCTAAATTTGGACTATTTTTGTGCAAGCCTGAAGCAATGACGGATGGTGAACAACGAGATAACCGATTTTGCTCCTTTTGTATCATATTCTCAGTTGAGAAATGCCAATGAGTGTATTTTGATCATTTTTGACGTGGCATTTTAACGTGTGACTTGTGACTTGCGACTTTAGCTTTTGAGTTGTGACTTGCGACTATGGCTTTTGAGTTGTGACTTGCGACTATAGCTTTTGAGTTGTGACTCTGATATTTTCATCGGCCCATTTTTTGGGGTTCAAAATTCTGAATTTCAATATTTTTTGGGGTTTTCAGAAAAATGAATATTTTTTTTTTTTGGGGGGGGGGTATGAAGATTTTGTGGATAATTTTTTGGGGTCATCACAAAATTGGGCTAGTTTGAGGGTCATTTCTATGCAATTTAGGGTCTTTTTTTAAGGTCAAGGTACTGAATTGTGATATTTTTTGGGGTTGCTAAAATTTCAAATATTTTTTTTTGGGGTGCTTGAAATTCCTGATATTTTTTTGAGGTGAACGGTAGATGCTGGGTCCGAGCCTACGTATGTGGAAATAATTAGAGTACCCCCCCCCCCCCCTGGGGAACAGGGCTGTCTTTATGCCATTATTCAAAAATGTATTACAGGAGGAGAAAAATCGCTTTCCTCGTTGGCCGCCATCCGCCATTTTTTCAATTTCGCAAAGGCAAAAGTGGGCCTCACCGCGAGAAAAACTGTCTTCGGGGTTTGCGAACAACAAAAGTGCAGACCAGCCTGTGCATCCGCGCGCAGACTGATCAGCGCATACCGTTGGAAAGGGGATCAAATGTTCTATCTGCTGGTATAGGTTTCATTTGCCTTTCTCCTCTCAGTAAGCTTAAATCGCTTTGCTTTTCTGTTCTATCTACAAAAAGACAATTTCGTTCAGTGCTATAGTGTTCTTAGTGATTTTCATCCAGTGGCCGATGATCATTATGTCACATGACTTGGTGAGTTCAGTGTCTTACTGTTCTATCTACCGAAAGTGACTTGCATTGGAGAAATTGCTATAAATTGCAGTGACCTCGCTTACATGAATTTAAATTTCCTAAAATGTAGCAGTCTGTCGGTGTTAATACGAACTAACAGCTTTATCAGCTACTTTAAAGTCCAAATAATCCGCTCAGTCAAAATATTATTCAAATTTGATCCATGGACGGAATGATAAGCTGTAGAAACAGATTAACTCCCTTACACATATTTAAACTGCTTTAATTTAAGTAATTTGTCGATGTAATTACAAATTAATGGTTAAATCTGCTACTTTTAGGTCCAAATAATCAGTTCAGTCTAAATATTATACAAATTGACCCTATTGACGAAAGAATTAACTGTAGAAGAAGATAACCTCCCTTAAATAAATCTTAATGGCATAATCTGTGCGGTTTGTTACTTTTATGCCAAACAAATTACTAAATCTGCTACTTTTATGTACAAATAAATATTTCTGTTCAGACTAGTATACGAATTGACTCCATAAACAGAATATAAGCTGTAGGAAAATATAGAACACTATAGCACTGAACGCAGAAGGCGATTTTTACGGCATAATGTTCTATCTGCAAACTGTAAAATGCACAAACATTCCACATTACTGTAAAAATGTCTTCAAAACAAGGTAATTGACACTGTTTTTATATATTTTAACCCTTTGGTATGATTCAAAGGTCTGTGATAAAGGAGGCATAAAATTCAGGGTGCTAAAATTTTCAAACTCATTTTTCTCAAAACTTGTGCAATGGTAGATAGAACACTCTAGCACTGAAGTGACGCTTCGTTGTTCGCTTTTTAAAAAGTATGATATCTAAAATTGCTTAGAGCGAAATTTCATTATTCTAGCTAGTCTCTGTATCTGGGGAGACTGGTTTGAGTGTCGCTTTGTCGGAAACCCCAAGGCAGGTTTTGCCGCGACGAGGCCCAAGTCATAAGTGGCAAGTGATATGCCACGAGTCAAAATGTCCCCTGTCGGCTATCATACTCTTGGTCAAAAGTTGACCTGATCTCTTTATGGAAGACACTTCATGCCATGAAATGGTTATTTATCTATCGCAGAGATTTAGTAGTATGCTATGTTTTGTTTGTTTTTCCACTTTTTCATTTGTTTTAAATATGATTTTCATGTTTGCGCAGAAAGAATGATAGTTAAAATTTGAGATAAGTAAAGATGGTTTAAAAAAAAAATGTATGGCTCAATACCTCTTCCGTAGGAAAGAATTGCCGATATTTGTAGGTTACGGTTAACTAAACTGATATTTGTAAGTTACGGTCAACTAAATTCTACTACTGTGCTAGATTGTTTGGCCTAGGTATGTATGACACTAGCTATTTAAAGGCATGCATGACACTTGCTTTTTAAATATGCAGTATTTGTGCACAGGTTTTTTTTTTCATCTGACCCGAGTTTTCACAAGATTCCAGCAATCCTGTACCCTAGAAGCATCACTACAGCTATTTTGGTATAACATAGGTTCCTTAAGCCAAACGCTTTACTGAGCTCAGCTGACCGAAGACAAAACAAAGTATAAATATCCCCTATTTTATCTTCTCAATATCTTTAAAAATTCTCAAGTTACTCTTATCAAATATGTCCTCTGTCACTTCATCGTATATCTTGTTTTAAAGATATTTCTTGTTTTGCTTTAGGCCCACAGCAGTAAGCTGTCTTTGTTGATTTGTATTAATGTAACTATATGACAAGAAATAACTTAAAGAAGATATACGACGAAGTGAAAGAAGACACGTTTGAAATTGGTAGCATGAGAAATAAAAAACAACACAAGAAAACCACAGCATTAATTGGATTTCTGAAGGTAATAGACCTGTAATTGTAAAAAGGGCAGCGATTTGCTCAAAAGGTGGGGTGAAGCTCAGCACAATATTTAAGTTGTAAAGTGCTTCGTTATTGGCCAATAATAAAATTGCGGAAAATAAATGATATTTGTTAGATGGATATAAATTTGCTGCAATTTTTGAAACAACACTTCTTTTGTTGATTAATTTTACTGGTGTTGCTTAGATAGTTGCTGGTATTTTTTTCAATGAAATATTGCTCTCATGTTGGTTGCCCACCTTCAGGGGCCAAAAAGGAGTAAAACATGGCGTTCACCAAGATATCTCATTCTTGTTTATTGATTGAACTAGGTCCAATATGTAATTCTATGACAGCCTCATTGTGATTTAAGAGTTGTAAGGACCTCAGCTTAAATAAAAGCTATAATGGATGTCTATTGAAAAAACATTTACAGGCCTGGACCCTAAAGAGGAAGAATATCAGGCCTTTTTGTAAGATACTTTGGCTGCTACGTATTAGACCTATAATGTATTTTGACGCAATGTTTTGATTTCAGTAAGTCCTATAATGATTTCAGCTTTCAAAAAGTCAGCCTTTTTAAAACAAAAAATCATTAAGAATGCAGAAAAAGAGCCTTATTAGTAGGTTGGGGTGATGCTTGGCTCAGTTTTGCACAACATATTGGGCTTTGACGAATGTTAGTTGCCTTTCTGCACTATGAGGCTATACTGTAAGCATCATTTCTTAACCAAAAACTCACTGGTTCCCATATCAGAGCATTTGTATTTTTTATTGTTTTGCTGATGCATTTTTTGAGTATTTATTCTTGCAATTGTCAAAATATGGTAAAGAGGCCCTTTCGCAAGTTTCCATAAACCACAGTAGTGGTCACTTGATTGAGCTTAATACAACTGGGTTGAAAAGTATTACATGTGGTAAGTCCACATTTGCATGCTCATTTATTGTCATGTGCCTTAGTTGAACTTAGAGATAGCACAGGAGACTCTCATATGACCCAATTTGACCTTGACATTTGACAGATTGACCTTTCTATTGAGCAATAGTGAAGAACAATTTAACTTGGAAACTTGTCTGGCGTTGCACCATCCAGTTTGCTTGTTAATCCAGTTGGATCATTTTTGGTTGATCTGATGTCCAAATCGACCCCTACCCTCATGACCTAAATAAGAGGAGCCATTTCAGATGGATATAAGTATGCACATTTGTCCATTTAATCTTATACTGTTCAATCTGGCAATATAAATGAGTAGCACCATATATGACTCATGTTCTCTTTCACTATCTTCAGGCGCCTGGTCTATTGACAGTAACCAAGAGAGCTGTCTTTAACAAGGAGATTGTGTGATAAAGAAGACAGAAACAAAAAGACAAAACAAAGAAGCAAGAACAAAAATCAAAGAAGGCAGAAACAAGGAAGACAAAATCAAAGAAGACAGGAAGACTGAAACAATAACGTATCCAGTCTTACATAATCGATAGTGATGCCCAGTAGATTGAGACCTCGTTACTTCTTCAGACTATTCTTCTTTCTGGGTATCTTCATGTTGACAGGCATACTGTTATTGTCATCTTTTGAGTTCTTCCAGAGCGACTATAACCCTGTTGTTGACAGAGTATGTGCTATCCCAGAGTTAGATCCATGGGACAAGTCTGTTTTAAAATATATGGAAAGAAGCTCAAGCAAAATTGAATGTCCTGAAGCTTACAATATCTTATTTGTAAATGACACTGGTTTCCTAGTTTACAATAAAACTGCACTTAAATACTATTCTCTTTCAGAACAATTATTAACATGTAAATATCAGATAGTCAAAAGAACGCTTGGAGACAAAGAAGTCAAGCTTGAACCTGAGGCTATCTTTAACCCACCAGTTTTTATTAATGGCAATGTTTTCCGAGTATCTTGTAAAAAGAACAAACGTCTCGTGTATGACTTCTTACATTTCAATCCATACTGGGTTGAAAATGAAACCAGAGAAAAGGAGATAGGCCTTGAGGACGATGATCATTACAGCGTCTTGTTGATAGGAATTGATTCTGTGTCTCGGTCTCATGCGTTGAGAAACCTTCAAAAGTCTTACAAGTATCTGAAAGAGACATTAGGCGCTCATGATTTTAAAGGATATATGAAGGTAGGATCTAACTCATTTCCAAACTTGATTCCTCTGTTAACTGGTATGAGGCATGGAAATTTTCCTTTGGTTAACAACAGAGTGTCTTACTGTGATTCTATGCCATTGTTGTGGAACTCGAAAGCACTTAAACATCATGCTACACTTTATAGTGAAGACCGCGCGGATATTTCTACTTTTAATATGGTGAAACCTGGATTTTACCACAGTCCAACCGATTTCTACTACAGACCATATAATATGGCAATGGATTTATTTACACCATTCATAAATACATCAATGGGTACAGAGGGCAAGATGTGCCCTTTTGCATGTCCGTGTTATGCTAATAAGGATAATTTCACAACTCAGGTCGACCATTTCAAAGGATTCTTAAATAGGTTCAAAAACAAGTTAAAATTTGGCCTTTTCTGGGCAAACGCTGCGCATGAATCATTTGAACGTTTACGAAAAGCAGACAATTCACTACTGGAATTATTGCAGTGGATGCACACTAACGGACATACACACAGATCAGTAATTGCAGTAATGAGTGATCACGGAATAAGATTAGGTCAGTTCAGCCAGTCTCATATAGGACGTCTTGAAGGGCACTTTCCATTCTTGAATTTACTAGTGCCTGACCCACTTAAACATAAATACCCATGGATAAAAAATAACCTGGTTTTAAATTCAAATAGGATGATAACGAATTTCGACATTCATAAAACTATTGTCGATATTGCCAGTGGCAATTTTGATGAATTTACTCCTGCTGTTGAAAGCAGCCATGTTGCTAGGAATATATTTGCAAGAATTCCAAAAACCAGAACATGTTCAGATGCAGGAATTGCTCCAAATTTCTGCACGTGTTTGAGTGATAATGAAATTGTTCCGGATAATGATACACTAGTTAGAAAATTAGCTCTTCATGCAGTCGATAATTTAAACTTCATTCTATACAATCAATCCGACATTTGCAGACAATTATCACTATATAATATTACAGAAGCTAGAGTACAATTCACTTGTTTAAATGCAGCAAATAGTATCCTCAGGAAAATCCCAGATTTTTTAGATTCCATTCTGACGTATAGCATTGGAGTTGATAAAGGGGAGGAATGTGATAAAAGCGGAAGATACAAATTGTTATTCCACGTGCTTCCCAGTAAAGGTCTGTTTGAGGTTATGATAGAATACAACGAACAAACCAAGGAAGCAGATCAAATGACTGTGATTGGCGATATTGCCAGGATTAATCGCTATGGTGAACAGTCACACTGTATAAAGAACAATGCTCTTCTACGAGAATATTGCTACTGCAAAGATTTACCGACTGATATATATGCCAGCTAATGATATTTGGGTCGCGACTGACAAAACATGTGTTAGGGATTTCCGACAAAGCGAGAATCAAACCAATCTTCTCAGCTACAGATACGAGCTAGAAAATTGAAATTTCACTTGTAGTAAGTTTAGATAAGATACTTTCCAATCAACGAATAGGGAAGTATTAGCATAAGCAGTTCTTAGATCACAAATATACTAAAGAAGAAAAAGCAAGTGAGTATTATCAGGAATACCACAATCACACAATGCAGACCAACACACGGCACCATAAGGTCGGCGACTGCATTTCGTATTAACTAAATGCAATGCTTCCAATGCTTGTCACCTGTAAGCGGCGAAAGCTTTTATTCTTGGCTGCATTCCTGGTTCTGCGGTTATAATACTTTTGGAATGTCCAAATCGTATTGGTAAGTGGCTTGCAAGTTATTCATCTGAGCGTAGACAACATGTTATTATTAATGGTCAGTCATCAGATTGGGTTCATATTTTGGCTGGTGTTCCACAAGGATCTATTCTCGACCCACTCTTATTTCTCATTCGGATCAATGATATACTCAACAAATTGGATTTTCTATCCGCTTGTTTGCCGACGATTCATACACATTATTACTTTAGAAAAATACCTCGGACAGTCTTAATGAACAATTGGCCTTAGAAATGGCCAGAAAAAAGGTTGAAAGTAAATGATATTTTTTCCATGAAAAGGATAGTACGTTTTACCCTCAAATATCCGCAAACGTATTTTTCTCATTGGACAAGTACCAATTAAAATATGGGTTGTCGGGCCCTCCAGGGTTTACCTATTGGATTTCTTTTGCTTCGGTATTCAGTTTAATTTACTGTTGAGTCCTTATCCTTGCTTTATCTCCTTGTTATATCTTGATTTATATGTTTTAGGAGATGATGCATTGATAAGTTAGAAGTCTTTCATGCAAACCAAATATCTATGTGTCTTGATCCACATCTGAATTAAGGGTGAGGTTGGCGCCGTTAAACTGGTTTAAGACCTCCAGTAAAATATTTTACTGACCGTTCCAAGGCGGTACTTTTTGTGCATCTTTTATGTTTTTGTTCTGTCTTGTGTTTGCTATGTCTTTGTGCGCGTCTGGTTATATGTGCTTTGTGGTCACCTGCTGGGAAAGGGCTGACCTCTTGGCTCTCGTTTGTTGTGTCTACTGTGAGTTTGTCACTTTCCCATTGGTATCCTGGGTCAGGTGTAGTACTTGATTGTATCGATTCCTGATCTTTGCACCCTTACTTTGAAAACTCTGAAAAGGTTTTACTGAAGTGCTCCACCCACCCCCGTGACCAAACTAATCCTTTTGTAAACAGTTGTAGTTTTACATATCACATATGATACGAAAATGGCATGATTGGTCACGAAGGGAACGCTTTCAAAATGCTAAAAAACTAAATATCAGTAAAACTAATTTGGAACTTATTTTGTACAAACCTGTAGGTAAATATCAATTTACAATGTCATGAATTAGGGCTTTAGTTATGATTGCGTACCAAGCAATTAACTGTCTCATTTCTCAACCAAAACATATGGTATGGGTACTCAAAAGAACCGTTTCAATGAGGTGGTCCTTTTAATTACCAATTTATAGGTTAAATCTGATGAGTAAGAAAATATATTACAATTTTACACTCAAAAATGTGTTTATCTAGACTGTGATTGAACTAGGTCCAATCTGTAATAATGAGGCTGCCATAGAATTACATGTTGGACCTATTTCAATATATATATATATATATATATATATATATATATATATAAACAAGAATGAGATACCCTGGTGACCGCCATGTTTTACCACTTTTTGGCCCCTGAAGTTGGCCACCCTACATGAGGGGAAACTTTCATTGAAAAAATACCAAACTGCAAGGTCTTTTTATGCTAAGCCACACCAGTAAACCTAATCAACAAAAGCAGAGAGATGTTAATTCAAAAAATGCAGCAAATATATATCCATCTAATAACTATGATTTCTTTCCGTTATTTTATTATTGACCCATAACGAAGCACTTTTCAACCTAAATATTGTATTATTAGACTTTTCGCTTACTGTAAAGGCGGCAACTTTAATATTCATATCTGGGTGTGGTTTGGCTATTTCATCTGCTAAGGAAGGGAAATCAGGTTTTATTTATAATTTGGTAAAAAGTTAATACGCTTTTTGAGCCGCGCAAACGTGCGTGCATTTCATGAAAATCCTAACCGTATACACACTGAACTCACATTTATTAACCCTTAAAGCGCATAATTACAAAATGTATGTTTTTGTCGTCCACTAAACTATTTGAAGCCTCATAGTTAAACAGTGTGGACCCAGATCAGACTGCTCCTGTAGGAGCAGTCTGATCTGTATCCACAATGTTTGCCTCCCTGCTTGTGTTAAATATACATTTTCAGATGCAGTTATTTTGCTGGCGTTTTAAGGACTAAATAATGACTGAGGTTGTGGCACAAGATGATACAATTACTTTTGAATAAAACCACGCCTCCTTTTCTGCTTTTACCTATGCTAAGGTTGACTAGTCCTAATTACGCATTCATGAAGCACTGCCTTTACAGTAAGCGAAGAGTCAAGTAATAACCCCAATACAACACAAAGGTACTGCATCTTAATGGACAGAGTGTACCAGCTCGACTACACCAAGCCAAGGAGGCGGGCTTCTGGTGCCTCAGGAAGGTGAACAGATCGCATGAGAGTTAAATGATTAGGATTAGATTATTATGCGAACCTAGTTAATAAATTACAATCAAGTTGTGTTTATTTTTTATAAAAAGCAGATTTGTGGTAAATGGTAGTGAGAACTTGAATATGTTCTTGTACTTAAACATGATATTTTTTTATTAATTTATCTTTTAAGTTTTAAAAAATACATGAAAATTTTATCAACATATATCTACATAGAGATATTACATGGGTGCCCATGTTTCATTGAATTTATTTTACAAGTTGAGAAAAGGGGATAAAATGCGAAGGCCAAGCATTTTATCATTTTTGCAACGATTTTAATAAATTAAATAACACAAGAGCACAAAACTTAGATTTTATGTATCACATGACAGTAAGATAACTTTGAAATTTCATTTCTGACATCAAATTATTATTAGCGCAACGTTGCTTTTGACGTCATTTTATGCATGTAACGTTACCGATATCTGTAAACCACACTAGTGATGCATGGCGTTATTTCACTCCCAGACACGACGTCACATATAGACTGATGGCTGAGTATGGTTTACCCCCCCCCCCCCCCCCGCACACACACACAGGGAATTTAGCAGATATATCCTATCATGTAGAAAATTTAAAGCCCGGTCTTTTAAGAGATACTTGGACTCTGTGATCCACGGCGTTAGTCTCTGACATCCTGTTACATATATATGTGACCATATCATATTCAGAAAAAGAAAAAGAAAAGTTTGAGCTACAGAGAGAAGGCATTCAACTGTCTAATTATTTAAATGACTCAAACAGTCTGCATTCCGACTACCTTAGCTACACATGATAGCTTTTAGAACAAAAGAGTGGCTTCCTTTGATGTTATGTGCGTCAATTTAATAGGTTACCCTTTAAAATGATAGTTGTGACCAATATCATTTTCTTTTACAGCTGATCTGTACATTTTTTCCAAATGTTATTGATTATAGTTTATAAAGTTTAGTAGCATACTCATCTGTCTTATAGAAAAAAAAACTAAACTTTGCCTTTCTGTCTTAAATACATTGTCTTATATGAACAAATTAACAGCCTACCCCCAGTTTCAAGGAGCCCAATTTGGTTGGTATTATTTTAGTAAAAATATGTGAAAACATTTGCTGCTACTGTATATCTTACATATTTGAGATTGTTTGCTCATATTATAAAGAAATTATAGATTTTGCAGTTGTAACAACAAGATCAGAACACATGTTTAAGGCTGTAACATATGCTACATGGCATCATAAATGATCAAGGACATTGACTGGATGTATGGGATACTATTTCAGAAAAAAAATGAATGGTTTTGCATGTTTTCCTTTAAGTCTCTAGCCCCTGGTACCAAAGTGTCTAGGTATTAATTCATTAGTGATTATCAAGCCCTTATACATTTTTACAGATGTAACATATAAAATGTTGTTCAATATTGCTTTATATACATATTACTAGAATATAGATAGAGCCTAAAGGGACATAGAAACTTTATAGTTTCACCTTTAAACAACCATAATTAGTAAATTTTCCCATCAAATTAAACATTCTATACTAATCCTAATTCAAGGCATATACAATTGCCATTAGTTCTGCTTGGACCAGTAGTCTCTCTTTGATGTGCGTAACATTTTCAGCGTTCTGGCTACGCCATTGACATATGCAGAGGTTGATGTTACTTAAAGTGTGTATCGTGTTTCCATGCTAACGCTTTTCCAGCGTGAACGCATGACATTAATTCATTCTTCACTTGCTTAGCAATAGCAATCTATACTTTGCAAGATCTTGTATAATGCATATTCTAACGCAGTTCTGACAAGTATACGTTAGCCTACGTAAGAAATATGTATCAACTCTCAGATATCTGTGACTGAGCCAAGTACAAGTTGGACACCACACAAAAGAACCACATTTAACCCTACGCTCGTATATAGACTAATGAACTTTTTTCTATAAAGTTTGACGCAGTTAAGTCAGGATGATCAATTGAATATATCGAGAGGTCACATGTTATAATTTATATAGAGGGCCACTTGGTAGAATGGCTATTTCAGCTAAAAGTGTACACCTCTTCAAATATTGTATAAATAAATAAATAAATAAATAAATAAATAAATAAATAAATAAATTTCAACAAAAATAGTGTAGTTCTTTCCCTTACTGTCGACTTTGTCTGAGCAAACAGTACAGCCCCCTGTGGACCGCTGCGTTCTGTGGTATTTCATCCGGGTCATCACTGTTTGCAAGTAGTACCCTAGTCTACAAATGGTTAAAAGTGCACAAACAACTCAATATAATGCAAAAGGTCACATAACGATTGTTTTGATTTCTGTTGGTTTGATTTGATTCATTACGTCCCAACAACAATCCGCGGCTTTCAGTTCAACAGGGACGGGTCTTCCTGGGTTGAACCAGTACTAAGCTAGGATAAATGTCTTGCTCAAGGACCACAACACAGTGGCGCTGGTGAGACTCGAACCCGCGCCCCCTTCGTCTCGAGTCGAGCACTCTACCACTGAGTCACTGCGCTCCCTAACAGAACGTTTGTAGCTATGCTATATTACAAGTGGGTCGCGTCACAAAATCTGTCTTCGGGGTTTTCGACAAAGCGAGACTCAAATCAGTCTCCTCAGCTACAGAGAGAAGCTATAAAATTGAACATTCACCTGTAGCAAGATTTAATATGACGCTTTCAAAAAAGCAGTGAACAAATGCGCTAATCAGTCTGTGCGGATGCACAGGCTGGTCTGCGCCTTTGTTGTTCGCAAACTCCCAAAGACAGGTTTTCTCGCGTCGAGGCCCAAATGTATCGGAGGAACCACCGTGGTGTATTGGATAAGCCACTCGCCTTGTAAACCTGAGGTCGCGTGTTTGATCTCCGGCTTCACCAGTCTGTTGGATGAGTCTTCAAGCTGTGCCTCTTCCCACCCCACGCCTCCGCCTCTACACTGAACCGAAGTTCTAAGTAGCCACTTTTCAATTTCTTTTTTTCTGACTAAGCCCTCGTGATATTGAAATGAATTTTTGCCCAAGTATGTGCATTGTAATGGACTAAAGTTAAGCGGTGTTTTGGAAGAGTTTTCTATCACTTCACACTTTTTGGGTTAAAAAATGCAAAAATCAACTTTTTGAAGAAAATAAGCGTTTTGATTGCAGTTTTTATCAAATTCAAGTACAGGTGATTGTAAACCTGCCTAGTCGACTTTAAAAAGCACAAAACACTTGACATTTTGCTTATGACAGAATTTTTATGAATCTTTAAAAATTGATAATTTTCCGAATTTTCCGAAATTTTCGGAAATCATCAGTTGCGCATACTAAAATCATTGTATGTGTTTTATTTTATGTTAATATGTTTGACAAAACACCATGCAACTTGATGAGCCCATTTTCTAACGATATTTTTACTAATTTGGTATCCACTTCCGATGTTAACGTGAAACTTTAAAGGTAATTTAAATGGCATTTGTTAAAGATTTCTTTTAATTTTTAAACAGAACAGTGACGCCAATTCATAATGAAGATCCCCTGAAAATTGCACTGCTGTGCCCCAGATAATAAAGCATACAGAGCAATGCAAAATGAGTATGCAAACTGCATGGTTAAGCTAAAAATCCTTTGATTAAGATGTTGACCGTGGCTGTCTTCATGTTAACGTAGAAGAGAAATGGAGTGTTCATTTGTCAAGTAACTTTTGATTCTTTGCATCATATATCACAGCTGTTATAAACATCTTCAAACTAATTAAAATATAAATGGATAACGTATTTTATGAATAGTTTATATCACACTAAAAATTGTGACTTTTTGAAATGATGGTACCTTTACTCGGACCTCGTCTGTGCAAGGTCTACCAGTCATTTTGAAATGACATAATTTGCAGAGTCTCGACAAAGCCTTGGACCTTTTTATATAATTTATTTTTTGTGAGAGCGATTTTTACTTTCTGAACAGGAGCAAAAATTGTATGGTGGCTACTTATAACTTCGGTTCAGTGTATATTAGTTGGCCATCCAGAGCCTGAGAAAAAAATTCTGTTGGCATTTTTGAGTACATTTTGGCATCCATGCTCAAAGTGTATCTTGATGTGTTTTGAGAAGGATAGGGGTGGATGCCAAGTCTGGAAATGCCCCAAAGTCCCAGAATTAGGTCAAAGGTCAACTGAGTGCAAATTCTTGTATATACGTCAGGTTTTAGCGTTTTTATCAATTATCTATCCAAAATTATGATTCAAAGTAATGCAAAATCTTTTTTGGATAATACAGGCATGATGTGTGTTTGGATCAAAGGTCATTTAAGTGCAAAATCTGTGAAAATTGTAGCAATATTTTATTTATATAGTGGCAAAATTCAAATTTTAAGTTCCCTTCTTTCCTAATGGAAGATTTTTTATTGCTATCCCTCTAGGTGCGTGTCTATCATGTTTGGAAAGCAATGATTTACCAAGTTTCCCTCGGTCAAATATTCAAAATAGGCATGTAAAGTACGTTACTGTTTTAAATCAATTAAAATGTAATACAACTAAGAATAACCATTTCATTTTAAAGAAATATTTTTTGCTTAATGCTTTGTATGAATACGTCAATTTATGCAATTATCTATCCTTTTACACATAAGGTGTGTTTAAGTTGTTACTTACGTTACATTTTACCATCTGAAATTGAGTCATTTCTCAAAGGTATATGTTCCTACAGCTTTCATGAAGGACTTGGCCATAATCTCATGCTTATAGGACTAAATTATATTTCTTATCTCATTTCACACATTTGTTGTGTTCGTTCTCATCTATGAGTAATTGTAAAACACTTTTTACAAGGCCACTACCTGCTAATTGCATATACTAAGCATAGCCTCATTAAAACACAAAGACAAAGACTCCTTTCATAAAACAACAGCGCGAGTTGAAACTATGATAGAATATACTAAATACCATATACTGAAAGGAATATATCCTCACATTGGTCTTCACATCGGCCTGTTAGCAGATGGTAACATACATAACATAAAGCTAATATACAGGTACATTTCTAATAATGACCATCCAGTGAAAACATTGTTAACTTTTTGTGGGGTATATCATGGAAATAGCCCTGACATTAAGGGTAATCATCCATATAACTTTAAACATTCAATTGTAGGGTAGTCCTTTCATTTGCACATATTAATGAAGAGATGTGGATTAAAAAAGCAGCATTTCTTTAAAATCAGGCTGCCTGTGTAAAACGTATTCAATATTCATCCATATATAAGCAGCATAGATATGATATTAAAGGTAACCTCTAATTTTAAGATACCATAAAATATATATCCATGTCTTTCACAGCGCAACTTTTTATACATTGTAATTGTGTCGATAAATTCAATTCTAAGTATCATTATTAAAAACATTTTGCTTATTATTTTTTGCAATGATGATAGAGATCGAATGCTATGAGGTTATTGACATGTGTTTCTTTATGTTATTCCTTTTAACTGTAAAATGCAAATCACGTTTTATTCCAAATTAAATTTCCCCAAAACAGATGTCTGGTGACTTCTTGGGAACACAGAAATTCACCATATTGGGGCACCTGATGATTTGATTGTGTACATAGTTTTCCATCAGTTTGGGGTCATTTCTTAGTATTTAGAGTAAATGTGTCCTGAAATGGTCATCTAATATGCACATTTACTAGCATAATCCATTGGTTTAACATCTCTGATTTGCTTGATGTATATAAGATCCTAAGGTAGTTAACTCGCTTGTTCTAGTGTAGAATCTATCTGTTAATTGACAATTTGCTAAGACAGGGATTGATTGCATATAGGGTGGGTGACTTACATTAATGTATACATCTACTGCTAGAAGATACAAGTGCAATATATCAGATTGGGTAGCAGTCTTGTAACATACACTTAATGTGTAGTTTTAATATGGCATTACTCTTGAAATAAACCTGAACTACTTTCATTTCACTATATACAAGACAGTCCTCAAACAGTGTTAGTCTTCACAAATATCTACAAGGATATAGGTACAAGAGTGAGCAAGTTTATGCTTAAAATGCCTTCTGCAAGCTGTTGTCAGCAATGTTGTTCACATTTTCGATGGTTTTGCATATATATTTAAGACTATCACAATGAGCCTAATTGAGTAAACCTTTTTAAACCAACAAACAGACCATAACTCACTTTTCATAGGACATATATGAAACATGTACTAGGGTTTCAAATAGCTCAACAAAATCAAATAGTGCATAAACAAAACTAAAAACAAACTACCTTGTGAATAAGAAAAGCAAAGAAATAAGCTACGCGTGACACTACTTTTTCCACATTCAGTTTAATCTGTGAGTTTCAGAGATGCAAACCATACTAGTGAATTTTGGGAGTCATGTTTTGGTTTTATGCTTAAGAATAAAACAGTTAACTGATCTTTGAAATAAAGTATCACTAACGTTCGAATGATTTGTTGTTTATGTAACCATGAAATATGTTCAGATGTTTTACAAGACTGCTACATGGCTCAGGTAACCTTACCTCAACCAACCTTAGTCTAAGATAATTAACAAACAGTAGTTTCTATCAGAATTACTGCAGAATATAATAAGATAATCATCATTACAATATGATATGAAATCTAGTTCAGTAAAACATAGAAGATTTTAATGGGGACAGATGATAAATTAATTTTAAAATGTAATTGTCAACAGTGAAAAATGAAAATTAAAAGAATTCAGCATACAAGGAAAATCTTTATAATACTGTATGAAATATTGCTATGCTATTTTAAGTAAATTATTGATAGCAAGTCAATATTTAAATCATGATGTATATTGCATGTTTATCGTTATGTACCATTAGTAGAAATCTGAAAACTGCAATGTGAATGTAAAAGAACCAAGCAAATTACAAAAAGTAATTGAGTAAGACCAGGAAATGACAAATTCACATATTGCAGACCAACCCATAGCACTCTTTTTAATTAAGTCTTATATAGAATAAAATGTGTGTAGTATATGTAAGCAAATTGTGGAGAGCAGACCTAAATTTTATATAAGCCTAACAACAATTTACTGCCTTTATCCATTATGTAAGGCACCTTTTGTTACCTACGTTACCTCATTAATGTATGTGCAGCAATTTAAGATCCATTATTGTTAATATAGTTATAATTTGATTTCATTATGAAAGATATTTTGCCAATTCCAATGCAACATAAATAATAGAAAAATGAATCTGTAAGCAGTTATGCGTTACATGCTGGAGCCAATACAAATTACATATTAATATGCATATTAAAATATTTAATTGATTTCACTCCATTGCAAATTGAAAGTTTTAAACTACTTCAAATATATGAAAATGAACATTTTCAAATAGAATATAGATCAATATCATGTATATTTCAGGTCAGGTACCATGGTTTATTCTAATACATGTAATTTGTAAAATCATTATCTGCAATTTAGTATAAAATGTAACATACGTATCGCTGACAAGCAGAAATACATATCACAGATGTATGCAATTGATTTTTATGTCTAGTTTAAACATTTAATGCTTAAACTGTTTCACAAATACTATTAAAATAAATCAACATTAGCCTTGTACTGTGTGTACTTTTATTTTCAATGCCAGTAGGGTAACGTTGATTACAGGTGATTTATAGAAAAATGACCACAGAAAAGTTATTAAATTATGGGTTTCTAAGGCCCCGAGACATGACCTCAACTGAAAATAATTTTACTTTCTGAGAGGTGCAGCAAACTCTCAAAGTAGCCCATATATCTCAGTTTAGCCCAATTAAGGGAGAATTTTCCGTCAGAATAGCACAAAACTTACGATGTTTGTCTTTGTAAAATCCATAAAAGCATGCTTCCAAAGGGGTTTCTTTAATATAAACATGTTAATTTAAGCCTTTTGAAAGACTTCTACCTTTTTTTAGAGTTTAAAACGCATCTTGTTGTTGGACCAGAGAAAAAAAGAAACACAGTTTGTAAAAGTGCTCCGATTATTGCTTTTGATGACCTTTGACCCCATTTTAAAGTCACATATCAACGTCTAGTGATAAAAACATTTTCTCAATGTTTTTCAGACTTATAACTATAAGCATACAAAATTTGGCTTGAAATGAAATATGTTTACATATAAAAAGATCACGTTGTTTTACAGTAGTACATATTTTCTCAATTTTGCACTCAATGACCTTTGACCTATTTTCTGGCCTTCATATGCAAATTCAGACTTGGCATCCACCCCTATGGCTTTGTACACATGCTAAATATTATGTTAAAAGTGGTCTAACAAATGTACTCAAAAATGCCAACAAAACCAAAAATATGCATCTTTTTTCGATTCGGATTGCCAACTATATATCCTTATTCCTGCTGACTGATGGGACGTTAAAAACAAAATGACACACACGCAGATATCGGTGGCTATTACTTGCGTTATCACATTAAGTAAGAAGTCCGATGCAATATCAGTACATTGACCAGATATATTATCATTGACCATCAGTCTGAGAGTTGATTGTACACGGTTGGTTACCTCTGAAACAACTTCGAAATGTTGTTGCAACGCCACGCCAGGGTTATCTCGAGGCAGATCTTATGCAAAGAGGCTTATAAACAAAGGTGTGTGCTATATTGCAATATCATTTCTTCAGTAAACAACAACACCAACAGCAACAAAAACAACAACAAAAACAACAAAAGCAACAACAACAACAAGAAACAAGAAACTGATCTAACAAAGTTAATGTTATTCAATGCAATTATGCCCTTCCCTGCTGTGTTGAATTAACTCTTTACCTTAGTACTAGTGCCTGATGATAAACTTAGCATGCGTGGAACCAGAGGGGGACCTCCCTGAAAAATCAAAAAAAAAATATAGGGTTTATTTTTGATGCTGGTCCTGTTTACCTGAAAATTCACAAAGCTACCAGGCCAGGCTTCTATGTTGGGCCATCATCGGTACGCCAGAGAAACGCTTGCGATCCGGTGATGATCAGCTTATAGTGGTATTTGGATCCTCTCTCACCTCATAAACTAAAAAAAAAGAAAATAAAAACCCTCTGACAAAAGATTATGGATCAGCGCATGCTCAGGAAACAGCTTGGACCCAGATCAGACTCGACGAAACGTCAGGCCTGATCTGGATCCAAACTATTTGACACACCAATGGTATTCCTGGGAGATTTTTTTAAAAGTTGATTATGAAATAAAAAATCAGTACATGAAAGAAAAAGCCAGCATGCAATGGTTGGATAAAATCAGCGTTACTAAATGTAGCACAGAAATGTATTTTTTTTAAATTCATCAAAATATTTAAGCCATCCCCACGCGCGATCTAGAGTGGGGGGACAGGAGTTCCGGACTGCCCCCGCCCCCTTGATATCACAAGTGGCTTTAGTGTTCCTAGATACAACTAGTAAGGTCCCCCCCTCCCTTCTTGAGAAGCAATCGGGTCCCGTGGGTCCAAATGCTTCTCGATGCATCGAGTGAATTCTTACGGACCTCTGTGAAATACGTTGTTGACTAAAAGAAGTCCCCCCCCCACCACCGAATTTTCTGATCCGCCCAAGATCCCCATTAAAATGAAAGCCTTTTGATGTTTTAAAAAAACGTTGTCAGGATCCCCTGACGTAATATTATACAATTATTGACTTCAATGAGGTAGACATAAGGATTTATCTACCCGAAAAAGTGATAATTCACCGAGGCCGCTAGGCCTCGGTGAATATCACTTTTAAGGGTAGATAAATCCATAAGTCTATCGAAATTGAAGTCAATAACTGTTTTGTTATATGACCGTACATTTTAGAACTTTCACTTTTGTTGTTAAAGACATGTTCAACCTTCAGACTTTCTCACAAGTTTTAGCAACTGTTATTAAAATATTTTAATGTACTATTTTGCTTTTTCAAATGTATATTAATTCATTTTATGGGGAATATAAAATGTTATCATAAAACTGTTTTTAGTTTGTTTATTCAAACAAAGATAAATCAGCAAACAAAACAAAATAAAACTGTTGTGAAAATTCATGAAAGTCTTTAATTTACCTGTTGGGAGGTGAAACAGCAAATCACGTCAATTTCATGCAGCACAGGCTAGTTTCACACTCATCATGTTATTTTTAGCTCTCTAGAGGGTAATGTTGCAGAAGTGTCAAAAATATTAACTTCTGGAAACTAGTTCCAGCTGGTTTTCATGCAATACTAACTTGTGGACCGGTTTAGACCAGTTTCCAGGTAGACATAGTGATTTATGAACACAAATTGGGCCAATCAGGAGACAGGATTTTCTCCAGTCATATATTCTAACACACCTCGCCTATAGAGCCAACGGTTACAAACTGTGATATATCGTACAATAATTCACTGCAAAAGTGTGTGATAGCTGACGTCACTGGAAAATGACGTCATTCATGGCACTTGACGGTGTAACGTCGTTTTTACGCTTGAAAGACGTTACAATTACATGTAAACGTATGCGACGTAGTCTAAATATTGGCGGGAGTTCTTCAGTGCAATGGCGGAAAATTGGAAGAAGCTGAAGACTTCGAATGTGTTTTCGTCGTTTATTGTCTGTTAGAATCGAAATAGATCAGCTCCATTGCGTGAATTGTTGAGTAATAATTCACTGTTTGTCGGTAAGTTGTGCGAAGATAAATCACTCGCGCTGCGCGCTCGTGATTTGATCTTCTTTACAACTGACCTCCAAACAGTGAATTATTACTCAACAATTCACTGCTGGAGCTGATCTATTTCTTAAACAATCTTTATTATAACACACCTCGCCTATAGAGCCAACGGTAACACACTGTGATATATCGGACAATAATTCACTGCAAAAGTGTGTGATAGCTGACGTCACTGGAAAATGACGTCATTCATAGCGTTAGACGGTGTAACGTCGTTTTTACGCTTTAAAGACGTTACAATTACATGTAAACATATGCGATGTAGTCTAAGTATTGGCGGGAGTTCTTCAGTGCAATGGCGGAAAGTTGGAAGAAGCTGAAGACTTCAAATGTGTTTTCGTTTTTTATTGTGTGTTAGAATCGAAATAGATCAGCTCCATTGCGTGAATTGTTGAGTAATAATTCACTGTTTGTCGGTCAGTTGTACGACGATAAATCACTCGCGCGGCGCGCTCGTGATTTGATCTTCTTTACATCTGACCTCCAAACAGTGAATAATTACTCAACAATTCACTGCTGGAGCTGATCTATTTCTTAATTATATACCTATAACTGATACGACTTTAGAACTGTCTGTTTTCCGGCCATCTGATACAGAAAGCCGGATCAACTAACTGATGTTTTCTGAATCCATATCACTATCCTTTAAAACGAGGCTAACGTCGGTTACCAGCTTTTGCGGCGACGTTACGTAAAGTAAATTGCAAGCATGGAACCAGAGACGGAAAACATGTTGACGTGACGTCAAGAAACGTAACGTTACGCTACAATTTTTCGGGATTAAAGACCAAAACAGGTTTTAAAATCAGAAAGAATGTCATAAAAAAGGCATATAATAAACATATTATCATAATAGTAACTTGATCACGTTTCGTGGATGAGGCCATACCATTGGATCACCATCGACGCTACGCGTCTCGGGTGCTCCAATGGAATGACCTCATTCACTCGACGTGATACAGTACGCCAGATCATGTTACTATTATGTAATGTGTATTGTTCCGACGATCAAAATTGAACGCCATTTGCGGTTACCCTGAGCAATTCGTAAAAATCCAGGCCCCAAGGTTATAAAACTTGAGTTCATTCTCAAACTCAAAATAAAGCGCAATGATTGGCTGCTTGCAAGCAGCTAATCGTTACGCTTTATTTTGAGTTTGAGATTGTACTCAAGTTTTATAACCTCGGGGCCCTCATTTTCGTCCCAATAGAGCTAGCAATAGGTATACGCAAGTGCAATTTCTAGAGATTACAAGCCGTGTAAGTAGAAAAAAAATGCGAAACTTCCAGGGCGACGATGATAACAGTATGAGATAAGAATGATAACAGACGCAAACATTGTCAACGTGCTTCTTACTCTCATGGTATTAGGCGAATGTTATCATTCGAACTTTTTAACATGTTTAATAAGGTGGGAGTTTAAAATGGTAAGTATTTATTCTTCACAGTTTAAGCTTGAAAACGCAGCCTCTGAAAAGAGTAAATGCCATAGGGTTAGTGCCAAACTCGTTAGCATTGCATTTCTGAAAGTAAAGTGTGGTGTTTTCGCTCGTTTTCTCTTCGTCTTGGAATATAGATTGCTAATGAGCATTCTCAAATTAGGACAATACAAGGACCCTTGTACACAGCCCTAATCTTGATCCCAAACTGCTTGCAGAGGTGATCACCAGACGGCGTAAGTCTTAACCCCGTTTGAAAGGGGCGGGGAAGTGGGGAAGACACTCACTATCAGACTTGGGCCATCCTTAAAAATATATGTTTGCCGTGCTCCTACCATCAATTTCAGTTTGGGTAGGTAGGTCTTTTTTTAGAAATTCAACATAATTTTATTACCTCTTCTTACTATCACTTTTAGAAGTCTACACATGCTGTATATAAGGTAAGAATGTATATTATATTAGTCTCTATAACCCTTTCTTCAATTAAAATACAGCTTTTAATGACTTAAAAGAAGAGTTTAGTAACAGAATTAAGGAAATTTTAAAAAAAAAAGATTCTCAGAAAGGCAATTCATTTTTTGGGTAGGACCTGCTTTGGGTGGGTAGGTAGCAGCATGGCAAACCAACATTTTTAAGGTCGGCTTTGGGGTCAATAACTTTGAAAAAGCAAACCAACATTTTTTTAAAGTCGGCCTTGTGGTCAATTACTTGAAAAAGTAATTAATTAATTGCAATTACATTGGAAATTGTTCCATTAAATTACAATTACATGACTTTTGAGCAAAGTAATTAATTGCATACGATTACTTTGCTAAATGTAATTAATTACATCACAATAACATTTCACCGCCACTGGGATAGCTTCATCAGATTTTTATTTTAATGATATATGAAAGGAGCTAATACTTCTTAAAAAGTCTGAGTTACCTTGGCATTCTAAATTCTATTAGCTCGATTTTATTTTTAGGATTTCTTGTATTATTGTCAAGTGATACAATTTAAAAGAAGGTTTTTGTGGTTGGTTACAAGAGGACGCAATGAAAAAAAGAAGTTATTATAATTATTGTTATTTTTTGTTTATTTTTTTTTCGGGGGGGGCATCTGTTAATTGTCATAAGTCTTAAACTTACTGTTTACCTCAGAACAAAGTTCAGGAATACACACTGGCCTGAGAAGGACATAAAATTGTGGAAGATAAACCATGGAAATAATTTGGTAAAACTAGCTTTAAAGCCAGATAATAGCTGTTCTCAAAAAGTGTTGATATAAAAATCTGTGTGTCTCTATGAGACGTATAAATTGGCAAAAAAGTAGAAAAAGGAAAATTAGACAGTGATGATCTAAAATATAATTTGTGTGTGAAATGCGGGCTTTGCAAGCAAGAGGTTGCTAAAAAAAGTACTACCGCATTAATAAGAAACGCGAAAAATCGACTTAAAGGGCATCTTTTCACGTTATTTTCTCTTGATATTTTCGATATGCGGATAGAAAAAGCTGCAGTATTTTTTGACAAAATTTTCAACCTGATATTTTTGCTGAGTTTTTCTGTAATGAGATGGAATTTTGGCATATTTTTGGCTCTTTTCAACGGGGGAGTATTACTGTTGGTAGAATGGACATAAACTGACCCAGTTTATTAATAATATGCAATGGTTGACTAACTCATTTGCTGGCGTTTCAGGTCAGTGATCGCCGTGTTGGTTATATACTGAACAAAAAGGAAAACGCTACACCTGAATTGTTTGCCATTTATATGCAAAATGACGCAAGCCATTACAGCAAATGAAAGTGTATCTAAATGTGCAAAGACTGGGTTATGCATATAGTAAAAGTTTACGGATATTGTCACGAGGAAACACATGAAAGTAATAAGGTTGCAAAGATCAGGAATCGATACAATCAAGTACCACACCTGACCCAGGATACCAATGGGAAAGTGACAAACTCACAGAAGACACCACAAACGAGAGCCAAGAGGTCAGCCCTTTCCCAGCAGGTGACCACAAAGCACATATAAACAGACGCGCACAAAACATAGCAAACACAAGACAGAACAAAAACATAAAAGATCCACAAAAGAAGTACCGCCTTGGAACGGTCAGTAAAATATTTTACTGGAGGGCTTAAACCGGTTTAAAGTCATTTAAATGTGAAAGGGATCCAATTTTTCTGGTTACTAATTTGAACAGAAATCTAACACAGTTTAGGCCTTCAGAAATCCACTGCCAACTAGATTCGACTGAACGAAATGGTAGTCTAAGACACTTGACAACCAGAAATGTGTTTTGATCGTTTAGAAAAGCATCTTAGTCTGCGCAAATTGCTGGCTGAGAAATGGTGATAAGTCTACCTGATTTGGCAAATGAAAGAAAGTTATCGAAAATCATGATAAATAGAAGATTATCAAATACTTATTATTATATCTCACGTGAATTTCACATACAAAACTTCCAATCACCCGCTACTATAGTGACGGCGAATACTGTCACTCGTTTGTCATAGCAGCGGGTGATAGTAAAAAAATATCAGTCGTTCGTCTGATGTGCAACGCCGATGCGCGTACGGTTCGTTCACGTCAGTAGACGTTCAACATGAGGCATGATTTGGCCACTTTCCACTCCCAATAATTTCGTTGTTTATGGTCAGGAACATTAATTGAAGGTACTCGTTTTCTTAGTTAGGACGAGAGGGACACGTTGAGACCAAATTTGAGCGGATTTGGCGAAATTTTCTATTTTGCAACAAAACCACATCTTGTGCAGTATCCCATTTAATTGACGCTGCTTGGTATTGGGTTTGGCGTCATCGACTTTTTATGACGTGATTTGTTTGACCGAACGTCATGATCAGTCGATCATTCAAACTACTTAAAAGAACCATTTTTGTGAAAGATGTTTTTTCATTCATGCATATAGATAAGAGGCTGTGCATCATTTTCCCTTTGGAACTCCCCTCACCATGGTAGGCTTAGACGGTAGAAAATAATCTTTGGTATAATAAAATAAATATTACATTTTCTGATTGAGTGATAGTCGAAAACATCACCTCTGGAAATGTGATAATTGCATTCCTTGGGATGATATTTTCGACTATCACCCAATCAGGAACGTAATATTTATATAATATTCCCTATTTGTTTTTGTCAAAGGGAGACATTTTCCTTTTTTTTTTTACAGATTTGATAAATTCGAAATTGATTTCTGAGCTAAACAGTTTTCTTGTGTAATAATGCAACACAAGTATGACGAATTCTGACAAGCTTAACAATCTTTTTTGCGCATGTGCAATTGCAAAATTCAGTGAAAAAAGCATTAAACACAGTAAGGAACATAACTCAAACATCAAAAGAGACAAATTGGCGGAGTTTCGACGAATCGCTTTCTGGATGTCTGGAAAACGCTATTAATCTTTAGTAAATACTTTTCGTCCAATACTTTCTCACAAAATATAAAATAGTGTAACGTTAGTGTAGCGTTTTCACTTTTGTTCAGTATATCATAAAGTGTATCGTACATATAAAGGACTGCTGCATAAATTAGGATCGCGAATAAATGACTTTAGATGTACGTTTTCATTTTATATCACATTGAGTATTCAATAATCGTGAATCATTTCAGGCAATTATTGCCTGGTATTACGGCTAACTTTTGTTCTAATAATTCTGATGGTAGAATTTGGGCATCCTAATTTATTTATTTGACACTTGACAGGGATAATCCTCGGATAAGCCTTATCCATTTTCTGAAAAAAAAAACTATTATTGTTCTACACTACTTGAATGGCTGACTATAAAATTACATTATGTGTAGTTGATAATGTTTAGGCCGTTTACCACTGTTAAAGTTGTTTTATAAAACTGTCGATAATAGCCACATCACACTGTTTTAGTAGAAAATGTCCTTACAAATATAGCAAACAGTATTCACCCGGATCAAACTTTCGTATTTTGTCAGTTGGATCTGTGTCTACGCTGATTGAATCGGTACTTTCAACTGAATGGCAGTGCTTAAAAAATAATACTGGCATGTACACTGAAAGCAATCACGATTTTAAAATGTGTGATGCTTTTGGCACTTACCTGTAGAAATTTAAGTCCAGATATATAGGCCGTCACATAGCTGTTACACCATTTGAATTCCCCCCGCTTTTCAGAAAGCCTAAAAATGTCGAAATTCCCAAGAGATTAGGGGTCAGGGCAGTGGTAGTAGATTCTTCAAACAATTTTCTTCTGATACTGCAGGATATTCTAAATCCAGATTTGAGCTTAATGTTCGGAAAAATGTATGTAATAAAATAATATTCCCGATTTTCGCGTTTCTTATTATTGCGGCAGGACTATAGTTCGGTACCCACTGAATCATCTATTTTTTTATTTTTATTTTTTGGTTATCATATCAACAATGACAGGCCCAGGTTCACTGAATGAGTGAAATTCAATTTTCTTTTCTAAATCACATTTTATTATTATTATTATTATTATTATTATTATTATTATTATTATTATTATTGATGGCAAATAAGCGGCTTAAGGATTTAATATAATGTAGTGTATATATTGAGTCATGCACCTAAGCACATGAGTATGTTGATTCTAGGTGTTAAAATTTTACAAATTGCCTTCAAGGAGTCATTTTTCAGTAACCAACACTATTGTCTGAGTAAACACTATTGTTGAGATTTTTTCACCTTCTTTGTTTTTGTATTGTTTTGATAACTTAATCATTAAAGGTTGATAGTCACAAAGACATATATTTTATATGCAGATGAACAATTTAAAATTATATAATTTGCTTAAAAAGGGATGCTTTCAAAAATAGTAGAGGTAACATACACTCTGTGTCTGTGGTAAAATGCTATTTTATGTCTATACTAGCATGACTTGTTCCAATTCGCATTTGTTCCATGTTGCATTCAACTTTTAATATATGATATATGAATTTACAAAGACCTAGAACCATTCAACAGTATTTTAAATTAAATACTTGAAGTTCATAACTGATCTGAAAAGTCATTTAAAGTATTTGTTAATTACTCCCATTTTCGACCATGCAATTACTGTAATTAAAGAAATGTCTTAATAATAATTGCATGCAATTACTTTAGCAAATGTAATTTAATTACAATTAAATATTCAATTACTCTAACTCACTATAGGAGTGTTGGTAGGGACGTGCTAATTTTTGTTTTGAAAACGTTTTTCATAGCCCGCAATATTTCTGATATATAGCAGAACCCAGGGCATCGTCTTCCAGCTATAGTCGATTTTAGTCAAAGATTCTAAAACAAAAAATAACCACGCGATGCCAGATTAAGTAAATAAGCTGGATGCTGCAATACTATATGTTGCTCCACTTAATACAGGCTGTGCCTTATGTGAGGACGCACTGTCATGTAAGAGTAAACATATTTCATACCATTTGAAATACATATTCGATTTCTTGAAAGCTACATTTTTAAACTTTGCTCTGTAGATCAGGAATTTGAATTGCTGGACCATTATTTGAAAAGAAAACATAGTACAAAAACCTTCTTCAAGATGGCCGACTGGCCTCTTTGCATGCCCTGTCGTCCATATTTAAAAAACACACTTATTTTCAGACTTTTAAAAGTGTACCTTCGTTTCATCTTCCGTAATAAGATCACAAACAAGGTTTAAGACATGGTTTGGGTACACTTTAACCCTTAAAGCGCCAAGAAAAAAGTGCATCTGAAAATGTCGTCTGCTGAAGTCGTCTGCTGCAAATAATTGCCTAGCATTACTGACGAATTAGTATAGAAGCAAACAGCGTGGACCCAAAATAGACTGCTCCGATAGGAGCAGTCTGATCTGGGTCCACACTGTTTGCCATAGAGGCTTATTAAACATTTCAGCAGACGAGAAAAGCAGACAACTTTTGTTGCGATTGGCTCATTAAGGGTTCAGATATTGTTTGGCTCCTGCATCTTGTCTTCTTTTCTGTCAAAGAATTGGATGCTGAAGTGGGTCCAAACTGTTTGTAAAGATTATCAGCAGATAACAAAAACTCGCCACTTGCAATGCATTAGTTTAATCCCCAAATAATCGTCATTCAACAAAGGCTATAATGTCTAAGCATGAGCAAGCAAGAAGGTCTCTCTCTCTCTCTCTCTCTCTCTCTCTCTCTCTCTCTCTCTCTCTCTCTCTCTGACAAAAAGTACTGTATGTTTTGAAATTTATAACCTGAAGCCCCCAAATATATACCATGGACTATCCCAAGCTTATTGTATCAAACCAGAAGGGAAAAAAACATTAGTATACAAAATGCTTATAGTAGACAGCTCATGGAATATTCATACCGTAGTTGCCTTGGCGATCAGAGACCCCAGGGGGGTACTTTCATTTTTTCTTCATGCGTAGACTCGGGCCCAGCATCTACCATTCACCCCAAAAACTATCAGGAATTTCAAGCACCCCAAAAAATATTTGAAATTGTAGCAACCCCCCAAAAATACCCCCATTCTGTACCTTGAACTTAAAAAAGACCCTAAAATGCATAGAAATAACCCCTAAATATAGTCCAACTTTGTGATGACCCAAAAATAATATCCACAAAATCTTCATATCCCCCCAAAAAAATATTTTTTTTTGGAAAACCCAAAAAAATATTGAAATTCAAAATTTTGAACCCCAAAAAATGACCTGAGCCTACGTATGTATGAAAATATCAGAGTACACCCCCGGGCCAGAGACCCCGCAAGTATCCTATCTCGAACCAATATCAGCCCGCAAGCGAAACGCCATTCCGATGGCGTATCGCTGGCGGAACGATAGTGGCCAGATTTTCCGTGCTGACTGGGGAAGGCTCGGATGAAACTGACGCCCATTCTCTACACAGCGTTCGTTGTTCGCTTGTACAAAGTATGGAGGTAGGTTAAAATCAGGCTGATTATTAGGCTCCTATCCCAGCTGGACAACTGCGCAGTAAGCACAGAGAAGCGGCCCGCTATGTATCTGTCCGCCAGAAAAACGCTGTTTCGATAGCGGGCCGATAGTGACTTGACCCCGAGGTTATAAACTTTTTTTAAAACTCAACTCAACTGAGCACGAAATTATCCTGCTCATAAATGTTAAAATGCCAACAATTGTTGGCATTTTAACATGTGTTAGCATGATAAATGCAAAATCTGAGAGATTTAAAGCATGAAACTTCTTCATTTATTGGTATTAGGAGCAGCTGAAATTTCGTGCTCAGTTAAGCATGAAAAAAGTTTTAAAACCTCGGGGCCAGATATTGTATCCTGAACTCTTTGCAAGCTTTGCCTTTGTCGTCGTCTGCTGATTTTCCTTTTCAAAAACCTTTATTCGGCTTAACTGTTTGCAAATGTTATCAGTAGACGACAAATATATCGTCATCTACCCTTTTAGTCAGATACGCGATAAAAGTAAAGCATTTTCAAATATTCCCAAGTAATACTGGAATGTTGTCTCAATAATCTTTAGATTACCAGACTAGAAGGTTCTACGGTGGCATATACGCACAATGAAGTCGCATGTACATTAACGCAGGGTATACATGATCAGGGTGTCCGTTGTCTCTCAGTCTGAAGTCATGCGCGGATCCAGAATTGAAGTTTTTTCATAGGGGGTCCAACTTTTTTAACTTTTTTTTACGTTTTTTTAGTTGACTAGGGGAGAGAGAGGATCCAAATACCACTTCAATCGGGCCATCATCGGCCCGCCAGCGAAACGCCATTTAAATGGTCCAACACTGAATGCTGGCTTGTAAGCTTTGTGGTTTTATAGGGGATCCAGACCATTATTGATAAGAAACCTTATATTTTTGTGATTTTTCAAGGGGTGGGGTCCGGACCTCCTCCCCCCTCTCTGGATCCGCACATGAAGTGGACTATCAGTATACATGTGGTCCTGTAGAACACACTTGAACGCCTCGAACTCTACCTTCAAGTGTCTCCTGCTCACGATAACCTTCGCAAACAGTTTTGAGCCAGATTAGGCCCGACGTTTTCACGGGTGGTAATCAGTGGAACTAGCTCTAAAAAGAGTCAATGGATTTTCGTTCTATCGACACATCTGGGAACCCGTGGGCTAGTGCGTTCGACAGCAAAACAGTTAAAATAGGTAGGTCTTGGAGAAGTTTATCATTTGAGCCAGTGCATGAGATTTCCAACAATGTGGTATGTGCGACCAGCAAAGCCTCAGATCAGCCTGCGCATACGCGCAGTCTGATCAGAGCCTTTGCTTGTCGCGTGAGTATTCTATGATTGTTAAGCTACTGACTGAACACCCTTTGTATTTTCTAAGCTTCAAAGGAGGCTGCACATGCTCGTCTGAGTCTATACTTGTCAAAATGCCACATTGTTGGAAATCACATGTCACGGCTCATTTTTTATTTCTTTATTAGCGACCCTAGGAAACATCCGCCGATGCTGTTGTGTGTAGAATTGATTCAATTTTATTCTCCGTCTGAGTTCCCCGAAGAAATGTGCAGGGCTTCAAGTGCGGATCCAGAGGGGGGACAGGGGGTCTGGACCCCCCTGGAAATCACAAGTTATATGGGTTTCTATAGGGAATAAGCAATTGGAATCCCCCCCCCCCCCCTGGAAAAAGTTGGACCCCCCTGGAAAATGTTGGACCCCCCTCCGGAACCTTGAAAATGATAGTTTTCTTTGAAATTAACCATTTGACTTCTGTAAAGTAGGCTGAGGACTAAAAAAAAAAAAACTTTGTCAGAGCTTTTTTGTCAGATTGACCTGGACCCCCCCCCCCCTGACGAAAATTCCTGGATCCGCGCATGGGCTTCGTTTGTTTGTTTGTTTTGTTGCTTTACGTCCTAAGTCAACAGCTATGGTCATGGCGAGACGCCACAATTTTTCCTTGGCAGGCTTGAACAAGCCATTAACCAGTAATTCGTGCACATACTTTCACTTGTAACTGACAACAACCCTTCTTGAATGAATCAGCAGAAGGGAGGAGAATGACCGTAGAAATTATTTCATTATCAATCTCCACGATAGTATGGAACCGGGCCGGGCCCCTGGGTCTGCAGTCAGACACGCATCTGTAGCCAGACATGTTACCGACTGCGCTACGCGTCCAACTTGTGGCAAATGTTTGAGACATCGAACTGAAAAAGGGTGGGGATTTTGGTACACGATTTTTTTTTTCATTTTCCGTCCAAACTATAGCCTTTGGATCCCCTGAAGCACCATCCCTGGTAAATTCAAGCATGAAAATCACAAATAAGCAAAAAGTAGTGGGTGGAGAAAATGTACCTGGACAATATTGACAAACTTTCTACCTGTGCTAGGGCGCTCAACATGGAGCTAGTGTGTTCAACAAAGTGCGCACCTCCATATTTTTATCTCGTGATAGATCATACTATATGCTTGAGTTTGAATCAACCCTTGTTTATAAGTAAGGTTTTCTCTTTCTCTTGTGCCTTTGGTTGGTTACGCCTGTTGATACACGACCAGCTGGTCAAATGCCGCGTTTAAAAATCCTAAATATATGAAACTCGTATCTAATTTTTTTCTACAATTTTTTCCCTCTTTTCAGCTCATTCTTTATATCCATAGACGCAGATTCAATCATTCCGTCTGAAACCCTTTTTAGAGGGTTTCCTCCACCGCTATTGGTGAACTTTCCGTGCCCCCATTGCACGTATTGGTGAATAAAGAAGGACAATTGTTGGTGGCTATGGCGGTGGAACTCGTCAACAATTGAGCCGTGACATATGATTTCCAACAATGTGGCATTTTTACAAGTGTAGACTAAGACGAGCCTGTGCAGCATCCTTTTAAGCTTAGAAACTCCAAATTATGTACATTCAGATACATTTTCTCCTTCCACACGTTTTTGCTCATTTGTGACTTTTCATGCTTGAATTCACCAGGGATGGTGCTTCAGGGGGTCCGAAGGCTATAGTTTGGACGGAAAATGAAACAATAGTGTACCCAAAGCTCCATGTCGGCAGAAATTGGTGGATTTTCAGTTTGACGTTTCAAACACTTGTCACAAGTAAGATCAAGCCCTGTACATTTCTGTGGTGAATAAAGTTGAATCAATTCTACAATCAAAAGCATTGGCGGATGTTTTCAAGGATCGATAATGAAGATATTAAAATTGATAAAATTCTTCAAGATCTACCTTTTTGACTGTTTTGCTGTCGAGCGCACTAGCTCACGGGTTCCCGGATTGGTTGATGGAACGAAAACCCGTTGACTCTTATTGGAGCTAGTTCCACTGATTACCACCCTTGGTTTTGTCGGGCCTTATCTAGCTCCAAACTGTTTGACACATGAAGGGTGGTCCTGAAAGAATTTTCGAAGAAAAAAACAACAACAAAAACGGCATTCAACGACAATAATGCAATCATTGATAATTTCAGGATCACAGGCTAAGCTAGAAAATCAACTTACACGCCCCCCCCCCCCCCCAAAAAAAAAAAAAAAAAAAAAAAAAAAACATTCTTTTGACTGTCGACAGTACCGTATAAAGTCATGTTGTTGATTTTTTTTTGTCACCAGCTGATTTTATTTAAGCGCAGTTTGATCAGCAGTTTTGTCATTCACTCTTCAGAAAGTATACCACAATAATGGGGAAAACTGGCCTTGCTCCTTGGTGGCCATGTTTTTTCAACCGATCAATGTAATTTGAACAATCTTGGTAGAGCGTCACCCAAGGACCATTAGCGCCAACTTATATTGAAATAAGCCAAGAAGTTTTTGACAATAGATTTTGAAGTTTTCTCTATACGATACGAGGGGCATTTGGAAAGTTCTTAGCATGGTCTTTTATCTCAATAACCGATTTACAAACCCCATCATGTTTGGTATCATTTAAAAGAGCTATCTTTTCTCTATGTTATGGCATAATTTTTATGAGAATATTATAATGCAGACACGAAAAATTGTTAATACGTGTACTGTTTGTATACTGGAAAACGCAAAATTTCAGTGGAAAATATAACATTTTACCTTTTGAAAAATATACAGAACATTAACAATAGTTCATGAAATTATATGATTTTGTACCATTTGGTAGGCCAAAATCTGGTACAGTTATTATACAATTGATGACCGAGTTGGATGTTTCTAATGACTAAATACCGGGATAGGAATACCAAACCCGTCTGGAAAGCAAAGCAACACGCTATATTTTTTTTTCGACTAAGAATCGCATGTCACAATGCACATATTTTGAAAATATATAACCGACAAGAGTTTGAAAATGCCGTGCGTTGGTATTTTTGTCAAGCACACTTAATGCTCTTTGTATTGAACCCCCCAAAAAATTTTGTAAACCAGAATAAAGGGAAGATAACTCTTATAATCTTACCGTGGGGTATAGTAAGTTTAGCTATGAGTTGACGTTTGGTTCATTTCAATTGAAAGCGGTGGCAAACAAAAGACTAAGAATACCTTGAGAGTAGAAATCAATCAATTTTGTGATGGTTAGCGCGATACCATGAGAAGTTCTTATGCAATCGACAAAATGTGAGGGGTTAAGTTACCCCACCCACTTTTTGAAAAATAGGGGTAGTATTATTAGGAATTATTTTCTTGAATACAGAACTTAACCAGACATAATTTTTGCGCGACGAAATGATATGTATGCATTGTTCGCTGCAAAAAAAAAGCAAAACATATACTCCATAGACTTTTTTCGTATTCCTGGTAGTAACAGTATAGAGAAAAATCGAAAAAAGTCCCATTTTTGAAAGTTTACCATTTCTCTATTAGTCATCATTTTCCGAATGTAAAAGGTGTAAGTCGTGCAAGCAGTGATCGCATAATAATTTAATAAAAATTAAGTTGGCACCAAATCGTTTATTTGTCAAAGCATGATCGAAAATAAGGTCCCCAATTTTCCTTCGTTTTTGACAAATATTTTGCTTGAAATTTCAGCCAGTGTACAAACCTTACTCATTTTGAGCATGCGCTGCACGTGCACGCCAAGTCTTTTTCCGACAAAAATTAAACCATCAAGTAGCCGTTGAATTCGAGTTTTCAAAAATGTATTATTTGATAGCATTTTATCAAAGCATTGTGGAGGTATGATGCCATGCTAAGAACTTTCCAAATGCCCCTCGAACATAGGTAAAACTGGCACCGCCCATAGAAGTCCATTTCAACGGAACAATATCATTAGGACGATCTTGGTAGAAGGTCACCCAAGGAACATTTGTGCCATATTGTTTTCAAATAGGTCCAGTAGTTTTTGACAAGAAGACTTTTTAAGTTTTTTTCATACTTAGGGAAAACTGGACCCACCCCTTGGCGGTCGTATTTTTCAACGAATCAATTAAATTTGAACAAGCTTGGTAGAAGGTCGCCCAAAAACATTTGTGTCAAATTATTTTCAAATCGGTCCAATAGTTTTTGACAAGAAGATTTTAAAAAACATTCCTTTTAGTTGCTTGCTCTGGCAACCAAAATTATGCATGGAATGAAAATCGTTGAAAACTTTGAAAGTGGTCCACCGAAGGATCACAAACAGAACTGCCTCGGCCAATTCTGTGGTATTCGGCGGAATCAGACCTTGGATGTGCATCGAGGTTCTACTTTGATAACGTGACGCTGACGTCACAGAAACAATACCAACACAATAACAAGTGTGATTGTAGCAAAACAAACGGATATCAATGAAGTTTATATTTTTTTTCAATAAAATACCGCTTTAGAAATATTTTATTGAAAATAATAAACTTCGTTTATTCTGTTGATAAAACGTTTCAGGTAATCAAAACAATGGAATTAATAGGACTAGACCCACATGCAACAGTTCTTTTTTTCCTTAAGCCAGTTCCGGCTAGTAAAATAGAGCCTTTTCATGCACTACGCCTTACATACATCCGAGGCTTAATTCTTGAGCTGAGCCGAAGTTTTCCGATTGCCAAGGGTCATTCCTGTGGGTACTCAGTGGTTAAGGAGATGTTGTTTAAAGGAACATGCAAACCGTGCAAAGAATGTATAAGCGTTGTAATGTCAAAGCGTCTGAATTTTGGAAATCTTCAATAGGTGGGCCAGTTCTTCAATCACTCAAATACCTTTAATTTTAGTATTGATATACTGATAACGGTCGAATAAGAAGAGTTTGATGAGATTTTTAGCAATATTATAAATGCTTTCTTTTAACGTCTTCAGGTATCTGCATGGTCTTCCAATGGTTACCAAGAACGCTGTGTTTTAATGAGGAGACAATGTGACAAAGAAGAGAGAACCAAAAATCAAAGAAAAAGGATACAAAGAAGAAAAAACACACAGAAACAAAGACGATAGATAAAACAATCAGAAACAAAAAAGATAGAAACAAAGAAGACGGCAACGAAGAAGATAGAAAAAAGTATTCTGCCTAGGACAAACGAGAGATGCCTCGAATATTGAGACCTCGTTACTTCTTCAGACTAGTCTTATTTCTGGGTATCTTCATGTTGACAGGTTTACTGATATTGTCATCCTTTGAGGTCTTCCAGAGCGACTATAATCATGTTTTTGACAGAGTCTGTGCCATTCCAGAGTTAGATCCATGGGAAAAGTCTGTTTTAAAATATATTAAAACAAATTCAAGCAAAATTGAATGCCCTAAAGCATACAACATCCTTTTTGTAAATGACACTGGTTTTCTAGTTTACAATAAAACTGCACTTAAATATTATTCTCTATCAGAACGATTGATAATATGTAAGTATCAGATAGTCAAACGAACGCTTGGAGACAAAGAAGTTAAGCTTGAACCTGAAGCTATCTTTAACCCGCCAGTTTTTATTAATGGCAATATTTTCCGAGTATCTTGTAAAAAGAACAAACGTCTCGTGTATGACTTCTTACATTTCAATCCATATTGGGTTGAAGATGAAACCAGGGAAAATGAGATAGGCATTGAGGACGATGATCACTACAGCGTCTTGATGATAGGAATTGATTCTGTGTCTCGGTCTCATGCGTTGAGAAACCTTCAAAAATCTTACAAGTATCTGACTGAGACATTAGGTGCTTATGATTTTAAAGGTTATATGAAGGTAGGATCTAACACATTTCCCAATTTGATTCCTCTGCTAACTGGTATGAGACATGGAAATTTTCCTTTGGTTAACAACAGATTGTCTTACTGTGATTCTATGCCATTGCTGTGGAACTCAAAAGCACTGAAACATTATGCTACACTTTATAGTGAGGACCGCGCAGATATTTCTACCTTTAATTTTGTGAAGCCTGGATTTTACGACAGTCCAACCGATTTCTACTATAGACCATATAATATGGCAATGGATTTATTCACACCAGTTATAATGAAACCAATGGGCACAGAGGGCAAGGTGTGCCCGTGGGCATGCCCGTGCTATGCTAATAAGGATAATTTCACAACTCAGGTGAACCATTTCAAAGGATTTCTAAATAGGTTCAAAACCAAATTAAGATTCGCCTTTTTCTGGGCGAACGCTGCACATGAATCATTTGAACTTCTACGACAGGCAGACGATTCACTACTGGAATTATTACAGTGGATGCACACTAACGGACATACAAACAGATCAGTGGTGGCAGTAATCAGTGATCATGGATTAAGATTAGGTCAGTTCAGTGCTTCTCATATAGGACGTATTGAAGGACATTTTCCTTTCTTGAGTTTGCTAGTGCCTGAGCCACTAAAACAGAAATACCCATGGATGAAAAGTAACTTGGTTTTTAATTCAAATCGGATGATAACACATTTTGACATTCATAAAACGATTGTCGATATAGCTAGTGGTAATTTTGATAAGTATTCTCCTCTTGTTGACAGCAACCATGTTGCTAGAAGTATATTTGCAAGAATTCCAAAAACAAGAACATTCTCAGACGCAGGAATTGCTCCAAATTTCTGTACATGTTTAAGTGATAACGAAATTGTTCCAAGTAACGATACACTAGTTAGAAAAATAGCCCTGTATGCTGTTGACAAGTTAAACTTTATACTTTCCAAACAATCAGACATTTGTAGACTGTTGTCGCTATATAATATTACAGAGGCTAGAGTGCAATACACCTGTTTAAATGCTGCCAGCAGTAAACGCAAGACTATCCCAGAGTTTTTAGATTCGATCCTGACTTTTAATATAGGTTTTGATAAAGGGGATGAGTGTGGTAAGAGTGGTAGATACAAATTATTGTTTCACGTGCTTCCCAGTAAAGGTCTTTTTGAGGTAATGATAGAATACAACGAACAAACAGTGGAAGTGGATCAAATGGCTGTGATTGGTGACATTGCCAGGATTGATCGCTATGGTGAACAGTCGCATTGTATAAAGAATAATGCTCTTCTACGGCAGTATTGCTTTTGCAAAGATTTGAGAATTGAAATATAGGCAAGCCTTTCAGATCATGATACTTATAGCAGTTGTCTAAAACCAGTTTTATAACTTTTATTATTGATAAATGTAGCTATATTATAAATGACGTTATAACACACATCGACATTAAAACAAGTCTGCAATTAGAACTTATTTGAATACCAACAATGCCTTTATAAAATCTAATACATATATTGTTATGAAGATTTATCATCCATCTTATCGCCATAAAGTAAATACTAGTTTGGATTATAATAAACCTGGACTCACGCATGCAAGAAGAGTCTCTGTGGGACTATTTTAGCAAGCATCCATGAGTACATGACCAGGTATTAGCAAAGTTAGTGTTTACTAGGGTGTGTATAGAAATGTGTTGTATATGCTCGGCAGGACTGTCTCTTCAAATCAAAATAAGATAAAATTCATCATCAATATCACTGGTACATAAATGCACATTATTATATTAGTAACTTGATCTGGCGTACTGTATCACGTCGAGTGGAGGAGGTCATACCATCGGATCACCCAAGACGCGAAGCGTCGAGGGTGATCCAATGGTATGGCCTCATCCACGAGACGTGATACTGTACGCCAGATCAAGTTACTTTTAAAAAAAATGTTTGTTATATATCTTTTTCTGACATTATTTTGATTTTATAAATTGTTTTGGTCTTTAATCCAGAAAAATTGCGGGAACGTTTGCCATTACGTTTTTGTCACTTCATATTTACGTCATATAATCTGACGTTACGTCATCATGTTTTCCGTCTCTGGTTCCATACTTGAAATTTACTTAACGTAACGTCGCCGCAAAAGCAGGTAACCGACGTTAGCCTCGTTTTAAAGGATAGTGATATGGATTCAGAAAAGCTCAGTTCGTTGATCCGGCATTCTGTATCAGATGGCCAGAAAACAGACAGTTCTAAAGTCGTATCATTTATAGGTATATAATAAAGTGCATTTCTTCTGTTTGCGTTCTATGTTAATATGACGAACTTGTTCTATTTAAGATAGGTTGGAGGAGAGGCGATTTTCAGACAAAATCTGTCTGTATTTTTGTTGTTTTTTTTTTTTTATTTGGGAGTAGATATACCAACATTTCAAAGACTTTTTTTCTTAGACGACAACACCCATTGAAATAAAAGGCACCCTATTTATGAAAAATATAAAAGATTCACAGCTAAAACACCGTATGATACATCCCAAGCATAGTCACGCCCACCAATCAAACAACTTCATGACATTAAATACCAAATGGGGAAAACATTCCGTTTTCTGTTTTAGAGAATAATTTTTAAAAATCGGTAACTGCTATTCGACAAGGCACTCATTTAACTTTAAGAAAGAGGTATTTGGTTTTAAAAGGGCAGTTTCTAATGCTTTATAATGAAGTAAAATGGCATTTTCTCAACTTCAACAGAAATTCTAGAATCAGTCGTTTTTCCAGGGTACAATATTTAAGGTATTTCGAGGATAAATGTCAAGGCAGCCGAATATCATTTCCGGAAGTCTAGTTTTCTATTGACAAGAAATAAATAATTAAATTTCTAAGGTCTATCTCATTCATCAATACGGTTCGAGAATCAAGACTTTCATGTATGTAAGGCGTGGTACTTTGTAAAAAAAGCTCAATTTTATTACCTGGAACTGTTGTAAGGAAAAATAGAACTGTAGTATGTGGGTCCAGTCATATTAAAATCCATTATTTTGATTATCTGAAAATATTGCGATATCTTATTGAAAAAAACAACAACATAAACTTCATTTATAACCTTTTGTTTTGCTGTAATCGCACTTGTTAGTGTGATGGCATGTATTTGTGACGTCAGCGTGGCGTTACGTAACGTCCACGTGACGTTATTAAAGCAGATCCAGGAAGTACATCTGATTCCACGGAATCCAACGGAATTGGCCAAGGGAATTGCGATTGCCTTATCCAATAAAATGCATAAAATAAATACTGCGTTAAAAAGAGGAGGGACTTATTTCGTATGTATGAGATGGAACTTTAATTCAGCGAAACCAATATAAAAATTTAGAAATCTGGAATATTATTCAATGGCCTTGATGTCTACCTTCAGCATACCTTAAATAGTGTGCCCTGGCACATAAACTGATTCTTTAATCTGCGTTGAAGTCGAAATAATGCCAGTTTTCTTCAGTTCAAGTCATTTTAAACATATATGCGGTTAATTCCCATGCGCACCATTCCTTTGTCGGGATGCAAGAAAAGTTGTCTGGTCCTGTCTTTCCGACCATTTACGAATTCTGATCAATACATATTTCAGATACTGTTATGACAGGTAGATATTTCTACATTTTCTGGACAAAAGTAGGTAACTAAAATGTGTCTGAAATATCTATTGACCCTTTATCAGAACTGACTGTCTCAGTACCATATACAAATAGATAGATCAGACGACATCAACAATGTACAAAATACAGTGTCCTGTATGCAAATACGAATATGGCCAATACTCAAATTGTCCTTCTAATATGTATGGTTATTCTGAGCTGGGCACGACTTGACATCGTAGCCTATTGGTTAGCGATCCAGGGTCGATTTCCGGGTGTGCACTTATTACAAATTATTATTTTCTTCTTTCTTTTTCGCATTGTAATGCAAAATTACTTCATACAAGTAATATCGAATTATATAAATGACAAACATTACACTCCATTAATATTAAATTATTCCAAAATCTTTGGGGGTGGGCTTAAATTTGGCCCTCCTGAAAGATAATTAGTACGGTGACCCTCGATTTTTTTCTTGCTTCTAAAAAGTAAAATGATAGTCCATTAAATAATAACAAAAATAAAGATTTTCTGAATGTCAGATCTACTCTAAAGCTCGAAATCCTTTTTTTGGGGGGGTGGGGGGTACCAAAATATATCATGCAGTATCTTGACACGGCTTGGGAAAACAAATATTTTTGAAAGCTTGAGGTCATGACCAATAATCATAATTAAAATAAAGAAGCTGGATGACGATAACAAATGTTTTAACTTAATATCAAGGACTTTCAGAAAATTGGTCAAATGCTGAAACTTCCATGTGAGATTATGAAAACTTCCATGTGAGATTATGAAAAATTGAGCACGGTGACATATCATTTTTTTCATAAATTGACAGTCCATGCATAAAACAAACTGTAAGCAAAGCATTGAAAATATTTCAATGTGGGAAATATTTAGTGGCATATGTCCTTAAACTGTCAAGCAGAATATCCTCATTATACCGATATCAGTGTCAAGTTCAATGAGTGTCTCATCGAAAAGCATTGCCCGATTGCTAAATTTTGCAATCCAACTGGTACACACTGGTAAGTGTATACGTCGATTTGCTGGTATTTACGCGTATTGCCGGTACTTCATAGACCGAAAGTGGTAGATATTGGTGTTAATACTATATAGAATAACATGCCATATGCCTTTAGGACTATATAATTAGGTCATTTTAAAGTATTCAGTATGTGCATGGCGATTTATTGTAAGCATTTAGGAATAGATTCGAGTACCGATCATCCAGATCGGTACTCGAATCTATTCCTAAATGCTTACATAAATCGCCATGTGCATGCCTTATACTTAAAAATGGTATAATTCTATAGTCCTTTAGGCATATGGTATGTTTTCTATATATGACTTAACACCAATATCTACCACTTCCGGTCTATGAAGTACCGGCAATACGCGTAAATTCCAGCAAATCGACGTATACATTTACCAGTGTGTGGTATATGCTTTGAAGGAGCAGGAATGACATTTTGCCGCAGTTAATTGGATCGTACTTGTTTGCAAAATAAAAATAGATGAATACTTTTTTTATAGATTCCCAGTCTATAAAGAGCGAATTAAACTTAAACTTGGACTGAGCAAAAGGCAATTTAAGATATTCCATTTGGCATTAGGGTACCCTAGTTCCAGCTATAAGATTTTCCGATAATCCTGAAAAATCTCTCGTTTTTCTCTTTGAAGAAGTCTTTGAGTTTGGACTCTGTACTTTTTGGAACGGGAAGCTGTGTTTTGTTTCCTCTATTTGCATAATAACATGCACTTCCCGTGCCTGTACGGTTCGACTGAATGCAGTAAAATCCTTTATCATGGTTGAACACAAACATGTCCGTTTTGATATAATTTCTTAACCCAAGAAAATGTTCAACTTTCTTTAGCACAGCCACGGGATCTTTTTTAAACTCTTCATTTTCTATTATTAGAAACTGACTCAAATTGAAGTATTTTAGCCAATTAAGCATTGGTTCATCGTAGACAGACTGCTTCACAAAGTAGTATTTCTGATTGACGGTTTGATTGTCGCTTTGTAACACAAACGATGAAAAATTTCTTGAAACATAACTTGCATAATGTCTTGGGTTTAGCAGACCTATCATCCTCCGAAACCTGTAGTGAGATAAAGCCCGGGAAAATGGCTCTCGCACCATAAGTATCAATTTTATGTTTTCGTTGAATCGTTTAACCCTTTCTGGAACTTTATTTACGTGAAAGTACTCTCCATGTGCCATAATCGTTACTTGATTAGAGTAACTACATGGCATTCTACTTTTAAACCAAGTTTTTCCTCGTTTGTAATATTTATCCTTGATAAAATATGGCTTTCCAAACCCAGCTGAGAAGTTAGGGTAGACAGTGATGTGAGGATGAAGTCGAAGAAAGTCCATGATCTCTTGAGTACCACTTTTATAGACGCCAATAATAATGCAAGCTGGCAATCGTTTCTCACAAATCTCATTCTCCGGTTTGATAAAACTATGCATATGATGATCAGCTATAGAATCCCTAAGTATGCGCTCTGTATCGCGTCGGGCCTGTATAGAAAATTGGAGTTGATCCTTGGTCTGGTTTGACAAATTACTTGTTGTGATGGACGTTTCATGTGATGTAAATGATTCTGTCTTCGTTGTTATAGATGAAGCAGCTTGTGTATCTTGTGTATTATCATCTCTGGAAACTGTAATGTTAGCAGTTTTCGTAGTTTGTCCTTTATGGAATATAGATGTCAAATTTATCCATTTCTTAAAACTGTCCCGGTTAAGCGTATCTATTTCAAGTCTCCCGTGTATGTTACTGTTCAGTATCTTTATCTTATCACCATTGTCATTGGTGAGTCTTGATGTTAGCCGTTTAAAGGACACATTTTACAAGGAGGAATACAAGTCCACAAATCATAACATGCATGACAAATCTGACGCCCATTTTGGGTGGCTTTCGGAGTACAAGTCGAAGTCAATTGAAGTACGCAGGTTAAATACTCTATTAACCAATACTGGAAAACATTTAAAACCTGAGGAAAAGGGAAATGTTACACAACAGGCTAAAAAAAGTATCCTGGTGTGCTCCATTATTCACACTGGATAGGCGGAAATCGAAAACTTTAATACTATCGACGAACGTATAGCAATCAACAAAGGCGTTAAACAGCAAGAATATAAGAATCTATCATTAGTGTGATGGTGGGATAGAAAAATCCGTCCGATGATCATGGATTGGCATCACAAGGCTTGCGGAGTGATGACAAACGGTGATCACGAGGGTTGGATTTTTCTATCTCATCCTCACACGAATAAGGGATTATTATTCTTGCTAACCACTTGATACCTCATTTATATTGGAAAAAAACTTGTAAAAGCCTTCCAGAAAATCCTGCAACATGGTGACGTCATTTTAACATTACAATGACCTCACGCATTTTAAGTAAGATCTCTTTATAACTTTTCTTCATTTAACTTTTATTTTCACAATTCTTGCCAAAATCGCTTTTAGACATCTCAAATTCCCAATAGATATCTTAAAAATCTACTGAAACCATGATTCGCTCAGACCCCATGCGAAGAATAAAATTGCAATAAAATCAAATCATTATTATTTACTTTTATTATTAATGTTCCTCTTATTGCTTTTCGCCTATTTAATGATTTAGATAAAATTTGTTGTTGAAAATCTCCATCGAGGAATATATTGAAATAATAAAGTATGTAGTTCGGCTGCTAGACAGTTAGGCTGGGCCCCAGGGGGGGGGGGGGTGTACTCTGATATTTTCATACATACGTAGGCTCGGACCATTTTTTTGGGGTCAAAATTTTGAATTTCAATATTTTTTTGGGTTTTCAGAAAAATAAATATTTTTTGGGGTGTGAAGATTTTGTGGATATTTATTTTGGGTCATCACAAAATTGGACTATATTTAGGGGTCATTTCTATGCATTTTAAGGTCTTTTCTTGAGGTCAAGGTACAGAATGGGGGATATTTTTTGGGGTTTCTAAAATCTCAAATATTTTTTTGGGGTGTTTGAAATTCCTGATATTTTTTTTGGGTGAAGGGTAGATGCTGGGTCCGACCCTACGTATGCAGAAAGATTGAGAGTACCCCCCCCCCCCCCCCTGGGGGCTGGGCAGGGCTTTCAGACCCGTCCTTATTCCAAAACCCTCATTTTCTTTATGTACTCGCTATTCTAACACACCTCGCCTATATAGTCAATGGTTAAACTCAGTGATTTATTGGTTGATAAATCACTGCACGGACTGGGCACGGACCAATGTGACGTCATTCAGTTGCTTGTTTGATTTTCATGACGTCATCTATCATAATAGATGGCGTAACGTCGTTTCCACAACTACTTGACGTTCAAAATGTACGTAGAAATACTCGTTTCAGTCTTAACAAGAGTTGCAGGAAATTCTGACAGTCTGTTCAAGATGGTGGAATCGTTATAGACTATGAAGGATTCTTTCATATTTTTTTATCTTTTTGTGTGTTAGAATCGAAATAAATTCGCGCTGACAGTGATTTGTTGCTTAATATATCACTGTCTGTCGGTCACTCGTAAGTGGATAAATCATTCGCGCTTTGCGCTCATGATTTATTCACTTTAACGACTGACCTCCAGCCAGTGATATATTAAGCAACAAATCCCTGCGAGTGCGAATCTATTTCTTAATTATTCCAATGCTGTTTCGAGACAGCTGCACTGATTGGACAATGATAAACATAGCCAATGAGTAACCGTTTTTATCAGTCACCCCTAATATTAACTGAATTGTTTTAACATAACCTAATTAACGTTTCCTATCTCACGGCATGTAACCTTTATCAGGTCATGATGACGTTGCACTTTTTGAATGGTGTCGCTAATGACGCTGAATCAACACAAACATCGAAAATTACGTCATAATCGCTAGTTTGAAGAGTGAAACAATGGGTAAACTGATAAATAAAATACCAGGTTCGCGTCTTTTGATATCAAGTTTACCACGCTCGGCTTTGAGAACGCATGTTGAATCGCTCGGCAAGCCTCGCGATGTCAACAAGCGTTCTAAAAGCCTTGCCTTGTAAACTTGATATCAAAAGACACTCACCTAGTAATCCCTATTTATTGAGCATTTTGAGAAGGTTCCCGCATTAGGAAACTGGAAAGAAGGTATACCTGGAAAAACATTTCTTTTAGTTGGAATGATTCAGGACTTTTGGCAGTTTCTTTGTGAATTCTTATCGATGCGAGCCGAAAAAATCTCATAGGTAATTTGACTTAAGGGGCCTTCTTAACTCTGAACAACGTCCTGTACTAACGGAAACATCGCGGTATTTATCGCACTAGACTGTTACACTGACCTGATCAACATGCGCATCGAACTAGTTGAGCCCGAGGGCCTAGTGTTGGTCTATGCCTTCTTTGAGTACGCAGGCAGCCAAGGCTCAGAAGAGAATGAAAGTATGCTCAGCCTCATCTCACTGATAATCATATAAATGCTTATTAATTTATGTATTATTCACGTAAACAAGCAGCTTGTATGTACATATAAATTCCCCATTTAGTCATCAATTTAAAACATATTAGTTTGATATTGTACATATACGTTAGTAAGTAATGGTGCAAATATCAGGAATCGATACAATCAAGTACCACACCTGACCAAGGATACCAATGGGAAAGTGGCAAACTCACAGTTAGACACCACATACGAGAGCCAAGAGGTCAGCCCTTTCCCAGCAGGTGACCACAAGGCACATATAAACAGACGCGCACAAAGGCATAGCAAACACAAGACAGAAAAAAAAACATAAAGACCCACAAAAGAAATACCGCCTTGGAACGGTCAGTAAAATATTTTACTGGAGGGCTTAAACCGTTTTCACGGCGCCAGCCTCACCCTTAATTCAGATGTGGATTAAGATACATAGATATTTGGATGAAAGACCCCTAACTTATAAATGCATCATATCCCAGAACATATAAATCAAGATATAACAAGGAGATAAAGCAAAGATAAGGACTCAGCAGTAAATAAAACTGAATACCGGAGCAAAAGAAATCAAACAGGTAAACCCTGGTAAAACCAAAAGTAACTTTACACTTTGAACTACCGAATATATATATCTTTACTGTTTTTGATTTTAACCAAATTTCTTATTGCAATGAGTTGCTGGTACCCGCTCTAACCTAATTCACGAAAAACGACTTAGGTAAATTAAACTTCTTTTGAGTTATCTGTGCTTTCATTAAAAGCACAAAATCAGCATTTCCAAACAAAATCAAGAGTAAACCTAGGATTTTAACACGCTTTTTAAGGGTCATCGATTGTCCATTAGAAATACTACAAGCATTTTGTCACTGGCGTATAGTGTGTTTTTGACAGCATCTAAAAGTTGGTTCACTTTGATATTATCTCCCTTTGTATTACAAGAATGGTAAACTTTAGTCCCTGCTAAAAGCTTTCTCTCAGATGACATTTGATTTTTTTTTAATCAGCGATGTTTTCGGACTTCTGGCAAGATAATCTGATAAAAATTCCCATCGGTTTGGAAGAAGAACGGCAAACAAGTTTTATGCCAAATTCCATTGAAAGCAATGTTAAATTCACAAAAAGGGGTATGTACGTAATTTGTGTTACCCGAAGGGTGATCCGGGCTGATTTGAACTTTAAGCAACAATTCAATAGCCTGGCTTTCAGACTGGTTCTTTAAAGTATCGCAGTAACATATAAAAAGTGATGCGTTTTGGAAAAGTTTATTTTCCCCCCTTGCAACTTTTATCAGGGTATTGTGTTTGCATTTTTGACAAAAAGAAACATGAAATTCAAGTGTCACGTGAATAATTAATTGAACTTTAATATAACTACAACACATTTAAAATAGCACTCACCAGTACCCTGAAAAGGTATATATAATAACAGTGTAAAGTTACTTTTGGTTTTAAGTATATTTATAATGCAATTACGAGGGATGTTCAAATATGAATGCAAGTAGCTTCATAACTTTCGGCACATATATGCTACGACAAAATGGTATACGCTTCTTTAAAGGACTATATATCACCTTTAAACTATCACCAGACCTAAAGGTAAATGTAGTATTCTTATCGAGTTATAACCCTTTGAATGGGGCTACTCTAGTATACTAACAAACTCAATGCTTCGAACATATAACAGTGATATAGACGAGCGTATAATTCTTTAATAAACAGGTGAAATTTCTTGAATTTTTAAGGAAGTATCTCCAATGTTCTTATAAAAAGAATCTGTGAAAGTTGCGAAAATCCGTCACGTTCTGATTAAATTACATCGAACCGTTTTCACTAAAGTCTCTTTATGTTTGCAAAAAATGGAAAACAAAACAACACCGTTTTCAGTTTTCAGTTGAACTTATCTCTAACAAAATGCACGAAGCAACATTAAAACTAGTTATAACTCAAAGACAATATGCCGATCGCTCATACTGAGTTGTTGCTACAATCTATTGAAGGATAGTGGGTAATTTCTAAACGCTGAAAAGCATTTTTATTAAGTCAATAATGCCTTAAGTGAATGGGGTATAGAATTTATCCTTTTTTTCATATCATTGCGGCTTATTTTAAATTTGAACATAAACTTAAAGATTGGCCACTATATGCAATATTACAATAAAATCACTCACCTGGTCTTGAGGGTTAGACAGATTGAACATAGTTTAATTAATGTAAACACATCATTAACAGGCAGGAAATGCTTGAAAAATGATGTAAAATGTGATAACTCTGTAAATAGAGGACAACGCATTTTGAAAACTCCCTTACGACATATGTAGCATGTTTTCAGCAAAATGCAAAGAAAACGACACAGCGATGTTCATTATTACATCACCAGCAATCCTCAAAATCGGACGTTATTTATAAAATTAATAACACCACAAACCTGCCTGTTTACTCGAGATCGAAACAGGATTATATAAGCAACTTTGTGAATGTAACTTAAACTTGCATTTAAAACTTGGCGCCATTTTGTCTAAAACTTACAAAGATATTACACCATATCCGCACATGTACCAAAACGTGTATTGCAATTTGCTTCATAAAAACTTCAGTATACAGGAGAGGCCTTTATATAAGCGTCTGTAAGTTACTAACTTGAGAAATATAGTGAGTGTTTCTTTATGTTTGGTGCCATTTTAAAGGTGGCAAATATTTCTTTCCAGAAAGGTGTGACATTATACAATTATTGACTTCAATGAGGTAGACATAAGGATTTATCTACCGGAAAAAGTGATAATTCAACGAGGCCGATAGGCCGAGGTGAATATCACTTTTAAGGGTAGATAAATCCTTGTGTCTACCGAAATTGAAGTCAATAAATGTTTTGTTATATGACTTTTCATTTAAGAATGAAAATTTTGCTACTTTCACTTTTGTTGCTAAAGACATGTTCAACCTTCAATCTAAGACATCTAAGGACTTTCTCATAAGGTTTAGCAACTGTTATTAAAATATTTTAATGTAGTATTTTGGATTTTCAAATATATATTAATTCTCTTAATGGGGAATATAAAATGTTATCATAAAACTTGGTTTACAGTTTGTTTATTCAAACAAAGATAACTAAGCAAACAAAACAAAACTGTTGTAAAAAATCATGAAAGTCTTTAATTTACCTGTTTAAGGTGAAACCGCAAATCATGTCAATTTCATGCAGCACATGCTAGTTTTACACTCATCATGCTATTTTAGCAATATTGCAGAAGTGTCAAAAATATTAACTTCTGGAAACTGGTTCTGGCTGGTTTTCATACAATATTAACTTTTGGACTGGCTTAGACCAGTTTCCAGGTAGACATTGACATTTATGAAGACAAATTTGGCCAATCAGGAGACAGGATTCTCTCCAGTCATATAACAATTTATCTTAGCACATATATGAAGAGAGTTATGACGCTACTTGCATTCATATTTGAACATCCCTCTACGCTTGTCCTTTCTCTTTCCTGTGACATGAAGGATTGCAACGCAACATTGTAGCCAACTATATACACCATGTAATTTCAATACAGGGCGTTTAATTAAAAATGCAGTTTTTGCCATCCTCTTGAGGATGATGGCAAAGTTTATGATTGACTTATTTTCGACCTGTATGGTAGCATTCCCTTCCGCTGAATCATTCAAGAAGGATTGTTGTCAGTTACAAGCAAAAGTATGTGCACGAAGTACTTACTATCTGCTTGTTCAAGCTTGCCGAGAGAAAAAAATGTGCTTAGGTGAACTGACCGTCCCGCCATGACCATAGCTGTTGACTTGGGACGTCAAGCAACAAAACAAAACAAATGTATTGTAGCACCGGCTAAATGATGTAGCATGCGATCTGTGAAAAGTACCTGTGTGTGTTGTCTCATGGTGCCACAAAATTAAAATGGCACAGAGATGGCTGTGTCATTTAATAAGCTAATCACTTTCCAGGGGCGGTTCCAGGATTTGGAAAAGGGGGTTCATATGTATAAAGGTACGGGGTTCGCTTTGCTGATTTTGTCTCATTTTTCTTAAATATCCTATGAATATGAAATGATTTAGTTTCACTGAAACCAAATTATTTCTTTTTATAGGATATAAAAAACGAGGGGCAGGAAGGGGGGTTCGAGCGACCCCACTGAACCCCCTCTGGATTCGCCACTGCTTTCCTAAGAGGCAGCTCTCAAATGGCTTCTAGTATTTTCAAACAATATTAAATTAAGAGATAAAAGATGGCAGGCTTTTTGGCAAAGCTTATACTTGGTTTTGTTAGTTTACATTTTACAGAAAATGAATAGCAAAGGCACTGATCAGTTTGCGTGGGTCCCCCAGGGGTTTTGGGAATCTGAAGAGAATGGTTATTTATTTTCAGGGACCTGGGGAGCACTGGTAATTAGTTTAGGGGAGCTAGGGAGAGAGCTCATAGTTTCGGAGATTTAGGGAGCCCAATTGTCGCACAGGAAGCTCGTTAGCACGAACAAACCTGTCGCCTTTCACTCGGTGCACATTGGGATTGAGCCGCCATTTTTATTTAAAATAAATTATGCGATCAGTGCTTGCATGACTCTGGGATTTAAATCCAGAATATATTGTCAAAATTTAACTTTTTGCTATTTTTAACAATAAATACTGTCACTACAGCAGTGCGAGAATTGAACGGGACTAGCCAAATATCGCTAGTTACCCATGATGCAAAGGGCGAAATGCGAGAGATCTAGATGAGGTATCGTCAGGTCTCGCGAGAATGAGGAAGCCCTGCCAAAAAGCAAAAAAAAAAATAAGTAAAAGCCTCCATTTTGTTTGATTTGTTCTTCTGCGTCTGGGGAGCGGGCCCCCCAGACCCCCCCTTGTAAATTATAAATGTATTTATTTTCGTACTAACATGCTCATCCAGATTGATCTGAGAGAGAAATATGCCAATCAAAGTTTCCTTATTCAAAATGTTGATTTTTGGTTTGGTAATAAAATACTTTTGGGCGCCCCAGATTGCACCAGATCACACCATTTCCGGGGGAACCTACCCCCAGACCCCCTAGCAACAGTGTGACTACACAATGTTACGGGGCCACCTACATAGCTGCTATGTTATTATCTTTTTAGGTAATAAGCCCTTTTTAAAGGAATTTTTGAAGAATGCTTATCAGATATATACTTACTTGATTAACTGAAGTTAAACAAGCGTATAGGCACTAATAGCAATTGTAGAAAAGAGTTTTTATCGTTAAATGCTTTCACTAAAGTGTCTAGAAAAATCTAGTTTAAGCGGTTGGAAAAAATCAGCCCCTTTTCCCAAAAAGAAAACCGAATGGTATGTCTCTAAACCTCCAAGCCTATTCTACCAGGTATAGCAACACCATTTTAAGGATGGCCTCATACTTTGAGCCATATGTAATGCATTTCATTGAAACTAATTATGTGTCATGCATTCCATGGCAAAGACCTGTCTTTACATGTACAAGACAAACTATTTAGTAATCATTAAGTCATGCGCTCTGGTATGGCTTCATAGTTTTTAAGTATGTGATTTTAATCCTACGGAAAGATAAATACATTTTAGGGAGAATTGGCTTATATTTTTTGGGGGTTGGGGAGAAGCTGAACTATTTTTAGGAATTTGGGGAGCGAAGGCAAATACTTTTAGGGAGACGAGGAAATTATTTGCAGGGAGACGGGGAGATCAATACATTATTTTCAGGGATCAAAGGAGCAAAGACCCCTCCCCCGGGGGCCTCATTGCTAATAAGGGTTGGCTGGTATGCGCCTTTGTTGCTCGCATGCAACCCGGTCAGGCTACAGCCACTTTTGACCTTTTGGACTTAAACTTTACCACGACAAATACACATTTACAATAAATTTCCTTTTAAAAGGAAATGCTTGACCAGTTGAGGTACAGTATATGGATGTGTTGTTTATGAATTGGAGTGTAATAGTTGCAAAAGATAAGTAAAAAAATCAGCGATATGATAAACATTTATATTCAAAGTACCTTACAATGATTTTGAGTAGATTTTACAAGTCACAGGTTAAAACTATCTATCTCCCCATAGAAAATGTCTCTGGAATAACAGTGGTATAACAGTGTTTTTCACTGGTATTCCAGTGATTTTTGTCAAAATTACTGTTATTTCACTGAAGGCCATTGGAATTTAAAATAACACTATTATTTCACTGTTATTTAAATGGTATTCCAATGAAATACCACTGAATTTACCGCCGGTATGGTTTCAATGGTATTCCAATAAAAAATAACACTGGTATGTTTTCACATTTATACCAATGGAAATACCAGTGGCTTAATTTTCCACTGGAATCGTTTCACTGTTTTTCCACTGTTTTGTTGTGTGTCTGTAGTAAATGGTATTTTTATCATATTGTGTTTGAAATAAAAATGGAGCTGTGTATACATGTACATCGATATGTTTTATCTGTGAACGTACACAGTCACATGTTTAATACCCTGGCTATACAATGAACTAGATGTAGTATACAGGTAGATGCAATACAAGTAAGAAATGTGGGTCCTTAGGCAAGTGGCTATCAGATCCATGAGCAATGATTCACAGATTGAACTGCCAGTCACTGGTTAATAAAAAAAGACTCCTGTTGGTTGTTATGTCTATTGACTTAGCCTTAGTCAACCAGCCCTTCCTGTAAACCAGAAGTAACACATGTATAATAAGACCCTTTTCCGTCGTCTTGAATTCACACATAGACAGCATGACCTCTGTTACATAATAAGTTGACAGGCAAGAAAAAAAATCAAAGGATAAAAATAAACCCTTTGACTTGTTTATAAGAAAGTGTACCAATGAAGTGTCGTTTTGTGTGTTTCAACAGAATAAATTGGAAAATATTTTTTAGGAGTTTGGAATACTTAAATACCGTAAATGGATTACATGATTATGTTGAGCATGCTTAGATTGATGAGTTCATGCCCCTTTGTTGAATGAAGACAGAGTTATTCAAGATTTTGATCATATGATGGCATCCCTTGCAATGGTGATAATATGATTATGAGGTAATGGTGATAATTTGTCAGAGGGCTGATGCTGACAGTATGTTCTAAGGTCGAGAACCCGTGTATACATGTATCTACGTATTGTAACCAAGTAAGGTATCCCGAAAATATATGACACTGACATTTTTTATTATTTATCGCACAACATACACAAATTTGCTTGTTTGGATATTAAGACAATACCTTTCGCTGTAAAATACTGCTAAGTTTGTCTTCCTAGAGCGTAACAGTAAGCTAATATCATTGTCGAATTTTGAGTCGTAAACACACCGGATATAATTTTTGTAACATATCAGCCATCTTCGATACAGACAGTAACGTGTATTGACAGACGATATCGAAGCAGAGAATAGAGTAAAATAATGTACAGCGATAGGATAATACTCTTCATCAGCGCCGTAAATAACGTCTGGTTGCATGTTTCATAATCACTTCAAGCCATGCTGGGAACCAACTTGTGTAACACACGCTGCGTAAAACTTTAAAAGCAGACGAATATCTAATGGATGGAAAATACAATTGAGGCATCTAAATATATGCATAAGCAGTGATTTTTAGACCTGGAAGAATTATATTATGTCACCAGGCCAGATATCAGAGTACAGTCAGTGTCACATGAGCACTTAAAATGGATAAAGTAGGGACTGATAGTAATATTGGCTTATATAAAAGTAAGCTCACTTGGCACAAACAACAACAACAACATGCCCAACTGACAGAAAAATCGTTTTTTTTAATTCCTGAACTTTTTTTACAGAGGGATCTTAATTATGTAATTGTCCAATGTTCCAGAGAAGTAAAGAAAGGAGGCAAAGAGCAGGAATAGATAAAATCAAGTACCCATCAGTACCACACCTGACCAAGGAAGCAACATGGGACAGTAACAAAAACGCAATAAAAACATTTGCTCATTTCTATAGAACTTGTGATTTTCCAGGGGTTTGGGTCAACAACCCTTCTTGAATCAGGGGGGGGATGAGAACGATCATACAATTTTCCATGATCAAGCTCCACAAAAGTTTATTGGACTTGGCAGGGATCGAACTTGCGACCCCTGGATCTGCAGTCAGACTCCATAGAACCTACTGTGCTACGACAGTGATATATATAGGTCACTGGCTACGGGGCCTGGAAAGTGTGATTGTGTTATTTCCTGATCATACTTTTTAAATAGTTGAAGAACAGTTCAAAAACAAGAAGTTTTTAAACAATTCAAGAACAGTCTAAATATGATAGAACTGTTCAAGAATGCTTGTAATTTTAAAAGATGGGCAATTTAACACTTCTTAAAATGTACTTGAACTGTTCTTAAACACTTTTTTGAATTGAAAATGAGTTTACATCTTTAGTTCTTGAACATTGTTCTTGAACTGTGAAAGAATATTTCTCAACCTGTTCATAAAAATCTCTGGGGTTATGTTACCAAATAATTTTTTGTCAAAAATGTTTATACAGGTTGATAATTAATTAATTGCATATATACATTTTGCATTTCTTTGAGTAAGTTATTTTGAGTATTGAATACCCCTTATTGTGTTTTTGTAGTGTGCCCTCATAAAATGATGAATAAGAAGAATGAATTAGTGAGTGTGCATTCAGTGTTATCTCCAGGTATAACTTTATGATATTATCAGTGGTTTTACCAGTGGTTTCCAGTGGTATACCAATGGTACATCAGTGGTTTCCAGTGGTATTACCAGTGGTTTCCAGTGGTATATCAGTGGTTACCAGTGGTATTAACAGTGGTTTCCGTTGATATACCAGTGGTTTCCAGTGCTAAAATTTGGTGTTATTACAAGTGGTATACCAGTGGTTTCCAGTGGTATTTCCAGTGGTTTCCAGTGGATATCAGGGGTAAAATTTGGTGGTACTACCACTGTTCTCCACTGTTATAACAATGGAAATCACTGGTATTACCAGTGTTTTACCACTGATATCCACTGTTTTACCAGTGGTAATAACACCAAATTTTACCACTGACTACCACTGGTATACCACTGATAATACTACTGGTATGCCACTGGTAAATCCAGAGTCATTTTCTATTGGGAACTATCTTTTGATAATGGCATGATCAAATTTTGATCATTACGCCAGGGAGTGCGAATTTGGAATTTTGAAGGGAAAAAATTATTTTGGTTGTGTTTTAACTAAATGAGGAGTGCCTCAAACTGCTCAGTAGTCTGGGAATTGACCAATGAATGAGAAAGGCTATTCCACTGTGGAATAGTTCGGGAAAAATGAGTTCTTCAGGGCATCACTGTATGTCTGGTATCTTCAATATTGGGCACTGTGTGATGCCCTGGTAGGTTTCAAACTGTGAGCAGAGGTCAGGTACTTGTCTTTTTCTATAGACACAGCACCAGAATGTATTTTATGAAATAGAAGCATGGAGGACCCATCCCTACAGGCCCCAAGAGATGGTAACTCAAGCTCGTCAAGCATCTACTCGACACTACATGTGTTTCGCCATCTCCTGCAGGTCCAGCAGGCAGCTGTCCTCTGAACTTTCTCTAACTGATTAATCTGAAGTTTTGGGTAAGGGCTCCAAATGGGTGCTGCATACTCTAGTTTAGGCTGAACCAAAGTTTTGTATGCAACTTCCTTTGTACTCTTAGGTGCAAAGGCCAAGTTCCTGCGAAGGAAACAAAGTGTTTTAGTTGTTTGGGGGAAATTTCTGAATGTATTGACCCCAATCCATATCATCAGAGATAGTTATACCAAGGTATTTTGCTGACTGGACGTTTTCCAAGGTTTGGTTGTGACAGGAATAGTCAAAGAGTATGTTAGTGATGCTGATGAGTGACATTTGGCCACATTGAATTTCATTTGCCAATCGGCTTCCCATTGTCCTGAGCTAGTGAGGTCTTCTTGTAGGGTTAAACAGTCCTGAAAAGAATATATGTTCCTATACAGGACACAGTCATTCATGAACAGGCAAACAGAAGACCTGATGTTATCAGGCAAGTCATTTATAAAAATAAGGAACAGGATTGGTCCTAAAACCGACCCATGGGGTACATCGGACAACACTTGGACTGGATCTGAAATTTGATCATCTTAAACTACTTGTTGTGTGCGCCCAGAGAGCCACGAGTTGGTCCACTTGAGGGTGGACCCTCTTATCCCAATTTAATAATCCAATTTATGTAATAGCCTCCTGTGTGGCACCTTATCAAAGACCTTTGCGAAATCCATAAAGATCAAATCTGTCTGTTTGTGTCCACGATTAACAGCCCTATCCAGGTTGCTGATGATGTCGTGCACAAACTGGACCAACTGGGTTTTGCAAGACCTCTGACTTCAGAAACCATGCTGACCGTCAGCAAATCCTATCTTTGGCTAAGTGTTTGTCGACATTACTGAATAATATATGCTCTTGGGTTTTTGCAGCAGATGCATGTGAGCGACACCGTTCTATAGTTAGCAGCATCATATTTTTTCACTTTTTTAAAGATCAGAGAAACATTTGCTTGGCGCAACTCATCTGGTACATCGCCCCAGGCTAAAGACTCATTAAAGATAAGTGCCAGTATCATTGGAGGGATCGCTTTGCTGCACTCTTTTAGCACTCTGCCATTCAGACCATCCGGGCCCGTGAGGAGCTTTATGAACATTTAGTCCACCCAACAGCTTGGCGACCCCTTTTGGGTCAACTGTTATGACCCCCATGGCGGAGAACAGACTTGACCCCTTTTGAGGGCAAGACAAAGTCGCGTTCGCGTTTGAAGGCTGATTGGCATTGCCTATTTCAAATGTCAGCTTTTTCCCTTGCATCTGTCTAAGGAATTCCGTTTTCTCTGAGTGATGTTATCACAAACGCGTCTTTTTAAGAGATTTGTTAAATGACCAAAACGTTTTAATCTTTTCAGGCTTAGGAGTGTCGGGATCTGAGCTGTCGTTCTCAAGCGTAAATATATTGAAAACATATTTCCAATAGGCATCTCTCAATGCCTTCTGAACATGTGCTGTGAACCACTTGTAATGAAACTTGACATCAGGGTCCTTGGATTTACGAGCACGAAGGTAAAGCTGGTTTCTGTTCTTTATAGTCGTTTGATGGTTACATCGATCCATGGCACAGAGTATTTTGTTTTGGTCATTTTCGATGGGATAAACCTTTCTACAGCCTCTACAAAGCCTGTTTTGAATTGCCCCACATGTCATTGACTAACGTGTGACTGTTGTCTTCAGATAGGTACACATCCTAAAATTGGGTCAAGTGGTCTTTGAGGTCAGTCATATCTGCATGATTATAGAGATGGATTTTGCGTGATGTCTGTTTTATCCTTTTAGCCTTAATGTCATACTCAACATTAACAATGTCGTGATCAGCTTTGCCGTCAGGTGAACCCCCTTGACTCTTTTCACAGGGGATAGGACATTAGGAAAGAGCAGATCAATAGTTTTATCAGTGCACATTGGTATATTTACGACTTGAGTAAGACAGTGCTCTCCTATAATATCCAAAAGTTGTTAGTGAGTCTGTTTTGTACTCCATGAGGTACTTGCATGTGACTTCACTCTATATCACCGCAATTAAAATCTCCTCCAACCAGAACATGTGCATTTCTGTTAGACACAATCCGAGATAAGGATGAATTAAACTCCTCAAGATAGTCAATATCAATCTTATCAGGGGCCCATAAAAAGAACCAAGGTATAATGTTCTTAAAAGGGTATCCTTTGGAAGCAAAGACTGCAACAAAGAACTGAAACTAGAGTGTGTATATTTCCTGGGCCAGACTAGCTAGTTTCTGCCATTTAGGCTTCATCAGTGACCCTCTAATAGTTTCAAAGTTCCACAATGAAACCCATGGTCCCAACGGACAAGAAAATAAAATCTACACTATAGTGAGGGGCAGGGAGACGTTCTACCGCCGCCACACAGTCCCAGTCACCAGCTGTAGTGAAGTCAAATGTTCTTAAAAGGATATCCTTTGGAAGCAAAGACTGCAACAATGTCCTACATCGAATAATGATCATCTTACACCAGACTATTTCACAGTTGGTGTCCAGTTCCGGAGTTTCTGTACAGAGCAAGTCACACTTAAAAGCACCGGAATCACTGTTCTGTCTTTCCGAACTGCATCCAACGAGTCAGGGAAAATTTCTGAGTTTTTGATATCAGGGGTTAACCAGGACTCATTCCCCAAGATAGTGGCTGGTTTTGTCGAGTCCATAATTTAATGAAGTTCAGCCTTCTTGTTCTTTATTGACCGACAATTCATTACCAAAATTCTGAAGGGATGATTTAAGGGAGCCTTGGTTGCCTCCCCTTTAAGTAAATAACTGTAAGAAAATAAGAGGGCAAAGATCAGGAATCGATACAATCAAGTAACACATCTGAGCCAGGACACAGCATGACAAAGTGTCAAAAACACAATAGAATACAATAATACAAAAATCACATACAAGAGCCATGAAACCAGCCATTTCCTAGCAGGAGACCACAAGGCTGCAGTGAACAGACGAGAAAGCATTACAAACACAAAGCAAAAATAACAAAAATGATCCACAAAAGAATCACCGCCTTGGAACAGCCAGTAAAAAAATGTTTTTACTGGAGGACATGTTATTGATCTTGATTCCAAGTGTAATGTCTCAACAACTCTAAGTTAATACATGTTTAATAGATCAAGAGTAACATAACAATACTGATGTAACTAAGCAACTACGTTAATAACTAAATTTCTCCCCTTTTATAAAAATCAGGAGTCTGCTGTGTATTTCAATATCTAACTTAATTCATATAGATAAGACATTTAATATGTATGTAATGTTAGAAATGCAAGTTGATAATCTGCCATAAGATAATTTGTATTAATACTTTAGAAAAGTGCACATATCATGACTATCATCTCCAATCTTATTATAATGGCAGATAGTATATGAACTTGATAGTCTTATTGATCAATATCTCTTGCGTCGCACTGCGCCTTTCATTTTGGTGATGATATTCCTTCTATCAATTTCTTCATCTTTTTGCAGACACTTTTTGAGATATCTCATTGTCCTTTTACCATTGTTCTGACATGTAGATTGCTCTGTTGTCTGTATGTCTTTTGTTCCAACGGTTCGTACATGTAAATATTGTTTCCAGTCATTCTGTCGCTGTTGATTGATTTCTTCTTTGGTATAAAGTGGTCATTGGGTTTCGTTTTCAACATTCTATACTCATCTAACTCACAATTAGGATCCTCCTGATAAGGCAAAATTCTTGCTAGTCATGCTATCTCCTTTCCTCCATCGATTATTATGGCATCCGTTTTGTCTTGCACGCTGGTTATCCTTAAAGAACGAAATTCTCTCTCTATTTCTTATAACCATTCTGCCCAGTATATTCCTCTAGAATGCTTTTGTTCTGCTTCCTAAAAAGGTAAAATGTTCAAATCTCTAGAATGCCTAACAAATCTTATTCTATCAGTTCTGCTCATTTTCACTTTTATAATGGCAATATAGTGCTGATCAAATCTCTTTTTGCTTGTTTCTGTCTCTAATCTGACATTATAGCTACATGTACTTACTTATCTCTCTCTTTACTTTCCTGTCTTCTTCATATTCTTTCGCTTTCTTCTTAATTCCTCTGCATCTGGAACTCTGCCTTTATAAAATCTATTCTTCTAGTATGTCTCAGCCAACATTCTATCACCACTCTCTTTTCTTTTACCCCGTCGCCAATGTAATGTCACAACAACTCTAAGTTAATACATGTTTAATAGATCAAGAGTAACATAACTATACTGATGTATCTAAGCAACGACGTTAATAAAGTAACGTCATAATGGCGTTGACTGGTTCTAATAGCATAGAGTTGGATACTACAACAAGTCCATTGCATGCGTGAAGATGATAAAGTAACATTCATTTAAGAAGATTTTAAGGTAAATAATTCATATATGAGCTGCGTTGCAAGAAATTTTGTTTTCTGGATTTCAGACTGATTAAGTGGATATATTGTTGTGTATATATAGTGAAATCACTGACAATGATTTTGATTGCAGTTAAAGCTGTAATGATTTGCTTATTTGTATGCAAAAAACGGGGTTACTCATGACTCAACTCATAATATATGTAAATTGAAGCTTTATTAAGAATGAACTTCAATATTGTGCAAAATGTGGTCTTAATTATTTATTCTGTGATGTTGACTTCATGACAAAATAGTAGCTTGCAGTAAAAAAAACTGGAAAAGGTGTCCTGAGTAAAATGTCCCATGACAAATAATGAAAATATGTATCATGCATTATAAATATTTACTAACAGGTACAGCATGGGAAGGTTTTAGTGTCTATTTGTAAATTATGTTATTAATAAGGCTCTAGCGTCCTGTGCAAGCACCAGGATGCTGGCAAGCTACCAAAATGACGGTACGACGTTGTTTATTATAACAGTGATACTTCTGAAATATTGCGCCAGCTATAAACTTGGCATGCCATTCACATTGATTATATCATGCAGGTTTGTTTGCAGATCCTATTATTTGCTACTATATTATTGTACTGTTGATATATGCTTTCTTTTTTTCGAAATAGATATTGTTTAAACTAAATTGAAAAAAATTTGCTTTGTTTTTTTTGTTATTAGTGACTTAGTGCATGATGAGATTATAAGGCTTTTTTACCTGCTAACAATATGTGGAATTCTTGTTGAAATGTGTGATGCCATGAAATTGAAATTTGCAGTTTGACAGGTAATTCGAATTTATTTCTGAGTTGAGAGACATGGACTGATTATTCTGAATGTGTTTACCAAAGTTTGTGTGTGATTGTTTGTTTACCGTGGCATAAGTCTATTTCACGGTCACTAGCAACATCAAAATCCACTGCTCTTGAAAGACTTATCAATGTGCAAGATGGTGCTTCTTTTGTGGATCTTTTTTGTTATTTATGTTTCGTGTTTGTCGTGCTTTTCTGTCTGTTCATGCAGCCTTGTGGGAACCTGCGGGGAAAGGACTGACCTATTTGGTATTTTCGTCTGTTCCAACAAATTTTGCCATCTGAATGTGGTTTACAAATGTATGAAGTTTTGTTGAAATATCTTTAATGGTTATCAAGATATAGAGCGGACACGTAATAGCATTGCAAATGATCAAAGGGAAATGACTCCAAAAATATCCAAAGTAGAGTTATGGTTCTTGTACATGACACATTGTCTCATTGTGCTGTAAAGTGTATGAAGTTTCGACCAAATAGGTTTATCAGTGTTCAACTTACAGAGCGTACACAAAATTGCATTCAGTTATGTTACAAGGTAAATAATTTGAAAAATGAACATGCACTAGCTATGCTTCATGTGCATGACATGTCGCCTGACGGTGCTTTAAAAATGTATGAAGTTTCGTTCTAATACCTCTTACATTTATACTGACGTCATTTGCTACTGCAAAATGACCTCAATCATGGCGTAAGACGGTGTAACGTCATTTTTAAGCCTGAAAGGCGTTACAAATACAAGAAAACGTGTACGACACAGTCCAACTATTGGCAGGAATTCTTCAGTGCAATGGCGGAAAGTTGGAAGGAAACTACAAGGGCACCGTGAACTAATTATTTCTCCCATAGACCCCAATGGTGAACCCCTAGAAATCGACAGTTTATTCTGCATCTCGCAATACATTTGGGTCATCACCATATGCCTTGAATTCAAGCCAAACCATGAATAAGGGGAATAAGAAATACATTTAAAACATACATTTACGCGCTTTTTTTCAACTGTTGCATGTTGATTAATGGCTGCCATATTTTTGGAAAACCCGTCCCAGTTCCTATTAGAAATCACTTTTTTTTACTTTTTGCTCTAAAAAACAAAATACAAATGCATCTGGTAGTAAACTATGTACCAATTTGAAGAAAATTAATTTTTGCATCTGCTTTTTTTACTTTAGCCTCATCATCCAATCAGATGCATCCATTTGCCAGATAATAGCCTCGGAGTTCCTCTCAGCTTTTGACTCCTGGGATATGTTGATATAATTAGTTCCCTGTCCCCACAAATGCGTTTTCGTCGTTTATTGTGTGTTTGAATCGAATTAGATCAGGTCTAATGCGTATATTGTTAGTAATAATTCACTATTTGGAGGTCAGTTGTGCGAAGATAAATCACTCGTGCTGCGCTCTGGTGATTTGATCTGCTTTACAAATGACCTCCAAACAGTGAATTACATGTACTCAACAATTCACTGCTTCTTTTTCCATTTATTGGACCAGGATCATCTAAGAACGTAATTGGTCCAGCGGGACATGAGCATGACGTGACGTATTAAAACAATGTCCCAGAACAGTCAATAAAACCATAAAACTATTTAGAGGTACGATGCATATGGTAGCTGGTCATGGTTTAGGCTGGGCCTAGCCTGGTGTACAGGCAGGCACGGAAGCCATCCATGGTGGGCGCTGTTCTGGGGCAGAAGGAGTTGTGATATACCTCATGCGCAGTGTGTTCCAGTTTAAATCCTGTGTGGCTTCTTGTGCGGCGGTCACCTGGTTTTAAGTAGGTTGCCTTGTCTATGTCGACTAAACCATGATGTGCTTTGAAGAGGAGGCTGAGTCTGTAGATCTGGCGTCTGTCCTGCAGGCTTTCCCAACCAAGCTCGTTGATCCCTCTGTGACGCATCCTGGTGTACGGGTTGTATACATAGCCATTGTACACATAACGAGCTGCCCTGCGTTGAACTTGTTCGAGTGCCTGTATATCAGCTTGCCGATAACAGGGCCACCAATCCATCTCCTTTATCGCATATACCAGTTGGATTAAACTTTCTGTTTCCTCGGAGAGCAAAATTTAGAAATCGGGCAATGCTATTCGATGAGACACTCATTAAACTTTTCGACACTGATATTGGTTCAAAGAGGATTTTCTGCTTTACAGTTCAAACTGTTTTGTAATGAAGAAAAAATACATTTTTTCAACTTCAACACATATTCTAGAATCAGTTTATGTGTCAGGGGACACTATTTGAGGTATGTCGAAGGTAAACACCAAGGCCATCGAATAGCATTTGCGGATTTCTAAAATTACAATAACGATTTTGCCAAATATATGGCCCCTCTCATTCATAGGAAACGGGTCCCTCTTCTTCACAACAAAGTAGTGATTGTATGCGATGAAGGAGATGGATTGGTGGCCGTGGATAGTGGTCCCACACAGGAGTTGCATACTCCAGGACTTTTCTAACAACAGAAGTATAGGTAGCTGCTTTGACTTGTCTGGAGCAGTGCTTAAAGAGCTGACCTATCTCTTAAACTATAGTACATGTATTGTTCAACTTAATGCAGTTCCAGTCATATGGTAAGCTTAGATCCTGTTCAACCTGCGCTATGGAGTAGTCTGATCAGTGCCTATGCTGTTCCCATATTTAATGCGGAAATACGGATACTAACTTAGACCCTGCTCAACCTGCAACGTAGTATGGTGTAGTCTGATCAGTGCTTACAGTATGTTGATCCCATGTGTCATGCGGACATTCAGCTGGTACATCTATGTTGCGCTAAGATGTGTTCAAAGTGCAGGTAATTATACAGAGGCGCCGGAACCCGGTGCGTTTGGTCACTTCTGTCCGTGCTGCACAGATAGAGTCCGATATCGTGTTCTAGGCGCCGTTATCAGTGGCGGATCCAGGACCACTTATGCTGGGGGTGCTTGATAGATGGACACCGACAGTCAATATATTACAGACACAAATAGCGGAAATCAGTTTCCATATAGAACTGTGTCCCATAGAAGCAAGATACTCTGTTAGCCTATATACCACTCCCCTGAGTATTTGGATTTCTGGTTTCGGAGATTTTTTTTCAATTTATTTTGTTTAAAAAAGCAAATGTCCCCAGCGCGTGATCAATTTGAACCCCAGGTGCGTGGTTGGGTTAACGTATAGAAAACACTAAACACTAAACTTTGCTACATATTAAAAGTATAAGCTGTGGACAGAATATTTTTTTTAAAAAGTTTTTCCCCATTATGATTAAGGACGCTATTAAAGCCTAATGATCGTCAGTATTTGGTAAATTTTGACCCAAGATGCATGGTTGGCAGAATTTATGGGACTACAAGCTGTGGGTCTGATGGTTTTATGGATTTTTTAGCTGATGACTCCATGGCTAGTATAGACACCAGGAGCATGGATGGCAGGATTTATGTAGGTGACCACAAGACATATCTATAAGCTGTGGGTCTCTCCGTTTCAGAGAAAAAGATTTTAATTTGTTCCCAATATAAGTCTATACATATGCCAGTCAGCCCAAAAATCACATGCAACCTTTCCCCTTCCATACCTGATGATGCTTTATATAAATTTAACTAAAATTAGTCCGCTGATATACTTCTTTGAAAACATAAACGGAAGGTGCCATGACGAACATTGGAACATTGGTACACTAAAACTTCACATGAGTTTTCGTGGTCATGTGAGCTAACAATATTGTTACTCAACTGGGTCCGCATTTAGATTATTTCCCAGTTGATTGGAAGGGAAGGTAGTGAAATAATTCCTAACTGCTCCCATCTAATAGATACAAAATGGCCTAGAGTGGAGCTTTGCCAGTGACTGACAACTGTCCTTCTTTCAATAAGAAGGAATGGGAATGACTGTAGAAAATAGTTCATGACCAATTTCAACATTAGAATAGAGCTGGACGGGAAGAGCGAACTCGTGACAGCCTGATTGCTAGTCAGACCCACATCCCACAGAGTTGACACACACATGCAGGCTCGCACGATATGCAAGACTGGCATCGCTGATAGGATAGTGTCAAAATCTTATGTGCTGGTTCATTTTTAAAGCGTCTTATCGCACGCAATGTTGCCCAGACAAGGCTGAAACTTTGATGACCCGAATCAGAATGCGCATCCGTGTATGTCAGCAAAAATTAAAGACTCCAGCAAGACTACGAACAGGTCATGGAAAGAGCACCGCGGCAAATGTGTGCGGCGATTTTTAAAAAGAAAAAATGTTGTTGGAGAAAAAGCGTCAAAAAGTGCTTATGACTAATTATACCCTCCGATTTTAAAACTATATCCTTTGAACTTTCTCTTTATGGGAAACCTGATTTTGCAGTGTCACGCACGCACAATATGCACAGACTTGCATTGCAGATACGATAAGTATCAAAATCTCGTGTGCTAGGTCAATTTGTTTTGTTTTTGTTTGTTGTTTTTTAAAAAACCCAAAAAAAACCCCGTCTTATCCCATGCAATGTTGCCCAGCGAAGGCTCTCGCTTGGATGACCCAAATCAGAACACGCATCCGCGTATGTCAGCGCATCATGAAGACCCCAGCAAGACTGCTAATAGGTCTTGGAAAGAGCAGTAAGGCAAATGTCTGGGGCAATTTTCAAAAAGAAAAATGCGGTTGGGGAAACACTATTTCTACCGTCCGATTTTGAAACTAAATCCGTTGAAAAAATCATATTATGGGAGATAGCTGCGAGAAAACTTGATTTTGCTGCTAGCGAACAACAAAGACACAGATCAGACTGTGATGATGTCAAAACCAGTGTATTTGTCTGTTGAAATTGTAACAGATAACCCTACCTCAGGCAAAATTTCTATACCACAGCTAGTCTCTGTAGCTGAGCAAAATGGATTGTCCCTTACCTGGTCGCAACCCCAGTATTTATGTTAACATGCTTGTGTATCAACTCTGCATGCTAACTGATGTTATCTGCAGACTTTTAACTATACTAAATTCTATCAAAAATATCTTTTATGTCACGGACCGGTCCGAGTTCATGTATACGTCATAATTTCAAGCAGTTTGAAACCTTATAAAATTTCGGGCCTGGTCTGAGTCCAGACTGTTCAGTGGTGTTACCACCAGTGGTGATTCATGATCAAAGAGACCGACAATTTCAAAACAGACCACGGGTATTCTATCAGGTCGCGCCTGTCGTGTCAGTGGCCATGACGCGTGAAAATATACATTACATCTCGAAGCATATATACAGTATATTGCTTCGAGATTTCATATGAAAAATTGTCACTCCAAATACATAACCGCCCTTTCAGCGGTTTGCAGGAATATCGTTTTCAATAATGAACGCAAAATTTGAGGAAAGCATTTCGCCAGATATCAAGACTTGTTTACAAATTTATACAAAATGTATCAGTTGTTTGGAATAGGCAATTGTTTAGAAATTCTCTTTTCGCACTGACTTGAAGATAAGGCTATCCAAATTTAGAGGTAACTCAGGTTGCCTAGTTACGCAGTCGGTCAGCTGATTTGCTCTCCACTGATTAGTAAAACTTAATTTTATGATTAGGTGTGACAATTAACAGCCGTTTAAATCTTTAGGGTGCTGACTTTAAAACCGGCCTTACATGCTAAAAGGTGCCTACCGTACATTGAGAAGAAAAAAGGTAGGTTAAGATATTTTTACCATGGACTCAGCTGGGGGTGCTGAAGCACCCAAAGCACCCCCCCTAAATCCGCCACTGGTTATGACTACCTATCGTGGCAAGAGTGACGTCACAACTGTCAAACCGCCATCACTGATCAGCTGATTGGTAAGCTCAGGGTCTTTCTAATCTATAGATAGAAACACAGGCCTACCTCACAGGGCCATATTGTTTTGGGGATTTGTTGGGGAAAGAAGTGAAATGATGGTGATCTTACCACTTTATCAATGACGCATCAGCCTCCAAAGACTTTCTACTGGAAATGGCCAAAATTTGGAGAAAGGAAACTTGAGAAAACGTTTATTTTTGGATGATGCATTGAGGGGAAGGGAATAGGTAGGCTTAGGTACCACCCTCACCCACATCATCAGGACATTCAATAGAGTCTGTATTATGAAAAAAAAACCTATATAGCTCTAGCTAGCCTCGGGGAGGCCCTTGGGGAAGGGGGGGGGGGGGAGGGTACATGTAGTGATGTATGCAAAATGTCACATTTCATCCTGGTACACCCTTTGTAAAGGGGAGGGCACTTTGTCAAACAGTGAGGCACCGGATGAAATGCTGCATAATGCGACATTTCATCAGGTCTGCACTGTTTTCTAAGACAAGAAAAGCAATACAATATTCTTTCTAAATCAAATATTGACCCCTCAATATTATATAAATATTACATTCCCTGCGCGGGTGATAGTCGAAAATATCATCCCGAGGAATTGATTATCAACCGAGGCGCAGCCGAGGTTGATAATCATATTTCGAGGGATGATATTTTCGACTGTCACCAAAGCAGGGGATGTAATATTTATTTTATTATACTGAACAGAACATTAGATCCCTTATTTTCTGAAGAACTTCTCTTACTCAATATACCTATCATGGTGAGGGGAGATCCGAAGGGAAAATAATGAACAGCATCTTATCTATATGCTTAAATGAAATTAAATCTTTAACAAAAATGGTTCATCTGAATGCTCGACCTGATCACTGACGTTCCGTTTTACAAATTATGTCATTAAAGCTGATGACGTCAAACTTAATACTGAGCAGCGTCATTTTTAAAGGAGATACTGCACATGAGGCTGTTTTGATGCAAAATAGGAAATTTCGCCTAATCGGCTTAAATTTGGTCTCAACTTGTTCCTTTCGTCCTAACTAAGAAAACGAGTACCCACACTTTATGTTTTGACCATAAACAGCGAAGTTATTTGGAGTTTAAAGTCGCCAAATCATGCATCATGTCCGCCATTGCTGATGAACGTCTACTGACGTGAACGAACCGTACGCGCATCGGCGTTGCGCATCATGTGACTGCCCTGATATTTTATATTATTATACCTCACGTGAATTTCCCATACAAAACTTCCATAGACGAACGACTGATATTTTATAATATCACCCGTTGCTACAGCAACGGCGAATACTGTCACGTGTTTGCCATAGCAGCGGGTGATATTATAAAATATCAGGGCGGTCACATGATGCACAACGCCGATGCGTGTACGGTTCGTTCACGTCAGAAGACGTTCAACAGCTATGGCGGACATGACACATGATTTGGCGACTTTTAACACCAAATAACTTCGTTGTTTATGGTCAGAAACATAAAGTGTGGGTACTCGTTTTCTTAGTTAGGACGAGAGGAACACGTTGAGACCAAATTCGAGCCGATTTGGCGAAATTTTCTAATTTGCAATAAAACCGCATCTTGTACAGTATCTCCATTTAAATGACGCTGCTTGATATTAAGTTTGACGTCATCGACTGCTTATGACGTAATTTGTTGAACCGAGCGTCATGATCAGTTCGAGCATTCAAACTGTTCAAAAGAAACATTTTTGTGAAAGATGTATTTTCATTCATGCAGATCTATAAGAGGCTGTGCATTATTTTCCCTTTGGATCTCCCCTCACCATGGTAGGCCTAAGACAGTGGAAAATAAAGGATCTAATGTTCGGTATAATAAAATAAATATTACCTTCCCTGATATGGTGATAGTCGAAAATATCATCCCTCGAAATATGATTATCAACCTCGGCTGCGCCTCGGTTGATAATCACATTCCTCGGGATGATATTTTCGACTATCACCATATCAGGGAAGGTAATATTTATATAATATCACCCGCTGCTATGGCAAACAAGTGGCAGTATTCGCCATCGCTGTAGCAACGGGTGATATTATAAAATATCAGTCGTTCGTCTATGGAAGTTTTGTATGGGGAATTCACGTGAGGTATAATAAATACAATTGACCATCCTGACTTTATTGTATGCAGCTGGCTTTACATGGAAAATTTTATTGGTGACTGGTCTCTGAAAAGTGTTAACAAGGGCCACGCTGCGAGAAAACCTGTCTCTCGTGTGGGCAAACAACAAAGGCGCTCACCAGCCTGCACATCCCCCAGACTGATCAGCACCTTTGTTATTCATATTTTTGGAAAGTGTCATATAAACATGCCACAAGCAAAATTTCATTTTTTAGCTTGAGTCTCACATTGTTGGAAACCTGGAAGACCGGTTTTGTTGCATCTAGACCCAAATTAAAGTAAAAATTTACAGGTTATCTGTGTCTGAAATGTTGATGGAGTGAAGAATATGAATAAGTGAAAGAATAGAAAGTTTTGCATATTTCGATCTGTTAATTTTTTGAGAAGTTGCACACCATTTTGTAGCTGTATGCAAATTTGAGTAGTCGAGGGCATTATACCAGTAGTGGAGGGTCTAAATATAATCAATATGTGCAGTTGACAACCCTATCACTGGACCAGAACATCCAATATACAGAACTATGCTACAGTATGAAAAGATTGATTAACTTTCAAAATGCTCTGCCCTCAGATTTTGAACTTTTGCACTTTGAAGTACTAATGTTTGAAAGTACAAACGTAAGCATAAATTCCAGAGTATAAACAAAAAGGGAGCGCAGTGGCTCAGTGGTAGAGTGCTTGACTCGAGACCGAAGGGCCGCGGGTTCGAGCCTCACCGGCGTCACTGCGCTGTGGTCCTTGAACAAGACACATTTATCCTAGCTTAGTACTGGTTTAACCCAGGAATAACCGTCCCTATATAACTGAAAGATTGTTGATGGGATGTAAAGAAACAAATCAAATCAAACAAAAATGCCTTTCATCGGTTTATTCAGGAAAAAATCACTTTTTTAGCATAACTCAGGTGCTGTATCGACTTTTGCTTAACTCAACTAAATCTTGTTAAGCTGAGATATACAGCTGGATATATAAGTGACAATAATCAGCGAAGAATGTTTTCAGAAGTACATTATTGACAAAAATTTTGGAATTTTTAACAGCCAGGTTACACTAAACTGGTATATTTTGTGCCCTCGCCAACTGCAACCAACCCATGATGACTCCACTGTTCGAGCATTCTCTCTTAAGCATGTAAGTCAGAATAGAGGGTCTGGATGGAGGGGGGTGGGGGGTCTGGTATTCACTATTCATTAAAAATTTAGCCCATTATTCATCTCATTAAAATTTTGGGTAATTCATTAAAATAAAACTAATTATTCATTAAAAGTAAGAAAGGTGGCAAAGAAATCTGATTATTCACTACCGGTATTTATTAATTTTTTCTTCAATTCATTAAAAAATAGGATTATTCATTATTTTTTAGTCCCTTATTATTCACTATTCATTATTTGTTTTGGCTCGTTATTCACTAATCATTATAACCCAACCAGACCCTCATAAGTGACAATAATCAGAGAAGAATATTTTGAGAAGTAAATTATTGACAGAAATTTTGGCATTTTTAACAGCCAGGTTACACTAAACTGGTATATTTTGTGCCCTCCTCAACTGCAACTAACCCAAGATGACTCCAAAGTTCGAGAACACTCTCTTAAGCATATAAGTCAGAATACAGTGATCAAGCTTTTACGCTTAGCTGGAGTTGTGTATTTAATTATTCATTAGTTCCATATTTGCCGCTATTGATTTTTCTTATAATGACAATGTAACATAAAAGGAGCTAGATATGACTTCTTGCAACTAATGGAAGGAAAAAATCTTCACAAATTGATCTCCAATAGTGTTTGTAGTATTGTTTAGACTCTCCCAATAAAGTATGACATCATAACATAATGAATATGCATCAATAAATGATATGCTTCCAGACTGCCCCATACAGTGAATGGAAGCTTCCAATCTCGAAGGAGCAGATTGATTGACTGGGCTGGAATGGTCTACTAGAGCTCTGGGGTTAATGTGGAATAATATTGATCTGTGTCGCAGAGTTCTACTACCATTCTTGGGACTTGACGGAAGTTATAATAAGAGGTATTTATTTTCTTGCCGTGTGCATGTTGTGACAATATTCTTTTAATCATATCCTGTCGCCATTGTTAATAAATTATGATCAGGCTATCAAAGCAGTTTTAGAGAAGATTTTCGTACCCTATTTGTGCTGATTAATTCTTTGCATGCTTGATAAATTTTCATCCTTTTGTAGTCGTCTGCTGACTTTTTTCAAAATTAGCTTTTTCAAAAAATTCTTTCAGGAAAACTATCAGAGAGTCAAGCTGTTTGGACCCAGATCAGGACTGACGTCTAACCTAAATTAAGCAAACATACATGTATACTCATTTTATAAGAAGCATTTACAAGAGTTCTTTTTTTGAGCTAATAGCAGAGTGCAAAAACATGCGAAACTACCCAGCATACAAAGAGTTCAGCTTAAACTGGCTGGAAAATAGAAGTGTGAAAAATTAACACTGTATTTGGGAAACCTCTAAACGAGTACTTTGGCAAACAGTATAGACCCAGATGAAATGCTGCATAATGCAGCATTTCATCAGAGTCTACACTGTTTGTAAAGGTAGAAAAGATCTTCATATTCAGACAATAAGAATACAATTTTTTTTTTGAAAATTATAACCTGACACCATGAGATATGTACAATGGACCATCCCAAATTTATTCTATCCAACCAGAAGGAAGAATCCATTAGTATACAAAGGGTTAATCCATGACTTTTGTTGTCTGTCATCTCTTCTGTTTATTTATACACAGGTTTAGATAAACAAAATTTTTCAGCGTAAAATTGTAAATATTTTTTTACCCATCAGTTTGATTTGTTTTTACATATATGTTTTGGGTGCTCAAAAGAACCGTCTCATTGAGACGGTTCTTTTGAGTACCCACAACATATGCTTTGGTTTAGAAATAAGAAAATTAAATTTTCGTTACGCACTCTTAACAAAAGTCCTGTCCATATTTGCAAAAAATATGGACTCAGATCAGACGGTTCATAGTGTTTGCTTCCATGATAAAATCTAGACTGAATTAAGTACACCTGAATATATGCAGCAGATGTAAAAAGCAGACAAGCTTTTTCAGGCTAAAAATATTGGCGGGATATACAGTTGATATATTCAAAAGGACAATTTTTTAAGATTTTAAAGCGCTCCTTTGATGCTTATAGACTCTTTCCTTGCTAGCGGTAACTTGTTGTCTGCTGATAACCTTTGCAAACAGTTTAGACCCAGATCAGGACCAGCTTAATGATCGGGATCCAAACCTTTTGACACTCTGATAGTGTTACTGATTTTTTTTATTTTTTTTAAAAAAGTTAATTTTGAAAAAAAATCAGCAGACAACAAAAGCATAAAAATTTACCCTGCATGCAAAGAGTTAAATGAGTATTATTAATAAGGTATGACTGACCAATGGCGTAGCCAGACCGCTGAAAAAGGTCCGCACATCAAAGGGAGACTACTGTATCAAGCAATGATTCTCTACAAATATTTCCCTTTTCAAAATGGGAACTTCTCTTAAAGGAAAGAATTTACTCCCAGAGGGAGCGAATTCTTTCCTTTTAGAGCAGTTCCTTAAGGTATGGAAAATCACTTACCACATTAGGTGAGCTCCCTTGAGTGTTACTATTTTTTTACGCACTGGCGTATACTGCGTAATTGGACCTACGCCAATGCAGACAAAACTTTTATGGTATCCTTAGTAAGCTATGTCAGCAGGCAATGCTTACTGGATAATTTTTCACCTTTTTTTGTGGTCCAAAATCATCTTTTTTGAAAATTGTTAGTTGGGATCCAGATCAGACCTGACATTTTGTCTGGCCTCATCTGGGTCCAAACTGTTTGCAAAGGTTATCAGCAGATGACAATAGTAGGCAAAGAGTTTAAAAGTAATTTTGGTTTTTCAGTTCCACCCTTTTCCTCACTTTGAAACAGTTTCAACTTTGTTAAGGGAGCTAGTACTAGAAGAAAAGTAATGTAAAATTTATCTACCTTTGTCCAATCATCTGCATAGTAATTCTTTAGGTTTGGACTGGGATATCATCTGTGTCCCTACTTTAACTGTGAGAGCAGCAATAGCTGACATGATTGCGTGGAGAGTAGGCTTTGGCTGTAGGGTATAAATAATGGGTTATTAAAAAAAAAACGTTTTAATTATGTCAATATTTACTCTGTAGCTTAATATTGATTGAGAGCACTATCATGAGGATTGTTGTAGCTCTTGGCATGCTGGGTAAATTTTAGCTCACGTGAGCCGAAGGCTCTAGGGGGGCTTATAGGATGGGTCTGTCCATCCACACTTCCACACATGAATATCTCTGAGACCAGCAGGCCTATTGAAATCATATTTCATATGGAGCATCATTGGGGTAGGGGAAAGCCTAGCTGCCTAAGCTGGTTTCCAATGCTTCTGCTACATGCCCATATGTATACTGACATATCTAGGGAAGCTATATAGAGGTCTAAATTTTTATCTGAGCCTTATTCATCTACATCTTTACTTACCAAAAAGCTCCATTTTGTTAGCCGGAGCGGCGTAAGGAAAATAAGTTCTGTAGCAAATCCATTTTATCTGATTACCTGAAAAGTTTAATCAGCAGATTAAATGCTGTTTATTATATTTCTTCAATAAAATATCGCTTTAGCAATATTTTATTGAAAAACATAAACTTCATTTATAACTGTGTTGGCATGAATTCTTTGATGTCAGCATCAAATTATGTAAGTAGATCCTTGATGTACATTGGAGGTCTGATTCCACGGAATTGGCCGAAGCAGTTCCGATTGCTTGCTGATGTGAAAAGTGCAGAAATCTTATGTACTACTGTAGCCCATTGCTGTTTGCTAATGATTGATAATTGTTGACGTACATGTATTGCATCAGTTGCAATTAAAGTCATGCGCGGATCCAGGAATTTTCGTCAGGAAGAGTCCAGGTCAATATTTTTTTTTTTAGTCCTCAGCCTATTTTACTGAAGTCAAATGGTTAATTTCGAAGAAAACTATCATTTTCAAGGTTCCAGAGGGGGTCCAACTTTTTCAAAGGGGGGGGGTCCAACTTTTTCCAGAGGGGGTGGGGGGTCCAATTGCTTAGATCCTGTAGAAACCCATATAACTTGTGATTTTCCAGGGGGGGTGGGGGGGGGGGGGTCTGGACCCCCTGTCCCCCCCCCTCTGGATCGGCACTTGAAAGTTGTGAGTTTGAGATCCCTGAAGATTTGCCACACTTTTGTAGAGTATAAGAATCTATCATTAGTGAGGGCCATCTCGAGGACGACAATTTGGTATGCAGGAGGCTTCCAAGAGACAATTTTTCCATTCCGCCCCTCACACAAATGTTAGGTACATTTTCTTGCATGCCCCCATTCAATTCTGCCATTTTAGTTAAAAAACTCTCCAGAAGTTTCTGAATATGCTAAGATCACAGTGGTAAATGTATAAGTCGATCTGGTGGTATTTACGCGTATTGCCGGTACTTCATAGACTGGAAGTGGTAGATATTGGTGTTAATACTAATTAGAAAAACATGCCATATGCCTAAAGGACTATAGACTTCAATCATTTTTATGTATTCAGTATGTGCATGGCGATTTATGTAAGTATTTAGGAATAGATTTGAGTACCGATCATCCAGATCGGTACTTGAATCTAATCCTAAATGCTTACATAAATCGCCATGTGCATGCCGAATACTTAAAAATGATCTAATTCTATAGTCCTTTAGGCATATGGCATGTTTTTCTATTTAGTATTAACACCAATATCGACCACTTCCGGTCTATGAAGTACTGGCAATACGCCTAAATACCACCAAATCGACATATACATTTACCACTGTGAAGATGGGACATAGCATGACATCACTATAGGCATAGCAGATGAGAGTCAGTCTACAAAGGTCTTAACTGGCAGGAAAAGGGTTAAGAATGAGTAAATATGGAGATGCTTTAACCCTTCATAGGCTATTTTTAGATCATGACATCATTTTCTATTTTTAGACAACATTGAAAAAATTCTAGAAAAATTTAAGTTAAGCTTTGAATACTTTTGAAAATATTGTGGAAAATGGAGCATTTGCTCCAAAAGAGACAAATGCTCCATTTTCCATACATGATATTTCAAAGGCTTCAAAAGGCGTTATTATGGAGTAAAAGGGTTAAAGCTTCAAAACTTAAATGAGCTTTTTTAAAATCTAGGACTCCACTTAAGTGTTTATTTCCTTACATGCAGGATTTTAAAAAAAATCTTTCAGGAATAGTACCACATTGTCAAATATAGCAAGGATCCAGATCAGGTACCACATTTTGTCGGGCCTGATCTTGATCAAAACCTTTTGCAAAGGTTGTCAGCAGATGGTAAACATTGCTTCTAGCAGGGGAAGAATTTTGGTGCAGCCATATTATTCATATGTCTCAGAGAATTGGTACGTTGCCATATTTGGAAGAGGTTGTTCTCTTTGTGAAAATATCTCCAGGCTGCTTAACTCTTTGCTGCATGATGGGTAATTTTCATGATTTTTTGATATCTGCTGTTTTTTAGAATCACCCTTTTCAAACTATTCTTTCAGGAATTAATACCTTCAGAGTGTGAAACCATTTGGATTCTAAACAGGACAGACAATTTTGTTGGCCGCCCGGCCTGATATTGTCCAAGCTGTTTGGAAAAGTTATCAACAGATGACACCAGCAGGCAAAAATTAACCTTATTTAAGCGCCACCTATAATTTGTAGCAGTCGACAAATTCAAATTTTGCTATTTTTTCCAAAAATAACAAATAAGGCATGATATTTCATGAGATTCGTCTGCTGGCAGACGATTGTCTTGTAATATCATACCTTATTTTTGTCGAAAATTGGGAAAGATGTCAAGAAATTTTTCGTCTGCTGCAGTCGTGATTGGGGCTTTAAGGGTTAAATCAGATTGATGGGAATAACATATACTGACGTCAACTAAAAACGCCTCACTTATTATCACTGATTTCTTAGCGATGATATATAAAAATAAACAGCCACGTACATTTACTTTATGTAGAGGTTAGGCGATGTTGGAAAATGACTTTAATTTGATATGCAGGTGACGCGTTATTCCGATGACATCATACAGGCACAACATACACGTGACAGCATTGGGCTCCGATCGCTTATGATTTCAATTTGAATTTGCACCCAGCTTGTGCCGTTAATGTTTTGCTAATCAATGAACAAATTTTGGATCTTTTTTTCAAACAGTTGTGCTTGCGAGTAATAACTTTATGAAATTATGACGTCATATTAAAGACAAAATGTAAGGTCTGTTTACGAAACTTGCCAACATTCTCGTTTTGCTTTAAGTAATGGAAAAAAATGATAAGGTGGTACATGAGGTAATGTACACAGAATATGCCTACATAAAATAACGTTATTTAAGACGGGCATAAACGCCAAATGGCCAGTCGCTGGTCTACGTTAACGTCATTCAAAACGGCCGTCTGGAACACGTGCCAGATTGCGTTTCCTCCGCAATCGTCGCTGGTTAAAGACTTAAGACTATTGCCAAGGATTCGTAACAATCGTTTCACCCACTTTGCATAGTCATGACATTTAAGTTTTCCTGGAATGCATGGCGAAACGGTGGGTGGGGTAAGTTGTTTCGTTCAGCGGACGCATACAAACATTGTCTTAACATTATAAACACTTTTTTGGTAAAATAGAGACTGTTTTACAATGGTAAAAGACGTTTTTCCTTTCAATGGATTGTGTCTGGAAACAAAGCAAATGTGGCTAAAATCTTGTGTCGCACGAAATGGTGACCCCTGTCTCAAACCGAGGTTGTTTTCTCAGCCTCAAATATTCTTTCAGCAATTTTGTTTTCATTAGATATGCTTGACTGATAAGATGTTATAATGCACTAAAATTCATAAGTTCAGTCTGATCAGTCTAAGAGATATTCACGTTTATTTTTAGATGAGGCGTTTTTTCTTGACGTCAGTATAGTATCGAAGAGCTAGCAAGATAAGGACTTGTTTTTCCTTAAAAATCTGGCAATTTATCTGGAAAATTTTTCATGCCTTTTTGTCGTCTGCTAATTTTTTTCAAAATCAACTTTTTCGAAAATTTCTTTCAGGAATACCATACGAGTGTCAAACAGATTGGATCCATTTTGTCAGGCCTGATCTGGGTTCAATCTGTTTGCAAAGGTTATCAGCAGACAGCACTATTTGTGATTTTCAACAAAAACATGCCATCCACCAGAGACCTTTTTTATTTTGAAGAAATAAAAAAAAATGTTGCAGGAATTAAATTGCCTCTTATCAGGGGCTTTGTATTGATCAAACAGAATTGTTCCAATGTTCTTTTACATTTGCATGCCGGGTAATTTTTTTATGCTTTTGTTGTCGTCTGCTATTTTTTTCAAAGTTAACTTTTCCAAAACACTATCAGAGTGTCAAATTTTAACAGTTTGGATCTAGATCAGGACAGACATTTTGTCGGTCCTGCTCCCGATCCAAGACGACAATTGTCGCCGCAATCAAGAAAATCTTGAGTTATTCATTGTGCTTTTTGAACAGAAAGTCTTTTGAATTTTGTCAATACCGTTTTTGGTCGTAATTGAATACAGAATCTGGGAATTGTGAGAATTTTTGCCTACATCCAAGTAAATTGAATAAACCTCTTTGGATAAGTGATTCTTGTAAGGCGTGATATCTATTCTGGACTGTCAGTCTGCTGAGGCGACAGCTTAATAACACTTTGCATGCTGGGTAATTATGCTTGCTCTTTTTGTCCTCTGCTGATTTTTTTCAAAACTAACATTTTCAAAACATTATATATTGTCTGGCCTGATCTGGTTCCAAACTGTTTGGCACTCTGTTATTCCTGAAATTTAAAAAAATTAAGTAGATTTTGAAAAAAGAATACAAAATTTCCCAGCATGGAAGGAATTCAATATTTGAGTCTCCATGGATTGGTATCAGCTTCCGTCTTTAGATTTAAATTTATTTTAGTTTATGCTGGATAGAGTTTTTTCAATACCTCTAAATTTTCTTGCTTTAAAGTTCTAGCCTCACCCATATCACTGCCTTGTGTCCTTGAGCAAGTCACATTAATCCTTGCTTAGTACTGGTTCAACCCAGGAAGACCTGTCCTGACATAACTGAAAAAATGTTGACTGCAGGGACATAAAGAATCAAGTCAAATGACACACCTTTTCCGCCTTTTTTGATTGGGAATCTAAAAATGTATCGTCAAGGAAAGAAATGTATCATAATTTTGAAATTTTAAGCGAGAGAGATAAAGAAATTTTAAGGGAAAAATGGAGCCTGATTTCTGCAGCTAATTTGAGGATTTCAACAGTTTTAATGAGAAATTGGAATTTGTCTTAAAATTCTGCTGATTAGAGAAGTCTTTCATCATCGTTAGCAGAAATTTTGTTTGTAAAAACGTAATATCCAGTTGTCAGTTTGGCGTCAACTATAAGCCTGAGTGGAAACCAGGACCAGGCAGATAAGAGTGAATGATTATTAGAATTTAATTTTGTCATTTCTCAACCAAAATATAATGTTGCTGGTACTCAAAAGAATCATCTCTTTGGGACAGTTCTTTTAACCCTTTACCTCATAGAGACACCTTCCAACATTTTTGCAAACAGAGCAGATCCAGATCAGGCAGCTCTTGTAAGAGCTGCCTGATCAGGGTCTACTCTGTTTGCTTATAAAAATTCGATATACCTGATCCTACACAAAGTGGGCCTGATAAAAAAAAATCACTGTTATATGTACCAACATGAAATTTTATTGATATAATTATTCATAGTGGGTGGAGCCTAGCATGAATATTCATGAGGGAATGGGTTAAGCACCCACTTTTTAAAGCACTGGTGACTGGTGGATAAGAAATTAAGTAATGTGTTTGTGCTTAACATCCCACCAACAGCTAAGACCAGATTTTTTTTTTATTATTTTGCTGATTTACAGGTTTAGGAACTGGGGACGAAAAAAAAACAACTCAGAAATTGACCAGTTGACTGATATCTCCAGAACAAACATTAAAATAACAGTCTGTATTAAATCTTTAATAGTTCCATCATTTCCTTAAAAACCTGGACAGGACAATCACTTTTAACAGTGTCACTCTCAAAAATACACAGACAGAACCTCAAAAATATATCATTTTTTCAACGAAACAAATAATTATGTCTCCCCCCTTGTGTCTGTCTGTCTGTCTGTCTGTCTGTCTGTCTGTCTGTCTGTCTGTCTGTCTGTCAATCTTGTGTCTGCTCTATAACTGGAAAACCGTTAAGAGATATTTCAACAAAACTTTACACACTTGGAAAGCATGTGTCATGCATAAGAACCAGAACCCTGCTTTGTATATTTTTGGAGTAATTCCCATTTGATCATTTGCTATGCTATTTCTTGTCCGCTTTATAACTTGATAACCGTAAGAGGTATTTCAAACAAACTTCATACATTCGTTAAGTATATTAAGATGACATGTTCATGCACAAGAACCATAACTTTGCTTTGGATATTTTGGGAGTTATTTCCCTTTGATCATTTGCAATGCTATTTTGTGTCCGCTCTGTAGCTTGATAACCTTTAGATGTATTTCAACGAAACTTCATACATTTGTAAAGCACATTAAGACGATGTGTCATGCACAAGAACCATAACTCTTGCATGTTTATTTTTTAAAATTATTCCCCTTTGTAACACAACTCCATTTTTTTGTCCACTCTGTAAATTGAACACTGTTAAGGCTAATTGGTTGAAACATCTTTCACTGTTAGTGCACAATGAGACAAATTGTCATGCACAACAACCATAATTCTGCTTTGGATATTTTTGGAGTTATTTCCCTTTGATCATTTGCAATGCTATTTCGTGTCTGCTCTATAACTTGATAACAGTTAGAGGTATTTCAACGAAACTTCATACATTTGTAAATCACATTCAGACAAAGTGTCATGCACAAGAACAATAACTCTTGCATATATATTTTCCTCCTTGCCTCTGTTCGTGGGTCTGTCTGTCACAAAATTATGTCCACTGTATAACTTGATGACCGTCAAAGATAATTCAACGAAACTTCATACGTTTGTAAAGCACATTCTGACAATGTGTCATGCATAAGAACCATAATTCTTGCATTTATATTTTTCAAATTATTCCCCTTGTAACATAACTAAATGCAATTTTGTGATTTTTTTATTCCTTAAAGGGGGAGACATCTGTTGTTGTTGTTTTGCTGAAAACCTATTCTAATATGTTTTTAGAGATGGCAAATAAAATAAAAAAATAATTTTAGAAGTTATTTTTTATTCTACTTTCTGATAGGAGTGTTTGTAAATCAACAAATAAAAAAATTCTGGCCTAAGAGGGCCTCAGTCTGGGACCCTTGGGGTTCAACTCTTGCTTACTAGTGTTGTTGGCTGATAACTTTGTAAAAACAGTTTAAACCCAGATCAGGCCCAATATATTGTTGGACCTGCTCAGGATTCAAACTGTTTGACACTTTTAAGGTATCCCTGAAAGAACTTTTCGAAAAATTAGATTTTTAAAAAATCAGGAGACGACAAAATAGTATAAAAAATTACCCAGTACTTGGCAAATAGTTAATGCATCCAGCAGAGAGAGGCTAGAATATTGACATTCCCATATGGCAAATTGTTAAGCTTATGTTGTTTCCAAAGAGCTAATAACAAAGGCACTGATCAGACTGCAAATCCAGACAGTCTGATCTGTGCCTTAGCTGATTCAAGAGGGGCTGATGTCAGTTACAACTGTGGTTAACTACTAAGTCTAGGCTTACCCAGGAAAAAAGTATGGTTTAACCACACAGTGAACTGACCATCTCAACATGACCATATAGGCCTCGACGCGAGAAAACCTGTCTTCGGAGGTTTGCAAACAACACAGGCGCAGACCAGCCTGCGCATCCGCGCAGACTGATCAGCGCCTTTGTTATTCGCTTATCGAAAAGAATCATATCTAGACTTGCTACGAGCGAAATTTCAATTTTCTAGCTAGTCTCTTTAGCTGAAGAGAAAGGTTTGAAACTTGCTTTGACGGAAAGCCCGAAGACAGGTTTTCTCGCGACGAGGCCCATATAGCCGTTGATTGGTACATGTATGGTAAATCACAAACCAAACAAAAACAGCGCATGCAACAAAATCAGGTTTTCTCGTAATGAGGCCAACTGACCATCACAAGATCCTTTTATCAAGTATTTGGATTTCTGTTTGAACCTTCACTCAGGCCTGGTTGTTTTTTATCCCAGAAATAATTGACTGATTAAGCTTCCGATTGCAATATCTTTGAGTCATTGCAGAAGATGACCAGTTTCATTGATTATAGGAACTTTATCACATGACGTGGTGTCTGGGAGTGATATAACGCCATGCAATAAGATGGATAAACAACTAGTGGTTTATAGATGGTTTACAGATTTTGTAATGTTACAGAATTATGTCCATTTCAAAGTTGCCTAAAAGACGAAAAATATTGTGTTTTCACGCCAAAAATGCATTTTTAAAGTAATTCTAATATCATGTGATAAATAAAATCCAACATTCGTGCTCCTGTCTTATTGATTTTATCAAATTCCTTGCAAAAAAAGAAATAAAATGCTCAGCAAGCGTCATTTTTTTCATCTTTTCCTAACTCATTTAATAAATTCAATAAAACATGAGCACTCATGTAATAGATATGTGAACATTATTTTAAATGGTCAAAGGGAAACAACCAAGTTTGTTCAGATTGCAGATGCAGTTGCAGATTTAACTTTAATTACTGGAGTGAAGCAATGTGTGGTCATCTTTGTTTTTGAGTTATTGGATAATTTTTGTGACATTGTCAAAATATTAATTGTGTCAGTATAATTGATAAGGCCAGAATTTTTTTAGTTGATTTACGAACCCTCCTACTGTAATTTTCTTGATATATTAAAGAAAAAAAAAAGGCTCTGAAAAAAAAAAAAAAAGCTCTGAAAATGACCAGTCAACTGGTCGTTTTCAGAGCTTTTTTATTTATTTTTTTTCGTCCCCCCCGACCCTAGATCTGAAAAAAAATTCCCGTAAATCAACTAATAAAAAGAATCTGGCCTAATGCTATTATCAATATTTGTTCTACAGTGGAACATTATATATTTAACTTAATTAATAAAAATTGTCAGTTATAGTTGTTGTAGTTTGCCAAAAAATCAAAAGAGCAACAACTTGCAATGCATAGTCTGTCTGGCATTTACAGTTACTGCCTTGACTGTCCTGCTGTCCATCTGTTACCGTAGACCATCTGTCAGTCCAGCTGTCTTTTCCAGTAAATCTTGTCCGCACAAATTCTCAGTAATATTACTGACCTGATTTCAATGAAACTTCTTGGGAACCATCAGCATCAAGAGAAGATCTATAGACATATTGTTGGCATATGTTATGACCGGATGATTTTTGGGGAGTTGCAGCCCTTTGTATTAAATCTTGTCTGTGCCAATTCTCAGCAACTACATGGGTGAAAGTTTTCAGGATTAATCCTGAATTCAGGATTTTGAGGCTGACTTTCCTCAAAATGCTGAATTAGGGAGATTATAATAGCATATCTGATTAGTTTTCAGATTGTCTAAACAAAACTAATCATTTAACCTTGAAATTATTCATTTTTGTAGGCATCCTGCAAGTTTAAAAATTTGAATTTCTAAAGTTCAGGATTTTGGAAATTTGAACTTTCACCCATGCAGCTACTCCCTCATCTGCGGCACTGCGTTGTGTCTTTGAGCAAGACACATTAATCCCTGCTTATAAGTACTGGTTCAACCCAGGAGGACCCATCCCGACAAAACTGAAAAATTGTTGACTGCATGTAAAGAATCAAATCAAACATTACTCAGCAGCTACTGACCTGGTTTCAATGAGACAATGGGAAATGTTAACCTTCTGTCAGTATTGAGAGAAGATGGGCATATTACTGTCATGTTATAGTTGAACCAGGGACATAATGCTTAGACTGCATAAAGTCCATAGAATATTGATTCAAGTAGGGTAGTCATGGGCGAATTCTGACCCCCCCCCCCCCCCCCCCCCCCCCCCCCCCCCCCCCTGAAAAATCACTAAAATATAGCGTTTCTTAGCAATACTGGCCCGGATCCCCTGAAAAATCACAAATCTACCGAGCCAACATTCAATGTTGGGCCATCATAGGCCTGCCAGCCAAACACCATTTAAATGGCGTTTCGCTGGCAGGCTGATGATGTCCTATTTATAGTGACATTTGGATCCTCTATCCCCTCATAAAAAAAATAATATTAAATAATAAAAAACATTATCAAATTTGGACCCCCTCTGACAAAACTTTCTGGGTCCGCTCATGGTAGTTGTCATTTCTGACCAGAATAGAGAACCAGACTCCAGGGCACAGCCTTGATGGCTGAGTGATGTGAAAAGTCATTTATTTTCCAATAAAACTCCGGAACTTATAGTGGTCTAGCCAGAGAAAAGATATTAATTGGCATCATTTCTCTACAAACACTGTATTGGACCTTATAAGAATTAAATTCCTCCCTTTTGAAAGCATAGGTTTAGATAAATGAACTTTTTGAGTGTAAAATTGTCAATATTTTCTTACCCAACAGTTTTTACATATGTTTTGGGTGCTCAAAAGAACCGTCTCATTGAAACGATTCTTTTGAGTACCACACCGGGTAGGCGGCGATCGAAAATTCTATCGAAGAATGCCGATCAAAAACCGATAGAAACAGTGTTTTTGATTGCCTTTTGTCGCCAGTGTGGCCACAAATGGCAATTGAAAAACTCTGTTTTGGATGATTTTTATCTACGTTCCTCGATAGTAGTGGCATTTTCGATTGCCGCCTACCCAGTGTAAGTACCCACAACTTATGTTTTGGCTGAGACACACGCTTAATTAAAGGGCCTGCATATTGAAGATCAGTATCACAGTTGACTTCTAATGCACATGTTTTCTGTCACACAATGAAAGTATTGAAATAAGCCAGTCCATGCAAAATGTTAATGGACCGTTTTTCACAAACGATTTAGGTGGAAAGCTTTCCAAACCTTGAGGTCCTCTGTTGAAGTGGGAATCTTGGCATATCCTCATTCATCACATGAACTGTGGATGTTAATGGATCAGTCACTCTCACTACTGCTCCCACCCTCTCCTAAAGGGATAGGTGGGTAATAGCAGGAACCATTAGCTGGCAATGACTTCTTAAATTCCCCTGTATTACTGTGTATTAAGTGCTGTGGAGGTTAATGCACCAGTCACTCTCACTACTGCCCCCACCCTCTCCTAAAGGGATAGGTGGGTGGTAGCAGGTACAAGTAGCAGGCAATGACTTCTTAAGTTACCCTTTATTACTGTGTATTAAGTGCTGAGCCTGTTCTACAGTAAAACCTGTCGTAAGCGGCCTCTGAAAATGAAGACCAAAAATTGGTTTTCAAGACCGATTATCACTTATTGCAGGTCAGAAGTATTGCAGAATGTTCCAAGGGGAGCATTCTGCAATACTTTTGACTTTCATTAAGCTACCATGTGTCATTAAGATCTTTGTTTTGTCTATTTTTGAGTGGACACTTAATAGTCTGGTAGAAAACCAGAATGACCTGGAACTTGCTTTTACAGTTTTTTTCTTTGTTGATTCTTGTTGTGTAGGCATTGTACTTGATGAATCCAACTGATGCCACTCTGGCATCATTGAGCGTTTTGAAATATTAAAGATGGCGTCCAAGATGGCTGTCAGTAAGGCTCCTATGACCTATATGACCAACATACTCAATGAAAACCAATTTAATTTTGACTTTTTATGGATGTTTAGAGGCCAAATGATACAAATAATGAAAATGGAACATAATGTATTTGAATCAGAAGGTTGATATTTTAAAGATGGCGTCCAAAATGGCCGTCAATTAGGATCAAAAGACTTATTTGACCAACATACTCGATAAAATACAATTTTATTTTTGTTTTGATGGATGCATGGAGGCTAAATGATACAAATGATTAAAATGGAACATTGATTTGATTCAGAGGGTTGAATATTAAAGATGGCGTCCAAAATGGCCACCAATTAGGCTCCTAATACCTATCTGACCAACAAACTCAATAAAAAGCTATTTAATTTTGACTTTTTATGTATGTTTAGAGGACTAATGATGCAAACGGTTAAAATGAAACATTGGTTTAGTTCAGAAGGTTGAAATAGTTAAGATGGTGTCCAAGATGGCCGCCATTTTAAAGCAGAATTCAACCTGACATCAAAATCGCAGTTAATTACTATTTTCTGACAGCTTTCAACAGCGGTTGTATTTGGGAAATTTGACTGGAATAATGGTGTTGTTTTCAGCGTTGTTAAAACATTCAAGATGACGTCCAAGCTTGCAGCAGTTACAGGGGGATTCACATGCTTTTTGCTATTAAAGACTGCACTGAAAAAATTAACGGACTCCTAGTTTTCGTAGTGGTAATGTCGTTTGTCTTTGTTTTGGTAATCATATCAATAAATCCATGCACCGACTTCCCAACCACTTTTGGCTGGATCTGATATTATTCTCATAAAAGTTCCTAATTTGGGCAAACATTCTGTCAAAACAATGAAGAAAAAAATGTCAGGTTATACTGAATGATTTATATCGCTGAAAACTTTGTTACTGAATATTTGCTCAAAGTACAAACCTTTTTGAATCAATATGCTGAAAAATGTTCAGATGGAAAGTGGTATATGGGTGGATTAGTTAAAATTACCAAATAGGAGAGAAAATACTATTTACTTATGAAGTGCAGTGTATCAACACAAAAAACCTTAGTAAGAGATTTGCATGCTGCAGATATTCGTTACTATCTTGACTGCTGGTTGGGTGTTACTAAAATTCAGGCCTGCTGGTCCAGTAGAATTGTAACAACCATTTCTTCTTTATATTATATACTAGTCTGGTACAAGTGCCTTAGACAGCACAGTTGGTTGGATATTGCTATAATAAATATGAATGCTGGTCCGGTGCAAGTGTATCAGACATGCATGCTTGTAGGAGCAAGTTTAACAGACATGACTGCTAGTTAGGTGCACCTGTGAAAGGCATGGCAATTGGTCAGATACATGTTACAGACATGGTTGATGGTATGGAGCAAATGTAAAATACATGGATGCTGATAAGATGAAACTGTTACAGACATGCATGGGGATAGTAAGCAAATTATGAAGACATGGCTGCTGGTCAGGTGCAATTGTGCTTACCAGCCCGTTAGTTGGGTAGGAGCATAGGGACATAACTGCGGGTCTGAGGCAAATGTAACGGATATACCTGCTGGTTCAGGCCCCACAACAACAGATGTTGCAACAAATTTGAACATATCTGCTGGTGAGATGCAACTCTAACAGACATCGGGTGCAACTGGAACACATATGCATGCTTTTTAAGAGCAAATTTTAAAGACATGGGTGCTGTAACAGGCCTGCTGGTCTCCTGAAGCCGTTACAGAACAAAACTGCTTGGATTCAGACATGTGTACTGGTCCTGTGCCACATAATCAAAAATACTTAATGGTAAATATGTCTGCAGACCATGTGGAAATAATGGCTGGGGTTCTGGTCTGGTGCAAGTAGAACAGACATGCACACTGGTCGGTGCTGCTGCAAGATGGATGCTTGCTTGATCGTTGCCACTCAATCATCATACCGATCTTTTGTAACTCAAAAATAGTAAGTGCGTATAATCAGGAAATACCAAAATCACAAACCGCAGACAACCCCATGGCACCCCAAGGAAGAGCCGCTCAACCATCAGGAGACACCAGGAAGACAAATTAAGCAAAGCAACCAGCTCTCTCTTCCCCATCAAGGTGATTGCAATACTAGAATGAACATAAAGTAACGTACAACAAAACATAGAACAATTACAGACTCCCACAATGGGAGTAACAATAAACAAAAAGTCAACAACAACAGAACCACCACCTTAGAAGGGACAGCAGCCTAAGCCACCGGGGGGTGGGGGGGGGGGCTTAAATGCATGTTACTGGTACCAAATCTTCGCCCTAGATTCTGCTGTTGTTGAAGTACAAGAAATGTTCAGCTCGCATGGAGGCCATCTAACTAATGCAATGTATCATCATGGAGAAACACTCGAATCAAATTAACACACCATGATGAAACAAAGAAAGGGCTCACGACTCACAGATAGTCAAAGCTAAAGAAAACCTCAAGTTAAGCCATGGTGGGTCCAGCTACAGATAAGCATCATGCACCAACCCACCGATTAAAGCTTTACGTCAGAGCCGTCAATCCTAGATAAATGCTGGTGCTGTGCTTCTCTATCTGCCATATTTGTTGGTGTGGTGCCTCACTATCAGCCGTGCAAGCTGGTGTGGTGCCTCATTATAGCCCATGCCTTCTGATGTGGTGCCTCACTATTAACCATGCCTGCTTGTGTGTTGCCTCATTATCAGCCATGCATTCTGGTGTGGTGTCTCACTATAGGTCATGCCTTCTCGTGTGGTGCCTCATTATCAGCACTGTCTGTTTGTGTGGTTCCTCACTATAGACTATGCTTGTTGACGTGGTACAATGTACCTCATTATAGGCCATATCTGCTGGCAAATTGCCGCTGCAACCGACATTTTACTAGTCGAGTGCAGATGGAATAAGGATAGAGTTTGGTGCTACCTGAACAGCGGTGCCATTATATCAGACATGTCTGCTGATACGATGCCGCTCTCAGATATGCCTGCTTGTACAGTGCAACTCTATCAGACATACATGCTGGGTTCCTTATTCAGATACGCGAGTTTGTAAAGTGCTGCTCTATCAGGAAAGGCATCTGGTCTGATACAAATCCATCAGAAACGCCAACAGGTATGGTGCTGCTCCCACGGGTTTGTAAAACTTGTCGGCTACCATTCTGGACGCCATCTTGAATATATCAAATTGTGAATGATACATGCATAGCATCACTTGGATGTTACAACGATTATATTAGTAATTCAAGAATCAATAAAATAACCATTTTGTATGCAAATCCCTGGAGTTTGCCAGGCTCAGGGAAGATTTTCTCATATTTTTTGCAATAAACTTCCATCTTGGCGGCCATCTTGTCCGCATTCTTATTTTGTTTTTTATTTGGTTACATGCTAAGTGTCTTCAATCAGATTCCAATCTTCATAGCTATTAATTTTAGAAAGAAAATGAGTTTGAGACATTTTTCCATGTCACACAATATTTTCACTTATAATTGGCCTCCATCTTGGACGCCATCTTGAATATATCGAAATGCTCAATGATGCCAGAGTGGCATCACTCGGATTTTTCAAGGACAATGTATGCACTGCCAGAATCAATAAAGAAAAAAAGTTTAAAATTACCCCTGTGAAATGGTCTAGAATTGTTATAGAATGTTCTAAAATTATTCTAGAATTTTCTAGAACTATGTTCTAGAACTGTTCTAGATATGTTCTAGAATGTTTATGGGACAGATGTAGAACGTTAAATGGGACAATTTTTTGTTCTACAATTGTTCTAGCCGAGGTCAAAAAATTTGTTCTAGAAAAGTTCCAGAAAATTCTAAAAGTTTTTCCTAAAACAGTTCTAGAACAAATCAATTTTGTTCTAGAACAGTTCCAGAACAAATCTTTAGAACATTTATGGAACAATTGTAGAACAACCCTCATAAAATGTCCCATTTAACGTTCTATAAATGTCTCGGAATAGTTCTAGAATATCTGTAGAATGGTTTACGAACTATTCCAGAAATGTTCTAATGGTTTGTTCTAGAACTGTTCTAAAATTAACCTTGGTTTGTTCTAGAACAGTTCCAGAACAAATCTTTAGAATGTTTATGGAACAGTTGTAGAACACCCCTCATAAATTGTCCCATTTAACGTTCTATAAATGTCTCTGAATAGTTCTAGAACATCTGTAGAATGGTTCCAGAACTATTCCAGAAATGTTCTAATGGTTTGTTCTAGAACTGTTCAAGAACTAACCATGGTTTGTTCTAGAACTGATCTAGAACAAACCTTTAGAATTTTTCTGGAACAATTGTAGAACACCCCTTGAAATGTTCCATTTAACGTTCTAAAAATGTCTCTGAATCATTCTAGAACATTTTTAGAATGGTTCCAGAACAATTCCAGAAATGTTCTCATGGTTTGTTCTAGATCTGTTCTAAATAAACGTTGGCTTTTTCTAGAACTGATCCAGAACAAACCTTTAGAAATTTTCTGGAAAGACTGTAGAACAACTCTTCAAAAATGTCATATAAAGCATTCTATTAATGCCCCTGAATTATTTTAGAGCATTTTAGAATAGTTTAAGAATAATTTCAGGAATGTTCTAGTGGTTTGTTCTGCAACTGTTCTAAAAAAATCTGAACTTTTCTAAAACAGTTGTAGAACACCTCTCCAAAAATGTCCCATATAGGGTTTGGAAATAAGATTCCATCGAATGCTACCTTTATATATCTGGAAAACTGTTGACATTGGTTTAAAACCCCAATAAGTAATCCCCAAATGCAGGTGACACAATAAATAAATAAACATCAACTGGAGGAGAATTATTATAGGGGCCCTAAGTTGGCCTAAATGTTGTTAGTTATTGCCACCCTGTTACTCCACCCATTTCAAAACATTGTCATGCATTTGACCTTGGAAAAACAGCAACTACAGCAACAATTAACATTAATACTTAAGAAATTGTGTCTCAAGCCTACTCACTGTCCCAGACTATATAATACTGTCAAATTTGCTATCTAGAAACTGCCACAAGTGCTTTTGGGGAGCCTTCATAATCCCTCCAATTATGGCAGCCATGTTTTTCCCAACATCAATCTGGTTAAATTTATGATAATGACATGCTTGTTCTAGAACTGTTCTAAAAATGTTCTAGAACATTTTTAAACTTTTGTAGAATTTGCTGGTTCAGTAAATTTCAGTAAAATATTTCTCCCAAATTATCAGTGAATTGAAAAATAAATAACATTCATTGCAAAACTGTAACATTGTAGTTTTTGGAAAATTTATTGGATGTTAACTGCTCAACCTCTGTTTATAGTAATTAAGCCATGATCATCTTCTCATTGTGGTAACATGCCACCCTGTATTACCCCACCCATTTCAAAACATTGTCTTGCATTTGCTAAAAAAACTTACAAATAACAACCCCACCATTAATCAACATTAAAAACCATAGAGAAACTGTTTCTCAGGTCTACTCACTGTCTCAGTCAATTCTACTATCATGTTTGCCATCTAGAAATTCCCAAACAAATGTTTTTGAAGAGCCTCCACATTTTCCCTCCAATTCTGGCAGCCATGTTTTTCCCATCATCTATCTGGTTATGACATGTTTCCTCTTTAAATGTTCTAAAAATGTTCTAGAACGTTTTAGAACATTTCTAGAACTTGCTGGTTCTATAAAAGTACTAAATAAGTTCTAGAACTTAATTTGAATTTTCTTTTACTTATTTTGCCCTTTTTCTTTCTTTCTCTATATACTGCTAGACCCTCGCTTGCGAGTATTATCGGCAAGTGTACTTTGTGCACTCCAGGTTGCAGGATGAAAGCCTACAAGTAATTTAAACCATATCTAAATTACCGTAGGGTTCTTTAACCTGCTCAAGGAGTGACGGGCATCCAGTTAATGTCCCCATCCAAAGGACCAGGCCTCCAGATAAGAGTGCATATTGGAAAATTATTTTCTTTATTTCTCACCCAAAACATGTTTTATGTTTTGGGTACTCAAAGGAACCGTCTCATTGCCCAACCACTGAGCTACCTGATGCTTTCTGCTCTTGAGAAGTTTCAAAAATGTTCTAGAATTTATTAGTATATTTGTAGAATAAACTAGTTCTAAAAAGTAAGACAGATGTTCTAGAACTTAATTTGAATCATTTTTTAGAAGTTTCTGTCAACTTATTTTGTTCTTGAAAAGTTCTAAAAATGTTCTAGAATATTATTAGAACATTTGTAGAACTTACTGGTTTTTGATTTGTTCTAAAAATGTTCTAGAATATTTCAAGAACACTTATAGAATGGAAATCAGTTCTAGAATGTGTTTGATTTGTTCTATAACAATGTTCTAGAACAGTTGTAGAACAAGAGTTCTAGAACGAACATATTTACCTGTTTAGAACATTTCTAGAACAGTTCTAAATGTTCCAGAACAGTTCTAGAACACCTCCACTTTGTAGAACAAAATTTCGCAGGGGTAAGTTCCAGGTGCTCCTAAAATTCGCCCAAATTCTGCCGGACTATAAGACCGGTTTTACTTTCAATACACAATTATATACCCCCAACTTCAAGGAATTTATCAATTTATTAAAAAGAGAGGCAATGACCATTGGATGGTTCGAGCAGTTTGACCGGGTTTTCTACGTATTTTGTCCTACCTATTCTTAAACAATCCCATCCTTATCTAGTCACTCTGAATAGTCTGATATAATTTGAGCCGTGACATGAGATTTCCAACAATGTGGTATGTGCGACCAGCAAAGACTCAGATCAGCCTGCGCATAAGCGCAGTCTGATCAGAGCCATTGTGAATCACTTGAATATTCTGTGAGTGTAAGGCTACTGAATGAACGTCATGTGGAGTTTCTAAGCTTAAAAGGAGGCTGCCACAGGCTCGTCTGAGTCTACGCTTGTCAAAATGCCGCATTGTTGGAAATCACATGCCGTGGCTCATTTGTCTTTGATTTTATTTCGTTGAAAACTCTTCAACTATTTTAGCTGCTTATTTAGATTTTGAATTAGATCTCTCTGGAATGCGTCTGAAAAGTCTATTGTATTAGTCTGTAAGCTTGACGTGTCTGTTCTTTTATTCCCTTTTCCTGCCATTTCCGATAACTGTTCTCTGTTGATAATAATAATAATAATAATAATAATAATAATAATAATAATAATAATAATAATAATGGTTTTAACTTTCAGAGGGTTACACATTAAGCAAAATACAGACTAATCTTCCATGAGGCCCTCTATTCTGACACTTTATACAACAATCAATGGACCAGGCCGCGTAGCGCAGTCGGTAATGTGTCTGGCAACAGATGCGAGTCTGACTGCAAAACAGGGGTCGCGAGTTTGATCCTGGCCCGGTCCCATACTTTCGTGGAGATTGATTATGAAATGATTTCTATGGTCATTCTCCTCTCTTCTGCTGGATCATTCAAGAAGGGTTGTTGTCAGTTACAAGCGAAAGTATGTACATGAAGTACTGGTTAACTGCTTGTTCAAGCTTGCCCAGGAAAAAAGTGTGGTTAGGTGAACTGACCGTCCCGCCATGACCATAGCTGTTGACTTGGGACGTAAAGCAACAAAACTAACAAACAAACAACAATCAATTGTGAACAAGTTCACATGCTATGTTCAACAACATGTTAGCTCATCTTTGGCTGTAACCCTTAATGTGCAATCGCAACAAAAGTCGTCTGCTTTTCTCATCTGCTGAAATGTTTAAGAAGCCTCTATGGCAAACAGTGGGGACCCAGATCAGACTGCTAGGAGCAGTCTGCTCTGGGTCCATGCTGTTTGCTTCTATACTTAAGTCGTCGGTAATGTAAGGCAATTATTTGCAGCAGAAGACTTCAGCAGACGACATTTTCAGATGCATTTTTTTCTTGGCGCTTTAAGGGATAAGAAATCTATATTTATCACATGACGCGGCTTCTGGGAGTGAAATAACACCATGCAATAAAATTGTTAAACCACTAGTAGTTTACAGATTAGTGCGTAACATTATGACATCCATTATAATGTTGCTTAAAGATGACAAATTCTTGATGTTTTGACGCCAAAAAATATGATTTTTTAGTAATTTTAATGTCATGTGATAAATAAAATCTAACATTCGTGCTCCCGTATTATTGAATTTATTAAACTTGTTGCGAAAAAGTGATAAAATGCTTGGCAAGCCTCGCATTTTATCTCTTTTCCTCAACTCCTTTAATAAATTCAATAAAACATAAACACTCATGTAAGATCCTCTATATATTGCAAACAATATGGACCCTTAAAGGCAGTCTGATTATGGTTCATAGTGTGTGCTTCCCGGCTAGAAAAATGCGAGGATTTTTTTGGTTTTTAACCAAATTTTAAAGTCGATGACCGATTGAAATGGTTAAAATGGTTAAATTTCTTCAAAATTTGGTCCAGATTTTTTCCAAAATCCCAAGTCTTGCTTGTTTTGTAGAAAATATATATACCAGCTCTGCTATACAGTCATTGAAATACCTGAGATACTAGTAAACGTGTCATAATGACGGATATTTGCCTGGGAGTCATCATTGTCACTTAATTGGCAAATAATATAATTGGACCATATATGAAGAAATCTGTGTTCGGGATCTGCATGAGACCATGCAAGAAAGATTCATATTGACTCATATTCATTCATATCTACCTTGAATTTTGAAAATTTGGATGTACTGTCCTTACTAGATAAGTTCAAAGTGACGTCAGAGCATATTTTGATAAATGGACATTGTACATTGATGTAAATAGGTAAAATGGTTTCGCTTACTTTGTACATTATATTCTTTTATCAGTAATATTTGTCACAGTTGGGCTGGTGCGGTGGTAAGATCGTAGACCTCTGTCTCAAAGTTTTGCAATTGAAGGTTCGAACCCCAATCACGGCATATTTTTTTATCTTTGCTTTTTGATATTTTATGTTTGTGAATGATGACCTTTATTATTTTTATCGGATATGACAGAAAACGAAAAGCGGAAAGAAGGCGATGACCTGATGACATGTTTTGTAATACATGTAAGTCTACTTTCCTTACACTTTTTTTTAGAAACAGCTGTTTTACAAAAAGGCTTGTCGTTTACCACCCACTTACAAAATTGAGCTTTGCAGCAGTTGGTTTTCTATTAATCATAGAAACATTGATAATCATTTTACCTACGAAAAGGTCAGTTGTCTAAAATTGGCGTTACGAAAAATGCGATATACCCAAGGTCTGCTTCTCAAATATGCTATAAGGAGAGTAATTTTATATTTGCTAGCTCGTGTTTTGGGACACACACACGAAAACACTCAAAGAATACTATCGTAAAAACATTTAAAATATAACAAAAATATGACAAAATGTCTTGTTTAAGCAATAATGATATTTAAAAATATCTCCTTCATGAAAAAAAATCAATCATGTGGGATTCGAACCCTCCCCCGTTTTAAATCTCTCGTTAATATAGATACAAATATTTGCCTGGGCTCAACCGACTGAGCTATGACGGCTTGGTATAATATTACCGTATTTTGAAAACCTTTGTCAGGTATTAATGTAATTTTTTACCGTTAATAACGGTATAACCTGTATTACCTTCAAGTGTTGGTACGCTCTTTCACGTCACTTTTAACTTATCTATAGGCTACAATAGCATGTTTACCAAACAGGGAATAATCAACATGTGTATTAGTCTGTGTATATTCAAGCCTTTGTTGTTTCCCCAATAAAATATTAAGATAAAAAAAAGTCTATTTCTAATGACTATGCTTAGGTTACATTAAGATAGACAGCCAGCCGATAAATATTGTTTTAGACAGCCGACTGGAGCAGTTACATTAAAAACATACTTCACCGATTACCTTTTTCAACCATAAAGTTATCTTAAAGGCCGACCATCGCCGGATGACCGGCCGACCGTCGGCTGTTTGTCTGCCTACTGCATTTACCTGTTGTTCAGCATACAATGAGTTGGCAGACTAAAAATACAGCTAAAATCACGCACAAAATCGGCCGACTGTTGGCCGACTATTGGCCAGTTCGTGGCTTTACACATAGTATGACACTGCATATTTTTTTTAATTCTGTCAAAACATGTGATTTCAAGTTACGTAGCCACAGTAATTTAGCCAGCTCATTATCGCATAGGTTCAGAATTTTCACACATACTGTCCTTGTCTCGCCTATTTTGTAGAAAATAAATAGGCTCAGGCCACTAACATATAAGGTGAGCCAGTGTATGAGATTTCCAACAATGTGGTATATGCGACCAGCAAAGCCTCAGATCAGCCTGCGCATATTCTATGATACTGACTGAACACCATTTGGAGTTTCTAAGCTTAAAAGGAGGCAGCACAGGCCCATCCGAGTCTACACTTGTCAAAATGTCAAATTGTTGGAAATCACATGTCACGGCTCAAAGAGAGAGGAACCCAGTGTTGATCGTAAGTAAGAGAGACCACTTACATAGAGGCAACAAATGAAGATAAAATTGCCTTTACGTAAATTTGTTCCTTCGTCACATCCGGGACCTTTCGCGGTAGTGGCATCGTCACGGAAAAGCCAAACTAAGGTTTTTGTAAAAGAAAGAGCTAACTATGTAAAAGTCCAGCAATGCTATTCAATGTAGATATGATTTACCTTGCTAAATAGGCCAATTGCGATGTTGAAAAAAGCTTCGCTTTTAGATGAGAACTGTAACCAAATCGAACCAAGAACGAGATTTCTTCAGTTTTATGTCAAAACGAAGAAAGTATGCAGATGTTTTGCCAGTTTTAGCTCAGAACTAGAGCATTTTACACATGGCATATACATGACAGCCCTTATTTGTCCTTCAAACGTAAAAAGTCGAACCGATCATGTTTCATGAAGGAATAAATGCCAAAGTTTTCAGGCGCAGAATCGCCTTTGCCATCGCAGTAGTTGTAATGTCACGCTCTAGGTCCTTCGAGTATACCATATCAGTACATGCAGGTGCGGAGAGAAATGTGTGTAATATTGTAGTATCTACCGAAACAACCCCAAACTTCCGCCAATCCATCTTAAACGCTGCCCCCCGTGTACAAACTAGCACACTAAATTATGCATGGATTCAGAAATTCTATCAGGGAGGTCCTGACAAAGTCAACATAATTGAACCGCAACATGAGATTTCCAACAATGTGGTATGTGCATACGCGCAGTCTGATCAGAGCCTTTGCTAGTCACAGGATTATTCTATGACTGTTTAGCTGCTGAGTGAACATCGATTGGAGTTTCTAAGTTTAGAAGTAGGCAGCACAGGCTTGTCTGAGTCTACACTTTTCAAAATTCCACATTCGTTGTTAGAAATCACATGTCGCGGCTCATATTACACAGAGGGTCGTATGGACCTTCTCGAGGATGTCTGTACTACCGAGGCCCTGGAAGGGTTTTTAGGGATACAGGGTTATTAGCCAAAATCCTAAAGGGATACGGGATATTTTTGTAAATATTTAAAGGGATATGGGATGCTTGGATCAATTTTAGGGATATGGGGATACAATGCTTTATGAATTTTGGGGATATTTGCCATATTTATTTTAGGGATATGGGATATTTTTCAAAATAATTAAAGGGATATGGGATACTGGAACCCCCCCCCCCACACACACACACACACACTTCCAGGGCCTCACTACCAGATTTTCTAAGGAAAGCTATTGCCACTAGTAATTTTCCAGGGAGGTAACCCCTGCCCCCTCTTGATCTGCCCATGAAAATGATGTACACTGCATGAGTACTGGTTAACCTTGCCAAAGATTTAGATTTATCAGCCACAAGACATCCACACACACAAAAATATCAGCTTTCTGGAACATTTTTTTTTCTCTTCTGCCATGTACTTTGTCACCCTTATAAAAGCAGGAACCATTATTATACATATAGAAAATTGCTGTTTTTAGCGTAGATGATAACAGATCTGTCTTTGCTTTATATTGACTTCAATTCCTGGCTATCATTGATTACCATAACTAGCTTAAATAGTTTGCCTTGGGATGGAACTGCTTTTGAAGCTACTTAATGCACCAATCTATGTTTTCCCCAAGTCACCAGGATGGGGATGGGTGGGGGGGGGGGGGAGGGGGGGTGGAGTGGGGTTACCCAGGCGATTAGATTTAATATCCCCATACACAGAAATAAGACAACAGGCCTCGAGGTTATAAAGCTTGAGTACAGTCTCAGATTCAAAATAAAGCGCAATGATTGGCTGCTTGCGGACACATGTCCGCAAGCAGCCAATCAATGCGCTTAATTTTGAGTCTGATAATGAACTCAAGTTTTATAACCTCGAGGCCTGATGTTTGTGGGAGATTAGACTGTGTGTCTGCCTATGGTCAGGAAATTAGACAATTTTTCTACAAGGTATTTTATTAAAATGCAATAATCCGAATGTTTGATTCCAGGATGTTTTTAAAGTTCGGTCATTTTTGGTTGAAAGCCAATGTTGGTCTTTCCATACAACTGGGAATTTGACTTTGTCATTTGGCTTTATCTTGCATTGTGGGTCACAGGGAGCGCTTCTAAAATGGTTGAAAGCCAATCCAGGTCTTACCATATACAAATGGGAATTTGACTTAGTCATTTGGCTATATCTTTTAAGACAGAACTACTGTCTCACCAGAATCGAAATAAGTGACTTGCATTTAATATGGGTCACCCGAACTCCTGGTCCTGGCTGCTGTCCATTGTAAGGCAATGGTTCTGTTGTTGTTGATTACTGTTGCTCCCATTGTTTGTGAGGGTTTTTGTGTATGATCCTTGTTTTTTAGTGCAACTTTTATGTGTCCTTTCTGGTTTAACCCATAAAGCGCCAGGAAACAAATGCATCTGAAAATGTCATCCGCTGAAGTCGTCTGCTGCAAATAATTGCCTAACATTACTGACGAATTAAGTATAGAAGCAAACAGTGTGAACCCAGATATAGGAGCAGTCTGATCTGGGTCCACACTGTTTGCCATAGAGGCTTCTTAAACATTTGAGCAGACGAGAAAAGCAGACGACTTTTGTGGGAATTGGCGCATTAAGGGTTAATTGCAATCTTGCTACCCATGCTGAGCAGATAATGCAGGCTCATCAGGCTGTTTGAGTCTTCTGTGTCTCTTCTTAGTGGTGCTGTGGGTTCATCTGTGGTCTGTGATTGTTGAATTTCTTTGTCATATTTACTTGCTTTTCTGCATACTAAGCCATGCGCCAATCCAGAAAGTTTTGTCAGATATCGAGGGGGTCCAACTTTGACGGGTTTTTTTTTGTATGATGCGGGAAGGGAGGGTCCATATACCACTATAAGCGGGCCGTTACTGGCCCGCCAGTGAAATGTCATTTAAATGACGTTTCGCTGGCGTGTCGATAATGGCCCAACATTGAACGCTGGTTTTGTAGCCTTGTGATTTTTCAGGGGATCCGGACCAGTATTGCTATAAAAAAACAAAATTTTTGTGATTTTTCAGGGATGGGTGGGTCCGGACCCCCTGCACCCCCTCTGGATCCACCCATGCTGAGCAGATAAAGCAGGCTCATTGAAGCCTATATATAGGCTGTTCATTCATGTGAGCCTTGGCTGCTTGCTCATGTGATAACATGGACAGATCCATATATAGGGGGAGACGGGGTTCTGGACCCCCCCCCTGGAAAATCACAAGTGGTTTCATTAAAAATACTAGTAGGGACCTTCTCGAAGCAAGTATATATACTAGCCCGTAAAGGCCAGATTCCTCATTTGATGTTACAAGTTGGCCTTGGTCTGCAATGGGTTTTGTTCCAACTCGTTTTAACCTGAAAATTGAGATAAATGGTGAAAATTTGAAACTAATAAGCTCGAGTTATTTACGAGACAAGACAGAATTTTAGCGTATATTTGGTGTAATTTCTAGCACTCAGCCACCATTAAGTCATTATATGGGCATATTGTAAGACAAAAACGAGAATAAATGTTTTAGCTCTTTGTCTGCTACCTTGACAACTTTTGTTATATGTTGATAAACTTTGCTAACAGTTTGATCTCAGATGAGGCCCGACAAAATGTTGGGCCTGTGTTTGGCACTCTGATGGTATTCCTGATATTTTTTATAGAAAAAGTTAATTTTGAAAAACACGCACCAAAAAACAGCAGACAACAAAAAACCTTGCAAAATTACCCAGCATGCAGAGTTCATATTGAAAGCCTGTATATTTATAGTCAGAACATTTGTCTTCAAAACTAATCAGCAGTAATGGTGCGGGGAAAAGACATTGGTACATATATTGGAAAGACATTGGTATATATGGGCAATATTATAATTGAGTCATTATATATGTGGGTTCAGATGTATTCAAATGAGTATGGATGTCACAACAGCAAATATGGGTGCCATAAAGTGTGACCATCTTGAAAATTGACTTATTAATTTCCAGAAGTGCTTAGATTGAGCTGATATTGTAGTACAATTTAAAATAAGGTACTGATTACTTAAAATGGTAACTTTACAACATATTATTGACCATGTGGTGACAATTTCTTCAGAACTACTGGGCCGCATAGCGCAGTCGGTAACGTGCCTGGCAACAGATGCGAGTCTGACTGCAGATCCAGGGGTCCCCAGTTCGATCCCGGCCCGGTCCCATACTTTGGTGGAGATTGATCATGAAATAATTTCTACGGTCATTCTCCTCCCTTCCACTGAATCATTCAAGAAGGGTTGTTGTCAGTTACAAGCGAAAGTATATGCACGAAGTACTGGTTAACTGCTTGTTCAAGCTTGCCCAGGAAAACGTGTGGTTAGGTGAACTGTCCATCCCGCCATGACCATAGCTGTTGAATGGGAGGTAAAGCAACAGAACAAAATTTCTTTAGAACTGCTTGTTGATTGTTAGGTACAAGGCTGATACTATCATCACAAACTAGGGGCACCTGGGTACAGACCTCATCAGGCAAGGCATTTATTTAGACAGTACCCAGCTGACAACAAAAGTCGTAGCTTACTGGTCCAAACAATTTGATAATTGCAGGCAGCAAAAAGAGCTTTAAAAATTTACCCAGAATGCAGACTTATTAAAGCTAACTTTATTGCCTACATCTGGACAACGTTTTGGCTTATGCTGTAAAATTATTGGGTTGGTATTGGGATTTAGAATCCATGTAAATTTTGATCGGAATTGCTGCTTTTTATTGATTTGAATGCCACAGGGATTGATTCAGCTCTCTCCCAGTGCATGGGAAAATTGATCAAGCATTCTCATCCATAATCATAAAGTGACTAAATGTGGATGGCTTAAACTGTTAGTTGGTATATTTCTATAGTTGGTAAGTCTTTACTCGGAACTTTAGTTGCCTGCTGATTACCTTCCCAAAAAGTTTGGACCCAGATCAGGACTGTAAACAGGGTTCCCACAAGCTCTGGAAATCATGGAAAACCTGGAAATCAAGGAAAAAAACTCCATGCATGGAAAAATCTTGGAATTTGAAAAAAAAGAATAACCATGGAAAAATCATGGAATTTTGTGAAATAGTTTGAAGAAACCACAAGTAGCCAGAAAACTAGCTGTCAGACACGTCTGACAGCTAGTTTTCTGGCTACTGGTGGTTTCAAGTTTTACATGGTTTACATGTACAAGCATGCTTATTTAAATACATTTCTGTTGCTGCATTCCGCATTTATGCTCGGCATGGTGAAGATGCTGCTAAAAGGGGAGGTTGGAGGCCATGCATTAAATAGTCATGGAAATATTACATTGTTGATCATAGAAAAATCCTTGGAATTGGGTTTTTGAATTTCTGTGGGATCCCTGTGTAAATATAATTTGTATTCTGCATTCTTACACATAGTGTGCTGACATGGGTATGTTTGGTATGTCCCTGCATGATCCTGCATGTTTGGAGGTAAGGTTGTAGCCATATATTTAAGATTTTATGGCAAAATTGAGCTCTGATTGAGCAACACCCATTGCGCCAAGCAATACTTGTGAGTCCATGGGTATACATCCATTCATCTCAGAAGATTTGGTTGTTTGTTGTTAGTTACAAGGGAAAGTTTGTGCACGAAGTACTGGTTAACTGAACAGAACAGAACAGAACATAACTTTAATGAAAACTATGCATCTCAGGCCACTCACAGGTGGCGTAAGAGATAAACACAAACATATGTTATGCAGTAAAACATAGTATGGAATAATAAAATTTTGAAACATTAATCAATTATTTTTCAAAATTGAGATTGTCTCATTCCATTCTTGAATATACAAATCTGACAATGTTCGAGAAATGCCCATTTTCACAGAATTTGGGTTATTGACTGGCTCAGTTTTAAAAAGATCAGGTCGGCCAACTGCAACAAGTATGATATTAATACAGCGGATCCATTTGAAATTATAAGAACCCTTTTCGTGTTCTTTAAGCATTATTGAGTACAGTAATTTTGATAATTTGGATTCTTTCCAACTGCTTACCACACATATTTTTTTTACTCAATTTTCTGGACAAAAATATATTTTTTTTTTTGCATTTTGAAAAGTGTTTCGCCTTTCAAATGAAAAATTATATATTTTTTCCAGAAAACCTGAAATAAATTCTAGGTTTCCTTAAGGTAGGGTTGGGTTTCCCTAAACACAGGTTGTTTTTTTTATTTGACCTATTTTGGTTTTGCTTGTGTCATTTTGATTTCTGAGTTTAATTTTAGGGGTCTGCAAAAATGCATCTAAAAATCTTGTCTCTGCATATACACACCGAAAGGCAGCAATCGAAAATATTCTTAACAATCGACGAACATGGATTAAAATCGCTAGAAACAGTGATTTTAATTACCATTTGTTGCAAGTTGAGAGACAAACGGCAATCAAAAACTCTGTTTCTATGATTTTTTTTTTCTAAGTTTGTCTATAGTGTTAACATTTTTGATTGCAGCCTATCTATCTGGTGTGATATAATTGCTTTTACATTATTGAATAATGTAAGTGAATAATAGAGTCAAACAGTAACAACCTAGATCAGACTGCTCCTGGGTGCAGACAACAAAACCGATAACATTTAGGAAGTGTCTGCTGACAACCGGTTGTCACTAGCAAAAAGTCTAGTGACAACCGGTTGTCACCAGCAAAAAGTCTGCTGACAACCAGCTGTATTTTCCAATACTACTGTATACTTAGCAATCTACCTGAGTCTAGTGGCATTTTAAATACAGTTATAGAAAACTTGAATAAATATTGAATAAGAAAATAATGAATTTATTTACAATTTGGTATTTTTTTGTCAGCAGACCTCGCCAAATAGGAAGTGTCTGCTGACAACCGGTTGTCACTAGCAAAAAGTCTAGTGACAACCGGTTGTCACCAGCAAAAAGTCTGCTGACAACCAGCTGTATTTTCCAATACTACTGTATACTTAGCAATCTACCTGAGTCTAGTGGCATTTTAAATACAGTTATAGAAAACTTGAATAAATATTGAATAAGAAAATAATGAATTTATTTACAATTTGGTATTTTATTACAGAAAAATAGTTTGTATTGCAGAAAAATACCAGATAAAGATTTATTGCTAACAGTTTGCATATCAAGGTTCATTTATCTTATCAACTTTTATGATACTAGCACAGCTTTAAGGGAACAAATATATTATAAACCTATATATTATAATTGCATTGTTCACAATGGATGGACAATATCATTTTAGCATTATCGGTATACACTCTTGAAGCACCAGAATCAAATTGAATCCTAATTTTTTAAGAGGAAAAGTTTGCACACACCAATCAGGACCTGGGAGAGCAATCTGATACTAGACTAAGAGCAATCTGATCAGGAAGTCCAAAAAAAATCAATTGGAAGTTTCCATTTACCACACTTAGCACTAATACATGTAGCTTCTTCAGCTAAAACGCCTAGTTAAAAAAATAACAGCTCTGCATATGTTTATTTTTGTTTGATTTGATTCTTTACGTCCCATCAACAATATTTCAGTTAAACAGGGATGGATCTTCTTAGCTTGAACCAGTACTAAGCTAGGATAAATGTGTCTAGCTCTTGGACCACAACGCAGTGACGCCGGTGAGGCTCGAACCCGCGGCTCCTTGGTCTCGAGTCAAGCACTCTACCACTGAGCCACTGCGCTCCCCTCTGCATATATGTATCTAGATAAAGTCAAAACATGTTGAATTTGAAATAAGCTTGAAATAAAACTGATATTTCATCATTGTACCAAAATCAAATTACTGACAAGGAAAAGTTTCAACAAACAAATTAATCATGGATTAGCATGTCCCCTAAGGGGAGCTGAGTGAGTCTGACCATGGGTTATTTGCTAACTTTTATAATAGATAAGCTGTAAGAGTACAGATAAGCAACTGGAAGATTCCATTTTATAAGAGTTAAAAGAATAGTACCTTTAATCATGATTAGTCAATTTACCAATAATTACCAGGCATTGTATAATTGAAACTTAATATCATTTGATCATATCGTTGGTTCGTTTACAAAACCTCGTATGTGCACTTTCTTGCAAAACCCTGTTTTTAGCATGGCGCCAATTAAGACGGTCTAGCGCACCAGGTCACAAAACCTTGTATGCAATAGCCAATGAAAAGTTGTTGTTTTGTGATGTTCCAAAAGCTCGTACCTTAATTAGTCAAAATTACAAGTTCTAAAACCTCGTAAACGGAAATTTGATAAGACAAAAAAACAGGTAAGCTTCATTTGGGTTATTACTTTGAGGGTTTCAAAGGGTGTCTATGAACACTTTCTCGCAAATTCATGGGTAAATTTGTCATGAGAACTTGTTTCTTTCCTTCAATCAGATTATTTACGAAAATGCTGCAGATACAAGAATTTGTAACCTCGCATTTTTGTGGATGTTGTATTATACGAGATTTAGTCCTTATAAATCGACTGTCAGCAATGCAGCTTACACGTCTTAAAAGGAACAGAACTACCTTTGGTTACCTTTCTATCTATCTAATTAAAATGCAACTTGTCTTTATTGAGTTTCAAAAATTGGCAAAATGTCGTATCTGCAATATCAGGTTACAAAATCTCGTATATTTTTTTAAAAGTATCACAATAAGCTAGAAACATAAAACTCTACCAAGGTATTTCTTGTACCCGTTAAATAAACTTAATATATGCTTTCAGTCTGAATCTCACACAAATATAACAAAAAACAAACAAATAAGAAAGTTTTTTGTCTCTCCTGTAAAATTTACTAAAGTGCATGTACGAGGTTTTGTAAACGAACCAACGATATACACAAATGTATATTTTTTTGTATAAAAATCTCTATATTCATACATATGTATGGAAAAACAATTTATAGCAGAGTATATCATTAAACGCCTGATGTTGTTGAATAGGGTACACATTGTTATTGAAAAATTTACAGCTGGTTGTCAGCAGACTTTTTGCTGGTGACAACAGACATTTTGCTAGTGACAATCGGTTGTCACCAGACATTTTGCTAGTGACAACCGGTTGTCAGCAGACAAAAAAGTTTGGTGACAACCGGTTGTCAGCAGACCTCGCCTAACATTTAATGTGAATTCAGGTGCTTTAAGGATTTAGAATAGTGCTGGCTCTCAATGACCTGAGTGAATTAATGAACAGTGCTTCTCATTTCTTAAAAAGCATTTTGCATGTCCCAGCTGCACAGCGGTCAAACCCTCATCCTTGAATGTTTACTAAGAAAAAATCAACTCTTTTTCCTGCTAGCGGTGACTTTTGTCATTTGCTTGTAACATTTGTTAACAGTTTGGACTCCGATCAGGACCTGAAAAACGTTGGCCCTGATCTGGACTCAAACTGTTAGACACTCTGATAGTGTTCCTTAAAGAATATTTTGAAAAAGTTAATTTTGAAAAAAGTTAGTTGACGACGACAAAAGTATGCAAAATTACCCAGCATGCAAAGAGTTAACGGTTTAGTGGGAATTTGCGAACTAAAAGGATCAAATTTTTTTTCTTGCTGACATTTTGTATGAGTATTGTCTTGAGACAGAACAAGTTGCTTGACATTTATAGAACCAACTCCGGCTTAGAACTTCATATGAATAATCTCAAGCAACATTGCGTAAAAGATGGCAAAGTCTGGACTTTTTCAGGCTAAAAAAGTGATTTTTAAGAATTTTTAATGTCATAAGATAAACAGAATCTAACATTCGTGCTCTTGTATTATTGAATTTATTAAACAAGTTGCGAAAAAGAGATAAAAGGCTCGGCAAGCCTCGCATTTTATCTCTTTTCCCCAACTTGTTTAATAAATTCAATAAAACATGAGCACTCATGTAAGATCCTCTATGTAAAATTGTTAACCAGTCCAATTATATGCTTTGCGAGTGGCTAATGGTTGAAAATTGCACCCGCTAGGCATGTTTTCTCCTTTATTGATACGCTAAGGCGTATTCATAAGTGTTCGCAGAAAGTGCTTTACTGAAAATGATGCTAATTCATCATATGCCAGAGGGACATTCACTTTTTGCCAGCTATAATTAGTGGCGAGCTGTCATCTGATATCTTTTGCAAACAGTTTGGACCCAGATCCATCAGCTTAATTAACCCTAAAAGCGCCAATCACGACCACAGCAGCCGACAAATTGGCAACATTTTTCTCTATTTTCGAAAAAAATAAGGTATGATATTTCATGAGAATCGTCTGCCAGCAGACGATTCTCATGAAATATAATTCCTTATTTTTATTTTTGAAAAGCAGCAAAATTTGAAATTGTCATGTGCTGCAAATCATAGCTGGCGCTTTATGGGTTAAAAAACGTTGATGTTGTGCCTGTGTGGAACCTGATCTGAAACCAAGCTATTTGACAATCAGATAGAGTTCCTGAAAGAATTTTTTTTGAAATGGAAACTGAAAAAATTTAGCAGATGGCAAAAGCGCTTTGCAAAATTACCCAGCATGCAAAGAGTAAAAATGACAAGGGTCTGTTTATGCTTGAAATGATGTAGACAGGAATCAATTGAGAAAGTAATGTCCGTGGATATCAACTTATATCAATATATTGCGTTGTGTTTTCATCTTGAAGTCTTGGGATGATCTTTGCGACTATTGATTTGTGTTTTATGAGAAAACGGTGAGACGGCAAGATTATGAAGTAGATTAATCTACGAGTTGTTTCATGGCACTGTATTACTGATGAGGCCTTTAACTCTTACTTTGCTAGCGGTGACATGCGCGGATCCAGAAAATTCTGTCAGGGGGTATTTCACAGAGTGTCCTACGGACCTCCCGGGAGATACAATTGGACCCAATTGGACCAATTCTCCCCACCTCCACCCCCCCCCCCCCCCCCCCTCTGGATCCACCCATCTCCTGCTGACAACCTTTGCTAACAGTTTGGGCCCAGAAAAATGTCAGTCCTGATCTGGATTTAATTCTTTTGACACTCTGATGGTGTTCATGAAAGAATTTTTTGGAACAATTAATTTTCAGAAAAAACCATGCAAAAAAACCCAACATGCATTGCTTTATGCGCTAACAATTTAGGCCAAATAAAAAATACCTGTGTTTAGGGTAACCTGATCCTGCCTAAATTTACTGGTGAAACCTAGATTTTTTTCAGGTTTTCTGGAAAAAATATAATTTTATGCATTTTGAAAGGCAAAATGCCTTTCAAAATGCATAAATTATATTTTTTCTGGAAAACAAATAACGAAAAAAAAATATGTGTGCCTACCCTACCTAGAATTTTCAGATTCGTTACCCAAAACACACTTATTTTTTTATTTTGCCAAATCAAAATAAAATGAAAAGTGTGGAAAACGTTGGTTTTTTTTGTCCAGATTGGTTGAGGTGACCTTGAACACATTAAGGTTATAAAACTTTTTTCATGCTCAGCTCAACTGAGCATGAAATGTATTATGCTCTTAAAAGTTAAAATGCCAATTGTTGGCATTTTAACATATTTATCAGCATGATAAATACAACATCTGAGAGTTTAAAAGCAAGAATTTAAGTCCTGATTTTTCAGCATTTTAGCTTTTAATATGAGCAGCTGAAATTTCATGCTCATTTGAGCTGAGCATGAAAAAAAAATATCCTCGGGGCCTGATTAGCAATTTTTTAAACATATGATATAATAAACATATATTATAATTTTCAATCAATGGTTCATGTCATGGTTTACAAGACATTAATTTTTGTTGAGATTGGTTGTGATATCTGGTGGAATCCATCCTTTAGACATATACAAAACACTTTGAGGCTTGATTGAACTTACAATATTGAAATTATAAGTTCCAGAAAAAATGGTGTCAGGTGTTTACATAGATTTTACTAAGATGCTTTTTTGACACACACAGATGTCCAGCCCAACCTAGCTCATGTTACGCGTTCGGCATCAACCTTATGAATTGGAATGATGATTTGATCTAAAGGTCATTACTCAGAGGTTGTGGTACATCTGTAGTTATCAATAAATTACTTGCTGAAGAAAGCAAACAAATAGTCCCTGATCAGACTGCTCCTTGGAGCGGTCTGGTCTGGGACTTATTTTGTTTGCACATGCTTAAATTTTCCTAGCGGAGTAATTGCATCATTTATTCTATGCAATATGATTGAACTATGGATGAAATTGTTCTCAATTGCAAAAGAGGTCATTAATAAATCTGAGCCTATTTATATTGCGTTCTGCAGAAAATAAACTTTGAGGTGTTACAAAAATAGATTCTGAGGTGGTCCGGAAAATACTTCAGTTGTGGCACATCAAACTTTTATATTTTACCCTATTGGCTTGTTTGGATGTTAAACATTGTGCTGTTAACATTAGATATTTCATTTGCCCCATGACTTTGGTTTAGCCTTCAGCAGGCTGCAGAGTGTGAGACTTGTTCCGAGTAATAAGACATGGTGGCGTCCTGATATTTACAGCACTATAGCATTAAGAACATTGATTTTGTCTGAGGGTTTTATTAATGCTTTAATGCTTGGCATATTACATCTTTATACACCAAATTGTAGTAATCCAATCACCAACCATGTTAAAATGTTTTGTTACCATTCATTGCCTGCCTTGGTTTAACCATGGTTTAAATAACTATGGTTAAACCATGATTGGCTGTGACTGGCAACTAGGATCTAAACCAATTGTCAACCATGGTCTAAACCAATGGTGGCTCATTGTCAAAATCAGTTGTACAGTAAACAATGGTCTAAGCCAATGGTCGCACATTGGCAAAATCAGTTACAAACCATGGTCTAATCCAATGGTCGCACATTGGCAAAATCAGTTGTAAACCATAGTCTAAACCAATGGTCACACATTGGCAAAATCAGTTGTAAACTATGATCTAAACCAATGGTTGCAAATTGTTTAAAATCAGTTGTAAACCATGGTCTAAACCAATGGTCGCACATCGGCAAAATCAGTTGTAAACCATGGTCTAAACCAATGTTCGCATATTGTCAAAATCAGTTGTAAACCATGGTCTAAACTCACAAGCGTTTTGGCCTTTCTGAGCCCAATTTGTTCTATAAAAGCAGCTTGTTTGGAGTACATCTTTCAGACCTCTTGTGTCAGATGGAATTGTCAGGAACCCTGCTATTGTACATAATTAAATTGTCCTATTTGACATTTTTCTGAAGATCGAGCCAGAGACCAAAAAAACCCTGACAAATTCTCTTAGCAAACTTTATATACCATGATCAGAGTGCAACTAATCATGACCTACATTGACTGTCACAATACCAGATATTTTGCTATCTTTTAGTTGATGAATCAGTGCTCAGCAAAAAATTGCAGTTTAGTAGTTTGCATGAACAGTTTGATGACTTTGGATGCTAAGAGTAATTTTTTTATGGTGTAGTTTTTGATAAGTGCGCCATTTAATCTTGTTAGCGGGTGTCCTTCCTCTCTTGTCAATGATCTATTTCTGTCTCATTTGTCAGCAGAAACAGAAAAAAGAACCAGAATGAATTTTATGTATAGTTTGCAGAGTTCCCACAAGCTCTGGAAGTCATGGAAAACCTGGAAAATCACCAACAACAGTTCCATGCATGAAAAAATCATGGAATTGGAAAAAACCTGAATAATCATGGAAAAATCATGGAATTTTGTGAAATAATTTGATGAAACCACCAGTAGCCAGAAAACTAGCTGTCAGACACACAAAATGAGTGTGTCTGACAGCTAGTTTTCTGGCTACTGATGGTTTTAAGTTTTAATTATTTCATAATACATGCATGGTCGAGCATAATTATTCAAATACATTACTGTTGCTGCATTCAGTATTTATAAATATGTTCAGCTTGGTGAAGATGGTGCTAAAAAGGGAGGTTGGAGGCCATGCATTTATAGTCATGGAAATTACATTGTTGATCATTGAAAATCATGGAAAAATCATGGAATTGTGTTTTTTAATTTCTGTGGAAACCTTGAGATTCGAGTTTGCCTATGTTAATATTGATATGTGTGGTAATCCTATTCAAGACTCCATCTGGGTTCATTTTGTTTGCAATTATAATAGCTAGGCTACCATAACAAGATCACAGATGATCAGAGGGCAGATGAAAAGGGAAAAAGGTTAAATAGTGTAAGGGTCCACCTTAAATATATTTCAGTTTAGGTTTCCTGCTTATTATAGCTCTAGGTGAGCTATTGCGCTCCTATGATGTCTGTCGTCCATTCTCCATCGTCAGTTGTACGTCATCAGTCAACAAAATATTCTAAGCCACCAGGTAAATTGTCACCAACTTTCACAGGGATGGTCATTGGGTGGTCCCAAAAAATTCCATGCAGAATTCTGGTTACCTGGTGGCAAACGAAAGGAAAATCTTTAAAAAATATTCTTGTCAAAAATTACCGTACTGGCCAGATTTCAAAATAATTTTGTACAGATGGTCCAGGGTGAGCCCCTACTAAAGTTGTTCAAATATTTTGATTGGTTTAAAAATATGTTAATATAGGAGAAAACTTTAAAAATCTGATGTTGAAAGGGAGAGAACACTTGCAGTTGTGGTTATCTTTCTTGATTTAGTGGAAAAAGTAATTTGGGTTTTCTCCCTTGATCCTATCATCCTGGGAAGATGCTCTTACCGTATTCTTACTGTATCCGAGGCCTTTTATAATCTCTCGATTCTTGGGCCCTTTCTGGTCATCTTTCAAGATTTAGAAGATTTTAGTGTTCTAGGCTAACAAATATTGGAGAAACTTAAAAAATCTTTTCTGAAACCATGCACTAACTAGCCATAGGCCTAGAGCCTTGATATTATGTATGTAGCATCATCTAGTGAACCTCTACCAAGTTTATTCAAATTATGTCCGTGGGGGCAAGATAAACTGGGACACCGGCCTGGACAGCTTACCCCCCACACATGCAACTAAGCATACAGAACAATCTGACAAAGAAAACAGCTGAATTTGACTTGAATTATGTTTATTATTGATACATCTTCACATTCAGATAGTTTAAATTAGAAGAATAGGCACAATACTTTTACTTTGATACTCAGGTGGGTGGGGATCAAGATAAACTGGCCTGGACAGCTTACCCCCCACCCATGCAACTAAGCATACAGAACAATCCGACAAAGATAACAGCTGAATTTTACTTGAATTATGTTTATAATTGATACATTATCACATTCAGATAGTTTAAATGAGAAAACTTATCAAAATAATTTTACTTTGATACTCAGGTGGGTGGGGATCAAGATAAACTGGCCTGGACAGCTTACCCCCCACCCCTGTAACTAAGTATACGGAACAATCCGACAAAGAAAACAGCTGAATTTCACTTGAATTATGTTTATAATTGATACATCATCACATTCAGATAGTTTAAATGAGAAAACTTAGCAAAATAATTTTACTTTGATACTCAGGTGGATGGGGGTCAAGATAAACTGGCCTGGACAGCTTACCCCCCACCCCTGTAACTAAGTATACGGAACAATCTGACAAAGAAAACAGCTGAATTTCACTTGAATTATGTTTCTAATTGATACATCATCACATTCAGATAGTTTAAAATAAGAAGAATAGGCACAATACTTTTACTTTGATACTCAGGTGGGTGGGGGGCAAGATAAACTGGCCTGGACAGCTTACCCCCCACCCATGCAACTAAGCATACAGAACAACCCGACAAAGAAAACAGCTGAATTTGACTTGAATTATGTTTTAAATTGATACATCTTCACATTCAGATAGTTTAAAATAAGTAGAATTAGCAAAATAATTTTACTTTGATACTCAGGTTGGTGGGAGCGCAGTGGCTCAGTGGTAGAGTGCTTGACTCGAGACCGAAAGGTAGCGGGTTCGAGCCTCACCGGCGTCACTGCGTTGTGGTCCTTGAGCAAGACACATTTATCCTAGCTTAGTACTGGTTAAACCCAGGAAGAAACGTCCCGCATAACTGAAAGATTGTTGAGTGGACGTAAAGAATTAAATCAAACAAAAAACAAATACTCAGTTGGGTGGGGGTCAAGATAAACTGGCCTGGACAGCTTACCCCCCACCCCTACAACTAAGCATACAAAACAATCTGACAAGGATAACAGCTGAATTTGACTTGAATTATGTTTATAATTGATACATTATCACATTCAGATAGTTAAAATGAGAAAACTTAGCAAAATAATTTTACTTTGATACCCATGTGGGTGGGGGGCAAGATAAACTGGCCTGGACAGCTTACCCCCCACCCCTGTAACTAAGCATACAGAACAATCCGACAAAGAAAACAGCTGAATTTGACTTGAATTATGTTTACAATTGATACATCAGCACATTCAGATAGTTTAAAATAAGTAGTATTAGCAAAATAATTAAGCTTAAAATCACTTAATCTTGATATTTTTATTCAAGATGATGTTAAAGTTTTACCAATATTAACCCCACAGGCACCAATTTCTCACTTTAAGACTTGTATAGGACCTGAATTCATTAAAATTATACAGAAAAATAACAAAATAACATACATATATTTTTACTTGTGTTGGCGGGGGGCAAGATAAACCGGCCATGACAGCTTGCCCCCCGGGGGTGAAGATAACCAGGGTGGGGGGCAAGATATCCCGGGACAGCTTGCCCCCCGGGGGGCAAGCTGTCCAGGGGGGCAAGATAAACTGTTACACCGGTTAATCTTGCCCCCCACCCACTTGGGTATCAAAGTAAAATTATTTTGCTAATTCTACTTATTTTAAACTATCTGAATGTGAAGATGTATCAATTTAAAACATAATTCAAGTCAAATTCAGCTGTTTTCTTTGTAGGATTGTTCCGTATACTCAGTTACAGGGGTGAGGGGTAAGCTGTCCAGGCCAGTTTATCTTGACCCCCACCCACCTGAGTATCAAAGTAAAATTATTTTGCTAAGTTTTCTCATTTTAAACTATCTGAATGTGATGATGTATCGATTAGAAACATAATTCAAGTAAAATTCAGCTGTTTTCTTTGTTGGATTGTTCCGTATACTTAGTTACAGGGGTGGGGGGTAAGCTGTCCAGGCCAGTTTATCTTGACCCCCACCCACCTGAGTATCAAAGTAAAATTATTTTGCTAAGTTTTCTCATTTAAACTATCTGAATGTGATGATGTATCAATTATAAACATAATTCAAGTGAAATTCAGCTGTTTTCTTTGTCGGATTGTTCCGTATACTTAGTTACAGGGGTGGGGGGTAAGCTGTCCAGGCCAGTTTATCTTGACACCCACCCACCTGAGTATCACAGTAAAATTATTTTGATAAGTTTTCTCATTTAAACTATCTTAATGTGATGATGTATCAATTATAAACATAATTCAAGTGAAATTCAGCTGTTTTCTTTGTCGGATTGTTCTGTATGCTTAGTTGCATGGGTGGGGGGTAAGCTGTCCAGGCAAGTTTATCTTGCCCCCCACCCACCTGAGTATCAAAGTAAAAGTATTGTGCCTATTCTTCTTATTTTAAACTATCTGAATGTGAAGATGTATCAATAATAAACATAATTCAAGTCAAATTCAGCTGTTTTCTTTGTCAGATAGTTCTGTATGCTTAGTTGAATGTGTGGGGGGTAAGCTGTCCAGGCCAGTTTATCTTGCCCCCCACCCACTTGGGTATCAAAGTAAAATTATTTTGCTTATTCTACTTATTTTAAACTATCTGAATGTGAAGATGTATCAATTTAAAACATAATTCAAGTCAAATTCAGCTGTTTTCTTTGTAGGATTGTTCCGTATACTTAGTTACAGGGGTGGGGGGTAAGCTGTCCAGGCCAGTTTATCTTGACCCCCACCCACCTGAGTATCAAAGTAAAATTATTTTGCTAAGGTTTCTCATTTTAAACTATCTGAATGTGATAATGTATCAATTATAAACATAATTCAAGTGAAATTCAGCTGCTTTCTTTGTTGGATTGTTCCGTTTACTTAGTTACAGGGGTGAGGGGGTAAGCTGTCCAGGCCAGTTTATCTTGACCCTCACCCACCTGAGTATCAAAGTAAAATTATTTTGCTAAGTTTTCTCATTTTAAACTATCTGAATGTGATGATGTATCAATTATAAACATAATTCAAGTGAAATTCAGCTGTTTTCTTTGTCGGATTGTTCCGTATACTTAGTTACAGGGGTGGGGGGTAAGCTGTCCAGGCCAGTTTATCTTGACACCCACCCACCTGAGTATAAAAGTAAAATTATTTTGATAAGTTTTCTCATTTAAACTATCTGAATGCAATGATGTATCAATTATAAACATAATTCAAGTAAAATTCAGCTGTTTTCTTTGTCGGATTGTTCTGTATGCTTAGTTGCATGGGTGGGGGGTAAGCTGTCCAGGCCAGTTTATCTTGCCCCCCACCCACCTGAGTATCAAAGTAAAAGTATTGTGCCTATTCTTCTTATTTTAAACTATCTGAATGTGAAGATGTATCAATAATAAACATAATTCAAGTCAAATCCAGCTGTTTTCTTTGTCAGATTGTTCTGTATGCTTAGTTGCATGTGTGGGGGGTAAGCTGTCCAGGCCAGTTTATCTTGCCCCCCACCCACTTGGGTATCAAAGTAAAATTATTTTGCTAATTCTACTTATTTTAAACTATCTGAATGTGAAGATGTATCAATTTAAAACATAATTCAAGTGAAATTCAGCTGCTTTCTTTGTAGGATTGTTCTGTATACTTAGTTACAGGGGTGGGGGGTAAGCTGTCCAGGCCAGTTTATCTTGAGCCCCACCCACCTGAGTATCAAAGTAAAATTATTTTGCTAAGTTTTCTCATTTTAAACTATCTGAATGTGATGATGTATCAATTATAAACATAATTCAAGTGAAATTCAGCTGTTTTCTTTGTTGGATTGTTCCGTATACTTAGTTACAGGGGTGGGGGGTAAGCTGTCCAGGCCAGTTTATCTTGACCCCCACCCAACTGAGTATCAAAGTAAAATTATTTTGCTAAGTTTTCTCATTTAAACTATCTGAATGTGATGATGTATCAATTATAAACATAATTCAAGTCGAATTCAGCTGTTTTCTTTGTCAGATTGTTCTGTATGCTTAGTTGCATGGGTGGGGGGTAAGCTGTCCAGGCCAGTTTATCTTGCCCCCCACCCACCTGAGTATCAAAGTTAAAGTATTGTGCCTATTCTTCTTATCTTAAACTATCTGAATGTGAAGATTAATCAATAATAACATAATTCAAGTCAAATTCAGCTGTTTTCTTTGTCAGATTGTTCTGTATGCTTAGTTGCATGTGTGGGGGGTAAGCTGTCCAGGCCAGTTTATCTTGCCCCCCACCCACTTGGGTATCAAAGTAAAATTATTTTGCTAATTCTACTTATTTTAAACTATCTGAATGTGATAATGTATCAATTTAAAACATAATTCAAGTCAAATTCAGCTGTTTTCTTTGTAGGATTGTTCCGTATACTTAGTTACAGGGGTGGGGGGTAAGCTGTCCAGGCCAGTTTATCTTGACCCCCACCCACCTGAGTATCAAAGTAAAATTATTTTGCTAAGTTTTCTCATTTAAAACTATCTGAATGTGATGATGTATCAATTATAAACATAATTCAAGTGAAATTCAGCTGTTTTCTTTGTTGGATTGTTCCGTATACTTAGTTACAGGGGTGAGGGGTAAGCTGTCCAGGCCAGTTTATCTTGACCCCCAACCCACCTGAGTATCAAAGTAAAATTATTTTGCTAAGTTTTCTCATTTAAACTATCTGAATGTGATGATCTATCAATTATAGCTTACCCCCCACCCCTGCAACTAAGCATACAGAACAATGCGACAAAGAAAACAGCTGAATTTGACTTGAATTATGTTTATAATTGGTACATCATCACATTCAGATAGTTTAAAATGAGAAAACTTAGCAAAATAATTTTACTTTGATACTCAGGTGGGTGGGGGTCAAGATAAACTGGCCTGGACAGCTTACCCCCCACCCATGCAACTAAGCATACAGGACAATCCGCCAAAGAAAACAGCTAAATTTCACTTGAATTATGTTTATAATTGATACATCTTCACATTCAAATAGTTTAAAATAAGTAGAATTAGCAAAATAATTTTACTTTGATACCCAAGTGGGTGGGGGGCAAGATAAACTGGCTTGGAGCTTACCCCCCACCCCTGCAACTAGGCATACAGAACAATGCGACAAAGAAAACAGCTGAATTTGACTTGAATTATGTTTATAATTGGTACATCATTACATTCAGATAGTTTAAATGAGAAAACTTAGCAAAACAAATTTACTTTGATACTCAGGTGGGTGGGGGGCAAGATAAACTTGCCTGGACAGCTTACCCCCCACCCCTGCAACTAAGCATACAGAACAATCTGACAAAGAAAACAGCTGAATTTGACTTGAATTATGTTTATAATAGATACATCTTCACATTCAGATAGTTTAAAATAAGTAGAATTAGCAAAATAATTTTACTTTGATACTCAGGTGGGTGGGGGTCAAGATAAACTGGCCTGGACAGCTTACCCCCCCCCCCCCCCCCCCCCCACCCCTGCAACTAAGCATACAGAACAATGCGACAATGAAAACAGCTGAATTTCACTTGAATTATGTTTATAATTGATACATCATCACATTCAGATAGTTTAAAATGAGAAAACTTAGCAAAATAATTTTACTTTGATACCCAAGTAGGTGGGGGGGGGGGGGGGGGGGGGGCAAGATAAACTGACCTGGACAGCTTACCCCCCACCCCTGTAACTAAGTATACGGAACAATCTGACAAAGAAAACAGCTGAATTTCACTTGAATTAGGTTTATAACTGATACATCTTCTCATTCAAATAGTTTAAAATAAGTAGAATTAGCAAAATAATTTTACTTTGATACCCAAGTTAATGGGGGGCAAGATAAACTTGCCTGGACAGCTTACCCCCCACCCATGCAACTAAGCATACAGGACAATCCGCCAAAGAAAACAGCTAAATTTCACTTGAATTATGTTTATAATTGATACATCTTCACATTCAAATAGTTTAAAATAAGTAGAATTAGCAAAATAATTTTACTTTGATACCCAAGTGGGTGGGGGGCAAGATAAACTGGCCTGGACAGCTTACCCCCCACCCCTGCAACTAAGCATACAGAACAATGCGACAAAGAAAACAGCTGAATTTGACTTGAATTATGTTTATAATTGGTACATCATTACATTCAGATAGTTTAAAATGAGAAAACTTAGCAAAAAAAATTTACTTTGATACTCAGGTGGGTGGGGGGCAAGATAAACTGGCCTGGACAGCTTACCCCCCACCCCTGCAACTAAGCATACAGAACAATTTGACAAAGAAAACAGCTGAATTTGACTTGAATTATGTTTATTATTGATACATCTTCACATTCAGATAGTTTAAAATAAGAAGAATAGGCACAATACTTTTACTTTGATACTCAGGTGGGTGGGGGGCAAGATAAACTGGCCTGGACAGCTTACCCCCACCCATGCAACTAAGCATACAGAACAATCCGACAAAGAAAACAGCTGAATTCGACTTGAATTATGTTTATAATTGATACATTATCACATTCAGATAGTTTAAATGAGAAAACTTAGCAAAATAATTTTACTTTGATACTCAGGTGGGTGGGGGTCAAGATAAACTGGCCTGGACAGCTTACCCCCCACCTCTGAAACTAAGCATACAGAACAATCTGACAAAGAAAACAGCTGAATTTGACTTGAATTATGTTTATAATAGATACATCTTCACATTCAGATAGTTTAAAATAAGTAGAATTAGCAAAATAATTTTACTTTGATACTCAGGTGGGTGGGGGTCAAGATAAACTGGCCTGGACAGCTTACCCCCCCCCCCCCACCCCTGCAACTAAGCATACAGAACAATGCGACAATGAAAACAGCTGAATTTCACTTGAATTATGTTTATAATTGATACATCATCACATTCAGATAGTTTAAAATGAGAAAACTTAGCAAAATAATTTTACTTTGATACCCAAGTAGGTGGGGGGGGGGGCAAGATAAACTGACCTGGACAGCTTACCCCCCACCCCTGTAACTAAGTATACGGAACAATCCGACAAAGAAAACAGCTGAATTTCACTTGAATTAGGTTTATAATTGATACATCTTCACATTCAGATAGTTTAAAATGAGAAAACTTAGCAAAAAAATTCCACTTTGATACTCAGGTGGGTTGGGCTCAAGACAAACTGGGCTGGACAGCTTACCCCCACCCCTGTAACTAAGTATACAGAACTATTCGACAAAGAAATCAGCTGAATTTGACTTGAATTATGTTTTAGATTGATACATCTTCACAATAAGATAGATTAAAATAAGTAGAATTAGCAAAATAATTTTGCTTTGATACCCAAGTGGGCGGGGGGCAAGATAAACTGGCCTGGACAGCTTACCCCCCACCCCTGTAACTAAGTATACGGAACAATCCGACAAAGAAAACAGCTGAATTTCACTTGAATTATGTTTATAATTGATACATCTTCACATTCAAATAGTTTAAAATAAGTAGAATTAGCAAAATAATTTTACTTTGATACCCAAGTGGGTGGGGGGCAAGATAAACTGGCCTGGACAGCTACCCCCCACCCCTGCAACTAAGCATACAGAACAATGCGACAAAGAAAACAGCTGAATTTGACTTGAATTATGTTTATAATTGGTACATCATCACATTCAGATAGTTTAAAATGAGAAAACTTAGCAAAAAAATTTTACTTTGATACTCAGGTGGGTTGGGGGCAAGATAAACTGGCCTGGACAGCTTACCCCCCACCCATGCAACTAAGCATACAGAACAATCTGACAAAGAAAACAGCTGAATTTGACTTGAATTATGTTTATTATTGATACATCTTCACATTCAGGTAGTTTAAAATAAGAAGAATAGGCACAATACTTTTACTTTGATACTTAGGTGGGTGGGGGGCAAGATAAACTGGCCTGGACAGCTTACCCCCCACCCATGCAACTAAGCATACAGAACAATCGACAAAGAAAACAGCTGAATTTGACTTGAATTATGTTTATAATTGATACATCTTCACAATCAGATAGATTAAAATAAGTAGAATTAGCAAAATAATTTTACTTTGATACCCAAGTGGGTGGGGGGCAAGATAAACTGACCTGGACAGCTTACCCACCACCCCTGTAACTAAGTATACAGAACAATCCTACAAAGAAATCAGCTGAATTTGACTTGAATTATGTTTTAGATTGATACATCTTCACAATCAGATAGATTAAAATAAGTAGAATTAGCAAAATAATTTTACTTTGATACCCAAGTGAGTGGGGGGCAAGATAAACTGGCCTGGACAGCTTACCCCCCACCCCTGCAACTAAGCATACAGAACAATCCGACAAAGAAATCAGCTGAATTTGACTTGAATTATGTTTTAGATTGATACATCTTCACATTCAGATAGTTTAAAATAAGTAGTATAGGCACAATACTTTTACTTTGATGCCCAGGTGGGTGGGGGGCAAGATAAACTGGCCTGGACAGCTTACCCCCCACCCCTGCAACTAAGCATACAGAACAATGCTACAAAGAAAACAGCTAAATTTGATTTGAATTATATTTATAATTGATACATCATCACATTCAGATAGTTTAAAATAAGTAGTATTAGCAAAATAATTAAGCTTAAAATCACTTAATCTTGATATTTTTATTCAAGATGATGTTAAGGTTTTACCAATATTAACCCCACAGGCACCAATTTCTTACTTTATGTCTTATGGAGGATCTTAATTCATTAAAATGATACAGAAAAATAACAAAATAACATGTATATATTTTTACTTGTGTTGGGCGGGGGGCAAGATAAACCGGCCTTGACAGCTTGCCCCCCGGGGGTGAAGATAACCAGGGTAGGGGGCAAGATATCCTGGGACAGCTTGCCCCCCGGGGGGCAAGGCAACCGCGGTTGGCTTGCCCCCCGGGGGGCAACCTGTCCAGGGGGCAAGATAAACTGGGACACCGGCACAGGATTTCACATGTTTTACTTAGACTTAAATAAAGGAGAGTTGATTTTCGACATCCTTTTAATTTGGAAACTTTTCCATTTAAAGTCCTAATGAAACTGCTTATCTATCAAACTATATAGCTGTACTTTGGGAGGAGCTATGCTTTCCTATACCTTTATAAACAGTCATTCTCATATGAGCAACTCAGGGCCCAAGGGCTCTCTTGTACTTACTCACTTTCAAGAGGGACCTAAAAGAAATTTTGTATATGATAAATAGACATGTGAATATTAGTTCGGGATCCAAGCATTCAAATATAATTGTTTCTTTTTCGGCTCTAAACTAATTTTTATTTTTTGTTTTTTCAATCAATAAATCTAATTAATAATCATATTAAGATATTAAATATTTATATGATCATTTTTGCCAGATGATAAATGCTCATTTTGAATGGACATACCATATATGATGCAATAAGTGCACTGTGCCGCTTATAATAATTGAGCCAGTGCATGAGATTTCCAACAACGTGGTATGTGCGACCAGCAAAGCCTCAGATCAGCCTGAGCATACGTGCAGTCGCTAGTTGCTTGAGTATTCTATGATTGTTAAGCTACTGACTGAACACCATTTGGAGTTTCTAAGCTTAACAGGAGGCTGCAGAGGCTTGTTCGAGTCTACACATGTCAAAATGCCACCTTGTTGGAAATCTCATGCCACGGCTCATTATTTTCATCAGTTTTATACCAGTAGATCTAGATACCAATAGATCCAGAGATTCTTTAGCCTTTAAAAATTGTATAAGGGATACCCCTAAATGGGTACTTTTATAAACAGTGAAGATCCAGATGAAATGATACTCAATGCTGCATTTCATCAGGGTCTCTCTACACTAGCTTTTTGCTAATGTAAAAAGATCTATCGCCAAAATACAATATATTTTTTTACAATTATAACATGACACCCCTAGATATATACAATGGACTATCCCAAGTTTATTTTATCAAACCAGAAGGTAGAATCCATTAGACTATGTATATGTTGGAGCACAGTGGCTCAGTGGTAGAGTGCTTGACTCGAGACCGAGAGGCTGCTGGTTACAGCCTCACCGGGGTCACTGCATTGTGGTCCTTGAGCAAGACACATTAATCCTTGATTAGTACTGGTTCAACCCAGGAAGACCCGTCCCTGTTTTACTGAAAGATTGTTGATGGGACGTAAAGAATCAAATCAAACAAACAAACAAAGACTAAATATACAAAGGGTTAAATTGCTAAGCATAATATCCTTTTTAAAACAATAGCAATGTCCAAAAAAGGGAGCACAGTGGCTCAGTAGTAGAGTGCTTGACTCGAGACCAAGGTCACGGGCTCATCGACGTCTTTTTTCGCTATTTAACATGACAAAAGAAATATTTTTAGTTTTTTGACGATTTTTTCAGCCTCCATATATCTGTTTATGAAGTTTCCTACCCTGAATGAAGGAGACATAATTATAGGTCCAGATAAGGATCGTTTGTGCACCTAAAATTGCATTTATTTCCTATTAACTCATCTTGTTGTATATCTGTGAAAGGCACTATATATGCTGCCAATCGCCTCCATGTGCTGTCTTATCTTCTGTGAAATATTCAAAGTACTTATACTCTATTTTGCTCTGAGTGCGCATGCGTGGCTTGAAATTTTACTGAAAACGTTTGGTGCACTGAATAAATTTAAGAAGTGCACCTTTTAGTTCAGCTCCCTTCCCTACTGATTTATTCTATGTTGCCTGATAAAACCCTTAAATCTTCCACTGATACTTCCAGCTCTTTTCTCTCTTCCTCATATTTATCGCAGTCAAACAGGTAATGTTCAACAGATTCTGGAACTTTACACTTATCACACATTTCTGACTTATTTGGGTTTAACTTGGTTTGATGACCATTAAGCATTGAATGTCCGCATAGAATCTGATTAAGTGCTGAAAAACTTGCCCTATTCTTTGCACCATGACAAATTTTTTTACCCACTTCATCAAATGTTTCTTGTAATCTATCTACCTTCTGTGAATTTTCAAACTTTAATTTCAATTCTCTCTTATCTGTCGCTTGATCTCTGCTACAGCCTCCCTCTTATCCATAGTCATAACTACTGGGTCCTTTGCTGATAATATCTCCTCTGCCCCTGCTTTAGCTTGCTGATCTGCTTACTCATTTCCCAATATGTCCTTATGTCCTGGAACCCAGTGGACATGTATCTTGTTTCCCTTTTCACCTATCTGCGTAATATGCTGCTTTATAGATGTAACTCTATTTTATTTGTCGGGATCTGATTCTGAAATGCGGAAACAATGGCTCCCTGACAATCTGTGAATACATGTATGCATGTATTTCTGTTTACAACTTCGCTCACATCAGCAAGGAATTCTAAGCTTATCTGTATCCCTACCAATTCTCCTGTAAAGTTGTTGCTATATGCAATCACCCCTTTCTTCAAAAAGTACCGGCGCTGCCTCATACCCATCTAAGTACACCACCCCTCCTGTACCTATTGGTCCTGGGTTTCCAAAGGCTGATCCATCAGTGAAAACAACTACATATAAATAATAAAAAAAAATACATCCTCAGGTTGCAGTTTTGAAAGAAGATCTCTCACGTTCTCTTCTTGAGTCTCCTTCTCAACTTTGAACTCCTGTATTAACCACTCCTCCTGCTTTCATCAGACTCATGAACACTCTGGTATATCTAAAAAAAAATTCAATGTTGTCAAAATCTGTGTTTCCCTTCATCTCCTTGAACCTACACATCAACATTTGAAAGACTGTTGTTTTACGACCATAACTGTGACTGTTTGCTGCCCATTCCTGGAAATTTTTCTTCAAAGGATCTTCCTAATGTTTAATTTTGGCACTAATCGGGACTACCTCCTGAGCTTGTCTCATTTTTAGATGTACTCATCGATTTAAACATGTCTTTTGGGTGCTCAAAAGAACCGTCTCATTGAGACTACCTCCTGAGCTTGTCTCATTTTTAGATGTACTCATTGATTTAAACATGTCTTTTGGGTGCTCAAAAGAACCATCTCATTGAGACGGTTCTTTTGAGTACCCACAACGTATGTTTTGGTTGTGATGTAAGGAAAATAATTTTTCAGTACGCACTCTTATCTGGAGGCCTGGAAGGAGATGGGTTGGTAGGCCCAAAGAACACATTCATTTCAGGATTATTCTGTCAATAAATTTTATAAGCATTTGAAGCAATATTCATAATTCTTGACAATAAGAGCATTCCGGAATAAGACAAAGCATTATGTTTAATTGGTATATGGGGATATTTTGCTAATTCATTACTACAGAGAAAGTCGATACTGCAAATTGACAATAATTTGTTGTTTCCGCAGAAGAATCAATTTATGGAAGAATAGAATTCTGATTGTTTCCTAAGGAATTTTGAGCTGTATTGTTATGGAATTTGTATATGCTGTGTATATAAACAGCAGAGATGCCGCATGAGTAATAATATAATATTATACAATAATATAATATTATATAACCATTATATAATATGGTCAATTTTATATAATTTCTTTGTAAAATTTCATGTCAAATCTGGGCATCACAACATGACCATATTATATCCAAAATTTGTGTTAATTAGGTGTGCTAAAAAGGGATTGCACTTTACTTTGAAAGCCAGTCTCACTCTTTTATAGTGAGATGCATTATGTCAGGTCAGAATTTTAACAACATCCGAAATCCAAAACAGTTGACGGCAATAACAGCAACAAAGAATGTTGCACCCCATATTACTATAAGCTTAAACAGAAAGCCGAGGAAATATCCTTTATTTTGCTTGTGGAATGGCGCAGGCCGAAATAAATACTCGTTACTGTCACCTGACGAAATTTTGCATTCGCTCCTCCCTGCATCCGGCTGAAGCTGTCAATTATTTTACATTTACGGGTTAATTTGTCGCTATCATGTTAGGAAGTGCCTGCCTACAACGCTGTTTAAGTAAATTGGAAGTTGGAGTATGGTTATTAACACAGCGGGTAGGCGGCAATCGGAAAAGCTCTTAACGATCGACAAACGAGGATCAAAAATCGCTAGAAACAGTGTTTTCAATTGCCATTTGTCGCCAGTTGGGCGACAAATGGCAATCGTAAACTCTATTTCTATCGATTTTTGATCTTCATTCGTCGATAGTATTGACGTTTTCGATTGCCGCCTACTCGGTGTGATTAAGCTCCACCTACTTCATTATTCTAGGGTGTCTGATTTAAACATCAGCAAAGATCAAAGACAAAAGCGTCGGCCATACTACAACTAGGACTTTTCTTTATAACCAGACAATTTTATCTCAGATTTCCGGTGACATTTTCAATAATCACTTTCTCCACTTTAAAGACAGTTTACTATCAAATGAAGCCATATTTAGCCAAGTGAAATTATAGTTTTCTGTCTTAGAAATTTGTTAGATCATAAGAGCATCTTCGCATGGAAAAAAAGCAATTGAGTTTGACTATGAAAAGCGGCAGGTTTTTACTGGCCAAATCTTCACCCTAGATTCTGCTGTAAAGTATATTTGACCTGGACAATCTGAAACAGCACACCATAAGCATGCAATCATTGTACCATGTGTGAACCAACCCTTGGTCAAAAAAATTAATGAGAAGTTTACGTCATGAGCCTAAAACCAGTGGACGGAAGGACGGCAGGATGGACGCTCTTACATTTGGATTCTTGTTGGGTACTTTCTATGTTAGAAAAAGTAGCCAAGAAAGTGTAAGTACCCAACAAATCCCCGAACTTTTTTACAGAATAAATCTCATTTGGAGTTTATTATCTCCCTTTATATGCAAATGAGTGATTTTTAAATTCCTGTTTTTTGGCAATCAAGCTTCCTTATGTTGCCCTTTACCAAAGTTCCTCAAATGATTCCACTAAGCCTCAAAAGCTAATATCAGGGGAGTAATCGAGGGCCATCTTGGCCTAGTATCTTGTTTTCAGAAAGAGGCCTCAGGACGTCTTTGATTATTGGTATGTCACAGTCAAATGTGAAATAGAGAACCTATCTCGACTTTCTCGTACGGTAAATGTTCTATGGATGACAAGAACAGCATTTATTTTCTGCTGATTTGTCATTAATTCATCCTCATGGCAACACATTAAACTTTTTGCATGCTGGGTAATTTTTCATGCTTTCATTGTCGTACGTCTGCTGACTTTTTCAAAATCAGTGTTTTCGAAAAATTCTTTCTTTCAGGAACACTATCAGGGTGTCAACGGTAAATCGGATAGAGATCAGTACCAACATTTTGTCGGTCCTGGTCTGGGTGCAATGTTATCAGCAGATAACAAAAGTCGAAGCTAACGAGGAAAGTTAATAAGCTTATCAGAAATCTAATGAAAGCGGATCATTGCTAATCATCTCAGAATTAAACACCTGAAAAGCAATATGAGTGCTGCAGATGGCTGAGTGTCTTGTACATGTATTTTGCCTTTTTAGTCTTTTCATGCCAGCCGTGAAAAAGAAAAATATCAACTTGGTCTGTGATGTGGTCAGAAAATATGTATAGGTTACAGATCATAGGAATGAAGTGGGAACAAGCATAGCGAGTGAACCACTTAATTTCTTCATAATTGTAACCTATGATCTATGACCTACTTATAGTTTTCTCCTCCCCTTTTCTGACTGCTCCTTTTGAAATAGTCTCAGTGACATCTTAACAGATTTACCAAAATGACTTAATGATTTTATTTTAGATATTACAAATATTGACAAAATATGTGACTAAGTTGGCCAAAAATTTAAATTTCTCTGCAATTGATTGGTTGTGAAGCACAGGAAGGGGTGGAGTGAACTATACTGACGGACTTTAAAAACTCAACTCTCGAAAAAGAAGGCAGAACAACAATTTTGATTGTATGTTAAAGAGCATTCATTTGTAAGTAAAGCATGGAAAACTTGTCCAATTAAGATGAGCTTAATGCGTTAAAAATGTAAACTTTTTGAGACACAGGGTCAACGGTTTTATGTGACCAAATGTTATGAAAGAAAGATTCCCTACTTCTTTAAATCAAGGAACACTAGAAGCATCAAATTTGTATCATGGACTTTGTTAGTCATCAAGGAATCACTCTAGTATTGATTGGCAGGTCTGCAATACAGCTTATTTGTGTATATATGACGTTTATTTATTCAATAGCTTAAAATCTCCTCTACTTAAGAAATGTATAAATGGCTAAATTCTTATGGACCAAATAACGTTGTCCAGTTTAGTTGTACATTTAAAACTAAAGTGTTTGCTTTGAAGCCAACTCTGGATGACATCATCCAAGCAAAGGAATTTTACATACAACTGTTTTTTGAAAGATATTACTGTAAGGGAAGTTAGTGTTGCGTTTTTCAAGTCCGTCAGTATATAAAAGATAAAAAGGTTTGAATTTCCCCCACCTATGGTACCGTATTGATTGGTATGGTACTTGGATTAATTTCATCAATTCTAACCTGCAGTGTAGGAGGAAAGGACTCCTTAATGACCATGCTTTATTCTCCAATTGATTATTGGAGTACTGAAGCCAAATCATTCTTCGATGAAAAGAATATTCCACCGTGCTCTCTCGTCAAAGGACTTAATCAGGAGCTTGAGGAGTATTTTTAGTAGTGTTTAATTTGTTCATAAGGCCAGATTTTTTTTTATTAGTTGATTTAAGAACCCTCCTACTGTAATTTTCCAGAAAGTAGAAGAAAAAAAATACTTCTAATTTTTTTTTATTTTTTATCCGCCAACTCTAAATATTATTTATTTTAGTGAAAAATAATATATTTTTGAGGTTCTGTTTGTGTATTTTTGAGAGTGAAAAAAGCTCTGAAAATGAAAAAAAAAGTTCAGAAAATGACCAGTCAACTGGTCATTTTCAGAGCTTTTTTTTCTTTTTCCACCCTTGATCTGAAAAAAATCCAGTAAATCAACTAATTAAAAAAAACTTGCCTAAACAGTGTATGGGTCAGCCCATTAACTCTTTCCATGCTAGCAGCGACTTTTTTGTCTGCTGATATCCTTTGCAAACAGTTTGGACCCAGATCAGGACCAACAAAAAGTCGGTCCTGATCTGGGTCCAAATTGTTTGACACTCTGATGATATTCTTGAAAGAATTTTTGAAAAAAAAAGCAGCAGACGACAAAAGTATGCAAAATTACCAAGTAGGCAAAGAGTTAATTGGGAGCTGGTGGAGTATATTCAGTTGTGATTGTTCATAAAAGTAAGTAAGAAGGCAAAGATCAGGAATCTAAACAATCATGTACCACATGGGAAAGTGACAAACAAGAAAAAAGAGAGCCAAGAGGTTAGCCCTTTCCCAGCAGGTGACCACAACCCATTTAACAAGGGTACTGGTAAATTTTGACCGAAGATGGATCAAAGATTAGACGAGTCCATGTAAGCACATGAAATGAATGCAGAATACAAATTTTATTTTTAGTCGGAAAGTCTAGCAAAGCCAAATCACTCTTCGATGAAAAGAATATTCCACGGAAATCTCAACGTTGATAGCACAAACAGTAGGTATTAGTTCAGAAATTATTGTTACATTCTGACCATGAGAAACTTTCCACATACTAATACATAGACTCGCCCAATCTTTGATCCGTCTGAGGTCAACGATATTTGGTGGGGCTTGATTTCAGTCAAAGCTGTTTGCAAATTGTATCAGCAGACAGCCAAAGTCTCAGGGAAAAAGTTAATTAAGATAGTATCATATTGAACATCTACAATAAATGTTGGACCATGTTTTTATCTTCAAACAAACTGATTGAAATTCCAAACCATTTTTAGATGTAGCTCTGAACGAAGGACTTTTCCAGAAATTTGGTGACAATTAAAAAGAAAAGTGAGTTCTGTAAATATTCTGAAATTTAGAACACTAATTGCTTGCCAAAAAAAGGCATAGACAAACAAGTCCTCTGATGTCTTCCCCCTTGCGAAACAGATAAGGAAAGAGAATGTTGATGTTGTAGGTGACAAGCCAGTGAAGGATGACGCTGGGGAAATGTCAAAAGCAGAATGCGTGGGCTGAAATTTTTAAAAGGTTTCTCAATGTAGAATTTGAGTGGAACCCTGATCACCTGTCCAGCGAGCCACCATTAGAAGGCCCGCCTATCCCAAATCACTAATGACATGGTGAAGAAGGCCATCTCAAAGATGAAGTCCGTCTGTGGAGATGATCAAGGCAGCAGCCAGCAGGTGATACAGGTGCCACAATGATCCACAATCTCGCTATCATGATTTTTCATGTGGCAAGGTCGCAACTGACAGGGAGCAAAGTTTCATTGTCTGCCTTTACAAGGGCAAGGGTGATGCTCTGGACAGAGGCAATTATCCAGGCCTTAAGCTGACCAAGCAGGCCATGAAGATCCTAGAGAGAATTGTCGATGGTCTCATAAGACATGTGGTGTCTTTTGATGACTCCCAGTTCGGCTTTGTCCCAGGAAGAGCAGTGCGGATCCAGAAAGTTTGTCAGAGGGGGTCCAGCTTTGACAATGTCTTTTTTTCAGTTCAATGAGCAAAGACTATTAGCGGGCCGTCAATGGCCCACCAGCTAAACGCCATGGGGGGGGGGGGGGGGGGGGGGGGGGGGCGTACGGACCCCTATCCCCCCCCCCCTTTGCTGAAATTCGGCTGCCAACCCCCCCCCCCCCCCCCCCCCCCCCCCCCCCCCAATAAAAAAAAAAAATAAAAAAAAAAATCTAATTTGTGCACATTTTCAGTTCCAAGTTCGGCTTCAGTGTATATTTGAAAGCACTCATAAGTTTTAAGGCATTTTATTTTTTCCCTTTGGTTACTGTTCAGGTTTCAGTGTTATGTGAAATGGCCCTAAGTTTACAGCTTTTGCAGATGAATGAGATACTACTGTCGTGCCAACCAAGAGTGACAGTGACGTATAATTTCAATTGTTCAGCAAAGCATTTACTTGTACACTATACTTGAGCTAACACAAATCGATAGATCACTTTATATTAATCCTGTGGATAGGATTAATACACAAGTGATCTATCAATTATAAAGTCCCTGATAACTTTGTTAACAAAATGTGACATCACTGTCACTCTTGGCTGGCAAGACAGTAGCTGGCTTAGGTCATTTGCAAGGCAAAGTGAATTTAGTTTTTTTCATTGTTATGTATGGTATCTGCCGCTTCAGTGGTATCATGAATAAATTCTTATTGACAATCCTGGAATCAATCTATTCCCAGAATTGGAAAAAATTGGGATAGTTTGGTTTTGTGAATGTCTTTTGTTGTTGTAATTTGGGAATATATTAAGGCATGACTGAATAAGTGAGGTTGATTTCTTTCTGCTTTATTTTCTGAATGAGTTTCAGGAAGTTTTGCAAACACGGCCTAGCTTGCATTGTACACATCACGGCCTTCAACCAACTTAAAATCTGTGTCAATCCTTTTCATATGCTAGATATTTTTAATGCACTAGACCCCTCCACAATTTTTATGACCCCCACTTTTTTGGAGTGGGAGGACATATTGCTTTTGGTGAGGATGCTATCAACATCAGTTCTTCTCCTGAAGCGATTTGTCGATTTTGACCAAACTTGCACAGATACATCATTAAATATGTTTGCAAAGGTTATAAGCAGATAATACTAGTAGGCATAGAGTTAATTTTCTTTTCTTTCATTTCAGAGAGAAGCATGTAGCAATAAAGATGACAGCTTCAAGGGAAGTAACTAACTGTGACTGTTTGGATATATAAAAGATGTAGTCGCCAGTGACACAATGGTGCCCAGCTCATCATAGTGGCTGTTAAAGAGGATCTATTCGATTTTGATTTTAGTTCTTTCGTTAAAGCTGCCAAAATTTCGTTCTCAAGCTTTCGCACGGGTTTCGACAGTGGGATGAATTTCTTGAGGAGGAGGTTCAGTTCGGGGGACCTGCAAGGGGACCTTAGGAATGACGATGAGCTCAATTTCTCGAAATTAAACTTTCGGAAAGGACCGTCCCCAAGTGCCCCTAGCTCACCGTCAAAAACCCAAAGTGCTGCTGGACTAACGAGTGGACTGTTTTCTTCGGGTCAGCAGCAACAGCAGCAGAGACCTGCTTACAATAAGGATCGGTGTAAAATACTGCTGATCATAGACGATATACATACAGACTGGTAAGAAGATATTACAAACAAAGGACTTTTTAAATATGGAATTTGCCTTTAAATATGGAATTTGCCTTTAAATATGGAATTTGAGAATTTCTTATAACTTCTGAAACACATGTTTTGGCTGCAATATGGCATGCAACTGTCTTTTAAGATTAGTTAAAAATCATACACAATTAAAATATTTTGTAATTTATCTTTAGGGTGTGCCAGGCACAGGTTCAATGCATTTTCCCATTTAACCTGTGCATTGCACACCCTTTCATAAAACACAAAAATCACAAAAAAATTCTGTCAGTATGATATATAACTGGTTTCTTATACATACAAAATTTAAGTCAGTTCCATACCATGTTGCTGCCAAAAGTTGCGTTTCAGGAGTTAAATCATGTACTAGAAATTCCCAAATTCCTTATTCAAAGGCAAATTCCATATTTTAAAAAATCCTTTGTTTACATTAAAACCAGGTCCTGTCTTAAGCAGCCTCTCAAAATAAGACCAAACAATAGTTTTCAAGACCGATTATCGCTTAATGCAGGTCAAAAGTATTGCAGAATGCTCCACAGGGAGCATTCTGCAATACTTTGGACCTTCATTATTTAAGCTACCATTAATTTTGTCAGTTAGAGCTTTATTTTATCTACTTAAGACCGGTTTTACTGTAGCTCTATATGGACCTGCCTTTGGTGTACCCAACTGAGTAAGACTCAAACCAATCAGTTCATGAACATTGAAATTTTGCCTGAAGCCCATTTAGATTTACTTTCCAATAAACAAATAACATTGGCACTGATCAGACTGCATGGATGTTCGCATGTAACAAAGTCAGGTCTTTATGCAACAAGGCCCATATATGGTTTCTGATGCAAGAAAACTTGTCCTCCAGGTTTTAACTAAAGTAAGACCATTCACTGCACTAGGCTACATTGACTATAGCTAGAATATTGAAATTTTTCTTTAATCAAGTTTAGCAATCATGATGCATTAATTTCCAGAAAGCGAATAACAAAGGTGCTGATCAGACTGTGCAAGTGCACAATTAGGGGATAACTGTATTCAATTTTTTAATTTGGGGAGGTATAACGTCGGATATAATGTCAGAAATTTAGTTTTACGGGGACACACGAGCTGAGCCGTAAAACGTGATTTCCGAATATATATCCAACGATATACCTCCCCAAATGAAAAATTTAAATATGGTTATCCCCATTCTAATGCAATTCTGCAGTTTCGTCTCAAATAGGAGCGTTTCAAGCCGCATCTTATGAAATGTGACGTTATTAATGACGTCAAACTGTTTCCTACAGTATATCACAGGATATACTGTCTCAAATTTGTGACGTTATCCAATCAGAAGTAGCATTACAAAAGCAAGTGCATTAGAATTACAGATCACTGAGCAGCCCATGGCACCTCGAGGAAGAGGCATCAGAGCACTGACAAAATACATCAAATGGAAAATACAATTAAAATAAAGCAACATGGTTGCAAAACTAGATTCTAATTCCAACCTTTCCTCAGTTATAGACATAGAGGATTTTACATGAGTGCTCATGTTTTATTGAATTTATTTAAAGGTTTTGAAAATTTTATTTTTACTTTCTTTGTTGCAGGAGTAAATACTTTAGGGGTAGAAAGATATTTGGTGATTGGGACATCAGAGTAGAGCAGGTACAGTATACAACTTTATGGGCCTAGACGCGACAAAACCTGTCTTCGGTGTTTGTGAACAACAAAGGCGAAGACCAGCCTGCGCATATGCGCAGTCTGATCAGCGCCTTTGTTATTTGCTAATTGGTAAGTATCATATCTAAACTTACTACGAGCGAAATTTCAATTTTCTAGCTAATCTCTGCAGCCAAGGAGACTGGTTTGAGTCTCACTTTGTCAGAAACCCCGAAGACCGGTTTTGTCGCGTTGAGGCCCTTTTATAGTGCAGTCCCTTTATGAATAGAGGATCTTACATGAGTGCTCATGTACTATATTGAATTTATTAAATGAATAGAGGAAAAGCGATAAAATGCGAGGCTTGTCGAGCATTTTATCACTTTTTTGCAAAGAGTTTAATTAAATTCAATAAAAACAGGAGTATGAATGTTAGATTCTATTTATCAATTTATTATGACATTAAAAATTCTGTGTAGAGATTAAAACCTCATTTTTGGCTTGAAAATGCTAGGGTTTTGCCATATATATGTGATGTCAAAAGCATCATTTCATAACGTTTCCGGTAAATCTGTAAACCACTACTTGTGGTTTATCATTTTAATGCATGGCGTTATTTCACTCCCAGAAGCGATGTCATATGATAATGAATATGTTTGGGGTCCATAGGAATGGAGCGTGTTGTAAGTAAGTCATGTAGTGAGTGAATCCTGTTATAATAGGGAATTTTACAAAGGAAGTATAGGAAAATGACCGATGATCTGTGCAATTCCAAGTTAAATTTTTTTCGGAGCCACAACATCACTGTGCTATATCCAAATCTGTGTTATATTGAGATGTGCTATATAAAGGGACTGCACCATAATCAGACTTCCAGATATGAAGGTAATTAAAAACTAAATTCCTTGTTTCTATTCCAAAACATAATGTTGTGGGTATTCAAAAGAACTATCTTGATGAGGTGGTTCTTTTTGGGTGCACCCAAATTATTTACCATATTGGTATTTACCGAGAAAATCTGTCTTTGGTGTTTGCAAACAACAAAGGCGAAGACCAGCCTGTGCATTTGCGCACTCTGATCAGCGCCTTTATTATTCGCTAATTGGAAAGTATCATATCTAAACTTGCTATGAGTGAAATTTCAATTTTCTAGCTAGACTTTGTAGTTGAGGAGACTGGTTTGAGTCTCGCTTTGTCGGAAACCCCGAAGACAGGTTTTGTCGCGTCGATGCCCATATATAGTGCAGTCGCTTTATAAATAGAGGATCTTACATGAGTGCTCATGTATTATTGAATATATTAAACTAGTTGAGGAAAAGCGATGCTTGTCCAGCATTTTATTGCTTTTTTGCAACAAGTTTAATAAATTCATTCATACATGAGTACGAATGTTAGATTCTATTAATCAATTTATTATGACATTAAAAATTCTGGGGGGAAAGAAACTAATTAGAAACCCATACCTGGCCATTACTTTGATTAAAAGACAGTCACCACTTTAAATTTAGTTTTCAGGATGTGCCTGACTATCTTATCACATAGGTTTAGATAAAGAAAAAAAATCAGCGTAAAAATGTAAATATTTTCTTACCCATAACTTTTTTGCATATATTTTGGGTGCTTAAAAGAGCCATCTCATTGAAACGATTCTTTTGAGTACCCGCTACATATGTTTTTGTTGAGAAATAAGAAAATTATTTTTTGGTACACACTCTAATTATTATCATCTTTCACAACAGTGTTTTTATCGAATTCATTGGATGGTTCCATTAACTCACACATTAATTCCTCATCTATTTGCAGATTCCAGATTTTCTGATAAACGTGAAAACCACAGATAACTGATTTAAAATCAAATAAATTCACACTGTTGGAAGAAGAGCCATTTCAATACATGTGATAAATTCAAATGTAAATAAATAATTCCTTAGAAAAACCCAAATGTGCATTTTTTCGGATGAAATTAGGGAAAGGTATAACAATGTGCCGATTTTAAAGTACCATACCCTTCTACACAAAGATGTTTAAGAAAAATAAAAACCTCTACACTGATAATGTTATTCTAGGCAGACAAACTGATTAATGTTTTTAGCTTACTTGAGCCGAAGGCTCATGGGTCAGGTCAGCTAATTGTATACCAGCAATGACTCAAGCGTACTGGGTCCAGCCATCAACATTTTCAAGCATCGTCTCCTGAAACTACGGGGCCAAATTAACTCAAATTTCATGTAGAGTTCTTAGGATAGGTGAACAAATGCTTGTTCAACTGGTCCTGGTCACATGACCAAGGTGGCTGCTACCGAGTATGCTCATATATGATAAAAACCCTTTAAAAAATTTCTCCGGAACCAGATGTCTGGTGATCTTGGGATCTGGTATGTAGCATTGGGAATGTAGGGCCTACCAAGTTTGTTCAAATGATGGTCCTAGGTTGACCATGACAACATATATAACAGCTCAAAAATGCCATTTTGACCTAAGCAAGTGCCAAAAACATGTTCTTTAAAACCACCCAGCTCCCATTTTGATTGTATTGGTTGTTTTTTCAACCAGTCGCTGGTTATGAACCAGAGTTCGCACAGGCTTGGAAAGTACTTGATTATACAGGACTGTCTTGAACAGTCCTTGAAAATTAAAATTTGCCTTGAAAAGTACTTGAAAAACACTCAAAGGCCTTGAAAAGCTCTTGAATTTTACCTTTTACAGGAGGATTCAACACTTGTATTTGGAGACCGAAATCATTATAAAATTGTGATGTCTTTATTTGGTGCAGCATATGCTGCTGCTGCTGCTGCACCAAATAAAGGCACCATAATTTTATACTAATTTTCTAAAACTAATATCTTTAGTAATGCAGACTAGCATTTCGGAAGTTGAATTTTAAGGTGTAAATCATTATTTTTCATAAGGTTTTAGTCCTTGAAAATAGTAGGAAGAGCATGTTAAATTTCATGCTCAGTTGAGTTGAGCATGAAAAAGTTTTACAACCTCGGGGCCAGTTTAGTGATCCAATTTCAATATTGATATGGATTCATAATATGGCTTTAAAAATCAGTGTGGATCCTGATTATCTCAGCCTCTGAAGTGGCTTCATTTTTCCAAAAGATGGTATACAGTTTTGAAACAGTTACATGCCGCAGTTTCATTTTATTAGGTTGAAAATGTTGGATTCTGTCAAAAAAAAAAAAACCGTTTTTGTCTATTTATTTGATTCAAAGCAAATGTGTTTTTTATTCAGGCAGAGTTCTCAGAAATCAACTTAGCATCCTACTCAGATACCGGTACTATGGTAGATATACAAGTCACAAGGCAGGGAATAAAAGTTGTAAGGTAATTCTTCAATATACATGCGCAGTGGCTCAGCTGATAGAGCATTAGACTGGGAATCGAGGGTTGCTACTTCGGGACTCACGGCCAGCAGAGTCACTGTGTTGTGTCCTTGAGCAAGACACTTCATCCGATGGTTAAACCCAGGAAGACAGGAAGTCTTCCCAATATGACTGTAAAATTGTTGACTGGGACTAAGCATCAAAACAAACAAACTACTTAAAAATACAAATTGCTACCATGCAAGAGAATAGTTATATTTGTTTTCGTCACATTAGCAAAAGAAGTTCTTAAAATCTGGTTGCTTGTTTGTTTGTAATGATGCTTTATATTTCAGTTAACAATTTTTCAGTCTTGTAAGGATGATTCCTGTCTTCCTGGGGCTGAACCAGTGCTATTAGCAGTGGATAAAGTGTCTGCAGGACACAACACATTGACTTGTGAGACTCAAACTAGCAACCCTTTGATACACAGTCCAACGCTCTACCAACTGAGCCACTGTACTCTGAGCCAAATTCTGGTTGTAACCCTTAAACAGCACTTTTACCCTTAAAGCACCAATCATGACTGCAGCAGACAACAAATTTTGTGACATCTTTCCCAATTTTCGAAAAAAATAAGGCATGATATTACATGAGAATCGTCTGCCAGCAGACGTTTCTCATGAAATATCATGCCTTATTTGTTATTTTTGAAAAATTGTCAAAATTTGAAATTGTCGTCTGCTGCGAATTGTAGGTGGCACTTTATGGGTTAATTTTTTTCCTGCCAGTCTTTTTTGTCTTCTGCTCCTCTCATCTGCTAATATGTTCTTGCAAACAATATGGACCCAGATCCAAAGGAAGCAGTCAGATCAGGGTTCATATTGTTTGCCTTTTTGATAAAATCTAGCCTGAAGTGAACTTGAATATTTTCAGGACAAACTATATCAGCAGGCTAAATGTTAAAATAAAATATCTTAGTAAAAAAAGTCAGGAGACAACAAAAAGGCATGCAAAATTAACCAGCATGCAAACCCTTAAGATTCTTACAATATACAATTACTCCCCCCACCCCCCCCCCCACCCCCAATCTCCCCTTCCCATCCCAGCGGAAAGGGAATAACAGGAATGCGTCAGCAGTCAGTCCATCTGTCAAATCCATCAGTAACTTTCTTGTCAATCAGTTAAAAAAGGCTGTTGCCTTTGAAAACTTAATGTCGTATTCAGGGTTCGCACAGGCTTGAAAAGTACTTGAATATACAGGACTGTCTTGAAAAGTCCTTGAAAACTAAATTTGCCTTGAAAAGTACTTGAAAAACACTCAAGTGCCTTGAAAAGTTCTTAAGTTTTACCATTTACAGGAGGATTCAACAGTGTTTTTGGAGACCTAAATATGCTGCACCAAATAAAGGCACTACAATTTTATACTAACTATCTTAAACTGATATCTTTAGTAATGGACTCTAGCATTTCAGAGGTAGAATTTTAACGTGTAAATCAGTATTTTTCTTAAGTTTTCAGTCCTTGAAAATAGTATGAAAGTCTTTAAGAAGTCCTTGAAAAGTCCTTGAATTTTACACAATCTTGCCTGTATGAACCCTGGTATTGCTTGAAATATTTCTTTTACTTGTTTGCTTCAAGAGTTAGACTGGTTTAAGCCCTCCAGTAAAATATTTTACTGATCGTTCCAAGGCGGTACTTCTTTTGTGGATCTTTTATGTTTTTCCTGTCTTGTGTTTGCTATGCCTTTGACTGTTTATATGTGCCATCTGGTCACCTGCTGGGAAATGGCTGACCTCTTGGCTCTCGTTTGTGGTGTCTAACTGTGAGTTTGTTACTTTCCAATTGGTATCTTGGGTCAGGTGTGGAACTTGATTGTATTGATTCCTGATCTTTGCACCCTTACTTACATTTATAACTATAAAAGTTTTATAAGTTTGAGACTGCTTTTGAGGCGCATATTTAGTCCCATCTTGTAGAACATTATTCAAAAGAAAGAAATTTCGTTTTAATTTAACTGTCTTTGCAAAGTGTATGCAAAATACAATTATCTTTGCAGTTTGCATGCAACCTGTTGTTTTGTAGTTTATTTGATGAATTAGCTAGTTATCTCTGTGAAAAGTTATTTCTTTTTGTAAGCAACTCTTTTCTTGCTAGCGGCAACTTTTATCATCTGCTGATAACCTTTGCAGAGTTCCAGACCCAGATCAGGACAGACAATATTATCTGGACCCATACCCTTTGACACTCTGAAACTGTTCTTGAAAGAATTTTTTGAAAAAGTTAATTTTGAAAAAAGTCAGCAGACGACAACAAAAGTATGAAAAATTACCCAGTATACAAAGAGATAATGATCAAATTCAACACAATAGAAGCTGTCACATTATTTCTTTGCAATATTGAGACAAAATGAAAACTGCTCATAAATTCTGAGAACCTCATTTAACTTGTAAGAATAAATGTGCCGCGACGCAAGAAAACCTGTCTTCAGGGGTTTGGGAACAGCAAAGGCGCAGACCAAACTGCCCATACACACAGACTGATCAGCGCCTTTGTTATTTGCTTATTAGACAGTATTATATCTAGACTTGCTACAAGCGAAATTTCAATTTTCTTTCTGGGCTTTATAGCTGAGCAGGCTGGTTTGAATCTCACTTTGTCGGAAACCCCAAAGACAGTTTTTTCACGAGGATGCCCAAATATCAGTTCATAGGAAAACAACCTGTAAGAAAAAATATCAGTTCATAGAAACCAACCACCAAGTTGTTGGCAGCCAAAGAAATGGAAATTGAGCCGGATAAGGATAAGGGCAATATTTGTTTGCAAATTCCTATAAATTCTAAAAGCTCTTTTCTCCATATGACTCACTGATTTTGAAGCTTTCATTTTTGTAGGTCATTTCGACCAGATTTTCTGCTGATTCGGCAACATGTACGGGACTCTGGAGAGGATTGGAGAAATATTCTTATAGGCTTCCAATATGGTGGTATACAAAGTATAAACTCGCTACATTCAGCATACAATTTCCTTGACAAGCCATGGGTCGTAAGTAGATATTATTATTAGTCACTTCCCTTATGTCTTTCTTGACTGATGGAACCTTCTATCCAGCTAGAAATTATAAAGCTTTGATTGCCCATGAAAGACTTTAATCAACCCTTAATGCGCCAATCGCAACAAAAGTCGTCTGCTTTTCTCGTCTGCTGAAATGTTTAAGAACCCTCTATGGCAAACAGTGTGGACCCAGATCAGGAGCAGTCTTTTCTGGGTCCACACTGTTTGCTTCTATACTTAATTCGTCAGTAGTGTTAGGCAATCATTTGCAGCAGACTACTTCAGCAGACATTTTCAGATGCATTAATTTCTAGGAGCTTTAAGGGTTAAGCTGTCACATTTAGTGCAGGCCCTTTATAACGCTATATTCAGGGTTCATAGGAATGGACTGTGTTATAAGCAAATTGTGTTAAAAAGGGACAATTTTACAAAGGAATTATGTATAGGTTCATTTAAAGACTCCCAATGGAAGTGTAAAAATATTGGTGTATACTATAATAAATTTAAGGGAAAGAAGAGTACATCAACATGCAAGCAAATAATAACCCCTTACACACACCACTGAACCCCCATGATGGGGCCAAAGTTGTCATATTTCACATTCAAATTGAAGAGAATAAGAAATAAAAACTACATTGTGAACAAAACCCACCTTACCTGTGGGGTAAAAAAGGTGATTTATTAAAAATGTGCAATAACAAAGGGTATAAAAAGACTATAGTATACTTTGCTTTTGGGAGGGGGGGAGCCAAATAAGTCTTGAAAATAAAGACTTTGGCCACAGTATATGTCACATTCTGCCTATTGAACACATTACATGTCAAGATTTGGCTTGGAGCTAAAGCCTATTGGACACATTACATGTCAAGATTTGGCTTGGAGCTAAAGCCTATTGAACACATTACATGTCAAGATTTGGCTTGGAGCTAAAGCCTATATTGAACACATTACATGTCAAGATTTGGCTTGGAGCTAAAGCTTATTGAGCACATTACATGTCAAGGTTTGGCTCTATCAAGCAAATTACATGATAAGGTTTAATGGATTGGAACTGAAGTCTCTCCACCAAATTGCATGTCAAGGTTTATTGGTTTGGAACCGAAGCTATCTCTCACATTACATGTCAAGGTTTGACTTGGTACTAAGGTCTATCAACCACATTACATGCCAAGATTTGGCTTTGAACTGAAGTCTATTGTTCACATTTTATGTTGGTATTTGGTTTGGAACTGAATTCTGATGAGGTCATTCATGTTCATTCTTTTTTTGTCAGTTTGCGCAGATGATAGAGATACAGAACCGGGTTGGTCGGGAGAATTTTCCTCTGATCCATCAGGCCTACTACCCGAACCATCGGGAAATGGTGAGTAACCTTTGGGTGAGTTTCACACAGCAGGTACGACGGTGTTGTCTGCAGCAGGCTGGCAAACTATCCCCTGTGTGTGATACCATATGTATGAATGCGCTATTTATAGATAAGAATGCGCTATTTATAGCTAAGAATGTGCTATTTATAAAGCTTTGACTTGTAACTATATACAGTGTTGTAGACTGGCTGGGTATATCATGTAGCGGCTAAACATTACCAGCAACGCCATGACAATTTTACAGATATGTTAGCTCCTCATGTTTTTTCATGAAAAAAATTCAATTTGCTATATATTCTTTTTAGCTTGCCTGCTTGTTAGTTTGATTCTTTACGTCCCATCAACAATCTTTCAGTTAAACAGGGACGGGTCTTCCTGGGAGAAAACAGTACTAAGCTAGGATAAATGTGTCTTGCTCAAGGACCACAACGCAGTGACACCTGTGAGGCTCGAACCCGGGGCCTCTTGGTCTCGAGTCAAGCACTCTACCACTGAGCCACTGCGCTCCCTAGCTCGCCTGCACCATAGGTTAAAGTTGAGCAATCGTGATCATAGGGTGTCCGTCATCCTTTATCCCTCCGTCCATCCTCCATCAACATTTTCCTTTAAATAACATCTCCAGGCAGAAATTCACCACCCTTCACAGGAATGATCCTTGGGTGGCCCCCTTTCAAAGTTGCTGAAAGATTTCCATTCTTTGCAAAAAGTCTGGTTGCCATGGCAACCAAAAGAAAAACTTAAAAAGATCTTTCTGTCAAAAACTACTTGTCAGATTTCAAAATAGTTTGGTACAAATGGTCCTTTGGTGATCCTCTACCAAAGTTGTTAAAATTATTTAATTGGTTGCAAAATATGGCTGCCAGGGGGCATGGACAGTTTTTCCTATGTTAATAAAGGAACTACAAGCCTAGTAAGGGAGACAACAAGCAGTTGTGGTTGTCTTTGACTTACCAGTGGTTATCTTTCTTGTTATAGAGGGAAAACTAAAAAATCTTCTTGTCTGAAACCAAAACCACTAGATTTTGAGCCTTGATATTTGGTATGTGGCATCAGCTAGTGGACCTACCAATTTTGTTCATATTATGCCAATGGGGCCAAAAATGACCCTGCCCAGAGGATCTACATCCTGTTAATTTTGTCAACATTATTAATGGAAACTTTCTTGTATAGGGGAGCACAGTGGCTCAGTGGTAGAGTGCTTGACTGGAGACCGAAGGGTTGTGGTCCTTGAGCAAGACACATTTATCCTAGCTTAGTACTGGTTCAACCCAGGAAGGCCTGTCCCTGTTTAACTGAAAGATTGTTGATGGGATGTAAAGAATCAAATCAAACAAAGCAAACAAATTTTCCATGTAAAGTCTTAATGAAACTGCTGATCTATCAAAACTCATACCTGGACTTAGGGAGGAGCTATGCTTTTTTTCCCCCTTGTAAACAGTCTTTCTCAGGTGAGCGACCAAGGGCCAGAGGGCCCCCTTGTTTATTAAAAAAGGGCCATAACTCTTTTATCTTAACTTTTTTTTTCTTGAAAGATTTTTCAGAAAAAGTTAATTTTCAAAAAATTCTCTAAATGATAAAAAGACATGCAAATACTTGTCAAAGTGAATATGATGGTATGTTGTTTTTAGAAATATTTAGCATGGCATGTGAAAGGATTATTTTCTTTTTCATTTGAAGTTTTAAAATCCAAACAAGCTTGCCATTCTCAAGGCCTGAAAATTACAGTTTTAACCAGTATATATTCTGTTTTCCACTATGGGTTTAGCATGGTAAGGTTTAGCGCCTGTGATGTGCATTTATGAGGGTCAGAATTGGGGTGGGGAGGAGGGTGTGCGCCCTCAGACAAACAGAGCAGATCCAGATCAGACTGCTTCTGAAGAAGCAGTCTGATCAGGGTTTCCCCTGTTTTCTTTTCTGACAAGGATTTTGTGAATTCCAGTCCTGATAATAAGCAATCAAAGAGAAAAGTGTTAGAAATTTTAGAAAATTTACCATAACCGTTTCAGAAGACATAACACAGGTTTAGATAAACAAACATTTTCAGCTTAAAATTGTAAATATTTTCTTAACCAACAGTTTTAACATATTTTTTGGGTGCTCAAAAGAACTGTCTCTTTGAGACGTTCTTTTGAGTACCACCAACATATGTTTTGGTTGAGAAATAAGAAAATTTAATTTTCCTTACACACTCGTAACTGGACCTTGACGCAAGAAAACCTGTCTTCGGGGGTTTGCAAACAACATAGATGCAGACCAGCCTGCGCATGTGCGCAGTCTGATCAGTGCCTTTGTTATTCGCTTTTTGGACAGTATCATATGTAAACTTGCTACAGGTGAAATTTTAATTTTCTAGCTAGTCTCTGTAGCTGAAGAAACTGGTTTGAAACTCACTTTGTCAGAAACCCCGAAGACAGGTTTTCTCAAGACGAGGCCCAACTAAAGTCTTGCATAGCCAAAATTGGATAGTGCACTTGATGGCAAGCTTGTGTTGAAAATGTCATCTAGAGGATTTTCCACGTTCAGTTTTTCTGTACTTCTTGATTTCATGAATTTCTTAATTAGGAAACAGATTGGCTTCATTTCATTCCAGGATTAAATTTAAGAGCTTAGAAAAAAATATTCGTTATCAGCTTTTCACATGTTTTTGTGCAAGCTGAAACAATTTCCTGTGCCATTGATCGAGTTCTCTAATTATCCGTAGAATTGTTGAGTTAATTGCTGAGCCTGGGACCAGACTGCTCTTTCTATTCTTTGTTTACTGATGGCTTCTTCCATCCAGATTGATACAGAAAAGTGTATGCTGTTTTATTAGCTCAACTGAGCATGAAGAGCTCAAAATGAGCTACATGTAATGTGATCACTCGATGTCTGTCGTTTGTCGGGCGTTGTCTGTCATGGGTCCTCAACAATTTGCTTTTATAAGATTTTTTCCGAACAACTGAAGAAAAAAACGGAAAATTCTCCGCAATTGGGTACACACTTCAGTTGTTTGATGTAATCTGGAAAATGGCAGCCAATCGAGGAGAAACTTTTACACAGTCTTGTGCAGAAAAATATGAGGGTTTTTTTTTTTCACTTTACCGCATGAAATTTGATTTAGTAAAACAAAAGTTATGAACAATTTTCTTTACCTGTAATGTCCTACGATTGGTTGGTTAAGTCAGTGAACCCTATCAGGCAGACCATGTGATCGGCCACCTTGCCGAACTATCATATGTGGCCGTATTATGTGTGTGTGAGCAGGGAAGGCTCAGGTGAGACTATGTGAATGTACAGGCTCCAGGGTTCGCACAGGCTTGAAAAGTACTTGAATTTAGAGGGCTTTCTTGAAAAGTCCTAGAAAAAGAATCTGCCTTGAAAAGTACTGGAAAATCACTCGAAGGCCTTGATCAGTCATTGAATTCTACTTTTTTTTCTGTAGAACGCAACACTGTTGGAAGCATCTTAAATCAGTATAAAATTGTTGTGCCTTTATTTGGTGCAGCATATGCTGCACCAAATAAAGACACAACAATTTTATTAGAATTTCCCAATACTAATGTCTCCATTATCTCAGTCTAGCATTTTGAAGCATAATTTTAACTACACTTAAATCAGGATTTTTCCTAAACTTTTAGTCCTTGAAAACTGTAGGATAGTCTTTAGAAGTCTTTGAAAAGACCTTGAATTTTACTCATCCTTGCCTGTATGAACCCTGTGAGCCACAAGATTCTTTACTGCTCCCATATGTGATAAGTACCAAAATCTCATGAACTTTCTCAATATATGTGGGTGAGACAGACTTATTGCTAAAAGAAACCATAAAATGATATCCAAGTATACTGTGGCAGAAATCAGGATTAATCAATCCAGCTTCTATTTGTATTATTGAAAGCTGGGCAGCCAGACATTTTAAGGCCTACTTTAGGTCATGACCAGTATCATCTAGCCTTTTCATCCTGGTTGTTAGCTTTTTTTGGCTCACCTGAGCATAAAGTGCTCCAGGGTTTGCACAGGCTTGAAAAGTACTTGAATGTAGAGGGCTTTCTTGAAAAGCCCTTGAAAATTAAATATGCCTTGAAAAGTACTGGAAAATCACACAAAGGCCTTGAAAAGTCCTTGAATTCTTCTATTTTCTGTTTGAATTAACACTGTTGACAGAGATTAAAATCAGAATAATACTGTTGTGCCTTTATTTGGTGCAGCAAATACTGCACCAACTAAAGGCACAACAATTTTATATTTTATACTAAATTTCTAGTACTAATTTCTCCATTATTTCAGTCTTGCATTTCTGAAAGAGAATTTTAACACTTTAATCAGGATTTTCCATAAACTTTTAGTACTTGAAAACTGTAGGATAGTCTTTAGAAGTCCTTGAAAAGTCCTTGAACTCTACCCAATCTTACCTGTATCAACCCTGTGCTCAAATTGAGCTATTGGGATCAGTCAATGTCTGGTATCGTTGTCAGGTGTTGTCAACAATTTGCTTAAAATGACAACTCCTCCTGTACCAATAGGCCAATTTTAACCAAACTTTACAGGAATGTTTCCTAGGTGACTCTACAAATATGGCTAAACAAACATGATCTATCAAGAAACATGACTGCTAGGGGAGCATGTTTTTTGCTGCTAACAAGACTTTCGAAGTCAATATCTGAAACTGGTAATCGGAATTCAAAATAATCTGGCAGTAATGGTCATTAGGTGACCTTCTACAAAAGTAGCTACTGGTAAAACAAATTTGATCTTTCAAAAACATGGCCGCCAGAGGGCATACCATAGCTGGTTTCCCTTATGCACCAAAGTAAGATACAGTAAAACCTGTCTTAAGCAGCCACTCAAAAGTAGACAATACAAATATCGTAATGCCAAATGATAGCTTAATGAAGGTCGAAAGTATTGCAAAATGCTCCCCTTCGAGCATTCTGCAATACTTTTGACCTGCATTAAGCGATTATAGGTCTTGAAAATCAATTTTTAGTCTTCTTTTTGAGTGGCCGCTTAAGACAGGTTTTACTGTACATTAAACATCTCATGAAAGCAACCGATATACCCCATCCACACCCTCCTACATGTTCTGCTCATGTAATTTTCCCCAGTGCATAACATGCAATACAGATTTCCCTGGAATAAGTGTTCAAACAAATACTGTGAACATGATGTCAGTAATCTCAGCATATTTACTGTCGTGCCAACCAAGAGTGACAGTGACATCATGTTTTGTTTACAAACTTTTCAGGGACTTAGAATCGATATATCACTTGTGTATTAATCCTATCCGCAGGATAGGATTAATACACAAGTGATCTATTGATTCACTTTGGGTCAAGTGGAGTGTACAAGTTAATGTTTTACTTAACAATTGTAAACAAAACACGACAACACTGTCACTCTTGGTTCGCAGGACAGTACATTGCGTTGACTAGCATGATAATTTGTTTTCTTATTGGTCCATAATGTGTTCAGAATATTTCATATGTCAAAAAAAAAAAAAACTTCACGATCAAAGACCTGAGGAAAATTTTGGACCCATGCATGAAGATGATTAATATGGGATATTAGAGGAAATGTTTATCACACCATCAGCAAATTAGCAAGCATCTGATTACAGTCTGAAAGATATTCCTATATAATGGTAAACCTGATATGGCATAAATGGTCAATAATGGTTCAATTAGTTTAGTGCCGTATTTACCATACTTATTTAGGTACCGTAATTGACCTGATATTTTAAACTGGAAAAGCACTATCTCACCTCCACATGCTTTTGATAGCTTTTGACCCCTCCAAAGAGCCCCTAAATGTGCTTTTGCACTGTCCCATTTATAGATGCAAGTTTTTCAACAAATTTGTCTGGACTTGGTCCGACAGTTTAGCAGGACCATCTAATTTTGAATTCAAAGTATCCTAAATTTGCTTTGGCTTCACTGTCTGAAAATTTAACATTCGCGGATTAAGAAAGTGTTTGTCAGAGGGGGTCCGAACCGGACATTTTTTTTTTTTTTTTTTTTAGTTGATGAGGGGAGAGAGGATCCAAATAAAAGTGGGCCATCATTGGCCTGCCAGCAAAACGCCATTTAAATGGCGTCTAGCTGGCAGGCCGATGATGAACATTATTGAATGCTGGCAGGCCGATGATGAACATTATTGAATGTTGACTTGGTAGCTTTGCGATTTATCAGGGGATCCGGACCAGTATTGCTAGAAACCTATAGCTTTGTGATTTTTCAAGGGGGGCTCCAAACCCCCTGTCCCCTCTCTAGATCCGCGCATATTTAAATTTTCAAGGAGCACAGTGAAATTTTCAAAATTTTAATTCTTATCATGCTCCTTAACTCCTTTCCAAATTTTATGCAATTATGCTGGTTGTACCAGTTTTCGTGGTATTAACATTTCAAGGTAAACCAAGTTATGAACTAAACCCCTTTCCAAATTTTGTGCAATTAACTTGCAAATGTAAGCATGTTTATACAAGCAGAGTAGTAAAAGTCTTGATCCTGATCAGCTGGCTTCTATTAGAAGCCAGATGATCTTGATCTATACATGTATGTGATCATTCAAATATGAAAAGGGTTAATACATCTAAATGCCATACCAACTTCAGGAATATTAGATTCTGACAGAAAGCAGAATACTGCTTATTAAGCCAGTGCTCAGGGTGGTGAGATTTGATGCACTTTCCATTTATTCTCATGAAAAGACATAATGAAACTGAGTATGTTATTTTCAAACTTTGTAGGTTCTCTCCATTTGTGTAGCTCCCCAATACGCATGTGCGTAATAAAAAATGGAACTCTCAAGGGAGCTCACCTAATGTGGTAAAAGTGATTTTCCATATAGGAACTGCTCGTAAAGGAAAGAATTGCTCCCACTGGGAGCAAATTCTTTCCTTTAAGAGAAGTTCCCATTTTGGAAAGGGAAGTAATTGTAGAGAATCATTGCTTGATACAGTAGTCTCCCTTTGATGTGCGTACATTTTTCAGCTTTCTGGCTACACCATGGCTCTCTATTCAGAATTTGGTCAACTATTCTGAATGCATGTGTAGGCCATCTTTGAATTTAGCATCCGCTACAGTTTCAATGCTTGCCGCAGGCCATCCTGGATTTTAACAGTCTGCATGTATTTAGAGCCTGATTAAGCATAGTGCAGCACTTTTCTGTCTGAAACCCTGGCAAATCCTATGTATTCCCACTAGAAGCTGTATTCATCTATGATAAATGGTATTTGTCCTGACAGAATATATTTTTCTTTTGAGTATTAATATTGGTCTTCAGGAAATACTGTTATATTTGCCAATATTGAAACATCAATACTGACCTTAGGCAAGAATGTGGGGGACGAGATAAGCTAAATGGCTGCGTAGACCCAGACAGTTTAAACAAGGCTGTGGACTTGCTCTTTATCTAAGAGCAAGTCCACAGCCTTGTTTAAACTGTCTAGGTCTACGCAGCCATTTAACTTATCTTATTACTTTCTTCAGGCGTAGGCGGTTTAAACAGGGCTGCACGGCTTAGTTGACAACACCGAGGAACCCCAGAAAACAGCATGAGCGTCTCCAGTATAAAAGCATAAGCATCATGTCTCTTACCACGGTAGATCAGCACCATATCACCATGGTTTCCACTGCCAACAGGTGCAGAAAGAGACATGACTAACCCAACGCCACAGGCGTTTAAATGCACCATACGGAATTCGCTTATCAAGCTGAAATTGGGTCGAGATGTGTTTGCATTAGAAGTCTGTCACCCGCAGTCATTTTCCCTATAAGAATGTGGGGGACTTTGGGATGAGCACCAGATTCCATGAGATGAGGAATCGGGAACCATTTATCTTAGAAGATCAGGCCTTTAGTTAAGAATTTATTTTTCTTATTTCTTGACCAAAACATATGTTGTGGGTTCTCAAAAGAACCGTCTCAATGAGACGGTTCTTTTGAGCACCCAAAACATAGGTAAAAACTGATGGGTAAGGAAATATTCACAATTTTACGCTTAAAAATTTTGTTTATTCAAAAGTATGGAAGAGTTTCTTTCTTGGTGCTGGTCGGAGTCTTGGCTCTGAGATTCAATTGCAAATTGGCCTTTATTCAGTGGTCAATCAAGCTCTTTCTTTACAGGGCCGCCAAGTGCAGTCGGTAACATGTCTGGCAACAGATGGTAGACTGACTCCAGGGATCTCGAGTTTGATCCTGGTCCGGTCCCATACTTTCCTGGAGATTAATCATGAAATAATTTGTAGGTCTTTCTCCTCCCTTCCGCTGAATCATTCAAGAAGGGTTGTTGTCAGTTACAAGAGAAAGTATGTTCATGAAGTACTGGTTAACTGCTTGTTCAAGCTTGCCCAGGAAAAAGTGTGGTTAGGTGAACTGTCTGTCCCACCATGACCATAACTGTTGAATTGGGACGTACACTCAGGTTGGCTTCTGTCCGTCTTGGACAATTAGCTTATGAACTCCACAACTTTCATACCCTGTGAGATATTGAGGGGTTTATAGCAGTTTCTGACAGAGTGTTATGTGCAAGAATGGCTGCTTTCTCTTGTTTATTACGCTGGATCATAGTTATTGTGCAGTACTTTGGGATCCATGCACAAAGATCCCAGTATAAGTGATCAGATTGTTGTAAGCCACTTTCTCTATGTTGCTTTTTTCCGCAATTTGATAACCTGCTACCCAACCCATCATCTTATAAGGCATTCAATATTCCTTTTTTGTCGTATTCACACTGAGGCATCAGAACTAAAATGTAACACATAATAAAAATTTTTTTTTTTCTCATTCAAAGCTGTAAAAGTACTCAAATTAGATACTATCATTGCAAGGGAGATATTAATTTATCATGAAATATTACAGGATCCTCCAAATCACCCCTCCTTTTCAAAAGTAAGTTTGGAAGAGCCTTTATGGATGATCTTCAGCACTACCTGATTTAAAATTTTCTTCATATGAAGATTCTGAAGTTTGAATCAAGTCCGTCCCAGGTGAGCCATCTCCCATCATGGCCCTCTTGTTGACGGACCTGCTTTTCTCAATTTATAGAATGATCTTGGAATTGCCACATGAAATAATAATGATAGTACTGATATTCAGAAACCAATGCTAAATCTATCGCCAGAATCATGAATAATTAAAGAAGTCATTCCAGCAGTTCCACAAGAAAACAGAACTCTTTGTTTTCTGAATTTGATTTCATTTTTGCTGAAAATAATGCTTGATATAGCTTGTGAATCATCTGCTGCTGTGATAAATAGAGAATACTCGGTGAGTGTCTTTTGATGTCAAATTTACCAGGCTAGACTTCGAGAACGCTTGTTGACATCGTTAGGCTTGCCAAGCGATTCAACAAGCGGTCTCGAAGCTGAGCCTGGTAACCTTGATATCAAAAGACGCAAACCTGGTATTCTATTTATCAGTTTACCCATTGTTTTACTCTTCAAACTAGCGATTATGACCTAATTTTTTATTTTTGTGTCGATTCAGCGTCTTTAGTGACATCATTCAAAAATGCAACGTCATCATGACCTGATAAAGGCACATGCGGTGAGAGCTAATGTTTAACAGGCAATGTGCAACAATGTAGCTTATATGAGAGGTAACTGATAAGTACCTGATCTGTGTCCAAAATGTTTGCATAATTTATTAGCAGAGGACACTAGAAGGCAAAGAGTTAATTGGACAGAGGTAAAAGCTGAAAATGAGGCGTGATTTTATTTGAAGGTAACTGTTTCATTGTACCATAACACCTTAGTAAAGACAGCTATTATTTAAACTTAAAGTGGCTGTTTATTGTTTAACATAAGTATAGACGCAAACTTAATGTAACGTGACGCTGAAGTCACAGAAACCATGTTTGTTTGTTTATTTGATTTGATTCTTTACGTCCCATCAACAATCTTTCAGTTATATAGGGATTGGTCTTCCTGGGTTGAACCAGTACTAAGCTAGGATTAATGTTCTTGCTCGAGGACACAACGCAGTGACGCCGGTGAGGCTCGAACCCGCGGCCCTTCGGTCTCGAGTCGAGCACTCTACCACTGAGCCACTGCGCTCCCCAGAAACCATGTTAACACAATAACAAGTGTGATTGCAGCAAAACAAAAGGCTTAAATGAAGTTTATGTTTTTTCAACAAAATATCGCTATAGCGATATCTTATTGAAAAAAATATTGACTTCATTTATTTTGCTGATTAAACTTTTCGGATAATTAGAATAATCGATTTTAATAGAGCTGAACTCACATACTACAGAACTAACTTTACATATGCCAGTTCCGGCTTAAAAATAGAGCTTTTTTGTACATAGTACTACGTGTAATGCTCCTTACATACACCCAAGCCATGATTTGATTCTCAAATTGTGGCAGACTTTCTGGAATGGGTCTGAACCCTACTTTGCGTCTGTGAGCAGTGAAGACTGTACACATATTTTACTTGTACACATATTTTACTTCAATTGGCTCTCTGGTTTCTGCGAAAAATGTTTAATTTATACAGTAAAACCTGTCTTAAGCAACCACTTAAAAAGAAGACAAAAATTGGTTTTCAAGACCCATTATTGCTTAATGCAGGTCAAAAATATTGCAGAATGCTCCAAAGGTAGCATTCTGCAATACTTTCGACCTTCATTATAATCTACCTTTTGCCATTAAGACCCTTGTTTTGTCTATTTTTGAGTGGCAGCTAAAGACAGGTTTTACTGTGTTTTGATGGCAGTCCAAATATGAGTGACTCTTTGGAAACTATCTGAGGTCATTGTTAGCTAATGCTCAAAGTGAGGTTTTGGGCTCAATCAATGTTGGTCATCTTGCGTCATCACAATTTGCTTTAAATGACAACTCCTCCTATACCACTTGGCCAATTTTAACCAGATCCAGACCAGGCCTGATGTTTTGTATACAAATGTATAAGGAGTATTCATATAAAATTCAAATGAGCCACCACATGGGATTTCCAACAATGTGGTATGTGCAACCAGCAAAGGCTCAGACCAGCCTGCTCATAAGCGCAGTATGATCAGAGCCTTTGCTAGTCGCTTGAATATTCTATGAGTGCTAAGATACTAATTGAACATCATTTGGAGCTTCTAAGTTTAAAATGAGGCTACATAGGCTCGTCTGAGTCGACACTTGTCAAAATGCCACACTGTTGGAAATCACATGTAGCGGCTCATTAATTGAAATGGCGCAGTGGTTTTGGAGAAGATGTTTGAAAATGTTGCCAGATAACAGACGGACAGACAGATTGATGGACAGACACAAGAGCATCAGTTGGAATACTACTAAGCTCACCTGTGAGCCTTCCCCTAAAGTCTGCTTAAAAACAATCTGAGTACACTCTTTGCTTACTAGTGTCATCTTCTGATAACCTTTGCAAACAGTTTGGATCCAGATCAGGCCAGACAAAACAAAACATTGGGCCTGGTCTGGATCAAAACTGTTTGGCACTCTGATGGCATTCCTGAAAGAATTTTTCCACAGAGTTGAATTTGAAAAAAAAAAACATGCAAAATTTCACTGAATACAGAAAAACAAAGTCGTATGGTAATGCTGCCTTTACTGAAATGACCTTGAAAAATACATCACAAGTTAATACAGTAAAAGTTTTCGACAGGAAATAAAGTAAAATGTTTGAGGTGCAACTAAAGGGTACTTACATCTGTGCCCACGATTGGAATTTCTTTAAACTTTGCATTTCCCATATTAGCAGTATAAAGCTGTAACATATTTTGTTGCTTTAAATGCCCTTCATAAAAAATCATGAAAAGTTGCATAAAAATGTGAATGAAAACATGTTTTCATTCACATTTTTATACAAATTTTCATGCATCTTTGCTAACTTTGTTCGGATTTTCATGAAATTTTCACCAAAATTTAGAACTAAGAATTTGGGAATATATACACAATTTTAGGAAGTTTTTGCCCATTTTTTGAATTGGGAAGGGGCGAATATTCAGCCCCAAATCAGGACAAGGAAAATCCCTGGGTTCAAATACTGGGGGTGGGATTTGCTATACATGTATTAAGATTATTACATTTCATGGCTGGTACCTTGGATGAAATAACCATTCTTGCTGCTTTTAATTTAATGCAATATTTAATACATACAGGTTATTGTATTTCTGTCTTCTGCATGAAGACAAAGCCCCATGTTTTTATTTGCAAAAATGCCATGCGCGGATCCAGAGTCCTGATTCCCCCCACCCCGGCTAAAAAATCACAAAGAAACCAATTGCTTGCTGGCATTAAATGTTAGGCCATCATCGGCTTGCCAGCGAAACCCCATTTAAATGACGTTTTGCTGGCGGGCCAATGATGGTGGTATTTGGATTCTTCATCCCCTCATCAACTAAAAGAAAAAAAAAATGTTGTCGAAGTTGCACCCCCTCTGACAAAACTTTCTGGATCCGCACATGAATGCAGATCCTGATAAAATGTCAAATGTGGTATTTCTACCTTGTCTACACTGTTGAGGTAACTAAAAAGAGTGTGTGATTAAAAATTATTTTCTTTTTTCTCAAGCAAAACATATGTTGTGGGTTTGCAAAAGGTGGGGTATAACTGTATAAAAATCTTGCGCTATGAATGGTTTGATTTGATGAATAATGATTTGTAGTTTAACCATTTACTCCATAGGCTATTTTTAGATCATGACATCATCTTCTATTTTTAGAGAACATTGAAAAAAAAAAACAAGAAAAATTTAATTTCAGTTTTGAATAATTTTGAAAATATTTTGGAAAATGGAGCATTTGCTCCATGCAAGAAGCAAATGCTCCATTTACCATAATATTTTCAAATACATGATATTTCAAAGGTGTCAAAAGGTGTTATTATGGAGTAATGGGTTAAAAACTAAAATGTCTTAAAAATTATTATGTAACTAAAACTAAGGTTCCCATCTTCTACGCTTGACCTCTTTGCGACAGTTCTTCACCCTGATGTTCCGGTGCCATTTACATTCTCCTAATACGCTGTTCTTGTCGTGGACACATGCGGAATGATGGTCGTAACATTCCCCGTCGTCGCTGAAGCCATCCCATTCACACAGCTCACTTTTGCTTTTATGGAGGTGTCCATAGTTTGCTCTGATATTGGCCACCTGAAAAATACAGAGCAAACAATTTGGTGAGGAACACAGGGGACAAAAATATTTCAATATTACACTTGTCCTGCAGGACGAGTGACATACAATTTTCACTAGTCTTGCAAAACATGCACTTGTCCTTTAAAAGTGTATGCAATAGAGAACATAAGGGAGTAATATGTAATATGACTTATAAAGTTCCTTAAATATCACTGCTAAAATGATATTTACCCAGGCTGAGTTTCAGAACTGCATCCCGTAAACTGACAACAGTCAATACTCAGAAAATGCTTGTTTCACCTTCAGATTTTTCACCCTAACCCTCGAGTAATTCTTCACAAAGCACTCGTCCTACAGGACGAATGCTTTGTAGAGAAGAATTACTTGTTCTTTCTAAATTTCACTTGTAATTACGAGCCGATGAGTGGAATTTTCATCCCCTGCCAGTAATACAGTAAAACCTTGAAAATTTGAACATACTCGCTAATCCGAAATAAATTTGGGACACAATGAATTCAGAGAATAGGACCTCTTCAAGATCTATTTGAATTATTGTCTATAACAACATAAGTTTTGGGTGCGTATAAAAACGTCTCATTGAGATGTTTCTTTTACGTGCCCAAAACTTTTGTTTGACAGAAAGAAAAAAACCCTGATAATAGTCTTTGTGGGGGGGGGGGGGGGGGTATATTTTTATGACTACCGCCCTATGATTTGAATTTTTGATACTTTGAAAATAGAACCTAGTCCCTAGGACTTCAAATTTACGAGATTTGACTGTAGATTTTTAACTCGATCCTTGCAAGTGTCGACTTTTGTCATCTGCTTATATTTTTTGCAAATTTACTTTTTCAAAAAATTATTTTAGGACCACTATCAGAGTGTCAAACTGTTTGGATCCAGATCAGGACTGACATTTTGTCCATCCTGATCTGGAACCAAACCCTTTGCTAAGGTTATACAGACACACAACAAAACAGTGGTAAAACAGTGAAACGATTCAAATTGAAAATTAAGCCACTGGTATTTTCATTGGAATAACAGTGAAAACATATCAGTGGTAAAGTCAATGGTATTTTCATTGGAATAACAGTGAGACCATGGTCATACTTGATTCACCTGTTCGGTTTTTACTCTGGACAGGCAGAATTACAATCAAGTATCAGAGAACAGCTGTGCAGAAGCTGTTCCGAGTACACCACCGTCTGAGGTGGTGTGGTCGGAGTAGAGAGGTCACATGATCAAACAAAAATGGCAGAAAGACTGAAAGAAATAGAAACTTCCACAAACAGTAGCTTTAAAACAAGGAACTCTTACAGAAATAGTGTCAGTAAGACCATTTCCTGTTTTGAGTCGCTATCAGACTCGGAACTGCTACTTTCCTTGTTCATAAAGTAAATGGCCATTTTTGTTTATTACTCTGCACATGTTCTGGCGTACTTGATTCATAGAGTAGACTATGGAGTATGCCAAAATGCTCTGTCTCACTTGATTCACATCGTGACCTTCTGGGAGTGCTCTGAACACACAGAACAGTATGAAACAAGTACGACCCATACCAGTGGTAAAATCACTGGTATATTCATTGGAATACCATTGGAATAACAGTGAAATAACAGTGTTATTTTAAATTCCATGGACTTTCAGTGGAATATAACAGTGATTTTGACAAAAATCAGTCACTGGGATACCAATGGAAAACACTGTTATACCAGAGACATTTTCTATGGGGTAACCGCAGATGACAAAAGTCGCTGCTTAGCAAGGAAAGAGATTAAATCATCCCTCTAAATATATTGCGTGTCACAGTCACAATTGGCACTTTTACATTTCAGATAAATATATATCCCCCTATTTAACACCAAAGTCTCCTGTTCTAACCTTGAATCTATCTTTATGGTGGTGATACGTGTCAGCTAGCCCTGATGTAATAATGAAAATTGACTTATCCTATCAGCTTTTACTTGGAGCTGATTGCGAATACAAGTTCCTCGGAATGAGATGTAAGTGAGCGATTTTCCCTGGAGAATGAAATCTTATTGAGCCTGGCGTCTTTCATTTTCTATTTATGCCGAAGTGATCGAATGTGTGGATGGGCTATATATATGGTTTTTGCCTAATTTTTAGCTCACATGCGCTTATAAGTAGACACCAGGCTCGTAGCCAGGCGGAGGCCAGGAAGCATGGGCTTCAACATCATTTGGGAATAGACATCACGAGACACCATGACTTTTGTTGATTGCGAACAAGAAAAGGCGCAGACCAGCCTGCACATCCGTGCAGTCTGATCAGCACCTTTATTGTTCGCTATCTGAAAAATTAAGTAGCTAGGTCATATACCTGTATCTCTTAATTCTTCAGGCTTCAACATGATAAAGCCTCTGGCTACGCCCCTGGACACTGAGCCATTTTCTGCCAATCCGGTGGTGCTATTTATTGGCGTAGCTCCCATTATGGGAGCGCAGTGGCTCAGTTGTAGAGTGCTTGACTCAAGACCGAGGGGCCGCGGGTTCGAGCCTCACCAGGGTCACTGCGTGGGGTCCTTGAGCAAGACACATTTATCCTAGCTTAGTACTGGTTTAACCCAGGAAAACCCATCCCTGTCTAACTGAAAGATTGTTGATGGGACGTAAAGAATCAAATCAAACAAACAAACAAAGCTCCCATTATGCAGTTACATACACGGGTAATAAAAAAAAGTAACATTCAAGGGAGGTCATCCAATGTGGCAAAAGTGATTTATCATACCATAAGAAACTGCTCTTAAAGGAAAGAATTTGCTCCCTCTGGGAAAAGAGCAACTTTTCATGTAGTTTGTCATGCATCTGGATGACAATAATAGACTGTCTATTTAATGCTTCTGAAAGCTTATTTTGAGATGTTTCATGGGAGTATATTGCTAAATTGCTAGTTGCGTTGTTGTATATAAAAGTCATGAATGATAACTCTTAAGACAAGACTTGCAGCTTTCCATAAGAACTGTCTGCTTCATTTCAACCTAAAGAAAAGCATGTCATTTATATGTAAATGAGTGCAAAATTGACGATTATAGGGGGTCTCAGATGAGCATGCTGTCTGCATGCGTAAGAGACAGATAGTTCCAGTTCAGACATTTATAGTAGAAAATAAACTGGTTGAAGAACATTATCAGCATAAAATTGAAATAGATTTCCCTCAATACACATAGGAACACTGAGAAATATCTTCTTTTAACACTTTGTCTGCTAGTAGCAACTTTAACCCATAAAGCACCACCTATAATTTGCAGCAAATTTCAAATTTTGCAGCTTTTTCCAAAATAACAAGTAAGGCATGGTATTTCATGAGAATCGTCTGCTGGCAGACGATTCTCATGAAATATCATACCTTATTTTATTCAAAAATTAGGAAAGATGTTGCATTGTCTTCTTCTGCTGTCGTGAATGGCACTTTAAGGGTTAATTTTTTCGTCTACTGAAAATGAACCTTTGCAACCAGTTTGGACCCAGATCAGGCCTAACAAAATGTATATGTGTACGCTCTGATGGTATTCCTGAAATAATTTTTGGAAAAACTTAATTTTGAAAATAATCAGCTGCAACAAGCAAATCATGAAAAGTCTGATGGACTTTGCACAGATAATTAAAGCTTTTCATTATATGGTCAAAGTGGGTGATCTACCTTGCACATATGCTCTGGGAACATTCCAAGCTTTTTTGTCATCTGCCGACTTTTTACAAAAATAACTTTTTCGAAAAATTATTTTACGCGAGCACTATTAAAGTGTAAAACGGTTTGGAATTTAAAAAAAACATGTTTTTTTTGGCCCCAAGGGGCATAATTTGAACAAACTTGGTAGAGATTTGCCAGATGAGGATACATACTTTGTGAGATATGTAAAATCAAGGCTCTAGGCTTAGTGGTTTCAGACAAGAAGAATTTTTATGTTTTCCCTATATAAGCCTATGTCAAACATATGACTACCAGGATGGGGCCACTTTTGGCCCCATGGGCATAACTTGATCAATCTCATCGGATAATGGGAAATTAAGCACTAAAATCTTCTAGGAAAGGTCCACTAGATGATGCACCATACCAAATATCTAGGCTCTAAGCGGTTTCAGACAAGAAGATTTTTAAGGTTTTCCCTATATTAACAGAGGAAAAACTAGCCACGTCCACTGGTGGCCATGATCCTCTACCTAATTTTTTCAACCAATCAAAATAATTTGAAGAAATTAGGTAGAGGGTCAGGCAAGGACCATTTGTACCAAATTATTTTGAAATCTGACAAGTAGTTTTTGCAAGAAGATTTTTAAAGTTTTTCCGTTTGGTTGCCATGGCAACCAGAATTCTGCATGGAATGGAATTCTTTGAAAGGCCCGGAACCATCCAAGGATCATTCCTGTATAGTTTGGTGAAATTCCACATAGTGTTTTAGGAGATGTTATTTAAAGGAAATTTTTGATGGACACCTGGTGGAGGATGGACATCCTATGATCACAAAAGGGAGCGTAGTGTCTTAGTGGTAGAGTGCTGGACTTGAGATCGAGGGGCCGTGGGTTCGAGCCTCAGTGGCGTCACTGCAATGTGGTCCTTGAGCAAGACACATTTATCCTAGCTTAGTACTGGTTCAACCCAGGTAGACCCGTCCCTGTTTAACTGAAAGATTGTTGATGGGATGTAAAGAATCATACCAAACAAACGGGAGCGCAGTGGCTCAGTGGTAGAGTGCTTGACTCGAGACCGAAGGGCCGCGGGTTCGAGCCTCACCGGCATCACTGCGTTGTGGTCATTGAGCAAGACACATTTATCCCAGCTTAGTACTGGTTCAACCCAGGAAGACCCGTCCCGCATAACTGAAAGATTGTTGAGTGGACGCAAAGAATCAAATCAAACAAAACAAACAAATACCAAACAAACAAAATCACAATAGCTCTTCATATGGGCTCAGGTGAGCTAAATAAAAAGGTTCTTTTATAGGTCTTTTTACAAAAATATAGATAAGATCAGGTGAGCTAAAAAAATGAGCTATTTTCTTATTAATCCATTTAAAAGGGAGAAGAAGAAGTATTAATGTAATATCGTACTCTAGGTGTACAGTACTGTTTAAATTCTTATAATTTGTCTGGAAGTCGAATTCCCAATGGAATTATTTTTTTCATTCAGACAGGTCTCAATGCTCTTTGTAATTCTGCAGACAAGGGTTATATATAGGTATTTTTTATACCAGTTTCCTAATATACGAAAATGTGCTCTAATTCAGTAAAAATCTAATTAACCATTTTCATGCTGTTTTTTTCTCTTGCTGATTTTCATGCTGTTTTTTTCTCTTGCTGATTTTCTATCCCCCTTGACCAACAAGGCTCGGGGGATATAGTGATCAGCCTGGCGTCTGTCCATCCGTCCGTAGACAAAAGCTTGTGGGCTCAATAACTTTAATACCCTTGAGGTATTTCGATAATATTTGGTGGCACGTATATCAGGTCAAGAGGGTGTGTCAAGTACAAGAATGGTTGCTCTCCCTTGCTGGCCTTTTGAGTTATCTCCCTTGAATGATCTTTATAGGGGAAAGCTTGTGCGCTCAATAACTCTTATACCCTTTGAGATATTTTGATGATATTTGGTATACATATGTATCAGTCACGTGCAAGAATAGTTGCTCCCCCTTGCTGCTTTATGAGTTATCTCCCTTGAATGAACTTTATAGGGGAAAGCTTGTGTGCTCAGTAACTCTTTAACCATACGAGATATTTTGATGATGTTTGGTATACATATATGTCAGGTCAAGAGGGTTTGTCACATGCAAAAATGGTTGCTCCCGCTTGCTGCCCTTTTGAGTTATTTCCCTTCAATTAACTTTATAGGGGAAAGCTTATGTGCTCAATAACTCTTAAACCCTTGGAGATATTTTGATGATATTTGGTATACATATATATCAGTTCAAGACTATTTGTCACAAGCAGAATGGTTGCTCCCCATTACTGTCCTTTTGATTTATCTCCCTTGAACTAGCTAAACAGGGGAAAGCTTGTGCCCTACGTAACTATCAAACTCTATGAGATATATTGTTGATAATGGGTAGGCATACATATCAGATCTAGATTATGTGTCATGTGCAGGTATGGTTGTTACCCTTGCTTCCTGATTTTAAAGAACTTGTGTGCTCCATAACTCTTGTACTCTTCGAGATATTTTTGATACATGGCAGGCATATGTAGATCAGGGCAATATGGTGTTTTATGTGCAGTAATAAATGCTCTTCTTTGCTATATGTTTGAATTATCTCCCTTTGCATGAACTTTAAAGGGGAAAATAGTGTGTTCCGTAACTCTAATACTCTTTGAATTTTTTGTATGCTATTTGATAGGCATGCATATCAGATAAGGACAGTCACTGATGCTCTCCCTTGCTTCCTATTTAAATTATCTCCCTTAATTAATTTTAAAGCGTTCCAAAATACAATGTACTTATACCCTTTGAGACATTTCAATAATATTTGGTAGGGTTATATTAGTTTCATTCCCTTTCAGATACTTTGATATTATTTGGTATGGTTATATAGCAAATCAAGATGGTGTGTCTTATGCAAAACTGATTGCTCTCTTTTGTTTTGTGTTTGAGTTATCTCCCTTGAGCAAATTTTATTAGTGAGACTATGTTCTTAATAACTTTTATATCCTTTGAGAGTTTGATAGTATTAAGTATAGACATATACCAGGGTCTCCGTGTTTTGTTGGGAGTAAGAATGACTGCTCTTTAGGGCTTACATTTTGACTTACCTCCCTTGGATGCATTTAAAGGCAAAAATGAGATTGTTTCTCTACAGTCATCATTCCATATTTGCTTGCAGTGACACTCAGTATTATCTCATCAAATATATATACTAGGTTGGCAGTTCGTATCTGCTTATCATTTGCTTTTAGGTCAGGGAATTTGCCATCTCCTCTGATGGCTATTTTTTTATATTAAAGTTTTCAAAAAAATATTTCAGGAATACTATATATGAGTCCAAAACAGTTTGTAACTTTGTCAGGCCTCATGGGCAGTTCAAAAAAATTTGTCAAGGGTGGTACTGACAACGTTTTTTTAGTCATCAAAAAATTTACAGAAGGCCATACGAACGTACCTCCCTCGAGAAGCAATTGAACCCAAGGAACACCTATAGCCGCTTGTGGTTTTCCAGGGGGGTCCGGACCCCCTGTCCCTCCACCCTCTGGATCCATCAGCCCATGCTGTCAAACAGCTTGTAACTTTGTCAGGCCTGATTTGGATCCAAAGTATCCCAATAAATCTTGTCTTTGTGGTAATTCTATATTTTTTTTACCTGACAATCACAGTTTGTTTCATACAGGGAGCGGAGATTCCTCTTCTGTACTTTGGTTAGGTAACTCCAAGGCTCCACCCACCCACACAAGTTCAAGGTCAGCTGGTCGTCATAGAAATGACCTGAAAAGAGCAAAAAAAAATCATGTTCTTTCAATTTAAATGCCTTTGGTTTGCAGCTTACAGCATTTTGCATCAAAATGCTGTTAGCTGCAAACCAAAGGCAGTTATAATCTGTTGCTTTTATAAGTTTGTGTTGATGCTTTACATACTAGCCAATAATTTTCAGTCATGTCTGGACTTAACACTTTGCCTGCTACAAAAGAAAGGGAGCCTGAAAATATCATCTGCTGTACATATTGCTTTTGGTGTGGATCATGTCGTTCACGGCTCTGAGCTCAAGGTAAACTATTGCTACTGGACACAACTCTTCTCTGATGTAATCTCCCTTCTTGGTTGTAGCCTTGTTGAAGCTAAAAAGGTTTTTTGATAAGTGCATATTTTCTTTAAAATGATAAAATTATCAGTTAGACAGGGGCCAGTCTATCGTCCACCTTCATGGCTTTTCTTCTAATGTGTGGATAGACTTTGATGGATTCTGGCCAAACTTGCATTTGGTTTTGATCTACTGTTTTCAATATCTCCACTCTATAAAAACTGTAAAAATGAGCTCTATCTTGAAGTATGAGGTCATTTGGTTTATGCACATTTTACCCAATTTACAATAGCCGGACGTTATTGTCTTCTTTCTGAAAATGTAATTTCAATTTTAATCAGTCTTATGCTTCTTTTGCAGTAGAGCGTATCAGTCTGAATCCAAATTTGATTCAGACTTCCAAAGTATGTTATGTTATGTTATGGAGACAACTGTTAAAAAATGCCGTTTAATGTTTTTATCTGTAAGCTCATTGACTATAGATAAGCAGAAAGCTTTTGGGCGTGCCTGGAAAAAAATATAATTTTATGCATAAAATTTGCCTTTCAAAATGTAAAAACATTTTTTTTCCAGAAAATCTGAAAAAAAATCTAGGTTTCACCAGTAAATTTAGGTAGGGTCGGGTAACCCTAAACACAGGTAGTTTTTTTTATGTGGCCTAACCTAAAGGTCATTACTCAGAGGTCATGCTACATCTGTACAAAATACAAGCTTTCTGCTGTTTATTATCCCCCGACGAAGTCGGAGGGATATAGTTTTGGCGTCGTCCGGGCGTCCGTCCATCCGTCCGTCCGCACTTTTTGTCTGTCCGGAACCATATCTCAGTACCTATTGGTCAGCTTCAATTCATTCTTGGTACAAATGATAAGTACCATGGACTCTTGATATCCTATAAGTTTGTTCAAAATCGACCCCTTAACACTTGAGTTATTGCCCTTGTTTAAGTATAGGCAATTATAAGGCAAAACCTATATTAGCTTTTTTGTGTGATGATCTTCACATTTCATCAAAGCTATTATATTTAACAACTTCTCGCTATAGACCATGATTGCCAAGTGCCTGTAGATAAGAATGGCAGTGTCAAAGTTTTACCCCACCCCCTTTGACCCCACCGAAGGGGTCAAAGGTCAAATATTTAAATTTCGCAATAACTAAGGCAATTATTAATATTTTTTGCTTAAATTTTGCATGCAGGCAGAGCAGCAATAGATATGAGACTTATCAAACAGGATTTCAGTTTGAAGGCCTGATTCCGAGCCCCTTTGGTGGACTCAGGGGGTGGGGCCGAGGCCAAAATTAAACTTTTTCAGAATATGGTCATGTTGCATATCAAATTAAAGCTGACGACGCTGGCAGCAACATGGTAGCAAATATTTTGCCCACAGACACACCCTCGACCCAGGGGGTGGGGTCAAAAGGTCAAACTATATATTTTTCTGAAAGTAGTCATGTTGCATATCAAATTAAAGCTGACGACGCTGGCAGCAACATGGTAGCAAATATTTTGCCCACAGACACACCCTTGACCCAAGGGGTGGGGTCAAAAGGTCAAACTATATCTTTTACTGAAAGTAGTCATGTTGCATATCGAGTTAAAGGGAATTGAGCACAGAGCACCATGAAAGCAAGTGTGCTGTCATTACACACACCAAGGACCCCTGGGGTGGGGTCAAAGGGTCATTTTTGTTCTTTTCTAAAAGTGGTCATGTTGCTTATCAAAGTAAAGTGGAAGAAGTGTAGACCTACATGCAAGGTAACACTTTGAATTTACACACAATCTTGACCTCTGAGGTTGGGTTTAAAGGTCAGATTTTGAAATTGTGCAGATGTAAGTATTATTTTTTTTTGAACTAAGCACTAAAACATACTTGACAGGCATTTTTTATGATCTGAATGATACTGTAGGTGTGGGATTTATGTTTTGTGATTTACATGTTTCTCTCAAATAACCCTTCGTCGGGGGATATAAATTCGTCGAATTTGCCTTGTTTATACCTGCTGTTATATATTTCTCCTTTGTCTTTAGTACTACCCCACAAGTGGCATCATGATACGGTGTCTGCATAGTTACCACTGTACTGTTTCTTGACAAACCCAGCTTATTCTCCTGTTCAAATAAAGCAAATACAAGACTGTTATTGGTACATTTTGTATTATAAGCTGGGCGACTGTCTATAGCCACGCCCCCAACTGGTTCCTATCTCCATCAGCTTTACAAGAGGCCAGGACATTGCATACCATGTGGCGATACAGGACCAATGAAAAAGTCAATAAGCAATGCTTATAAGATACCCCCCGCACAGTAAGAGTCAGAGAAAAAACTTGTCAAGTTATAGTTCAAACCAGCAGACTAAAAATAGTTTTGAAAAGAAGATTTCAGTATAATATGTGCAAACAAAAATTATAACACTCCTTCATGCATATGTTCAATGTGTCTACATTGTATCCGCAAAGTATCAAATTGCTCCATTAAAAGCTGTGGTAGGAGTTGATTGGCCCATGAAGGCACCACCTATGCATATACAAAAGCCATATTAGGGAAAAATTGTCTAAGTTCTCACAGCTGTCATTTTGTCAAAAATTATTTTTTCTGAACCAAACTCCTTCATGCATATGTTGAATGTACTTACATTGTATCAGCAAAGTATCAAATTGCTCCATCAAAAGCTGTGGTAGGAGTTGATCGGCCCATAAAGGCACCATCTATGCATATACAAAAGCCCTATTAGAGAAATATTGTTTAAGTTCTCACAGCTGTCATTTTGTCAAAAATTATTTTTTCTAAACCAAACTCCTACATGCATATGTTCAATGTGTCTACATTGTATAGGAAAAGTATCAAATTGTTCCATCAAAAGCTGTGGTAGAGGTTGATCGGCCCATGAAGGCACCATCTATGCATATACAAACACGTTAGTAGGGAAAAATTGTCTAAGTTCTCACAGCTGTCATTTTAATAAAAATTATTTTTTCTGAACCAAACTCCTTCATGCATATGATCAATGTGTCTACATTGTATAGGAAAAGTATCAAATTGTTCCATCAAAAGCTGTGGTAGGAGTTGATCGGCCCATGTATGGCCTATAATAGCATAAGCATAAAACCCTATATTAAAAGCCATTTAGAACTACAAAGGGAAATAACTCTGATAGAATTGGCCCCTAGCCCTTACTTTTTTGTCTAAAAAATTTGTCTTGCATATATGTACATGTTTGCAAGGTTTAATGAAAATCCAGCAATGACTCTTCAAGATATTAAGGAAACAAAGCGTTACGGACGGACGGACGCACGGACGGACGGACGGACGGACAGACGGACGGACGGACGGACAACGTGAAAACAGTATACCCCCTACAAACAAAGTTTGCGGGGGGTATAAATAGCTGTGTAATTATACCGTTTATACTCGTATAGTTATAGGTTAAAGGTATGGAAAGAGGGTTTGGAACACAAGGGACTGAGAGTCAACATAAAGAAGATATCATGTTCTTCGGACCTGGGCTAGACCTTCTTCGTGACTCAGGTGCGTTTTCCTGTGCCTTCTGTTGGAGTGGGGTTGGTGTGAACTCTATCTGGTGCTCGAAATGTAGGCTCTTGGTGCAAAAGAAGTGCTTTGATGTCAGAGGGAGATTGGTTGAGGATTTAGACTATGTTTGACTAAGATGCTGTGATCAGGCTTGACCGATTGACAATAAACCTCTCGCACAGGTAGATGTAAAAAATTTAAAATGGAACGCTACTCCAACTTTTGCTACCTTGGAGACACGCTGTGTGCTGGCGCGGAATGCAAGCTTGCCATCGTCACCAGATGTGGTATTGCCTGGGGAAAATTTAAAAGGCTTCTTCCTGTGCTGACATCAAAGCATATGTCCCTCAGGACCTGTGGGAAAGTCTTCAACGCCTGTGTGCGTTAATGTCCTATTACATGGAAGTGAAACCTGCATAGGCACCTGCTGTGCCCGACTTACAGCGTCTTTGGCGGAATGACAGATCAATGTTCAGATGAGTATGAGTCTGAGATGATGACAAAGTAACTGGGGACAAACTCTTTGCTATGTTGAGCGAGCAGGAGGTGACAGCAGCTCTCTGCACTAGGCATCTGAGATGGTTTGGACATGTTACACGCTCCTCTTCATGCACAAACTCCATCACAAGTATGACAATTCGTAGCGCCAGGGGAAAAGGGAGATCTAAAAATCCTGGTCTGAGTGTGTTTAGACTGACATGAAAATGTGCAGCCTAATGGCAGCATCAATCCACTGAACAGAGGCATGGAGTACGGGTGTTAGACACTCTTGCCACCTGCTGCCTACCCCACAGCAGTAGAAAAATAGACTTGGGATCAAGTCAAGTCAATAGCCTATCTCATTTTTTTTTAAATCACTTTTATTTTCAGGGATTACATTTTATCCTGATTTTACCTGATTAAGTGCACTGACCGATTTTAAGAGAAATTTCTGTGTTTTCAATGAAAATGACACTGATAGTGATCAGTAATTTGACAGTAACAACACCCCCCCCCCCCCCCCCCCCCCTTAAGGAAAGTACCGATTTTGTAAATAAATGATAAAAAATATCCAGCCTCCGGCACATATACATGTACATAAAAAATACCCAGCAGAGTGTAAGGTTAACTAGGCTATTTTTAGACCATGACATTTTCTAATTTTAGACAACATTGAAAAAATTTAAGAAAAAATTTAGTAAAGTTATGAATACTTTTGAAAATATTATGGAAAATGGAGCATTTGCTCCAAAAGAGCAAATGCTTCATTTTCCATAATATTTTCAAATACATGATATTTCAAAGGCGTCAAAAGGCGGCGGTTAAATTCATTTTCTAAACTTGACTTGCTTTTGCAGTACCGGTATGTAGGAGTTACAGTAAAACTAACTAAAACTTAATTGAGACTTACTTTAAATTATTTCACTCATAATAATCCTTACCTTAATTTTGAAAACTTTCCTTATCCTCATGTTATAATTTCTGGCTACAGGTTGTCGTATAATCTTCGTGTGAATCTTTCTCGTGATTGGATCATTTTCTTCCACTTCTCTCTTTTGGTATATAATCTCTTCATCTCTAACTTTCACCTGTAATACTGAAATTTACCAAAATTATTCCCGTTGCAAGCAAGAGAGTTAAAACAAGTTGCAAAACCACTTTATCCCTGACCGGCAGGTTTTCCTAAAGTCACTGTCATATAGCATGCAGTTACTTGGGGTCACACCTACCTCCCTGGGAAGGAGGAAGTGTGTTTGTGTGTGTGGAGGGAATGGGGGTGATGTTAATGGGTTAGGATAAGGCTAAAGCACCCTCTATGGCACTTTTACCTCAGGTTCAGATTATTTCTAATTTTAGTTAAAACTCCTTCACCCACACTCCCTCCATACACACAAACACACTTCCTCCTCCCCAATGCAAAATTACCCAAAGAATTAAACTGTTATAAAACGACACTCCTACAAACTGTATAGACTTCGGCATATTTATAGACATATTTTTGGCTTGAAAAAAGTAGCACTTTAGTGAAGCTTTAAGAATTGAATTCAGGGAGTTAATAGCAAAAACATTTTGGTAGGAGTGTCGTCTATAAATACATGCAGCACGATATGGTTTTAGTGGATCCATGACATTTGGTCGAAAACCATTTAGTCCAAACATGTTTGGTCGTATACAACAGCTTGTGGATACAGAGTTTGGTCCACTATGATGTTTGGTCAACTATGACATTTGGTCCAAAATTCATTGAATTTTAGTCGAAAATGCACTTAATTGTGTTTGCTGCAGCATCTTTAGAGCATGCAAGTTGTGTTCAATATCACGGATGTCAACGGCTGTTGTCACTGCAATTTTCACAGCGCCAGTATGTTTTCACATCAGCTTCAGAAGCAGGCATTTTTCTTCTTTAGTGTATTCAAATCTCTTTAAAGACATTTGTCTGGCATGCCTAAAATTAATCAAGCGTGCCTTTGTAGTATGCTTCAACGAGGCTTAAAAAGGTAATTAAATTTACATGTAAATTGATTTTTAAGTGAGTTTCTTCTAATTGACCATTTCGACGGAATGTCGTTCTTGACTATATCTTTCGACCAAACGTCATACTCAAGCGAAAGTCCCATTGACCAAAAGACGCATGCGACTAAAAGTCATATCAACGAAATGGTTTTCGACAAAATGTCGTGCCCCTAGTTTTACTTACCAAAGTCGGCTTCACAGTAGTGATACTGTTTATGCATCTTGACACATGAACAACTATCACTGTAACCTATAGTAGCCACAAAGATAATCGTTGATAATAAACTCAGTAACATCTTGCTTTGTTGGTCTCTTCAAATGCTAAATGCTGAAACAACTGCTGCCTTCTGTTTATAGTGGAGTTTGATGTGCCTTGACCTGAAATAGAAACAAATGAGCTGCGACATGTGATTTCCAACAATGTGGTATTTTGACTAGTATAGACTCATATGAGCATGTGCAACCTCCTTTTAAGCTTAGAAACTCCAAATGATGTTCAGTCGGTAGCTTAACACTCATATAATAGTCAAGTGACTAGCAAAGGCTCTGATCAGACTGCACGTATGCGCAGGCTGATCTGAGGCTTTGCTGGTCACACATACCAAATTGTTGGAAATCTCATATCGCGGCTCAATTGTTTACCCTCTGTTTACTGGGTAATTTTGTGTGCTTTTCTGTCTTCTACCCATTTTTACAATGTTATCTTTTTCACAAGAATCCTTCAAAAATACATATCATTGTGTAGAACAGTTGGGTCCAAACACTTTCTTAGGTTAACAGCAGATGCCAAAAGTTACCACTACTGTAGCTGGTTAAGATTTTTTGCTACTTAGGCCAGGACAAGATATATACATGTATGCAGCTCCTGTTATTTTACCACAAATAATAGCAATTATCATTTACATTTCCCTAAATTGTGGCAGGGAGGTGTTACATTGTTTTGGTGTGGATCCCACTTGGCTTCGGAGTGTATGGACCATCTCAAAGACCCATTAGGAATACTGGTCCGGATCCCCTGGAAAATCACAAAGATACCAAGCCAGCATTCAATGTTGTTCAATGGGCCATCATGGTCCCACCAGCAAAACACAATTTAAATGGTGTTTTGCTGGTGGGCCGGTGATGTCCCACTTTAAGTGGTAGTTGCATGGATCCTCTCTACTCTCATCAACTAAAAAAAAATGTCAGATATTGAGTTGGACCCCATCTGACATAACTTTCTGGATCTGCGCATGTTTGTATCTTTATGATAAGTTAGGTGATTAGGCCAGAATTTTTTTGATAGTTGATTTACGAACCCTTCTACTGTAATTTTCCAGAAAGTAGGGAAAAAAAATATTTCTACAATTATTTTCTTATTTTATCCGCCGACTCTATATTTCTTTCGTTGAAAAAAATAATATATTTTTGAGGTTTTATAAGTGTGTTTTCGAGAGTGATACTGTTAAAAGTGATTGTCCTACGCAGGAAAATAATGATATATTTAAAGATTTAATACAGACTGTTGGTTTACTTTACTAGTTTTACTGTTTGTTCTGGAGATATTAACAAAAAAAGCTCTGAAAATAACCAGTTGACTGGTCATTTTCAGAGCTTTTCTTTTTTTCTTTTTTTTCGTCCCCCGACCCTCAACTGAAAAAAAAATCCCGTAAATCAACTAATAAAAAAAATCTGGCCTTACTGGTAGAAGAACTACAACAATGTTGAATGTTTCAGGAGCACCTATTGCACCAAAGGGCATAATTGATATTTAATAGAATCAGTTTTTGCTTAATATCTGGTAACATCTTCAGGTCTTTAAGCTTGAATGCCATCAAATTGGTAAACAAACATTTCTTCTAGCAAATAATAATTATATTCTAAACTAATGCATTATTACCAAAAATATTTTAGTGAACCATTACATTTTGATTTTACTATTCAGCCAGGTACGTAGCTTGCCTAAATATCAATGTACGCAATTGTGGCTAGGTGGTTCATGCATTTATGCAACAAATTCCAGAGCAGGAGCATTTACAAATAGCATAGACCCAGATGAGACGCTGCAAAATGCCGGTCTCATCTGGGTCTGTGCTATTTTCCATGTTAAGCACATTCTAGGATTAAATCTTATATGAATCAGGACCTCTTTCACTTTGTTAATGGCTGCTAAACCTTAAAGGGTTTAGAGCAGATGATGCCATCATATATAACGCCTACCAAAATTGGAATTAGACACATAAGAAATGCTTATTCACACATTATTTGTATGCGTATCATCAAGAAACCTTTGGAACTGGGATAGAATTATCCCGTATTTTCGGTCCAAATGTGTACGTACTTGCGTTCTTGCATAAATGTTTAGCGTTTAATTTGATATCTGATACTGTTTCACACCTCAGCTACCGTCTATGTTAATTAATATGATGTTCCTTATATGTCATGTAAATGACCTAAGAGAATAAAAGATTTGTCTGTCTGTCTGTAGCTACGCCCATGTCAGCAATGGAAAAATGTGAAAAATTTCCTACCAAAAGTAAATCCTATTTTAACTGCAAAGATTGTATAATTAATTAACCTCACTTAATGGAGTTCATGATGGATAATAGTGAAGTGTGGGAAATCAATTATAATTCTTTAGTTTCTCAAGTGGAGTTGAATACTTCAGATAACTGTTATATTAATTGAGACATGTTCGGAGGTATGAAATAATAAAAAGGTAGAAAAAGGACTTGACTAATAAATCATGGCAGTCAGCTGCTTTTCAGTTGTTTTTTTAGGTTTTCAAGGGATCCCTTTTTCAAGATAGTACTACAGACAATATTTCCAGTAGCTGTTGTAGTGTTGGTATGGAATGCTTGAATTTGTCATTAAGATGATGAGTTAGAGGGTTTTCTCCCCTCCCTTGTCACAAGAAACCTGCGTCAGGGTTTTACAACTGTAAAAGGCTCAACCCTGACTACTGAGCTGTCAAGACTAGAATTTATGCCAATTCACGCATGTATCAAGTTAAGCTATTATATGTGCGGACTTTCAATAAGGTGACAGCAACATTTAAAGTAAATGAATCTGAAATGTCAGCTATTTTTAAACCATGCAATATGCCACAAACTTGATCAAAATTGAACAGAAAATAAGAAAGTTTCAGATGTTTGTATAGAAGAGAATTGAAAGCCATGGAGGCCAGCCATTTTAGGCTGTGCACAGTGATGTCATACAGCCCTTTGTAATTAAATATGCATAAACAGAATAACTAGTTTCCTGCTATCCATTTAAACAATGTTTGCACCTTTTTTTTAATCATCTATTTCGGAAATCAATCCATTCAGTTTACAAGATTTTGCCTTTATGGGGGATTTATTTGTATTTGTGTGGGTGTGGGGGGGGGGGGGGAGGGGGGGGGTGGTATTCAGTCCCCAAACAAGGGTTAGAAAATTCACTCTGAATTATCTTTTTATGTATACAGAAAGTTATCTAAAGTTGCATTTATCTCATCCTGTACATTTTATTGAGTTCAGGCTTAGAAACCAAAGGAAGCAGCCAATCAGTTAGCCAACATCACTTCCGATCTGATCCCAACACAATTACTATATATAGGTTTTATGGAAATCAGAAGTTATTGTGTGTGGGGAAACTACCAGTTATGATCAATATCCATTTCATAAAAAATAACCTTGGCTTCTTGGAACTAAAACCAACAAATTGCTGCATTCAAGATTGTACCATATATATGTTGATTATTCGGTCAGATAGGCTCCACCCAGCAAAGATGTAAACACAGATCAGACCATATATTTCCCATATATTTACATTCAATGATACATTTTTCATTCTGTCTGGTTCTGGATTTTATACCAAGCATTTTCAGGTTTCTATACTCAAGAAGGATGCACAAATTTTATTTTAAAAAAAGTCCAATTTTAGCAATTCTTTTAATTATATTTAAATAGGTATGCGAAATTCGTTTTTCAATGAATTTGCTGTTCACTTCTTTTTTAACTCATTGCTGTTGCAGAACTAACTAGGTGGAAATTTTAATAGTGGGAATTGCCATTGTGAGTGATCTGCTTAGACAGGAAATTGCAGTTCTGCATGCTTTTAACCCATAAAGCGCCACCTATAATTTGCAGCAGACGACAATTTCAAATCTTGCTGCTTTTTCAAAAATAACAAATAAGTCATGATATTTCATGAGAATCGTCTGCTGGCAGACGATTCTCATGAAGTATCACACCTTATTTTTTTTTCGAAAATTAGGAAAGATGTCACAAAATTTGTCGTCTGCTGCAGTCGTGATTGGTGCTTTAAGGGTTAACTTAAGATTGATTTGATCTGTGCTTTACATAAACTTTTCACAAGAAATCGGGAGCCACCCTCACATTTTGCGCTATAGTGTTTCCAGCTTATAAGTGACCCCCGTTTTTCTTTTTTTAAACGGCTTTAAATTGAACTTAGAAGAGCGGCAGTTAGCATGTTGATTTAGATACACACCGCGTAACTAAAACTTATTTTTGGGAGACGCCCTTATTTGTAGCTGAAGCCCCAGTCCCCTGTACAAAAGAATAACTTAGTTGGTTTTCCCTGTGAATATACCTATGTGTACCCCAATAGATACACGTGGTATATTTGCATTGCTATGATGATATGTACTAGCCTACAGGACTATCTATATCCGATGACTCAACGAAAATCTATTCCGCAAACCTCACTCGTCATCACTTTGACACACACACACGCACGCTTACAGGCAATTGTAAAAGTCTATATAGGGGTCCTAGACCGTGCCGTATTGAAAGCAAGCAAATATAAGGCTAAAGCATGAAACATGCGTGTACATGTAGCACCTTCCATTTCAATTCATTGACTCGTTCTGCCTACGAGGTAAGTCATGATTTTGTCGTCTGCGGATATTTTTTTTCAAAATCAGTTTGTTTCTTATTGTTGCTTTTTCTAAAATGATCTTTCGGGAATATCAGTAGAGTGCCAAGCAGTTTGGATCCAGATCATGCCCGACAGTTTGTCGGGCCTGATCTGGATCCAAATTGTTTGCAAAGGTAATCAGCAGACGACACTAGTAAGTAAAGGGTTTTTGACTACAATTCAAGTTTAGAGAGTTGACGAGAAATAGCGAATTAGGGATATACATTAAACTTAAAGAGCATCAAACATTTGCCTGCTAAAGCTATTTCGCTGATAAACTTTGTCAACAGCCGGAGGCAAGTTCAGGTTAAAATGTTGGGGATTATCTGGATCCATACTGTTTGATAACCTACTTGTATTCCTAAAGACATATTTTTAGGAAACAATGATCTCGAAAGAAAATTCAGCCATTATTTAAAGTTCAGACAATACTGTTACTTGAATCGTTTTTTTAACACAGGCCATTTCAATGCATCGCCTTTAGATGTACAGTGAAGTTTATGAGTCAGTATAAGCAGTGAAGCATAGCTTAATGCACGAAGATTGTGCCAGTTAAGCAATTTTAGCGTGAAGTTGTGATTGTTTTTTATCAGTTTAAACACGTGTTTTTGGTGCTCAAAAGAACCATATCATCGAGACGATTGTTTTGAGTGCACACAACATATTTTTGGTTGAGAAATAGGAAAAATAATTCTCTGTTACGCACTCTTATCTGTGGGACTGACGAATAACCTCCACTTACCTGTATTAGCCATGTTTTATTTATATCGCTAGGTTCACTTGGGGACTAATTCAAAGAAGAGCAGCAAAAACACACCAAAATTTCATCTAATCCCAGCCTATACAAAAACTCATATTTATGTGGAAAAAATAAATTCAATTACGCGGTATATATCTAAATTCATTTCTCTAATTATTTTTTCAATTAAAATCACCATTTAAGAATAATTAGCAAAAAACGGAGGTCACTTAAGTTCTGGAAACACATTAATCATTGTGCTTTACATAAACTTTTCACAAGAAATGGGAGCCACCCTCACATTTTGCGCTAATCATTTATTTTGAAATGGAGCGCATTATCTGTCTTTTGATGACATTTTTTGCAAAGAGACTTCTTGAAAAGGAAGAGAGAGCTGGTTATTTTGCTTTTATTGTCTTGCGGATGTCTTGTTACTGTAAATGTTCTGTGACTCTTCCTCACGGTGCCGTGGGTTGGTCTGCCTTGTGTGATTGTGGTATTTCCTGATCATACTTACTTTCAATGCAACCACATGCTGAAAATTTGCAAGGTTCAGGTATAGTAAGGAACAGTGGAATGAACGATTTCTCTCAGAAATGAAATTGTTTTATATGTGCTCGTTGGAGGCATATCTCCAGAGTCAGATGTCTGCTCTTCAAACATCAGTGGAACGAATGATTTCTCCCTAAATAAAATTGTTTTATATGTGCTTGTTGGAGGCATATCTCCAGAGTCTTGTAATGATCAGAGATGCAAAATCAAAACCAACATTACAGGCACTTTTTCCTGTAAAGTCCTTAACCCACATCTCGCCAGTCACGACTTGTTGTCTGCTTTTTGTGTCTACTTATGTACTTTGGTAGCCTATATCGTAAACAATATGGACTCGGATCAGAAGGGAGCATAAGTGGTGAGATGGGTATAACTTTCCAAAATGGATGTCACAGCAAAATTTGGTTGCACAATGTATTTCATAAGGAGTCATTAAATGTATCAATTCTTGGCAATTTCCTGCAGGCCTGTGCATACCGGTAATGAAAAAATAATTTTCTTATTTCTCAACCAAAACATATGTTGTGGGTACTCAAAATAACCGTCTCAATGAGACGGTTCTTTTGTGCGCCGCAAACATATGTTTAAACTGATGGGTAGGAAAATATTTTCAATTTTTCGCTCAGAATGACATGGAGAATAGGGGCATAAGATTAATGTCCAATTTTCTTAGTCAAGTTAATTAAGATGGTAAAAGATATAAGAAATGTTGTCTGCTGGAGTATTGCTCATTCTTCACTGAATCAGCAGAATTGTCTGAGAGAATTGATAATCCAGAATAATGCATGATTGCATGACTGCACACTTGCACATAATCAAGGTTACAATTACTACCACACAGGAGAATTAATGAACTTAAAAACAGTGGCAGGAAGGGGAGAAAGCCATTTTCTCTGATAAATCGCTGAAAAATTCCTGGATGAACTTTAAAGACGTGCAGTGATGCACTATATGGCTGGGCCTGTAACCCTCATCTTGCAAATATTTTTTTTCATGCTTATTACTTTTGCTGCACATATTCAAAAGCATTTCAGTAAACTTTTACCACAGAAGCAAACCTCAGAGAAGCAAACACTGTGAACCCTCAGGGAGCAGTCTGGTCTGGGTGCATATAGTCTATCAAAGAACATACATGTAAGCAGATGAGAGAGCAATGGTGAAAAAAGGGTTACATTAATTCTACCATTGCACGCCCACATGTTTAATAACAATTTGATTCACTATGAAGTTCCAACATGATACCTAAATGGAGGTAACATGGGAGGATCCAGAAAGTTATGTCAGGGGGGTCCAACTTTGACAACGTTTTTTGCTTTGTTTTTTACAGAGGGGATCAAACTTTGACAATGTTTTTTTTTTTTTAGTTCATGAGGGGAGTGATGATCCAAATACCTCCAAAAACTGGCCATCACCCGCCCCTCAGCGAAACGCCATTTAAAATTTAAATGGAGTTTTGCTGGCTTGTCGATAATGGCCCAACTTAAATGGCGATTCCCTTGAATTCTGGCTTGGAAGCTTTGTGATTTTTCAGGGGACTCAGACTAGTATTTCTAAGAAACCTTAATTTTTTGGTGATTTTCAGGGGGGGGGGGGGGGGGGGGGGGTTCCGGACCCCCTGTCCCTACCCTCTGGATCCACCCATGTGTGAGCTTATAACAGTATTTTCAAATTTTTGGAAGTTGTCTTAACCTACTTCATTGATCATTCACAAGCCTAATCCACAGGACCTAGCAGTTATTTCCTATATTCTTTTGATTATGGTTTAAACTTATTTATTTTGCTTTCATTACAGACTATATATTTATGTTTGATTATATAACATTAAAGCCAGTAATGTATTTTCATTTATTTAGCTGGCACGAAATGGGGAGATAAAAAATGAGAAGGTGGAAAAAATGTTCCTAGAAAAGTTCCTTTTCTTAATAAATCACACCTTTTGGGAGAAAAGTACATGTAATTAATGGATTGAAGAGATGGATACTGAAGACAGTTCTCAGTAACTGTTGTATCATATCAAATGAAACGAATTGTAGATTTTATATACAGTCAAAAATAGTAAGTGAGTGTGATCAGGAAATACTACAATCACAAACCGCAGACAACCCTGTGGCACCGTGAGGAAGAGCCACCCAACCATCATGAGACACCAGGTAGACAAATTAAGCAAAGCAACCAGCTCTCTCTTCCCCATCAAGATGATTGCAATACTAGAATGGACATAAAGTAATATACGACAAAACAAAGAACAAGTACAGACTCCCACAATGGGAGTAACAATAAACAAAAAGTCAACAACAACAGAACCACCGCCTTAGAACGGACAGCAGCCCAATCCACTGGGGGGCCCAAATGCACCCTACTGGCACCAAATCTTCGCCCTAGATTCTGATGTTGTTGAAGTACAAGAAATGTTCAGCTCGCATGGAGGCCATCTAACTAATGCAATGTATCATCATGGAGAAACACTCTAATCAAATTAACACACCATGATGAAACAAAGAAAAGGGCTCATGACTCACAGATAGTCAGAGCTAAAGAAAACCTCAAGTTGAGCCACGGTTGATCTCTTTATAATAACACTCATTATAACAGAATATTCAATATCCGACATAAAATTGCTGGGAACGGATATGTTTCCATGAAAATTCCCTCTTTATAACAGATTATTCACTTAATGACACCAACAGTAACTTCTGGGAACAGATACACAATTTCTATTGAAAATAAATTCATTATAACAGAATTGTTACCATGTGCCAGACAATTTTGTGATCAGAACAAGGTCTTTTTGCATAAACAGGTTTCTGTCTCACTTGATAATGCCTCGGTTACATTTGCCTTACGACGAGTATACGATGCCCCTACGATGTCCAAATCACCGTTTCCGTGCGGCCTCCGCAGGGTGACCTTGCGATCATGGTACGGATTTACGGGCATCGTGGCCTCTACGATTTTGTTTAACTCCGCACAATGACAAATTTGAAAAAATTGTAAGCCCGTAGCCCGCAGACACATCGCAGTGACATCGTACGATCCTCGTACGGGTACCGCACGGTAATCGTGAGGACAACGCAGGGTTTTAGATTGTAATTTTGGCCCAAAAATGATCGTAGACTCTTGCGATAGTCGTAAGGAGCCGGCAAGGTCGCCACACGATGCCCTTGTAGGGCCCATAAAATCGTACGGACATCGGCCGGTCATCCTGCGGTAACCCCAAGGCGATGGCACAATGATCGTACGGTCCCCTTGCGACGTGTCAACAATTTCCAGGTTATCATTAGCTGTTTGTTTCATTTCAATATTTGACTTCAGGTGATGTCTCTAATACCACCACTCAGTGTGACTCAATATGGACCCAGTTCAGTTTGCTGATGGAAGCAGTCTAATCAGGGGCCATAGAGTATGCTTCCATGATAAAATTGTCCAAAGTGCAATTGAAAATATGCACCTAACATGAAATGCATATATGCATTTTCAGTATATAAAATGCTGGTTGGATGAAGGGTATAATAAATGAGATAAGATAAAAAAGTCCAGTGTGATCTAAAACTCTGGGATGTGACTTTGAGTATATCTACAATGAATAAAATATATGGCTCTCGTAGTGAGAACATGTGACTTGTTCGAACATTGAAACTTGAATGTATGAATCTTCTACAAAATGTATTTTACTGAAAACAAATGGCAAATGTGCTCACCAGGCCCGATGGAAGAAAGCGCATTCTGGTCAGTACATGTACCTTTGTTGTTCACATGCAACGACTTCATTTTTGCTTAAGACGAAGATTCTATGTGTTGCTGGTGGTAGAGTGCCTTTGGATGATTAAACTGAATAAAACCATAATAAGCGTTTTAGTCTACCCTGAATCTACGAGAGGATACAATTAAAGCATCTTTATATTTTCAATTAAAGCGATACTTTTCGAATTATAAAAGTGTACTATAAAAAGGGGTTGTTCTAATATTCTCTGATTTCAACTTTATGCAAACTGCAGGACTTAAAAATTGACATTAAAATATACACAAACGTATCCTTGGGACCATGTTCAACTAAAAAAACAGGCCTCTAATAGCACGATTTGTGATCATATGTTTTTGAAACATAGTTCAAATGGAATCCAAAAATGAACATGGATGGCCGTTTAAATCCATGCACATAATTACACGACATTTGCACAGTCAGCGTACCGACTCCTTGCGACTTCCGCAAGGTCATCGTAAGAGCATCGTGCGATTTATATAGGGAGGTCGTGAAGATAACACGATGATTGTACGATAACCTTGCGGTTGTCGTACGATGTGCGCAAGGTCTCTATAAGGTTTTGTCCTAGTTTGCCGCCGAAAGAAATCGTAAGGTAATCGTAAGCAATGTAAACACATACGTCGTAGCTTATACCCTCCTACGATGCCGAAAAAATCGTAGGGTAAATCGCAGACAAATAAATCGTACGACGACCGTAGCAAATGTAACCGAGGCATAAGTGGGAAGCTTTGTGCATTTTGATGCAATATGAAATTGAACTGATGTATACATTTTGAATAATAGCATTTTAATTCATTTGAATAATATTTTCTTGTACAAAATGATTATTCTGTGGAAATCTTAAACTTGTTGCAAAAAAAAAAGATAAAATGCTCGGCAAGCCTCGCATGTTATCTCTTTTCCCCAACTTGTTTAATAAATTCAATAAAACAGGAGCACCCATGTAAGATCCTCTATGTAATGGTGAGGTGCTCTAGAAGTGTATCCAGACAACAGCCAGATAAAAATATGCCATTAAAGCATTCTGGCTGAAACTTTTTTCTTTTATTCATGTCATGCTGAGCTCATAAATATCTTCTTTTGAAAGAAGAGAAGATCTAGATGGACTGGCCTCTGAAAGCTGCCATCTGATTAGGATCCTCCCTGTTTTCCGATCTCCACTGATGGGGAACCTTACAAACAGGCTGGCTGCAAATTTGATGTGCATCTTAGCTCAGCTGGACCAAGGTTGAATTAAATGCCTCATATAAAATAAAGCGCCTGGAACCAACCTGTTTGGGAATTCTCTATATCTATAAGCAGTGTCTCTTTGCATGCTGGGTAATTTTTTATGCTCCCCAATGGGAGAGCCGCCGCTTTGTCCATTCGTTTGTCCGTCTGTCATAATTTTGTTCGAAGCATAACACAAAAACATGATATCAACACCAAAAGTCAGTGTGCAAGAACCATAACTCTGTTTTGCATAATTTAGGAGTTAATGCCCTTTTTAGTTTGCATACGTGTTTTTTGCGAGAGCATAGCACACAAAAAATTTAAGAGGTATCATCTTGAAATTTCATTGGTAGAAAGATCTTAATGAGGAGAAGTGCATTGTACAAGAACCATAACTCTCTTTTGCATAATTTAGGAGTTATTATGTCTCCCCCCGGGAAGAGATATTACAATGAAACTTCAGACATTTGTAAAACAGGTTAAGACAATGTGTCATGCACAAGAACCATAACTCTTGCATGTTTATTTTTCAAATTATTTCCCTTGTAACATTACTTATGCTTAGTTCACACCAACAGCGCTTTGATTGCGCTTTAAAGCGGCGTGCAAAGCGGCACCAAAGCTTGATTAAAGCGGCAGGGTTGTAATAGATCGTGGGAAAGCTTGGAGTAAAGCGGGACATTCGGCAAGAGCGCCAAACTTTTTTAAACTGTTAAAAATTTTGGGCGCTCTGTCACGAATTGATTAAAGCGCCGAGAGCGTATCAAAGCTTAACAAAGCGTAACAAAGCTCAGCAAAGCTTGACTCAAGCGTAGGAAAGCTTAACAGAGCTTGGTTCAAAGCGGGGACCCCAGTCTTCACGGTCTGTCACCACTTGACACGCTTCGTTAAGATGTCTCAAGATTTGCTAGGATCTGGCATGAAGATCTGACACGAGGTCAGACGCTTTCATCAAGATCTGACACGCTTTGTTACGCTTTCATGAAGGACTCTCACGCTTTCGCACGAATTGAGACGCTTTGATCAAGGATTGACACGTTTTGTTAGGCTTTGTTACGCTTGGCAAGCTTCCTCACGCTCTCTCACGCTCTTTCACGCTCTCCTCCGCCTCAAGGGCTAGGATGTACTTATACAGCAAGGAGACAAACATCATGTCTTCTTCAGATAGATCATGCTCTGGTACATCTGGTGTTCTGGATCTTGTTGTTCTGCCATCGTGTTCTGGAATCAAAGATGCAATGATTTTGTGGATCTGCTGCATCTTTATTTATAGCTCTGGATCAAAAGCGGCATGATATCGGCAATCTCGATATTTTCTAATGCGTTACAGAGCTGAACAGAGCGTAACAATGCACAACAGAGCTTGATAATCGTATCAGAGCCTGATTTAAAGCGTCATAATCGCATCAAAGTGTAATAAAGCGTAATAAAGCTTATCAAAGCGTGATTTCAAGCGTAACATAGCCTCATCAAAGCGGGATCAAATCGTGAGGAAACGTAACAAGTCAGGCAATAATTCGTCCCCCAATTCGTATCAGAGCGTATCAGAGCTTATCAGAACGTAACATTACCTAGGAGATCGTGATATTTTTGGAAAAGTAAACAAAAATGACGGCGCTTTGCTCGCTGATTTATAGCGCGGCATTCGCCGTTGGTGTGAACCAGATATAAACGCTCTGTAAGTTGAACACTGTTAAAGCTATTTGGTTGAAACTTCATACACTTTTAGAGCACAATAAGACAATGTGTAATGCACAAGAACCATAACTCTGCTTTGGATATTTTTGGAGTTATTTCCCTTTGATCGTTTGCAATGCTATTTCATGCCAGCTTTCATGTCAGCTCTATAACTTGATAACCCTTAGAGGTATATCAACGAAACTTCATACATTGGTAAAGCACATTTGTGTCCTGCTCAAGATGCATAACTCTTGCATGTTTATTTTTGAAATTATTGCCCTTGTAACATATCTTAATGCAAATTTTTGTCCAGGTATTGTCCGGAGGTGTTGCCCTTTGTTATACTTCAATTTTGTCCAGAGCATAACTTTAACACTATTAGAGATATCAACTTGAAGCCCTTTTCGAACAAGCGGTTATTTGGGGAGCATCCATCGGTTTTACCAATTCTCTTGTGTTAATGTTGTTTGCTGACTTACTTTTTCAAGGAAAGTGTTAGCTTTTGTTGTCCCTTCTAGCAACTCTTCATGTACTATATACTAATAGCGACCCGTTTTAAAGAGAATGAACATTTTTCGAAAAAAAATATTTTCTTTTTAAATCATTTGTAATAATAGAATTAAGTCATGTTTTCACAATAAATATGTACAGTACAGCTGAAAACTGCATGGAAAAGTGAGTTATCTCATAAAAACAGGTGATTTTTCTCTTGTTTGGAATTATTTATGTGTCCCTCCAATAATTCTAGACAGTTGATTTTACTCATAAATGCTGTTGTTTTGATAGTGATAATTTGTTAAGATTTTTGAAAATGGTAAAATGTTTACCTGAATTTGACTATATTTACTGTATTCTTGAAAAATAGAAACTTTATTTCCAAAATTAGAAGATCAAAAGTTACAGCTTATGCAGCTTTAATTCTTTGCAAATAGTTTGGACCCAGATCAGGTAAGAAAAAAATGTTGGGTCTGATCAGAATCCAAAATGTTTGACACACTGATGGTCGATAATTGGATTTTAGCAAGTAGCTCATAAGGGACTCTGCAGCTGATCAGGCTGGTTTGTAAATGACACAGTCCTAAACCCCCAAAGACAGGTTTTCTCACGATGAGTCAACTCTGCGTGCTCGGTAATTTTTGTCGTCTGCTGATTTTTTTCAAAGTTTTCAGGAACACTATCAAAGTGTCATACAGTTTGGGTCCAGATCAGGCCTGACATACTGTCTGTCCTGATCTGGGTTCAAACTGTGAGCAGAAGATACTAGTAGACAATGAGTTAAGGGTTAAAATATTTGTTTGTTTGTTTTTGTTGCTTTACGTCCCATGTCAACAGCTATGGTCATTGCCGGACGGTCAGTTCACTTAACCACACTTTTTCCTGGCCAGGCTTGAGCAAGCGGTTAACCAGTAATTTGTGCACATACTTTCGCTTGTAACTGACAACAACCCTTCTTGAATAAATCAGCGGAAGGGAGGAGAATGACCGTAGAAATTATTTCATGATCAATCTCCACGAAAGTATGGTACCGGGCTAGGGGTTGAAATATGAAGTTTTATTATAGGCAATACTTGGTAAAACAAAATCGGCCCAGTGGACCTATAATAGTAATTGTCAAATCAACTTAAAATAAATACATATAAAATGAGCCACGACTTGAGATTTCCAAATGTGGTATGTGCGACCAGCAAAGACTCAGACCAGCCTGCGCATACGTGCAGTCTGATCAGAGCCTTTGCTAGTTGCTTAAATAGTCTTTGAGTGTTAAGCTACTGAACGAACAGCATTTGAAGTTGAGGCTGCACAGGCTCGTCTGAGCATACACTTCACTTGTCAAAATGTCACATTGTTGGAAATCACATGTCACAGCTCAAATATAAAATAATGTTAATTACTTGAATATACAAGAATTGTTTTCGTTTATACCTTTATGATATCATTCCTGTAAGCATGTTCATCCACATATACAATAATCTCAGGAATGTTCTCCTACAACTAGTCTTTGATAATCCTTCACCTTCTATCAGAGGTAAACTGAGGCTATTAAACATACCAGAGCTATTTATTTGTTTTCTGGCAGTATTTATCTTAGTAAACAAGATAATCCTAAACTTTTATCTTCCAAAATATAAAATTTTGCATATTGCGAAACGTGGAAGGGAAATGCAGTATTATATCCAAAGGGTTAGAGGAGAGCAGCGGCTCAGTGGTAGAGTGCTTGACTCAAGATCGAGGGGTTGTAAGTTCGAGCCTCACTGGAGGCACCACTGTGTTGTGTCCTTGAGCAAGACACTTTATTCTCAGCTTAGTACTGGAAAATCCACTCAGACATGACTGAAAAATTGTTGACTGGGACATAATCAAATAAAAATTCCAAAGGGTGAGCATGGATGTTTGGACCAAATGCCCTCTCCTAGAAACAAAGATGGTGTGTGGTGGAAATTATAATCTTTGTTGTGTGTGTGTGTAAGTCACTCGACCCTTGAGCTTTTACACTTCTTGATATATGAACCTCTCCCGTGTATACCTTGTGGAAAGATCTTTTCAATTATACCAAAATGTGAGTATATGACCTTGACCCTTGATCTACTTTTGTAACTAATAAAAGTTCAGCATAGCTATACTTGGGCATAACTTGAAATACTTGACCGAAGAGCTTTGATATTTTAAGTGTGTATACCTTGGAGCAAGATCCTTTCAATTATACCAAAATAAATGACCTTGACCATTGACCTACTTTTGAAAACTAATAAAAGTTCAGCATAGCTATACTTGGGCATAACTTGAAATACTTGACCGAAGAGCTTTGATATTTTAAGTGTTTATACCTTGGGGGAAGATCTTTTCAATTATACCAAAAATAAATGACCTTGACCATTGCCCTACTTTTGAAAACTAATAAAAGTTCAGGATATGTAGCTATACTTGGGCATAACTTGAAATACTTGACCGAAGAGCTTTGATATTTTAAGTGTGTATACCTTGGAGCAAGATCCTTTCAATTATACCAAAATAAATGACCTTGACCATTGACCTACTTTTGAAAACTAATAAAAGTTCAGCATAGCTATACTTGGGCATAACTTGAAATACTTGACCGAAGAGCTTTGATATTTTAAGTGTTTATACCTTGGGGGAAGATCTTTTCAATTATACCAAAAATAAATGACCTTGACCATTGCCCTACTTTTGAAAACTAATAAAAGTTCAGGATATGTAGCTATACTTGGGCATAACTTGAAATACTGGACCTAAGATCTTTGATATTTTACCTGTGTATACCTTGGGGGAAGATCATTTCAAACATAGCAAAATATGTAACCATGACCTTGATCTTTGACCTTCTTTTGAAAATAAATAAGTGTTCAATATACTTGGACATATACTGGGCTTTTCAAAGCACTGTATCCTCTGCTTAGTACAGGTTAAACCCAGGAAAACTTGCGCCTACATTGACTGAAAAATTGTTGAATGGGACGTAAACAATCAAAACAAACAAATATATTTTTCAACTATAAGGTCGCTGTCGAGCCACACCCCCAACTGGTTCCTATCTGTGCTAGCTTTACAAGAGACTGGGAAATTGCATACCACATGGCGATACAGTGACCTAATGGTTGTATAATAATGGACTTTGCATTACCAAAATATATGACTGACCTTGTTCTCGCAACATCATATAGTCATGGCTCTTCCGCTCTCAGTTTTGTATGCCATCCTACTTTTTGGGAAAACAGGCTTTTTAGCTATATGTTGTGAATCATCCATTGGCAGACTACTCACATGAGACATTAAGTCACTTTTTTGTTATCAAAGTGTCGTCCCCTACAAGTTTTGAAATGCTGGCCTCTCACCAATAGCAGAAATGAGCATCAACCTCAAACTTGTGCTCTATTTAGTGTTTTACAATGTGACTCTTGAAAGTTGCAGGTAAATAATCTGTGTGGCAAGAAAACCAGTCTTTTCTGGTTCTCAACCAGGTAAGACTAATGCCAGCATGCTCCGCCAGCATGCTCGGCTAAAATCCTGATATTTGGATTTACCGTATTTACCCAAATAAGACAACATGCTCTAAAAGCACACACTGAGACATAATTATATCGGTTGTCATAGGTGTAACTCCCATTACGCAGCTATGCATGTGCACAATGAAAATTGTATACACATCATATGATAATTTTACTCGTAATTCTATATTTCGGCCAAAAGCTTTTGGCAGAAATATTGAATTAATTACAAGAAAAATTATCATAAGTATTCACATATGAAAATTTTACCAGTAATTCTATATTTCGGCCAAAGGCCTTTGGCTGAAATATTGAATTACGCGTAAAATTATCATAAGTTTTACTCGTAATTCTATATTTTGGCCAAAAGCCTTTGGCCGAAATATTGAATTACGTGTAAAATTATCATAAATGTTTAACATTGTTCCCTATGGAATATAAATGAATATTATTTGAAAATTGTATAAGTTAAAAGAAATCACATAATGTGGAAATCGTGTTTTCTATTAAATAAGGGACTGCTCTTAAAGGAAAGAATTAGCTCCCAAAGGGCTTCAAGTTAACTTTGACCCGAAGTATTCATGATTCCATGAACATTCCAAAAATTGCATTTATTGCTTATATTTACATTTTATTATAAATATCTAAAATATAGAAATTATTTATAAGTTAGGAAACAAAACAGTTTTGTATTTAATATGTAATTAATGGTATTAACAATTTTGTTAGAGTGTAAAAGGTAAAAGCTGAACAGCCAGACTGTGAACACAGACAGCCAATGGAGCAAACAAGAAGCTTGTTTTGCACGTGCCACTGGTGTGGCTCGCTGTCAATCACAACACCAGTGTCACTTCTAGCGAATGAATTTGATGTTCGAAGCATATTGCATGGGCAAGTGAGCTTGGCGGCTGTCAGTCGAATGTATGTAATTCATGAGGCTATGAACGGTTGGAAAAATCTAAAGATTCATTAAAGGCTAGCTTTGAAAATGTAAATATTGTGGTATAAATAGGTTTTCACATGGTGTGGCCTAATATTATAATAAAAAACAACTAGAAGTAGGTGGTTAATTAATTGTATGTAAAACAAACAGTCATGATAAATCTGTTATACTATATGAATAACATTTTTTATACCAAAAAATGCTTGAAAGAAGGTTCATGACCGATTAACACTTTGTCTGCCAGCATCAGGGTCTCAGAACTGTTTGCAAATTGTAATTGCAAGCTTTAAATAGAGGATCTAACATGAGTACTCATGTATTATTGAATGTAATAAATGAGATTAGAAAATGAGATCAAAAGCGAGGATTGCCAAGCATCTTGTTGCTTTTTCTGCAACAAATTTAATAAATTCAATATGACAGGAGCAGCAAGAATGAACATGATGCCGCCTCTTGGAGTGATATAACACTATCAATATAATCAATAAACCACTAGTGGTTTACAAATTTCGTTACTTTACGCAATGATTCCATTACAACGTTGCGGAAAAGATGATTGAGTGAGTTATAATTGATTTTAATGCCATATGATAAATAGAATCTAACATTCGTGCTCCTGAATTATTGAATTTATTAAACTTGTTGCGAAAAGAGATCAAATGCTCGCATTTTATCTCTTTTCCTCAACTCGTTTAATAAACTCAATCAAACATGAGCACTCATGTAAGATCCTCTATTTATCATATGAAGATATGACATGAAAAGTATGTTGAAATAGCATTTTCCACCTGAAAATGTTAAGATTTTGGTTATTATGTCAATACATAATGTCACTAAAATGCTGTAATGTAAACCACTAGTAGTTTATCATTTTTATCACATGGTGTTATATCACTCTCAGACATGGCATTATGTGATAAAAGGTTTAAAATTTTGTCTGACTCTTTGTATGGGACTTAGCAAAGATTTTGACATGACTAACTGAGCATTATAGCTCAAGCTGTTCGATCATTTTCGCAAGAATTTTATTATTACGAATAGCATTTAAAAGACATACATGTATTTTTGCCACATTACAAATTCTGGACTGGTGCAATTCATTTACCTACATCGGTAAACAAGAGAAGATTTTGGTCATTATGTCAATACATAATGTCACTAAAATGCTGTAATGTAAACCACTAGTAGTTTATCATTTTTATCACATGGTGTTATATCACTCCCAGAAATGGCATTATGTGATAAAAGGTTTAAATTTTTGTCTGACTCTTTGTATGGGACTTAGCAAAGATTTTGACATGACTAACTGAGCATTATAGCTCAAGCTGTTCGATCATTTTCGCAAGAATTTTATTATTACGAATAGCATTTAAAAGACATACATGTATTTTTGCCACATTACAAATTCTGGACTGGTGCAATTCATTTACCTACATCGGTAAACAACAGAGTGATTTCACAATGGTTTTATTTTCACAATGTGAAGTTTCGTAAAAATAAAACCCTTAGGAAAATTGACGAATTTACACTGATAAAATTTTCATCTGGAGGCTTAACCCACCTTTTAGTTTGCAGTATGCACTAGGTGAGCTTTTGAAATCATTGGATGTCCATTGTCTGTCCGGGTGTCTTTACGGTTGTAAACAATTTCTCATTCAACTGTTGGCTTGATTTTGACCAAACTTGGCAAGAATGATCCTTATATGGCCCTCGATTATTAATTTATTAAGAGTAGTCTACATCATAAAGTTTCAAGTATCATGTTATATTTAACTTATAAGCCCACTGAAATGCGTATTTTCCCACGATGTGCACTGTTAGTAACATAATTATCATTTCCTGTGCATATTTCCTAATCAATTGTTTACTCATAACTTAGCAAGAATTGTGATTGTTAACCCTTTACTCCATAAAAACGCCTTTAGACGCCTTTGAAATATCATGTATTTTAAAATATTATGGAAAATGGAGCATTTGCTCCTTTTGAGCAAATGCTTCATTTTCTATAAAAATTTGAAAAGTATTCAAAACTTATCATAAATTGAATTTTTTCAATGTTGTCTAAAAATAGAAAATGATGTCATGATCTAAAAATTGCCTATGGAGTAAAGGGTTAATTTATGGGGCCAAAATTAGCATACAAAAAATTGCAGCCAAAAGTTAAACTAAATTTAAATTATGTCTCCCCCTAATTTATTTGGTGGAAGCATAGAGTGATATGTTTGTCTATCACCTTTTCCTGTCATAATTTTTTTCATAAATATCCAGAAGAGCAAATGCTCCATTTTCCATAATATTTTCAAATACATGATATTTTAAAGGCGTCATTATGGTGTAGAGGGTTAAGCACATGCATAATGAAAAATGAATCACTAAATGTGGAAACTTAAGTTTTTTCCTACCATAAGGACTGCTGTTAAAGCAAAGCATTGGCTCCAAGATTAGGAGCAAATTCTTTCCTCCAGTTTGAAATGACACAATTGATGAGTATCACTTCTTGTTTTGGTAGTCTCCCTTTGATATGCATTACTATTACAGCATTCTGGCTATGTCCATGTCTCAAGTACATGTAGGAGAGAAAAATTGATTGTTTTTGTGCACTTTGCATGCTTTACATGTCATTCCATTTTCTTTTTGAAAAAATAACATTCTCAAAAATATCTTTCATGAGTATAATATATGATATATGATCAGTTTCAAACATTTTTTTATCCTGATCAGGCCTGATATATTGTCTGTTCTAAGTCCAAACTATTTGCAAAGGTTATCTGATAGTAAACTAAGACCATTCAAAAGTTGTTGCATGTAACATTGACAACTTTTGTCTTCTGCTCATAGCCTTTGCAAACAGCCAGGACAAAGACCAGTGGGTGGGCCCCAGCCCAGCCAAATGTCAAGCTTCAAATTGTAATCTTAACTTCATTACACATACCGGTATATTTTTTTTAAATATTTCAAAAAAAAACAACCTAAACTGATGGCATTCAGGCAGGAATCAAGAAAGTTTTGTCAGAGGGGTCCAAACTTGATGTTTTTTGTGTGTTTTTCTTTTAGTTTGATGAGGCAAGGAAGGATCCAAAAACCACTGTAAGCGGAATGGTGTTTCGCTGGCATACCGATCATGGCCAAACATTGAAAGTTGGCTTGGTTATGAGCTTTGCCAGTTTTAGGGAATCTGGACCAGTATTGCTAAGAAACCCTATGTTTTTGTGATTTTCCAGGGGGGGGGGGTTCAGACACCAAGTCCCCCCCTCGGGATTCCCGCATGCAAGAAGTTAACTCTTTCCTTTTTAGCAGCAGCATTTGTTATCAGCTTGGACCCAGATCGGGACCGACAAAATGTTGGTCCTGGTTTGGATCCAAAACTGTTCGACACTCTGATAGTGTTCCTGAGAGAATTGTTTGAGACAACAACAAAAACAGGAAAAATTATCCAGCATGCAAAGAGTTGAAATACCAATTCACTGACAAAAGGATGATATAATGTACTCATCCTTCCAGCCCACTATTACACCATACTTTTGACAGACAAGGAAAAAATGCTGGTAAAAAAATGGTATGAAAAATAGGCTGTGAAAAAAAGCTTGTCTCTTATCATTCAAGACATGCCACAAGAAAGAAAACAGGGATGAAGTCGGGTCTTATTGTTAGAAGGTTCGGCTTATGTTCAGATTAGGAGCAAACCAGTCTGCTCAGCTACAGAGACCAGCTAGAATACCATATTTGACCTGAAAATGTTGTCTGCTTTTTATGTCTGCTGCATAATATATTATATTCATGTGCACTTCAGACTAGATTTTAACTATGAATCCTGAATCAGACTGCTCCCAAGAATCAGACTGCTCATACCTGGGTCCATATTTGTTTTGCAAAATAAGCCACCAAAGTACATACACTGTAAACAGACAAGAGAGCAGACAACAAAAGTTGTCTGCTTTTCTCGTCTGCTGAAATATTTAAGAAGTCTCTATGGCAAACAGTGTGGACCGAGATCAGACTGCTCCTATAGGAGCAGTCTGTTCTGGGTCCATGCTGTTTGCTTCTATACTTAATTTGTCAGTAATGTTTGGCAATTATGCAGCAGACGACTTCAGCAGACAACATTTTCATATGCATTTTTTTCTTGGCGCTTTAAGGGTTAAAATGTTTTTATGGTATATACGGTAGGGATAATGTATGGGAAAATGATGATAAATAATCCTATTATATTATTATGTTATCCGAAAATGATTATGTCATCTAAAACTTGAAAAAAAATACAACTATTATAAATATCCTGAGAAAATTATTATCTACCATTGTCCTGCCGCCATTTCCGCTTAGATAGGGATCACAGTGGCTCAGTGGTAGAGTGCTTGACTTGAGACCGAGGGGCCGCGGTGGCCAAAAATGTCCCTGTCTCGAAGGCCACACATTTTATATAGACTTATATAAAGAAAGTCCTGTTAATAATAATATTAATAATAATAATAGTCTTTATTTTCAGAGGGTAACACATTTAGCAAAAAAAACTAATCTTCCAAACTACCACCAAAAAATATTGTCAACATAATTATTTTTAATGGTAGAGTCTTAATATCCATTTAATATAAATTCATTAAACTGGACTTTGGGAGGATCCAGCTATGCTTTCCTATATACCCTTATAAACAGTCATTCTCAGGTGAACCACCCAGGGACAGATGGCTCTCTTGTTTAATTTTGAGTAATTTATAAGTTTGACGATTGGTACCAGTCTACATATAAGCATAATCTGATGAATTGTTGAATAACGCCCATTTCAAACTGTCTTTGAGGATTGATTTTGTCCAGGTACCTCCATTTTTGATCCAGACACACACAAAAATGGGGGGGGGGGGTCGGGGGGGGGGGGGGGGGGGCTTCAGCTTGCTGGCAGTTTTGTGTTAACAATCCAGGACTTTAGTTAAGAGTGCGTAACGAAAATTTAATTTTCTTATTTCTCAACCTAAACATGTGTTGGAGGTACTCAAAAGAACCGTCTCTATGAGACGGTTCTTTTGAGCACCCAAAACATATGATAAAATTTATGGGTAAGAAAATATTTACAATTTTACGCTGAAAATTTTTGTTTATCTAACCTGTGACAAATCCAGTGTGACACCTGTTGCAGCTGAATGTGGATTAGATCAGGACTATGTTTGTTCATAGAATTTCGCCATACTTCCCTCTGTAAACCAAATGGATTCTTCCTTCAAGCTTAAAGCAAATAAACTTGGGATGGTCTATTGTATATATTGAGGGATTTCTGGTTTTAATTTCTACTGTCCTGCCAGCCAAAAGTGATAGTCATATTTTGTTTACAAAGTTATCAGAGACTTAGAATCGATAGACCACTTGTATGTTAATCCTATCCAGGATAGGATTAATACACAAGAACTGTTACAATGTATAAACAAAATATTACATCACTGTCACTCTTGGTTGGCACAACAGTAGATAATAATAAAATGTATTTTCTTCTCTGAAAATGTTTTTAGTCTTAGCAAATAGTGCAGACCCAGACTGCGACATTTTATCTGGGGCTTCACTGTTTGCCAAAATGTCAATAGCACCTAGCATTATCAGTTGGATAAAGACGTCTCTTTTTCATAAGGTGTAGCCTATGGATGATGTTTGAATGCCAAATTGCTTTAATGAGATGATTTTAAGCTGAACAATGAAGAAAATTTTTTGGGATGAAAGATGTGCCTTGTTAGCTAGTAAAGCTCAAAGTTATGACATACCGGTACCAATGTAACACTTCAGAAAAAGGTGCTTATATTTTGCCAACAAAAATGGCTATATTTGTCTCATTTCTCTGTATATACAGTTGTTGTGATGCCCATTAAAGCCATCTCAATGAGATGATTCCTATGAGCCCCCACGACAGTATGTTTTCTTGGAGAAATAAGAAAATTAGAATTCTGAATACTGTGCAGTTTTTGCAACACAGCTGTTTTACTCGCCTTTATTAGGCCTCCAGATAATAGTGCATATTGGAAAACTATTTTCTTTATTTCTCATCCAAAACATATGATGTGGGTACTCAAAATAACCGTCTCAATGAGACAGTTCTTTTGAGCACCTAAAACACATGTTTTAATTGATGGGTAAGAAAATAATTACAATTTTTCGCTCATAAAATTTCCTTATCTGGACCTATGCCATAAGCCGACTTTTCTGCTGAAACCTTTGCAAACAGTTTCCGACAGAATGTGGGTCCTGATTTCGATCTGAACGTTTGTCACTCTGATAGTGTTCCTGAAACAATTTTTTTGAAAATGTTAATTTTGAAAAAAGGTTAGCAGACGGTTAACAACAAAAGCATGAGAAATTACCCAGCATGCAAAAAGTTTAATACAGTGCCAATTTTGAAAAAACAGAATATCTAAACTTTTGAATGCAATTTTTTTCTGAGGAAAATTTATTTCTTTAATATTATCTAATAATTGTCACATGGTTTATCTGTATGGTAAAAAAAAAGCTTGCCAACAAATATAGCAGGGTTCGCATAGGCTTGAAAAGTACTTGAATTCGCTTAAATCACATTCTTTTGATTGCCACTGTCAAAATGTCTCCCCCATAAGAAATTACTTTTTCTTTGTGGCAGATTAGAAGCTATGTATAGCTTTGTACCACACAAATCCTTTAATGCATTGTCTTTGTTTGATCAGATACACAACGAACCCTGGAATAACACTGGGGTAGGGTTTTGATGATAATACAAATTTTAAAAAATGTGATTTTAGTACCTGACAAACCTATTCTTAGAATACCTCTCTGCTTTGGGGAATGGAATTATTTTACTTTCATATCTATATCCAGGATAATATAATGGGCCTCGTCACGACAAAACCTGTCTTCGGTGTTTCCGACAAATCGAGATTCAAACGAGCCTGCTCAGCTACAGAGACTAGCTAGAAAAATGAAATTTTGCTTGTAGCAAGCTTAGATATTGTACTTTACAAAACGGGAATAACAAAGGCGCTGATCAGACAGCGTGGATGTGCAGGCTGGTCTGCACCTGTGTTGTTCGCAAACCCCCAAAGACAGGTTTTCTTGCGTTGCGGCCCATTTTACCATGAGGTTCCATGCCCGGATCCAGGAATTTTCGTCAGGGGGGTCCAGGTCAATCTGACAAAAAAAGCTCTGACGTTATTTTTTTTTTGTTTTTTTTTAGTCCTCAGCTTATTTTACAGAAGTCAAATGGATGGATAATTTCAAGCAAAACTATCATTTTTCAAGGTTCCAGAGGGGGTCCAACATTTTCCAGGGGGGAGGGGGGCGAACTTTTTCCAGGGGGGTCCAATTGCTTATTCCCTATTGAAACCCATATAACTTGTGATTTTCCAGGGGGGGGGGGGGTCTGGACCCCCTATCCCCCTCTCTGGATCAGCACTTGGGTTCATAAGTGGAAACAATCACTAGGGTACTGGAAGTGTGCTAATAAGAGAAAAATGCACTTTAAGTGACTTAAAAATTAGAATTAGGTTAGTTACTGAGATTGTGATTATTAGGGTTTCAGTATAAGAATTATGGTACAATGGTATATGAAACTAAGTTTTTTATTCTCTCTATTTCAGCTCATAACACCAAAGTTTCCTGTTGTGGTGAAGATTGGTCATGCTCACTCAGGAATGGGCAAGGTAGGCCTACTATTACGTAACTATCACCCCCCCTCTGCTAATATCTGCTGTACTGTCTGAAAATCCATTTAACCCTTAAGGCGCCATTCACGACTGCAGTAGACGACAATTTTTGCGAGATCTTTCTTATTTTTCGAAAAAAAATAAGGTATGATATTTCGTGAAAATCGTCTGCCAGCAGACGATTCTCATGAAATATCATGCCTCATATGTTATTTTTGAAAAAGCAGCAAAATTTTAAATTATCGTCTGCTGCAAATTATAGGTGGCACTTTAAGGGTTTAAACGTCTCAGTAGCAAAAAAAAATTAAGCTTCTTTATAGGAATTGGTAACCGCTTATGAGAAAAATCATAATTTTTTCATGAAAATTCTTCCTCCTTATCTTAACAACTACTGTCTTAATTTTTGCCCTCTTTCTCATTTCTGTCGATACATTATTATTTCTCCCTCAATTATTTCCTCGTATCAGTTCCCACCCTCACTTATTTCCCCATATCCCAGTTCAATCTCTAAAATGTTTCCTCACATCTCAATTCGCTCCCTAAATTATGTCTTCGCATCTCAATTTGCTCCATAGATTATTTCCTTTCATCTTGTTTTTCTCCCTCAATTATTTCTTCACATCAGTTCCCTCCCTAAATTATTTACTCACATCTCATTTTGCTCCCTAAATTATTTACTTCATCTCAGTTTGCTCCATAAATTATTTCCTCACATCTCTTTTTCCTCCTTAAATTATTTACTTCATTTCAGTTTGCTCCCTAAATTATTTCTTCACATCCCAGTTCACTCCCTCAATTATTTCCTCATATCTCAGTTTGTTCCCTAAAGTATTTACCTCATCTCAGTTTTAATACTCCCTAAATTATTTCCTCATATCTCAGTTCACTCCTTAAATTATTTCCTCCAATCTCCCTAAATTATTTACTTTATATCTCAGTTTGGTCCCTAAATTATTTTCTTCATCTAAGTTTACCCCCTAAATTATTTCCTCACATCTCAATTTGCTTCCTAAATTATTAACTTCGTCTCGTTTCCTCACATCTCCTTGAAATATTTACTTTATCTTTAATAGTTCACTCAATAAATTATTTCCTTATATCTCAGTTCACTCCTTAGATTATCTCCTCACATCTACCCATATCCCAGTTTGTTCCCTAAAGTATTTACTTCATCTAAGTTTACTCCCTAAATTTTTCCCTCACATCTTAGTTTGTTGCAAAGTTTTATGGCAGGATGCCCTTCCTTTCACTAACTCAGACACTTTCGGCAGTCCAAGACCTCCCCCTGAATCCTACTGACTTGAGGTGTGTGCTCCACCTTTGGTGCCATGAATTAGTAGTATTCTTCCGTTGGACCACTTCTATCGAACCGGGAAGTTGGCCTGTTGACTTCCACTGTGATGCTACTGTCACACAGGTTGTGACAGGCTAGTTTCTGGCATAGCTGCCACTTTCTAGTTTTGTGCAGAGGCCTAGAGAAAAGTCCTAGATGGGTGTCCCTCCCGGGTTAATGAGCACCATTTACCCACATGTTACAGGTGGTACTGGCTTACATGGTTATCAGTAGCAGAATCAATTTTGAGAAAAAGACCAATCTGGTCCTCACTTAAATATTTTGTCATATCTCAGTTTGCTCCCTAGATTATTTACTTCATCTCAGTTCTCTCAGTTCTCTCATTAAATTATTTCCTCATAAAAAAGCAAGTGAGTATGATCAAGAAATACCACAATCACACACGGCAGACCAACCCACAGCACCGTGAGAAAGACCCACAGAACACAAGACATATGAAGACAGTTATGTAAAGCACCCAGAGCTCTCTCCCCATCAAGATGTTTGCAAAACGATCAAGAAATACCACAATCACACACCGCAGACCAACCCACAGCACCGTGAGAAAGAGCCACAGAACACAAGACATATGAAGACAGTTAAGTAAAGCACCCAGAGCTCTCTCCCCATCAAGATGTTTGCAAAACGATCAAGAAATACCACAATCACGCACCGCAGACCAACCCACAGCACCGTGAGAAAGAGCCACAGAACACAAGAAATATGAAGACAGTTAAAGTAAAGCACCTAGCTCTTTCTTCCCCATCAAGATACTCGCAAAACTAGATGGACACAAAGTATACCCTATCTCAGTTTGCTCCCTAAGTTATTTACTTCATCTCAATTCAATCCCTAAATTATTTCCTCACATCTCAGTTTGCTTTATAAATTATACTGTTCACAAAAAGTAGGGGATATTCGAATATAAAAAATGATAACATTTACCAAATGAATGCCATACACCTGAGACAGCTAGTATTAATTAGCAAAGTCATTTCACAGTCAATATGAATAAAATTAAAAGGATTAATCTGGTCACATGTTTCTGAGACAACCATAATTAGACCAGGGGTAGCCTTTCAATTTTCACACGTGAATATCACGGTGACGGATTATGCAATGGCTATGCTTTTTTTAAAGAAAATATCCGTTATTCAATATTCTATATGTTCAGAAATTGTTTTGATCTCTTTGGCCTAAATTTCAGGAATGTGAGGCTAAAATCTGTCAATTTTTAGTGAATTGTGTCATTTTTTACAGTTTTGTCACCGCCCTATCTCCTAGAAATAAAAATTATGGTACGCGAAAAAAATCTTAAAAAACAAAGATATCCATAATGCATCTATAACATGCATTATCAAAAGCATGCTCAAAAATTTGATACTTTTTTGTGAAATTTGGGTCTTGACCCCTAGTTTCTTTGGCACGTCCTTAAGGTCACATTACCCAATTTTCAGCCCTCAAATTAAGCAGGAAAACTGGCTTACATATTGCTCTATGAAAATACAAAACTTTTTATGCGACAAATTAGGATTTTAATTTTTAGACTTTTTTATGCCCCAATATCCCCTACTTTTTGTGGACAGTATATATTCACTTCACCTTAGTTCACAGTGAGTCCCTCAATTATTTCCACACATATCAGTTCACTGCCTAAATTGTTGCCTCACATCTCAGTTGGCTTCCTAAATTATTTACTTCATCTCAGTTCATTTATTAAATTAGTTCCTTAATCTAGTTTGGCTGCCTCAATTATTGTCTCAAATTTCAGTTCACCCCTTAAATTATTTCCTCAAATTCAGTTCACTTCCTGAATTATTTAAGAAATAGATCAGCTCTAGCAGTGAATTGTTGAGTAATAATTCACTGTTTGGAGGTCAGTTGTAAAGAAGATCAAATCACGAGCGCGCAGCGCGAGTGATTTATCTTCGTACAACTGACCGACAAACAGTGAATTATTACTCAACAATTCACGCACTGGGGCTGATCTATTTCGATTCTAACACAAAATAAACGACGAATACACATTTGAAATCTTCAGCTTCTTCCAACTTTCCGCCATTGCACTGAAGAACTCCCGCCAATACTTAGACTACGTCACATACGTTTACATGTATTTGTAACGTTTTTCAAGCGTAAAAACGACGTTACACCGTCTAACGTCATGAATGACGTCATTTTCCAGCAACAAATGACGTCAGCTAGCACGTACTTTCCTCGCGATTTCAAAACTGTGAATTATTGTTATATATATATCACACTTTTTTAGCATTGGCTCTATAGGCGAGGTGTGTTAGAATTACTCACATTTTAATTTGGGAAGCCCACACAACTCAGTTCAGAAAAGGCTTGATCTCAAACTGAGTCGGTGCTCAGTCTTAATTACAAGTTAGATAGGAGGTATTTTATATTCAGAGCTTTCTTTTTCTTGCTCAATCCACAGACTTAGAGCAAGTTGATAACTTTAGATGTTTCTATTTTTAGGTAAAAGTAGACTCTCATCATGCATTTCAAGACATCGCCAGTGTTGTAGCTTTATCGAGGTCTTACGCCGCCACTGAACAGTACATAGAGAGCAAATATGATATACACGTCCAGAAAATAGGCAATAATTATAAAGCATTCCTGTAAGTGCTGATTTTACCTGGGATCACTTTATGGCTTGAGTATTGTGTCGTATACCCGACAAAAAATGAAACATGTACAAAAAAACATCATTTTTAGTTGAAAAAATGAAATTGCTTAAACAAATTTTAAGTCTTAACCCTTAAAGCACCAAGAAAAAAAATGCATCTGAAAATGCTGTCTGCTGAAGTCGTCTGCTGAAAATAATTGCCTAGGATTACTGACAAATTAAGTATAGTAGCAAACAGCGTTGACCCAGAACAGACTGCTCCAATAGGATCAGTCTGATCTGGGTCCACGCTGTTTGCCATGAGGCTTTTGTTGCGATTGGTGCATTAAGGGTTAACACAGAATCCAAATACTTGTCATTAGAAATAAATTTAGGGTCACTACTGACATCTGGGCAATTTTCTAAAAGAAAAATAGAATATCTCCATTTTCTGTATTTAGCATCAATAAGTGACTAAATTAGTCCAGATAGGATTGCCAACTTCTAGTGGTTTCTGGGCTTTGTCCATTGCCTGGTTAAGACTTACCCTACTTGGTTTAGTCTATAATAAGACTTCAGGGATTCCTTGTAAAGTTTGGACTCTGTGTGTGGTTAAGAATCTATTGAATGAAGCTTGAACAGCAATCACTTGTGCTTTATATAGCCCCAGGAAGCACTGCCAAAGTGAGGTTAGGCAGCTCCATGAAATGTTTTTAATTGCGGGAATGACAAAGTTTATGAGATACTTGCAATCCTATATATATGAAAAAAAAATGTATGCAATATTGTAAGGGGAACATTTTTCCTCTAAATATTATTTATTGCTATCAATTTCCACTGGTTAATTGTCAATTCTTATCATGTTTTATTAGTTGATTTACATACCCTCCTACTGTAATTTTTCGGAAAGTAGATTTTTTTAATTTCTAAAATTATATTTTATTTTATCCGCCCACTCTAAATATTATTGTTTCCTTGAAAAAAATAATATGAGCCAAGATCTGATAGAAGGGACCTTCTGGCAATAAAAGTCCAAAGTGAGATATTTACAGAAAAAGAAAGAGCTGGCTGTTGTGAACAATTACTGAACATTTTAAGAGATTATCTTTACAAATAACAAAGATATGAGCGTTTGAACTCGTATTGATTATGCGTTTTAAACATGACATCACTTAATGTTGTTTATGATGTTCTGACCTCAACACCATTGTGTTAACATTATGAAGCTAAAACAAAGACGCTAGGAGCAATATTTAAAAAAAATGCTCCATGTTTCTGTAAATTTGATGTGTATGCAATTGCAAAGACTGCACAAATAGCCAACATACGCTCATTCTGTGTTTACAAAAGCATTTGAAATGAGGTACCCTGTTTTAAAGGTAATGTCTAGTCCATATGCACAGCTGTTGCCATGGCAACATACATTAGACGTATCACTTAATTTTATCAGAACTATTTGCGCCATTGATTGTATTAATGTTAAAAGCAATTTGATTCCATTGTAAGAACATGCAAAATCTTAAAGTTTTAGACGTTTTTGAAATTTTGATTACACAAAAACTGCTAAAATGCCAGAAGGACCCTTTTGTCAGATAGGCGCTCATATATTTTTGAGTTTCTGTCTGAGTAATTTTGAGTGACACTGTTAAAAGTGATTGTTCTTACTAGATTCTTAAATAATTGATGAAATATTAATGGGTTGGTTAACCTTACTAGTTTCACTGTTTTTTCTGGAGATAATAAAAAAAGCTCCATAAATGAACATTTTGGAGCTTTTTTTTCGTCCCCCCAGACCCTAAATCTCATTTTTTTCTATAAATCAACTAATAAAAATTTTCTGCCTTAAAATCTTATAGATTTGCTGACTGTTCTAAATGTACATTTATTGTCGGGTATTTATGAATAATATATTCTTGTAACATTTGATTTGATGTAGTTTGATTTGATTTGTTATCATTTTTAATGTACAATTTTTGTCTGTTTGGCAAATAAGTGGAATAAAATCAAAATCAACAAAGCTGTTTTACTGTAGCATGTTTCGGAAATATCTTCCTTCTTCAGACAGTAAACAAATACGCTACATAAATAGGCCAATGGGGAAGTAATAAAGTATCCTATATTTAGCTATGTAGTAGTTATAGACCTTTCAGTAAAGAGTCATAAAAACATGGCCTGAAGCCAGACTAATCTTGTCTATGTCTATGTAGATGGTAAATTATATAGTTTTGGGTTGAATGCATAACTTCCTAGTTTTTGACAGATTAGATTAAGAGTTATTGGATTTGCTGTCAAAATATTTCAAATCAATACTCTGGTAAATGTTCTTAACTTTAGAAACCGTTCTCAAATTATCAGGTTATCAGCGCTGGAATTCACAAAATAGTTGTCATAATATATCAAACAGAGATGACCCTGCTCTGTTTGTATAGGCACTTTTGGCAGCCAACAGGTGTACAAAATTTTAGAACATCTACCCCACTGCTTGCAGGATAAGTCTATAAATGGATATTTTATATGGAAGTCGTAATATTCTACAGACTGGGGCATAAAGTGACTTGGTTATTACAGTTGAGTGGCAATATTTTATGATTAAATGCATCGTTTTATAGCTTAATTTTCCAGAGCAGGGATGGAAAGACAATTTGATCATTTTGTCACGGTTATGCAGACACCAAAAGTGAGAGAAAAGTTTAAATTAGTAAGAGGAGGAAGATGATTCCAAGCAATCTAAAAAGTAGACTTAAAATAATAAGATTTTCAACAAAAACATAATGTTGTGGCATATATCTTATAATCATATGACTTAACTGTTATTTGGTGGATAATGTCATGTCATAGATAATGTTTTGACCACATGTTACATAATACTTTCAAGCAGGAACAAGTAAAGTCATGGCAACGTCCGTTACAACGGTGCAAATTAAATTCATTGAAATAAACAAATTTTGAAGGCCATAAAATCGCATATAAATGGTCATATGATAGACAGAATCTTACGCAAGTGATCATTTCATATCAAATTAATTAAACTCGCCAAAGTCATGTTTAATAAATTTGATATTAAATGATCACTCGTGTAAGATCCTCTATTTAAGTAGCACAGCTTTATGAGAAAAGACGCAACAAAACTTGTTATGGGGAAGTAGTGTGCAACTTATTTTTTTTATTAGTGGAAGTCTTTAAAAATCATTTACACATTATAAGTGTGAGTTTTCAGATACCAACATTATGTATTTTGGACATGTTGTGTCAGAAGAAGGCACATAGTTAGATCTGCATACATTAAAAACAAATACCTCAGGATTCCCATAGGCCCTGGTTATATACAGATGGGCTTGAAAAACGCAACACTAATTTCGTGTTATATCTTTCAAAAGACAGTTGAATGTAAACTTCCTTCACTTCAGGGATGTCATCATGAAGTGGCTTCTTCAGTCAACACTTAAGTTTTAATTGTACAACTAAACTCGACGACTATTTTGCTTGGTAAAGTTTTAGTCACTGAAATGCTGAATTAGGGAGATTATAATATCTAGATAAGAAATGTCTGTAAACGACATCTCCTCCTGAACCCACAGGTCCAAATTCAGAATAATTTAACAGAGTTGTTCCTAATGATGCACTCTACCAAAATTTCACAAATGGTTCCACTCCACTGATCAAAGGGGCTGCCAGAGCTCTAGATGAGAAATGTCTTTAAACAAAATAGACTACTGAACTAAAAATATTATAGGCATTTTGTAAGGAAGACAAATGTGGCTGTCTTGTTGGTAGTGAGTTTTCCCTTGATTCAGGGAAGATTGATTTTTGCAAACAGATAGCTAGCTACATTGTCCATTTTATGTTTTAAGGTGTCACAGGTAGACTTTCCTAATAAATGTGTGCTTCAGTCTCTGAATATTGCATTTATCATAGCAATGAATGCAGACCCTGATGAAATGCAGCAAACTACCAAACTACCCTTTCAGGGGTTTCCAGTATACAAAGGGTTTATTCCCCACTATCAGACAAGTTCAATCGAGTAATGCCCCTGGGTTTGAAACCACTAGGCCTAGAGCCTTGATATTAGGTTTGTAGCATCATCTTGGGAACCTCTACCAAGTTTGTTCAAATTATGCCCCTGGCAGCCAAATATGGCCCCACCTCAGATGTCACTTAGTTTATTTTTTGAGGTTCTACATCCTGTTAATTTTGTCAACATAACCCATATTTAGTCTTAATGAAACTGCTTTTTTTATTAAATTTCATAGCTGGACTTTGAGAGGAGCTATGCTCTCCTATACCTTTATAAACAGTCATTCTCAGGTGAGCAACCCAGGGCCCAAGGGTTTATATGCAGTCTGTCTAAAGACAATTGACAATTAAAACTGAAATTGTGAATATTTTGTGGGCATACTGCAAGTTTTAAGGTTTGAATTTCAAAAGTTAAGGATTTTGGAAATTTTGAACTTTCACCCATGTAAGTGCGATAATGAGCCAAAGTGTCCTAATAATTAGATAAAATATGTTTGTGTGTTTTTTGACTGAAAAACAAATATTATCAAAAGCCATTTCTTTATATTTTGTTATTTTACTTTTGTTATCTCCTTTTCTGTGTTGTGTAGATGTTGTGTGGTACCCTAGCCTCTATTATAGCTTTGTTGACAGTCCCCCTGATGACAGACAGTACTGCTCTCCTACTGTAGTAAACTTGGTAAGTGAAACACTGTTTATTGTGTCCTACTTGACAGTGCTATTGAAGACGCTGCTCATCTTCTACTTAAGTAACCTTGTAGCAAAATGTTTTTCTTCTCAATATGTGCCTGAGCACTTGTTTATCTCAAAGTGTGTCTAACTTTTAATCGTTTATTTTAATATTTATGACAGATGAAAAATAATCATACCGAATTTAATAGATATATAGTAGCTTTTAGCCTTTAATCATACCGAATTTAATAGATATATAGTAGCTTTTGGCCTTTAATCATATCTAATTTAATAGATATAGTAGCTTTAAGCCTCTAAGGCTAAAAGCTACTATATCTATTAAATTCAGTATGAATATGCAGGGATTTTTTCAACCTTTTTGGGAAGGGGCCCTAGGGCCTTTTGCTTTGGGAAATTTTCGGCATTTTAACCGAAATTGGGAAATTTTCTTCATTCATTTTTATAGTATTTTCTTAAACAGGGATGCTTTAACTGCATTGAATCACTCTTATTTCTGATCATATGCTTTATTTTGATTAAAAGTCCATTGAAAATGAAGGCAATTTGTAAACTATATTGATTTACATAAAAATGACCTTCTGATTGGGAATTTTTTGTTCAAATTGGGAAAAAATGTAGGCATTTGCCATTGGGACAGGGGCCTTATAATGGCCCCTGAGACACCCGAAAAAAATCTCTGATATGTTTATGCTGATGAGACAAACTAGCCTGAAAAAGGGTTCAAGTGTGTTTGATGTGGCCTTAACCCCATCATATTTTCTGATGTTGTTTTTTTTTCATATAAAATGATGGACCTAATAACCGCACTGTACTTAAATTTTCGAAATTCTATACCCACTGTTGAAAACTGTGTAGATTCAGATCAGCAGGCTTCTGAAGCCAGCTCATCAGGATCTCAAGTTTTTTCGTATACACAATGAATCCATTTTAACCCTTTACTCCATAGGCAATTTTTATGCCCCCCACTTTGGGAGGCATGTACAGTGTAGTAATCACACTGTCCGTCCGTCCATCCGTCCCGCTTCGTGTCCTGTGCATATCTCCTCTATTCTTTGAGGTAGGAATTCCAAATTTGGTGTGTGAATGCATCTTGGGATGACAGAGTGTCGCGTACCATTTTCGGGTCACTGTGACCTTGACCTCTGACCTAGTTTTTAGAATAATCGTGTCCGGAGCATATCTCTTACATTATTTGAGGTAGGAATCTCAAATTTGGTGTGTGGATGCATCTTGGGATGACGAAGTGTCGCGTACCATAATTGGGTCACTGTGACCCTGAACTTGACCTCTGACCTAGTTTCTAGAAACTGCATTGAGTCTTGTGCATATCTCACATATTCTTTGAGATAGGAATTCCAAATTTGGTGTGTAAATGCATCTTGGGATGACAGAGTGCCACATACCATTTTTGGGTCACTGTGGCCTTGACCTTGACCTGACCTAGTTTTAAGAATTATTGTGTCGGGAGCATATCTCTTATAATCTTTGTTGTAGGAATTCCAAATTTGGTGTGTGGATGCATCTTGGGATGATTAAGTGTCACATTTCATTTTCGGGTCACTGTGACCTTGATCTTGACCTCTGACCTAGTTTTTAGAATAATCATGTCCAGAGCATATCTCTTTTATTATTTGAGGTAGGAATCTCAAATTTGGTGTGTGGATGCATCTGGAGATGACAAAGTGTCGCATACCATAATTGGGTCACTGTGACCTTGAGCTTGACCTCTGACATAGTTTCTAGAAACTGCATTGAGTCCTGTGCATATCTCCTATTCTTTGAGATAGGAATTCCAAAATTTGGTGTGTGGATGCATCTTGGGATGATGGAGTGTTGTGTACCATTTATGGGTCACTATGACCTTGACCTCTGACCTAGTTTTTAGAATAATCGTGTCCTGAGCATATCTGTTATATTATTGAAGGTAGGAATCCCAAATTTGGTGTGTGGATGCATCTTTGGATGGCGGAGTGTCACATAACATTTTCAGGTCACTTTGACCATTGACCTAGTTTGTAGAATAATCATGTCCAGAACATATCTTTTATATTATTTGAAATGGTTATCCCAAATTTGGTGTGTGGATGCATCTTGGGATGGTGGAGTGTCGTGTACCGTTTACGGGTCACTGTGAACTTAAACTTGACCTCTGACCTCGTTTTTAGAGTAATTATATCTGGAGCATATCTCTTTTATTATTTGAGGTAGGAATCCCAAATTTGGAGTGTAAATGCATCTTGGAATGGCGGATTGTCCTGTTTCATTTTCTGGTCACTGTGACCTTGGCCTCTGACCTAGTATCTAGAATCCGCATTACTTCTATATTCTTTGAGGTAGGAATTCCAAAATTGGTGTGTGGATGCTTCTTGGGATGGCCAAGTGTTGCATACCATTTTTGGGTCACTGTTACCTTGACCTCCGACCTAGTTTTTAGAATAATCATGTTCGGAGCATTTTTTCTATATTATTTGAGCTAGGAATCCCAAATTTGGTGTGTGGTTGCATCTTTGGATGGCAGAGTGTCATGTATCAGTTTTGTGACCTTGACCTATTTTCTAGAATAATCCTGTCAGGAGCATATCTCATATATTATTTGAGGGAGGAATCCCAAATTTGCTGTATGGATACATCTTTGGATGTTGATGTGTCACATTCCATTTGTAGGTCACTGTGATCTTTACCTATGACATAGTTTCTAGAATAATTGTGTCTGGAGCATATTCTCCTATATTATTTGATGTAGGAATCCCAAATTTGGTGTGTTGATTCCTCTTGGGATGGCGGAGTAGCGCATACCATTTTGGGTCACTTTGACCTTGACATTGACTTCTGGCCTCATTTCTAGGTTTTTTGTGTCTGGAGCATATCTCCTATATTACAGCTAACTTTCCTCAAATGTGTCTTATGCTAGACCCATTCCTTTGGGGGCATTCGTCACGTGACTGTGACATTTCTTGTTAGATCATGACATCATTTTCTATTGTTAGACAACATTGAAAACAATTAGAAAAAAGATAATTTAAGTTTTGAGTACTTTTTAAAATCTTATGGAAAATGAAGCATTTGCTTCAGGGCAAATACTCTATTTTCCATAATATGTTCAAATACAAAAACATGTCAATGGGGCCAAAAGGCATTATTATGGAGTCAAGGGTTAAAACTGTATTTAGTGGAAATTCTAATGCATTTGCTTTTGTTACACGACTTCTGATTGGATAATGTCAAAAATTTGCGACAGTATATTTCCTGCGATATACTGCAGGAAACATTTTGACGTCATTATTTACGTCATATTTCGTTTGATGACGTGCGGCATTGCGCGGCTTGCAACGCTCAAATTTGAGACGAAACTGCAGGAGTGCATTAGAATGGGGATTACCATATTCAAAATTTTCATTTGGGGAGGTATATCGTCGGATATACGTTCGGAAATCAGGTTTTACGGCTCCGCTTGCGCGTCGCCGTAAAACTAAATTTCCGACCGTATATCCGACAATATACCTCCCCAAATGAAAATTTTGAATACAGTTATCCCCTAATTAGAAGTTAATGTGAAGTACTAGGCGTGCACTTATAAGAGAATTTCCACTTATAAGGTCAAATATGGTAAACTTTTTTGCACTTCATGTCAACTTATACTGGTGCAATTTCGGAGGCAGACATACAGAAAATATGGTGATCGACATTGTGTAAGAATAATATCTAACCATGCAATCAGGGGAAATGAAATATGAATGAGATTTCTTGTCTTATGACCTCATGTGATTTGGAATGAATGAAGTCTGGTACAGACTGCCATTTTTTTTACCCTTGAATACTAAGAAATTTTGCATGCTTTTTTTGTCTGTTGATTCAAAGTGTCAAACAGTTTTGGTCAAGTTTATCTGCCTGATCTGGTTCCAAACTGTTTTGGTTCATTTTTCCCAGACATAAGAAGTACATGTATGTGGGGTATATAGTTTTCACCTTTCTTTTTGTACACAAGTTTGTTCATGATTCCGTCCTGCTCAGGGCCATCCTCACTCTAAAGTGTAACCTTGAAACCAAGGTCACAGACTTATAATTTTCATATAAAATTCTTGTTTTTTGCTTTTTATGTTAAATAGCTATATTATCAAAACCCTTTGATTTTGATTTATCTTTAGCATGATAGAAAATATATGTCTATAGGTTTACTTCAGGCCATCCCCTCTCAGGTCTGACCTTGAGGTCAAGGTCACAGACTTGGAATAAGTCAATTTTTACATTTAAGTTTATATAGCTATATATTATCGAGACCTTCAATGAATTTCATTAGATGTTTGACATGATGTAAAATGGTGGTTTTAAGTTTTACAATGGGCCATCCCCACCCCTGGTCAGGCTTAGAATTTTGACAAATAAAATGCAAACATAAATGTATTATCAAAACCCTTAATTGTGCTTTTGCTGGCATGTGACTATCTGTGTTCTATGTCTTTTCCTCATGTTGCTGTTGGTTGGTCTGTGATTGTTTTCAAATAGCAAAAGCCAAATAAGAATATGGCCCCTGGCATGGAATTCAACATAGAGAAGACAATTCCAAGTTAACAGCAGCAAGAGTTGTCTTATTTATGTAAGACACATTCCTTGGACAAAATGTACCTAACTATAGAGTTTCATATATATTCCCTATTGTTTAAGAGATAATGCTTTTCAATGAATGGGGTATCTGTTTTCATCTTTTGTCTTGTCTTAGCCTCAAAGAATTTTTTCAGGAGTTCTGGACAAAATATGATTTTATGCATTTTGAATGGTGAAATGCTTTTCAAAATGAATAAAAAAAAAATCCAGAAAAAAATGTGTGCCTACCCTACATTAAATTTTCAGACCTTATACCCGAAACAAACTTCTTTTATTATTTGGCCTAACATTAATGGATGGACAGACATACTGAATATAGTGCACATGCACTCAAATTATTTGGGGGTTGTGAAATAGCAAAATCTTATGTGCTCGCTCATATACTTAGGGGATAACTGCATTCAAAATTTTCATTTGGGGAGGTATATCTTTGGATATAAGGTCAGAAATCATGTTTTACGGCTCTGCTTGCGAGCAGAGCCTTAAAACATGATTTCTGACCTTTTATCCGACAATGCAGAGCCGTTAAACAAGATTTCTGACCTTTTATCCGACAATGCAAAGCCGTTAAACGTGATTTCTGACCTTATATCTGTCGATATACCTCCCCAAGTGAAAATTTTGAATATGGTTATCCCCATTCTAATGCACTTCTGCAGTTTCCTCTCAAATTGAAGCATTGCAAGCCGCATAGAGGATCACGTTATCCAAAGAAATGTGACCTAGTTAATGACGTCAAACTATTTCCGACAGTATACGCCTGATATACTGTCACATATTTTGATGTTATCCAATCAGACTTCATGTTACAAAATCAAGTGCATTAGAATGCACCATGTAAATGTCATTGTAACAAGATTGTAGATTTCATTTGTCGAAAGAAGTTTCATGTCTCTGTTTATTTTCAGCCGCAAGTCAATATCAGGCAACTGGAAAGCTAACACTGGTTCAGCCATGTTGGAACAGATTCCTATGAATGATAGGTGAGTAGTTGAAACTCAGCCAGTCTCAGACAAAAAAATTATTTTTGCACATGCAAAAGTAACATGACATCCAATAGGATAACCTCAATTATATGTGACAGTAAATTCCTAAGGGGGTACTCTGATATTTTGATATATACATAAATTTGGGCTATTTTGGGGGGTCAAAATTTTGATTTTCGATATTTTGGGGGATGGGGGTCAGAAATGAGTTTTTTGGGGGGTATGGAGATTTTTGGGGGTCACAACTAAATTGGACTATTTTTGGGGTCAATTTTTAAGGTAAATGTTCAGAATGGGAATATTTTTGGGGTATGCTAAAATTTTGAATATTTTTGGGAGTAAATAGCAGATGCTGGAATGAGCCTATGTACCAAGAAAAAGTGAGAGTACCCCTCCCCCCACTCAGAACCATCATCTTTTGTATATTTGATGTGTGCCAAAAGCAGTCGTGAATAGATTGCACTGATGCACAAACCCAAGCATGTTACACATTGCACAATTCATCGTAGGCACAAGTGATGGCGGTTCCTCGGCATTAACTAGTACTAAGCCGGGTGGTTTAGTTTGGCTGTTTCCTGGCATTTACTCTGCCTACTGAGTAATTTGGCATGATTTTTTGTTGTCTGCTGATTTTTTCAAAATCTACCTTTAAAGTGTCAAACAGCTTGGATCCATATGGCCTAACCAATGTTTTGTCAGTCCTGATATGCGTCCAAACTGTTTACAAAGGTTTTCGGCATTAAAACACAAGAAGGCAAAGAATTTCTGTAGGCTTGTAATCATGCATGCTGCTGAACAAAATGGGTTAGATTTATTTAATTTTCAGTACCCAAAAAAATGTTTGGTTTGTAATTTGCATGATTGGTAGTAAGAGATTTTCATTTGTGCACCGAATAGAATAAATAATGCAAGCTGCATGCTTTAAAATTAGATGAAAGTTGGTGAAAAAGATTTTCTTGCATAGAAATTATGTCAAGCTGACATCCCACATGTTTGGGAAATTTAATTTCTTGAAATAGATTGTGTTTTCATTTTATTAGACATCAAAAATAGCCGAGTTTGTCAAGTTTGGAAATGTCAAAGAAATGAAAGCTAAAGGCACAGATCTATAGACCAAGCAACAAATATTGGCTTCAGATGGAGAAAATTTAAAAAAAACTTTTTCTTATTTTTTTCTTACTTTTTTTATACTTTTTATCCCCCGACGAAGTCGGAGGGATATAGTTTCGGCTCCGTCCGTCTGTCCTTCTGTCCGTCTATCCACACTTTTTGTCTGTCCGGAACCACATCTCAGTACCTATCGGTCAGATTTGATTCATTCTTGGTACAAATGATAAGTACTATGGACTCTCGATATCCTATAAGTTTGGTCAAAATCGACCCCTTAACCCTTGATTTATTGCCCTTGTTTTAGTCAAAGGAACTTGTCACAAACTTTTTTTTTTATGAAAAAGTAGGCGTGTGTATCTGTAAACATAGACAAGGACTGTAACGCAAGTTGTTAGGGTACCCTGTTTGACTCATCAAAACAGCCCGAAAACTCAACTTTTTAAGCAAAACTATAGTGCCCCGGGTTCAAGAGAAACTAGCCTGTCTAACGATACCAACCGTTTGTTCCTACGTTGAATAAGTCCCATGAAATAATCAAGAACAGCTTGGATTTTAGCGTCTGCTTGAAACTTGTTTGTTTGCACTTTCCTCTGGAGACTGTTAAAAACACAGTTCAATCGCTTTTTCCTGATTTCGAACGATGAGATGCCGCTAAATGTGGTAAGTCCTGGTTTTCAATTACTTTTTTCTACATGCAGTCGTCAAAATCTTGAGAATTTATTCCAAAAGAAAGCCAATCGGCGACTTTTTTAAAGAAATGATGCCGACCTTTTCTACCTGCACTCCATGTTTGCAAAAGTTCAGCTCTGAAAATTTCACGATCACTGATTGGTTAATGCTAAGCCGAGGTTACAAATACGTCATTTGGAAAAGGTAAAATCCGTTGGGAAAATCCCCATATTGACGTGGTGTATTTTCGGAGTGCTTCAGTTTACATCATTACACTCAATAGATTGCATTACTTCCCTTGATATAAAATCGGGAAATCATACCATGTCGATGACGTCCCAGGACTATAGTGAATGGGATTTCCGAAAAACATGGAGGTCGGATAGAAAAAGGTTGGCGTAATTTCTGTAAAAAGTCGCCGTTTGGCTTTCATTTGGAATAAATTCTCAAGAACTTGGTGACTGCATATTGAAAAAAACTCTTGAAAACCAGGACTTATCACTTTGAATCGGCATCTCTTTGATGAAAGTCAGAAAAGAACGATTGAACTGTGTTTTTTACCATCTCCAGAGGAAAGTGCAAACGAACGAGTTTCAAGAAGACGCTCAAACCCAAGCTGTTCTTGATTATTACATGGGACTTACTTAACGTAAGAACAAAAGGTTGGTATCGTTAGACAGACTTGTTTCTCTTGAAGCCAGGACACCATAAGTTTGCTCATATAAGTTGAGTTTTCCGACTGTTTTGATTAGTCATATAGGGTACTCCCACACCAACCGTTACAGTCCTTCTCTATAAAAGTAAATAAAGGCCTACTTTTTCTATTCTAAGGGTTTGTGACTAGTTCCTGTGGTTTTAGTATAGACAATTATAAGGCAAAACCTATATTAGCTTTTTTTGTGTGATGATCTTCTTATTTCATCAAAGCAATTATATTTAACAACTTCTCACTATAGACCATGATTGCCAAGTGCCTGTAGATAAGCATGGCAGTGTCAAAGCTTTACCCCACCCCCTTTGACCCCACCGGTCAAAGGTCAAATATTTAAATTTTTCAATAACTAAGGCAATTGTTGATATTTTTTGCTGAAATTTTGCATACAGGCAGAGCAGCAATAGATATTGGTTGGTTGGTTGGTTTTGTTGCTTTACGTCCCAAGTCAACAGCTATGGTCATTGCGGGACGGTCAGTTCACCTAGCCACACTTTTTCCTGGGCAGGCTTGAACAAGCAGTTAACCAGTAATTTGTGCACATACTTTCGCTTGTAACTGACAACAACCCTTCTTGAATGAATCAGCAGAAGGGAGGAGAATGACCGTAGAAATTATTTCATGATCAATCTCCACGAAAGTATGGGACCGGGCCGGGATCGAACTCACGACCCCTGGATCTGTAGTCAGACACGCATCTGTAGACAGACACGTTACCGACTGCGCTACGCGGCCAGGTACAGCAATAGATATGAAATATATCAAACGAGATTTTAGTTTGAAGGCCTGGATCCGAGCCCGTTGGGTGGACTTAGGGGGTGGGGCTGAGGCCAAAATTAAATTTTTTCAGAATATGGTCATGTTGCATATCAAATTAAAGCTGACTACGCTGGCAGCAACATGGTAGCAAATATTTTGTCCACAGACACACGCTCGACCCAGGGGGTGGGGTCAAAAGGTCAAACTATATTTTTCTGAAAGAAGTCATGTTGCATATCAAATTAAAGCTGACGACGCTGGCAGCAACATAGTAGCAAACATTTTGCCCACAGACACACCCTCGACCCAGGGGGTGGGGGTCAAAAGGTCAAACTATATCTTTTTCTGAAAGTAGTCATGTTGCATATCAAATTAAAGGGAATTGAGCACAGAGCACCATGCAAGCAAATATGCTGTCATTTCAACACCACACCAATGGCCCCTGGGGTGGGGTCAAAAGGTCATTTTTTTCTTTTCTAAAAGTGGTCATGTTGCATATCAAATTAAAGTGGAAGAAGTGTAGACCTACATGCAAAGTAACACTTTGAATTTACACACACCCTTGACCTCTGGGGTTGGGTTTAAAGGTCAGATATTGAAATTGTGCAGATGTAAGTATATTTTTTATTAAACTAAGCACTAAAACGTACTTGACAGGCGTTTGTTATGATCTGAATAATACTGAAGGTGTAAATGGGATTTATGTTTTATGATTTACATGTTTCTCTCAAATAACCCTTTGTTGGGGGATATAGATTCGTCCAATTTGTCTTGTTGAGACATTACTTTTACATTGGAAATCCATAAACAAGTACTTTGACAAACATTGCCATAGGTTTTAGATAAAAAAAAATTGAGCACAAACTTACCAATCAGTATCATTAAGTACTTTGACGGTTTAGATAAAAACAAATTTTGAGCACAAAATTATGAATATTTTTTTATCAATCAGTATTTACATATGTTTTGGGTGCTGAAAAGAATCATCTCATTGAGATGGTTCTTTTGAGCACCCACAACATATATTTTGTTTGAGAAAATAAGAAAATGATTTTTAATTATGGAGTCATATCGAGGGCCTGCAATGCAGACCCAAATAAGATGCCACATCATGGTAACAGTTGTTTAACATGAAAATTGTCAGAAAAAATAGGGTTTGTGGTGCCTGGTCCCACCTTTGATGTCAGGCTAGCATAGGTGTGAGCTAGGACATGTTTTGTTCGCAAGTTATTCAACTCTTAAGTAATTTTTTGCCTGCTAGTGCGTCTGCTGATAACTCTTGCAAAGCATCAGACCTGGATCCAAACTGTTTTACACTCTGATGGTATTTCTGAAAGATTTTTTTTTAAAGTTGATTTTGAAAAGAATAAGCAACAACAAAAAAATAATGAAAAATTACCTAGCATACAAACACAGCCACCAATCCAGCTCCTTCGTTGGATTAAACTTTCTGTTTCCTAATTTTGAGAGCAAAATTTAGAAATTGGGCAATGCTATTTGATGAGACACTAGTACTTGTTGAAATTTTGGACACTGATATTGGTTTTAAAATTTGAGAGGATATTCTGCTTGGCAGTTTAAAATGGCATTTTGAATCAGTTTATGTGCCAGAGCACACTATTTAAGGTATTTCGAAGGTAAACATCAAGTCCATCAAATAGCATTTTCTGATTTCTAAAATTTGTATTGGTGAATTCGAAATTTCAAAGATATTACTGAATTTCCATCTCAAGGTCCATCTCATTCAAAGGAAACAAGCCCCTCTTCTACATAACACTATATGATTGTGCAATGATTTAGGAGCTGGATTGGTGGCCATGACAATGATGTAAAAGTGCTTGTTAGGTTGAGGACTATAATGGGAGCTGAAATTTAGAATCTGCTGCAATCCTATTTCACTCAGAATATCTTAATCCCATCAAGTGCAAGAGGGTTGATTATTATGTAACTGAATTAGCTAGGACAGTTATAAGGATTCTAATGCAAGCTACCGCCTTAAACCTAATGTGCCAACACTGAGAATCTATCACGAGTGTGAGGGGGGATAGAAAAATCCATCCCGAGGAACATCTTTTGGCATCATGAGGCTTGCCGAGTGATGACAAATGGTGATCGCTAGGGACGGATTTTTCTTTCTCACATACCAACGCATGCGAGATCTAGTGATCCCTATGTAAGATCGCTGTTGGAAAAATCTGTCCCACATCGCTACCCATGTGAGATAAGCGTAACTAATACGAGATAAGCCACACGCGGCCGGTTGCTAATGTGAGATAACATTTTTGGCGCATGACTGTATTCCTTCGAAAACGAAAGTTGAATTGTTGTCAGTCAGGAAAAAATTCTATGTTGAATTTTCAGCGATTTAAGTCGGCCTTCAACTTTGTTTAAAAGTAAAACTGCGCATTTTTACTTACAACCTTTATTCAATGCTTTGAACATGCTGAGTGCATTGCGATTGACATATTTAACCTGTTGTGTTGGGCATTGACTGACTGAATCCACCGGGACGGGGAGCCTTGACGATGTAAAAACACACCACACACACACATTTTCCTCAACAAAATTACTTACTCGAGTTACTATGGCTGATAAGCTAGTTCTTGTAAATCCATTTTGATGAAATAACCATTTTTTCATTGTTTAATGCACTGTTTATTCGCTGTTTCAAGTCGATTTGTACAGCGCGCGTCATTGACGATGTAAACATCGATCTTAGTGACGTCACCAACAAATAAAACACAGTACTGTACCGTACGGTCGTGGTATATGAGAAAAAGAATCGATCATTGGTGTTCAGTGGTTCCAGAAAAATCCCAACCCTCGGGTCCACTGTTCAGTGGGAAACTCGGCAAGCCTCGTTTCCCACTGGAACGGTGGGCCCTCGGGTTGGGATTTTTCTGTCCCCACTGAACACCAATGATGGATTCTATTTATCCCATCCTCACACAAATAATAGATTCTTTTTCTTCCTGACCATCAAATACTGCATTTTTATTTTAAAAGAAAAACTTCCAGAAGTTTCTGAATAGGCTGAGATGCGACATTATAAAACACAATTACATGTGACTGTTCGATTTTTCGTATAAACTATGGGTGGATGAATGCAGTAGACTGTTTGGAGATCTAGCTCTTATTTCTCATTGTGAATATTTCAAGTATAAACTATGGGTGGATGAATGCAGTAAAATGTTTGGAAGTCTAGATGTCGTATTTCTCATTGTGAATATTTCAGGTATAAACTATGGGTGGATGAATGCAGTAGAATGTTTGTAGGTCTAGATGTCTATATTTCTCATTGTGAATATTTCAGGTATAAACTTTGGGTGGATGAAGGCAGTAGAATGTTTGGCGGTCTAGATGTCTTATATCTCATTATGAATATTTCAGGTATAAACTATGGGTGGATGAATGCAGTAGAATGTTTGGTGGTCTAGATGTCTTATAATTCATTGTGAATATTTCAGGTATAAACTATGGGTGGATGAATGCAGTAGAATGTTTGGCGGTCTAGATGTCTTATATCTCATTGTGAATATTTCAGGTATAAACTATGGGTGGATGAATGCAGGAGAATGTTTGGAGGTCTAGATGTCTTATTTCTCATTATGAATATTTCAGGTATAAACTATGAGTGGATAAATGCAGTAAAATGTTTGGAGGTCTAGATGTCTTATTTCTCATTGTGAATATTTCAGGTATAAACTATGAGTGGATGAATGCAGTAAAATGTTTGGAAGTCTAGATGTCTTATTTCTCATTATGAATATTTCAGGTATAAACAATGAGTGGATGAATGCAGTAAAATGTTTGGAGATCTAGATGTCTTATTTCTCATTATGAATATTTCAGGTATAAACTATGAGTGGATGAATGCAGTAAAATGTTTGGAGGTCTAGATGTCTTATTTCTCATTATGAATATTTCAGGTATAAACTATGAGTGGATGAATGCAGTAAAATGTTTGGAGATCTAGATGCCTTATTTCTCATTGTGAATATTTCAGGTATAAACTATGGGTGGATGAATGCAGTAGAATGTTTGGAGGTCTAGATGTCTTTTTTCTCATTGAGAATATTTCAGGTATAAACTATGGGTGTATGAATGCAGCAGAATATTTGACGGTCAAGATGTCTTATTTCTCATTATGAATATTTCAGGTATAAACTATGGGTGGATGAATGCAGTAAAATGTTTGGAGGTCTAGATGTCTTAATTCTCATTGTGAATATTTCAGGTATAAACTATGGGTGGATGAATGCTGTAGAATGTTTGGCGGTCTAGATGTCTTTTTTCTCATTGAGAATATTTCAGGTATAAACTATGGGTGGATGAATGCAGGAGAATATTTGACGGTCAAGATGTCTTATTTCTCATTATGAATATTTCAGGTATAAACTATGGGTGGATGAATGCAGTAAAATGTTTGGAGGTCTAGATGTCTTAATTCTCATTGTGAATATTTCAGGCATGAACTATGGGTGGATGAATGCAGTAGAATATTTGGTGGTCTAGATGTCTTTTTTCTCATTGTGAATATTTCAGGTATAAACTATGGGTGGATGAATGCAGTAAAATGTTTGGAGGTCTAGATGTCTTAATTCTCATTGTGAATATTTCAGGCATGAACTATGGGTGGATGAATGCAGTAGAATGTTTGGTGGTCTAGATGTCTTTTTTCTCATTGTGAATATTTCAGGTATAAACTATGGGTGGATGAATGCAGTAGAATGTTTGGAGGTCTAGATGTCTTATTTCTCATTGTGAATATTTCAGGTATAAACTATGGGTCGATGAATGCAGTAGAATGTTTGGAGGTCGAGATGTCTTATTTCTCATCCTGAATATTTCAGGTATAAACTATGGGTGGATGAATGCAGTAGAATGTTTGGAGGTCTAGATGTCCTTACAGTTGAAGCAATACAAGGAAAGGATGGGCAGGAATATATCATTGCAGTAAGTTGATTCCATTTAACCTTTTGCATGATGGGTAATTTTCATGCTTTTGTAGTCCTTTGCTGACTTTTTTCAAAAATTAACTTTTTAGCTCACCTGAGCCGAAGGCTCATGGATGAGCTAATAGTATACCAATGACTCCGTACGTCCGTCCGTCGTCCGTCTGTCAACATTTTCAAACATCTTCTCCTCTGAAACCACTGGGCCAGTTAAACTCAAGTTTCATATGGAGACTCCTAAGGACGCAGGAACGAAAGTTTGTTCAAATGGTCCTGGTCACATGACCAAGATGGCCGCCACGCCCATATATGGTAAAAACCCATTAAAAATCTTCTCCAGAACCAGAAGGTCGATGAACTTGGGACTTGGTATGTAGCATTGGGGATGTGGGGCCTACCAAGTTTGTTCAAATAATGATCCAAGGTTGACCTTGACCTACTTAACATCAAGGTCAAATTTGCTTCCTAATGCATTTAAATGGGAATTTGTGTGAAAAGTTGATTTTTTGAATACTGTTAAAGCCAAAGTCATTGTTCTTACTTGATATGTTAAAACTAATGAGACAATGGCTATAAATAAGTTTCAAAGGTCAAGGTTTACCTTTGCTTTTTCAGCCAAGGTCGCTCATATTGTGGTCCCATCAATATATCAAAACTTAGTTTTCTCACAAACCATTGGCCCAATTGAACTCAAATATCATGTGAAGACTCCTTATGATAAGTTAGCCAAAATTTATACAAAACATTTTGGTCACATGACAAAGATGGCCGCCACACCCATATATGGTAAAAAACCTTTAAAAATCTTCTTCTCCAGAACCAGAAGGCTGATGACCTTGGGACATGGTATGTGGCATTGGGGATGTGGGGCCTACCCAGTTTGTTCAAATGATGATACCAAGATGACCTTGACCTACTTAAGGTCAAGGTCAAATTTGTTCCCTAATGCATTTGAATGGGAAATTTTTTGAAAAGTTGTTTTTTGATTACTATGGAAGCCAAAGTCATAATTCTCACTTGATATGTTCAATCTAGCGTCTATAAGTAAGTTTCAAAAGTCAAGGTTGACCTTTGACCTTTCAGCCAAGGTCGTTCATTCAACATATTTAAACATAGTTTTCTCAGATACCACTAGGCCTTTTGAACTCAAATTTCATTTGATGACTCCTTATGATTGGTTAGTCAAAATTTGTACAAATTGTTATGGTCACATGACTAAGATGGCCACCATGCCTATATATGGTAAAAACTATTTAATCTTCATCTTTGGAACCAAAACGCCAATGGACTTGGGACTTACTATGTAGCATTGGTGATGTGGTCCCTTCCAGGTTTGCACAAATGATGAATCTAGGTAAAGTGAAAATCTTAAAATATTCATTTTTATATAACAGCTTTAGCCGAAATCATAATACCTGTGAGAAATGTTTAACCTAATAAGACAATGGAATATTAAATGTCAAGCTGACCTGTGACCTTTAATCCAAGGCCACACAATTGGACCACTACATACCTATCTAAACATCTTTTGCTCAGAAATCACTGGGCTGTTAGATTGTTACTGGACCAAAATGGCTGCAACCCCCATATATGGTTAAACAAAATATGTTTCATTATAAGCTGTAGTTGACCTTGACCTGTTTTAAAATTATTAAGGAGATCAGGTGAGCGCCTCAGGACCTTCAGGTCCTCTAGTTTAAAAAAAAATCAGGAACACCATCAGAGTGTCAAAGGTCCTGACCAAGCTGGGTCCAAAATTTTTGCAAAGTTTATAAGTAGACAACAAAACAGGTGGGAAGCAGCTGATCACCTGAAAGAGAATTGACCCCACTTTGGGGAAATTAGTGTAGTAAATCCCTAAATTTGAATAAATGTTATAGTGCGCAATTTCGGCAATTTTTGTCAATAAAAAACAAATTAGCTATTTCACATACTATTGCCATTAAATTGAAGGAGAAATAAGATGCACTGGTAGTAGAATGTCACCATGTAGCTTTTATGTGTGGTGACTGAATGAAAATTCCAACAACAAAAATCTAAGATTGGGATTTTTTTTTCATAATTGGGAAAAAATAACCTAAATTCCATTGGGAAAGGGATGCATTTAGGCCCCTAAGAGCACAAAAAAAATCCCTGAAGGCCCAAGAATCTAATGCCCTTTTTTAGCCCTCAATAAAAATATTATTCCTTCATTAATGAGTTCTCAACATGGTTTAATGTTTGATTGCATTTGTTGCATTTTCTGATAAATTCTGAGAGATTTAGTGCATTACTCACACTAATGATAACAACAATGCACTTTCTGCAGAATTTATTGCCTTTAGTTTTAATAGCTTTTGTCACAATTAATCCTTATGGTGTTGAACCGAGATATTTCCATTTTTTGAAAAGTTAAACAGACAAGACCTAGATTAGCTGGGATCTGGATGCACCCCGTTTCCCATGCCCCTTATGAATCCATTTTCATAATTATAATCATGTGACTGAACTGGCTGAAAAACAGAACTGTGTGAGGTCTAGTTAATTAAACGGGAGAAAGGTTCAGAAAAAAGAAATATTGTGTAATAGATGTCTAGTGGATAGGGAAAGTGCATTTTGAAAGAAGAGTGAAAAAGGAATTTACTCTCTTGAATGGCTTCAACTGGACGGAAGCGCCAATTTAGTTTACGCTTCATCATCCATTATTAATTTAACCCTTAAAGCGCCATGAAAAAAATGCACCTGAAAATGTTGTCTGCTGAAGTCGTCTGCTACAAATAATTGCCTAACATTACTGACGAATTAAGTATAGAAGCAAACAGCGTGGACCCAGACCACACTGCAGTCTGATCTGGGTCCACACTGTTTGCCATAGAGGCTTCTTAAACATTTCAGCAGACGAGAAAAGCAGACGACTTTTGTTGCTATTGGCGCATTAAGGGTTAAGTCTGTTTTAGTTTAACCCGTTTGCACTCAGAATGCATAAAACTCTATAGAGAGAAAGATGTGCATAGTCGGGTAACCTGAAACACACATATTGTAAAGTAAGTAAATCCAAAAAAGTATAGCTGGAGTTATGGCACTTGTATTAAAAAAATTGTTCCAATCGTCTCTATTGACATGGCTTCTTTATTGCTTTCTTACTAGGTAAATGATTCTGCGATGACGTTGCTAGGGGAAACCCAAGAAGAGGACAGAAAACATATTGCTGATTTGTGTCTGGCAAAGATGCAAGCTACACTTAAACCAGTCAACACTTCCATGTAAGTACACTTCAGTCTGGGTTTAGCAGCAGCAGTGGTGTAGTGAATAAATCACTTGCCTTGTGCCCAGGGCTCCCAAGTTCGCTCCCGGCTCCTCCAGTTTGTGGCCCCCTATGACCTTAGCTGTTGGTGGGACCCACTCATCTACTTCATTCGTGATTAATTGATACCTTTTTATCGTCTGCTTTTTTTTAGCTCATCTGAGCCGAAGGCTCAATGTGAGCTCTAATTGTGATTGGTTTTTGTCCATCGTGCTTCCGTCTTCCATAAACTTTGTCTTTAAACAACATCTCCTCCTGAATCACTTTAACTTTACATGAATGTTCACCATGATGCCCTCTTCCAAAATTGCATGAATGGTTCCGCTCCACTGAATAGGAGGGCCACCAGAGCTCCAGATAAAGATGTTTTAAACGACATCTTTAAATGACATCTCGTGAACCACTGGCCCAAATACAAAATAATTTGACAGAATTGTTCCTCATAATACCCTCTACCATAATTGCATAAATGGTTCCGGTCTGATAAACAAAAGGGCTGCCTATGCTCTATATCAGAAATGTCTTTAAACGGCATCTCCTTCTGAACCACTCGTCCAAATTCAAAGTGATTTTACACAATTGTTCCTTATGATGCATCTACCAAAATTGCGCAAATGGTTTTGTTCCATTGATCAAAGGGGCTGCCAGAGCTCTAGATAAGAAATGTCTTTAAATGACAGCTCCGGTAACACTGGTCCAAATTCAAAATAATTTAACAGAATTGTTCCTTAAGATGCACTCTACCAAAATTTCACAAATGCTTCCACTACACTGGTCAAAGGGGCTGCCAGAGCTCTAGATGAGAAATTTCTTTAAATGAGATCTCCTACCGAACCACTAGTCCAAATTAAAAATAATATTATATGAATCTTGTAAGGTAGACTGTCTCGTTTGCAGAGAGTTTTTCCTTGATTCTGGGAAGATCTTTGTATTCTGATGGATTTTCCTATACAGATAGCTATAATAAGGATGGGATTGTCCATTATATGTTTTAAGGGGTCACAGGTAGACTTTCCTAATAAATTTGTACTTAGTGTCTGAATATTGCATTTATCATTGCAAACAGTGCAGATCCTGATGAAATGCAGCATTATCAAACTACCCTTTATGGGGTTTACAGTAAGTAAAGGGTTTATTACCCATTATCAGATGAGTTCAATCAAGTTATGCCCAAGTGGCCTGTCCAATGGGTCACATGTTTAGGTTTATAAAGGGAAAACATAAAAAAAATCTTCTTGTCTGAAACCACTAGGCCTAAAGCCTTGAAATTATGTTTGTAGCATCATCTAGTGATTCTCTACCAAGTTTGTTCAAATTATGCCTTTTGGGGCCAAAGTGGCCCCGTCGCGGATGTCACATGATTGCTTGGTTATTTTGTCAACATAACCCATGTCTTAATGAAACTGAGGATCTATCAAAATTCATAGCTGGACTTTGAGAGGAGCTATGTATAAACAGTCTTTCTTAGGTGAGCGACCCAGGGCCCAAGAGCCCTCTTGTTTTAATTAACTTTTTTCAAAAAAATTCTTCCAGGAATATTATCAGAACTATATGAGGCCTGACATTTTGTTGGGCCTGATCTGGTTCTAAACTCTTTGCACTGGTTTTCAGATGATGACAAAGCTGCCACTTTCATGCAAGTACCTTATTACAAACACTTTACTTGCTGGGAAGTTTTGTGTGATATTTTGTCATCTGCTAATTTTTTTCAAAATTAACTTTTTCAAAAAAAAATTCTGGAACACCATCAGAGTGTCAAACAGTTTGAATCCAGATAAGGACCAACATGTTGTCAGACCTGATCCGGGTCAAACCTGTTTGCAAACATTACAGTAAAACCTGTGTAAAAAGGCCACTCAAAAATAGACAAAACAAAGATCTTAATGACAAATAGTAGCTTAATGAAGGTCAAAAGTATTCTGCAATACTTTTGACCTGCATTAAGCGATAATGGGTCTTGAAACCCAATTTTTGGTCTTTTTGAGAGTAGCCGTTTTACACAGGTTTTACTGTATCAGCAGATAATGAAATTTACCAAACATGGGAAAGTTAAAGTAATGCAAATATTTGGAATCCCACTGGAGCCCCTATTATTATTTTCTTTCTGAATTGTGTTAACTTCACAATAATTCTGACTGCTTGATTTGTAACTACAATTTAAACTAAAGCTTAAAAATAACTTTTATTTCCTGAAGCATTTCATTGGAATTTAATAGCTTTCCAGAATTAATTTTCTTGTTTTAGGCTCTTTTAGGATGGCCTGGTGTCTATTATCCGACCCACGTTTGGCGCAAACATTTCACATTTTTAGCTCACCAGAGCCGAAGGCTGGGGATGAGCTTATAGGATGGGGCTCAAGCCGGTGTCCGTCCGTCCGTGCTTTCAAACTTTCAAACTGAAATATCTCTGAGACCAGCTGGCCAATTTTAATCAAATTTCATTTGGAGCATCATTGGGGTGGGGGATTGGCTGCAGTAGGTTTTGGGCCAGATCAGATCAGAACTCTGGTTTCCATGGCAACAGATAGCTCCCATAGGGTTACAATGGGGAAAACCTTTTGACCACTCTAGTTCCTTCATTTTTGATTGGTTCTTCTTTATTATACCCCCCGCAAACTTTGTTTGTAGGGGGTATACTGTTTTCACGTCCGTGCGTCCGTCCGTCCGTCCGTAACGCTTTGTTTCCTTAATATCTTGAAGAGTCATTGCTGGATTTTCATTAAACCTTGCAAACATGTTCATATATGCAAGACAAATTTTTTAGACAAAAAAGTAAGGGCTAGGGGCCAATTCTATCAGAGTTATTTCCCTTTGTAGTTCTAAATGGCTTTTAATATAGGGTTTTATTCTTATGCTATTATAGGCCATACATGGGCCCATCAACTCCTACCACAGCTTTTGATGGAACAATTTGATACTTTCCTATACAATATAAGCACATTGAACATATGCATGAAGGAGTTTGGTTCAGAAAAAATAATTTTTGACAAAATGACAGCTGTGAGAACTTAGACAATATTTCCCTAATAGGGCTTTTGTATATGCATAGATGGTGCCTTTATGGGCTGACCAACTCCTACCACAGCTTTTGATGGAGCAATTTGATACTTTGCTGATACAATGTAAGCACATTGAACATATGCATGAAGGAGTTTGGTTCAGAAAAAATAATTTTTGACAAAATGACAGCTGTGAGAACTTAGACAATTTTTCCCTAATATGGCTTTTGTATATGCATAAATGGTGCCTTAATAGGCCAATCAACTTCTACCACAGCTTTTAATGGAGCAATTTGATACTTTGCCGATACAATGTAGACACATTGAACATATGCATGAAGGAGTGTTGTAATTTTTGTTTGCACATATTATACTGAAATCTTCTTTTCAAAACTAAAGTCTGCTGGTTTGAACTATAACTTGACAAGTTTTTTCTCTGACTCTTACTGTGCGGGGGTATCTAATAAGCATTGCTTATTGACTTTTTTTCATTTTTGCAGGTAACAAGGACAACCATAACATCTTAGATGGGTTTGAAATTCGGCAAGATCCGACCAGGGACTTATGAGTTAGCTGCCCTTGAGCATCTAGAAAAATCCCCATAGTCTTATAATGGGAGAAATATTGTGACCACTCTAGTGCAGTCATTTTTGGATGGATCTTCTTCATTCTTGCAGATAACAAGACCAATCATAAAAGCTTGGATGAGTTTGAACTGTGGCAAGATTCCATCACCTATTATGGAGTTAGCTGCCCTTGAGCATCTTAAAAATTGATGGATAATGTTGTGACCTCTCTAGCGCCTTCATTTTTGATTGGATCTTCTTCATTCATGCAGGTAACAAGGTCAACCACAATAACTTGGATGGGCTCGAAATTAGGGCAGATCCGACCTTGGACTGTGGGGTTAGCTGCCCTGGAGTGTCTTAAAAAATCCCCATAGACATAATGGTAGAAATGTTGTGATCACTCTGGTGCTTTCAATTTTGAATATATCATATTCATTCTTGCAGATAAGAAGGACAACTATAAAAGCTCGCATGAGTTTGAATTTTGTCAAGATCCCAACTTCTATTAAGGAGTTAGCTGCCCTTGAGCATCTTAAAAATTGATGGATAATGTAACATTGTTGTGACCACTCTTGCGCCTTCATTTTTCGTTTGATTTTCTTCGTCCTTGTAGTTTACCAGGACATACATAAAAGTATGGATGAGTTTGAATTTCTGTCAGATCCCATCACTGACTACAGATTTAGCTGCCCTTGAGCATCTGAAAACTATACTTTCACCAGGTTTTCTCTGCAATTTTTATTCAGATCTTTTTAATACTTGTAGATAACTAGAACTGGCATAATATCTTATGTTTTTGAATAAATTTCTGGTCACTGTTTCGAGTTCAGAGTTACCTGCCTTTGAGCATTGTAAATCATGTTGTCTCCAAACATTATGCTGGCTCCATGGTGAGCGATCGTTGCCCTTTGGGCTTCTTATTTACATTTCCTCTACAGCCATAAGTGAGATTGAGCTGAAACATTGTTTTAATCATTGGGATAACATGGAGAATTATAATTGAGGGTGTCAATGGTGTCTACTGATTATCAAATTATGGCCTTAAAATTTAACGATTAGTGAATTTTGACCTAAAATTTAACGGTTAGCAAAATTTTAGGGTTAATTTTACCAAATAGCAGAATGAGATGTACTAGTGATTAGCGAATTTCAGCCTAAAAATATAATGCTTACAATTTTTGGGCAAAAAAATTACCAAATAGCGGAATGACGCGTTTTAACAGTTAGCGAATTTGATGGAAAAAATTTATTCCACTTCATTTTTACAATAAACCTTAAAGCTGCATACTCTGTAACTATGAACATTTGTCGAAAAAAATTATTTTCTTTTTAAATCATTTCTAAAAGTAGAATTAAGCTATGTTTTCACAATAAAAATGTTCAGTACAGCTGAAAACTGCATGGAAAAATGAATTATCTCATCAAATAGGTGTATTTTTCTCTTGTTGGTAATTATTTGCGTCCCTCCAATAATTCTAGACCGTTGAATTTTAACATTAATGCAGTTTTTTAGATAGTGATAACTTGTTAAGAGTTACCAAAATGGTAAAATGTTTACCTAAATTTGAGTATTTTTACTGTGTTCTTGAAAAATAAAAACATTATTTTTAAAATAAGAAGATTAAAAGTTACAGACTATGCAGCTTTAACTGATTACCAATTTTTGGGGCTAATTTTTACCAATTACTGATTTTAGGGCCTAAATTTTACTGATTACTGATTTTTGTGCCAAAATTTTATTGATTAGCAATTTTTTGACCTATATTTAACTGATTAGTGTTTTTTTGGTCCAAATTTAACTTTTTTTGCGATTTTTGGGCCAAAATTTTACTGATTAGCGATTTCAGAGGTACCCCATTTTGCTAAAATTATTCAGATTTTTTTCTCCCCATTTTAGGGACACTACTTGACCCCCAGAATTGAGAATTTTTTGCATCGTTTTATAAAAAAATGGGGAAAAACTCACACTGGATAAGATATTCCAATGAAACAAAACATCAAATATTTCTTTAATAAGCACATTTCTCAAATTTGGAATGTAAAAATACATTTTTTTTGTGGCACAGTGGAATTAAAAGTCACAAAATGGTGATTTTTTGTTTCCTTGAATTGGGAATTTTCTCATTTAACATATAAATGTTATACCCAAACCTGTGTTATAATGAGGCATGTTATAAAGTAACTGCACTGTACTGTGTTTGACTAGGAATCTGAAGTTTGTATATTGTAAACATCTAATAAAGTACTGATGTCTCAAAGATGCATAGTAATGAGGCAATTCTAAATTTCTAATAAACAGGTAAAAATGACGTATTCACTACCACGTGCATTTGCAATATTCTGTGGTAGGTTCATTATAACTGTAAACTGAGACTACTGTCATGCCAACCAAGAGTGACAGTGACGTAATATTTTGTTTACAATTGTTAAGTAAAATTTAAATTGTACTCTCCACTTGAGCTAACGCTAATCGATAGATCACTTGTGTATTAATCCTATCCTGTGGATAGGATTAATATACAAGTGATCTATTGATGAAAAGTCCATGATAACTTTGTAAAACAAATATGACGTCACTGTCACTCTTGGCTGGCACGACAGTACCTGTATGCCTGAAAACCAGGTAAACTCGCCAGTGTTTGTTTACACATCAGTACTCAGTAAGGTTTTAGAGGTGTGTCCTTACCAGATCAGATACTGTTATTCCATTTGAATTCTTTACCTACTAGTGTCGTCTGCTATAACCTTTGCAAACAGATTGGACCCCGATCAGGCTCGACAAAAAATTGGGCCTGGTCTGGATCCAATCTGTTTGACACTCAGATAGTATTCCTGAAAGAATTTTTCAAAAAAAGTTCATTTTGAAAAAATCATCAGACGACAAAGAACACCATGCAATTTCCCAGTAGACCTCCAAATATATTGTTTCTTCTATTTTTCAGTAAATCTTCCAACAATAGTTCCGTGATACATTACACCATGAACGGGTATGGCACAAGCTTAGGCAGTGCAGGAATAGGATCTCAACAATCTGCACCAAAACCACCTGGCCCTGCCCAGGGGCCACCCCATGCCCCACCTCACGCACCGCAGGGGCCACCCCATGCTCCTCCGTATGCTTCACAGCAAGCTGTGGGTGCCGGACAGCCTCAAGGACCAATGCCAACAAGCAGACCCCCAGTTCCAGGCCAGCAGAGGCCTGATCCTCGAGGTCAGCCAGAGGGCCGTCAGCTGCCCCTTGATCCAAGAATGGTAGATGGGCAGCACCCACAGCAGCAGCAACAACAGCAACACCACCCACAGCAAAGACCACCAATGCAGGATGGACCACGGTAAGTTTGCCAGGCTGCATGTGTAGCACAGTCGGTAACGTGTCTAACTGCAGATCCACGGGTCGCAATTTCAATCCTAGCCAGTCCCATACTTTCGTGAAGATTGTCATTGATAATTCCCCTCCTACCCTTGATCATTCAAGAAGGGTTGGTGTCAGTTACAAGCGAAAGTATGTGCACAAAGTACTGGTTAACCGCTTAGTCAAGCTTGCCCAGAAAAAAATGTGGTTAGGTGAACTGACCGTCCCGACATGACCATAGATTCTGTTGACTGGGACGTAAAGCATCAAATCGAAGCCCCCCCCAAAAAACATGGTAAGTTTAATACTTTTCCCACCAGTCATGACTTTTGTCTTCCGCTCCTCTCATCTGCTATCATCAGCTAGCAACAGTTATTCTAATGCACTTGCAAATGCAACGCGACGTCTGATTGGATAACGTCATAAATTTGCGACAGTATATCGTGCGATATACTGTCGGAAACCCGACGTCATTACGTAACGTTGCTTTTCATTGGTTGACAAGTGAATATATGCAGCTGGCAAGCGGTTTTATGCAGCTGATAGCCGCTGGACGTATAGGCGCAACAAAGTACATTTTCAGTGTATTTTTGAAGGGAAAGTGTTAAAAGTGCATTAGAATGGGGATAACAATATTCAAAATTTTCATTTGGGGAGGTATATCGTCGGATATACATTCCGAAATCATGTTTTACGGCTCCGCTTACGCGTCGCCATAAAACTAAATTTCCGACCGTATATCCAACGATATACCTCCCCAAATGAAAATTTTGAATACAATTATCCCCTAATTGTGAGCTTTTAACCATTTTCATGCCAATCACAGCAATTGTCGTCAGCTCTTTCATCTGCTTATATTTTTGTAGGCTGTATTTTAAGAAATATGGACACTAATCAGACTGCTCCCTTAGGAGGTTCATAGGGTTTGCTTCCATTTATAAAGACTTTTGGTGTGAATTTAGATATATGCAGCAGAGTTAATAATGTCTTCCTTCTTCACACAGTAAACAAATACACTACATAAACAGGAAATGATGTAAAAGCATTTAAAATGTTGACCTCGGCAGGAAGTGATCGATGTAAAAACGGCAAAATTACATTGACGTTATTGGAAAATGCCAAAATGATGTTGACGTTGTTGGGAAAATTGGCAACAATCGACTTTTTAAATTTGTGTTTAATCCTTTAGAAACCATGCAAATCTTGATATACATGTGTCTACTAACAGGCAATTCATGTTAAACGTTAGCTTTATTTATCATATGACATCTCGTCTGGGAGTGAAATAACGCCATGCAATAAAATCTGTAAACCACTAGTGGTTTATCGATTTACAGGAAACTTTATTACCTCCATAACAACGTTGCGTACATAATAACGCAATTATAACTTTTTAACGCCAAAATGAGATTTCAAAGTAATCTTAATGTCATATGATAAATAGAATCTAACATTTGTGCTCCTGTATTATTGAATTTATTAAACTCGTTGCAAAAAAGAGATAGAATGCTCGGCAAGCCTCACATTTTATCTCTTTTCCCCAACTCGTTTAATAAATTCAATAAAACATGAGCACTCATGTAAGATCCTCTATATTAAGATATCACAAAATTGTTGTCTGCTGCTGTCGTATTTGGCTCTTTACACAATACCATTCCTTGTTATCACATGACCCTACATTTTTATGTGCAGTGTATCAAAACCAAAAAAACTGTGTGTTTTTTGTTTGATTTGATTCTTTACGTCACATCAACAATCTTTCAGTTAAACAGGGATGGGTCTTCCTGGGTTGAACCAGTACTAAGCTAGGATAAACTGTGATTCCCCACCCTGGTAAAGGTATTGAATGGTCATATAATGGACAATAACTTAAATTGTGAGTGAAATTATAATTTTTCATAATTTAAATTATCTCTATTTTTCAGTGGTCCTGCCCCACCACACAACATGGTACACCGTAACCCACCCCCAAAACCCGGTGAAGGACCGCCAAGACAGATGTCAAGAGGTCAGTCGAAGGACGAAGAGGACACCATGAGAAATTTACGGAAAACATTTGCGGGAATATTTGGAGACATGTAGTATTTATTGGTGCATAGTTCTTTCTTCTATTTATTTCATATATGATATTGTTAATTGGGGTGAAGAACGACACTAGGGCTGCTAAAATACAACAAAAACCAAAATATGTTGTTGTTGTCAATGAAATTTAAATGTGTATAAAAATGCGGTTGAACTATATTCATGGGTGAAAGTTTTCAGGATTATTCCTGAATTCAGGATTTTGAGGCTGACTTTCCACAGAAAGTCAGCCTCAAAATACTGAATTAGGCAGATTATAATCGCTTTTCTGATATATTTTCAGTTTATCTAAAGGCAATTAACCATTTAAACTTGAAATATTGATATTTTGAAGGCATACTGCAAGTTTTAAAAATTGAATCTCAAAAGTTCAGGATTTTGGAAATTTTGAACTTTCACCCCTGTATATTAATGGGATAATCTGGAAGATGATCTGGACAAATCCATTCTAGCTAACAATGAATCAAATGCTGAAGAAGCAAACAAATAGTCGCTGATCAGACTGTTTATCTAGAAGCAGTCTGATCTGGTACTATTTTGTTGGCATTTTAACATTGACGAGCATGTAAAAAGTTTAGAACCTCAGAACCAGATTCTTTTAATTCTTTTAACCCTTTACCTCATAGAAATGCCTTTTAGTGCTTTTGCAATCAGAGTAGACCCAGATCAGGCAGCTCTTGTTAGAGCTGCCTGATCAGGGTCTACTCTGTCAGCTTATGGAAATATGATATATCTGATCCTACACAAGTGAACCTGACAATTAATTTCTTTGTTCTATGTACCAACATGAAAGTTTATATAATTATTCATAATGGGTGGAGCCTGGCATAAATATTCATGAAGGAAAGGGTTAATCAAAACATATAAGCCAGCAAGTGAGACTTTTGTACTTATCGCATCAGCACAAAACCAAGGTTTAGACGAGCATGTGTTACCATACAGTCTTGCTAGAGCCTCATTCACGACTACAAATCTATATCCTTCATAGCATATTCCAATTGGGCTTAAAGAGACTAGATCTGTAACTATGAACATTTTTCGAAAAAAAATATTTTCTTTTTAAATCATTTGTAAAAAAAGAATTAAGTTATGTTTTCACAATAAATATGTTCAGTACAGCTGAAAGCTGCACGGAACAGTGAATTATCTAATAGAAACAGGTGATTTTTCTCTTGTTAGGAATTATTTACGTCCCTCCAATAATTCTAGACAGTTGATTTTTAACATATATTCTGTTGTTTTGATAGATATAATTTGTTAAAATTTATGAAAATGGTAAAATGTTTACCTGAATTTGAGTATTGTTACTATATTCTTCAAAAATAGAAACTTTATTTCCAAAATTAGAATATCAAAAGTTACAGGCTATGCAGCTTTAACTCTCTATTTCCTGTTTTTGTGAGCAAAATTTTGAAGTTGGGCAATGCTATTTGATGAAACACTCATTGAAGTTTTGGACACTGATATCCTTTTTCAAAGGATAATCTGCTTGATAGTTTAAAATATTTTGTAATGAAGAAAAATGGCATTTTTTCAACCAACACAAATGCTATAACCAGTCAAGGGCACAATAGTTAAGGTATGTCAAGGGCAAATATCAAGGCCTTCAAAAAGCTATTTTGGAGTTATAAAAATTTCTATTGACAGGAAAAAAATAATGATTTTGTTGAATTTAACCTTTTCATTCATGAATATTTTTGCTAGGCCCCACCCACTATGAATCTTTATATAAATAAATTTAGAACAAAGAAATATCTTGTCAGGTCCACTAGTGTAGGATCAGATATATTTCCATAAGCAAACAGAATAGACTCTGATCAGGCAGCTCTTGGAAGAGCTGCCTGATCTGGGTCTACTCTGTTTGTAAAAGCGTTAAAAGGCGTCTCTATGAGGTAAAGTGTTAAGGCTCATCTTATTCACAAGAAGCAGGTCCCCCTTCTCCATAACACTATTTATTGCTATGAAGGAGATGGATTGGTAGAGCATACACAAAAAATAGAAGTGAATGAAGGCTCAGAGACCATACAATAGGGCATAATAGGGCCATTTCACATATACACCAAAACTGGACCAAAAAAATAGAATGCTTTAAAATCTACGAGTGCTTTCACATATACGCCGAAACCGGACGCCAAATCGAAAACATGCAAAAATTGCAATTTTTTTTCGTTTTGCCGGCCGATATTTGTGAAACATGACAGGTTTATTACCAGCATCATACAGCATAGTTTTAATTACACCTGCACATACACAACCACATGCGTTGTTTATAATTTACTGATCGATGGATTGTCCAGCAAGACAATAGTGTGATTATTTTACAAGTACAAGACTACAGACTTTTGTGGGACGAAGCCCAGAGGGACTATAAAGACCACGACCTAAAGGCCGTGACATGGAACAATATCAGGAAGTCTGTAGAATTACCAGACCTGTGCCAAATTATACATGCATTTTCTTAGATTTCGTCTGCAGATTCGGTTCAGATGTGAATGGTCCGCCGAAAACGAAACCATGCATGCAATTCTGTTTTGGTTCGGTTTGGGTGTATATGTGAAACAGCCCTTAGCCCCATATTAGATAGCTGCACAGACATGTTTGAATTGTGACTTTACTCACATATGATAAGCACCAATTTCGTCATCAGCTGGCAAATGTTAGAGAACTCAAAACAACTTTGCCGGGTTCGCACAGGCTTGAAAAGTACTTGAATTTAGAATGCTTTCTTAAAAAGTCCTTGAAAATTAAATATCCCTTGAAAAGTACTGGAAAATCACTCAAATGCCTTGAAAAGTCCTTGAATTCTTCTATTTTCTGTAGTATTTAACACTGTTGATAGAGATCTAAATCAGTACTAGAACACATTCGATGGCGCGCCATCGCAAATCCCCACGCTCTCAAAGATATCTAATGGTATTCGATCCTTTGACCTTATCCCAAGGTCACCAGTTTGATCCTAGGGTTAAAATTTTCAGTGTATCCTGGTCTGCTGCTCATCCCCTTTAATTTGATATGCCACATGACCATGTTCATAAAATTAAATTTTTGACCCCCAGCACCCCAAAGTCCAAAACCCTGGGGCATGCATGACCCAGGGGACAGAATAAAAATCCCGTCTAATATGTTTTATATCTTTCATTTGTGAGAAGACACACAAAGTTTGGTTAAAAAATCTTTGAAATTGACTTTCTGATTGAGGTTTAATGATATTTGACCTTTTGGCCCCTCCCCAGGGCCCCAGGGGGTAGGGACCAAAAAAATTGTGCTGTTGCATGTGCCATTGATGTAAGTTACTCACACACCAAATCTGGTCGAATTTGGGAAAAAAAAATTTTTTTGGACCACTCAACCCCCCACGGTACCCCCAAGTCCGACCCCTGGGGCATGACCCAGGCAAGGGAATGAAAATCCCGTCTGATATGTTTTATATCTTTCATTTGTGAGAAGACACACAAAGTTTGGTTTAAAAATCTTTGAAATTGACTTTGTAATTGAAATTAAATGATATTTAATAATATTTGACCTTTTGGCCCCTCCCCAGGGCCCCAGGGGGCGGGGCCAAAAAAAAATGTGCTGTTGCACACCCTTTCCATGTGAGCAACTCACACACCAAATTTGGTTGAATTTCGTCCAACGGTTTAGGAGGAGATAGCGTGACGGACAGACGGACGGACGGACAGACGGACGGACAGACGGACGGACGGACGGAGGCGATTGCAATATCCCCGACGCTTTTTTAAAAAAGCGTGGGGATAATAATATTGCTATGCCTTTATTTGGTGCAGCAAATACTGCACCAAATAAAGGCACAACAATTTTATACTACTTTTCTAGTACTAATTTATCCATTATCACAGTCTACCGTTTTTGAAGTAGAATTTTAACACTTAAATCAGGATTTTTCCTAAAATTTAACTTTAGTCCTTGAAAACTGTAGGATAGTCTTTAGAAGTCCTTGAAAAGTCCTTGAATTTTACTCAAAGTTGCTTGTATGAACCCTGCTTTGTCATTGCGACAATTCTTCTGAATACTGACTTGAGTTTGCATGAGTTGTAAATCTGAGGTCTAATGGGATGTTTATAAAGTGTCATAAATTTTGTGTTATGCAAATGTAAATATATAGAAAAATTATTGTTATACCTTATTTATTAACCCTTGTTAGCTGGATAGAACTAATCAAACAGTGTATGTATTGAGTAGACTGCTTTCATACCATTAATGCTTTGCTAGATTCATTAAAAGGTGTCATTCATAGAGGATCATACATGATTGCTCATGTTTTATTGAATTTATTAAACAAGTTGAGGAAAAATGATAAAATGTGACGCTTGTCGAGCATTTTATCATTTTTATGCCCCCAAAGGAACTTTGGGAGGCATATAGTAATCACACTGTCCGTCCGTCCCGCTTCGTGTCCGGTGCATATCTCCTATATTCTTTGAGGTAGGAATTCCAAATTTGGTGTGTGGATGCATCTCGGGATGGCGGAGTGTGGCGTATCATTATCGGGTCACTGTGACCTTGACCTCTGACTTAGTTTTTATAGTAATCACAATGTCCGTCTGTCCGTCCGTCCCGCTTCGTGACCGGTGCATATCTCCTATATTCTTTGAGGTAGGAATTCCAAATTTGATGTGTGGATGCATCTTGGGATGACAGAGTGTCACGTATGATTTTCGGGTCACTGTGACCTTGACCTCTGACCTAGTTTTTAGAATAATCGTGTCCGGAGCATATCTCTTATATTAGTTGAGGTAGGAATTTCAAATTTGGTGTGTGGATGCATCTTGAGATGAGGAAGTGTTGTGTACCATAATTGGGTCACTGTGACCTTGAACTTGCCCTCTGACCTAGTTTCAAGAAACTGCATTGAGTCTGATGCATATTCCTATATTCCTTGAGATAGGAATTCCAAATTTGGTGTGTAAATGCAAATTGGGATTACAAATTGTCATATATCATATTCGGGTCACTGTGACCTTGACCTCTGACCTAGTTTTAAGAATTGTTGCGTATGGAGCGTATCTCTTATATTCTTTGTGGTAGGAATTCCAAATTTGGTGTGTGAATGCATCATGGGATGGCTGAGTTTCACATTACATTTTCAGGTCACTGTGGCCTTGACCTCTGACCTTGTTTTTAGAATAATCCTGTCTGGAGCATATCTCATATTATTTGAGGTAGGAATCTAAAATTTGGTTTTTGGATATTCTTTGAGGTAGGAATTCCAAATTTGATGTGTATATGCATCTTGGGATCGGGGAGTGTCACTTACCATTTTTGGGTCGCTCTGACCTTGACCTCTGACCTACTTTTAATATTAATTGTGTCAGGAGCATATCTCTTATATTATTTGAGATAGGAAACTCAATTTTGGTGTGTGAATACATCTTGGGATGGTGGAGTATCTTGTACGATTTATGGGTCACTGTGACATTGACGTCTGACCTAGTTTTTGGAAAATTATTTCTGGAGTATATCTCTTATATTAATCAAGGTAGGAATCCCAAATTTGGTGTGTGGATGTAACTTTTGATGGTGGAGTGTCACATACCATTTTCAGGTCACTTTGACCTTGACATCTGACCTAGTTTGTAGAATAATTGTATCCAGAACATATCTCTTATATTATTTGAGATGGGAATCCCAAATTTGCGGTATGGATACATCTTTTGATGCTGATGTGTCGCATACCATTTTTAGGTCACTGTGATCTTGACCTTTGACCTAGTTTATAGAATAATCGTGTCTGGAGCATATCTCCTATATTATTTGATGTAGGAATCCCAAATTTGGTGTGTTGATTCCTCTTGGGATGGCGGAGTGGTGCATACCATTTTGGATCACTTTTACCTTGACATTGACTTCTGGCCTCATTTCTAGGTTTTTCGTGTCTGAAGCATATCTCCATTACAGCTAACTTTCCTTAAATGTGTCTTATGCTAGACCAATTCCTTTGGGGGCATTCGTCACGTGACTGTCACATTTCTTGTTCCTAATAAGTTTGATAATTGAATTCAATAGTAAACAAGCACAAATGTTTAAGTTTATTTACCATATTTGTAATCACGACGTCAAGTTTTTGCCAAATATGTGCGACGTGGCTAGTGTAGTCATTTCATAATGTTATCACATTCTGTAAACCATTAGTGATTTATGGATTTTAGTACCAGGTGTTTTATCACTCCAAGACAGGATATTCATATGTCTGTAGGCGTAAAGACATGAACCAACAGTGTAGACCCAGCTCAGACTGTTCCTTAGGAGCATTCTTAGTGTGTCTATATGGTAAATGTACTTAAATTCTGCGAAGAAGCAGTCCGATCAGGGTCTTCCTGTTTGCTATTAAGAGAAAAGTGTTCAAAATTTAAGAACATATTATATTTCCATTTTCAAAGCAAGCCTTTAATGAATCTTTAAATTCTTGCAACTGTTCATAGCCTCATGAACAACAAAAGTTTTGATCGACAGCTGACAGGCTCACTTGCCCGTGCAATACGCTTCGAACATCGAACTCATTCACCAGAATGTGATTGACAGCGAGCCACACCTGAGTTTCACGTGCAATACAAGCCTCTTGTTTGCTCCATTGGTTAACCTTGTTCGAGCTGGCTGTTCCGCTTTTCCAATTTACACTCCGACTAAACCGTTAATACAATTATATTTTAAATACAAAACTCTGTTTTAATTTACAAGTTTAAGATATTTATAATAAAATGTAAATATAAGACATATAGGAAAACCTAAAAAAAATCCTGTTTGAAATCATTAGGCCAAGAGCCTTGATATTATGAAACCATTAGGCCAAGATCATTGATATTATGCGTGTTGCATCATCTAGTGAACCTCTACCGAGTTTATTCATATCATGCCCCTGGGGCCAAAAATGGCCACACCCCGGAGATTAAATGTTTTACATAGACTTATATAATGAAAAGTTGAAGTTCTATATCCTGTTAATTCTGTCAACATAATCAATGGAAACTTTTCCATGTAAATTTTTTATGAAAATGTCGATATATCAAAATTCATAACAGGAGGAGCTATATATGCATTCCTATACCTTTATAAACATTCATTCTCAGGTGGGCGACCCAGGGCCTGTTTCGAGCAAATTACTCCCTCTTGAATCTGTTTTATGATGGGACTGCTTATTTATTTGTTTATGTTAACCTTGTGTGTTTATTATTTTTACTGCTGTAAACCCAAAACTGTTGAAAGAATCTGCCATCCTTGTTGGAATAGATTTGAACCATTCTTCATTTATTATATTGTCACCCAATTCTTACCTTTAAAAGGTGAGGTTCTGGCTTTTGGTGTTGATAGGTGGATCTCCCAGTATGCTGTATGTGATTAAAAGATTAGGTTTTTTGTATTCTCGGCATATTTTCAAGGCTACAGGATACATTGTAGCAGGGTTCCCAAAAGCTCTGGAAATCATGGAAAACCTGTAAAATCACTCAGAAAAAATCCATGCATGACAAATCATGGAATTTGAAAAAAATCTGAATAATCATGGAAAAATCATTGAATTTTGTGAAATAGTTTGACAAAACCACCAGTAGCCAGAAAACTAGCTGTCAGACACACAAAACTTGTGTGTCTGACTGCTAGTTTTCTGGCTATATAATGATGGTTTCAAGTTTAAATTATTTCAAAATGCATGCATGGTCTACAAGCATGCATATTTAAATACATTAATTTTGCTGCATTCCACATTTATGCTCAGTGTGGTGAAGATGCTGCTAAAAGGGGAGGTTGGAGGCCATGCATTAAATAGTCATGGAAATTACATTGTTGATCAAGGAAAATCATGGAAAAATCATGGAATTGTGTTTTTGAATTTCTTTGGGAACCCTGTAATGTAGGGAGGGACTGAAAACACTTGTGTAACTGATGAAATATTGAATCTATTAAAGAGTTGAGGAAAAGAGATGAATTAAAATGCAAGGCTTGCTGAGCATTTCTCATCTTTTTCGCTACAAATTTAGTAAATTCAATAATACAGAAACATGAATGTTAGATTATATTTATCACATGATTTTGAAATAACTTTAGCATTGCATTTTGGGCATAAAAATGTAAAGATTTTGCCATCTTTTAGACAACGTTAAAATGGATGTCATTGTGTAACATTACTCAATCTGTAAACCATAAAGGTTTATCAATTTTATCGCATTGAGTTATATCATTCCCAAATGTGATGTCATGTGATAAAATGCTTTAATTTAGTAAAAAAAAATCTATGTTTATATATATGTTATTACTGTTTGGAGTATCAAATTTTATTTGTTGAATATTTATACATATAATAATCTTAAAACTAGTGTTAATTAAACAAAAATATCATATTCCATGAGTGAAAGTTTTCAGGATTATTCCCAGATTCAGGATTTTGAGGCTGACTTTCCATAGAAAGTCAGCCTCAAGATACTGAATTAGGTAGATTGTTGTAGCTTCTCAGATTTATTTTTAGTTCATTTAAATACGCTTGACCATTTAAATATTATGTTAGCATGCTGCAAGTTTATATGAGATTTAAAACAAGCTAAGAGTTGAGGCAGATTTTTGATTTATTCCAAATAAAATTTATACATTCTACTCATTCTTGGACAAAAAATCAACCCAGCTGTGAAAATCCTTAGACTAGCTTTAATTTTGTACAGTTGATCGTGAGATCAGTCATGAGCAACCTGAAGGCCATCGTAGTCTCAGATAGACTGATACCTTTAAACTGAAGCCAACCATCTGAGAGAGCATATACCCTAACTAGCAGGTAGTGAGTGATGCGAGAGTTAAGCAAATCTACATAGACCAGGCAGGTGGGTTTTTTTTTGTTGATTTGATTCTTTACGTCCCATCAACGATCTTTCAGTTATACAGGATCGGGTCATCCTGGGTTGAACCAGTACAAAGCTAGGATAAATGTGTCTTGCTCAAGGACCACAACGCAGTGACGCCGGTGAGGCTCGAACCCGCGGCCCCTGGGTCTCGAGTCAAGCACTCTACCACTGAGCCACTGTGCTTCCTACCAGGCAGGTGGTGGGACCTCGAGGTGGACCAGTACTACAAGCCTGGAATGTCTAGAAGGGGGCGACGTCTGACTGATCAAGACAGGTCAGCCATGTTACAACCATGCAACTACCAAGTTAGCAAAAGTATAGTTCACGAAATCAAATTTGGTGATATAGCTGTCATGTAAATATAAACAATTCGCCATAACGTGACAAGTATTTTGATACTGGCTGTCAGTCTTGAGATGTTTAAAAGAGGAAAACCAATGGACACAACAGTTGTTTAGTGAATATTTGAAAACCAATGGACACAACAGTTGTTTAGTGAATATTTGAAAATAGGTTTCCTTAATTTCAGTAACATATGTTGTTGGTACACATTGGAATTGCCTCATAGAGGCAATTCCAATGTGCACCTACAACATTTTTATGTCCATTCAATAAATGAGTGTTTTTCACCATAAAACAGGTTTGTCACAAAGTCCTCAACTACTTTTGATGTTTCAGTGTAATGAGCATGTAGAAATGAAGAAGTGTTTGTGTAGTTTGGCATGCACCTGGATGACAATAATAGATTACTTATCTAATTTCGTATTATTGACAGCTTATCTTTAGATGTTTCATTCGAATGAATTGCTAACTTGGTGGTTGCTTGGTTGTAAAAAGGTAGATGAAGGAATCATATCAGGATCAGTCATGATGGGTAGTTTAGGCAACCAAGGACCGCCAAAGTCTAGAAGGCATCTTCTGACTGACCAAGACAGATCAGCAATGTTTAAAAGTTAGATGTTAGTCACTGTTGTGTCATTGAGCAAGGCACCTTATCCACTGCTTAGAAATGGTTCAAACCAGGAAGATATTGGTCTACACTGTCAAAAAGGCTTCTACGATATATCAGCAGACAACAAAAGCAGTAGACTTGTGATTGGCTCTTTAAAGGTTAAGCTTGCTGAGATTGCTTTAGATACTGTCCTGCCAGCCAAGAGTGACAGTGATGTCATGTTTTGTTTACAAAGCTATCAAGGACGTATAATCAATAGATCAATTGTGTTTTAATCCTATTTGCAGGATAGGATTAATTCACAAGTGATCTATTGATTCGCATGAGCTCAAGTGGAGTGTACCCTAAATGTTTTACTTACAATTATAAACAAAATATGATGTCACTGTCACTCTTGGTTGGCACGACAGTAGTAACATCTCCTTTCCCAATATTATGGTACTAAAATATGACAACAGTTTGCATGAGAAAGGTATTTTCTAAGACCAACCTTATTCGACCTGATAAGCACACAAATTCCTTTAAATGCACACTGAGTTCATAATAGTTTGTTTACACTATACAAATGTAGGTTTAGATAAACAAATGTTTGAGCGTAAAATGGAAATTTTTTCTCACCCATCAGTTTTAACATGTTTTGGGTGCTCAAAAGAACCGTCTCAAAGAGACGGTTCTTTTAAATACCCAAAACATATGTTTTGGTTGAGAAATAGGAAATTAGTACCCACTCTTAACTGAAGGACTGATGAACTTCCAATTGCCAGTCAATCTATGCTGTGGTTACATTATTGACATTGATTCATTGTTGAATAAAAAAAGTGTGGATCCTGATCAGCTGGCTTCATCAGAAGCCAGCTGATCTGGATCTACACTGTTTTACAAAGATTGCATAGAATTTGGGGAAAAAAATTGAGATAGATGAATGAAAAAAAAAGTGTGGATCCTGATCAGTTGACTTCATCAGAAGCCAGCTGATCTGGATTCACACTGTTTTACAAAGATTGAATAGAATTTTGAAAAGTTTATGAATACTGTGTACTTATTAGGTCCAGTATGGTAAATATGGTAAGTTTAATATGTGTAGAGTAGTATAGCTGTAGAAAGATTATGTTTTTATTAGGACTTGTTGAATTAAATAAATGCATAAACCATAACTTTGTTATTCATTTTTCATGTTAGCCTTTTCGAATTTCAAACACTACTGTTTCTCTCCATTCTCAATGATGCCTTAAAAGTAAGTGGGTATGATCAGGAAATACCACAACCCCACACAGCAGACCAACCCATGGCACCATGAGGAAGAGTCACAGAACATTCACCGTAACAAGACATCCGTAAGGCAATAAAAGCAAAGCAACCAGCTCCCTCTTTCTCTTTAAGATAATTGCAAAACTAGAAAGGACACAAAGTAATGCATAACAAAACAAAGACAAACACAGAACCACCAAAAACAATGGAAGTACATTAAACAATAGACCAACACCGCCTTAGAATGGACAGCAGTCTAAGCTACTTGGGGGCTTAAATGCATTTTACTGGTGCCAAATCTTCACCCTAGATTCTTTTGTTGTTAAAACACAAAGTAGTTTAGCTCGCATGGAGGCTTCCTACCTGATGCAATGTATCATCACAAAAACAATGGAATCAAATAAACACACTATGATGAACCAAGAAAAGGGCTCATGACTCACAGATAGTCAGAGCTAAAGAAAACCTCATGTTGAGCTATGGTGGACCCACCCTGCTTGTTGGAATGATCTTTGTGTGTCTAGACCTATTATTGAAGTAATCTATATTTGTCTGGGCCTATTGATGAAGTAACTAGTGTTCACTATACAAATTAGTAAAGTAGGTGGGATTTCTCAATACCTGTTAGTACAGTAGGTGGTGTTCATACCTATTAGTAAAATAGTGTTTGTTCAGCCCTATTAGTGAAGTAGATGGCATTTGTCCAGACCTATTGATTGAGTGGACGGTGTTATTCCAGAAATTTTAGTAAAGTAGGTGGTGTGTGTTTAGCCCTATAAGTGACTAGTTGGAGTTTATCCAAACCTATTAGTGGTGTGGGTGGTATTTGTCCAAACCTATTAGTGAAGTAGGTGGCATTTGTCCAAACCTATTAGTGAAATGTGTGGCCTTTGTCCAAACCTATTAGAAAAGTAGGTGGTCTTTGTCCAGATCTATTAGTGAAGTAGGTGGTGTTTGTCCAGACCTATTAGAGAAGTAGTAGGTGTTTGTCCAGATCTATTAGTGAAGTAGGTGATGTTTGTCCAGACCTATTAGTGAAGTAGGTGGTGTTTGTCCAGGCCTATTAGTGAAGTAGGCGGTGCTTGTCCAGACCTATTAGTGAAGTAGGTGGTGCTTGTTCAGACCTATTAGTGAAGTAGGTGATGTTTGTCCAGACCTATTAGTGAAGTAGTTGGTGTTTGTCCAGACCTATTAGTGAAGTAGGTGGTGCTTGTCCAGACCTATTAGTGAAGTAGGTGGTGTTTGTCCAGACCTATTAGTGAAGTAGGTGATGTTTGTCCAGACCTATTAGTGAAGTAGGTGGTGTTTGTCCAGACCTATTAGTGAAGAAGGTGGTGTTTGTCCAGACCTATTAGAGAAGTAGATGGTGTTTGTCCAGACCTATTAGTAAAGTAGGTGGTGTTTGTCCAAACCTATAAGTGAAGTAGGTGGTGTTTGTCCAGACCTATTAGTGAAGTAGGTGGTGCTTGTCCAGAGCTATTAGTGAAGTAGAGGTGGTGTTTGTCCAGACCTATTAGTGAAGTAGGTGGTGTTTGTACAAACATATTATTAAAGTAGGAGGTGTTTGTCCAGACCTATTTGTGAAGTAGGTGGTGCTTGTCCAGACCTATTAGTGAAGTAGAGGTTGTGTTTGTCCAGACCTATTACTGGAGTAGGTGGTGTTTGTCCAGACCTATAAGTGAAGTAGGTGATGCTTGTCCTGACCTATTAGTGAAGTAGGAGGTGTTTGTCCAGACCTATTAGTGAAGTAGGCGGTGTTTGTCCAGACCTATTAGTGAAGTAGGAGGTGATTGTCCAGACCTATTAGTGAAGTAGTAGGTGTTTGTCCAGACCTATTAGTGAAGTAGGTGGTGTTTGTCCAGACCTATTAGTGAAGTAGAGCCCGTGTTTGTCCAGACCTATTAGTGAAGTAGGTGGTGTTTGTCAAGACCTATTAGTGAAGTAGGTGGTGTTTGTCCAGACCTATTATTGAAGTAGGTGGTGCTTGTCCAGACCTATTAGTGAAGTAGGAGGTGTTTGTCCAAACCTATTAGTGAAGTAGGTGGTGTTATCCAAACCTATTAGTGAAGTAGGTGGTGCTTGTCCAGACCTATTAGTGAAGTAGGTGGTGTTTGTCCAGACCTATTAGTGAAGTAGGTGGTGTTTGTCCAGACCTATTAGTGAAGTAGTTGGTGTTTGTCCAGACCTATTGGTGAAGTAGGTGGTGTTTGTCCAGACCTATTAGTGAAGTAGTTGGTGTTTGTCCAGACCTATTTGTGAAGTAGTTGGTGTTTGTCCAGACCTATTAGTGAAGTAGGTGGTGCTTGTCCAGACCTATTAGTGAAGTAGTTGGTGTTTGTCCAGACCTATTAGTGAAGTAGGTGGTGTTTGTCCAGACCTATTAGTGAAGTAGTTGGTGTTTGTCCAGATCTATTAGTGAAGTAGGTGATGTTTGTCCAGACCTATTATTGAAGTAGTTTGTGTTATCCAGACCTATTAGTGAAATAGGTGGTGTTTGTCCAGACCTATTAGTGAAGTAGGTGGTGTTTGTCCAGACCTATTAGTGAAGTAGATGGTGTTGGTCCAAACCTATTAGTGAAGTAGGTGGTGTTATCCAGACCTATTAGTGAAATAGGTGGTGTTTGTCCAGACCTATTAGTGAAGTAGGTGGTGTTTGTCCAGACCTATTAGTGAAGTAGATGGTGTTGGTCCAAACCTATTAGTGAAGTAGTTGGTGTTATCCAGACCTATTAGTGAAATAGGTGGTGTTTGTCCAGACCTATTAGTGAAGTAGGTGGTGTTTGTCCAGACCTATTAGTGAAGTAGGTGGTGCTTGTCCAGACCTATTAGTGAAGTAGGTGGTGCTTGTCCAGACCTATTAGTGAAGTAGGTGGTGTTTGTCCAGACCTATAAGTGAAGTAGGTGGTGATTGTCCAGACCTATTAGTGAAGTAGGTAGTGCTTGTCAAGATCTATGAGTGAAGTAGGTGGTGTTTGTCCAGACCTATTAGTGAAGTAGATGGTGTTTGTGCAGACCTATTAGTGAAGTAGGAGGTGTTTGTCCAGACCTATTAGTGAAGTAGGTGGTGCTTGCCCAGACCTATTAGTGAAGTAGATCCGGTGTTTGACCAGACCTATTAGTGAAGTGGGTGGTGTTTGTGCAGACCTATTAGTTAAGTAGGAGGTGTTTGTCCAGACATATTAGTGAAGTAGGTGGTGCTTGCCCAGACCTATTAGTGAAGTAGATCCAGTGTTTGTCCAGACCTATTAGTGAAGTGGGTGGTGTTTGTCCAGACCTATTAGTGAAGTAGGTGGTGCTTGTCCAGACCTATTAGTGAAGTAGATGGTGCTTGTCCAGACCTATTAGTGAAGTAGGTGCTGTTTGTCCAGACCTATTATTGAAGTAGTTGGTGTTTGTCTAGATCTATTAGTGAAGTAGGTGGTGTTTGTCCAGACCTATTTGTGAAGTAGTTGGTGTTTGTCCAGACCTATTAGTGAAGTAGGTGGTGTTTGTCCAGACCTATTAGTGAAGTAGGTGGTGCTTGTCCAGACCTATTAGTGAAGTAGGTGATGTTTGTCCAGACCTATTAGTGAAGTAGGTGGTGATTGTCTAGACCTATTAGTGAAGTAGGTAGTGCTTGTCAAGACCTATGAGTGAAGTAGGTGGTGTTTGTCCAGACCTATTAGTGAAGTAGATGGTGTTTGTGCAGACCTATTAGTGAAGTAGGCGGTGTTTGTCCAGACCTATTAGTGAAGTAGATGGTGTTGGTCCAAACCTATAGCTATTAGTGAAGTAGATGGTGTTTGTGCAGACCTATTTGTGAAGTAGTTGGTGTTTGTCCAGACCTATTAGTGAAGAACACGGTGTTTGTCCATACCTATTAGTGAAGTAGGTGGTGTTTGTCCAGACCTATTAGTGAAGTAGGTGGTGTTTGTCCAGACCTATTAGTGAAGTAGGTGGTGATTGTCTAGACCTATTAGTGAAGTAGAGGGTGTTGGTCCAGACCTATTAGTGAAGTAGATGGTGTTTGTCCCGACCTATAAGTGAAGTAGGTGGTGTTTGTCCAGACCTATTAGTGAAGTAGAGCCGATGTTTGTCCAGACCTATTAGTGAAGTAGGTGGTGTTTGTCCAGACCTATTAGTGAAGCAGGTGGTGTTTGTCCGAACCTATTAGTGAAGTAGTTGATGTTTGTCCAGACCTATTAGTGAAGTAGGCGGTGCTTGTCCAGACCTATAAGTGAAGTAGATCCGGTGCTTGTCCAGACCTAATAGTGAAGTAGGTGGTATTTACCAAGACCTATTAGTGAAGTTGGTGGTGTTTCTCCGGACCTATTAGTGAAGTAGGAGGTGTTTGTCCAGACCTATAGTGAAGTAGGTTGTCCAGACCTATTAGTGAAGTAGGTGGTGCTTGTCCAGCTCTATTAGTGAAGTAGTTGGTGTTTGTCCAGACCTATTAGTGAAGTAGGTGGTGTTTGTCCAGACATATTAGTGAAGTGTGTGGCGTTTGTCCATACATATTAGAGAAGTGGGTGGTGCTTGTCCAGACCTATTAGTGAAGTTGGTGGCGTTTGTCCAGACATATTAGTGAAGCTGGTGGTGTTTGTCCAGAGCTATTAGTGAAGTAGGTGGTGTTATCCAGACCTATTAGTGAAGCTGGTGGTGTTTGTGCAGAGCTATTAGTGAAGTAGATGGTGTTTGTGCAGAGCTATTAGTGAAGTAGTTGGTGTTTGTCCAGACCTATTAGTGAAGTAGGTGGTGTTTGTCCAGACCTATTTGTGAAGTAGTTGGTGTTTGTCCAGACCTATTAGTGAAGTAGGAGGTGTTTGTCCAAACCTATTAGTGAAGTAGGCGGTGATTGTCCAGACCTATTAGTGAAGTAGGTAGTGCTTGTCCAGACCTATTAGTGAAGTAGGTGGTGTTTGTCCAGACCTATTAGTGAAGTAGATGGTGTTGGTCCAGACCTATTAGTGAAGTAGATGGTGTCTGTCCCGACCTATAAGTGAAGTAGTTGGTGTTTGTCCAGACCTATTAGTGAAGTAGAGTCGGTGTTTGTCCAGACCTATTAGTGAAGTAGGTGGTGTTTGTCCAGACCTATTAGTGAAGCAGGTGGTGTTTGTCTGAACCTATTAGTGAAGTAGTTTGGGTTTGTCCAGACCTATTAGTGAAGTAGGTGGTGCTTGTCCAGACCTATTAGTGAAGTAGATCCGGTGTTTGTCCAGACCTATTAGTGAAGTAGGTGGTATTTACCAAGACCTATTAGTGAAGTTGGTGGTGTTTGTCCAGACCTATTAGTGAAGTAGGAGATGTGTCCAGACCTATTAGTGAAGTAGGTAGTGCTTGTCCAGACCTATTAGTGAAGTAGAGCCGGTGTTTGTCCAGACCTATTAGTGAAGTATGAGGTATTTGTCAAGACCTATTAGTGAAGTAGGTGGTGATTGTCCAGACCTATTAGTGAAGTAGGTGGTGTTTGTCCAGACCTAATAGTGAAGTAGGTGGTGTTTGTCCAAACCTATAAGTGAAGTAGTTGGTGTTTGTCCAGACCTATTAGTTAAGTAGGTGGTGTTTGTCCAGACCTAATAGTGAAGTAGGTGGTGTTTGTCCAAACCTATTAGTGAAGTAGGTGATGTTTGTCCAGACCTATTAGTGAAGTAGGTGGTGTTTGTCCAGACCTAATAGTGAAGTAGGTGGTGTTTGTCCAGACCTATTAGTGAAGTAGGTGATGTTTGTCTAGACCTATTAGTGAAGAAGGTGGTGTTTGTACAGACTTATAAGTGAAGAAGGTGGTGTTTTTCAAGACCTATTAGTGAAATAGGTGGTGTTGGTCCAGACCTAATAGAGAAGTAGATGGTGTTTGTCCCGACCTATTAGAAGGTAGGTTGTGCTTGTCCAGACCTATTAGTGAAGTAGGTGGTGTTTGTCTAGACCTATAAGTGAAGTAGATGGTGTTTGTTCCGACCTATTAGTGAAGTAGGTGGTGTTTGTCCAGACCTATTAGTGAAGTAGGTGATGTTTGTCCATACCTATTAGTGAAGTAGGCGGTGTTTGTCCAGATCTATTAGTGAAGAAGGCGGTGTTTGTCCAGACCTATTAGTGAAGTAGGTGATTTTTGTCCAGACCTATTAGTGAAGTAGGTGGTGTTGGTCCAAACCTATTAGTGAAGTAGATGGTGTTTGTCCAGACCTATTAATGAAGTAGGTAGTGCTTGTCAAGACCTATTAGTGAAGTAGGTGGCGTTTGTCCAGACCTATTAGTGAAGTAGGTGGTGTTTGTGCAGACCTATTAGTGAAGTAGGTGGTGTTTGTCCAGACCTATTAGTGAAGTAGGTGGTGTTTGTCAAGACCTATTAGTGAAGTAGGTGGTGTTTGTGCAGACCTATTAGTGAAGTGTGTGGCGTTTGTCCAGACCTTTTTGTGAAGTAGGGATCTTTGTCCAGACCTATTAGTGAAGTAGGTGGTGTTTGTGCAGACCCATTAGTGAAGTAGGAGGTGTTTGTGCAGACCTATTAGTGAAGTAGGTGGTGTTTGTGCAGACCTATTAGTGAAGTAGGTGGTGTTTGTCCAGACCTATTAGTGAAGTAGTTGGTGTTTGTCCAGACCTATTACTGAAGTAGGTGGTGTTTGTCCAGACCTATTACTGAAGTAGGTGGTGTTTGTGCAGACCTATTAGTGAAGTAGGTGGTGTTTGTCCAGACCTATTTGTGAAGTAGGGATCTTTGTCCAGACATATTAGTGAAGTAGGTGGTGTTTGTGCAGACCTATTAGTGAAGTAGGTGGTGTTTGTCCAGACCTATTAGTGAAGTAGGTGATGTTTGTCCAGACCTATTAGTGAAGTAGGTGGTGTTTGTCCAGACCTATTAGTGAAGTAGGTGGTGTTTGTCCAGACCTATTAGTGAAGTAGGTGATGTTTGTCTAGACCTATTAGTGAAGAAGGTGGTGTTTGTACAGACTTATAAGTGAAGAAGGTGGTGTTTTTCAAGACCTATTAGTGAAATAGGTGGTGTTGGTCCAGACCTAATAGAGAAGTAGATGGTGTTTGTCCCGACCTATTAGAAGGTAGGTTGTGCTTGTCCAGACCTATTAGTGAAGTAGGTGGTGTTTGTCTAGACCTATAAGTGAAGTAGATGGTGTTTGTTCCGACCTATTAGTGAAGTAGGTGGTGTTTGTCCAGACCTATTAGTGAAGTAGGTGATGTTTGTCCATACCTATTAGTGAAGTAGGCGGTGTTTGTCCAGATCTATTAGTGAAGAAGGCGGTGTTTGTCCAGACCTATTAGTGAAGTAGGGATCTTTGTCCAGACCTATTTGTGAAGTAGGTGATGTTTGTTCAGAGCTATTAGTGAAGTAGAGCCGGTGTTTGTCCAGACCTATTAGTGAAGTGTGTGGTGTTTGTCCAGACCTATTAGTGAAGTAGGTGGTGTTTGTCCAGACCTATTACTGAAGTAGGTGGTGTTTGTCCAGACCTATTAGTGAAGTAGGTGGTGCTTGCCCAGACCTATTAGTGATGTAGGTGGTGTTTGTCCAGAGCTATTAGTGAAGTAGATGGTGTTTGTGCAGACCTATTAGTGAAGTAGGTGGTGTTTGTCCAGACCTATTAGTGAAGTAGATGGTGTTTATCCAGACCTATTAGTGAAGTAGGAGGTGTTTGTGCAGACCTATTTGTGAAGTAGGTGGTGTTTGTCCAGACCTATTAGTGAAGTAGATGGTGTTTGTCCAGACCTAATAGTGAAGTAGGTGGTGTTTGTCCAGACCTATTTGTGAAGTAGTTGGTGTTTGTCCAGACCTATTAGTGAAGAAGGAGGTGTTTGTCCAAACCTATTAGTGAAGTAGGTGGTGATTGTCTAGACCTATTAGTGAAGTAGGTAGTGCTTGTCCAGACATATTAGTGAAGTAGGTGGTGTTTGTCCAGACCTATTAGTGAAGTAGATGGTGTTGGTCCAGACCTATTAGTGAAGTAGATGGTGTTTGTCCCGACCTATAAGTGAAGAAGGTGGTGTTTGTCCAGACCTATTAGTGAAGTAGAGCCGATGTTTGTCCAGACCTATTAGTGAAGTAGGTGGTGTTTGTCCAGACCTATTAGTGAAGCAGGTGGTGTTTGTCCGAACTGATTAGTGAAGTAGTTGGTGTTTGTCCAGACCTATAAGTGAAGTAGGCGGTGCTTGTCCAGACCTATTAGTGAAGGAGATCCGATGTTTGTCCAGACCTATTAGTGAAGTAGGTGGTATTTACCAAGACCTATTAGTGAAGTTGGTGGTGTTTCTCCAGACCTATTAGTGAAGTAGGAGGTGTTTGTCCAGACCTATTAGTGAAGTTGGTGGTGCTTGTCCAGATCTATTAGTGAAGTAGTTGGTGTTTGTCCAGACCTATTAGTGAAGTAGGTGGTGTTTGTCCAAACCTATTAGTTAAGTAGGCGGTGTTTGTCCAGACCTATTAGTGAAGTAGGTGGTGTTTGTCCAGCTAGTCCAGACCTATTAGTGAAGTAGTTGGTATTTGTCCAAACCTATTAGTGAAGTAGGTGGTGCTTGTCCAGACCTATTAGTGAAGTAGGTGGTGCTTGTCCAGACCTATAAGTGAAGTAGGTGGTGCTTGCCCAGACCTATAAGTGAAGTAGGTGCTGTTTGTGCAGACCTATAAGTGAAGAAGGTGGTGCATGTCCAGACCTATTAGTGAAGTAGGTGATGTTTGTCCAGACCTATTAGTGAAGTAGATGATGCTTGACCAGACCTCATAGTGAAGTAAGTGGTGCATATCCAGACCTATTAGTGAAGTAGGCGGTATTTACCTAGACCTATTAGTGAAGTTGGTGGTGTTTGTCCAGACCTATTAGTGAAGTAATAGGTGTTTGTTCAGACCTATTAGTGAAGTAGATGGTGCTTGTCAAGACCTATTATTGAAGTAGTTGGTGTTTGTCCAGACCTATTAGTGAAGTTGGTTTTGTTTGTCCAAACCTATTAGTGAAATAGGCGGTGTTTGCCCAGGCCTAATAGTGAAGTAGGTGGTGCTTGCCCAGACCTATTAGTGAAGTTGGTGCTGTTTGTCCGGACCTATTAGTGAAGCAGGTGGTGCTTGTCCAGAGCTATTAGTGATGTAGTTGGTGTTGGTCCAGACCTATAAGTGAAGTAGGAGGTGCTTGTCCAGACCTATTAGTGAAGAAGGTGGTGCATGTCCAGACCTATTAGTGAAGTAGGTGGTGTTTGTCCAGTCCTATTAGTGAAGTAGATGATGCTTGCCCAGACCTTATAGTGAAGTAAGTGGTGCATGTCCAGACCTATTAGTGAAGTAGTTGGTTTTAACCAGACGTTTTAGTGAAGTAGGTTAAGTTTGTCCAGACCTATCAGTGAATTGGGGTTTTTTTTACCAAAACTTTCAGTGAAGTAGGTGGTCTTTGTCGAAATCTATTAGTGAAGTAGGAGGTGCTTGTCCTGACCCATTAGTGAAGAAGGCGATGTTTGTCCGGACCTATTAGTGAAGTAGGTGGTGCTTGTCCATATCTATTAGTGAAGTAGGTTGTGTTTGTCCAGACCTATTAGTGAAGTAGGTGGTGTTTGTCCAGACCTATGAGTGAAGTAGGTGGTGTTTGTCCAGATCTATTAGTGAAGTAGATGATGCTTGCCCAGACCTTATAGTGAAGTAAGTGGTGCATGTCCAGACCTATTAGTGAAGTAGTTGGTTTTAACCAGACGTTTTAGTGAAGTAGGTTACGTTTGTCCAGACCTATCAGTGAATTTGTTTTTTTTTCCCAAAACTTTCAGTGAAGTAGATGGTCATTGTCGAAATTTATTAGTGAAGTAGGAGGTGCTTGTCCCGACCCATTAGTGAAGAAGGCGATGTTTGTCCGGACCTATTAGTGAAGTAGGTGGTGCTTGTCCATATCTATTAGTAAAGTAGGTTGTGTTTGTCCAGACCTAATAGCGAAATAGGTAATGTTTGTGCAGACCTATTAGAGTCATAGGTTGTGTTTGTTAAAGCTGCATAGTCTGTAACTTTTGATCTTTTAAGTTTTAAAATAATGTTTCTATTTTTAAGAACACAGTAAAAACTAACATTCAGGTATAAATTTTACCAATTTCGTTAATATTTACAAATTATCAGTATCAAAACAACAGCATTTATGTTAAAAATTGACTGTCTATAATTATTGGAGGGACGCAAATAATTACCAACAAGAGAAAAAAACACACCTGTTTTTATAAGATAATTCACTTTTCCATGCAGACTTCAGCTATAGTGAACAGATTTATTGTGAAAACTTAATTTAATTCTGCTTTTACAAACGATTTAAAAAGAAAAGAAAAAGTTTCGAAAATTGTTCATAGTTGCAGACCTAGTCTCTTTAACATACATTAATAAAGAAGGTGGTGTCCAGATATTAATGAAGAAGTTGGTGATTTTCCAGATCTACGTATAACTGAAGTGAAAGACATATCAGTAAAGTGGATGGCGTTTGTCCAGACCTATTAGTGAAGTAGGTGGTGCTTGTCCAGACCTATTAGTGAAGCAGGCGGTGCTTGCCCAGACCTATTAGTGAAGTAGGTGCTGTTTGTCCGGACCTATTAGTGAAGTAGGTGGTTTTTGTCTAGACCTATTAGTGAAGTAGGTGGTGCTTGCCCAGACCTATAAGTGAAGTAGTTGGTGTTTGTGCAGACCTATTAGCGTCGTAGGTGATGTTTGTGTATACCTATAAGTGAAGAAGGTGGTGCATGTCCAGACCTATTAGTGAAGTAGGTGATGTTTGTCCAGACCTATTAGTGAAGTAGATGATGCTTGCCCAGACCTTATAGTAAAGTAAGTGGTGCATGTCCAGACCTATTAGTGAAGTAGGTGGTATTTACCTAGACCTATTAGTGAAGTAGGTAGTGTTTGCCCAGACCTATTAGTGAAGTAGGTGATGTTTGTCCAGAGCTATTAGTGAAGTAGGTGGTGATTGTCCAGACCTATAAGTGAAGTAGATGGTGCTTGTCCAGACCTATTATTGAAGTAGTTGGTGTTTGTCCAGACCTATTAGTGATGTTGGTGGTGTTTGTCCAAACCTATTAGTGAAGTAGGCGGTGTTTGTCCAGACCTATTAGTGAAGTAGGTGGTGCTTGCCCAGACCTATTAGTGAAGTTGGTGCTGTTTGTCCGGACCTATTAGTGAAGTAGGTGGTGTTTGTCTAGACCTATTAGTGAAGTAGGTGGTGCTTGCCCAGACCTATAAGTGATGTAGTTGGTGTTTGTGCAGACCTATTAGCGTCGTAGGTGATGTTTATATATACCTATTTGTGAAGAAGGTGGTGCATGTCCAGACCTATTAGTGAAGTAGGTGGTGTTTGTCCAGTCCTATTAGTGAAGTAGATGATGCTTGCCCAGACCTTATAGTGAAGTAAGTGGTGCATGTCCAGACCTATTAGTGAAGTAGTTGGTTTTAACCAGACGTTTTAGTGAAGTAGGTTACGTTTGTCCAGACCTATCAGTGAATTGGTTTTTTTCCCAAAACTTTCAGTGAAGTAGATGGTCATTGTCGAAATTTATTAGTGAAGTAGGAGGTGCTTGTCCCGACCCATTAGTGAAGAAGGCGATGTTTGTCCGGACCTATTAGTGAAGTAGGTGGTGCTTGTCCATATCTATTAGTAAAGTAGGTTGTGTTTGTCCAGACCTAATAGCGAAATAGGTAATGTTTGTGCAGACCTTTTAGAGTCATAGGTTGTGTTTGTTAAAGCTGCATAGTCTGTAACTTTTGATCTTATAAGTTTTAAAATAATGTTTCTATTTTTTAAGAACACAGTAAAAACTAACATTCAGGTATAAATTTTACCAATTTCGTAAATCTTTACAAATTATCAGTATCAAAACAACAGCATTTATGTTAAAAATTGACTGTCTATAATTATTGGAGGGACGCAAATAATTACCAACAAGAGAAAAAACACACCTGTTTTTATAAGATAATTCATTTTCTATGCAGACTTCAGCTATAGTGAACAGATTTAATGTGAAAACTTAATTTAATTCTGCTTTTACAAACGATTTAAAAAGAAAAGAAAAATTTTCGAAAAATGTTCATAGTTGCTGACCTAGTCTCTTTAACATACATTAATAAAGAAGGTGGTGTCCAGTTATTAATGAAGAAGTTGGTGATTTTCCAGATCTACGTATAACTGAAGTGAAAGACATATCAGTAAAGTGGATGGCGTTTGTCCAGACCTATAAGTGAACTATGTGGCATTTGCCCAGACCTATTAGTGAATTAGGTGGCATTTGTCCAGTCCTATTAGTGAAGTTGATGGTGTTTGTGCAGACCTATTTGTGAAGCGTGTGGCGTTTGTCCAGACCTATTAGTGAAGTAGGTGGCGTTTGTCCAGACCTATTAGTGAAGTAGGTGGCGTTTGTCCAGAACTATCAGTGAAGTAGGTGGTGTTTGTCCAGACCTATTAGTGAAGTAGGTGGCGTTTGTCCAGAACTATCAGTGAAGTAGGTGGTGTTTGTCCAGACCTATTAGTGAAGTAGGTGATGTTTGTCCAGACCTATTAGTGAAGTAGGTGGCGTTTGTCCAGACCTATTAGTGAAGTAGGTGGTGTTTGTCCAGACCTATTAGTGAAGTAGGTGGTGTTTGTCCAGACCTATTAGTGAAGTAGGTGGTGTTTGTCCAGAACTATTAGTGAAGTAGGTGGCGTTTGTCCAGAACTATCAGTGAAGTAGGTGGTGTTTGTCCAGACCTATTAGTGAAGTAGGTGGTGTTTGTCCAGACCTATTAGTGAAGTAGGTGGCGTTTGTCCAGAACTATCAGTGAAGTAGGTGGTGTTTGTCCAGACCTATTAGTGAAGTAGGTGGTGCTAGCCCAAACATATTAGTGAAGTAGGTGTTTTTTCCAGACCTATCAGTGAAGTAGGCTGTTTTTGTCCAGACCTATCAGTGAAGTGTTTTTCACAAAACTTCAGTGAAGTAGATGGTCCTTGCCGAGAACTATTACTGAAGTAGGAGGTGCTTGTCCCGACCCATTAGTGAAGTATGCGATGTCTTTCTGGACATATAAGTGAAGTAGGAGGTGTTTGTTCTGACCTATAAGTGAAGTAGGAGGTGTTTGTTCTGACCTATAAGTGAAGTAGGAGGTGTTTGTTCTGACCTATTAGTGAAGTAGGTGGTGTTTGTACCGACCTTTAAGTGAAGTAGGTGGAGTTTTTCCAGACCTTTTAGTGAAGTAGGTGGTGTTTGTTCATACCTTCCAGTGAAGAAGATAGTGTTTGTTCTGACCTATATGTGAAGTAGGTGGTGTCTGTCCAGGCCTTTAATTGAAGTAGGTGGTGCTTGCTCAGATCTATAAATGAAGTAGTTGATGTTTGTCCAGACATATAAGTGAAGTAAGTGGTGTATTGAAGTAGATGGTGCTTGCTCAGATCTATTAATGAAGAAGGTGATGTTTTTCCAGACCTATTAGTATAGTAGGTGGTGTTTGTCTAGACCTATTAGTTAAGTAGGTGGTGTTTGTCCAGACCTATTAGTGAAGTAGGTGCTGTTTGTGCAGACCTATCAGTGAAGTAGGTGGTGTTTGTCCAGATCTATTAGTGAAGTAGGTGGTGTTTGTCTAGACCTATTAGTGAAGTAGGTGGTGTTTGTCCAGACCTATTAGTGAAGTAGGTGGTGTTTGTCCAGACCTATTAGTGAAGTAGGTGGTGTTTGTCCAGACCTATTAGTGAAGTAGGTGGTGTTTGTCCAGACCTATTAGTGAAGTAGGTGGTGTTTGTCCAGACCTATTAGTGAAGTAGGTGGTGTTTGTCCAGACCTTTTAGTAAAGTAGGTGGCGTTTGTCCAGACCTATTAGTGAAGTAGGTGCTGTTTGTGCAGACCTATTAGTGATCTTCAGGAGATTGTGTTTGTGCAGACCTATTAGTGAAGAAGGTGGTGTTTTTCCAGACCTTTTAATGAAGTAGGTAGTGCTTGTCAAGACCTATTAGTGAAGTAGGTGGCGTTTGTCCAGACCTTTTAGTGAAGTAGGTGGTGTTTGTGCAGACCTATTAGTGAAGAAGGTGGTGTTTTTCCAGACCTTTTAGTGAAGTAGGTGGTGTTTGCCCAGACCTATTAGTGAAGTGGCTAGTGTTTGTCTGGACCTATTGGCGAAGTGGTTAGTGTTTGCCTAGATTTATTTGTGAAATGTCTATCTAGACCTACTGGTGGAGTGTCTAGTGTTTGCCAGGACATATTAATGAAATAGATAGTGTTTTCTAGGCTATTGTTGTAGTAGCCTATATTTGTACCTGTAAGCGTAGTCATAACTGTGAAGTAGATAGTATTCGTCTAGACTTATCGGTGCAATGGCTAGTGTTTGTATAGACTTATAAGTTCAGTACTTAATGTTTGTCAAGAGCCATTAGTTAAGAAGCTAGGGTTTATCTGATCCTATAGATTAAGTGTCAAGTATTCGCTGTTGTTGTATTGGGGTTTAATGCAGCTTTCAGCATTTATCAGTAACTTACACCTGCTCTATATTAATCAGTGATAGAGAGATAATGCTCTCTTTTGAACTTACTGTGGTGTGTGTAGTTACATGGGCGGGTCCAAAGGTGGAGACAGGGAGTCCGACCACCCCCCTCCCCCCTGGAAAATCACCAGCGTCTAGAGGTTTCGTTAGAGTACTGATATAGACCACCTCGAGAAACAATTGGTCCCAAGGGTCCAATTGCTTTTCGTGGGAGGTTCGTATGGTCCTATTTGAAATACATGTACGTTTTGCCATCATCTCACTGAGGAAGAGAGAGCTGGTTACTATACTTTATATGTGTTCTTGCTGCCGTGTTGATTGCTCTTCCTCGCGATTGATCTGTTATCTGTAATTGTGGCGTCACTTGCTTTTTGCAGACTGTTAAAAGTGGTGAATTTTTGTTTTTGACCACCAGAGACATTGGAAAATAAACAGTGACACTCAAGCCAAACTTCAATATGATTTTGTGATCCCCTTCACCCCCTCCCTCTTCTAAAACCTTTCACCTCCACCCCACTCTCAGTTTCTTTCTTTCTTTCTCTATATTCACCATATCTACATTAATTGCTGGTTCCCAGTCTACAGGTGGTCAGCAATGTAAATACAGGTAACCAGAACCCCCCCATTTCCAGGTATTGGGGGGGGGGGGGGGGGGGGGGGGTACTGGTTACCTGTTTATCCATTACTGACCACCTGTGAACCGGTAACCAGCAATTAATGTGGATATGGTGAATACTGCCTGACCCTCGCTTGCGAGTATTATCGGCAGGTGTACTTTGTACACTCAGGGTTGCAGGATGAAAGCCTACAAGTAACCATATCTAAATTACCATAGGGTTCATTAACCTGCACAAGGGGTGGCTTTCCCTGCACAGGGGACATCCAGTTAACGTCCCGATCCGGAGGACGATGCACTTACCTAGAGTCATCCCTGCAAATGACACTAGAGAAAGCGTGTTCGGACACCAAAATTTCCTTACGAGCGGGGATTTAACCTGGGACCTCTAGCACCAGAGGCAAGTGCGCTAACCACTGAGCTACTACGCTTTCTCAGTTGATATATATAATGGTCATTCCACGACCCATTCCCTTTAACCCCCATGCCCCCCTTCTCCTAAAATCTTTCACCTCCATCTCACTCTCAGTTGATATAATATAAAGGTCATTCCCTGAAGAGTAACATAGTTTTTAATATCAAATCCGAAGCCAATGGCCTTGTATGCTTGTTGGTTGGTTGTAGCTAAGCCCCAATTGGCTGTACAGTTGTATTCTCTCTGTATTGGTTCTCGCTGTGTCTTCTCTCAGTAGAATTAACACACAAGCAATCAAATTTAGGCGGTGTGCTTAGAGTCCTGAATAGAGTAGCCAAACATATATGTTTTTTTCTCAAAACCAGAGTAGCCTCTTGAAGTCGATTTATTTTCCTGGAGACCAGAGCCAGTGATCTGAAAGTGTAAATTTAGACCTTATAGTACACAGAGATTTCTTCATCCAGCTAAAATTCACACTTTTGAATTATTATGCAGATAGTTTTCAGTTTCTTTCAACGCCGTTACAGGCTGTACTCTGCGCAATGGTAATCTTCTCATATGGTAAAATTTTAAATAAGCTCTTCGGTAATTATTCTCTCTGGTATGTTTCTGATTATATTATTAGTAAAAGTTTCAGAAATCTATTCGGATGCAAAGTTCTGGGCTTGTGCCACTTTGAACCTTTCAGTCCTTTCAAGAGGGGGTGGACAGGGGGGGCGGGGGTACGGGGATAGAGGGTGCGGAATCGGGGGTAGAGGGTGCGGAATCGGGGGTAGAGGGGGCGGGTAAACTGGTGCCCTGTTATCGTCTCAAATCGACAACAGGTATCCTCTATTCTATCATTGGCTGTGATTAGTTTATTGATTGACCAATGAGATGACCTGTTACATTTCAAGTTTAGCGTGGGTTGTAAACTGTTGGACATTTACGATATTTTGTAAATTTTAATCACTAAAGCAAAGCGAATTTGCGTAAAAACAAATACACACTGAGATACTGGATTCCTGCCTCAAATTTGGTTGATTTTATTGTATCTAAAGCTTTCCTGAATCATCCGCTTGATCGTCCGCGCCATTTTTACACAGTTCAGAGTTCCTTCTCTTAGATCACGCCTATCCCGTGATTCTCGTTGACGGTCAGGATTTTGACCGTCTAGATTAGCCTATACCTGACCCTAGATAGGTAGATCAAGGGGATGGAACCAGACTAGGGGGCGGGAAGCGGGAGTAGAGGGGCGGGAAGAGGGGCAATTGTGGGCGGGGGTCTGGAAAAATTGGAGGGCGAAATTGCTTTTTTTACTTGAAAATTCATAAAAAAATGATTAATAGCGATACCCTTTAAGACCTTTAAGTCATATAAGGGCCTAGAAGGACGCAGTTCAGTTTCGAGTCTTGGTTTCGAGTAATTTCGGGCGTCTTAAAAGTAGCAAACTTGATCGATTGTTTCTGTCCATATTTATCAGTCTCCGTATTGGATTGTGTCCCTTTGCTTCTCTTCGTTGGAATTTACACATTTAAACGGCGTTCAGCTGCCGTCGATAACTATTTTATTTATTCCGTCAGGGACGTATATATAGCTACCGCTTACGCAAAAACGCATTAGAGTACGTATTAAACCGAAACTAGTGAATTATTATATGCCAGTTTTATTCCTGGTAATACGTATACAAAGTGTGTATAGAAAAGCAATTCTAATCTGCCTAAATCCAATTGTGGCAGGTGTTTCCAATTGTGACAGGTGTTATCATGTTTATGGTGGCATTACTTTCTTTGAAGGTTCGGCACCCAAAATCGAAGTAAAAAAGAGGTCCTAATTTTTTTTAAAGATTTTATATTGTACACCACTACCTAGAGTGTGTTATATCGTGGCGCGTGGACCGTGATGCCGCATTTTCATTTTGTGGCGTCTCGTCAGTAGAAATGGTGTAGTGCATTACTACTCTCATCCTTACGGCGTCTCATCTAGGTTATTCATCAGCATACGCTATTTTTAAGTGCAGACTATTAATTCAAGGCAAGTTGCGTCCCTGTCCGCGCTAGAGAATGACTTTAGTAAAAAAAAAGGGTTCACCGATCTTATAAGGCTGACCTTCATGGTATGCTAGTGTTTTGATCTGTCAAAATATCGATGAATGGCGTATTTTAAAGAGACTAAGTCTGCAACTATGAACATTTTTCGATTTTTTTTTCTAAAAATGGTGTTTGTAAAAGTAGAATTAAGTCATGTTTTCTCAATAAATCTGTTCACTATAGCTGAAAACTGCATGGAAAAGGAATTATCTTATAAAAACAGGTGTGTTTTTTTCTCTTGTTGGTAATTATTTGCGTTCCTCCAATAATTATAGACGGTTAATTTTTAACATAAATGCTGTTGTTTTGGTACTGATAATTTGTTAAGATTTACGATATTGGTTAAATGTATAGATCTACCTGACTTTTAGTTTTTTTACTGTGTTCTTGAGAAATAGAAACATTATTTCTAAAATTAAAAGATCAAAGGTTACAGACTATGCAGCTTTAAAGTGACATTCACAAGAATCAAGTATTGAGATTCGTGCTCAAAAGAGTTAGGCCTACACCCTACAATGTTCATACTAGAATCTTTTTTTCCACAAATGTGAAAGAGTTTTATGAAGGTTCCTTAGAGCATATATCTCGCCAACTCAAAATCATGCATATGAACCCTTCTTTGTCTCCCTTATAGTTCTTCTTAAACAAACTTTTTACAAGAATAGTTAGTGAGTATGATCAGGAAATACCACATACACAAACTGCAGACAAACCCATGGCACCGCGAGGCAGAGCCACACAACAATCACGAGACACCAGGAAGGCAAACTAAGCAAAGCTGCAAAACTAGAATGGACATAAAGTAACGTACAACAAAACATAGAACAATTACAGAATCCCACGATTGGAGTAACATTCAACAATAAATCAACACAAGCAGAATATCCCAATACTTATACACTTTTGTTGTCTGCTGATAACCTTTGCAAACAGTTTGGACCCAGATCGGCTTCTATCAGGCATGATCTTGATTCTGCCAACCCTGGTCTTGACCCAACACTTTTGGCACTCTGATGGCGCCAGGTATTCCTGATTTTTATTTTTTGCGAAAAAGTAAGCTTTGAAAACAAATCAGCATACCAAGTATGCAAAAAGAGTTAATCGACACACAATTTTTAAGAGCAGCGCATAGCATGTACCTGTATTTATTATTTATCGATTCCTGATCTTTGCACCCTTACTTACTTTAGAAGTAAGGCCAAAAATTAAAAAAAAATCAATATTGTTTTTGCCGTTACCTCTTCAATATCTTCAATACGTTAAGAGGTCGATAGGTTGGCAAACTTTTTTTTTTATAAACTTTTTGTATGAAAAAAGTAAAACAAGAATCCTTTAAAAAGTCTAGAAAATAGACCTGAATATCCCCAAAAAGCTCAAAATTGAGTAGGCGCCAAAAGTGACCATAAACAAGAGGTTTTTGTTTTGCCTAGTATAAATAATGTTTCCTTTGCTCGTTCTAGAAAAGACATTGATCTGGAGATAGTCTGGTTCTTTGTCTACTGAGTAATTATCCCCACGCTTTTTTAAAAAAGCGTCGGGGATATTGCAATCGCCTCCGTCCGTCCGTCCGTCCGTCCGTCTGTCCGTCCGTCTGTCCGTCCGTCCGTCCGTCCGTCCGTCCGTCACGCTATCTCCTCCTAAATCATTGGACGAAATCCAACCAAATTTGGTGTGTGGGTTGCTCACATGAATGGGGTGTGCAACGGCACATTTTTTTTGGCCCCGCCCCCTGGGGCCCTGGGGAGGGGCCAAAAGGTCAAATATCATCAAATATCATTAAAACTCAATTACAAAGTCGATTTGAAAGATTTTTTAACCAAACTTTGTGTGTCTTCTCACAAATGAAAGATATTAAACATATCAGACGGGATTTTCATTTTGCGGCCTGGGTCATGCCCTAGGGGTCGGACTTGGGGGTACCGTGGGGGGTTGGGGGGTCCAAAAATTTTTTTTTCCGAAATTCAACCAGATTTGGTGTGTGAGTTTCTTACATGAAAGGCATATGCACCGGCGCCATTTTTGGGGTCCCCACCCCCTGGGGCCTTAGGGAGGGGCCAAAAGGTCAAATATCATTAAATCTGAATTAATAGGTCAATTTCAAAGATTTTTAAACCAAACTTTGTGTATCTTCTCACAAATGAAAGATATAAAACATATCAGATGGGATTTTCATTAGGCCGCTTGGGTCATGGCCCGGGGGTGGGACTTAGGGGTACCGTGGGGGTGGGGGGGGGGGCTGGGGGGTCAAAAAAATTTTTTTTTAGAAAATCAACCAGATTTCGTGTGTGAGTTACTCACATGAATGGCACATGCACCCGCACAATTTTTTGGGTCCTGCCCCCTGGGGCCTTGGGTAGGGGTCAAAAATTTAATTTTCTGAACATGGTCATGTGGCATATCAAATTAACGGGGATGAGCAGTAGACCAGGATACACTGAAAAATTTTAACCTACGATCAAACTGGTGACCTTGGGATGGGGTCAAAGTGTCAATTACCATTAGATTTCTTCGAGAGCGTGGGGATTTGCGATGGCGCGCCATCGAATGTGTTCTAGTTGTGCATGAAAATACGACAGCTGAGTCTATGGTGAACTAGTCATAATTCTTCACTTACATAATACGCTTTAGTTCTTGAATAAGAACAAAATTTTATCAGGGGGGGGAATCTGATAGGGGGGGAAGTGGGGGAGAAGGGGGAGGGAAGTGGGGGAGAAGGGGGAGGGAAGTGGGGGGAAAGGGGGAGGGAACTGGGAATGGGGTACCCCCCTGTCCACCCGCTCTTTCAATGTACTGTCCTACTTCCTTCATGATCTGTTCTCTCCAGGTGGATATCGCTCTATGTCCATCATACCCAAGTAGGGTGTAAACACTAGCTGTTCTCTAAGTCTGTTAAACAGTATACCACTCTCTTCCTCATACGGTTGTCACTGAAGTAGGTAATGCTGCACTGTCTCCATTTGACCACATTCACGCAGTCCTGTCCTAGCTTATGTCTGTAGTCATTAAGAATGCTGTATCCCGTTCTCAGCGTCATTACGTCTCTAATTGCAATTTCACAGAATCTCAAATCAAGGGGGACTACTCCAGCTGCTACTTCCATTGCTTCTCTTGATGATGTCCACGGTAAATTTAGACAAATGGCCAAAGCTTTCCTCTGAATATTTTCAAGTTTTCTAATATCTGGCCTTGCAACTGATAATGTCTAAAGAGCCAATTTCGCAAATTGTATTATTTCGGTTTTTAGACAACTTTTAGAAAGTTGTTTGGTCACGTGACCAAAAGGCGTCAAATCACTTCCGCCTTTCGTTTTGAGACTGCCACCGGTCACAAAATGTCTCATCAGACTGGAATTACGGGTAATTTCTGCTGGATTATCCAACCTGATTTTAAGTATACAGTATTTTACACAATTAAGAAGACACAGAAATACTTATCAGCTTATAACTTAGGTCCTAAGCTAGGAAGAATAAGTCTCGCCAATATTGGTGGGTGGGTGGGGTTTACAGGGAGACCAAAGTGACATTTATGACAATAGCTAGACTAATTCTGGAGAATCTGTAATGTTTCACCATTCCACACCCTAGCTGTTACGCCCCAATGTCATTTCGCCCATGTATTGATCATTAGCCCAATGCACATGTCATTCACGAATCCGGGTCGTTTCGCCCTAGTTCTGGGACCATAACCTAGTTTGTAAGTTTCATCATGGTCAAACTAGGTTATGGTTTTTGTGTACAATAGAAGCAAAATTAGTAATTGTTTACACTACAGTTTGTTTACAAATAAATTTGTAAGTATTTATTCATAGTTCCTTCATTTCTACATATTTTATAAGCTTAGGGTAAATACTGCACATGTAAATGAAATAAAATGCATGAGAATAATTAAACATAAAAGGGTACAAACCAGAAAGATCAACAAAGTTTCAGAACACATGTATATTCTGACCTTTAGCTAACATTTTGGGTCAATCTGGTTCCCTGTCTCTTAGTGCTATAAATTTGGAGACAGGAATCAGTGAGCCACATCATCAGATATATCATGTGACCCAATGTTATGGTCAACTGACCATCAGCCAATGGGCTTACAGGTTTCTCTACATGCAAATTAACCCACAATGATGCAGTCATTCATAAAACTGTGATGTCATTGTGTCAGCATATGTGTTTTGAGCTATTTTTTGTAAACAAATCATTATTTGCTGCTACAAAAGTGGATTTTCAATATTTTGGACATATTTTTGTGTGAGCACCAACTAGAGGTAAGGGACTTTCTATTACAATAATTTTTCACCAGACATTTTATTCCAAATATAAACTTTGGGGTCAAATGTTAGAGTGTTGCTATTTGAACAAAATGTGACCTAAAATATTAGGCCTAAGAATGGGACATAACAGAAAAATCCATTCTTAGGCCTAATCTTAGGTCTAGTTTCGCCCCAGATCCAGTTCGCCCCCTAGACGTTTCTCCCCAGCGGCGTTTCGCCCCAGGTCGTTTCGCCCCCCTAGTCGTTTCGCCCCCCTAGTCGTTTCGCCCCTGGTCGATTCGCACCAAGAAGAAAAATCAACCTATTTTGTTGAAATTTATGTGAAAAGATAGTGCAAATATATTGACAGTGCTTTATGTCAGTAGTAATGTAGTTTAACAGTTAAAATCTTAAACCCTTTTGGTTGGATAAAGATTATGTGCACGTTTTCTTTTTCGTGTAAAGCTATTGTGCCAGTGCATGAGAAATTAATACTCATCGCATATGCGATTAATATCAATACTATTACCTCTCATGACAAAGATGTTTTCTGATATATTCAGCTTGGCTATATCAAGCTAGGTCTAATTTTTGGTCTAAGTCTCCATCTTAATCCATGTTTTATGTGCAATGTAGATGAGTCTATGTTTTGTATCAAATGCTCATGTTATGGTTTAGGATACAAATTTCTGCCAGGGTTTTGAGGTCTGAAAATTCTGAGATCTCGCCATGTAGACGCACATGCAGTTTATGGCACAATCCGTTATCCCCATTATAAAGATAATGCAAACATATTTGAGATTATTTCATCTAACGTCTCTTCAACGTAAAGCAATATTATATCTTGCAATTAAGACACATTTTTAGAATCTTACACATGGCAAAAGTGTTTCCCTGTTTCATTCCAATGGGTAAAACGGATAACCATAATTATACACGAAATAATGACAAGATTACACTTTTCATCAGTTTAATGGAAATTGCAGTCCAAAATGTTTATTGAACCAAAATTAGAATCCTAAAGAGAACTTTGAGAATATTTACACAAAACGATGTCAGTTTCAAATACAAATGAGTCTCTGCTGTTTGCGCATCAGGGTAGATTGCACAAACGGCGGCGACTGATCTGTAACTTTTGATCCCAAAGTGCTTGGCAATGGAATCCATTTGTTCCATGTCTGAAAAAAATGTGAGTGACAGACTCTTAAAATGCTACATAATGTGTATATTAATATGGAACCTGATTGGAGCTAAGTGGTTTATAGAATTAATTTGTGTTGGTCATGAAATATACAAACAGGAGCTCTGTGCGCGAAGGCTCCCTCCAGTCTGCGCGTGTGCACAGGTTGATCAAAGCCTATGTTGATCAAGTATCAGATTAAAAAAAACGTACATTCACCAGGAAGTCAAAGCACGTCACTGACAATATCGAAGTTTAATTGATAAATCAAATTTTAATGGATCTGATTGATTGGCGTGTGTTTTCGACACCCTAGTCTTAATCCCGTTAATGACTCACAGATTAAAGATTATCCGGCCGCACACTTTAATTAGAGACAATAAACGTTCAATTACTTTAACTGGTGGATTAGACCCTTTTCTTAATGCAGTGAGCAGATCAGTGCCACCCTGCATATCGCCCCAGGGGTGAAGGAAATATAAAATTATTTCTTATGCTATATTTTATCAGTACTTTTTGTAAGCATTGCATTTTGTTATCACGGTTTATCCTAGTCATGCTAATTACATTTACGCTCTACACTCCTCTCAAACTCTTTTTCATGGACACCTGTACCCTAAAGACTGCACCATACCAATTATAAGCAAATAATTTATAGCAGCGTGTCTCATGATCAGATGGCTTTTGATATATCAAAAGAGATAAATCTGGGTTCCGCAAGGCTTAATTGCTATCATTATTACTGAAGCGTGTTCATCGTTAAAATTAAATTATTATCATATAACAATGCTTAAATATCTTTATGAAGTGTATAACAGTTTAAAGGGATTTATAAAAACAAAGTAGGGCGAAACGACTAGGGTAAAAAGGTGGGGCGAAACGACTAGGGCCTTGGAGCGAAACAACTAGGGTGTACGGGCGAAACGTCTAGGCATCAAATTTGGGGCGAAACGACTAGGGGCGAACTGGTCTTGGGGCGAAACGACTTGTTACCGTCATTCACCACCCCCTACCCCCCGCAGGCCTCCCCCACCGCCACACAACCTTATAACAAAGTCCATGGGCAGGTGCGGATCTTGGATTTCTGGAAAGGACATTCAAATGTGGGCTTAAAAGGTGTGTGTGGGGGGGGGTAGACCTAAGATTAGGCCTATGAATGGATTTTTCTGTTATGTCCCATTCATAGGCCTAATATTTTGGGTCACATTTTGTTCAAATAGCAACACTCTAACATTTGACTCCAAAGTTTATATATGGAATAAAATGTCTGGTGAAAAATTATTGTAATAGTAAGTCCCTTACCTATAGTTGGTGCTCACACAAAAATATGTCCAAAATATTGAAAATCCACTTTTGTAGCAGCAAATAATGATTTGTTTACGAAAAATAGCTCAAAACACATATGCTGACACAATGACATCACAGTTTTATGAATGACTGCAGCATTGTGGGTTAATTTGCATGTAGAGAAACCTGTAAGCCCATTGGCTGATGGTCAGTTGACCATAACTGTGGGTCACATGATATATCTGCTGATGTGGCTCACTGATTTCTGTCTCCAAATTTATAGCACTAAGAGACCGGTACTTAGAGTTACCGGAAAGACCCAAATTACCGGAAAGACCGCCAAAATACCGGAAAGACCAAAGATTAATAGGGAAACATTGAATCGGTGATAATTGATTAATGAAAATAATAAAAAGTAAATGTTGCTTATAATTTGATAAATATTTTTTTTTTTTGCTTATAGTGGACAATACAGAAATTGAACATTACAGAATAAAAATCTAAAAAAGTTTATTTCAAAATTCAAATAAACATACTTGGAATTACGAGATAAGTTTGAAAAAATATATATGCAGTGTCAACTATTCAAATAATGGTGTGTCCACCTTTACTAATCATTAACATTGATCGGGTTGTTGTTAGGTCTTGATGTTAACAATGGTCATTTAATTAGGCTGGTCAATTCCCCATTATTGACACGTTGATTGGGATTATTAGTTATCAGTAGGGGTTAACAAGGGTCTTTAAATTGGGCCTTAATCCAATTTGTCATTTCTTTGAATAAACAAGGTTCGAAGAGAGGATTAAATATTTAAACCGATACAATTATATTGGCAATAAACATACAAAATACTTTTAGCCCCAAACAGGTTAATACATAACTTAGTGGACAGCATATTTTAATTCCCTATTATTCTTTGGTCTTTCCGATATTTCGGCGGTCTTTCCGGTAATTCGGGTCTTTCCGGTAAATCTAGGCACCCCTAATACCCCTATTCCACACAGGCCCCAAATCCCACGAATTGCCACGAATTGACAAAAATTTGGATTCGTGGCTGAATCGTACTCAGTTTGTGAAGATCTTAACTGATTCGCACAGTCCGTAGACAGTTCGTGCAATTCGTAGGTCTATCCGGAATTCGGCTCAAAAGTTTTGAACTGTTCAAAACTTTGGCCACGAATTCCCCGATTCGAAAAATCGTGCGTGGTTCGTACCAAATTCCTAGGGCATTCTTGGGCATCGTAACTGATTCTTGGACATCGTAACTGAATCGTAATCGATTCGTAGGCGTTTTTGGGCGTTCGTAGCTACTCTTAGCTCATTCGTGGGGAATCGGGAGATTAAGCCAATCAATAAAACCAAGGGATATATAGTAGAGGGATTTCCCCTAAGATTAGTTACCCCGTCACGCGCATGTGAGCTAGTCCTAGAAGTTGAAACAGATTTGGCAGATTCTATAGCACAATCAGGATCAGTCAGTAGCTCCTGGCTGGTGATTTTGCCAATGGCGAACTGCCATATTTTCCCAAGTCAATGAGTCATTGCCAGGGCCTCTCGACTTTAATGTAGTTGTTTTCTTCTAGCTGTATACAAGTAGCTTTTTTCAACACTCAAGTTGCAGGATCAATTCTACAGCTGCTTTACGAGGAACATTCATTTTGGAACTGATGCCCCTGAAGCATGTATGGGCCTTTTTTATAACTATCGCGAAAGAAAATCTCGCGAATCGTGGTGAATCGTCGCGGATTTCTGTTAATTCTTGCCCAATTCGTGCTGCATTCGGCATATTCTTAACTGATTCGTAATTGATTCCTTAACTTTCGTGCAGCATGTTCTAATGTTATTTTGCTAATCGTAATGAATTCTTGCGCGAATCCAGCCGAATTGAGCTGATTGCCCGGAATATTCGTATCGACATCGTATCTGATTCGGGACTGACTCGTAGAACATCACAATTGGAGAAAACTTTTAAATGAAACCTCACGAATCCCCCGAATCAATAAAAAATCAATTCGTGGCGATTCGCGCGATTCGTGGCCTGTGTGGAATAGGGGTATAAGAGACAGGGAACCAGATTGACCCAAAATGGAAGCTAAAGGTCAGGAGATACATGTGTTCTGAAACTTTGTTGATCTTTCTGGTTTGTACACTTTTATGTTTAATTATTCTCATGCATTTTATTTCATTTACATGTGCAGTATTTGCCCTAAGCTTATACAATATGTAGAAATGAAGGAACTATGAATAAATACTTACAACTTATATTTGTAAACAAACTGTAGTGTAAACAATTACTAATTTTGCTTCTATTGTACACAAAAACCATAACCTAGTTTGACCATGATGAAATTTACAAACTAGGTTATGGTCCCAGAACTAGGGGGGTGGGGGGGGGTCGCTTTGCTGATTTAATCTCATTTTTCCTTAAATATCCAATGAAATAAAAGTGGTCTCACTGAGACCAAATTATTTCAGTTTCAAAGGATTATTTTTAAATGGGTGGCAATTGCTGCCAGGTTGTGATATCCCATCAACATAGATACAACATTGTTTTGATGGCACCCCTACCCAATGAAGAATAACTAAAATGACCAGACTCTGTACGGGGAACGGACAAAAGCCCACTAGGACAAAAGCCCACTGGACAATATCCCACTGGACAAAAGCCCACTGCTTAATTTGGCAGGGTGGACAAAAGCCCACTTCTTTGAAAAAAATAGGTTTAAGTCTTTTATAAAACTGTTAACCCTGATCAGACTGCTCAATTCTGGGTATATCACACCTGCAGTGTGTTTTCACTGTCAATCACTGACATTATTATTTCTCTTGTATATTGTGACAAACAACTTAATTTGGGTGTTAAAAGCCATTGATATTTGAAGAAAATCAATTTACAGTTTGGGTCAAACAATCTATTATAATTGGGAAACATATGTCTAATTAATCCAAATGACCTTTGATCTGATGTTAACAATTAGCATGTACTTTAATGAGTGGTGCCAAACAAAAAGAGCTGTTTGTCTACCGGGGGAGGGGGTACACTGATATGTTCATAGGCTCGGGCTATTTTGGGGGGTTAAAAATTTTGAATTTCAATATTTTTGGGTTTTTTCAGAAAACTGAATATTTTTGGGGGTATGAAGATTTTGTTGATATTTTTTGGGGGACAGCACAAAATTGGACAATATTTATAGGTATTTCTATGCATTTTAGGGTATTTTCTGAAAGTCAAGGTACAGAATGGAGGATATTTTTTGGGCTGCTAAAATTTCAAAAAATTAGTTCGGGTGCTTGAAATTCCTGATATCTTTTGTGAACGGTAGATGCTGGGCCCGAGCCTACGTATGAAGAAAAATGAGAGAATCCCCCCCCCCCTCCTGGGGATTGTCCATCAGTTCAAACATGTCTCTGTTAAATGCATATAAGTGGGCTTTTGTCCTAGTGGGCTTTTGTCCTAGTGGGCTTTTGTCCAGTGGGCTTTTGTCCTAGTGGGCTTTTGTCCTAGTGGGCTTTTGTCCTACACTCAACTTGTACATGTATACTTGCCTTCTTGTGTGTGTCTTTAAATTGTTCTTAAGTCACTTCCTTAATGTACGTGCCATGGATTGATTTGTAGTCTGTTATTGTGGCATTTCCTCTTAATACTCAAAGGTTTATTCTTTAATTTTAATTATTAGTTACATATTATCTTAATTTGCTGTCAAAATGTTTAAGATTGGTTTGTGCATCCTTTGGGAACTGCAAAAGTTAATGTCTTAATTCACTGTTCCAATAATGCCATCCATTCCAAGCAGTAGAATACCCCTTTCTTGCCTTTCTTGCCTTTCATGATACTTGTTTCAAAATGACTTTATTCTAACAATTTATCTATGAGGGTCTGGATGGGGTGGGGGGGGGGGAGGGGGGGTCTGGTATTCACTATTCATTAAAAATTTAGCCCATTATTCATCCCATTAAAAATTTTGGGTTATTCATTAAAATAAGACCAAGTATTCACTTAAATCTGATTATTCACTATTCATTATTTTTTTCTTCTACTCATTAAAAAAATAGGATTATTCATTATTTTTTAGGCCCTCATTATTCACTATTCAAATTTTTTTTGGGGGGGGAGCGCAGTGGCTCAGTGGAAGAGTGCTTGACTTGAGACCGAGAGGCCCCGGGTTCGAGCCTCACTGGCATCAATGCGTTGTGGTCCTTATCAAGACACATTTATCCTAGCTTAGTACTGGTTCAACCCAGGAAGACCTGTCCCTGTTTAACAGAAATATTGTTGATGGGACGTAAAGAATCAAATCAAACAAAATCATTTCTTTTTTTGCTCATTATTCACTATAAAAAAGGCCATTATTCACTTATCATATACCCCATCCAGACCCTCATCCATACATGCAGGTATGCACGACACACCATAAATTGACACAATACGTAACTATGAAACAAATGAATACTGTAAACACTTATAGTTATCAGCAGACAACACTATAGTAAGAAAATAGTAAATAAAAAGAATACCTGTGTTTATGGTAACCCGACCTGGTGAAACCTAGAATTTTTCAGGTTTTCTGGGCGAAATGTCTTTCAAAATGCATAAAGTTATATTTTTTCCAGAAAAAAATGATTAAAAAATATGTGTGCTTACCCTACCTAAAATTTTCAGACCTGTTACCCGAAACACACTTTTTTTTATTTGGCCTAGATAAAGAGTTAAACAATTAAGCAATTTATGAGTTGATTGATAAGAGCATGTTTTCACACCTTTGTACTAGAAATTAGAATATATCACTTATTTAAGATCATAAACAGGCCAATTGTCTTGATTGAAGTTTTGTACCCAGACTGTATCACAGACAGAAAACAGATACATGTACTTGTGTGTGATGCAGGAAAAAATTCTGTATCAAATTATGAGCTTTACATGTATGGCTTGGCATTTTTTTCTTTCATAATTTTGAATTTCCATATTTTAAAGGGGTTTCAGATTTTATATGGGGGTGGGTATGAAGATTTTTGTGAAGTTAAAGGGGTTTCCGATTAAAAAAAAGATCATGGGGTTGGGTATAAAGATTTTTGTAGATTCTACAAAAATCTTCATACCCACCCCCATAAAAATCCCCCAGAATCAGAAACCCCTTTAAAATATAAAAATCAAAAATTAGGTACGAAATAAAAAAAAAATGCCAAGCCTGTGCGTATATAAAGGTATAAGAGTACTCCCGTGGGCACTGAAGTACATCTAAACTTATAATTTTTAACTTTTGACTCCTTGATATGAGCAATGTATTATTAAAGCAGTAGCTTAGATTGTATAAAATCAGATAGAAGAAGAATCCATTTGATAACTTTAGGGTCAAGTACTTTATCTCAAATTCCTAAACCTTCCAATAAGGCCAAATAAAAAAATACCTGTGTACAGGGTAAACCGACACTACCGAAATTTACTGGTGAAATTTAACTGAAATTTACTGGTGAAATTTTTTCAGGTTTTCTGGGATAAAAAGATATTTTATGCATTTGAAAGACAAAATGCCTTTCAAAAGCCTTTAAAGGCATAAATTTATATATTTTTTCTAGAAAAAAAATATGTGTGCCTACCCTATCTCTAATTTTCAGAATTGTTACCCGAAACACACTTATTTTTTATTTGACCTAACTAAAGGTCTATCAAGATGGAAGAATCCATCAATTTATAATCCTCGTTAAATTAATAAAGCATTAACCCATACCATGCTGAATATTTTTATGAACTACTCTCCTCCCCAATTGTTAACTCATAAATCGCCACCTATAATTTGCAGCAGACGACAATTTCAAATTTTGCTGATTTTTCAAAAATAAGAAGGCATGATATTTCATGAGAACCGTCTGCTGGAAGACTATTCTCATGAAATATCATACCTTATTTTATTCGAAAATTAGGATATTTGTCGCAAAATTTGTTGTCTGCTGCAGGTGTGATTGGCGCTTTAAGGGTTAAATTGTAAATCTTGGGCATTCCAATAATAAGCACGTATTTCCAATCATGGTGGAAAACAGTGTGGTTCCTGGTCAGATGGCTCTGTCAGAAGCCAGCTGATCTGGGTCTACAGTGTTTTCAAAAAACGTTAAATCAGGGATAAGCAGGGCAAGAGTTAAATTAGATTAAAACGATTCATGTGTATTGTTATTATATTTGCAGCATCTGATGACTTAAAAAGATTTTTTGCTGGTGCTCGTGATGGAAGCTCAAGACTGATAAAAGTTGCCATCGTTGAAGGTAACTTTATAGGGGCTTTTATATTTGTTGTTTGTTTATGGTCACCCTGAACTGGAGAAAAATACTTAATGAAAATATATATGTCCCTTTATACCCCTATGTTTGGATCCATGGAGTAAATCACCTTAATCCTTATAAGTGTACAGTGTTATAAAGGATCTATTTTACGAAGGAATCCTAGGAAAATGATGATGAAATATGGTCCTTTTCCTACAACTCCTGACTGACATATGAACCCTGTGACAGGTACCTGTGTGGCCTTTTATACTCTAATCCTGTCTTTAACCTCATAGAGACCTTTAGGCTTACCCAAACAGTGAAGACTCAGATCAGGCAGCTCTCATTAAGACATTTCTTTTACACACCTAAAACTTATGTTTGATACAGAGAAAAAATGATGATATATAGATTTTTTGCGGTAATTATTTTAATGTCTACCTCCCTATAATTAAAATTTTCTATACTTTGAAATAAAACCTCTAGTCCCTAGGACTTTGAATTTACGAGCTTTGACTGTACATGTGGATGAGCCGCAACATGCGATTTTCAACAATGTGGTATGTGTGACCAGCAAATGCTCAGACCAGCCTGCACATACGCTCAGTCTGATCAGAGCCTTTGCTGGTCGCTTGAATATTCTATGAATATTAAGCTTATGACCAGAAATCATTTAGAGTTTCTAAGCTTAAAAGAAGAGTACACAGGCTTGTCTGAGTCTACACTTGTCAAAATGCCACATTGTTGGAAATCACATCACAGTTCATATGTAGGAGCTTGTGCATTTATAAGGTAGAACAGGGTTCGCAAATGCTTGAAAAGTACTTGAATATACAGGGCTGTCTTGAAAAGTCCTTGAAAATTAAATCTGCCTTGAAAAGTATTCGAAAATCACTCAAAAGCGTTAAAAAGTCCTTGAATTCTACTATATTTTTTCTGTAGGACTTAGCACAGTTGATAGAGGTCTAAATCAGTATAAAATGGTTGTGCCTTTATTTGGTGCAGCATATGCTGCAACAAATAAAGGCACAACGATTTTATGCTAATTCTCTAGTATTGATTTTCCATTATCTCATTCTAGCATTTCTGAAGTAGGAGTTTTACACTTAACTCAGGATTTTTAGTAACTTTTAGTCCTTGAAAACTGTAGGATAGGCTTGAGAAGTCCTTGAAGAGTCCTTGAATTTTATTCAAATTTGCCTGTATGAACCCTGTAGAATACTGTATTGCATCCATTATCTTATATTTTAGAACAATTGGAGCTGGCTCACAGTGACCCACCTGATGGTTCCTGGGAAGATGGTATCCTTAATCTCTATTAAATCAGAGTGTAAAACACAGGTTTAGGCTCGGACCCAGTATAAATGGACTGGTGACTGACGGAAATACAAAGTTATGTTGTTGTGGCTTTGTTTTAGCCCTATTTCAAAGTACTACAGCTAATAAAATTGATTTTGAACATACCCGAGATTATATGAAGTTATTCCCGGTATGCGAAGTTGAAATATTACATGTTACAGTTATAAAATTGAAGGCTTTTCATTTTTTTAGGTTGGATTTCTGACGATTTTCGGCTAAAAGTGCCAAAAATAGCTAAAAAGGGTACTTTGGTTTCTTGCTGTTGATCATAACGACGAATGATCTTACAATAAATATAACAACAGAGTCCTAAAGATAGTATATTGAACCATTGCTTTTTGAAGAAAAATCACAGATATGCAGAGAAATAATGGAGATATGATTGTTTAATCTCCAACATACATGTTTCAGTTTTGAAAGCTCAGCATCGACAACGTATTTTCAATATATACATTTACCTGTGTGTTAGTGACCAGTCCATGCATACTGGGTCAAAGGTTTAGGTGAACAATTTTTTTATTGTAAAACTGTAAATATTTTTTTACCTATCTGTTTTAAGATATGTTTTGGGAGCTTAAAAGAACCGTCTCATTGAGACTGTTCTTTTGAGTGCCCACAACATATGTTTTGGTTGAGAAATAAGGAAAACAATTTTTTTTGCACACACTCTTACATAAAGGCCAGAAATTCAAAAGTTTGTGATTTTGATGAAAAATTCATTGCCTTGTTTTGCTTGCTTTTACATCATTTGCAGATTTAAGATAATAAAAAAAATCTTACATTTATTTTTGATGCTCAAAAGAACCTTCTGAATAAGGCGGTTCTTTTGAGTATCCACAACATATGTTTTGGTCGAGAAATAAAGAGTGATGATTTTTTATAACACACTCTTATATAGGGGCTTGAACTATATAATGTGTTTCTTATTATCCCCACGCTTTTTTAAAAAAGCGTCGGGGATATTGCAATCGCCTCCGTCCGTCCGTCCGTCCGTCCGTCCGTCCGTCTGTCCGTCCGTCTGTCCGTCCGTCCGTCCGTCCGTCCGTCACGCTATCTCCTCCTAAACCATTGGACGAAATCCAACCAAATTTGGTGTGTGGGTTGCTCACATGAATGGGGTGTGCAACGGCACATTTTTTTTTGGCCCCGCCCCCTGGGGCCCTGGGGAGGGGCCAAAAGGTCAAATATCATCAAATATCATTAAAACTCAATTACAAAGTCGATTTGAAAGATTTTTTAACCAAACTTTGTGTGTCTTCTCACAAATGAAAGATATTAAACATATCAGACGGGATTTTCATTTTGCGGCCTGGGTCATGCCCTAGGGGTCGGACTTGGGGGTACCGTGGGGGGTTGGGGGGTCCAAAAATTTTTTTTTCCGAAATTCAACCAGATTTGGTGTGTGAGTTTCTTACATGAAAGGCATATGCACCGGCGCCATTTTTGGGGTCCCCACCCCCTGGGGCCTTAGGGAGGGGCCAAAAGGTCAAATATCATTAAATCTGAATTAATAGGTCAATTTCAAAGATTTTTAAACCAAACTTTGTGTATCTTCTCACAAATGAAAGATATAAAACATATCAGATGGGATTTTCATTAGGCCGCTTGGGTCATGGCCCGGGGGTGGGACTTAGGGGTACCGTGGGGGTGGGGGGGGGGGGGGGCTGGGGGGTCAAAAAATTTTTTTTTTAGAAAATCAACCAGATTTCGTGTGTGAGTTACTCACATGAATGGCACATGCACCCGCACAATTTTTTGGGTCCTGCCCCCTGGGGCCTTGGGTAGGGGTCAAAAATTTAATTTTCTGAACATGGTCATGTGGCATATCAAATTAACGGGGATGAGCAGTAGACCAGGATACACTGAAAAATTTTAACCTACGATCAAACTGGTGACCTTGGGATGGGGTCAAAGTGTCAATTACCATTAGATTTCTTCGAGAGCGTGGGGATTTGCGATGGCGCGCCATCGAATGTGTTCTAGTTAAATCTTATCTTCCTTAACAGTACTGTCAGATTATGATAAATATGTTCTAGCACACTTAGATGAGCAGCAGCCTTGTTACATTCTATACAGATTAGATGACAAGAACAGTCTTGGTTTTATGTACATATTTATATCCTGGTCCCCAGATTTCTCTCCGGTAAGTACTGGTACCCAGTTGATACCATAATGTTTCATTCTATACAGATTAGATGACAAGAACAGTCTTGGTTTTATGTACATATTTATATTTGGTCTCCAGATTTCTCTCCTGTAAGTATTGGTACCCAGTTGATACCATTATGTTTCATTCTATACAGATTAGATTGGTTTTATGTACATATTTATATCCTGGTCCACAGATTTCTCTCCTGTAAGTATTGGTTTGTTTGTTTTGATTCTTTACATCCCATCAACAATCTTTCAGTTATAAAGGGACGGGTCTTCCTGGGTTGAACCAGTACTAAGCTAGGATTAATTTTTTTGCTCAAGGACACAAAGCAGTGAAGCCGGTGAGGCTCAAACCTGTGGCCCCTAGGTCTCGAGACAGAGTCAAGCACTCTACCACTGAGCCACATTTTCCCATAATTTTTATATTAAATTCCGTGTTATATGAATCTTAACATGACCATATTGTACTGGTATCCAAATCCGTGTCATAACGAGGTACATTATAAAGGGACTGAACTATTGTATAGATTTACCGTGTATCAGTAGATCAGGCCTCAGATTATAAAACCTTTTCCGTGCTCAGCTCAACTGAGCATGAAATTTCAACTGCTCATAAAAGCTAAAATACCGATAAATAAGGAAGTTTCTTGCTTTAAGTCTCTCAGATGTTGTATTCATCATGCTAATAAATGGTAAAATGCCAACAATTGTTGTCATTTTAACATTTATGAGCAGGATAAATTTTGTGCTCAGCTGAGTTGAGCGTGAAAAAAGTTTTATATAACCTCGGCACCAGTTCATACACAGTATTTAAGGAACTTCAAGAAAAAAAAAATAAAGTGTAATCATGCTAGTTTTGTGTTTAGAAAATAAGATTAGTAATTTTTCTGGAATTTTTAACCAAAATTCCCTGTAATTCCCATTGGAAAGAGGGTCACTATTTCGACACTACCTCAGGCAATCCTGGGATTTATCAAGTTTGAAGTGAAGGTGTCCATCTATTTTAAGGTTAGACAGAAGATGTTATATGCAGCTACCAGGGCCACACTAAAGCAGGAATTTGGTGGAGGTCAAATCAAGGAAGAAGTATTTGGCACAGTGCCTGTAAGTTGAGTTCCTAGTAGCCACTGACTAGTGACACCAACCATAAATACAGCACACATACACATATAGGGCCAGTTAAGCAACTTTTTTACCTTAAAACTGCAATTATTTTCTTATCCATCAGTTTAAACATGTGTTTTGGGTGCTCAAAAGAACCGTCTCATCGAGACGGTTCTTTTGAGTACCCACAACACATGTTTTGGTTGAGGAATAAGAAAAAGAATTTTCAGGTAATCACTCTTATCTGGGGGCCTGACACACTACTATTGTAATGGATAAACATTTCAAGATTGTCTTTGAATTCAGGATTTTGAGGCTGTCTTTTCATAGAAGAACAATGTATTCCTCAATTCATTTAATGTGTTCCTGAATTTATGATTTTAGGCTGACTTTTCATTGAAGATTAATGCATTCCTGAATTCAATGAATGTACATGAACTCCTGACTTCAGGATTTTGAGGCTGCCTTTCCATAGAAGTACAATGAATTCTTGAATTTAATAGATGTATATTTCTGAATTTAGGATTTTAAGACTGACTTTCCAAAAAAAGTATCAAATGGTGTCTAAGCCCTGATATGGGTCTAAACTGTTTGCAAAGGTAATTAGCAGATGACAAAAGTCAAGACTTGCATGAAAATAGTTAAAATAGGGTACACAGTCTGGATACAAAAAATTAATGAGAAAAAATCAGCAACGATTTTCAGGTAGCTCCTTGAAATTTAATGATGAGCACTTCTTTCTTATGGAGTGTATATACATGGCAGAGAATTAAGTGACTCTACTACAAACCAATTGCAGATTTTTGTTAGATTTTGTTATTACTGGTCAGATTTGCATCAGGTTTGTAGCAGATAAGCGAGAAATAGTACAGAAATACGTCCCTCATATAAGACTCTGAGGACAAAGACCTGGTTTAAAAGATATTTACAAACAGACTGGATTGGAATGGTATTACACAGAAGTCTGCCTGTCAATAACTATTAAAGGAATGGGTTCATGCAGAAGTTTGCTTGTCAATAACTTTTTAAGGAATGGGTTCATGCATGAGTTTACTTGTCAATAACTATTAAAGGAATGGGTTCATGCAGAAGTTTGCTTGTCAATAACTTTTTAAGGAATGGGTTCATGCATGAGTTTACTTGTCAATAACTATTAAAGGAATGGGTTCATGCAGAAGTTTGCTTGTCAATAACTTTTTAAGGAATGGGTTCATGCATGAGTTTACTTGTCAATAACTTTTTTCATGCATAAGTTTGTTTGTCAAATAACTTTTTAAGGAATGGGTTCATGCATAAGTTTGCTTGTCAATAACTTTTTAAGGAATGGGTTCATGCATAAGTTTGCTTGTCAAATAACTTTTTAAGGTATGGATTCATGCATAAGTTTGCTTGTCAATAACTTTTTAAGGTATGGGTCCATGCATAAGTTTGCTTGTCAATAACTTTTAAGGAATGGGTTCATGCATAAGTTTGCTAGTCAAATAACTTTTTAAGGAATGGGTTCATGCATAAGTTTGCTTGTCAATAACTTTTTAAGGAATGGGTTCATGCATAAGTTTGCTTGTCAAATAACTTTTTAAGGAATGGGTTCATGCATGAGTTTGCTTGTCAATAACTTTTTAAGGAATGGGTTCATGCATAAGTTTGCTTGTCAATAACTTTTTAAGGAATGGGTTCATGCATAAGTTTGCTTGTCAATAACTTTTTAAGGAATGGGTTCATGCTGAAGTTTTCTTGTCAATAACTTTTAAACTAGATGTTTAAAAGTAACACTTTTAACATTGCCATATGACGAAAAATATAATAAGTTATCTACAATTTATTGCATGAAAATAAACCTTACCTTTGCTGTCAGAATCCAAATAGAAAAAAGTCTATGAACCCTATCATTCCTACCACGTGATTCTTTGCTGTGATTTAGTCACCACTTTAACACACTTTGTTGGCTTAGTCATCACCACACATAAAATGTCTGCTTTGCTTCAAGGCTCTGTCATGTTCTTTTGTCTGTACATGTATCAATATTTTGTCAATAAATTTGTTTCAGTCTGATGTGTGTCTGTCCGGTTACAGGAAACATCTTGTGGCACAGGATGCCCCAGCCCCACTTACTAATGCAGAAGAAGAATTAGCTTATATCAAACAAACAGAGGTAAAATATATTTGAGCTGTGACATGGGATTTCCAACAATGTTGTATGTGCAACCAGCAAAGGCTCAGACCAGCCTGCGCATACGCGAAGACTGATATGAGCCTTTGCTAGTCGCTTAGGTATTCTATGACTGTTAAGCTACTGAGTGAACATCATTTGGAGTTTCTAAGCTTAAAAGGAGGCTATACAGTCTTGTCTGAGTCTACATGTGTCAAAATGCCACATTGTTGGAAATCACATGTCACGGCTCATTTGCATCATCATTTGTCCAAATAAGCAAAATCTTGGTGAGTAAAATTGCTATCATTTTCTAATAAATCAGCTTTTACAAAATAGTTTGGGTGCTCAAAAGAAATTCTCACTGAGACTGTTCTTTTGAGTACCCAAAACTTATTTTTTGGTTGAGAAATAAAGAATTTATATGTGTAATAACTGGTCCAGATTAGCAAGTTTTTGTTCATAAAATCACAATTTTTTTCTAATCCATCAGTTTTAAGGTAAGTTTTGGTTGCTTAAGAAAACGTCTCATTGAGATGGGTCTTTTGAACCCCCACAACATATGTTTTGGTGGATAAGTAAGAGATTTTTTTATTTGCACACTCTTATGTAGCAGGCTAATATTGTGTGCATTGTAATAAAATTCCTCAATAAATCTTTTGCTAGTTTACCAAGAAAAAAATTAGAAGACAGTAATGTTTTTTTGAATGTTATTTTATGGGAATATGATAATAGCTATGCCTAGACATGCATCTTTCCCTAAATTTAGGTAGTTGCAATAGAAGAAAACACCTGTCTACAGTCATGGTCAAACACCAGAACTGTGTCAGATTTGCAGGCCAACCCATGAAATAAATCATCAATTGCGTGGCAGAGCATTAAACTGCAATATTACCGATGGTCAGTGCGCCCGGTGTCGGCACAAATAAAATAAATGCCAGCTTATTATATATAAAAAAGTCAACAGGTATAATAGATTTTGTTTACCGTTTTCCGCCATTTTTTGCCTATTCCAGTGTGGAATTTAGCCTTCACCAAGTCATTGTAGTAACCCCCGGTGCTTTTACATTTACCAGTGTGGCTTTTACATTTGTTTTAGGTGCTCAAAAGAATCCTCTCATTGAGACCGTTCCTTTGAGTACCCACAACATGTGTTTTTGTTGAAAAGTAAGAAAATTAAGTTTTAATTACATACTCTTATCTAAAGGCCTTACTTCACGTTAAAACCAGGGTGTCCCAATTTGTATGACTTTTACATAATTACGAATTCCAGATCACTTCGATCTATTGCTTAATTATTCAGGCTGGAATTTATTGTGTAAGTTTATACAGTATTTCTTAATCAGGCAAGCCTACATATTTACATATATTTATATTGGTCAGTGCCCAAGATTTTGGTACTCACTGCACATGGTGAAAGCCCCTTTAACCCTTCGAAAACCAGAAACCCCTAAACGGGTACCTTGGCAGACTGTGATGACCCAGAAGGGAAAGGGCTGAGAAGACTGTTTGAAAACACAGGCTCATCTGAGCCTTTGCTGCTCCCCGGTGCAATAAATACCAAAATATATCTTGTGCTAGCATATATGCAGATGATTTTAGGGTAATTGCAATATTTGGCCTAATAAGCATGCATCTTCCTATAAGGACACACGGCTCATATTACATATACTTCAGATTATTTGACAGTCAAGTAGAGTAATATAATTTTTGATATGGATTCATTGTTTGAATGAAAAAAGTGTAGCACCAGACCAGCTGGCTTCATCAGAAGCCAGCTGGTCTGGAACTACACTATTTAAAAAAGAATGGTAATGAATTTAAAATATGTTTGTGCAGAGCATGCTTAATGGGTCAACTACAGTATATTATGCATATGCAGATAAATTTATGCCTTTTATTTTATGATTGCTTAAAATGTACATGTATTTTGATATCAATATTCTAGTTTAATGGTACTTCTATTTATAAAAAGACAAAATAATAGGACATCTATGTCTATGCGATTTCTTTTTTCTCTCAACTAAACCCATATGTTGTGGGAAGGACTAGAAAAATAATCAAACCTTAATCGGTTAAAAAAATGCACAACCACTGCCCCTCCCCAATTAAACAGAGAGCTCTTGAGTCAAGTCACTGAGATGGCTCTTTTGAGTACCAATATCATCTATCTGAGGGTTCTATTTTGAGCACCCACAACATATGTTTTGGTTTAGAGATAAGAAACTAATCACCATATTAGACCTAAAAAGTGTGCATTATAGGTTGTTTACACAATATGAACTTATTTCTAGACATTCAGACGTACAGTTATCAGTACATTTTTAATAAAATGAATTCATATGGTGACTTTAAAACAGTTTTGATCCTAAACAGCTGGTTTCATCAGAAGCCAGCTGATCTGGATCTACACTGTTTTTTGTTTTTTTTAATTATAGGATTTAACATTTTTAAGGAAGTTATGTACACAGTGCACTTATTAGAACTAGTACGAAATAAATTTATGACTCTAGAACAATTATAATCATGTGCCATTTACTAATGCTTTCTTACATGCTGGATATATAATTTTTCTTTCAATTTTAAGGTGGTTTTGAATGATATGATGTGTAAACATTGATTTTTAGCTCGCCTGAGCCTAAGGGTGAGCTATTGTGATCGTTACCAGAGTCACTATATTGTGTTCTTGAGCAAGACACATTAATTCTTGTTTGTACTGGTTCAACACAGCAAGACCTGTCCCGACATAACTGTAAAAATTGTTGACTGGGGTGTTTAAAATCAAATCAAACAAAGGTTGTATCATTTATAGGTATTAAATAAACATCATTTATTTCTGATTGAACAACAATGAAACTGGTATTTGAATTCAAACCATTTGAGCTGACAAGTGATTTACAACAATGTGGTATTTTGACATGAATAGACTCACAGGAGCCAGTGCAGCCTCCTTTTAAGCTTAGAAACTCCAAATGATTTTCAGTCAGTAGTTTAATATTCATAGAATATTCAAGCGACTAGCAGAGGCTCTGATCAGACTGTGCTGGTCGCACAAACCACATTGTTAGCTCACCTGAGCCAAAGGCTCATTTGTGAGCTAATAGTATACCAGTGACTCCGTCCTCCGTCCGTAGTCCGTCAACTTTTTCAAACATCTTCTCCTCTGAAACTACTGGGCCAATTGAACTAATATTTCATATGGAGACTCCTTAGGATGGGGGAACGAAAGGTTGTTCAAATCCTGGTCACATGACCAAGATGGCCGCCACGTCCATATATGGTAAAAACCCTTCAAAAATCTTCTTCTCCAGGACCAGAAAGCCCATGACCTTGGGACTTGGTATGTAGCATTGGGGTTGTGGGCCCTACCAAGTTTGTTCAAATGATGATCCTAGGTTGACCTTGACCTACTTAAAATCAAGGTCAAATTTGCTTTCAAATGCATTTAAATGGGAAAATTTCTGAAAAGTTGATTTTTTTTTGAAAACTGTGGAAGCTTTAGTCATTCTCACTTGATGTGTTTAACCTAATGAGACAATGGCTATAAATAACTTCCAAAGGTCAAGGTTGACATTTCAGCTTAGGTCGCTCATATTGGACAAGTGCAGATCCAGAGGGGGGGTGGAAAATCACAAGTTATATGGGTTTCTATAGGGAATAAGCAATTGGACCCCCCTGGAAAAAGTTGGACCCCCCCCCCCCCCCCTGCAAAATGTTAGACCCCCTCCGAAACCTTGAAAAATGATAGATTTCTTTGAAATTGACCATTTGACTTCTGTAAAATAAGCTGAGGACTAAAACAAAACCCAAAAAACGTCACAGCTTATTTTTGACATACTAACCTGAACCCCCTCCCCCCCCCCCCTTAGCCCCCCCCCCTCCCCGACGAAAATTCCTGGATCCGCGCATGTTGGAGTCCCATCAATATATTTAAACATAGTTTTCTCACAAACCATTGGCCCAATTTGAACTCAAAGTTTATGTGAAGACTCCTTATGATAAGTTAGCCAAAATTGATGCAAAATATTTTGGTCACATGACCAAGATGACCGCCACGCCCATATATGGTAAAAAACATTTAAAAATCTTATTCTCCAGAACCAGAAGGACCATGACCTTGGAACTTGGTATGTAGTGTTAGGGATGTGGGGCCTACCAAGTTTGTTCAAATAATGAACCTAAGCTGACCTTGACCTACTTAACGTCAAGGTCAAATTGGCTTCCTTATGCATTTAAATGGGAATCTTTTTTGAAAAGTTTATTTTTTGATAACTGTTGAGGCTAAAGTCATTATTCTCACTTGATATACTAAACCAAATCAGACAATGGCTATGAATAAGTTTCAAAGGTCAAGGTTGACCTTTAACTTTTTCAGCCAAGGTCGCTCATATTGGAGTCCCATCAACACATTAAAACATAGTTTCCTCAGAAACCACTAGGCCAATTGAACTCAAATTTCATATGAAGACCTCTTATGATAGGTTAGCCAAAATTTATACCAATTGTACTGGTCACATGACCAGGATGGCCACCACACCCATATATGGTAAAAACCCTTTAAATATCTTGTTCTCTGGAACCAAAAGGCCAAAGACCTTGGGACTTGATATGTAGCATTGGGGATGTGGGCATTACCAGATTTGCACAAATGATGAATCTAGGTTGACCTTGACCTACTTTATGGCAAGGTCAAATTTGATTCCTAATGCATTTATATGGGAAAAATCTTGTAATGTTCATTTTTCTATAACTGTTTAGGCCGAAATCATAATACTTGCAAGAAATGTTTAACCTAATATGAGACAATGGTTTGTACCAAATGTCAAGTTGACCTGTGACCTTTTATCCTAGGCCACTCATTTGGACTGCCACATGCCTATCTAAACATCTTTTCCTCAGAAATCTCTGGGCTGTTTGATGGAGTATTCATTAGATTGTTTTAGTTCACTTGACCAAAATGGCCACAACCCTCATAAAACAAAATATGTTTCATTATAAGTTGTAGTTGATCTTGACCTATTTTAACATTATTAAGGAGATCAGGTTAGCACTTCAGGACCGTCAGATCCTCTAGTTGGAAATCTCTTGTCGTGGCTCATTTGGTATTCACTAAAATAAAGAAAGCTGTTTTTTGCAGCTGAAGTGGGGTGGGTAGTAACACAAGTAAATTTAAATATAATAAAATGAAATTTGGCAAATGTTCCAGAATTTAGAACACTTTTCTCTTTCCGTTCTCAAGAAATGGTAGCTATGAGAGCTAAACTCACAAAATCCTTGCCAGAAAAGCAAACAGGGACCCTGATAAGACTGCTTCTCTGTCCTGTTTATCTAGGCTTTTGGGCCAGGCAACTACTTTTCAAATTTTTTGAATGTTTATGGAAAGAAGAACATCAAAAATGTTTTAACCCTTAAAGTGCCAAGAAAAAAAATGTATCTGAAAATGTCGTCTGCTGAAGTCGTCTGCTACAAATAATTGCCTTACATTACCAACGAATTAAGTATAGAAGTAAACAGCGTGGACCCAGAACAGACTGGGTCCACACTGTTTGCCATAGAGGCTTCTTAAACATTTCAGTAGACGAGAAAAGCAGACGACTTTTGTTGCGATTGGTGCTGTAAGGGTTAATACATTTGATCCGTGACATGAGATTTCCAACAATGTGGTATTTGCGACCAGCAAAGGCTCAGACCAGCCTGGGCATACGCACAGAATGATCAGAGCCTTTGCTTGTCGCTTGGTTATTCTATGAATATTAAGCTACTGACCGAACATCATTTGGAATTTCTGAGTTTAAAAGGAGGCTACACAGGCTCGTCTGAGTCTCCACTTGTCAAAATGCCACATTGTTGGAAATCATGTGTCACGGTTCATTTTAATTTTTCAGGTACGAGCGGATGTAGGTGTAGATACAAAACACCAGACAATGTCTGGCCTATCATTTCCTCTCACTGATGATGCCATCCATAAACTACATGACCTCAAAGAAGGTGCTATAACCTATGTTCAACTTGTAAGTATCATATAGGACCAGTTAAACAAAAAAATTAAGCGTAAAATTGTGATTATTTTCTCATCCATTAGTTTAAACATGTGTTTTGGATGCTCATAAGAACCGTCTCATCGAGACGGTTCTTTTGAGTACCCACAACATATGTTTTAGTCGAGAAATAAGAAAATCAATTTTCAGTTACGCATTCTTCATATTTTTAGCTCACCTGAGCTGAAGGCTCATTGGTGAGCTAATAGTATACCAGTGACTCCGGTGTCCGTCGTCCGTCAACATTTTCAAACATCTTCAAACATCTTCTCCTCTGAAACTACTGGGCCAATTGAACTCATATTTCATATGGAGACTCCTTAGGATGGGGGAACCAAAATTTGTTCAAATGGTCTTGGTCACATGACCAAGATGGCCGCCACGCCCATATATGGTAAAAACCCTTCAAAAATCTTCTTCTCCAGAACCAGAAGGCCGATGACCTTGGGACTTGGTATGTAGCATTTGGGTTGTGGGGCCTACCAAGTTTGTTCAAATTATGATCCTAGGTTGACCTTGACCTACTTAACGTTAAGGTCAAATTTGGTTCCTAATGCATTTAAATGGGAAAAATTCTGAAAAGTTTATTTTTTTGAAAACTGTGGAAGCTTTAGTCATTATTCTCACTTGATATGTTTAACCTAATTAGACAATGGCTATAAATAAGTTCAAAAGGTCAAGGTTGACCTTTGACCTTACAACTTAGGTCGCTCATATTGGATTCCCATCAATATATTAAAACATAGTTTTCTCACAAACCATTGGCCCAATTGAACTCAAATTTCATGTGAAGACTCCTTATGATAAGTTAAAAATTTATGAAAAATATTTCGGTCACATGACCAAGATGACCGCCATGCCCATATATGGTAAAAACCCTTCAAAAATCTTCTTCTCCAGAACCAGATCGCCAATGACCTTGGGGTTTGGTATGTAGCATTGGGGTTCAATCTTCAATCTACGCCGTTACAGGCTGAATTTTGCACTCAGGTATTCTTCTCCAAGGGTAAACTCTAGCTCTTCGGTATTTTTCTCTCTGGTAATTTTATGCCAATTAACTGTATATATCAAAAAGAATTCTAAAATAAATTATTGGGAAAAAACTATTGAGATGCAATTATCTGTTCCTTCGTTTCTTTGAATCTCTCTGTCCTCTCAATGAAGTGTCCTACTTCTTCACAGATCAACTCCCTCCAGTTTGGAAACTCCACAGAACTGTCATAGCCAAGCAGGGTGTAGATATTAGGTGCTTGAATTCCTAGCTCTTCTCTCAATCTTTTCAATAGTGTGTATCTAGCTTCATCGTACAATGGACACTCAAGTAGGTAGTGTTGTACAGTTTCAATTTGCCCACACTCACAGTACCTCGTTTCCACCTGCCCAAGTTTATATCTATAGTCATTCAGTTTACTATAGCCATTTCTTAGTTGTAGCATTTTCCTTGTAAAGTTTAATATTGGGATAGTCCAAGCGAGGATTACTTTTCAGGAAGACTTTGCAGAGGTAGAAATCTCGCCCAGACTCCCCAATATCCCACCTTTGCTGCCACTTGTATCTGATGCTGACTCTTGCATGCCTCTTAATATCTTGTACTGTCACAATACTTGTCTCCTCCCCTAGTTCTTTTGCCTCCATTGCTGCTTCCTTTGCCAATCTATCAGCTACATCATTACCTTGCACTTCACTATGCCCTGGGGTCCATACAATTTCTAAATTCCATCCCTTTGATTCTAGTGAAGATATATTTTCGTTGATTTTTTTGATGACATCCAGATAATGATCTGATACCCAGTTCAAAGTAATTATTCCCACTGCTGTCTGGCTGTCCGAAAATATTCTAATTTGCCTATGTTGAATATGAGAATTGTTTGTAGTAAGATGCTCAGTTACTGACAGAATAGCCACAAGCTCTCCCTGAAGAATAGATCCATATGCTGTTACAGGTCTCTTGATACACTCTTCTTGTCCGTCCGGATGGTAAATTACTGCCCCAGCACCACATGGTCCAGGATTTGGCAGGCATGACCCATCTGTAAAACACACCAATGCTGATGCGGAGACTTCATTTACCATATCCTGTATGATTGCCTTTCCTTCTTCTTGCTGTTCATTAGACCTATTTTTTGAAGAACCAAGCTGTGACCAGTAAGATGGCTTTTCTCTGGTTCTTACGAAGGCATTCTGAGGAAAATCTGGTTCTGGTTCCATAAACTCTACTCCGATTCCTGTAACTGTCTTCATTTCTACTATTTGGCTCATAGCTTTTCCCATAGGTGTTTCTGTACTGTCCCATACATCTTCATCTCTGTATCTGTCTAGGCAACATTTCAGCGGGTCATCATGCCGTTTTGCTGCAATCTTTGCTGTATCCCTTATAGCAATTTCACATAAACGCAAATCTAAAGGAACCACCCCTGCAGCCACTTCCATAGCTTCCCTAGATGCTGTCACTGGTAAATCAAGACACAGAGCTAAAGCTTTTTTCTGCACATTTTCAAGTTTTCTCAAATCAGGACGTGTCACAGTTTGCCACACAGAACAACCATACTCCATTATAGAACTGACAAGGATCACATATAATTCAATGAGCTTTTTTGTAGAAATTTGAGATATACCCTTTTCTTCTCTGATAATTTGTATTGCCCTACTTGCTTTCTTTTCTGTCATGTTCACATGTTCTTGAAAGTTTAGCTGTTCATCTAGAGTAATTCCTAATAATTTAGGATTAGGATTGTATTTTAGATTCTCCCCATCAATTTTGCACAGATTGCTCTTTACAATATTATCCTCTTTTTCCTCTGCTTGAAAAAGTGTCACCTCTGTTTTGCAAAAACTTATTTTCAGTCTCCATTTATTACAATTATGTTGTATTTTCTTGACATCTGTAGTTACTTTTTCAGCCAATTCTGGAATGTTTTTCCCAGTATGCCATACCGTTCCGTCGTCAGCAAATTTGGTCACGCCACCTTCCACATCCTCTAACATATCCATAATAAAGATATTGAATAGAATTGGCGATAACACACTTCCCTGTGGTAGTCCGGTATGTGAAATAAATTCCTCACCACTGAAATCCCCTATTTTGCAAACTACATTTCTGTTTGACAGGAAGGAAAAAATCCAAGACCACATGCGCCCTTTAACACCTAATCTGGACAATTTTACCATCAGTCCTTCTCTCCATACAGAATCATATGCTTTCTCCAAATCAATGAAACATGCTAGTGTACTTTCTCTGTTTCTGAAACCCTCTCGAATAGCTTGCACCAGTTTAAGAACAGCATAAGTTGTACACCTGAACCTGCGGAAGCCTTGCTGTTCTTCATCCAGCAATCTGTTTCCTTCTATATAAGCTTCCAGCCTAGCCAGAATGATCCGTTCCATTAATTTGCCCAATACACTGGTCAAACTTATAGGCCTGTATGAAGATGGAGAGTAATAATCACTCTTTCCTTGCTTGCGGAGAAACTTAACATTAGCACTTTTCCAAGTTGATGGAAGTTGTCCTTCTATCCAAGAGATGTTGAATATGTATAAAATTGCCTTCTTCAAACTCTCACCAGCATTCTGAAAAAGTTCTGGATAGAAACTATCTGGTCCTGGAGATTTTCCTGCTTTTATCTTTTGGATGGCTGCCTCCACTTCTTGAAACATAATATCCGCGTTGAAATTCTCACTACCATCCAATGTATTCAGATTATCTTTAATAGCCTGACATTCATTGTTCACTTCTTTAAAGAATTTATCATCAAACTTATTCTGCTTAAGATGAGCTCCCTCAAAGAAAACCTGTTCGAGCAATTTACATTTCTCCTTTTTCTCAAATACAGGAGTTCCATTTACATCTAATAATGGTAACACTGAATTATCAGACTTTTTGTCTGTCAACTTTCTGTACACTTCCCACCTCTCTTTAGAAGTACCTGCTGGGGTTGTTGGGCCTATCAAGTTTGTTCAAATGATGAACCCTAAGTTGACCTTGACCTACTTAACGTCAAGGACAAATTTGCTTCCTAATGCATTTAAATGGGATTTTTTTTAAAAATTTTATTTTTTTGAAAACTGTTCAGGCCAAAGTCATTATTCTCACTTGATATGTTAAACTAAATGAGACAATGGCTATAAATACGTTTCAAAGGTCAAGGTTGATCTTAACCTTTTAGCCAAGGTCGCTCACATTGGAGTCCCATCAACACATTTAAACATAGTTTCTTCAGAAACCACTAGGACATAAGAACTCAAATTTCATATGAAACTCCTTATGATAGGTTAGCCAAAATTTATACCAATTGTACTGGTCACATGACCAAGATGGCCACCACGCCCATATATGGTAAAAACCCTTTAAATATCTTCTTCTCTGGAACCAAAAAGCCAATGGCCTTGGGACTTGGTATGTAGCATTGGGGATGTAGGCCCTACCAGGTTTGCACAAATGATGAATCTGAGTTGACCTTGACCTACTTTATGGCAAGGTCAAATTTGATTCCTAATGCATTTATTTGGGAAAAATCTTGAAATGTTCATTTCCTATAACTGTTGAGGCCGAAATCAAAATACTTGCAAGAAATGTTTAACCTAATGAGACAAGGGTTTAATATAAGTACCAAATGTCAAGCTGATCTGTGACCTTTTATCCAAGGCCACTCATTTGGACTGTCACATACCTATCTAAACATCTTTTCCTCAGAAATCACTGGGCTGTTTGATGGAGTATTCATTAGATTGTTTTAGGTCACTTGACCAATATGGCCGCAACCCCCATAAAACAAAATATACTTAAACGCAAAAGTTTCGCAACCGTTTTATATCTGTGTTTTTTTTCAGTATGGTTCATGATAGAATATTTATGTAATCATATCTTATGCTCCTGCACAATGTGGAATGATTTATCGTAAATCGGTTTTTATCATGCTCTTCATTTTGACGTTATTATGACGTTAGTGCATTTCAACACTTTACATCTAGCATAACGATAGTTATCTCGATTTGAAAGCAAACGGTGCGATGTGATAGCCAGATGTCGTAACTGACAGGCAACATTATAAGATTTAACAATTAACGTTTATCTACAATCAAATTCACTGCGTTTCTTTGTTAACGTCAACCAATTTAACAAAATTGTTCATTTTTCCGTTATGTCACGCGATACTTTTGTCTTCTATGCAATGTGTTGAAGTCTTTCACTTGTGACATTAAAAACTCGATTATTGATATTCAGTTGTGCTTAAACGGCCAATTAGGTCAAATATTGAAGGTTTAACGTTGGCGTAATGAACGTTAACAAATGCATAAAATAAACCTGATTTGATTTTTCTGCCCTTCTGCTTTTGAAAACAGATAATGGTTAAACACCTTTTTCGAATAAAATGTAAGGTGTTGTAACTCTGTGACTCAATTAAAATGTAAGGTATTGTAACTCTGCGACTTTTCAAATTTGGGTTGCCTTACATTTCTTGTTGAAGATCAGCAATCGTAAGTCTCACTGGTCTAATTTTCATGTTGTATGGAAGGCAAATCATTGGACTTGTCAATCACAATACGATGTAGTGAAATATTTGAGTCAAAAAGAAGAAAATAACATTTTAGTAAGAGTTGCGAAACTTTTGCGTTTAAGTATATGTTCCATTATAAGCAGTAGTTGATCTTGACCTATTTTAACATTATTAAGGAGATCAGGTGAGCGCTTCAGGACCATCAGGTCCTCTAGTTTAGCATATGTTTTGGGTGCTAAAAAACGTCTCATCAAGACGGTTCTTTTGAGTACCCACAACATATGTTTTCTTAGAAATAAGAAACATTTTTTTCTGTTAAGCACTGTTACATGATAATATTTACCCTTGTTACTAAACTTTTATCAAGCAATTGTCTGGTGTTTAACCTAATGAGACAATGGCTATGAAGAAGTCGCAAAGGTCAAGGTCGACCTTTGACCTTTCAGCTGAGGTCACTTATACAAACGTATTGGATTCCCATCAAAATCTAAAAGCATATTTTCTTAGAAACCACTCGGGAAATTGAACTCGAATTTCAAATGAAGACTCCTTAGGGTGGGAGAATGAAAATGTATGCAAATAGTATAGGTCACATGACCAAAATGGCAGTCACACCAATATAGGTAAAAACCCTTTAAAATATTTTTTAAGTGGGTGCTTAAAATTATTATCTTAATGAGATGATTCTTTTGAGTACCCACAACATACAGTAAAACCTGTATTGGGCGGCCATTTAGAAATGGACAAAAAACAAAGGTCTTAAGGGCACACGGTAGCTTAATGCAGGTCAAAAGTATTGCAGAATGCTCTCTTTGGAGCATTCTGCATACTTTTGCCCTGCATTAAGCGATAATCAGTCTTGAAAACCAATTTATGGTCTTTTTTAAGTGGCCCCTTAAAGTAGGTTTTACTGTATGTTGTGGGTGAGAAATAAGAAAACAATTGTTGATTACATACACTCGTCTGGAGGTCTTGATACATTGGATTCAGAGAAAAGAGCATATTTAAGAAATATTTCAGTTATTTCTATTGAAACATATGTTTTGACTGCATAAAAGAAAAGGTTCAGTGAGACGGTTCTTTTAAGCATCCAGAACATAGGTAGGAATTCCTTTTGAACACCCAAAGCACATTTTTTGTCAGGAAATTCTAAATATAATAAAGTCGACATGTTTATGTTATATATTGTTTAATGACTAACTCCCTTTAATTAGAACTTAGTCACAAAAAAAAAACTGGGGTCCGGCTGATTTTAAATTAACAAGATTCAAGATTTGTTGTATGAGCACTTTCCTACTTTAAGCAGCAGAATCCATCTCCTTCATAGCACAAAATCAATACTGTGTTTTGAAGAAGAGGGACCTGTTTCCTGCATTCAAAAAGTACCATTCAATAAAATCATTTATTGTTTCTTGTCGGTAGGAAATTTTATAATTCCATAAACACTTTTCAATAACCTTGACATTTGCCTTCAATATACTTCAAATATTGTGCCCTTGTTTATAGACTAATTGAAGTTGAAAAAATGCCCTTTTTCTTCATTACAAACATTTTAAACTGTCAAGCACTATATTCTTTTAAAAAACAGAAACTGTATTCAAAAGTTCAATGAGTGTCTCATTGAACAGCATTGCTTGGTTGCTAAAAACAGGAAACAAAGTTTAACCCAATTGGTACAGTAAAACCTGTGTAAAAAGGCCACTCAAAAATAGATGAAACAAAGATCTTAATGACAAATGGTAGCTTAATGAAGGTTGAAGCTCCAAGGGGAGCATTCTGCAATACTTTTGACCTGCATTAAGCGAAAATTAATCTTGAAAAAAGATTTTTGGTCTTTTAGAGAGTGGCCGTTTTACACAGGTTTTACTGTATATGCAATGAAGGAGACATGATTGGTAGGCATGAGTAGGCAGAGACTAACCTCTATGAAAGTACAGTAAAACCTGTTTAAAACAGCCACTCAAAAATCGACAAAACAAAGATCTTTATGACAAAATGGTAGCTTTATGCAGGTCAAAAGTATTGCAGAATGCTCCCTTTGGAGCATTCTGCAATACCTTTGACCTGCAATAAGCGAAAAATGGTCTTGAAAACCAATTATTGGTCTTTGTTAGAGTGGCCGTTTTACACAGGTGTTACTGTATGCTGCTGAGGAATTTTAGTTAAGATACATCAATATCAACATTAAGATAGGTCAATATCATTGGAAGTTTGATCTGTGTTTCAGAGGTTAAATACAGAAGCTGAGCAGGTTGAACTATCAGACTCTGGGGATATCAAGGCATCAGGAATACAGTCTCGTATACCTACAAATAGTGGCAGCTATAGTATATTTACGTTTAAACATACCCATGAAGGAGACCATATGGAAACAAATGGTGGGTGAGCTGAGATCAAAATGTGTTAAATTTTATTCTAGTCTGAACAGAATGATAAGATGGCTTCAGGCCTCTAGATAAGAGTGCATAAATAATATTAACCCTTAATGCGCCAATCGCAACAAAAGTCGTCTGCTTTTCTCTTCTGCTGAAATGTTTAAGAAGCATCTATGGCAAACAGTGTGGACCCAGATCAGACTGCTCCTATAGGAGCAGTCTGTTCTGGGTCCACACTGTTTGCTTCTATACTTTATTTGTCAGTAATGGTAGGCAATTATTTGCAGTAGACGACTTTAGCAGACAACATTTTCAGATGCATTTTTTTCTTGGCGCATTAAGAGTTAAGATTAATTTTCTTACTTCTCAACCAAAAGATATGTTGTGGGTACTCAAAATAACTGATCACTTAAATGAGATGGTTCTCTTTAGCAGCAAACTGATGGGTAAAAAGATATTTACTTTTTTGAGGTGAATACCAAGTATATTTCATCAAGTGCGGTGAAGAATCAGTATCTTTCAAGAGTGCATAGCCAGGTTGGGGTTTATGCTTTTTCTACCCATATGAGAAAATTCTACCTCACATAACCCCATACCAAAACATGAGAAAGGTAAAAATCAAACATCTGCACATCGGAAGACCAAGTGACATTACTGTCATGTTTAAATGATTTCATCATGTTATGTTACATTGGAGCATTCCCTAGAACTTCTGTGAACTTGTTTTAGTATAAAAACAGCATTAAATGGTGAGTAAGAAAAAGAATCCATTAGTAGCTTGAAGATTGGATAGAAAAATCCATCCCTGGTAATCAACGTTTGTCATCACTGGGCAAGCCTTGTGATTCTCTTGACTTTTTTTTATCCCATCCTCACACTCATGATAGATTCTTATATTCTTGCACACCCAATAAGGATATCTGATATTTTACCCTGGGATAGAAAATCTTGTCTTACCCACGACATCAAGTAACGTCATCATGTGAAATTGCACCTTAGCGTATTAAGAGACTTCTGGAAGCGTAATTATTTTTAAATGAATAAATACATTAATCAATTGATAAATAAAAATAGTGGTTAGCAAAAAAATCTATAATTCCTGTGAGGGTAGGATAGAAAAGCCTGTCCCTCAGGATCACCGTTTGTCATCACTTGGCAAACCTCGTGATGCCAAACGGCGATTCTCAAGACAGATTTTTCTATCCAATCCTCACAGATAGATTCTTATAGCGTTTGGCTTTATTAGCACACTGTGCATATGACCTTTTAGTTCACCTGGGTGCTGAAGGGTGAGCTTTTGTGATCACTGGATATCTGTTGTGTCTATGTTTGTCAGCAATGGCTTAGAACAACATCTCCGTAACTTACAGGACTGACCCTTTGGTAGCCCCCTTTCAATGTTATTCAAAGATTTCTATTCCATGCTGAATTCTTGTTGTCATGGCAACAGAAAAGAACAACTTCTAAAAATCTACTGACCCTGACCCTCTACCAATACAGTCAAACCTGCTGTTGCGGCCACCTCTATTAAGCGTGACCCTCCCTTAAGCGGCCATTTTAGAGCCCCCCAAACAATTTTGAATGCAAATGCACCTTAATTAAGCGTGCACCTGTCCAACGCAGCCAGCAGTCTGCGAAATTCGCCCCAAAACACTGAAATTGTGTCCTCAAACGGCCAATTTCTATGGGTTGATGCGGCCAGTTTTGATTAAATATCATTGATTATCTTTTTTGCACCGGTCATATGTTTGGTGCAATTAAACTGCTCAGCAGTGGTGTCTCCCAGAATTAATTTTTCAACCGCCGCTAGCCTATGCCGAGGTTAATGGGCCCAACTATTTGGAAGTTGGTGGTGCAGTCGAACCACAACGGGGCCGAAATCAACTAAGTTCAAGTATTTACGCTAATAAAACACTACTACATGGTTCAGGAATCCAGCACATATGGATTAAAAGCATCTTCAAAAGTAATCAAAAACCTGAATAGGCTAAACAAACACCACTTGTTAATTTTTTTTTATAAGCAGGTAACCATTATTGCAAGCGGGTAACCAGTCGTAGAGTCAGTCAGCTGATAAAATTGTCGACATCAAAGCATTTTGCCACTGCCAAAGTTCATTCATCCGTACCGTGACAGATGTTTTACGGTAAATGTGTGAAAATCTAAATGCAAAGTAATGCTCTTTGCTGGAGGCACATACTTACTACACAAGGATGCAATCTTTGCTAAAAGTCAACTTATTTTTGAGTAACAAAATTTGAACCATTTTCAGATTCTTTTTCACCTGCATAAATTTCTAACAACATTCTCTTCATGTTCAATAGCATGATGGCCATTAAATGAAACATGCATTTGCTTATCAAAAAACAAGTTTTAGCTTCTAGAAAAAATATGATCAGCAGTGCTATCCCTACTCTTTTGACATACATGGAAATCTTTAGACTGAATGGACATGATTTTGTTTATTTCATATTTTGTTGTGTGTTTTTTCATTTATATATTTTACGAAGAAATGCAATAAATGCAGCAGTGTAGACCTTACTCTTAATACTTTTCAACTCATTATTATACTGTATGGGTATCCTCAACTCGAAGCCAATATTCTTTCGAGTCCTCAATCATATGGCCATCTTAGCTGAACCTCTATTAAGCAGCCACCTGTCTTAAGCAAGCGATTTTGGATTATCCCTTGACCTCTTGCTTAAGACAGGTTTGACTGTATTGTTAAAATATATACCCCCTCCCTTTCAAATTTTCTTAATTTTTCTTTAGTGAAGGGGTACCCAGATTGCCCTAATGCATTGTTTAACTTTAAAGGTCTTTGCTTGCAGGGTAATTTTTCATGCTTTTGTCGTTGTCTTTCAACTTTTTTTTTTCAATTTTTTTTTTTTCAAAAAGTTCTTTCAGGAACTTTATCTGAGTGCCAAACAGTTTTGATCCAGATCAGAACCAACATTCTGTCATTCCTGAGCTGGCTTCAAACTGTTTGCAAAAATTATCAGCAGATGACATAAGTCCCCCTAGCAAGGAAAGTGTTTTCTTGCACACCAGATAAGGATATCTGAGATTTTACCCTGGGATAGGAAATCTTATCTTACCCATGCTATCTTTCCCAGGACATCAAGTAGCGTCATCATGTGAAATTGCATCTTAGCGTATTCAGGGACTTTTGAAGCTTATTTTAAAATAAATGAATAAATAAAATCAGTGGTGAGCAAGAAAAAGAATCATTGTGTTTAACGTCCCACCAACAGCTAAGGTCATATGGAAACGGGCCACGGCTTAAAGTCTCATCCGACAGACTGGTGAAGCCAGTAATCGAACCTGGGACCCCTGGTTTACAAGGCAAGTGGTTTATCCACTACACCACAGCGGCTCCAGAAAAAGAATCCATTATTCGTGTGAGGGAAGGATAAAAAAATCTGCCCCTCAGGATCACCGTTTGTCATCACTCCGCAAGCCTCATGATGCCAAACGGTCATCCTCGGGACGGATGGTTCTAAAATCCATCCTTCGGGATTGCTGTTTGTCATCACTCGGCAAGCCTCGTGATGCCAAACGGTGATCCAGAGAGACGGATTTTTCTATCCAACCCTCACACTCATGATAGATTCTTATTAGAATGGACAATTTTTGTTTTGTATCTTTTCAGTGTTCATTTATTCGATGCCTGGTTATAAAGCGCCAATAAAAGAAAGAATGTTGTATGCTAGTTGTAAATTGCCTCTAGTTGAACAGATAGAACAAAGATTAGGATTAGAGCTAGCACAAAAGGTGGGTTGTTCACAGGTTTAGATAAACAAAATATTTCATCATAAAATTGTAAATATTTTCTTACCCATCAATTTTAACATATGTTTTGGGTGCTAAAAAGAACCGTCTCATTGAGACGGTTCTTTTGAGTACCCACAACATATGTTTTGGTTGAGAAATAAGAAAATTAAATTTTCCTTACGCACTCTTAACTAAAGTCCTGGTAGTTCTTATGAGGGTTTTGAGTTCTTCAATGAGATGGCTTTATTTCTATCTCGTGACTAACATGATATTTGTACCATATTCTCCAGTGTATATTGCACACTTTTTCCACCCCGAAAGTCCTGTTAAAGGGGTGTGCATGCTATTGAACGGGACACCAAATTTACCTTTTTTAACCACATTCTCGGAATATTTTCACAGCGGATATGAGGAAATCCAAAAAGGCTCTTAACAATAGGTGAACGCGGATAAAAAATAGCTAGAAACAGTGTTTTCAATTGCCATTTGTTGACAGTTGGGCGACAAATGGCAATCAAAAACTCTGTTTCTAACTATTTGTTCTACATTCGTCAAATAGTATTAACCTTTTTGATTGCCGCCTACCCGGTGTGATTTTGGAACAGAGTGTTAGAATTTCCCGTAACTCTTGTTTTGAACTGATAGGTGTATTTTTACGTAAGTTTTGAACATCCATTGGTTGTAAAAACGACGTTAGGCTTTCTTATATCAAAGTTATAAGGCTGATGTAATAAATGGCGTCATGAAAATCAAACTGGCTACCGAATGACGTCGTGCCAGTCTGTGCAGTGATTTATCAACCAATAAATCACTGAATTTAACCATTGACTATAAAGGCGATCAGTGCTCGAATGAATGTACAACAGTGTGAAATGTACAAAATATGAAACCTGCTCAATTTTGCACAGGTTTTATATTTTTATATTTTGTGCATTTCCCAGCAATTGTGACAACCACTATCACAAGCATTTAAGCAGGTGTGTTAAAACACACCCGATAGTTGGCTATCAAAAACGTTAAAGCTGTTAAACTTTTGATCTTCTAATTTTAGAAATAATGTTTCTATTTATCAAGAACACAGTAAAATTACTCAAATCCAGGTAAACATTTTACCATTTTCATTAATCTTAACAAATTATCACCATCAAAACAACAGCATTTATGTTAAAAATCAGCTGTCTAGAATTATTGGAGGGACGTAAATAATTACCAATAAGAGAAAAAAGCACCTGTTATTATAAGATAATTCACTTTTCCATTCTGTTTTCAGCTGTACTGATCATATTTATTATGAAAACATAACTTAATTCTATTTTTACAAGTGATTTAAAAAGAAAATAAATTTTTTCAAAAAATGTTCATAGTTACAAACTTAGTCTCTTTAATACTATCAAAGAACGTAGAGCAAAAAAGAGTTTTTTTTTATTGCCATATGCCGCCAGTCGGGCCAAAAATGGTAATAAAAAAACTCTGTAACTATCGTAAACACTGTTTCTAGAGAATTTTGATCCACGTTCTTCAATTGTTAAGAGCGTTTTTGATTGCCGCCTATCTGGTGTGTTAATGTTTATTTTTTGATGTTTGGTAAAGTGTATCTGAATTTCCACTGCACTATTGCATAAAAAGGAAAATATACCTATACTAGAGCAGCAGTAGATGGTACACCATCGCAAATACCCGCTTTACTTTTAACCTTTATCTGGGGTCAAGGTCACACAAAATGTTGCCCAGTACCTCCACTTCATGTGACCTATGCACCTGCAAAGTTTGAAGGCGTTATGACTTGCAATGGTTTAGAAGAAGATGCATTTATAATAAAGTACATTATTTGACTCTGACATTAGGGTCAAGGTCACACAAAATGTTGCCCAGTACCCTCTACATCATGTGACCTATGTACCGGCAAAGTTTGAAGTTCCTACGTCCAACAGTGTAGGAGAAAATGCATTTACAAGAAAAATACATTATATGACCTTGACTCTCCACATCATGTATCATATACACCTGTGAAGTTTGAATTTGCTACATCCAATGGTTTAGGAGGCTATGCATTAACAAGAAAATACATTATATGGCCTTGACCTTGGGGTCAAGGTCACACAAAATGTTGCCCAATACCCTTTACATCATGTGACCTATGCACCTGCAAAGTTTGAAGTTTCTACAACCAACAGTTTAGGATGCATTTACAAGAAAATACATTATTTGATCTTTGACATTGACCTTGAGGTCAAGGTCACATTAAACATCGCCATGTACCCTCTACATTATGTGATCTATGCGTCTGCAAAGTTTAAAGTTGCTATGTCAAACGGTTAAGGAGAAGATACAATTACAAGAAACGTGACAGACAGACGGACGGACGCACATACAGACCACAGACTGACTTCGGTGCCAAATTAATATACCCTATTCTTATATCGAAAAAACAGGTATAATAATGGATACCAGTGATAGGCAACTTTGAACAGTGTACATTTTACAGGTTTTGATAAGCAAAAATTTTCAGCATAAAATCGTTAATATTTCTTATCCATAATTTTTAGCATATGTTTTGGGTGCTCAAAAGAACCGTCTCGTTGATGCGGTTCTTTTGAGTACCCACAACATATATTTTGGTTGAGAAATAAGAAAATTATTTTTCTGTTACGCACTCTTAACTAATGTCCTGCATTGTATTTTTATTAAAGGAATCTAATAATTTTGTTGGAAAAAGGGCTCTTCATATTAAATCTTTTCATAATTTTATTTTCAGCTTTACCTAGAAGGATATGTCTGCCAATTGGTACCATTTCTAAATCTGTTTACCATCTATTTGGGCCTCGACACAAGGAAACCTGTCTTCCGGGGTATGCAAACAACAAAGGGACAGACCAGCTTGCGCTTTCACGCAGTCTGATCAGCGCCATTGTTGTTCGCTTATTGGAGAGTATCATATCTAGACTTGGTACGAGCGACATTTCACTTTTCTAGCTAGTCTCTGTAGTTAAGGAGACTGGTTTGAGTCTAGCTTTGTTTGAAATCCTGAAGACAGGTTTTGTCGCATCGAGGCCCATTTATCCCCTAACAAAGTTGGAGGGATACAGTATTGGCATTGACCGTGTGCCTTTCATTTTCAGTCCGTCGGGAACCCTATCTCAAATGTAGCGTACAAAATGCAAACAAATATTTTGCTCTTACACACATCTCTTCCCCTTAGGCTGTGTCAAAGCAATTTGTTTTCTCAAAGTGGTCATGATGCATAAAAAATTAAAGGGAAAGAAGCATAGAACAGAATGCAAGCAAATATTCTACCCTTGCATACCCTTGATCCTGAATGGGGTCAAAAGATAAACTTTTTTTCTGAAAGTGGTCATGTTGCATATCAAATCTAAGGAAATGAAGCATAGAACAGCATGCAAGCAAATATTCTGCCCTTGCACATACCTTTGATCCAGAATGGGGTCAAAACATCAAAACATTTTTTTTCTGAAAGTGGTCAAGTTGCATTTAAATTTAAGGGAATGAAGCATAGAACAACATGCAAGCAAATGGTTGACCTTACACACATCCCTGGTCTCTGAAGTTGGGTTAGATATAGTAATTGTGAGTAAAGCAGCGCTCTAGATAAGCTTTCGGGTCAATTGGGTATTTACGCAGCTTGGTTATGCCCAATAGCGTACTTGCATTAAACAATTGCATATTTTTATATCTTTTTACACCACTTTTTTTTCTGTGATTACACAGTTTTCGTATTGAATGAAGCCATCAGGAATGTGCCTGCAAATTTTTTCACTTCCATCGTCTGCCTGACTAGGATCAAACTAGTGGATTCTATTGTACCTGAAGCAAATCTTGTCTCCTTGTTGACATTTGTCGCTTGCATACACTTTGCAAATTTCACTTTCATCTGATGTTCATAGTGTATTCTATGAAATATTGACTGGGCCCCTTTATTTTGTTCATATAACTGGAATTATAGTAGAATAAAATCAATACCCAACTGGCATTTGTTTATTACCCAAATGGAAATGAAACGGACCAATGGTATGCAATGACATCACATGTAATTGCATACCAATCGGCTGAATTGCTTTTTTGGTACGCACACGTTTTATTTTAATTGCTTTTTTGATGATTTTAATTGCATATTTAGGCAAATACGCTGCTTATCTGGACTGCTGGTTAAGTATATATATTTTTAATTGAACTTAACATGTTGACACTAAAACAAAGGGTAAACTATATAATTGACAGTCTTCAGTAATGAGCTAAATAATACCAGAGACGGACTTAGAGATTTTAGGAATGGGATTCATATTTTGTGATTCACTCTTTCCTCTACAAGAACCCTTGGCCAGGGGTTAAAAATTTGATGAGTTGTCCTTGTTTAACATATGTAATTGCTGTTCTCTGAGAGATGATATAGTCACATTATACTTCTTTAACTCTTTGCATGCTGTGTAGTTTTGCTTGCTTTTAAGCTCACCGGAGCCGAAAGCCTCCGGTCCAGCATCAGTGGCAGAGCTTTTTCCGGCAATTTTGGGAAAAGGCCACTGGCCAAAATTGGGAAAAAATGATCAACTTAACATCATACTTGGGAGAAATTAATGACATAGAACATAACAAGGGTAGCAAAATATATCCTCAAAATCAAGTTATTTTAGATTGTATTATGTCAAGCATACCACTTAAGCACAACTATCATTCTGATATAGGTCATTGTTTCTCATAAGTAGTAGTCATCTCTAAAAAAAAAAAAAAAATATGTATATTTTTCTTAATTGGAAAAATCAGACATGGTATTGGGAAAAAAGGTGGCTATTTTCGATTGGGAATGGGGCCAAAATTTGGCCCCTAGAGATAGGCAGAAAATCCCCTGAGTGGTCCATCAGGTGTTGTCCTTTCACATTTTCAAAGTGTATCCCTGAATGAGATAAAATTTCATGTAAAGCATCATCAGGTAGGGGAAAAGGCTGCATAAGGGTTTTAGTCTGATTGGGTGTCCACTCTTGTTACCATACTTCCCTTTAGAATATAATAAGAAAAACTTTAAAAATCTTCTGAAACCATGAGGCCCACAGCTTATTTATTTATTAATTAAATTATATTTAGTGTTCCTCTAATTAAATTCTGACAATCAAGTCCCTGGGTCCAAACTGGCCACACCCCAGGGGTCAAAAGCTCACATAGACTTATAATGGGAAACATTTAAAACTCTTCTGCTCTAAATGTATAATGGTTCCTTATATAAGATCATATAAACCATGCCAACCATGCCCCTGGGGTAAAAAATGGCCACTCCCATAGATGTTATTAGCTTCCATAGACTTATAATAGGGTTAAACTTAATAAAATCTTCTCTGGAGCCAAGAAGCCTACTGCTTCTATATTTAGTATGTAGAGAAATCTTCAAATCCATTTTTCAGTTTGGCTCAAACTGTTTTCAAAGGTGAACAGCAGATAACAAAAGCTGTCACTAGTGGGCCTCAGAGTTAAATACATTGACATATTCAGGGGCTACAAGGCCCACAGTGTGTCAGGACATGTATTTTTATACCCCCAGCTAACTGTGTTTGTGGTGGGTATTCTGTTTTCACATTCCCTTAATACCAGTATGGCTTTTGTACATGCATAGATAAGGCTTTCATGGGCTTATCAGCTCTTACCACGACTTTTAATGAATTAACCCAATATTTTAATTACACAATATAGACATATCAAATATATGCATGAGGGAGTTTGGTGCAAAAATACTTTTTTTTTTAAATTACAGCTATGAAAATTTAGACAATATTTCCTTAATATGTCTTTGTATATGCATAGAGGGGGCCTTCATCGGCTGATCAACTCCTACCACATCTTTTGATGAACTGATCCAATACTAAACTGCACAATGTAAAAATATTAAACATATGCATAAAGGAGTTTGATGCACAAAAAAAATGAAAAGATGACAGCTATGAGAACTTCAGACATTTTTCCCTAATATGGCTGTTGTATATGGGCTAATCAACTCATACCACAGCTTTGACTGAATTAATCCAATACTTAACTTGCACTATGTAAACATATTAAACATATGCATGAAGGAGTTTGGTGCAAAAAAAATGATATTTTTGTACATAATGACAGCTATGAGAACTTAAAATCTCTGATATTCAAAGAACTTTCAGATGTGATATTTTCTGTATCATTTACCCTACCAAATGTTACACTGAACCAAATGTTACACTGTACAGTTTGCCTTACCAAATGTTACACTGTACAGTTTGTCTTACCAAATGTTGCACTGTACAGTTTGTCTTACCAAATGTTACACTGTACTGTTTGTCTTACCAAATGTTACACTGTACAGTTTATCTTACCAAATGTTACACTGGACAGTTTATCGTACCAAATATTACACTGTACAGTTTATCATACCAAATGTTACACTGTACAGTTTATCTTACCAAATGTTACACTGTACAGTTTGTCTTACCAAATGTTACACTGTACAGTTTATCATACCAAATGTTACACTGTACAGTTTATCGTACCAAATGTTACACTGGACAGTTTGTCTTACCAAATGTTACACTGGACAGTTTGTCTTACCAAATGTTACACTGGACAGTTTGTCTTACCAAATGTTACACTGGACAGTTTATCTTACCAAATGTTACACTGGACAGTTTGTCTTACCAAATGTTACACTGTACAGTTTGTCTTACCAAATGTCACACTGTACAGTTTATCTTACCAAATGTTACACTGTACAGTTTGTCTTACCAAATGTTGCACTGTACAGTTTGTCTTACCAAATGTTACACTGTACAGTTTATCGTACCAAATGTTACACTGTACAGTTTATCGTACCCAATGTTACACTGGACAGTTTATCGTACCCAGTGTTACACTGTACAGTTTATCGTACCAAATATTACACTGTACAGTTTATCATACCAAATGTTACACTGTACAGTTTATCTTACCAAATGTTACACTGTACAGTTTGTCATACCAAATGTTACACTGTACAGTTTATCATACCAAATGTAACACTGTATAGTTTATCGTACCAAATGTTACACTGTACAGTTTACCTTACCATCTATGACAATGTACAGTTTATTGTACCTTGTTACGCTGTACAGTTTATTTTACAAAATGTTACACTGTACAGTTTATCTTACCAAATGTTACACTGTACAGTTTATCTTACCAAATGTTATACTGTACACTTTATTATACCAAATGTTGCACTGTACAGTTTATTGTACCAAATGTTACACAGTACAGTTTATCGTACCAAATGTTACACTGTGCAGTTTATCATACCAAATAATACACTGTACAGTATATCTTACCAAATGTCACACTGTACAGTTTATCTTATCAAATGTTGAAAATTGCCAACTTCAAAGATTATTTGCACAGATTCTCCTGAAACATTTTAAAAACTAAGGTCTGTTGGTTTGAATCATCTCTTGCTGAAACTATTTTTTATTTCACTGTCCCTTATTGTGTATGGGTATCTAATAAGCATTGCTTATCAGTATCCTCTCATATTAATTGCATTGTTGCACGCTGACCTGGTTAAGTTGGCTTTCTCACAGCATGTGTCTGTATCAGGTCATGATGCATTGCACTTTTTTGAATGACGTAGCCAATGACGCTGAATCGACATAAATAAGATAATTAGGGCACAACCACTAGTTTGAAGAGTGAACCAATGAGTAAACTGATACATAGAATACCAGGTTCGCCTCTTTTGATATCAAGTTTACTAGGCTCGGCTTTGAGAACTTGTGTCAAAACGCTCGGCAAGCCTTGCGATTCAACAGCGTTCTCAAAGCCTTGCCTGGTAAACTTGATATCAAAAGATACTCATCTAGTATTCTATATATTATTGACACCTTTTTCATTTGTTATATTTCAGATTGAAGTAGATGACCTTAGTGAGATTACGGAGGAATTTATCTACGATGAAATTCACCCAAAGAAAAATATAGCCACTCTGAAGTTTGTAAAACCCAAAGGCCCGGCCAACAGAGGCCCTCGACGAATGATGAAACCTAGTAATAACAATGAATGATTGTCAATTTAGGCATTAATATTAATTTATCATATGACGTCGTGTCTGGGAGTGAAATAACGCCATGCAATAAAATGGATAAAGCACTAGTGGTTTATAGATTTTCAGGAAACATTATGACGTCCATAACAACGTTGCGTACATAATGACAAAATTATAAACATGAGATGAGACTTCAATGTAATCTTAAAGTCATATGATGAATAGAATCTAACATTCATGCTCTTGTGTTATTGAATTTATTAAACTCGTTGGGAAAGCTCGGCAAGCATTGCATTTTATCTCTTTTCCCCAACTTGTTTGATAAATTCAATAAAACATAAGCACTCATGTAAGATCCTCTATTTAAAGATGGTTATGGTGCCGCCATGATGTAGCAGATAAGACACTCACCTTGTTCCCAGGTGTCTGATTCTTGGCTACTCTAGTTTGATGCTTTAAGATGTTGCCCTGTTTCCATATGACCTTAGCTGTTTGTTGAAAGGTAACCCTTATCCCACCACTATTTTTGTCCTTAAATGCTGTCTGCTTTTAAGGTCCATTGCATGTATTCTAGTGCACTTCAGACTAGATTTTTTGATGGATACAAACAGTATGGACCCTGATCAGACTGCTTCCAAACAAACAATATGAACCCTGATCAGACTACTCCCAAGCAGTCTGATCTGGGTTCATATTGTTTTCAATAAAGGCTTTCTAAAAACATAAGTAAACAAAAGGAGCAGACCACAAAAGTTGTGACTGGTAGGCTAAGGGTTAAACACAAACATGTGTACAACTATAAAGCTAAAGAGCCCCTTTGTTTCCCTTTTCATTCTGATGGATTATACCATAGATTATTCGATACAATAAGTATGGAATTGTCCATTTTATATTTCAAGGGTTTGCTTGTCAAATGTCAGTCTAAAATGATTTTCTGTCCCTAAAGATTGGCTTAGCAAGCAGTGCAGACCTTGATGAAATGCCACCTTATGCAGCATTTCATCATCTGGGTCTTCACTGTTTGCTAAAATACCTGTTTGCTAAGTACCTGTTTACTGGTATCCAGAATGTAAAGGGTTAAGGGATGCATAATTCAAATCAATTTTCAAAGGGAGGCAATTCCTTTTCAAATGTAATTACCTCCCTGTTGTGTGGGTGGCTAAAGTGATATACTTAATTCAGGTACCCAATTCATTCTTTTGTTTTGGTTTAAGAATATTTTTATAGTTGTTAATTGTTATTCGTGCCATCGTAAGCTCCGTTGGTTTGGTTTTTGTTTTGCTATTGTTCCATCAATTGTTTTAAGATATAATGGGTTTTAGTAAAGTGAAATTAACCCTTAAGGTGCCAATCACAACTGCAGCAGAAGACAAATTTTGAGACATCTTTCCCAATTTTCGAAAAAAATAAGGTATGATATTTCATGAGAATCGTCTGCCAGCAGACAATTCTCATGAAATATCATGCCTTATTTGTTATTTTTGAAAAAGCGGCAAAATTTTAAAATGTCGTCTGCTGCAAAATATAGGTTGCGCTTTAGGGGTTAAACATGTACAAGGTATTATTATGCAGTTTCTGTTAAAATTGATATAAGTCTTGTTTTCACTTTTATGTGCTGAGGCAATATTATAATTTGCATAATTTTGATGTCAGTGTAGTATAAGTTTTGTGAACTTTGATATGTTATCTTTGAACTAATACTGTGATACCAAGGCCCCTGATAAGACTGTGTAATTAAAACATATTTTTTCATTTGTAAACCAAAACATATGTTGTGGGTACTCAAAAGAACTGTCCTCATTGAGACAGTTCTTTTGAACACCAAAACATATATTGAAACTGATGGATAAGAAAATAAGCACAATTTTACGCATGAAAAGTTTGCTTGTATTTGTATCGATACATATCTCTTGTTAAGACTATCCACAACAGATAGATTGCATTTTTTTTTTCATTTATATAGGCATCAAACATGGTTTTACATGCATTAATGTGTGCGAGGTAAGTCCCTTGGGAAATGTTAAAAGCCAAAGTCTTTAACCATCTTCCTTTGAACCTGGCAAAGGTTAGTACATTTAAAAATTAATTTGATAGCTATTTTTACATAAAATGAAAGAAATAATTGGTGAAAAATGTGCACTACAGTAAAACCTGTCATAAGCAGCCACTCAAAAACGTCCAAGTATTGGTTATCAAGAGTGATTATCGTTTAATGAAGGTCCATACTATTGCAGAATGCTCCAAAGAGAGCATTCTGCTGTAGTTCGGACCTTCATTAAGCTTCCATTTATCATTTTTGAGTTGGAGTTTTACTGTATATTTTGTCAAAGTATGGCAGTCAGTATGTGAATGGACGTTTTCATTAACTTCTGTCTTCCATAGCCAAGCAAATTATATGAGCAATTGACAGAACAGCTGTTGTAAGATTTAATGGCTCTAGAACAAGTAAATTGGAAGTCTTGAAACATGACTTCTTCACCATGTGGATTGCCTTTTCAATTTATGCAATGATCATTTTCCTATAACTCCTTGATAAAATTGCCCCTTTATAATACAACTCATTTGTATCATCGTTCTTTCCTTTGGACCAGAAATATAGCGCTTTAAAGGGACTGCACTGTATTTTTTTTTAAAAGCAAACAAGTGAATATGACCAGTAAATGCCTCAGTCTGAAGATCACAGATCAACCCATAGGGCAGTCGGTAACATGTCTGACTGCAGATACATGTCTGACTGCAGATCCAGAGGTCCCCTGTTCGATTCTGGCCCATACTTTCCTTGAGATTGATCATGCAATCATTTCTATTGCAAATCTCCTTCCTTCCACTGATTCAAGAAGGGTTTTTGTCATTTACAAGTGAAAGTATGCCCACAAAGTACTGGTCAACAGCTTGGTTAAGCTTGCCCAGGAAAAAGTGTGGTAAGGTGAACTGACAGTCCCAGCATGACCAAAGCTGCTGACTGAGATGTTAACATCAAATCAAACAAGCAATCAAAACCAACCATATATCAAATATCATCTATACTTCATGACTAAATGGGTATATACTCATGGTGGTGCCTTGTTAAAGTCCTATAGCTTTGACACTTTAACTATAATTGATAATGGCAGCCCTCTGCTGTTACATTTATACAGTGAAAACTCTATATACTCCACTTTATATCAGCAAAATTCTTTGCAATGCTGGTAGTTTTTGCACAAACGTACCAGTTTAGATTGAATTTGAGTTAATTACAACAGAAAATCAGTTTAACGTCATATTGATGAGAACAAACACTGTCGATGTAAAGAGGGTTGACTGTATTTTTAAAGCCTCTGTAGCAAACAGTGTGGACCCAGAACAGACTGCTCATGGAGCAGTCTGTTCTGGGTCCACACTGTTTGAATGCAATTTTAAATCAATTTGTTTTTAAAATTGAAAAATTGCAACATATATCTTCAGTAGACAATATTTTCACCTGCATTATCGGCTGGTAGTTAATGTCTTAATTTAGACTTGTAAGACTATTTTTACATGGAATGTTTGTTCCTAATATTTATATTAATTACCCATTTTGTGATTAATTGCAATATAAATATAGTGTATTGTTATTTCAGTATTTTTTTCCAGAAATTTTGGGAAATCATCTAGTTTTCCAGCAGGGAAAAGAGCTAATGTTTTATCAAATTACTGACTACCATTGTCCGTGTGTTTGATTCAGCTCTATGATTCCAACTCTTTGCATGCTGGGTAATTTTCATGCTTTTGTTGTCACCTGAATTTTTTCAAAATAAACTTTTTCAACAAATTTAGACTTTCAGAAACACTATCAGAGTATCAAAAGGTTTGAATCCAGATCAGGACTGGTCCCGGTCCTGATCTGGGTCCAAACTGTTTGCAAAAGTTATCAGCAGATGACGAAAGTGGCCGCTAGCATTGAAAGGGCTAACATTGTTTTCTCGCTGTTCTTAGCTAAAGTTTCAGTAATTGGGCCCGAGGTTATAAATATTTTTTCATGCCACACTCAACTGAACATTAAATTTATCCTGCTGATAGATGTTAAAATGCCAAAAATTGTTGGCATTTTAACATTTATTAGCAGAATGAATACATACATTAGAGTTTTAAAGCAAGAAATATCTTTATTTTAAATCATTTTAGATGTTATGGGGAGTTGAAAGGACCAGTGTCTATAAGGCCTGTTTCACGGCCACTATGAATTTCCTTTAAACTTTGTGTAATAAAAGTAGTATGTCTTAGCTGTAAACTGATGAAATGTTGGATCAATAGATGAAGTTTTCTGAGTTGTATATTCATTTGAAGTGGGTGGGGTAATTACACCCCAAACAGGGTTATGCTACGAAAACGACTATATTTTTATAACAATATGTAGCTGGGAATCATCCATTTCAAGATTATTTATGGGATTATCAGATATAAAAACTGACACTTATGATATTTTCAAATATTTATAAATGATAAGTATATACTCACTTGAAAGTCATACCAAAATTTTAGTATTTTTTCTACTCCAACTTTGCGAAAAACCACAACATCTATTCATGCTTGAATGGATTCAATTGATGTTTAGAGGTTACATAGTATATAAGATGGGAATTATAAAATTATGAAGAATTGTTTCCATGGTGATTATTGTAAGAGTTATCTGCCCACAAAACCAGGGATTTTATTTTAATTTTTCCAAATTTTAGGGTGGGTTACATGCATTAAAGATTTTAAATTCAGCATTGCTTCTAGGTTACACAATGGTTGCTCATAGTGTCTAGAATAAAACAAAGGTTTCACATCGCTGATATGATCTGGAAGTCAAAGGTCAAGGTCACTAATACTTAAAACTTGTCTACGGCTCAAAACGTGGACACCTCTTTCATTTTTTGACTACGCATATTCATATTTGCTACAATAATTGCATATCATGTGAAGATTACAACAAAAGTCTCAGAATATGGATATGACCTTGAAATCAAGGGTCAAAGTAAAAAATATTCTTAAAATCTGTCACACTGCTCATAAAACAAACTCCTCTTTTGTGCATTCATGAGGTTTATATGTTTATATTTAGCACAATAATTGCATATAATGTGTTGATTAAAATGAAGGCTTAAGATAGCTGATACGACCTTTAGGTCAAAGGTCAAGGCCACACATACTTAAATCCTGTCAAATGCTCTAAATGCAAATATTTTGACCTTGACCTTTGAATAATATATCAAAACAGCGACCTGAACCCATTGATGATATCTACACATTAAGGCAATAAGTGTGCAAAATATATAGTATCTTCATCGAAACCAGTAAAGGATGCTCACTTTACAAGCCATAGAACCAGAATTTAAATATTTTTGAGTTTTTAATATTTGACTGGAACACAGAGAGTTTCTTGTCATCTACATACCTCAGACAAACACTGTTGCAAATATGAATATCCTCCATCGAAAAAGTAAGAGGAGTGGCACTAGAAGCCAAACAACCTGATAAAATACATAGGTCATTTGAATCGATAGATTCTCTATCAAAGAATACAGAAGTTCATGTTGCGAGCCGTAGGACTGATTCTAAATTCCATGACCTTTGATCCCATGGTCATATCGGTGCTCTGAAACCTTCGTTTTAATGTACCCACCTTAAGAAATCATTTTGATATATATGGATATCCTCTAACAAAAATGATTAAAGGAATTCACGTCAACATTTGTAAGATATATTGACCTAGACCTTTTACTCCAAGGTCATAGCAGTAATCTGTTCACCACACAATATGCGAGTGCAGTACCCAGTGGTAGAATGCTTGAGTCGAGATAGAAGAGTTGCGGGTTTGAGTCGCACAGGTGGAACTGCATATTGTTCATGAGCAAAGTAAAGGCAAAGAAAGCAAAGGTAAGGAATCGATACAATTAAGTAACACACATGACCCAGGACACGTTATGGTATGGGAAGGTGACAAAAACAACAAGAAAACAACACATACAAGGGAGCCAAGAGGTCAGCCCTTTCCTAACAGGTGACCACAAGGCTGCAAGAAATAGGCAAGACACATTAAATCCTGCTTAGTGCCAGTTCAACCCATGAAAGAGCCATCCTGATATGACTTGACTGAAAAAATATTGACTGGGATGAACAGGATCAAATCAAACAAACAATACACTATAGGGAATCATTCTGCCAAATATGAACACTCTCGCTCAAGAAATGACAGAGGAGCTCACTGTATGAGCTGTATATAGGTTCTATGCAAGTGCGACTTTGACTTTAAGGTCACATCAGCAATATGAAACTTTGGTTTTAAACTACGCTTTATAAGCAATCATTGTGCTTAATATAAAGGCACTCCAACGCACGAATGCGGGGTTTTTTATGAGCCGTAAGACAGATTTGAAAAAACATTTGACTTTGACCCTTAACTTGACGGTCATAAATATATTCCAAGACGTTTGTTGCAATCAACATATGATATGCAAGCATTGTGGCGAATATGAACACCCTAGGTCAAAATAAATGAAGATGTTTGTATTTTGAGCAATTTTACAGGTTTTAAGTATGTGTGGCCTTGACCTATGACCACAAGGTCATATCAGCTATCTGATATCTCCGTTTAGTCTACACATCATACGTACTTGTTGTGCTAAATAGGAACACATCACATGAATACGCCAAAGAGGAGTTTGCACCCTTACTTACTTTATATTATTAGCAGTGTGACAGTTTTTAAGAATATTTGACTTTGACCCTTGATTTCAAGGTCATACCCATATTCTGAGACTTTTGTTGTTATCTACACATGATGGGCAATCATTGTGGCAAATATATTTACATTAGGTCAAAAAATGAAAGAGGAATTCACGTTTGAGCCATAGACAAGTTCTAAGTATGTGTGACCTTGAACCTTTGACCACAAGGTCATATCAGCTATCTGAAACCTTCGTTTTAATATGTACATCAGACGCAATTGTTGTGCTAAATAGGAACACATCCCATGAATACACCAAAGAGGAGTTTGTACTATGAGCAATGTGACAGTTTTTAAGAACATTTGACTTTGACCCTTGATTTCAAGGTCGAATCCATATTCTGAGACTTTTGCTGCAATCTACACATGATAGGCAATCATTTTTGCGAATATGTTCACACTAGGTCAAAAAATGAAAGAGGTATACACGTTTTAATCCATGGACAGGTTCTAAGTATGAGTGACCTTGACCTTTGACCACAAGGTCATATCAGGTATCTGAAACCTTTGTTTTATTCTACACACCATGACCAATCTTTGTTTATTTCAGGAGCAATTGTGTATCTAAAATCTCTAATGCATGTATACCCACTCTAAAGAAAATAAAGAAAAAAAAATAAAATCCCTGGTTTTGCGGGCAGATAACTCTTACAATATTCACCATGGAAGCAATTCTTCATAATTTTATAATTACCATCTCATATACTATGTAACCGCTAAACATCAATTGAATCCATTCAAGCATGAATAGATGTTGTGGTTTTTCGCAAAGTTGAAGAAGAAAAAATACTAAAATTTTGGTATGACTTTCAAGTGAGTATATACTTATCATTTATGAATATTTTAAAATATTATAAGTGTCAGTTTGTAAATCTGACATCCCATTAATAATCTTGAAATGGCCGATTTCCAGCTACATATTGTTATAAAAATATAGTCGTTTTCATTACATAACCCCTTTTGGGGTGGAATTACCCCACCCACTTCAAATGAATATACAACTCAGAAAACTTCATCTATTGATCCAACATTTCATGATTTAACAGCTAAGACATACTTCTTATACTACACAAAGTTTGAAGGAAATTCATAGTGGCCGTGAAACAGGCCTTATAGACACTGGTCCTTTCATACCCAAGTGAGCAGAGTACGAAAAAGTTTTATAACCATGGGGCCAGGTCTTTGACGCACAAGATGCTCGTCAGATCTGCAAACAGTGATCAACATGATCAGACTGCTCCTTGGGACCAGTATGATTTGAGCCTGCAATGTTTGTCACTCTGAGGTGTGTCAGGACCTTGTCAGGTCATCAGTAACAATGATTTTCAGACAGTTTACCGTATGTTTCTTTCAATTTAGCCAAATGCACACATGCTCAGGCTGGACCTATACAAAAGAAGTTTGTGTGTACCAGATGGCTATTTACGTACTGATTCTGTTAATGTCTAACCCTAATACACTTAGAGAGGTCAAATCTGAAAATAGTTAGGAGCACCCTGTATGCATTAGTGTTACTGAATTACTGTGTTTTGGATGACTTAATTTAATAATAAGAAAAAAAGTATTTTCAGAAAAAAAAAAATTGGACTTGGTAATTAATGCATGTGACTGAACGAATCACATGATTTATGAATTTTCATTTTCTGAAAAATTCCAGGAGGTGAAAAATGTGTCCCTGTTAAAAAGTTCAAATACATTTTTGTAAAGTTTGCACTTAATATTATATTTGCATGTAGTGCATAAATTTTAGAATAAATACCACGAAGGATATGGAGTTTTACTTTTTTGATCATCTCCAAACATGTTTAAATCTTAATTGACCATGTAACTCACAAGGTCTTTTGACCTCCAGATAAGTGCTTCACTGAAAATTATTTTTTTCATTTCATCACCAAAACATATTTTGCGGGTACTCAAAAGAATCATTTTAATTATGATGTCACAGCAATTCCCAAACCCTTGCCCAGTAAGGTGCTTGTTCAGTAACTATACTGCAATTTTGACCCTGCCTCTTGCCCCAGTAAGTTTGTAGGTCATAAGCTGCCTTTCTGTCCCTACTACTGACCCCTCCCTATAAAGTGATTTGTCCATAACTACCTGTGACCCTATTGTTGACTCCATTAAGGTGGTTTGTCAGAATTAGTTCTGTCGTTCTGTCTATATCTATGACACTAGTAAGATCGTTTGTCAGTAATTGTATACTGCCACTTTGTTACAAGCATAGAGTAAGACCCACATTAAAAGGCAAGTGATATGGCCAGGAAATGCACCCATGACACTTAGAGAAGACAATCTCGGCCCAATTCGAGAATCAAGACTGATGTATGTAAGGCGTAGATTATGTATTAAAAAGCTGCATTTTATGTTAGCTGGAACTGGCATAAGGAAAATTAGTTCTGTAGCATGTGGTTTCAGCTCTATTAAGATCCATTTTTTCTGTCAACAGAATAAATGAAGTTTATGTTTTTTCAATAAAATATCACTATAGCAATATTTTATTGAAAAAACGAAACTTCATTTACAGCAGCTTGTGGAATATTGTAACCGTTTGTTTCACTGCAGTCAAAATTGTTGTATTGGCATGGTTCCTGTGATGTCAGCATCATGTTATGTGACATCAGAGTCATGTTATCAAAGTAAGTAAGGGTGCAAAGATCAGGAATCAACCACACCTGACCCAGGATATCAATGGGAAAGTGACAAACTCACAGTTATACACCACAAACGAGAGCCAAGAGGTCAGCCCTTTCCCAGCAGGTGACCACAAGGCACAATTAAACAGACACGCACAAAGGCATAACAAACACAAGACAGAAAAAAACATAAAAGATCCACATAAGAAGAACCGCCTTGGAAGGGTCAGTAAAATATTTTACTGGAGGGCTTAAACCAGTTTCAGCCTCCAAACTCAACCTTTTCTCAAATTAGACCCTTGAGGTACATTCCAGGTCTGATTCCACGGAATTGACCAAGGCACGGTTCCGATTGCTAGAGAAGAGACAATAGAACACAGACAAACACACACACAAATGAGCCGTGACATGTGATTTCCAACAATATGACATTTTGACAAGTGTAGACTCGGACGAGTCTGTGCAGCCCCCTATAAGCTTAGAAACTTCAAATGATGTTCAGTCAGTAGTTTAACACTCATAGAATATTCAAGCGACTAGCAAAGACGCTGATCAGACTGCGCATATGTGCTGGCTGGTCTGAGCCTTTGCAGGTCGCACATACCACATTGTTGGAAATCTCATGTCGCGGCTCATATCAAGAATACAATAAGGCAAGCAGCCAACACACAGGGGGGGGGGGGGTACTCTCATTTTTTCCTCAGGCCCAGCATCTACCGCTCGCCCCAAAAAAATGACCCGAGCCAACGTATGTATGAAAATATCAGAGTACCCCCCTGGGAGCTAACACTCCCTTCTCCAGCTACTTTTTTGCCAGGTTAGAACGGACACAAGGCCATTGCAAAATTTGAAAACACAGACATGCATGCACGCAGGCATCCTTTAGTGGGAGCAGCAACAAGAGATAATTGCAAGATAATTGCAACATATTGGGTGCTGGTTCTTGTTCATGTCCTTTCTAGTACTACAATCGAGAGCTGATGCCTTAGCTCGGCAGTGTTCTAGCTGTTGTGTGGCTGTCAGTGTTGTGTGTCTCTTCCTCTAGTGCTGTGGGTTGGTCAGTGGTATGTGAGATCATGTGACTGTGGCATTTCTTTTAATAATGCCTGGTGCTTGCCTTTTCCTATCTGTGCAAACTATGAATCAACTGTGTTTCTAGCTCTGACTGTGATGTATGGGTCACTATCTTTATTTCGTCTCAGTTAGCTCACTTGATGTGATCTCTTGGATGATATTTTGTGCAAGTAAGGAAGCCTGTATGCGAGTAAACAGTTTCTAACTCACCTGAGACATTGGCTCAGGGTGAACTATTGTGATCCTTGGATGTCCCTCGTTCGTTGTCAACAATTGCTTCAAAAGACATCTCATCTACTGGCTGGTCTGATTTTGACCAAACTTGGCAGGAATGATCCTTATATGGCTCTCTTTAATAAAGAAATAACTCAAATGCTTCCGATCCGTGGCATATCTAGGTCACACAGGCTAAAAATAGATTTTCGAGATGAAAACTTTAAAAAAAATCTTGTCTGAAACCACAAGGCCTAGAGCCTTGTTATTTGGGATGTAGCATCAAATAATAGACCTGTATAAAGTTTGTTCAAATTATGCCTATGGGGCCAAAAATGGCTGTGCCCGGGGTGTCACATGTCGCACATAGGCTTATACAGGGAAAATATGGGGAAAATCTTCTTATGTTTTAAATGCTTTACAGTACTTTGTTACATTGATAAACTGTTTTACTTGCAATCTTAAGTTTTTTTTACTATAAATGTTTGTTTTAATTTGAAACATAAGATATATATTATTTTAGCCAAACAGCAGTATACTATTTTACTGTGTTATTGTTTAATTTGTAGATCAAATTGTCTATTTTATGTGCATTGTATCTGTGTATATTTTAATGTACCTTGAGCGTATGTACATATGATCACATATGATTAATTTGGTATAATAATAATAATAATAATAATAATAATAATAATAATAATAATAAAAATAATAATAATAATAATAATTATGATCTGAGTGATACCAAAGAGAAATGGAATTTATATTTTGTGGTTAACATCCTGTCATTGTGACAAGAAGTTGGGGGATCCCCAGGGGGGGAATGGGGGGGGGGTACTCTCATTTTTCTGTATACGTAGGCTTGGACCTAGCATCTACCATACACCCCAAAAAAATATCAGGAATTTCAAGCACCCCCAAAAAATATTTGAATTTTTAGCTACCCCAAAAAATACCCCCATTCTGTACCTTGACCTTAAAAAAAGACCCTAAAATGCATAGAAATAACCTCTTAATATAGTCCAACTTTGTGATGACCCCAAAAAAATATCCACAAAATCTTCATACCCCCAAAAATATTAATTTTTTCTGAAAACCCCAAAAAATATTGAAATTCAAAATTTTGAACCCCAAAAAATAGACAGAGCCTACGTATGTATGAAAATATCAGAGTACCCCCCCCCCCCCCCCTGGGGGCGATCCAGGGCCCATTTGCCCTCTTGTTGTGTTTAACCAACAGTAGATTTGCCCAGAAAGATTAAATCTACTAAGTTGTATGGTTGCCCAGAAAGAGGATCTACGTATGATTGTCCAGAAACAGGAGGCTTTGGTTTAAATAATATTTTATTCGATAAATCACAAGACATGTTATGGAAGTACATAGTAGAAGTAGGATCTAACATTAAGCTGTGAGGCTTATTGTGGTCATTGGTTGATATCATACTAAGGTAGTGATGGTGCTACCATGGTAAGTGATTGTGTGATCTTTTTTAATCTTTGTGTGTATATTTTAGTTTGGCAATCATATAACTGATGAAGAGACTCTCTCTCTCTCACTATCTCTCTCTATCTCTCTCTCTCTCTCTCTGCCAATGTCAATGATGTTGTCTGTGTTTAGTGTGTATTTATCTCTTTTTGCTATCAGTTGGTCTGTAATTGTGACATTTAAGAAAATGGCTAATACAGCCAGAAACTGCTCCTCTCACAGATCAACACATTTCACTATGAGGAAAGGACGCTAGAACACAAGACACCACCCCCCCCCCCACACACACACACACATAAAAGACAGAAATATAATCTCTCTTCATCTTTGGATTCGTGGCTGAATCGTACTCAGTTCGTGATGGTCTTAACTAATTCGCATAGTCCGTAGTGAGTTCTTGCAATTCGTAGGTCTATCAGGAATTCGGCTCAAAAGTTTTGAACTGTTCAAAACATTGGCCACGAATTTTCCGATTCGAAAAATCGTGCGTGATTCGTACCAAATTCCTAAGGCATTCTTGGATATCGTAACTGAATTGTAATCGATTCGGGGGCGTTTTTGCATTCATAGCTACTCTTGGCTCATTCGTGGGGAATCGGGAGATTAAGCCAAGCAATAAAACAAAGGAAGAGATTGCAGAAGGATTTTCCCTAAGGTTAATTTCACCGTCTCGCGCATGTGAGCAGTCCTTGAAGTTGAAACAGATTTGGCAGATTCTGGAGCACAATCAGGATCAGTCAGTAGCTCCTGGCTGGCGATTTTGCCAATGGCGAACTGCCATATTTTTCCAAGTCAAAGAGTCTGGGTCAGGGCCTCTCGACTTTAACGTAGTTGTTTTCTAAGCCGTTTTCAACACTCAAGTTGCAGGATCAATTCTACTGCTGCTTTACGAGGAACTTTCATTTTGGAACTGATGCCCCGAAGCATGTACGCGGGCCTTTTTTTATAGCTATCGTGAGAAAATCTCGCGAATCGTGTCGAATCGTCGCGGATTTCTGTTAATTCATGCTGCATTCCGCATATTCTTAACTGATTCGTACTTGATTCCTTAACTTTCGTGCAGCATGTTCTAATGTTATTTTCGAATCGTAATGAATTCTTGCGCAATTCCAGCCGAATTGAGCCGATTCCCTCGAATATTCGTAACGACATCTTATCTGAATCGGGAATGACTTGTAGCTCATCACGATTGGAGAAAAAAATAATGAAACCTCATGAATCCCCCCGAATAAGAAAAAAATCAATTCGTGGCGATTCGTGCCCTGTGTGGAATAGGGGTATAATGTATTAATAGAAACAGTAACGACGTTGATGATAAATAGCACAGCGAACGAATTTCGTCAATGATGATGTTATCAATAACGAAATGCATTCGTTGTGCTTTTTATCATCTAAAGATGGATGTGGCTGAACATTTTATCTTCAAACCCCTACCCCAGTGTCATTCCAGGGTTAGTTGCGCATCTAAGAGGGTCTAGATGGGGTATAATGATTAGTGAATAATGGCCTTTTTTTAATGATTAGTGAATAATGAGCAAAAAAATGAATAGTGAATAATGAGGGCCTAAAAAATAATGAATAATCCTATTTTTTTAATGAATTGACGAAAAAATTAATGAATAGTGAATAATCAGATTATTTTGCCACCTTTCTTACTTTTAATGAATAATTGGTCTTATTTTAATGAATAACCCAAAATTTTAATGAGATGAATAATGGGCTAAATTTTTAATGAATAGTGAATACCAGACCTCCCCCCCCCCCCACCCCCCATCCAGACCCTCATCTAATCAAAGAAAATGCATTGAACGATTTGTGAGGTAAGACGTTAGGTATACTTAGCTTCTACTCTGCCACAAAGAAAAGGTAATATCGTATGGGAAAATGTTTAGAGTGACTTTTTGGCGGCGAGGATAAAAATACGATTTTAGCATCTGTTGATCGACTGCCGTGATCCAGGTAGAACTGTTTCTTGCACAGTTGTTTTTTCAATAATGGTAAACAGATTTCCACCGATGCCTCTTTCAAAACGCTCTACAGTATAGCAAATAGTAGATAAAATAGCTCACTTTTGACTTGTTTACGTCACGTGTATTTTTTTGCGGAATTACCGCTGGATTTCTATCGCCTGGCATCTACATCTACATCATTACACTAAGCTGTCACACTTGACATTTCTTTAGTGGTGCGCAAGAGAGAAAATAAAAGAGAAAAAATAGTTAAGACAGACGCATTAGATAAGACAACGTAAGAATGCAAACTAAGTAAAAGAGAGAAGTAAAAAGTTGTTCCCAGCCATTTTTCGCCCATCAGAGTGAGACCAGGGGTACCTGGGTACAAGACCCGACGACACAGCTCACCACTCCTCATTTGGGTGTACATTCATGGCTGGGAGATAGATCCCCATTAGAAGGTTAGGTCAGACAGCTCCCTCTTGAAGGATACCAAGGAGGGAGCCTCAGCTGCTGCTGGTGGTAGTCTGTTCCAGAGTGGGATTGTCCTCGGGAAAAAGCTGTACTTGAAACAATCTGTAGATGTAGAGTACTGCTTATACTTGAACTTGTGTGCCGATCTAGTCCGTCAGGTAGTCTGTGGGTGGTATATCAATCAGTCCGTGCACAATTTTGTAGAGAACAATCAGTTGCTGTTTGCTTCTTGTTTCATGCGACTCCCAACCGAGATAGTCAAGCATGTCCGTGACGCTGCTGGTGTTTCTGTATCTGTTTGTGACAAATCGTGCAGATTTTCTCTGGACCATTTCAACCTGGTGTTTCTGGTCACGTTGGTATGGACTCCAGATTGTAGAACAATAGTCCAGGTTGGATCGTACCATGGTGAAGTAAGCCTGTGCCTTGTTTTCTTCGCTTGCTTGTCGTAGATTGCGTCTCAGGAAACCTAGCATATTGTTGGACTTTTTAGTTATCCTGCTTATGTGTTTTTTCCATGATAGGTTGGACTGTAGATCCACCCCCAGGTATTTTGATGAGTGTTCTTCTGCTAGTGGTACACCTTTGAGATTGTACTGGAAGGTTCTAGGGGTTCTTGCTCTGGAGATACACATGACGCTACACTTCTGTGGATGGAACTCCATTTCCCAGGTCTTCTCCCATGTGGCAAGCCTGTCCAGGTCTTCTTGTAGCAGTTGTTGATCATTTTCGGATAATATTTGTCGGTACAGTATGCAGTCGTCGGCAAAGAGTCTTGTTCTGGAGTTGATGTCCTCAGGTAGGTCTTTTATAAAGATCAAGAATAGTACTGGACCTAGGACAGACCCTTGGGGCACTCCACTGACAACGGGAACTTTCTCCGACGACTGTCCCTCTACTAGGACCTGCTGGGTTCTGGAATTTAGGAATGACGATATCCACTGGTATGTAGTGCCTCGAATCCCATAGTGGTGAACCTTCTTAAGTAAACGTTGATGGGGCACACGATCAAACGCTTTACTAAAATCCAAGATGATCATGTCAGTCTGGATCTTCTTGTCTAGAGATGATGCTAACTCGTGGTATAGGGTCAAGATCTGGGTCTCGCAGCTTCTCTTTACTCTGAAACCATGCTGGCAATCATCAAGGATGTTGTATCTTTCCAGGTGATTCACAGTCTTTGATACGATGACATGTTCCAGCAGCTTACAGCATAGGGATGTAAGGGATACCAGTTGGTAATTGGCGGCATCATGGCGAGTACCCTTCTTATAAATGGCTGTCACATTTGCATGTCTCCAGTCCTCCGGCACTTTACCTTCTTGAAGAGACTTGTTGAAGATTATGGTTAGGATGGGGGCTAGCTCAGAAGCGCAGTCTTTCAAGATGCGAGCAGGTATAGAGTCAGGGCCTGTGGTTTTTCTTGGATTGGTCTTCTGTAGTAGTTTCCGGATACCAGCCTCATCTACCTCAATATCTTCCATGTCGGGATGAGGTATGCCTGAAGGGCTAGGGACCTGATTTGTGTCTTCTTGGGTGAAGGTAGACTGGTACTGTCTATTCAGAATGTTGGCCTTGTCCTTTGGAGCATTGAAGAGACGACCCTTGTCCTTTAGTGGCGAAATTCCTGTATTGTCTTTCCGGAGGGATTTGAATTAAGACCAGAACCGTTTTTGTTTTGATGGTTTGTCGTCATGGTCTTCGTTGACTTCTATGATGTTGTTAATGTATGAGTAGTGGGCCTGTCTTTCGAGTTTTTGGACGTCCCCTTTGCATTGTCTGTACTTTCTTATATCTTGTTGCTTTTTGGTCTTCCTCATCCTTGTGTATAGTCTGGCCTTTTTCCGGATTGCAGTTCTGACTTTGCGGTCTATCCATGGCTTTTTCATCTTTCTGCCCTTTAAAGTCTTGGCTGGTATATGAGCATGCATCAGATCAGAGAGGTGTTTTGTAAACATGGTCCATAGCTTGTCCACTGAAGCTGTTAGCATATCTGACATATCTCTATGGAGTATATGTAAGCCTTTCTTGATGCTGTCATAGTCTGCTTTGTTGTAGCAAAACACTGTCCTTGGTCGTTGTGGTGTCTTATATGGGCGTAGACTAGCTTCAATGTATACAGCTTCATGATCTGAGATGCCGGGTATTACTTCTACTGTGTTGAATAGTGTGTATCATGATACAAGTACTACAAATATGCCACAAGGCTTTTGTTTCGCCAAGGTATGAATGCAAGGAACACTATTTAAGGTATTTGGTAAATGTTTCATGGTAAACGTGGTTAGAAGTGCAAAATATATAGACGTTATAATAATGCATCCAAAAGATACAGTCACTGTGGTCTAACCAGGTACAATATCAACTGATGATATCGAGCTGGCTTTATATCGTTAATAGATGTCAAAGGTCTTTCACTTATACTGTTGTCTCTGGTACCATAACTCCATGTAGCAATATAATTACTAATTATCAAACATAAATTCAAAAGTGCACTTTTTGTTTTTGCTTGTTTGTGTTGATGCTTTTTCCAACAATTCAGTAATGTCTGTAATATATTTAGAGACAATACGGTATGTACTATAACTACTTTATTCTACACGTATATACGAACAAGTGACAATGTTGGTTAAGCCTGCAAGATTATACTGCTGCTGCTGCGAGAGTGCATGAGTCATCTATAGTATATATCCTGACATCTCCCCTCTTAAGATCTTTGAATTATTATTTAAACTGATTTTTAATTTAAAATTATATTCACTAAAGAAATCTGCATTAAAATCATGAATGAATCACTGAACTTTATTTCATGAATGGGAGAAGCAGTTCTTTCAGTACACCGTCATTAATCATTTGATAACAAGCCGTTGACTGTTTCTCCTGGCCTTAGAGCCTGGGTGATAATCTGAAAGTAATTAGGTGCCGATAGATTTATGTGCTGCTCTCAGTTAAATAAACATTATCAGCAGAGTGTGCAATTTCCATGGTGTGAAATATTAATCCTTTGGAATTTTTGTTTTCTTCTACACTGTATTCCAAAAATTAGAAATGAGAATAAGCACTACACTGTGATAACAACTATAACAGAAAACATCTCATCACAAGGTCTGAAGTACTTTTATAATATGCGTTGATTAAAACAAACAATAATAAAATAGACAATGATTATTAAAAAAAAAAACAAATAAAACCTAATATTTGACCAGACTGCATAATAAGATGTTTACTATTTTGAACACTATTTTGAAAACTATTTTGAACACTCGCATTTAAACTTTTTGTACTGATCTTAATCCATATCCAATGACATAACGAAATCTTCAAATCGTTTTGGCATCTTAACAACGCGACCACTAGCTGTAGTTTTCTGTCCCAAAGATATCGGTTGCGCTGGTTCTTGTACATGTACTATGTTGTCATCCTGATTTACATCCTCTAAGTCGAATTGTTGTTGTTTCGTTCTATTTTCCTCCGTCTTGAGTATGTGTTCCCGGTTTCTTCTTAATATCGAGCCCGAATCAGTTTTTATGTTAAATGATCTTGGTTCTGGGCATTTGCTTTCAACAAATCCTGGTTCCAGACGTTTCTTATCAGATCTTATTCTGACCTGATCACCTGGTTTTAGCGGTTTTAACGGTTTTGTGTTTCTATCATAATAACGTTTCTGTTCTTGTTGTTTTTCATTCAATACCAAAGGAACATTTGTTTCAACTTTCTCTGGTTTCAACAATGAGGGCTTGATTGGTAAAACTGTTCTAGTTCTACGCCCATACAGAAGTTGAACTGGTGATTCCAGACCATCCAAAGGTGTATTTCTCAGTTCTAAGAGAGCAAGATATGGGTCATTTCCACTCTTTTTTGCTTTCATTAACAGTTTTTTCACAGTTTGGACTGTTCTTTCGGCCATTCCATTTGATCTTGCGTACCTTGGACTGGACGTTATATGTTCAAACTGATATGTTTTCGCGAACTCTGCGAACCTTTGGCTAGCATAACTAGGACCATTGTCTGAAATTAGCTTCTCTCCTATTCCATGTCGCGCAAAGTGCTGCTTCAACGCATTTATTGTATCCTCAGTACCTGTTCCTTTAACTTTAGATACTTCAAAGAACTTGGAATAGTAATCCACTAATACCAAATAGTGCTGTCCATCTAATTCGAACAAATCAGTACCTAAAATCTGCCATGGCCTCTCAGGAATTTCATGTCCTTTCATAGGTTTCTTTGCTTGTTTATTTCTGAATTCATTACAGATTTCACATGAAGCAACTTTGTCCCTTATTTGACCATTTATTCCTGGCCAAAATACAATTTCCCGAGCTCTCCTAAGGCATTTCTGAACTCCCAGATGGCTTACATTATGGATTATATCAATCATTTCTTTATGCATACTTTTTGGTACAATCAGTCTTTCTCCTTTCAATAAAAATCCATCCATTTCACTCAGTTCATCACGAAAATTCCAGTACTCTCTCAAACAAGGATCAACCTTTTGCTTAATTTGTGGCCATCCCTGTAGAACTGTTTCTCTAAGTTTAAACAACACCATATCATTTTCAGTTTCATGCCTTATCTTTGACATAATTTCCTGGCTGACTGGTATATTCCCAATGTTGAATACCGTATACTCTCTACAGTTTTCATTTCCTTCTGTTGTTTTCAATGGCTTTCTGCTTAAAGTGTCACTGATAAACATTTCTTTGCCAGGTTTGAAAATCACATTCAAGTCATATTTCTGGACTTTCAACATCATTTTAGCTATCCTGGGTGGCACAAGATATAATGGCTTCTTAAACAGTATCTCCAATGTACGGTGATCACTTTCTACAGTTACTTTCTGTCCAAAAATATAGGAATGAAACTTGGTTGCTCCATACACAATCCCCAACATTTCTTTCTCAAGTTGTGCATAGTTCTGTTCTGTTTTGGTCAATGATCTAGATCCATAAGCTATAGGCTGTCCATTCTGCATTATGCATCCACCTAAACCATCCTTGGAAGCATCAACTTGTAGGGTTATTTGCCCTTGATTCTGATCATAATATTTCAAAACTGGTGCTTTGGTGATAACCTCCTCTAACTGCTGAGAACATCTTCTATGCTCCTCAGTCCAATGCCAAGCAACATCTTTTTCTAGCAATTGTCTCAAAGGCTTATTTAAACTTGACAAGTTTGGAATATATTTTCCTAGGTAATTGATCATTCCATTGAATCTCATAAGCTCAGTTTTGTCCTGTGGCTCGTCCATTTGCAAAATAGCCTCAACATGGCTTTCACTTGCTTTTAAGCCTTGCTTTGTGAAGGTGTGACCTACATAGGTTACTTCAGGTAGCCCTATTTTAAGTTTTGACCTGTTCAACTTAAGATTTGAGTCTCTAGCTTTCTGTAACACGGCCCACAATCTCTTATTATGTTCCTCAATGTCACTACCCCACACTAATATGTCGTCTGCGATGACTGCACACCCTTCCACGTTCTCGTATAGCTGACATACATTTCTTTGCCACACTTCTGGCGAACTGGAAAGTCCAAATGGCATTCTGAGAAATTTATACCTGCCAAATGGTGTATTAAACACAGTCAAAATTGTACAGTCTTCTCTCAGTCTTATTTGCCAAAATCCTGAGCTGGCATCGCATACACTAAAATCAGAAGCTCAATCAACCATCGCAGCTACCTCCTCGACAGTTTTCATTGGATAATGTTCCCTTTTTATGTACTAATTCAAATCCTGAGGATCAAGGCATATCCTGACATCCTTTTTATTTGCTTTTTCTGCAACTACAATGCTATTTACCCAGTCTGACGGCTCACTAACTGGCTCAATCACTCCATCCCTTACCATTCTTTCTAGCTCCTTTTTGACCTTTGACCTTTGAGCAATGGTATTTTCCTAGGTGGGTGAATAACTGGTTTCGCATCGTCTTGGAGTTGAATATTATAATCTCCAGGTAGGCATCCGAGTCCTTCAAATACATCCTTGTATTCATTTAACAACTGATTAGGATCTTCAGTGTTCACTGTATACATCCTTTTAATCAACTGTAAGTCTAGACATGTCTGTAAACCCAAAACAGGCTGTGATTTGTGATCTACAACTTGAAATTCTACCGGTGTGAATTTCTCTCTTGTTCCAACAAGTAGTGTAGCCTTACCAATTGTGTTCAGTTTATGTCCTGAATATGAAATAAGTCTGCATCTTGATTTTCTCAATGGACTACTGCTCAGTATACTGTCTATTTTAATAGGTAGAACATTTACCTGTGATCCCGTATCCAATTTCATTTCAAGCTTTTTACCACTTATTTCAACTACTATTTTCCAATCTTTTTCCTGTGTCAAGTCATTTTCAATCGATTCCACAAAATACTGTTCATATTCCCACTCTGAGTCATCATTCTGGTTAGTTCCATCTAAGGCATGTACTTTCTGTCTTTTACACATTTTTGCAAAGTGATTCATTTTTGAACAGTTTCTACATTTCTTTCCAAAAGCACGACATTTCATTTTTTCATGACTATATCCACATCTTTGACACTTGCATGATTGTGACGGATCCTTGCGTGGCTGCTGTCTATGAGGTTGTTGTGCTGCTCCATTCTTTGCAGGATTCTGTCTAGGCTTAAAATTTCCTCTCTTTTTGACGAAATCAATTGGCTTTTCTTCAGTCAGGCCTTTTAATTGTGTCTGACTTGTCTCAGCCGCCCGACATGCATCTATTGCCTTTACAAACGTAAGGTCTGGGTCCCTCAACAGCCTGGCTCTTACCTCGTCACTTCTAATACCGCATACAATCCTGTCCCTAATTAATGAGTCTTTCAAAGTACTAAATTCACACAAACTTGCTTTGTTTTTCAAGTCTGTCACATATGCATCTATGTTCTCCCCAGCTTGCTGATTTCTTGTATTGAAAATGTGTCTCTCATATGTTAAGTTCTTTCTAGGATTGCAGTATGCTTTAAATTTCTCCATAATTTTGTCTAATTTCATGTTGTCGCCATCTTTTGCCCAAGTGAAAGTATTGTAAATTTCCAACCTTTCAGGTCCAATCACATGAAGAAATGTACTTGATTTTATACTGTTTTCTTTTCCTGCAGTTCAAGTTGCTGTCATGTAAATTTCGAATTGTTGCTTAAAACGCCTCCAATTTTCTGATAAATTTCCAGTTAAACATAGTGCACTTGGTGGTTGTAATCGTTCCATTTTTTTTTCTCCTCTTTCAGAATTAAATTAAATCCAAATTGTTTCTTCTGACACCATGTAATATATTTAGAGACAATACGGTATGTACTATAACTACTTTATTCTACAAGTATATACGAACAAGTGATAATGTGGGTTAAGCCTGCAAGATTATATTGCTGCTGCTGCGAGAGTGCATGAGTCATCTATAGTATATATCCTGACAATGTCTGGATGTTTTCCTGTCTTCCTTGATTGAAACAGTAATCAGCTGATGATAAAGTGTCTAACAGGGCCCAAATACAGTCTTCAATCCCAAGTCTGGATACTGCTGAGCAACTTTTTCTTCTTTTGATCTGTTTAAGCTCTATCTAGGAGCACCCCTGGTTTCAAAGTAGAATTTTCTTTAGTCTGACGGCGTCGATTAATAGCTGTAACTCTTAATTAAAAATTCGTGTTTTCATCAGCTGGATGACATCTTCTTTTGTGGAGAAAGAGCGTTTTCCAAGCATACATATGGTATATAACAAAGCCTCTTAGCATTTTATGTGGATTTAGTGGACAGAACAGTAGCATTTAAAATTGCATACTGTACTAGTGGCGGGGGGGGGGGGGGTGGACTTGAAAAACTTTCGCATAATTGGGTATTTTCATAGCTTGTTATACCTAATAATAGTGTTAAATGATTTGTGATTTGTCCACAGTTGAGAAGTATTTCGAAATAAACCAATGAGAGAGTCCGTTTTAACAAACGTATGGCAGACGAAGCAATATGGCGACTGTGGTTAATTTTCTATCTCACGTGTTATAAATTTTAGAAATAACTGTCAAATAAAGATTCATATTGAAATATAATTTTAAGCAGAAATATGTCGAGAATAGCACACACTGTCCACGAAAAATCTCGAACAGACGACGTTATTATCACTGAGAATGTTGACTTTCACAGCTTGTTGTTGTCTAAATCTGTTTCTCAAGGACTTGCAAATACTGGCTTCCACAAACCATCGCCAATTCAGTTAAAAGCAATTCCACTGGGTCGTTGTGGATTAGGTAAGCGGTCCGTGTATTCACCGGATCGGGCCCCGAAATTGGCTATTTAGCTCATTTTTAAAACATTTTTTTTATTATTATTATGTTTGTAAAGTGGCAGTGGCTAGAGGTACGGATCCGTACCCCTAGCCTGGGAGGCTAGGGATACGGATCCGTACCCCTAGTCTCGGAGGCTAGGGATACGGACCCGTACCCCTAGTATATTCTACCATGTCAGGCTACAGGTACGGTCCTAAAGGTACAGACATATAACCCTGATGAGAAATTCTAAATTATCATGATGATAAGTGTTAGAAAATACGTTGTTGTTGTGTTATGAAATACCAATCCAGTAAGTCGCCATTTGCAATGTGGGATAACTGTATAGCATAGCTCCAGATAAGGATTGGAGGCAATTGGGTATTTACCCACCTCTTTTTGACTTAATTGGGTATTTCAAATGTTAAATTGGGTATTTAAAGTTTTTGTATTGGGTATCCATCTGAAAGCAAATAAGCAATGATTCTCCTGATTTTTTTTGTTTACTTTCTGTTTCACTTTCGGAAAGCACACTGGCAATATTAGTATGTCTGAAATCGCTATTTCCAACCTACTTCGAAAATCCAACGTATCTATCAAGTCATCTTTGATTCTTCGAACCACCAACGCGGTGTTAAAGTTAGCTATGATTTGATATCATTCAATTGCTCTGGGGGCTTTTATGTCCACGTTACGCCATTGTTATTGTAAAGCGAGAGGAATGTCGTAATCTTATAAATATTGGGTATAGCTAAACAGCGATAAGAATGTTCCTGGACTGGTTTACAATTTAATAAACTAGATTCAGCGCGACACCGTGTATAAATTTGTACCCAACAACAGCTTTTGATGCGAAAAACGACAATCACAAACAGAATACAATAGCGTCATATGCTACGAAAAAGTTTGGAATTGAGTATCAAGGATTTTTATTGCGTTTTTGTACGCATAGAAATTAATTTAATTGCGTTTTCAGGTCCACGAAATTGCGTAAATACGCAATACGCAGCCTTATCTGGAGCTATGTGTATAGTAAAAATAAAAACGAAACACGAATTCGGAATTGGGACAAGTGGCGCGGGATTTATGTTGTGTTGTTGTTATTATTATTATTATTATTATTATTATTATTAAATCAAATTAAAACTTGTTATTCATGATTTATTTTTGCTGTTTTCACTTTCGGTTTGTGTCATTAGCGAGGGTGCGAATAACATTCTGTGATTAATTGGTCGGCATAATGCACCACAAAGACATCTTTAAACTTAAAAGAACAAATTACAATGATTGGCTGAATGTTTTAGTGTCCAACCTCTAAGACATCAGAAGAACTTAAGAATGTCCTTAATTAGCCTAATCCGTACAAACAGTATCTAGACCTATAATTTTACCTATAATAATAACTATTTGATGTAACCGCCTAATTCTCGCTGCTCATTATGTTCAGTCTCACTTTGTCAGAATGGCTCAAATGCTGAACATAGGGAAAAAGTTTGAGGACTTTTCCTCTTGAGAAATTGCCATCCAGCAGTATCAGAAGGAAGAAAATGTTCAATTCTTTAGGCGCAGTTCGCGAACCATTGAAAAGGCACAGCCACGGATGCCAGACAAAAAACTTAATGAACGTCTGAAGTATTATGAGATATCATATCATTGTATATGCCGTGGCAAGAACTTTAAATCCAGGAGTACAGGAATGAGAGAACAGAGGTAATCTATCTATCTATCTATCTATCTATCTATCTATCTATCTATCTATCTATCTATCTATCTATCTATCTATCTATCTATCTATCTATCTATCTATCTATCTCTATCTATCTATCTATCTATCTATCTATCTATCTATCTATCTATCTATCTATCTATCTATCTATCTATCTATCTATCTATCTATCTATCTATCTAAACAAGCCAGCACACAATGTTGGACCAATATCGGTCCGCTAGCAAAACGCCATTCAAATGGCATTTCGCTGGCGGCCGACCCTGGCCCGCTTTTTTATGTTTAGTTTTGATGTTAGTTTTGATATAATGCGTAAATCAACTATTATATTTTCAGATAAACATTTTTATGCTCAAAAGAGTCTTCACGATGAGACGGTTCTTTTGAGCACCAAAAACTAACGTTAAAAGTGAAAGAAAATACAATTTTACACACCATCCGTCCGTTCATCAGTCCGTACAATTCTATTATTTGTTTTCATGCTTAGAAGTACCATAAGTACGAGGGTTGTCCCAGAAAGTCGTAGACTTTTGTTATAATACAAGACTGTGTATCAGGAATGCTATGAAATTTGTATGATATTTGTACATACATCACATAATCATTTTGCACAAATATTGGTGGAATCACAGTTTAGATAACAGTGTTATGAACCTTTATTTGACTGTGTGTCAGCGTGTGCGGAGCACGTCAAAATTTTTGTAATAAAATTGATCTAGTCCAAATATTAGTGTACATTCAATTAAATTTCCCAGTTATATTTCCTAAACTGTATTACCTCCTCAATACGGGACTACTCACGGTATAGTGTTGAAAAATTGAAACTTTTCCCACCTTTGGCATTGATTTTATAGAAGACTCATCATGCCTACTACATTTTTATTTTCAGAAAATGCAAACGTTATGAGAACGGTGCGGAGCAAAAAATAGACTTTCTATAAAATTTGGCTAATTAATCACCTAAAATAACGTTCTTCTATTGTTTACTAATTGGCTGAGTAGTCACTAGAATCGTAAAATGGATTTCGTGCAAAACTATTCTAGTAATACCGAAAAAACACGCTCCTTTTCGTCATTTTCATTGAACACATGTTATTTTGCTGTCAATTATTTTTATAGCAAATATGTTTTCTCGTATGAACTCTCAAAGATTGCGCTTGTTTGTTTGTCAAACATACCTAAACTAAATATTAAGTCGTTAGTTGAACTAGGAAGACTTACTTAACAAACAGATTACAATGTTGATACAGTTAGAGCTTATATAAAAGGAGTATAGTGAAAACATTTGACCACCCCTCTCTGAAAATAAGGCAAACTAATTTGCGACGTGCTCCGCACACGCTGACACATAGTCAAGCAAACGTTCATAACTTTGTTATTTAAACTGTGACTCCACCCATATTTGTACAAAATGTTTATGAAATGCATATAAAAATATCATACGCATTTCAGAGAATTCCTGATACACAGTCTCGTGTTATGTCAAAAGTCTACGACTTTCTGGGACAACCCTCGTACATCTAAAATTATTAAGTTTGTCCATACATTTCGTTGGCGGGCCGACTGTGGCCCGCTTTTTTATGTTTAGTGGGATATATAGTGCGGAGATCAATTATTCTCTAGTCATTTCAGACATATAGTTGGTGCTAAAAAGAGTCTTCTCGATGAGAATCAATATGGTTGATCATGTTCGACACTCTTCTTCCTGAAAAATCTATTCTTCCAGCCCATCCATGGGTAACATGGCAGGTCGACGTAATAAAAACGCTTTTACATTTGTTCTGAAGTTATTGATAGTATCACAGATGCAAATTCTAGATGTTTAGAACGTGGTTTGGGGTGGTTTAGATGTGGTTTGCGGTGGTTTGGTGGTGGTTTGGGGCTAGCATGGCAGGTCAACATAATAAAAATGCTTCTAAATTTTTTCTTCAATTATTGATACTATCACAAAAACATATTCTGGGTGTTAAGAAAGTGGTTTGGAATGGTTAAGAAGTGGTTTGGGGTGTTTGGGGTTGTTTCCACGGGTTCCGGGTCATTTCGGCCCATAACAAAATCGACCCATGTAAAATTCGGCCCATGTCGATTTCGGCCCATAGCAATTTCGGCCCATAAATTTTGCCAACCTGGATTTCTGCAAAAGATATGATATATTATTGAAAATGTTTAAAATTGATAAATAGAGTAATATTGAGAAAAAACTGAAAATTAATTGACTTTACAATCTTTGAGTAAAGACTAGAAAACGCTTAAGATTGGTATCATAAATCACATATATATATATATTTCATTAGCAAATACAAATTGTTCAGTGAAATATACTGAATAATTGGATTAAGAAAGAATTGCTTGCGTTTCGGATGCGAGCAGGAAATATTCTGGCTAGAATGCGCAATTGCACAGACTTGTCTGAGCCTTGGCTGCTCGTTGCCTATGTGATGAACTATACTCTAACATACCTCGGACCCAAAATAACATACAAACTCCTAATCAATTAAAACGAACCATTCTTATCTATTATTTTGTTTGTGTGGATAATTACAGGTAAGCCGATCTAATTATACCAATTATAGACAACCATACCAATTATACATTATTATACTTGTGGGTTGAAATTGTATAGGCCGATTTGGTTATGGACCGAAATTGACATGGGCCGAAATGGTTATTGGCCGAAATGGCCAGTAACCTTTCCACGGACCCTGACAGGTTGTATCATTTCACAAAAAAAGTATTGCCTTTCGAGGTTAATCTTCCTTTTAGAGGATAATAATAATAATAATTATAATAATAATAATAATAACACAACATTAATCCCGCACCACTTGTCCTATTTCCGAATTCGTGTTTCGTTTTTATATTTACTATACAGAGATATCTCGCATTACAAATTGTGACTTGCTGGATTTGTATTTCATAACACAACAACAAGGTATTTTCGAACACTTATAATCATGATAACTTCTCATCAGGGTTATATGTCTGTACCTGTAGCCTGACATGGTAGAATATACTAGGGGTACGGATCCGTACCTCTAGCCTCCCAGGCTAGGGGTACGGATCCGTATCCCTAGCCTCTCAGGCTAGGGGTACGGATCCGTACCTCTAGCTACTGCCTTGTAAAGTATGTATATGATCATAATAATGATGTCTGGATCATCAAGATTGGAGACGATAGCTACTATCTGACCAGATTGGGCCCAAAAATGGTCAAATAACGCTATGATATAATTATCTTATGTTTGTAAAGTATTTATAGGATCAAATTAATGACGACTGTACAAAAATGGCTTGTTTTAATTTGAGGAAAATTGGTTTCTTTATACTGAACAAAGGATAGACCTGCGCATGTCATTTTATGTAAAACACAACAGGTGTGAATTGATAGCTGACCATTGCAAAAAGGGTCCGTTGAGTATGTTTTTTTTTTTTTTGCCTTTTATATCAATATTGATATATTCAGTGACCTATATAAGAGTGACTAGAAACTCCAATGAAATACCAATACTCAACTCAAATAACACTGTCGGGTATCTTACACAGGTGAATGAGGGAAACTCGATAACATTCATCTACTTCTTCTGATCTGTATAAGCCTCCTCTTAACTAGGAGCACCCCTGGTAACAGGGTAAAATTGTCTGTTGTTTTGGGCTGTAACTTTTTTAAGTAGAAATGTGTTCCCCCAGATTAAGCGGCACCTCCCGGGAAGCCATCTTCAAGATTACGAAGGAGAGATAATCTTTTATTATGTAGTTTAAAACACAGGTTTCTGGAATGCTTCTCAATTTGAAGTAAAATGTCACTGTTGTCAAACAGGTTGGAAAACTTTCTACTGTCTATTATCAACTGTACAAGATCTTCTTTTGTGGAGAACAAATTTTTCCATTTCTCATCACCAATATGGTATTTAACGAAGTCTCTTAAAACTTTGAATGAACTCAATCTGGTGTCGGTCAACAGCGGACAGTACAGCAACATATGGAATATATCCTCTTCTTGTTGTTTACATAATTTGCAGGTTGGATCTTCACTATACTGACTAAATCTGTGTATGTTTGTCTGCAACAGGAAAGTTCCAGTCAGGATTCTAGCTTTTACTATCGCCTTCCTAACGTCTGTGACAGAATTTTCAGTAGAGACCCATACAGGATGTACCTCTCCCATGGAAATGTTATGGAAATGTTAATGTCTACACGATTGGCTTTTACCGCTATTTTAGAATACACAGCGTAATTTCTCTATTGTTTACATAAACTTTTAACACCTTTATAAACACCAAAATTATATAATAACAATAATTATGAATCATTTGACATCATAAGTTATGAATATTGATAAATCGAGACACAGACATAGCCATGTTTGAAGCTTTATTCGTCAGAGTGAAAGAGATATTGTTGAAGCCATTTTTGCCAATTTCCGCAACTTTCTTAAAATCAGTCGATATTTACACGGTCATAACTTAATAGGATTAGTTTTTACATTGCAGAAACATAGCATTTTGCAATATTTCATATAAGTTTTTTCGATTGTTATTAACAATATATAGCAATAAGCGATATTTACAACGAAATACGCTCTTTAATTTACCTATTAATGCAGCGGTCTCACAAGCTGCATCGCCATTTTGAGTGCATACAATTAAAGGCGCACCAGGCGTAAGTCACGTGACACATACCACGACATACCTATATGGCTGAAAAAGTGTCCAGTCACTCTAATATAGGTCACTGATATATTCAAGTGCATACAAATTGCACTAAATACATAATCTTTTATGCACATCATTCTTGTAAAGAAAAAACAATCAGTTAAGCAAAGGAATAGGCCAATTTCGGGCCCAATCCGTCCCGATCCTGTCAGATCCGGTGATTAGGCCCGATCCGGTGAATACACGGACCCTTAGGTAAAGTGCTTAAATATTTGACAGCAAACGCATTTAAAATTTATCATAGAGGTAATTATGGTATATTCGCTTGTTCAGTTACCGGGCACTTTAGGTTGTGCTCACCATATCTACATTTAACCAGTACCCCCCAGTACACACGGACTGGTAACTGACATACAGGTAAATGTATTAGAAATACATTGTCGATGCTGCACTTTCAAAACTGACTTATGTTGAAGATTAAATTATCATATCCTTATTATTTCTCTGCATATCTCTGATTTTTCTTCGAAAAGCAATGGTTCAATATACTATCCTAAAGACAGTAAGACGGTATTGTTTTATTTATTAAAGTTTATCTGTCTCTATGAACATCAGCAAGAAACCAAGGCACCATTTTTAGCTATTTTCTGCACTTATTGCCGAAAATCGTCAGAAATCCACCTAAAAAGATGATAAACATCAATTTTATTTACTGTAACTTGTAATATTTCAACTTTGCATACTGTACCGGGAATAACTTTATAATCTTGGGTATGTTTAGAATCAATTTTTCAGACTGTAGTACTTTGAAATAGCGCTAAAACAAAGCCTCTACAACATAACTTTGTATTTCCAACAGTGTCGTGAGTGACCAGTCCGCTTATACTGGGTGGGAGCTTACGGTAACAAAACATTTCACCCCCCAAGTTGTTTCCCCTCTGTTTTCAACCCTGGTTGTTTCACTCCCAATACCATTTCCTCCCTAGTCATTTTGCCCCCAAATATTTTTGATTATTCCCACTCACGCTTTTAAAAAAAGCGATGGGGATATTGCAAACGCCTCCGTCCGTCCGATGATCCAATGAGGGCCGCAGCAGCCCTTTACATTTGCTTATTTGGTGTTGATAAACGAAAATTTTGAGCCTAGAATTGTAGATATTTTCTGATCCACCAGTTTTAAACTATGTTAACCGTATCATTGAGACGGTTCTTTTGAGAACACACAACTTATGTTTTGGTTGAGAAATATGAAAATAGTTTTTTGTTACAGGCTCTTAACTAAAGGTCCAAAGTAAAGGAATGTTATACCATTTCTTATTATATTACAGATTTGATTGTTCAAGCCAAGTCTGGTACAGGAAAGACATGTGTGTTTGCAGTGATAGCTTTAGAAACAATACAGATAGATAGCCCATCTACCCAGGTACTGTGCTTTCTCCCTTCTAAATTTCCAATATTTTAATGTTAATTTTTTTTAACCCTTTCCTTCATGAATACTCATACTAGGCTCCACCCACTACAAATAATTATATAATACACTTTCATGTTTGTACATAGAACAAAGAAATTACTTGTCAGGTCCACTAGTGTAGGATCATATCTAATCATACAAAGTAAGGCCTGATCAAATAGAACTGTCTGATCTGTGTGTGCTCTGTTTGTAAATATGTTAAAAGGCGTCTCTGTGAGGTAAAAGGTTAATCTGTAAAACTACTACTGTCTTGCCAACCAAGAGTGACAGTGACGTAATATTTTTTTACATTTGCTAAGTAAAACACTAACTTGTACACTTCACTTCAGAGGATAGGATTAATACACAAGTGATCTATCAATTATAAGTCCCTGATAATTTTGTAAGCAAAACATGAAGTCACTGTCACTCTTGGCTGGCAGGACAGTACATGTACATGTTAACCCAATAACCCTTATCCTGTCAATATTGTTTGTCATGGTATTTACATCTGCTCAGCTGTATATATTCAAATGCACTTCAAAAGAATTTTACCATGGATTGATGGAAGCAAACACTATGAACCTTGATCAGGCAGTTCCTACAGAAGAAGACTGATCTAGGTTTATTACTTCATACTGTTAATTTGGGAGGGTTCAATCCCTACAAAAGTTAAAATATATACAATGTATTATGTCTCAGCTGTGGTCGGAAAGACAAGTGTTGCTGCTACAAATTGAGAGAAATATCATAATTCTGAATTGCATATAAAACAGAAATAATTAACAGAACCCCAATATACGGAGTGAACTGCAGGGTTTGGCGATCATATATTATACAGAGCTTGAGTGTCTTTTTTATGCCGCAGTGGCGTAATGGTTGAGGGCGTCAGACATTGCTGTGTTAGGCGTATATGCTGAATTAACTATTTCAAAAAAATCTGTCAGGATTATCATCAGAGTGGCAAACAGCTCAGAGCCAGATCAGGCCTGATATGGTGTATTTGGTTCCAGGCCTGATCTGGGTCCAAACTGTTTGCAAAGGTTATCAGCAGACAGCAAAAGTTGCCCCTAGTGGCGAAAGAGTAAAAATTGTTTGAACCTGTAAGAACTCATTTGTTAACTTTTTTGTATTGTTCTTCATTCTTTTATACATCATGTTTAAAGATATATTTTGAGTGCTCAAAGAACCACCTCACAACATAAGTTTTGGTTGAGAAGGATGAAAATAAGGTGACACTTATCTGGATACCTCCATGTGCGGATCCAGAGGGGGGAACAGGGGGTCCGGACCCCCCTGAAAAATCACAAAAATATAGGATATTTTAGCAATACTTGTCCCGATCCCCTGTAAAACCACAAAGCTATCAAGCCAGCATTCCCTGTTAGGCCACCATTGGCCCGCCAGGGAAACACCATTTAAATGGCGTTTTGCTGACGGGCCAATGATGGCCCGCTTATAGTGGTATTTGGATCCTCTCTCCCATCACCAACTAAAAAAACGTAGTCAAAGTTGGACCCCCTCTTTCTGGATCCGTGCATGGCCTCCCTGACACAGCGCATCGGTTGAGTTGGTAGAGGGTTAGACTGGGGATGGAAGGGATGCTGCTTCAAGACCCACTGGAGTCCAATGTGTTGTGTTTTTAGCAAGACACTTTACCTGCTGCTTAGTACTGGTCCAACCAAGGAGGACAGGAAATCATCTCTGCATGACTAAAAAGTATTGGCTGGGACGTAAAGCATCAACACACACAGAATCTTCTGTTTCTTGACTTTCTTCAGGTACATGTATTGGTGTTAGCCCCTACCAGAGAGATTGCAGTACAGATATGGGAGGTTATCGGCAGTAGCGGGAGTGCCATGACGGGGCTCAAGTGCCATACCTTTATTTGGGGGGGTGGGGTCTGCCTGATAGTCCTGGCACAGCTTCTTCTCTTTTTTAAGTTTTGGTGTTAGCCCCTACCAGAGAGATCACAGTACAGATATGGGACTTTATTGGCAGTATCGGGAGTGCCATGACAGGCCTCAAGTGTCATACCTTTATTGGGGGTCTACCTGATGAGCCCTGACATAGCTTCTTTCTCTTTCTTTAGGTTTTGGTGTTAGCCCCTACCAGAGAGATTGCAGTACAGATATGGGAAGTGATAGGAGGTATCGGGAGTGCCATGACAGGGCTCAAGTGCCATACATTTATTGGGGGTCTACCATTACATGAGGATAGAATGAAACTGAAGAAGTCTCACATTGCTGTTGGAACACCTGGTGGGTATTCTTGATTAACCCTTTGTAAACTGGAAACCCCTAAACAGGTACTTTGGGAGCGCAGTGGCTCAGTGGTAGAGTGCTTGACTCGAGACAGAGGGGCGGCAGGTTCGAGCCTCACCGGCATCACTGCGTTGTGTCCTTGGGTAAGAACATTAAACTTAGCTTAGTACTGGTTCAACCCAGGAAGACCCGTCCCTGTATAACTGAAAGATTGTTGATGGGACGTAAAGAATCAAGTCAAACAAAACAAAAAATAAACAGGTACTTTGGCAAATAGTGAAGACCCAGATGCATTTCATCGGGGTCTGTACTGTTTGCTAAGATACATACAATCTGTAGGGACTGATGTACATGATTATTTGGAAATTTCTAACTGTGACCCCTTAAACTATATAATGGACAATCCCATCCTTATTGCATTTATCTGTATGGGAAAATCCATCTGAATACAAAGGGTTAATTTTTAAAGATTTTTAACTCTTATCCCACCACTATTTTTTGTCCAGAAAGTTTTGTCTACCTTTTACTTCTGTTGCATATATTCAAGTGCATTCCAGACTAGATTTTATCATTGAAGCAAATTTGTGGGTGCTCAAAAGAACCATCTCATGGAGATTGTTCTTATGAGTACCAACAACATGTGTTAATGTTAAAAAATAAGAAAATTATTTTCAATCAACTTACTCTTATCTGTAGACCTAGTACAAGCACTGATCTGAAGCTAAAGGGCAGCTGTGCTACTGTAAATTTGGAAATTTTTCGAGAATTTTATTTTCGCAAATAGCGTCAAAAAACATATTTGCCATGGTAAAATTTGTGGCTATGGAATGATTTACCTACATCAGTAAAGGAAAGAGTGATTCCGCCATTTCCCGAGGGTTTTATTTTCACCAAAGCAAAGTTTCGTGAAAATAAAACACTCATGAAAATTTCTAAATTTACAGTAAGAAGTAAGTAAGTTTGCGAACTGTATCAGATGAAATAAGTACTCTATATGGATAACTTTTTAAAAAAATCTTTGCTCTATTATAAAAATAGATTAGACCCACACAATGAATTAATATTGATAATGAAATCAGAACTGTCACCATGGGTTGAAAGGAAATAAAAAGCTCATTAATAGATAAATTAATTATAAACAACCCATGGAGTACCCAGTGTGCGCTTATTAGACATAGGTCCAGATAAGGATAGTTGAAGCACCTAAAATTACATTTATTTCCTTATCTATCAATTTAAACATGTGTTTTGTGTGCTCAAAAGAACTGTCTAAATGAGTACCCACAACATATGTTTTGGTTGAGAAATAAGAAAAATGATTTTTCAGTATGCACTCTTATCTGGGGGCCTGATAGAACATTTGTGCTTATTAGATTGACTATGTTTTGTTTTTAGGTCGAGTTAAACAGTTGATAGAAACTGGTGTACTGAAGACAGAGAGTATCCGGTTGTTTGTTCTAGATGAAGCTGACAAACTGCTCGAAGAAAGCTTCCAGGAGCAAATCAAGTAGGAAATTTTGCAATTTTACTTCTTCAACTAGGAAATTTGGCCATTTTTATATCCTGAGTTGGAAATTTAGTCATTTTTAACGCTCAGTTATCCCTCAAACTGGAAAAATTAGACATTTTCATCTCTCAAGCAGGAAATGTAGACGTTTTATCACTCAAGCAGGACATTAAACCATTTTTATCCTTTAAATAGGACATTTAGCTATTTTTATCACTCAAGTAGGAAATGTAACCATGATTTTTAGTCATTTTTATCTCTCAGGTAGGGAAATTGAGTATTTTTATCCCTCAAACAGGAAATTAGGGAATTTTATCCCTCAAGTGGGAATTTTATGCATTTTTATCCATCAAGTAGGTTGAGTTGAGAATGAAAGTTGGGCCAGATGAGCATTTTTATTAGCTTTAAATCATAATAATTTTCTTACAAGTCAGTCTAAACATGTGTTGTTGGTGCTAGAAAATGGTCTCTTTTGAGTACCCACATCATATGTATTTGTTGAGAAAAAAGATAAATAGTTTTCAAATACACAATTTTATCTGGGGGCCTCAATCATCTTGACTATGGCTATCTATGACAGGTCTTAAAGTAAGAATGTGTAGTAAAGAATAATAATCTTAGTTCTCCGCCAAAACATATTTTGTGGGTTTTCAAAAGAACCGTCTCAATGAGCCGGCTGTTTTGAGTACCCAAAACATATGTAAAAGAGGATAGGTAAGAAAATATTTACAATTGTACGCTGAAAAAAATGTTTAATACAAATGTATATAAACCAGGAATGAATTTTGTTAAGATGGGTTTATAGAGACCAATGGTGCCAGTTAATGAGGAAACTAGGAACAGGTTAGACAAGCCTGCACATATGCACAGTCCTCCTAGAACCTTCACTTGTAAACACAAAGTATGAAAGCGGCTGAAAGCTCCATCCAAAGTTTATTTTAGAATCTCTTACCTCACTAGATAGGTCAGAATGCAGGGATTTTCCTATCTTTCTGACGACGGGGCCAGGGGCCTGTTGAAATTGGGGAAAAACATTTGGACTATCTAATTGGGAAAACTTGAACTGGACCGCCATTTTAAGAGGATTAAAATCATATAAGAAATTAGCAGTGTAAAGCTGCTTTAATTGCACATCATAAAAACTCATAAAAATTGCATAAAATGTGAATGAAAACATGTTTTCATTCACATTTTTATGGAATTTTTTCTCGCATCTATAACTTTGGTATTTTTGATCGGATTTTCATGAAATTTTCACCAAAATGTAGAACTAAGAAATTGGGAATGACATACACCATTTTGGGAAGCTTTTGCTCATTTTTAATTGTGAAGGGGCCGTTATTCGGCCCCAATCAGGCCTAGGAAAATCCCTGAAATGTTTATTTAACTCTTTCCTTGCTAGCTACGACTTTTGTTGTCTGCTGATAACCAATGCAAATTTATAGTTTGGGCCCAGATCAGGACCGAAAGAATGTCCTTCCTTAACTGGATCCAATCTGTTTGACACTCTGATGGTGTTCTTGAAACGATTTTTTAAAAATGTTAATTTTGAAAAAGTCAGCAGACGACAACAAAAGCACGAAAAATTACCCAACATGCAAATAGTTAAAGTGTGTACTTGCATATACACATTAATTAATAAGTACCATCGGGCTGCCTCCTACAAAAAATGCATCTGAAAATGTCATCTTCTGAAGTCGTCTGCTGTATTTAAATGCTTACGCCGATGACTAATTTCTGCATACAGACAAACAGTGTGGAACCAGATCAGACTGCTCCTCAAAGAGCAGTCTGATCTGGGTCCACACTGTTTGCTATAAAGACATTTTAAAAGGACAAGCAGATGACACACAGCAGACGTTAGTCGGTATTAGCAGCCGAAGAGTTATCTTATGTTTTCAGTTGGATCTACTCCTCTCTCCCTGACAACAAACAGATGTTGGCCCTGTCAGCGACCTACCCAGAGTACCTGGCTGATCATCTGACGGCATACATGAGGAACCCTACGTTTCTACGACTAAACATATCAGATCCTGCTCTCCTAGGTAAATATTCATTTGTTAAAATATTGGCTGAAAAATGAAACCAGGCCTCGTAGCACAGTCGGTAGTGAGTCCCACTCTAGATCCAGGGGTCACAAGTTTGATCCTAGCCCGGTCCCACACTTTGTGGAGGCTGATCATGAAATAATTTCTACGGTCATTCTCCACTTTCCACTGATTCAAGAAGGGTTGTTGTTGTATGCGCATGAAGTACTGGTTAACCACATAGTTAAGCTTGCCCAGGAAAAAGTGTGGTATTAGGTCAAATGACCATCATGACAAGACCATAGCAGTTGACTGTGATGTTAAACCATAAATAAAAAAAAACAAAAAAAACAAGAACACCCCTACTGTTTTCATAGTATCATTTACATCAGTACTTCAATTACATCTCCTACTTAACCTTTTTGGTAGAATTTCACCAAACTTCATAGGAATGATACTTATGCATGCATGTGCAGCTATAAAGTGAGTCTAGAGGCCTGAATTTCAGCTTGAGCATTTATCTTATTCTCAGTCCTTTGTGTGTCAGCTGTGAATGCTCTGGTGAGACTGTGCAGATGTGCAGGCTCATATGAACCTCTTCTGCTTGCATATTGGAAAATTAGAGAAAAAAAAATGCCATATTTAGATAGCAGTGGACAAAAATTCCACTCGTCAGCTCGTAATTACGAGTGAAATCTAGAAAGGGCTAGTAATTCTTCCCATAGCACTCGCCCTACTTTTGGAATGATTACTTGTCCTTTCTAGTTTCACCCTAAAATCTGAGGGTGAAGCTAGCATTTTCTGCGTATTGACTATGAAATTTTTTTGTCTGTATATGGGATGCAGTTATGAATTGACTGGGTAAATGTCATTTTAACAGTGATATAAGGAACTTTATATGTCATGTATTACATATTACTCCCTTAAGTTGTTTATTGCATGCCCTTTTATAAGACAAACACTTTTAAAGGGCAAGTACATGTGTTTGCAGGATGAGCGAAAATTGTAAGTTACTCGTCCTGCAGGACAAATGGAATATTGAATTATTTTTGCCCCCTAGATAATATGTGGCTATTATGAATAAAACTGATAAAGACATAGAGGATCTTACATAAGTGCTCATGTTTTATTGATTTTATTAAACGAGTTGAGGAAAAGAGATAAACTGCAAGGCTTGCTGAGTGTTTTATCTCTTTTTCATAACAAGTTTAACAAATTCAATAATTCAGCATCACGAATGTTAGTTTCTATTTATCATATGACATTAAATTATTTTGAAATCATATTTTGGCGTGAAAACGGTAGGGTTTTGCCATATGTGTGACGTTAAAAGCGTTATTTCATAACGTTTCCCGTAAATCTGTAAACCGCTAGTGGTTCGCTAGTGGTTTATCGATTTTAATGCATGGTGTTATTTCACTCCCAGATGCAACATCATATGATAAAGAGTTCTATTTAAGAATTTTATTCACTTGCTAAAAATAGCAAGTGACATTTTTCTCATGTGCTAAAAGTTTATCAACTTGCTGTTTTACTGCGAAGGAACCCAGAACTTTTATTTTTCCAGTTATCTCACTAATTAGAAAATTTAACTAATTCAGTAAGGATTTCAGGTGTGTAATGCATAGATTGTATAAAAAAAAAACTGATTGTTATCATCTTTCTGGTTTCATGTGATGTTTCCTGTTCAACAATTTACCATGTGTTGTAATATTGAAATAAAGCAATAAAGTATTCAAAGAACACAATCTTGATTTTATCATCACCTCCCCCTGTTTTCTTTTGCCAAATAGAGATCTAATATCTCGCTGTAACTGGTGTTGAAATAAACAAAAAAAAATGGTGCTCAATGTCTGAAATCTGCCCACCCTTTTAGATGACCCCCGTCGTCTAACTCCCCATAGAGTGAGGGCTCCGCATTGTCTTGCGCAGACACGATACTAAAAAAATAGACCTGTCTGCTAAGGCACATCACAACTGAAAAGTCGGGTTTGTGTCAATATGCGGTATGCATTACCCAAAACACTACGTTAAAAAAGTAACAAGCACTGAATGGCTATAAATAATCCGTTTGTGGAGCAATATCTAACCGTTAAGTGGCATGACTATCGCATACTGACCTGTCTGATTTGAGCATTGTGGGTGCGTGGGACATACTTGTTTACTGATAGCGTCATCAAATCATGTGATTCGCCTGATTGGTTGATTCAAACTTGTTATTGATCTGCGTCATCACACGTCACTGAAACCATTTTTTTGACCTTGCCATGTGGGACATGTTTCAAAATATGTTTTAGTGGAGAAAATATTATTATTGTATCGCTAAATACTGTAATACCGATCATTGTTATTGTTTAGCTGGCAAAGGTTACTTGATGTCTCCATAAACTGATTATTTACAGCCATTCAGTGCTTGCTACTTTTTTAACATAGTGTTTTGGGTAATGCACACCGCATATTGACACAAACCTGACTTTTCAGTCGTGGTGTGCCTTAGCAGACAGGTCGATTCTTTGAGTATTGCGCCTGCGCATACAATGGTTTGTGGAGACATCAAGTAACCTTTGGTAGCTAAACAATAGCAATGATTGGTATTACAGTATTTAGGGATACAATGGTAATATTTTTTTACTCTAAAACATTTAGGAAACATTTCCCACATGGCCAGGTTAAAAAAAAACAGTTTCAGTGACACCTGCATGACGCAGATTGATAAAAAGTTTGAATCAACCAATCGGGTGGATCACATTGTTTGGTGACCCATTCGGTAAACAAGTATGTCGCATGAACCCACAATCCTCAAATCAGATAGGTCAGTATTTTAAAATGCTCCCTATCGTAAGATAATGGAGGGCTCTGCGAATAATTTCTTCTGAAACATTGCTCCTTGGGAGTTTAATTGTACCATTCAGAAACTGTGCATGCATAGTTGTAACAATCGGATATAAACATCGGTTCAAGAAGCAAAATATTGATGATCTTTTTTTTACTTTTGTTTTGTCATTTCTGAAGGCTAAAATGCATTTTACAATGACAGGTATTTCACTCGACAGAATCCGAAGTTTACTCGCCAATGCGTGCCGGGGAGTGGAATTTTACACCCCTGGTACTGTTTGTGTATTTTTGAGAGTGACACTGTTAAAAGTGATTGTCTTTGCAGGAAATTTATGAAAAATTTAATACAGACTGAAGGTTTACTTAATAAGTTTTACTGTTTGTTCTGGAGATATTAAAAAAAAAGCTCTGAAAATGACCAGTTAACTGGTCATTTCAGAGTTTTTTTTCTGCCAAGCCTAAATCTGAAAAAAAATTCCTGTAAATCAACTAATTAAAAAATCCGGCCTTATATAGATAATTCACTCAAAAAAAACCCTCTTCATATAGATCAAAGGCCTCTGTATAATCACTCATAGAGCTCATAATCCCCTCATTATAACAGGTCTTTGATCTGCCTTGCATAGTGACAAAGTAAGGCTCTAAAATGATAAGGGAGGGGTACCACTTTTAACATCAAAATATGTTTTTGCATGATGGATATTTTTTCATGCTTTTGTTGTCGTCTGTTGACCGTTTTCAAATTTCAAAATTAATTTTTTCAAAAAATTCTTTCAGGAACACTATCAGAGTGTCAAACAGTTTGGATCCAGATCAGGACCGACAGAATGTTGGTCCTGATCTGGGTCCAAACTGTTTGGAAATGTTATCGGCAATGTTATCGGCAGACAACAAAAGTCGACATTAACATGGAAAGAGTTAAACTCAGTATTTTTGTAGGTATACGACAGTATTATAGAACAGTGCCATATCATCCTATGTCCCATGTTGTCTTTGAAGAGAAGAAAAAGGCCCTTACAAACATCTTGTCCTCAGTTAGCTTTCAACAGTGTCTCATTTTCTCCAACCTCCAAACTAGGTACGTAGATGCTAGGGAATGTGATCTTGACCTTTTTCTCGCCATTCACAGCAATTGTTATCTGCTTTCTCATCTGATTTATATATGTACTGTGGCGGCCTACAGAATAGACCCAGATCAAACTGCTCCCTTTGGAGCAGTGAGGGTTCAAAGCATTATGCTTCTATGATGAAATAGGTCTTCTGCCTTTGAATATATGCAGCAAACGCAATAAACAGACAGCAATGTCAGAACAGTAAATATTGGCCGAATAATGGCTGAGTAGTAGCACATATAGATCTTAAACTAGGTGGCAACTTTAACTCTTTGCATGCTGGGTGATTTTTCATGTTTTTTACCTGCGTCACTTTAGCAAAAGCAGGTCTAGTAATGGGTCCACTCCGTTTGTCCATCTGCAACACTTTTGGGGTGCATAGTTTATGTAATCTGTAACTCCAAAAGTTTTCATTCCTTTTTATTCAAACTTAACATATGCTTGTTCACATATTGGAGATGTGCACCTTCTGTTTTGTGCACATTTCTTCAATATTTTCTCGTTTTGAGGGGTGTTTAACTTAAACATTTTTCCATCCAAAAATGCTTAGATGGTGTCTTGTTTGTGTAATTTGTAACTTCAACAGTTTTCATTCTTTTTAGCTCATAGATCTGAGCCATCGGCTCATGGTGAGCTGTTATGATCGTTGGATGTCCGTCGTCAACAATTCCTTCAAACGACTTCTCCTCCAAAACTACTGGCTGGATTTTGTCCAAACTTGGTAGGAATGATCCTTATATAATCCTCTTTTAAAATTGTTCAAATGGTTCCGGTCCATCGCATATCTAGGTCACACAGGCAAAAAATAGATTTTCAAGATGAAAACTTTAAAAATCTTCTTCTCTGAAACCACAATGCCTAGAGCTTTGATATTTGGTATGTAGCATCACCTAGTGGACCTCTACCAAGTTTGTTCAAATTGTTGCCCTGGGGCCAAAAATGGCCCCGTCCCAGGGGTCACATGTTTTATATAGGCTTATATAGGGAGCAACATGAAAAAATCTTCTTGTCGAAAACCACAAGGCCTAGAGCCTTGATATTTTGTATGTAGTATCATCTGGTGGACCTCTACCAAGTTTGTTCAAATTATAGCCCTGGGGCCAAAAATGGCCCCGCCCCGGGGGTCACATGTTTTATATAGGGAGCAACATGAAAAAATCTTCTTGTCTAAAACCACAAGGCCTAGAGCTTTGATATTTGGTAAGTAGCATCACCTAGTAGACCTCTACTAAGTTTGTTCAAATTATAGCCCTGGGGCCGAAAATGGCCCCTCCCCGGGGTCATATGTTTTATATAGGCTTATATAGAGAGCAACATGAAAAAATCTTGTCTGAAACCACAAGGCCTAGAGCCTTGATTTTTGGTATGTAGTATCATCCAGTGAACCTCTACCAAATTTGTTCAAATTATAGCACTGGGGCCAAAAATGGCCTGGCCTCGGGGGTACATGTTTTACATAGGCTTTTATAGGGAGAAACATGAAAAAATCTTCTTGTCTGAAACCACAAGGCCTAGAGCCTTGATATTTGGTTTGAAGCATCATCTGGTAAACCTCTACCAAGTTTGTTCAAATTAGACCCCTGGGGCCAAAAATGGCCACGCCCCAGGGATCACATGCTTTACTTAGGCTTATATAGGGAGAAACTTAAAAAAAATCTTCTTGTCTGAAACCATAAGGCCTAGAGCTTTGATATTTGGTATGTAGCATCACCTTGTGGACCTCTAACAAGTTTGTTCCAATTATAACCCTGGGGCCAAAAATGGCCACACCCCAGGGGCCACATGCTTTACATAGACATAAATAGGGAAAAACATGAAAAAATCTTCTTGTCTGAAACCATTAGGCATAGAGCCATGATATTTGGTATGTAGCATCACCTTGTAGATTATGCGAAAAATGGCCCCGCCCTAGGGGTCACATATTTTACATTGGCTTATATAGGTAAACATCGGGGTGTCTTGTTTGTGTAGTCTATAACTCTAACATTTTTCATTTATTTATTTTCAAACTTTGCATAATTATTGTTCACACATTGAAGATGTCCACCTCCTATTTTGTAGTTTGTACACATTTAGTGATTGGTTTTCATTTTTAGAGGCCTTGAACTTTTTTCAGTAAAATGCTTAAAGAGTGTCAGGTTTGTGTAATCTGCAACTCCAACAATTTTCATTCTTAAATATTCAAACTTTGCATTATGATAGTTCATACATTGAACATGTGCAACTCGGATGTTGTGCACTTTTGATGAATATTTTCTTATTTTTTAAGGCTGTTGGACTTGTCATTCACTCAAAATCTACTGGGCCAGTTTGAAAAAAAATGGTACAAAAAGACCTTGGGTGATTCTTTACCAGGATTGCTTGTTTGAAGCATTTTCAATTTAAACTCAGTTTAAACAATGTGTGAACTTCTTGATTTTAACATGAATTTTAATTCGTTTGACAATGGACAAAAGTTATATTTGTTTACAGGGCTAAGAATCTAGCTGACAGTCTGAACCAGAACGGGTGGCCGACTGCCTGCATAGCTGGCTGTTTGGATCAGAAGGATAGAAACCATGCCATGTCAAAACTGAAGACCTACAAATGTAGGATACTGATTTCAACAGACTTGGTAAGAAATCATAAATTTTAGAAACCTAAATGAGATGCTTTTTAACTCTTTATATCAGGGCCCCAGATAAGAGTGTGTAACTGAAAATTATTTTCTTATTTCTCAACCAAAACATATGTTGTGGGTGCTCAAAACAACCGTCTCTTTTGGGGGCACAAAACACATGTTTAAACTGATGGATAAGAAAATAATCACACTTAGCTTTTACACTGAAATTTTTTGCTTAACTGACCCTATGCTTTATACTGGAACCCCCTAAAAAGGTACTTTGGCTAGTAGTGTAGACCCAGATGAAATACCAGGATCTGCACATTTTGCTAAGATAAAAACAATCTTCAGGGACTCCTTTTTTAGAAAATCTAACCTGTGACTCCTTGATATGTACAATGAAGCGTTTAACCTTTTGCATTCTGATGGATTTTCTCATACATTTTGATACAATAAGTATGGGACTGCCCATTGTGTACTTTAAGGGGCCACAGATAGATTTTTCTAAATTATGTTGAATTTCTGTCCCTGAGGATTGTTTTAATATTAGCAAACATTGCATACCCTGATGAGATGCAGCATTATGCTGCATTTCATCTGGATCATCACTGTTTGCCAAAGTACCCATTAAGGGGTTTCTAGTATACAAAAGGTTAAGGCTCAAACCAGATGGAAGAACTTTTTGGTAAACTAGGGGTTAACTGAGGAATGCAGGCTTCATGATAAGAAATTATTTTCCTTATCCCTTATTCTCATATTATCATCAATTCTCATGTTCTCGTCCACCTATACATTCTTGAAAAACTGACCATCAAATCGGAACATTTTCATGAAAAACTGTTCTGATGACATCAGCAAAAGGAATCACTCGCATTGACACAAAATTATGCAGTGGTGTTGCTAAAAATCAGATTAAATCCATGTTTGGTTGGATGTTTTCAAACAAAATGGCTGCAAGCAAAACAGAAATCAGTGACCTACAATTTACTTTCATTTTCTGAGGAACATGATGAATAACGCAGAAATCTAAACAAAATTAAGAAAGTGCTTAGTAATGCTCAAAGATATTGATCAGAATTTTATTTTTAAATGCAAAAAGTTTTGTGATGACATAATTTAAAAAATGCTGTAAGATAACTTGATAACAAATCCAATGGTTTTCTAAGGTCAAGGTAAGTTGTTTTTGCCTCATGTTTTCAAAGAATCACTGAATGGAATTTTACAAAAATTGCAGAATATATTCCTAAAAGAAATTCCTTTGCAGAGATAAAAGAAACTACAAGTATTTTTTACAGCTTACAACAATCAAAGCTTTTTAAAAATTAGGTGGACGAAAACTGGAGAAAATAGCATATTTATCAACCAAAACAGGAGTACAGTGGCTCAGTTGTAGAGTACTGGATTTGAGATTGAGTTGTCACTGGTTTGAGCCAGTAGTGTCTTTGAACAAGCCCTGTTATCCTCTACTTAATCCGGTTCAACTCAGGATACATCTTGACATGACTGAAAAATGGTTTACTGGGGCGTAAAGAATCGACTCAAACAAAAATCAGCCGAAACATGTGTTGTTGGTTTTCAATGAGACGGTTCATTGGAGCACACTTTTGAGTTACTGTCATTGATTTTAGTATAGTTCAAAAGCGGTATTGGCTTTTTTTCTATTTGATAAACATAAATTGGCAACTTCTCAATATGGGTTATGATTACCAGGCCCGTACTGGAAAATTAATTTTCTTATTCTCAACGAAAACATATGTTGGCGGTTCTTTTGAGCATCCAAAACACATGTTTAAATAGATGGGTAAGGAAATAAATGCAATTTCAAGTCCATAAACTATCCATATCTAGACCTATGTGATTACCCTGAGCCTGTAGAATAGGCTATTAGCAAGGCCAAAGCCAGCTGAACTGGATCTACATGGTTTTCAAAAGAAGGTATTTGATTTTGCAAAGTGTGTGGGCACAGCTTGCTTATTAAGCTTTAGGCCTGCAGATAAGAATACAGTAAAATCTGTGTAAAACAGCCACTCACAAATAAACAAAATAAAGATCTAAATGACACTTTTGACCTGCATTAAGCAATAATCGGTCTTAAAAACCATTTTTTTTTTGTCTTTTTGGGAGTGGCCATTTTACACAGGTTTTACTGCATGTACATTTGTATCGAAATTGAAAATTAATTTTCTTATTTCTCAACCAAAACTTATGTTGTGGGTACTAAAAAGAACCGTGTCAATGGGATGGTTCTTTTAAGCACCCAAAACATATGTTTAGACCAATTGGTAAGTGAAAAATAAAATTTTACGCTCAAAAGCTATGCTAATCAAGACCTATTAAGCATAATACGGTATTGCCTTTTACAGACAGCTAGAGGTATTGATGCGGACAAAGTGAATGTGATTATCAATCTAGATGTACCTAAAGATCATGAGACATACCTTCATAGAATAGGCAGAGCTGGGAGATTTGGTGAGTAGCCCTCTTGCAGGCATCAATCACTTATATATATCAGTCATTAATGATGCTGGCAAGGTGAATGTGATTATCAATCTAGATGTACCTAAAGATCATGAGACATACCTTCATAGAATAGGCAGAGCTGGGAGATTTGGTGAGTAGCCCTCTTGCAGGCATCAATCACTTATATATATCAGTCATTAATGATGCTGGCAAGGTGAATGTGATTATCAATCTAGATGTACCTAAAGATCATGAGACATACCTTCATAGAATAGGCAGAGCTGGGAGATTTGGTGAGTAGCCCTCTTGCAGGCATCAATCACTTATATATATCAGTCATTAATGATGCTGGCAAGGTGAATGTGATTATCAATCTAGATGTACCTAAAGATCATGAGACATACCTTCATAGAATAGGCAGAGCTGGGAGATTTGGTGAGTAGCCGTCTAGCAGGCATCAATCACTTATATACTTATACTTATATATATATATCAGTCATTATTGATGCTGGCAAGGTGAATGTGATTATCAATCTAGATGTACCTAAAGATCATGAGACATACCTTCATAGAATAGGCAGAGCTGGGAGATTTGGTGAGTAGCCCTCTTGCAGGCATCAATCACTTATATATATCAGTCATTAATGATGCTGGCAAGGTGAATGTGATTATCAATCTAGATGTATCTAAAGATCATGAGACATACCTTCATAGAATAGGCAGAGCTGGGAGATTTGGTGAGTAGCCCTCTTGCAGGCATCAATCACTTATATATATCAGTCATTAATGATGCTGGCAAGGTGAATGTGATTATCAATCTAGATGTATCTAAAGATCATGAGACATACCTTCATAGAATAGGCAGAGCTGGGAGATTTGGTGAGTAGCCCTCTTGCAGGCATCAATCACTAATATATATGTGTTTGTCCAAACTGTCAAAGGTATAAATAAACTTTTCAAGTTAAAGAGAGTCACTGGAATTAATCTACTCAATGAACACGTTCAATGATATACTGTAAACATATGACCATGATAGGGGGATGCAAATGCAGTTTGGTGAAGATGTCATTACATGTTCAGGAGTTATTGCCCTTTGCTAACCCTTGATCAATTACTAAATCCAGAGCCATGTACATGTGCTTTGTAATAAATGTAAACTTGGATAAATTAGGAATATATATTTGGATGTTCAAAACAGTATTATAATTTTCTAACTGGCCTTGGGGGCTGGTTTATATAACATAATAGATCCATGTTTAAAATTTTGTGTATGTAAGCATTCCTTTGCAAACAGTTTAGACCCAGACCAGGTCCAATAAAACATCGGGCCTGATCTGGATCAAATATGTTTGGGCACTGATGGCATTCATGGAAAATTAAAAAAAAAGTTGATTTTGAAAAAAATCAGCAGACGACAAAAAAGGCAGCAAACTTCCCCATAGGCACAGTTTTACAACCATGCAGGTACCAGCTTAGCAAAAGCATAGTTCATGAAATCAAATTAGGTGAAGTAGCTGTCATGTAAATATAAACAATGTGCTATATATAGTGACAGGTATTTTAATACTGATAGGCAGATTGAGATTTTTTAAAGAGGCAAAGCTAATGGACATGATTCTTGATTTCAAAATAGGTTTGTTTTCAGTAAGATATGTAGTTGGTACACATTGAAATTGCCTCATAGAGGCAATTCCAATGTGCACCTACGATATATGTTCATTCAATAAATGAGTGTTTTTCACCATAATTTTTTTTTTCACAAACTTCTACTACTTTTTATGTTTCAATGTAGTGAGCATGTAGAAATGAACAATTTTTTGTGTAGTTTTGCATACACCTGGATAAAAATAAAAGAGAGCCAATTTTATATTATTATTATAAACCTAATAAGTGTTTACTATAGAAACTTGAAGTGTTTCAATTGTTGACATTTGTACATTTCATCTAAATATAATGTGTTGCAATGCAGCTGAATCCCATTAATACACAACAGCAGAGGGCTTCATTGCCATTTAAGCCTGGTCGCAGTGTGCTGTAACAGTAACGATATAACATTATTTTCCGTATAAATGTTTTCCAAGCCCTTGTGTGATAAATGTGTTGCAGCCCTCACTTCTTCATGGTTCGGACTGCAACACGTTATCACACTCAGGCTTGTTAAAAGTTCACACACGGAAAAGAATGTTTTATCCTCTTATTGACAGCTAATATTTGGATGTTTCATTGGAATAAAATTTATGCTAAATTGATGGTTGCCTGGTTGTAATTGTCTGCCCATGGTTCGCACAGGCTTGAAAAGTACTTGAATATGCTGGACTGTCTTGAAAAGTCCTTGAAAATGAAATTTGCCTTAAGGTAGTACCGGACTCACCGGCATATGTCCAAAAGTGTTTTATCTTTTAATATATGATAATATAGACTTATACTTATAATCTAAGACAAAAAAAACAATACCTCACTGTTCTTTTTAAAAAGTTATTTGATGTCAAAAACTGCAAAATCGCAGGTTTTTGAAATAAACAAACACAGATTTTGTTAACAAATTAACAAGAAACGCAATACAGTTTTTTTTCAGAACAAATACTACTCACACCAGAGATATAAATAAAAACAAAAAATAGTGAAATAACATGTATTTACACAATTTATTAAGCAAAATCCTAATTAAGTCAAACGAATAAATGCCAAAAAAAACATTAATATTCAAAATAAACATATTAGAGAATGTAACTGGAACAACAAAAAACATATTTTTACAAAGATATTTTCATGAAGAATCTAATGATTGAATAAAAAATATGTGTCACCGTGCTCTTTTTTTGTTTTGGTGACTTTTCTGAAAAATCCTGAAAAAAAATAAAGACTATAATAAGTGTTGTCTCCCCTTTCAACGAATTTTTTTGTTTGTCTACGCCCTATGTATATCACTGGGCGGAGACATAGCTATTATTGATAAAGCACTGACAAATGGGCGTAGAAAATGACAAAAAAGATTTTGACCTAGCATATGTGACCCAGCACATTACATTATGTTTCTCATTAAAGCATGGCTATAGCATGTCTTGATACTTTGATGCTTTCTGACACGTAGGATTTATGTAGATAAAAGCTAAAAATTATAGCTTTATTCCTGATGCATAGATCTAAATGTCATTTAAAGAATAAACTTACAAATATGCAATAAGAGGATAAAACATTCTTTTCCTTGTATTAATGTTTGGCAAGCCTGAATGTGATGTGTTGCAACCAGAACCACACAGCGGTGAGGCCTGCAGCACATTATCACACAAGGGCTTGACAAACGTTAATATACAGAAAGGAAATTTATATTGTCGTTGTTATATATTATAGGACTTTTTGGGTACTGTAAAGGTGGCAACTTTAATTTTCATATCTGGGCATGGTTCGGTTATTTCAACTGCTCAAGAATGGAAATCAGGTTCTATCCATTGGTTAAGCATTTAAAAGTTGCTTGAGCCGCGCAGGTCTGCGTGCATTTCATGAAAGTCCTGTCCGTTAATGCACTGAACCCGCATTTATTAACCCTTAAATCGTATATTACAACACAATCGTATGTTTTTATCGTCTATTGAAATATTATGAAGCCTCTTAAACAAACAGTGTAGATCTAGAGCAGTCTGATCTGGGTCCACACTGTTTGCCTTTAAACTAATGTTAAACAATAAACAAACACTTTCGAATGTAGTTAAAACGCCTCATTTTCAGATTTTACCTATGTCTAAAGTAGACTAATAAGGCAGTCATGAGGTGCCGCCTTTACAGTATCCAAAAAGTTCTAGAATACTTTCCTTTCAAGCAAAAGCATTTCCAAAAAAAATGTCCACTGTAACATCGTGAAGCATACAACAAAACCACACCTTATAGGCGCAATCGAAAACATCAATACTATCGACAATTATAGACCAAAAATAGTTAGAATCATAGTTTTTTTTATTACCATCACTCATCGATCAGGCGACACTTTGCAATCAAAACACTGTTTCTAGCGAGTTTTGATCCGTGTTCGTCAATGGTTAAGAGTGCTTTCGATTGCTCACTATCCGGTGTGGAAACAAACTTTTTTTTCAAAGAAACATGACTGAAAAATGTAGATAACTCCTAGCTCTTGTTTCAGATTGTTTTGGTTACGTATTCATTGTATCAATACACATACCGGATAGGTGGCAATCGAAAACGTTGATGCTATCGACGAACGTAGATCAAATGCCGTCAGAAACAGACTTTTTGGATTGCAGTTTGTTTGCCTGACTGGCGACAAATGGTAAATTCTAGCGATTTGCGATCCACGTTCATCGATTGTTCAGAGCCTTCTCGATTGTCGCCTATCCGATGTAATAAAGTAGCGTATCTTAAGATAATTGAATATTTTGGTCATTTCTCAATAAAGCATAAGCGACGGTATCTTAACTCGCAGAGGATATCCGTGAGCAGGTTGAAATGGCAATTAAGCCCTCTGCAGTCATGTTTTATCGGAAATAAAGCCCGCGGTCAGTGATTGGTCAACGATCAACCAAAATATGACACATTATTAAATAAAATGTACAATTGTCAGCGATTGAAACACCTCAAGTTTCTATAGTAAACACTTATTATAAGGTATATAACAATAGAAGGATGATACTTTCTTGTGTCTATTAACGTTTGCCAAGCCCAAATGAGGTAATGTATTGTAGCCTTAACCATGAAGCTGTGAGGGCTGCACCAAGTGCGGATCCAGAGGGGGGGCAGGGGGTCCGGACCCCCTCTGGAAAATCACAAATTAAATGGGTTTCTATAGGGAATAAGCAATTGGACACCCCCTGGAAAAAGTTGGACCCCATCTGGAGCCTTGAAAAACGATAGATTTCTTTGAAATTAACCATTTGACTTCTGTAAAATAAGCTGAGGACTAAAAAAATCGTTGTCAGAGCTTTTTTGTCAGACTGACCTGGACCCTCCCCCCCTGATGAAAATTCATGGATCCGCGCATCTGTACTATGCTTGCCAACTGTTAATATACAGAAAATAATGTTATATTGTCATATATCTTCCTTTCAGGCACATGCAGTTCCAATTAATTTTTTTAAAATGTATGCAGAAATGTCCATTTTACAGGGTTGCCATGGTCAGGGAAAAAATTCTGGAAAATGAAAAAAATTCCAGGTCAGGGAAAAGTCAGGGAATTTCATTTTCAGTCAGGGAAATTTAGAAAAATGAAAAAAGTCATGGAAAAGTCAGGGATTTTCAAAACTTTCCAAAAAGTTTCAAGTTAACGGCTTCTGGAAATTTTATTTTCCATATATTGCAAGCAATATTAGAGAAGGAATGTTATGTTCAGAAGCATTCCTTTTCTGAGATTTTTCTTTAAAGATTAAATCAGAAAGCATAAATATTTGTACAGAATTTTCGGATTGTCGATGGATGAAAATGGCTAAAATTGGCCTTCCAAAACTGTCTGGAAAACGGTCGAAAGTCAGGGAAAAGTCAGTGAAAAGTCAGGGAATTTTGAAAAGGATATTGAGTGGCAACCCTGTTTTATCATCATGAAACATGCAACGAAACAAAATAATTTTTTCAACAGAAACATGAAATAACTACTAGCCCTTGTATCAGATTGTTTTGGCTACGTCTTCAGTATATCAAAAACACACTAGATAGGCGGCAATCGAAAACGTTAATGCTATCGACGAACCTAGTTAAATATTGTAAGTAACAGAATTTTGGATTGTTGTTTGTAGTCCGATAGGCAACAAATGGCAATCACAAACACTGTTTCTAGCAATTTGTTATCAGTATTCATCGATTGTTTAGACTGTTTTTTATTGCTGCCTATCCGATGTGATAAGGTAATTGAAATAGTTACGTCATTTCTCCATAAAACATTAGTGACCATGTACCGCCATGGGACCTAAAACATGAGGAATGTCACACACAAGGCATGTGCACGTCTACAACCCCCCCCCCCCCCCCCCCTTTTTGGGGTGGGGGTGGGTCTTAGGTTAGTGGCAGCATGCAGAAATAGCAACCGAGACATGTATATAGTATGTATATTTATACGGTCCGCAACTTTTAACAATGACTTCATACTCTGGGTGATGTTTTTAAAAGCTAATACTTGCATTCCTTCTTTTTGTGAAAGCAAAATACTTACATAATTACGTTTCAAGCACCAAGGAGTTGTCGGGAGAATAATATCTACCGTCTTACAAATAAGTATTCTCTTTTAAAAACAAGATTCAGGAACGATAACTCTTACACTCTTACTTTTAAGTAAAAGTAAGGTTATCTTTTGACATGGGTCCCGCACTACCTTAAAAAGTACATGTACTTGAAAAACACTCAAAGGCCTTGAATTTTACCATTTGCAAGAGGATTTAACACTGTTTTTTCGAGGCCTTAATCAGTATAAAATTGTGGTGCCTTTATTTGGTGCACCAAATAAAGGCACACCAATTTTACACTGATTTTCTAAAACTAATGACTTTATTTATGGACTCTAGCATTTCAGAAGTAGAATTTTAACGTGTAAATCAGTATTTTTCATAAGTTTCAGTCCTTGAAAACAGTAGGGAAGTCTTTTAGAAGTCCTTGAAAAGTCCTTGAATTTTACACGAACTTGCCTGTATGAACCTTGCTGCCTCTGTTACAGGATCATTTGGTATAGCTGTGAGTCTGATCAGTGATGGCCAAGAGAGAATGGACCTGAATTTGATAGAGAAAAGATGTAACACCCATGTCAACCCTCTGCCTGGTATGTAATGTAAGCCCACATTTAAACATTGTCATACTGAATGGTTTTATGTACTATACTCCTTAATTTTTATCCTCTTAACCATCAGCATTCCAATTGTAAACATGTATTTTCAATCAGAGTGGAAACACTGTATATCCTGATCAGTTGGCTTTGTCAGAAGCCAGCTGATCTGGATCAACTGTTTTCAAAAAAGGATAAACCCAAGTTCAGCAAGACAATGGTTAACCCTTTGTATTCAGGTACTTTTTTAAACAGTGAAGACCCAATTGAAATGCCCCTTAATGCGCCATTTCATCAGGGTCTACACTGTTTGTAAAGGTAAAAAGAAAACAATATTTTTTGAAAATTATAACCTAACACCCTTCGATATGTGCAATGGACTAGCCCAAGTTTATTGTATCAAACCAGAATGAAAAATCCATTTGTATACAAAGGGTCAACATAAAATTGGATACTGATGGATGAATCTGTCCCTATGGATATCCATTGACATCTATAAGTTAGGATAACAAAACAGTTGCACCTAAAATTTTGTTCCATATTCAGCTACATACAACCGGCAGTTTTTCCCCCTCAAAATTTCATAAAAAAATGGCTCGCGGGTTGTGCAGTTGAATCATGTTATGGGTATTTGGAGGGTTGTAGTGTAGCATCTTAGATCTAGGACTATGATTGGTGCAGTTCTATAATTTCAAACACTTAGTCTAGTTGCCTGCAAAGAAAGGAGTCTGATCAGGGTCTTACCTATTTGCTATTCTGACATGTATTTTGTTAATTCCAGCCCTGATAACCAACATTTATTTGAGAACAGGCAGAAAAAAAGTTTTTCGAAATTTTAGAACCCTAAGCATATACCTTATGTTTTACAGATCCCATTCCAGAAGATCTTGCTAATGCCTGTTCACCTGTACATTTGGATGATGTAGTTTCATCGGAAGTTATCAAGACAGACAAAAACAGCCACAGAAGCAACAAGCTTAGTATGAACAAAACACACAGCAATGAACGAGAAGCAAAACAGACAGATAGTATAGTCAGCAATGACAACGATAAACAATCTCTAGTTAGAAACTTAGACAGTAATGATACTCAAATAAGACAAAATTCAAATATTGGTGAAGCAAGTATAAAACATGAAGAAGATAAAGACAACAGCAAATATATACATTCACATGATAGTTTCTGCAGTCCTCAGTTCTCTCAGGCTCAGTCTATTCCAGAGAAAAGTGTTGAATCTGGGGCAAATTTTGTAAATGGACATGTTAATGGGAATCACAAAGCTGTTGAAGATCAGGATATAGTTGATGAGAAAACTGATGGTTTTAAGATGACAAATCTTGATGTTACATGTGAAAGCACAAATGTTAGTCCTGGGTGGCAAGAACGCAAAACGGACCCAACTGAAAGTGATCTGAAACTTAAATTTGATGAAGATTTAGAAATGATAAAAGCTGATAATGCTGTTATGAATGGATCTTTTGATGAGAGTGTAAAAATTGCTGATACAGCAAATTTTACACTCTTATCTAAAGATCCAGGCCAATCTGCATTGACAGAAAATCCAAAAGGGATGATTACGGAAGGTGCTGAAAGTGGGATAGTGAATGGTACAGCTGTTGAACAGCACAAAGCTGACAATGTTCATTTAAAAGAAAAAGTTTTGGTGGATAGTCATAATAAGCAGGAAAAAAATTTAGTGGTAGTAAATAATCCAGAATCACTTTTAGTGTGTACAGGTGAGCAAAAACAAACTATAGCAACAGCATTGAAGAGTTCAAATCAGAATGTAAGGAGTTCTTCCAAAGAGGTGGATCATTACTTGAAAATTTTTGCATCTGACTCGGATACTATGCAACAACTACGAGTAAAAGATTTGAAAGATAAGCATAAAGCAAGGCTGTTGGAATTTAAACCACCAGTAACTGATTTATCATCAGTATTTAAGCAAACTATTGGTCACAAGCCAGTGAAGAATCCTCACACATATGAATCTGCTATAAAAGAAATGAATGCCCTTGATGAAGTGGAAGATTTCGATAGTTCATTTGGTAAGGAGATAGTCTCTCTGAAGAGCAAGGACAGCAAAAGTCACGAAGCCCTGCTGTCTTCAGTTAATGAACTTCTGGTAATGTTTGACAAAGGCGCTGCTATAGAAAATAAGTCTGTGATGAAAGAGAACATAGTCTGTGGGTCAGGTGACTCCATAGACACGCAGATTTCTGATACCAAACTGAGCAATAATGCTAGGCTTATTGAAGGTGAAGATATTTCAAAAGCTGATTGCATGAATGGAAATGTTCCATTTGTAGAAGAAAAACAAAGCAAGATGCTTTGTTTTTCTTCTACAAAAGGAACATCAGCAGATACTCATACTGAAATGACTGAGGAACATCATGGTGACAATCTAAAAGCTGAATCTATGGTGGAAAAATCAAAAGCAAGGAAGCAAAGGAACAGAAGGGGGTATACTGGAAAATTTGCTATTGCTCATATGCTGCATCAAGATGAACCCATTTGTGGTGAAGATGCAGGTGAATCGGAGATCAGCTTAGGTAAAGGTGTTTCTAAAGATGCTCCTATACTTGGAACAAATGAATGTGTCGCTAAATCAGATGTGAAGTTTTATGAAGGGGTCAATTCTCTGGAAGAAGAGACCACTCAAGAGGAGCTGACTTTAGCAAACAAGAGTTTTAATGCAGATAGTAGTATCTCTGTGTTAGAATCAGTGCCGGGGAATGAACAAATAAACAGTAAAATTCGAGCAAGAAATAAAGAAAATACAGAAAGAAAAGTGTCCTTCAGTTCTGATGAACTTGTGACGGAAGACTCAGACAGTGATGATAGCTCTACTGAATCAGAAGATAGTGACATAGAAGTTCCTGGTGACTATGCAGCAACTAGACAAAAATCTGAAACCAGAACTTCTCAACCAGTGAAACCAGTGCCATCCTCCAGAACTCATTTCAACAGGGGTGGTGTTAGAAATCAAAGAAATTCAGGGAACATACAAGCTTCAAGTTCATCAACAACTGAGGCTTTATTGTTGAACAATAAAGCCTCAGCTGTTGATGAACTTGAAGTTTGTAATGGTGGGTTAGAAGAAGTGAGCTATCCTAACTTCTATCCCCATCAATACCATAGTTTAAAAACTAGCGGACCAAATGCCAATTATCATAGCAGTTTTCCAGGCTGGTCCGAATATCCATTTTACCACCAATCTAATGCATGGCAGCAATATTATCCGCCAAACTTTATGAGTCAGATGCATCATCCTTATCAGTCTTATCCCCAGCAATATCCATGGATTGCTAATCACATGCAGCCACCCTATATGCCTTATTCTGTCCATCCGCCCTACGGTGGAGGACAAGTAGACCCATTTCCAGCTGTTTACAAAACAGACTTTAACAGCGAAGAAAAAGTTGCTCAGTCTATGAAACACGCATTTCAACTTCAGAATGACTATATTAGGAAAATGTGTGCTAAAACTCAAAGAAATTCTAGAAAGAAGAAAAAGTGTTGATAAAGAATTAAAGATTGATTTGATTGAAGTGTGCAAACTTATAAACAGAGGTCAAATCTTTATCATGCTAAACCTGATTATATTCTGTTTTTAAAACTGTGTAGATCCAGATCAGCTGGCTTCTGAGAAGCCAGCTGATCAGAATTGACACAGTTTTCCACTCTGCATGTTAATACATGCTTATGACTGGAAGGAATTGTGATAAAAATTGGGGAGGAGCGTAGGTAGTACATAAAAGTAGGAAACTTTAAATTTATTAGAATGTTAAACTGGGTTTTGTCCAAAGTTACCATAAATGTTCTTTTTACCTGTGTTGCAGTAGTGAAAGCAGGTTTACTTCTGTAGTATTTCACATCAAATGGAACACAGTTTTTCGTTTTTAAAATTTTACATGAAGGTTTCTTCACCCTGAAAATTTGCATGCTCATAGATATAGCAAAACCCTAACTAGATTTAAATTTTGGCGGAGAGTGATATCAATCTTACTGCTCTGATATCTTGTAATGATAAATAACTTAGTTTTTTGTTGGAATGAAAATACCCGTTTAGTACCCTTTTTGTACTGTCAGTGCAATTTTTGTACTGTCAGTGCAATAAACCTAGGATAAATATCGTAGTATTTGCTCAGCTATAAAATGACCATGAGAGATTACAGCAGGCGATTATTTTGTAACAATAAATGGTGCGGTTTACGATGCAATCCAAGCTGCTTATATATTTCTACGGATAATTGGTTATTTATGCGTTTCATGCCTACCAAGTACAATCATTTTGCCTGCTACCATCTGTCTACCTATCTGTATGTTTTGTTCATGTGTCTGTATGTGTGAGTATATAGCTAGAAATGCACATTCCTGAAAATATGAATAAGATCACAGATGTACGGGCACTTACATGTACTACATTTCATTTATATTTAACTTTTACTGCTTCTTTATATGATGGAAAATATGCCTGTTTTCATATGAGAGAGGTGAGATCAATAAGCAGAACCATTCATGGAATAGGCAAATGGGAGCTTCCAACTAAGAGGGCATTTTGGCAGTAGACATCTATAGATGTAGCCTTTTGTTTGGGTCACCGTTTTTGTTACATGGTTAGATAACTGAAATATTGTTGACTATGCTGACAAACAGCAACACAAGCCAATATGCAGCTACATTAAAAACCCACTGATTGTCTTATGTTAGTATATACATGGCTTTATGTTCAACTGATAATTATTGATCCATATCGCTCAAGGTACAAGAGGGGAATGTTATTTGGCATAAAACATTAAGAGTTTTAAAAAACCATCCTATCACAGCATTTATGAAAACGTATACAAACGTCAAAAAAATATTTTTGGTTAGGGTTTTTTGGTTAAAATACATTTTTCAAATTAAATTTAAAATGCCCATTTTAGATTAATGTTATTGCCAAAAAACAGTGTTCCATTTAAAGGGCTATACTCCAGTAATTGGTCCACTCTGTTCGTCCTCAACATTTTTGAAGTGCCTAGTTTGTGTAATATGTAACTCCAAAAGTTCTCATTCTTTTATATTAAAACTTTGCATAATCATTGTTCAAATATTGAAGATGTGCACCTACTATTTTGTGCACATTTCATGAATATTTTTCATTTTTGTGGGTCTTGAACATAGACATTTTTTCTGTTCAAAATGTTTAGATGGTGTCTGGTTTGTGTAATCTGTAACTCCAACAGTTGTCAATCCTTTATATTCAAACTTTGCATAGTGGTTGTTCATACATTGAACATGTGCACCTCCTATATTGTGCACATTTGATAAATATTTGATTTTTTGGGGCTGTTGAACTTAGACATTTTGCATGTAGAGTAAGGCTCGGCCCAAAATTTAAACATCTAGCCCTGCTGGATACATCGGCATGGGTGTTTAACCCTTTAATCCATAACAACACCTTTGAAATATCATGAATTGGAAAATATTATGGAAAATGCAGCATTTGCTCTAAAAAATAGGGAAAATCGAGCATTTGCTCCAAAATCCATTTTCCATAATATTTTCAAAAGTATTCAATACTTAACTTTTTAATTGAATTTGTTCATTATTGTCTAAAAATAGAAAATGATGAAATGATCTAAAAATAGCGTAAGGAGTAAAGGGTTAAAGGAGGCTTTTGCATATACGGCTCATACAGTGTCATTTTCCCCCTTTATGATGGAACAATGAAGCAACAAAGTATTACATGAAACAACGGCTAGAATAAGAGTTGTTTTATTAATGTGCAAACATCACTTTAACTGTTTGCCTACTGGGTAATTTTTCATGCCTTTTTGTGGTCTGGTTATTTGTTTCAAAACCAACTTTTTTGAAACATTCTTTCAGGAATACCATCAGTGTCGAGTCTGATCTGGGTCCAAACTAGTTGCAAAGGTTATCAGCAGATGGTAAAGAGTTATTGTTGCTTGTTTATTTTTTCTTACAGACCTGTTGAATCTTTTTTGTACATTTCATAAAATAAAGTAAAGAACCTGATTTTTTTCTCATGCTTTTGTAAAGCTTTGTATTAAGCTGAATATTTGAAAAACTAGAACCGATAAAGTAGGTTAGCCCATGTTCTTGTTAACCAGGATATATCCTTTAGATAACAGTGTAGATTCAGATCAGATGGCTTCTTATGGAGCTGTCTGATCAGAATCTAAACTGTTACCATGCAGCCCCAGAATCCACTGTATTCATTTAAAGAAGTCGACTGAACTGGCAGCATGGGGGAAAGTTTTCAGGATTATTCCTGAATTCAGGATTATTCCTGTATTCAGGATGTTGAGGCTGACTTTCCATAGAAAGTCAGCTTCAAAATACTGAATTAGGGAGATGTAATAGGTTCTCTGATTTATATTGGGTCTGTCTAAAGACAATTGACCATTTAAACTTTAAATTGTGAATATTTTGTGGGCATACTTGTAAGTTTTAAGATTGAGTTTCAAAAGTTCAGGATTTTGTTAATTGTGAACTTTCTCCCATATGGCTGGAAAACGGAACTGTCAGCACATGCAGTATTAATTTAATCAATAGGGCAAGGGTTAGCACTTTGTATACCAGTGACTCCAAAATATGCGCTTTGGCAAACAGTGAAGACCAAGATGAAATGCCGCATAATGCGGCATTTCATCAGGGTCTACACCATTTTCTAAGACAAAAACGATCTTCAGAGAAAGAAATACAAATTTTATGATATAACCTGTGATCCCTTGATACATACAATGAACCAAAATTGGGAGCCTGCGAGGTGTAGAGGATAAACGGCTTGCCTTGTGGGCCAGGGATGGCAGGTTTGATTCCCAGCAGCACCAGTCTGTTGGAAGAGACGTAAGCTATGACCCTTGCTTAGCTGTTAGTTAGACATTAAGTATAGCAATGGACCATCCAAAGTTATTTGTTTAATTCTTTACATCCCAGTCAACATTTTTTCACGCATGTCAGGACAGGTCTTCCTGGGTTTAACCAGTTCTAAGCAAAGATTAATGTGCCCAAGTAATTGTATCAAAGGACATAAAGGGTTAACCCTTTACCCCATAGAGGCCTTTAATGCTTTTGCAGAGCAGACCCAGAATCAGGGTCTACTCTGTTTGCTTATTTTTGAATTAGGATACATCCGATCTATCATAACATGAAAATTAATTTATTCAATTATTCATAGTGGGTGGGGCCTAGCATGAATATTCATGAAGGAAAGGGTTAAAAGACAAACAATAGCCCCAAGACTTTTTTCTAAACCAAAAGATGTGAAATTTTTGTTGGGTCTGCTTGTGGTAGGCTGTGCTGACTTTATCAAATTAATATTTTCAAAAAAATCATCAGAAACTTGGTGTCAAACAGTTTTGATCCAGATCAGGACTGATGTTCTGTTGGTCCTGATCAGTGTTCAAAATGTTTGTAAAGGTTATATGCAGATGACAAGTCATTGCTACTGTCCTGCCAGCCAAGAGTGACAGCGACGTCATATTTTGTTTACAACATAATTAGGGACTTATAATCGATAGTTCACTTGTGTATAAATCCTATCCTCTGGGTAGGATTAATACACAAGTGATCTATCGTTTCACGTTAGATCAAGCAGTGTATACGAGTTGTTTTTTGCTTAACAATTGTAAACATTACCTCACTGTCACTCTTGGTTGGCACGACAGTAGCAAGGATAGGGTTTAAAAAAGTTTCTATTGTATTATTGGTAACTGTAGGTGTCAACGCTTGCATATTTTCTGTCCTTGGCATATCATTCAAGCACTTACTATGACCCAATAGCCTACAGTTAATGCTCAATTGTAATGCTTTGTTTGATTTGATTCTTTACATGCTAGTCAACAATTTTTTAGTTACGTCGGGATGGATCTTCCTTGGATGAACCAGTACTAAGGTAGGACTAATGTGTCTTGCTCAAGGACACAAGGCAGTGACACCAGTGAGGCTCAAACCCGCAACCCCTCCATCTCGAGTCAAGCACTCTACCACTGCACGCCCTCAACAATTCTAATGCACTTACTTTTGTAATGCGACGGATGATTGGATAACATCAACAATTCGCGATAGTATATCCTGCATATACTGTCGGTAATAGTTTGACATCATAAGTTACATCACATTACTTGGATGATGTGCTGCTTTATGTGGCTTGCAACACTCCAATTTGAGAAAAGCCTATTAGAATGGGGATAACCTGTTCATAATTTTCATTTTGTGTGGTAAATCCCTGGATATACCGTCAAAAACGATTTACCTCCACCAAAATGAAAATATTGAATACATTTGTCCCCTAAGGGACTGGAAACTGGATCATATATTGATTCTCTGGTGTGTAGAAGTGAAAATCGATAACAATTCCTCAAATTATGTCTCCCCATCGAAGGGGAGTGGAACATGCTGTTTTTGGTGTCTATCCATCAGTATGAAGTTTTCTTGTGTGCAAGATACCTCATGAATCATCATTCACTGCATGGTAAGGCCAAATAAAAAAATATCTGTGTTTAGGGTAACCTGACCCTACCTTAGTTTACTGGTGAAACCTAGGATTTTTCAGGTTTTCTGGAAAAATATATAATTTATGCATTTTGCCTTCAAAATGCAAAATATTATATATTTTTCCAGAAAAAATGGAAAAAAATATGCCTACCCAAACTAAAATTTTCAGACCCTTTACCCGAAACCCATTTATTTGTTACTTGGTATAATGAATGTCATAGGCCTAGTGCCCATTACATTCATGTGTTGTGAAAATTGACACATTCAAGGGCGTTCACCTTATTCAGTTATTGTTATCCCAATATAAGGAACTGCTCTTACCAGAAAGAATTTGTCCCCAACTTCGAGAGGGTTAAGTCTCCATTTTGAAAAAGGGCTAGTACCACTGCTAGCTTCTCTTCTGCTAGCTTCTCTTTTATTGCGTTCTGGCACTCTTGAATGGGGTACAATTTAAGAGAAGAGTGATACCACTTTCAGTAGTTTTCATTTTATGTGTGTAAATATTTGCATTTTGAAATGGAATGTCACCAAAGAGAATCAGTAGTTTTCTAGGAGCCGCTGTGGTGCAGTGGATAAGTGACCTTGTAAACAGATGTCCCGAGTTGGATCCCCAAGTCCTCCAGTTTGTGGGATGAGACTTAAGCCATGGCCCCGTCTCCATATGACCTTAACTGTGGTGGAACATTTAACACAACTCGCTCACTCACTCAGCAGCTTCCCATTTATGTGTGTAAATATTTTTGCAGTTTGGCATTTTGGTATGGGGTGCAACTGAAGAGAATCACAGCTGGGTTTAGGAGTTTCCCCTTTTATGTGCATAAACCTTTCAACCCTATGTGGACCAGAAACCCCTTAACAGGTACATTGGCAACAGTGAAGACCCAGATGAAATGACACATAATGTGGCATTTCATCAGGGTCTTCTTAGTTTGCCAAGACAAAATCAATCTTCAGAGAAATATATAGTTGAGCCGTGACATGAGATTTCCAACAATGTGGTATGTGCGACCAGCAAAGGCTCGGACCAGCCTGCACACATGCACAGACTGATCATAGCCTTTGCTAGTCGCTTAAATATTCTATGACTGTTAAGCTACTGACTGAACATCAATTGGAGTTTCTAAGCTTAAAAGGAGGCTGCACAGGCTTGTCTGAGTCTACACTTATCAAAATGCCACATTGTTGGAAATCACGTCGTGACTCATTTTTAAAATTATATTCGGTGATCCCTCGATTTATACAATGGACCATCCAGAATGTTTCATCGGTACAAAAAGGGTTTAGTATAGCCACTGACTGATCACAGTAGCCAATCCTCATACTCTGTTGAGATTAAAAATAAACAACACACAATCTAATATTTCATACTTTAATGGTTGCATTAAGAAGAAATAAATAACAAACATGATGAACTAACTGGTAAATTTCGACCTAAGATGGATCAAAGGTTTGGAGTCCATGATGTAGCAAGAAAACGGAAATCTGGATACAGTAGTGGTTATATCTTACATGTTTTAATAACATGAACAGATATTTGGTCTAGAAATAACTTACAATCTGATAAACATTTCACATGCAAGTGCGTAAACTCGTCCAATCTTTGATCCGTCTGAGGTCGAATTCACCAGTATGCTAAACTACGATATATTGTTTTGAAAACAGTATAGATACAAATCAGCTTGTTTCTCATTCAGGATTCACACTGTTTTCTACACTGCTTGCAAGCATGCAAATATATGTAACTGGAATCCTGAGAGTTAACCCTTAAAGCGCCAATCACAATTCAGCAGACGACAAATTTTGCAACATCTTTTCTAGTTTTGGACAAAAATAAGGTATGATATTTTCATGAGAATCGTCTGCAAAGGATTCTAATTAAATTTCATGCCTTATTCGTTATTTTGGAAAAAGCGGCAAAGTTTGAAAATGTTGTCTGCTGCAAATTCTAGGTGGCGCTTTATGGGTCAAGTGGATAAAAGCTGGAGAAGAGTGTAGTACATAAAATCATCAAGCATAGTGAGGATTAATAACCTTATCACCCTTTTAACCTTTTTCATTCTGGAGACCAGTAAACAGGTACTTTGGCAAGCAGCTCAAACGAATACTGCTTCGAGCAAACAGTGATGGCTCAGATAAAGGATAAGAATACATCAAATCTGACATTTAATGAGCTCCAAGATATGGTTTTTTGACAGTCATATTGCCCAAAGTATACAGTGTATATATAGTCCCTTAATAACACACCTTGTTATAACAAAATTTTAGATATATATTGTGGCTCCATAACCTTTTCACCAGGGAAATTTACAAGTAATTATACAAGACCTGTTTCATGTTTATTTGAACAAATGTGAATTTCATTTTTTGAGGTTGCATGTAAATAAAATAAATAACAAGCTTTCTCTCAAATAAGAGATGTGTCCCTTGTATGACCAAATAGGCAATTTAAAGCATAACCATAACACGGCATCCCAAAATACACTCCCACCCCCCTTTTACTGAATTTAAGAGCTAAAACAGGTGTATTTCTAATTAAAAAGTGTATAAAAATGTTCAAATTTCTTTTAAGTTTAGAGGAGCATTCACATGGGCCTCATCCCGACAAAGCCTGTCTTTGTGGTTTCCGACATAGCAAGACCCAACCCCCTCTCCTCAGCTACAGTGTCTAGCTAGAAAATTGAAATTTCGCTCGTAGCTAGTCTATATTTGTTACTTTCCAAAAAGCAAATAACAAAGGGGCTGATCCGGCTGCGCTGATGCACAGACTGGTCTGCCCCTTTGTTGTTCGCAAACCCCGAAGACAGGATTTCTCGCCCTCGGGCCCACTATAGTCATATATCACTCTTGACTTCTTCTAGGGATGCAAATGGAATGAATTTAAATATACATAGAGGAACTTACATGAGTGCTCATGTTTTACTGAATTAATTAAAGGAGTTTGGAAAAAGAGATAAAATGCAAGGCTTGCCAAGCAATTTATCTCTTTTTCGCAGCAAGTTTAATAAATTCAATAATACAGGAGCACCAATGTTAGATTCTTATTTATCACATACCATCAAGATTAGTTGAAAATCATGCTTTTGGCATGAAAATGTCAATATTTTGACAGCCTTCAGGCAACCTGGACCTCATTACACAATGCTACAAAATCTGTAAGCCACTAGTGGTTTAACAATTTTATTGCATAGCACTATTTCACTACCACTTACCAGACCCCATGTCATGTGATAAAAATATTTAACATACAATATGAGTTTAACATGGCTTTCAACAATATTTTCAGTCATGAGCAACAGTTCATTAACCCTTTGTATTTGGCAAAATCCCTAATAGAACTAGTTCTTTGTAAACAGTGAAGATCCAGATGAAGTGCAGCGCAGCCATCAGGGTCTTCACTTTTTGTAAACAAAAAAATACAATACTTTGACACCCCTAGTTATGAACAATGGTCTATCCCAAGTTTATTGTATCAAACCAGAAGGAAGAAACCATAAATATACAAAGGGTTATAAAACTGTTCACAGTTCAGTCTCCTCCTATAAGAGTCTACACTGTTTGCTAGGTCCTGTCTATCTTATTCTTAACCCTTTTCATTCTAATGGATTTCATTCTCTGGTAACCCTAATTTTAAGCTAAACATGCATGTAAAATTTGGTGTAACAATATTTTATTCAAATACATGTTTAAGTACATTGAGATATTTTATTCAAATATAAGTACCAGATACAAACAAATCATACTGTATAAGACAAATTGTTACAAGACATCAAATTTGAAAGGAATACAGAGACTTACTTTTTTTTAACTTCTGTAACCTGCCAAGTCTCTGTAGGCAAGCAGGTTGGATAAGTCTTATCTGGCAGCAAACACTGAAACAGGTTTTATCATGACAAGGTCTATCAACAAAGGCTATATTCTATATTAATCCTTTATATACTGGAAACCCCAAAACGAGTACTTTTATAATGATGAAATGCCGCATCAGGGTCTACACCGTTAAGGTAAAAAAAGATCTTTAGACAAAAAAAAATATCCCAAGTTGAAGGAAGAATCCATTAAGGGTTAATCAATATCAAATATTACAAGCAATTGGACATTACAACTGAACATAAAAATATATAGTGGATTACTTGAATTCTATAGATGTGAGAAAACCTGGCTGGGGTTTCTGACAAAGTGAGATTTAGACTGGCTCCAGTCCTTAAAACAAATTTTCATCAATGTGTCATATCATATACTTGTAGCCAGTCTAACTCTGATGGCTCTGTTTTAAGAGCAGAGCTATCAGAGTTAGACTAGCTTCAAGTATATTATGACATGACACATTGATGAAAAATTGTTTAAGGGACTGGAGCCAGTCTAAGTGAGATTCAAAACCAACCACTCAGCTATAGAGACAAGCTAAATAAAATCTAAATTTTGCTCTTAGCAAAGTAAGTAAGCACACTGGTCAATGTAAACGCACTGAAGTTGCTACGAGCTGGAACGCACTGAAGTTGCTACGAGCTGGTGGTTGCATTTTTCAGCACCGGTGGTGGTGTAAAAGGTAAAAAAATCTATACCTGTTGACTTTATGATTTATTTATAAACTTGCATTTATTTTATTTGTGATGACACCTGGCGTACAGACCACCGGTAACATTGCAGTTTATGGCTCTGCCAAGCAATTGGTGATTTAATTCATGGTTTGGACTGCAAATCCAACAAAGTTCTGGAGTTTTGCCGTGACAGGTGCTTTTTTCTAGTGTAACTGCCTAAATTGAGGGAAATCTGCATGTCTAAGCGCAGCTGTTGTCATATTCCTATATTCGATACTGTGAAGAAGGCTCAGGCGAGCCTGTGCAAACGTGCAGACTCCCAAGAGCCTTTGCTGCCAGCACAAGAAATCTTGATATTTATTACATTGTCCAGTGACTTTGCCTGTAGGAATCCCAAATTTGGGGTGGTGATTCCTCTTGGGATGGCGGAGTGGTGCATACCATTTTGAGTCACTTTGACTTTGACATTTACTTCTGGCCTCATTTCTAGGTTTTTCGTGCTATATTACAGCTATCTTTCCTCAAATGTGTCTTATGCTAGACCAATTCCTTTGGGGGCATTCGTCACATGTTTGTGACATTTCTTGTTACCTTTTACGCCACCACCGGTGCTGAAAAATGCAACCACCAGCTCGTTGTAGCAACCACCGGTGCGTTTACATTGACCAGTGTGGTAAGGGTGCAAAGATCAGTAGTCGATACAATCTAGATATGATACTTTCAAAAAAGAGATTAACACAAAGTCTTAAGGTGCTGATCAGAGTGTGCATATGGACAGGCTGGTCTGCAACTTTGTTATTTGCAAACCCCCCAAAACAGGTTTTCTCACATCAAAGCCCAAATAATACAAGGTCAGAACTATTACAATTGGCTTTTTGAACTTACAAACCATCAAAATATATGGGCCTCATTGGGGCAGAACCTGTCTTCGGGGTTTCCGAAATAGCGAGACTCAAACAAGCCTTCTCAGCTACAGAGCCTAGCTAGAAAATTGAAAATTTGCTTGTAGCAAGTTTAGATATGATACTTTTTAAAAAGCGAATAACAAAGGCGCTGATCAGACTGCGTGGATGCGCAGGCTGGTCTGCGCCTTTGTTGTTCGCAAACACCAACGACAGGTTTTCTCTCGTTGATGCCCATATAATGGACTACTTTGACTATCCTTGTCATATATTATAACATTTAGTGGAAGATTCCATCATTGCTATAATACCTATCTGACAGCTATGTACATGTGTATATATTTAAAAACACAGACAAGCGATCAACCTGAAACTATCCCTGGTTTAAGCAGATTTAATATGAAGTCAACTGTTAGATCCTTAATTTATGACTATTTGACTACATGCAAATTATCTGAATAAAATATTGTTTAAACCAACTGTTTGGCACCCTGCGGCAAACCTTGTGTGACTTGCCCATATATGAAACTGACTATCAATCAACTAAAGACTCCATTCCCGCATACATGGCCACCATAACTGTAAAACAAACTAGAATGCACAGTAAAGGGGTGGCCATTGCAAATCCCAATGTATCAACAAACAAAAAAAGATACTTGACCTTTGGACCCCGTCCCACGGTCACCAGTTTGAGCCAAGGGTGAAAAGTTTACTTGTATCGTATTCTACTCAATTTGATCTGACCATGTTTGGAAAAAAAATTTCTGACCCTGCACTAGCACCCCAAAGTCCATGGGGACAGGATGAAAATCTTGTTCGAAATGTTTTATATCTTTTATTTGTGAGAACACACACAACATTTAATTATAGACTTCGAGCTAAAAAAGGTCCTGCTCCCCCCCCCTAGGGAATTTTGCAGACATATCCTATCTTAAAGAAAATGTCAAGCCGCATCTTTTAAGAGATGTTTGCACTCTGTGCTCCGGGGCGTTAGTCTCTGACAGCCTGTTACATATGTTACTGTAACAAACTAAGGAAAAAAGCAAAATGAAAGTTTGAGCTACAGAAAGAAGACATTAAACCATCTAATTATTCAAATTTCTTATGTAGTTTGCAAGCTGGATGCCTAAGCTACATGAAAACAACATTTTAAACAAAATTACAGCCTTCAATGGTGTTATATGCGTTACGTAGATTAAATTTCCCTTTGAAAGTTGAAATCGTGACTAACATCATTCATTTTACAGACAATTTGTGCATTTCTACAAGTGTTTTTAATCTTAGTTTACTAAAATACTCATTTGACTAATAGAAAAAACAAAGTTTGCTTTTCTATCTCAAATACATTGTTTTATATGAGCTATTAAACAACCCTACCCCCAATTTTAAGTATCCAATTTTGGTATCTATTATTGAAGAAAAATATATGAAAATATTTGACGCTCGTGGATATCTTACATTTTTGGCACTGTCTTGCTAATGCAATAAAGAATCATACATTTGCAAGTTTGACATCAGGATCAGAGCACTTATTAAAGTATGTAACGTATGTTACATGGCATAATGAATGAGCTAGGAAATTTTCTTGGAAGTAAGAGATGATATTTCAGAAAAATACCGTTTTTCACATGTTTTTCTTTTTAATCTCTAGCCTCTGGTGCCTTAGTCTTAGTAATTACAGTCATTGCTGATAACAAGCCCATGGAATTGTGTTACCTATGTTATATATAACGTTTTTAATCACATATTTCCTAATGCCTATAATATTAAAATATATAGACATATAGATAGAAAATAATAGTTCTCATTTAAATGACACAATTTAATAAATATTCCTATTAAATAAAAATATTCAAAAACAATCTTTAATAAAGTCACCCTCACAATGTCTATCATTGTGTCTGCTTCTATGGCAAAATAATCACCCATTTCATCACAACCAGTAGAATCATGGCACTGTCTTAGGACTGCAAACTGAGTACAATCCTGTTCCTCTCCACCCCTTTGGGAATTGTGCAGACATGTCCTACCTTAAAGAACAATTCAAGCTGCATCAAATTAGAGATGTTTGCACTCTATTAACTAGGGGTTAAGCATGTAATTGTATGATAAGTATGTTACCATATCAATTTAAGAATAAATTAATTAAAAGTCTGAGAAACAGAAAGAAGACATAAAACTATCTATTTATTTAAATTATTCATGTAGTTTGCATGCTGAATATTTTTGATACATAAGAAAAGATTTTTTAACAAATATACAGCTTCCTATGGTGTTATATGTGTTACATTAATTAAGATTACTTTTTAAAATTGGTAATTGTGACAAACATCACTTATAAGCATTTCGTGTGATCCTCCTCATTTGCCATCAAAAGACTAAATTTTCTTTGTATGTGTGGCCAGTACCAACGTCAAACAACTTGACTTAGCCAAACTTGAATCCTTAGCATTCTTCAAAAGCAGAAACAGCATGTCAGTGTCATGGGATCAAACACCTGATTAAATATGGGTTTAATGCCATTTCACATATATGCATACAATGGAGTATGACTCTGGTATATATCTCATCCTGTGAAGTGGCAAGAGCAATCTAACTGCAGCTGCCTCTGCATCCGTGCTAGTCAAATGATAACTTTGCTCTGATTTTGCAAAAACTATGTCTCTACCGTGTACCTCTAAGAATGCTTTAAGATTTCTGACATTGGTCAAACAGAAATTTGATAGGCTGCTTTTTTGCATCATTTGCCATGGAACCTATCCAGTCTTTTGGTGCTAAAGTCCTCAGGTCTTAGATCAATAGTATTTTGCTGCGCCCAAAGAACTTTATAAGTTTTCTTTCGTTACATTGTTGACTCTTGATGGTTTTGGCAGACCGTCTGAAACAATTTCTGTTACACCTTGAAAGTTATCTGGTATAAGAGATAGATTATGAAGTTGGACATTGCCATCAATTATGTTTGCAGTTGGTTGTTTTTTGATGTCAGTACATTGAAGCATGTCTTAAAATAATGTAAAACCTATGATTTCTCAGTTTTTGCAGCCATATCATTAGCTGTTGCATTCAAAAGAAGGAAAGTGGACTATAGGTAGAATGGGATAACCAGTAGTTCTATATTATGCTCTATGGAAGATTTATACAGAGTAAACAAGTTGATAAGGTGCCTCATTTCATGATCCATTGAAAACACTAAAATTGAAAACACTTGCCTCTGACTGTGTGATCAAAAAGGATGTCACGACAATGGCCTTGCTCATTTATTATGACGAGGTATATATGTTACATCCTTTAATAAACGCTCTTATCTTAGAAACATAGTGAATCATTGATTGAAAGGGTCTAATTTGCGCTCTGTTCATCCTGCATTTCATTGCTTTACCTGCTGTGATACATCTAGTTTGTTTATCTGAAGGGAAAGAGTTACCTCGGTTTCAGCACTTCAGAAGTACTATGACTTCAAATAAGTTTTTGAATGCTTGGGGAAAGGTAGTAAGTGCAGAGACATTATTAGGTGAAAATATGTGGGTTGCATGTATGGAAAGGCTACATTTATAAAAGTTAACCATCTAAGATATGATTCTTTATCACAGAAATATCAAGGTACATCAGTCCAGGTACTCATTGCTCTTAACGGCATAGTTTTCCTCCTTGTAAAGCTTTAGTCTTTCTCCTACTTGCAGAGTATCACTTGAAACACATACTTAAAGAGCCAACTATTAGGAATTCATATCAGTTTCCGAATGTTCCAAGCCATAAATGGCAAAATTGGAAAGTTGATAATGGCTCATCAATTTTGAGTGGACTGGTGGTAAAATTGAATAACAGTAAATGATTGAAATATTGTGTGATGATTCTACTAGTTGCAAGGAGGCGTGTGATAATAATGATTCCCACAGAAGCAGACAACGACAAATGTTTAACATGAGTGTTAAATCGATGAGAAATAGTTTGGACCATTTCATTTATTGTATTTTCTTGTAAAATGTAAAACTATCTTTTCTATTTGTGGCTCTATATTTAGCATTATATGCACAGTATTAGGAAATGTGTCCAAAAGGTCATTGATAACATCTGTAAAAACAGTCCATGGGATTGATAATCAGAAATGAATATAATTTCTAGTGTTTTGGCACCAAACACTTATAAGTACACATTGAGTGTCCTGATCTTAAACTTAATGAGATCTTGCAGATATACGAGCAAGACAGACTAAGAAAATGAAAAATATCCACACGCTGTAATCGCTTTCATGTGTTTTACTTAAACGGTAATAACAAAATTCGATTCTCTGTAAAACTGGGAGTAGGGCTGTGTATTAGCTCCTATAAAACAATATATTTAAGATAGAAAAGCAAACTTGGTTTTTCCTATTCATCAATTGAGTATATGTTTGTAAAATCTAATAAAACAGTTTGAAACCAAGTCATAGAAGTTGTTTAACTAAATGACGATAGCCACAATTATACCTTTTAAATTATAATTAGGTTCATGTAACGCACATAACACCACAGTTAGCCGCCGTATTAATGTTAAACAGCTTCCATATGTAGTAAAGACATCCAGTATAAAGACTATAAGAATGTCAATTTATTAGGTAATTTTAATGTCTTCTTTTGGTAGCTCAAACATTCAAATTTCTTATTCTCAAATTGATATAGTAACATATGTAACAAGCTGTTACAGGCTAACGCCCCAACTTACAGAGTGCAAACATTTCTTATTAAATGCACATTGAATGGTTACATAAGATGTAATTTGTCTGCAGAATTCCAAAGGGGATTAGGATGGAGCAGGCCCTTACTCAGCTTGATGTCAAAATACTGTTTGATGATTTTACTTATCACGCTAACATATGTAACGCTCTCTGATCTTTAAAACTTGATGACAACTAGCAGATCTATAAGTCTTTATCATAGGAGACAGTTTAAAATCCCTAAACAATGTAAGATATCCAACAGCTGCAAGTTTTTTCACAATTTTAGCTCAAAATTTCAAACTACATTTCCTTTATTTGATATAGTAACGCATGTAACATGCTGTTTCAGATTAACGCCCCAACATAGAGAATGCAAACATCCCTTATTCGATGCAGCTTGAGTTGTACTATAAGAAGGAATATGTCTGCAAAATTCCCTCGAGGAGATTAAAACATTTTAGGCATATCTTACGTAAAGACAATGAGCTTGCCCATTTATTACATCAGGTAACATATGTTACAGCCTCTAATATTAAAAATTTTGCAACAAACTTGCAGATTTATGAGTCTTTTCATATAAGCAAACAAATCCCAAACAATGAAACACATTCATCAACTGCAAATATTTTTAAATAATTTTTACTTTAGTTTTAATACCAAACATTTCACCTTAAAACTGGGTAGGGGTAGGGTTGTTTAATTGCTTATTCCAGAAAAAATATTTAAGCTAGGGAAACAAACTTTAATTTTTCTGTTAGCCAATTGCATTAGCTAGTCAGACATGGTTAAAAACATTTTGCAAAACACACAGAGAGATTGTGAATGTAAAGGATATTAGCCACACTTGCAAATTTTAATGGGTTATCTGATTTATGTAACGCATACGACACCTTAGGAAACCGGAATTTTGTTCAAATGGCTGTCATATGTAGTTAAGATATCCAGCATGCAGACTATATGAATGATTTTTAATTATAAATATTTTAATGTCTTTAATTTGTAGCCTAAACTTTCAATTTACTTTTTCTTAGTTTGATTAAGTAACGTATGTTACAGGCTCTTACAGACTAACGCCCCGGAGCACAGAGTGCAAACATCTTTTAAAAGACTCGGCTTTCAATTCTCTACAAGATAGGATATGTCTGCAAAATTCCCTAGGGGGGGGGAGCAAACCCATTCTCAGCCATCCGTCTATTATACAGTGTTTCTGCAAGACCATAATTTTGGGCGGTCATTGATGACCCCTTGTTTGAAAATGTGGGGGTCATTGGCAAATTTAGAGGGTCAGAACTTTTTTAATGTATAATTACTTTTTGTCTGAGCATGCGTCAATATTAAAGGTATTTGAAGAATGTCCCCTATCATAAGATAAAAGTTCTCGAAATTCGGTGCATGTTTTACTATCAATAGGCTTGTGATCGACGGCTTTTGTTACATATTCTGTTTCATGGGAATTATTCAATGTTGTGTTGCTTATAGTTAAAGCCCTATCCTCCAGAGGACAAGAAATAAAAGCGTCTGCTCACCAATTTCATTACGGGGCAGCCATTGTTGTTTAACAGTTGAGCGCTTTACCAATGCGCAGACGGTCAGTCTAAAAATAGACGTGATGCATTGGTTTCATTTCTTTTAAAATCGTTGTCTTATATAGTTTGGTGTATTGGAGCAATGAAAACTTTCTTTTCTAGACTACTTTTTTCAAAATTATGCTGCATAATGCCCCAAAATAGCCGCAAGAGCGAAACAAGCCAAAATTATTTGGAACGAAACCCCATCTGTGCGAATCGCAAATGACTTTTGACATACACAGTCGTCGTTTTTGAAATAAATCAGATACGTCATGGAAATACCCAACAAGGATATTTGTGCGCAAGTCTATTTTCCACCGGAACACTATATTTATAGAAGCGTTATCATCGAGGTAAATTGAAGTCCTCAGATCTCGGCACATAAAGAAGATGAAGTTTCGTTCTCGCTGCTGTTTTTGTGTGCGTCACACAAAATGCACAGACAAACTGTCAGTGCGTCAGCAGTCAATTAATTGCGTCAAAAACGCAAGAAACGCACTCTCACGGAAACAGAGCTCCATTTTCAACCATGAATCATGTGCGCTTCCAGGGATCCAGCCAACTCCCATAGCCTGGGAGAGGTCCATTCTCGCGAGACCTGAGGATACCTCATCTAGTTAGTACGTGCTAGCATGCTTCCTGTTTGCGGCAATGGGGAGAGGTCATAATAAGTTCTGGTGCTGGGAACCACTGTGAGAAATCACGTGATGACTGTATATAAACCGATGACAACTGACAGACACTTCCTGCTAAGATTTCTCTCTAAGCAATCAACAAGCAAAACAAGAATCTATTCACCTTATTTTCAAACCAAATAAAAAAAAATATGGCGTCTTCATTATCATATAGATCTAGTTTTACAGCATTCATGTCCACCAAAGAGTCGTCAGGTAAGCCATCGTTTTAGGCCTTATTCATGTATAGAAATGTGAAATTGCAGTTGCTGATATAGTTTCCAAACTTTCCAGAGTATTGCAGATTTCTTGTTGGCGAGAGGAGAGTGTATCTTTTGGTTGCATGCCCACGGGATAAGTAAGGTGTTCTAGTCTGACCCAGTAAGAACTCCAAAATGAAATTATATTGGCCCACCTTCACACTGACAGATTTTAGCCCCAGTAGTCACTGGACATTTCGGCCCATAACAATTTCGGCCCGTGTCAATTTCGGCCCATAACAAATCGGCCTATACAATTTCGGGGGTGCATCTGATTACCCCAGGAGTATCCCAGGACACCACAGGACACATTTATCTACTATGTTTATCATGTTTTCAGTTGAGAAAGTTTTTTTTATATAATAAAATGCAACATGTATTCAATTTTACCAGCAGTAGCACATATAGGAGGGTCTGGATGGGGTATAATGATTAGTGAATAATGACCCTTTTTTATAATGAATAGTGAATAATGAGCCAAAAAAATAGTGAATAATGAGGGCCTAAAAATTAATGAATAATCCTATTTTTTTAATGAATAGAAGATAAAATTAATGAATAGTGAATAATCAGATTTCTTTGCCATGTGTTTTACTTTTAATGAATAATTGGTCTTATTTTAAAGAATAGCCCAAAATTTTAATGAGATGAATAATGGGATAAATTTTTAATGAAAAGTGAATACCAGACCCCCCACCCATCCAGACCCTCATATAGAAAGTGTCTAATTCAAAAGCAGTATTATTATAAATAGCAGATCATCGCATAGGTGTGTTAGTTCAATGCATTTTGTCCTGTCATGTTGGCCTGGATGAGTCAAATATGGTTTGTACCCAGTATGAATTTAAAGAGAACAAATAGCCTTGTATATTTTTTTTTTCATATCAAAATATATTTGCCTCATCCATAGTTTCCGGCCAGCACCAAACAGGGAGGTATGACTAGGTCTTGCTGTAAAGAACTAAAAGAAACAAATTCTTAAAGTTTCAGTGTTTCTGCAAGACCAGAATTTTGGGGGGTCATTGATGACCCCTTGTTTGAAAATGTGGGGATCATTGGCAAATTTAGAGGGTCAGAACTTTTTTAACGTATAATTACTTTTTGTCTGAGCATGCGTTAATATTAAAGGTATTTGAAGAATGTCCCCTATCATAAGATAAAAGTTCTCGAAATTTGGTGCATGTTTTACTATCAATAGGCTTGTGATCGACGGCTTTTGTTACATTTTCTGTTTCATGGGAATTATTCAATGTTGTGTTGCTTGTAGTTAAAGCCCTATCCTCCAGAGGACAAGAAATAAAAGCGTCTGCTCACCAATTTCATTACGGGGCAGCCATTGTTGTTTAACAGTTGAGCGCTTTACCCATGCGCAGACGGTCAGTCTAAAAATAGACGTGATGCATTGGTTTCATTTCTTTTAAAATCGTTGTCTTATATAGTTTGGTGTATTGGAGCAATGAAAACTTTCTTTTCTAGACTCCTCTTTTTAAAAATTATGCTGCATAATGCCCCAAAATAGCCGCGAGAGCGAAACAAGCCAAATTAATTTGGCACGAAACCCCATCTGTGCGAATCACAAATGACTTTTGACATGCGCAGTCGTCGTTTTTGAAATAAATCAGATACGTCATGGAAATACCCAACAAAGATATTTGTGCGCAGGTCTATTTTCCACCATAACACTATTTATAGAAGCGTTATCATCGAGGTAAATTGAAGTCCTCAGATCTCGGCACATAAAGAAGATGGAGTTTCGTTCTCGCTGCTGTTTTTGTGTGCGTCACGAAAAACGCACAGACAAACTGTCAGTGCGTCAGCAGTCAATTTATTGCGTCAAAAACGCAAGAAACGCACTCTCGCGGAAACACTGAACATTTGGTATTGTTCGATTTTATTAACCTGACACAGGTGCATAATTTCATGGTTAGTGCACAGGATATTTTTACCTTCCGTCGACTTTCGGTATTTACTGTAAGATTTACAGGAATTTTGCAAATAGTAATGCAGATAATGAAACGTTTTGTACCGTCCTACTGACTAGTCAAGTGGTTATGATTCAGAGTTTACAACCAAAAGGTCGTAAGTTCGAGTCCACATGTGTTCTTTTTTTACCTTTATTCGATTTGTTTAATTTCATTTATTATAGATGTACCATGACCTTTGAGTAATGAAATTTTGGATCATTCTATTTCAAAATGTTGATGCGTAACGAGTAAAATGAGCCAGTCTGTCCGAAACATTATCAGAGATTCACGTGAAATTATTTTTCCATATTATAGCCAAAACATGCCGTTGAAAATTATTCACTTAACATGTTGTTTGAACTTAAGTTCAGTGGGAAAGCGTCTGAAGAAAAGTATTCAGCAAGTCTTGGCACTAAGGCAAAGCAGATATTTTTAAATATCTGCGATTACTTTAAAAAAATATGTCAAAAGCACAGAGATTCAATTTCGCATATCGAGCGTATGGTAAACGTTCTCGGTGAGAATCCTACAAAAATAACAATAACAAATGCAAGTATAGATAAACAAAAAACTTTGAAGCGTGTCTATATTTGCTAAATTGAAAATACGGACCTAGAAATAGGAGTTTCAGGCCTTTTATTACGTGTACTATTCTATTTTGAAGCACGTAAATGTTCCAGACAGACTGGCTCAGTGTATGCCTTACACATCAACCTTTTGAATAAAATGATCCAAAGGACATTACTCAGAGGTTGTGGTACATCTATAATAAATAAAGTTAAACGAAATCAAATAAAGGTAAAAAAAAAAAAAAAAAGCAAGAACATACGTGGACTCGAACTCACGACCTTTTGGTTGTAAACCTTCTACCATAACCACTTGACTAGTCAGTAGTACAGTGCGAAAGTCGACGGAAGGTATAAATATCTTGTGCACTAACCGTGAAATTATGCACCTGTGTCAGGTTAATAAAATCGAACAATATAAAAATCAAAACGGTCTTTGTAAGTGAAATTTAATAATATTTGACCTTTCATCCCCTCGCCAGTGAGTGAGACAAAAAAAGGTGTTATTCTACGCCGCACTCGCATGCCGGTTGGATTTTGTTCAAGGTTTGGGGAAGAGAGATAGCATAATTGATGGACAGATATTTGACCTTTGATCCTCCCCTGGTGAGGGCCAAACAATGTTAGGGTTGCACACTCTATTCATGGGAGTAACTCGCACACCAAATTTGGTTGAATTTTGTCCTATGGTTTAGGAGATTACAGCGGTGGCAGTCACAATATCCGAGACTTTTTTTTCAAACTTGATTGTCTGAATATTTCAAGAGAGTTTGCCCTCTGTTAACCCTCGTCTTATTATTTTGTAAAAAGAGTTGATCAAGAACACAGGACGGGTAATTCTGCATATAGCATCAATACTTGATAGTTTGTGGGATGTAATGACAAAGGTATTTCACCAATAGGAGGATGGACATATAAAATACCATATACAAAAAGAATAAATCAAGAACACAGGACGGGTACTTTTGCATATAGCATCATTACCTGATAATTTGTGGGATGTAATGACAAAGGTCCCAATGGGAGGACGGACATATAAAAAACAAACAGTCGTTATCAGGCCCACACCGGGTCTAGGAAGGGTAGTCACTATTGGGGACAAGGCTCCAGCAGTAATGCCTCAGACAGTAATAACCAGGACCAGCCTGAGCCCAGGCAGGATCGTTACTATTGGGGGACAACTCCCCTACAATAACCACTCAGGCAGCAGCAACTAGGTCCAGCCCGGGCCCAGCTGAAAAGTTACTGTTGGCGACAAGTCCCCAGTAGTGATTGCTCAGGCCACCGCTACCAGGCCCACCTTGGGACCTAGGCCTGAAGAGTTTCAGCCCAAAAGGGGCGGAAGTGAAAAGAAACATTGAATCTCAAAATGAAAAGTAAGTTACAAACATGGTTCGTAAATCATCTGTTTTTAATGAACATTTACTTTATATAGATATATTATATACAGAATCATATCTCTATGGGAAAATACCTCAAAGGATGCTTGTCATCTTATATCGGATTATAAGGCTTTTATAAGGAGCGCATATAGAAGTTGTTTCTTCAGTTGCGCATTTGCTTTTGAATAATAAAAATAAAGAAAATGGATTCGAACAATTTACATACATCATTAAAGTTCATTTCAGGGCAGCAGCCTGTACCATCAACAATCAACTGAGAAGGGTACAGGCTAAGATAGTTGGCCTAGAACATCAAATGTGTTTGATTTTTTTGTTCTGCATGTGTATTTCAAATCATACATTCAATGGACTTAAACGCCATTTCTATTTTGCTTTTTGACTGTGTAAGTAAAAAGACTCATTTTGATTTTTCAGAATCAGTTGTTACAAGACACAATAGTCAAAAAGGACCAGAAGTTTGTCCCAACTAGGCAGGGGCTTTCTTTTGCAGAGAGCAGTAACCAAACGTTACTCAGACACCTGGGGGACTTGTCAAAGAAGGTAAATAGTGTATTCCTTCTTCTCAACACACTCTTTTCAAATAAAAAATGAAGACCTGCCAGATTTTGAAGCAAGATTGATAAACTCTGACATAGGCTGGGGTGTGTTTCCTTGAACTTGCAGAGATAGTTTTAAGTGGAAAGTCTACAAATATGCAGATGGACACAGATTACAATTTTCACTTCAAGTTCCAAGGTGAAAACTACTACAGAAGCCTATCTCTGGACCCACACTTGGAAGATTAGTAAATCATGGAGACAAGCCATATCGGCTCAATGCTGTGATGAAGTGTGCACCTTTAATAGTAAACCACATCTGTGTATTTTCAGTTCAAGATCCAGAGGACATGGGGAACAAATTCTTCATAACTATGGTGTCAAGAACCTGCCATGGCAAGAGCAAGAATCAGAACTGGATGATACTTAAACGGGAGTTGAAAGATAAAAGTGTGCTGAAACAAGAGTTAAAGTGGAAGGAGGCACTGAAATAAGAGTGAAAAGCAGATGTGTTGCAGGGGCAGAAGTGAAAAGAAACACTGGAGCTCAAATGCAAAATAAGTTTCAAACATGGTTCATAAATCATCTGTTTTTAATGAACATTTACTTTATATAAATATATTATATACAGAATCATATCTCTATGGGAAAATACCTCAAAGGATGCTTGTCACCTTATATCGGATTATAAGGCTTTTACAAGGAACGTGTATAGAAGTTGTCTCTTCAGTTGCGCATTTGCTTTTGAATGATAAAAAATAAATAAATGGATACAAACAATTTATACACATCATTAAGCTATTACAGGACAGCAGCCTGTACCATCAACGATCAACTGAGGAGGGTACAGGCTGAGATAGTTGGCCTAGAACATCAAATGAGTTTGATTTTGTGTTCTGCATGTGTATTTCCAGCACCCTAGATAAGCAGTGTATTTGCATAAATACGCAGCAGTGTATTTGCGTAAATACGCAATTAAAATCATCAAAAAAGCAATTGAAATGAAATGTGTGCGTACCGAAAAGCAATTCAACAATCGGTATGCAATTACCTGCGGTGTCATTGCGTACCATTTGGTCCATTTTGTTTCCATTCGGCTAATAAACAAATGCCAGTCGGGTATTGATTTTATTTTTACTAGTGAGCGCGCATATTCTCCAGTTTTATGAAAATATCGTTGCCCAGTCCAGTATTTCGCGGAAAAACACCAAGATGAAAGTGAAACTTTGCAAAGTATACACGATGGAATGTCAACAAGGGGATGAGATTTGCTTCAGGTACAATAAAATCCGCCAGTTTGATACTTTAGAAATGCAGACGATGGGAGTGAATAAATATGCAAGCACATTCTCGATGGCTTCATGCAATAAGAAAAGGTGTAATCACAGAAAAAGAAAAAGTGGCGTAAAAAATATATGAAAATACGCAATTGTTTTTGCAAATACGCAATTGTTTTTGCAAGTACGCAATTGAGGATAACCAGGTTGCGTTAATACCCAATTGACCAAAAAGCTTATCTAGGGCGCTGTATTTCAAATCATACTTTCAATGGACTTAAACGCCGTTTCTATTTTGCTTTTTGACTGTGTAAGTAAAAAGACTCATTTTGATTTTTCAGAATCAGTTGTTACAAGACACAATAGTCAAAAATGACCAGTAGTTCGTCCTAACTAGGCAGGGGCTTTCTTTTGCAGCGAGCTGTAACCGAACGTTACTCAGATACCTGGGGGACTTGTCAAAGAAGGTAAATAGTGTATTCCTTCTTCTCAACACACTCTTTTCAAATAAAGTAGCATAAACCCAAAAGGCAACTGCTGTCAAAATGCTAGAATATGATATTTTGTGTATTTGTTGGTACAATTCTTTGTCACTTAATGTTTTATATTAAATCGGCTATTGCAATGCCTTTTACTTTTTATAAAACAGTTATCGCCTCCATTACCTTTATAACAGATCATACAATTGATTCAGAAGTGTCAGGCAGCATCTTCAATGCCCACTCCGGGCCCAGGAAGAATTATTACAATTGGGGACCACTCTCCAGTAGTTACATCTAATGCTGCAGTTATCAGGCCCACTCCAGGCCAAGGAAGGGTAGTCACTTTTGGGGAAAAGGAACAAGCAGTAACGCCTCAGGCAGTAATAACCAGGACCAGCCTGAGCCAAGGCAGGATCGTTACTATTGGGGACAACTCCCCAACAATAACCACTCAAGCAGCAGCAACTAGGTCCAGCCTGGGCCCAGCCAGAATAGTTACTGTTGGCGACAAGTCCTCAGTAGTGATGGCTCAGGCCACTGATACCAGGCTCACCCCGGGGCCTAGGCCTGAAGAGTTTCAGCCCAAAAGGGGGAAACTATCATTAAGTACTGTTAGTAATGAGTAAGTTCTTTTTTCTTACATCTCTTTACCCCTATGTTATTATGGATTATATATTGGTGAATGTACTTAAAATTTTTAAGGCCTTTTGACTTGGGAACGTCTTATGAATCAATTTAGATCATTTTTAACAATACGGTTCGTCTGTGGAAAAATGGCAGGAATTTCAAATATGGCAACTGTAGCACTCTGTTTTTTGTGCTGAGACAGCCGTATGCGAGAGAAGAGATTGGCCATCTTCTTCTTCTGACAAGGACGAAGATTATTTTGCAGAACCCCTGTCACCTCAGCAAAATTTGTACCGAAATACGATTGCGCATTTTATGCCTCGTCAAAATAGTGATAGGTTTGGTGGGATGACTTCAGCGTCCCTAGAAACATTTTTGCCTCAGCTTTTTTGCAGACACTAACAAAGTAAGAAAACCTAGAAAATAATACCCATATTGCTTCCGATTGTTGCAAATATGCATGAAAACCTATTCAAGGAGGGTGCATGAAAACCTATTCAAGGAGGGTTTTACTTCCATGGAAGCTTTGCAGTTAATCAGCAGTGACAATCTCGCAAAAACTAAGATTCCATGGGGTCAACAAAAACATATTTTGGCAACTGTGAATGGACTTTTAAATGAAAAAAAAACAGCCGCAGGGGTGACATCATGGTCAAAGAACGGCCCACTCCGATGACACCAGCCCTCATGATGAGGTGTACACATGCATCAACCTCTGCTAGCCAATCAGAGCAACGCGGAAGCCAAAGTACCTCAATACAAGATGGTGGCGCCCATAGTATGACTGGCTCAAATGGAGATGGATACAATATGCTGTTGAGTTTGTTACAGTCTGGACAATTCATGGCCAGGAATGGTTTAGTTAATGGTCAGAATAGTTTATTAAGTGGCGTAGGACTTCCTATGAATTGGAACTTTCCCTAATTTTACCGATTTATTGATAATCATGATGTTTGGATTCTGAGAAGATTTCCTTACATTCTTTTCGTAAAGTGCAGTCAGTTTGAATCTCATCTCAAATCAAGAAAATGTCGGAAAAGGTTAGTGTTGTTAAACAAGTATTCACTATTTAAAGGAAAGCGCAACAAATGAAAAAACGTGAACTGTATTTGTTCAAGATGTGTCACACAACATAAATTTGATGAGAATAGGAAAATGGAGACGATTGAATAGGATATCTCGCTGTTTAAATATACCAACACAGCGATTTTTGTTTGCTTGAGAGCGCCGCCATAGTTTTTGGTTTGGTTCCCGTTTTTGTAAGCGCTTTACCTGGAGCGCGGGAGCCAGGATCCCGGACGTGACGTCATTTACGCTCATTCTGTGTGTATTGAGAATGTGTGAGACGCATTGTTTATGTGAGTCGGATTATATTGGAGTGTACACTTTATTATTATTTTGTGAGTATCATTGGTTTATATATTGAATAAAGATCGACTGGAATGAAAGACCTAAAAACTGGAGCTTAAATTATTAAACTCTGTAATAAAGAAATGAAAAAGTTACCCATCTTGTGTAACTTTTTCATGCGCTTATTCCCCAATTTTTTTTCTTGTCAAAAATAGATCAGCTGGTGAAATACGTTGCGGGTCACATTGTGTTAACAAGATTGGACAAATAATGAAATTCATTTCTTATTCTAACGGTTAAACTTCGTTCAAATCACGTGTGAACACAGGTACTAGATTACATAGGGTCCGTGGCACAGATTGGGTATCATATCTCTACACATTCTCGCAAATTTTGGCCGTTTTGCCAAAATGGTTAGACGAGCTTTGGTCGTACAACTGAAATAAATATCGTTTGCATAAAAAGTGTAAATGTTAAGATGAGTAAATGTATGTTTATTTTGTTGGATAAGCCTTCGAGAATAGGCTGAGACCAGTGCTTATGAGTGCTCAATTAAATATCCAGAGAACATAAACTTCTCAAAGATGGCCGATCTTTAGACGAGGTACCGTCCGTTTGAACTTAAAAATATCCGTTCTCATATATGTTTTTTTTCTCTGTGATTGAGGCCCAGACTGTTAGTAAATGCTTTATTGGCTTATTCATTATGAGTTTAATATTTAAAAGGAGTAGATCTACCCTCGCAATGTCAGCAAAAATCATGTTGCGGTGGGGTCGGTTGGCGTGTACATTTTTTGCAGATGTGTAAGGAAATGCGTTTATATTTCTTACAGTTCTGACTTTGTTAAAATTTAACAAACGATTGAATAGGAAGCGTGAATGCGTTAAATAGTTCGATATAAAAGACATGAATAAAAACCTCGACTAAAAACAAAGCAAATTTGATGAACGGATGTGGATTTAAAAGTGATTGATTTAACACTTTAACACTGTGATAGATATATAGATAGATAAAAGGCCGTTAGACTGATATTGTAACTTTTACTTTGAATTCCAGTTCATCCAATTAGCTACCAAAATTATATCCAATTAGTCCATAACTATTTTGACTACACATTATCACACGCTTGAGCTGTTTTTCTCGCTAATTAAATCAAAGTTTCAATACAAATGGACAGCTAATTTTGTTAAGACACAAGCGCTCCTTGCGCATGGTAAACCGACCAGAAAATCGATGTGAGTAAGTGACGTCACTGGTGTAAAAACATGGCGGCTACCTCAGGCAGATTCCAACGCGAATTTCGTAAATTTGAAATAGCGATAGTTGATTGAATATATACTTTTTAAGAAATTTCTTTGCTTACAAATTCTTTCCAAGATATAGTCCTTTAAATTATATCAGCGGTTACGGTGTATTGCGCTTTCCTTTAACATCCTGGACTGGTATAAATTCAGTGAATTCAAGCTAAAAAAGCTGTGTAGTTATGTCAAGGAAGCATCTAGCCCTTAAGAAGTGCTTTGGTTCAGACTCTTCGATTGCACCGCCTTCTGTGACGAGGACAAATACTTTTTCTGTGGCAATGGTGCCCACCAAACCACCTACTCATCACACTATTTTTAAAACTTCTTGGACATGTAAAAATGGCCAGCAAAAACTCAGCCGAAACAAGAATTGTCAGAGAATCTGACTATAGCCCCGCTGGGGTGCCTTGCATGCAGTAAAAGGCTAGAGTGTCTCAGGATATTGAGTGGAACTTATTTCTGACATTAATCAATGGCCATAACTCTCGTACAAATTTCCGAAAAATGACAGCTAACAATCCAAAAGTAGATCTTGTCAGTATAAATAGTTATAATCTGTCCATTTGTTCTCAAGATATTGAGGGAAAACGAAATTTTGGAGTAAATCAAGGGCCATAACTCTGGTACAAATGTACGAAAAATTATGTGTAACAACCCAAACATAGATCTTGTCAATACGAATGCATATATAAAATTTGGTAAAATTTTGCAATTTGTTCAAGATATTGAAAGGAAACGAGATTTTGGTGTAAATCAAGGGCCATACTTCTGGTACAAATATGCGAAAAATGATGTGTGACAGTCCGAACGTAGATCTTGTCAATATGAATGCATATATAAAATTTGGTGAAAAAGTGCCGGTTATTTCTCAAGACAAGGAACGGAAACAAAATTTTGGCATAAATCAAGGGCCATAACTCTGGTACAAATTTGTGAAAAATGGTGTGTAATAATCCCAAGCTAGATCTTGCCAGATGAATGCATACATAAAATTTGGGGAAATTCTACCAATTTGTTCTCAAGATATTGAGCGGAAACAAAATTTTGGTATAAATAAAGGGCCATAACTCTGGTACAAATTTTCGAAAAATGATGTGTTACAATCCCAACTTAGATCTTGTCATTATGAATGTATAAATAAAATTTGGTGAAAATATGTCAAGTAGTTCTCAAGATATTAAGCGGGAACGAAATTTCGGCGTAAATCAAGTCCCATAATCTTGTCAATTATGAATGCATATATAAAATTTGGTGAAATTCTGTCCATTTGTTCTCAAGAAAGAAAACCAAATTTTGGTGTAAATCAAGGGCTATAACTGTGGTACAAATGTGTGAAAAATAATGTGTAACAATCCCAAGCTATATCTTGCCAAGATGAATGCATATATATAATTTGGTGAAATTCTACCAATTGTTTCCCAAGATATTCAGCGGAAACGAAATTTTTGCGTCAATAAAGGGCCATAACTCTGGTACAAGTTTCCGAAAAAAGATGTGTAACAATCATTAGCTAGATCTTGTCAATATGAATGCATATATAAAATTTGGTGACAATATGTCATGTAGTTCTCAAGCTATTGAGCTGGAACCAAATTCTGACGTAAATCAAGGGCCATAACTCTGGTACAAATGTGGGAAAATGACCTGCAACAATCCCATGCTAGATCATGTCAATATCAATGCACATACAAGATTTGGACAAATTCTATAAAAGGGTTTTAAATATATTGAGTGGAAACTGAAAAATTATGACAGACAAACGAATGGACGGAATGACAGACAACCCAAATCCTATAGCCCCCCTTTTTCAAAGCAGGGCTATAATTAAGGAATGGCTGAAGAGACAAACTTGGCTGACAAGGATGTTGTGATTAATTCTTGCTTACATAACAAATATTACCGAACCTGCCCCTTTGAAGCCAAACTTCAATAACCTGGAAGCTCTATCACTTGTGACAATGGACAATCTTCTTTTCCCATAAATTCAAGTAGGCCATTGAAGACTGATTCTCACTATAGCTGGATCACTGAAACGCAAATCTTTGTGAATCAGGTGCAAGCTGGAGTTGGCTTGGTTTATGGAACAGTGGGCTCAACAACCAATGAAACCACAGCTAGTCTTCACATGGCAGTGGACAATAAGCCGCCTTTTGCAAGAACAACTTGCATCATCCAATGACACTTCTAATGTACCATTGCAGGTCTCCTGGTATGATCCTCAGGTCTTTCTGTCATTAGGAATACTTGGATTGACTTGGATCTCAAGGTGAGACATGGATCCCATTGATCCATCTGCAACAGTCTTTGGTAGCTTTTCTTCCCTTCCTGTTTGAGGAAAATAAGCTTTTACCTGCCTCCATTAAGGGATATAGGTCAGCTGTTTCATGCACGTTGAAGTATTACTCTTCAGTGTATTTTTTCTCTCATCCAGTTCTCTCTGATTTTATCAGGAGCATGGACTTGGGAAAAACTGTTGTTGACCAGGTTTTTACTTGTTTCTCAATGTGACAGTCTCAAGAAATCTCCTTTTGAGCCAATGTCTTCCATCTCTTAAGTGCCTTTCTGCTATTTGTTAGTTGTTTGTTGTTCTTTGCATCCTGGTGGTCACCTGTTGGGAAAGGGCTAACCTCTTGGCTCTCCTGTATACAATGTTTTCTTGTGTTTTTATCACTTTCCCATAAGATGTCTTGAGTCAGGCATGGTACTTGAATACATCAATTCCTGATATTTACCTTCTTCCTTACTTTACTTAAAACACACTGTGGAAAAGATATGAGAAACTTCAGTTTATAATCATGTATATGTATATATGTCATACTTTGGAAGAAAAAAAAGTTGGCAAATTAAGACATATTATATCATATATATAAATTACATAATGGGGATGATACCATTGTTTAAATAATACTGTTAAAAACTGTGGCATCAGCATTCATAGGATAAGCTCCGCCCACATAGTTACTGTTGCTACATCCAACATGTTAGCAGCCAAAATGATGGAATGTAAATAATCTGATAAATGTTGCTTGGGATGATTTAAAAATGATTCCCAATGATATATCTGTCCCCTTCCTTCTAAATCATAAGAAAATTTCAAGGCAAACATTGGAAAAGGCTAGGAATTATCATGTTCACAGATTCATGCTCTTCTCTGGAAAGTGGAATTCAGGTCAATGCTTTGTGTTGGCGATCTTTGAAGAAAAACAAACCACGTACCCCAAAAAGTTAACATAGAGATTTTGAAGATAACAAGGAGCTTTCTGTGGATGCACAGCAGGGTACCTATATATTTAACTCTGTACCACAAAGGACTAACTCTTTGCATGCTAATTAATATTTGTGTCTGCAGATATTTTTCAACTTTACTTTTATCTTTATCAAAATAATCTTCAGGTATAACACCATGGTGTCAAACAGCTTGGACCCAGATCAGGCCCAACATCCTGATCTTGATCCAAACTGTTTGCGACGGCAAAATTCGCGGCCAGCAGGCAATGAGTTTGGGTCCACATTTTACAGAAAAACAGTGGCATATAAATGCAGACTGCAGTGTCAATTTTTGCATGTGTTTACGGAATATATTATGAGGATACTAATTTGGGATTTAGTAAGAAGAGAGTGTGAAATACACACATCTTTAACCTGCCAGATTCAAAGGTAGGTAGTTCAATTTATAATCTGGAACCGTAACAGCGTTCCGACTAGATTTCAATCGATTGTCGCTGATTTTTGGCTACGGCAACATTTGCGCAATACCTTTAATTTGGTTAGCAGTGAGGACCTGAGCACTTCAGGCACCTCGCTTAAAAAAGCACTGGTAAAGAAAATTTTACTTGCACGGCGGACTCACCGCTAGTAGACACAGCTTGCCTGCAACAATTGAGTCCTCCGCCACGATTGATTGACAGCTCTGTAAACCAATCGATAGATTGCATTTTCAGCTGCGCGCGCACGTCGTTGCTATCCGCCAGACCAAAATTAAAATTATGTTGGTTTGCTGTTTACTGACCGACCCGAGGTTTTCCGTGCGACCCAAATATTTTTTTTGATTTCCAAAAAAAAAAAAACTTTCCCCGACCCGTTCCGGTAAAGTCAGGATTTTAATCATGATGTTTCCTATATCCCGTTATTATTTGTTTGTGTCGCTTATTTAACCGCGTGCGCGATCTGAATCAGCTTACCACTTTGAATTTATCATTTCAACCAATGAGCGTTCCTTTAACAATGATTAGTGTTGTAAAATGGCTTCGGAGACAAAAATCACCTGAGTCGAAGCGACTTTCTGCGTGTCTGTCGTTGTCAAATGAGCAGAGAAAAAGTGTACAGTAGTTAAAAACGCATTGAAAAGAATCCCCACATGCAACACATGGGAAGATCTCTTCAATGATGCAATAATTAATGTTCAGAAGACGATTTGTCTGACGATATCGTCGACAAATACTCAAAGATTGCGTCCATATCTGTTAGCAGAGAACCAAACGGCAAAGCCTTCTACCCAGAGAACACAAGGCCTGTTAAAATAGTCATATTATAAGATTTCATCTTTGCAAACCATACTAACACTAACTTTCTGTGCTCGCCATACATAGATCTATATAAAAAAAAAATAAATAAAAAGCCTACTGACCGACCCACCTCTAATTTTCTGGGTCCGTAAACAGCAAACCAACAATTTTTTAAGGTTGGCCTCATAACCTTAGACAAGTCTCTGTTTACTGTCTAACAATAGTGCCAACAATCTGATAATCAATCCAAACCTGTGACAATCTTTGTTTACCTGTGTCAACTGTGTGATGGTGAAAAGGTGTAGCTATGGGTTGTGTAAAAGTGACAATCGTTATTATAAGAAGAGGTTAGAAGGCAGTGTGAAATTTGTGCCATTTCCAAAGCCAAAGACGGATCTTGAAAAATGTGTTCGGTGGATTAAACTGTGCGGAAGACAACATGATCAGCTGAATCTATCAAATATTAACAGCAATAGATATGTTTGCACGAAGGTTATTTGTCTGGTATTTTTCACTATTTTTTGTATGGACAATTTTGCATAAAATGTCTTTATGGTGTGATGGGGCCACTTGTTGTGGAGCGAAGCTAGTTTGGCGAACTGATAAAGAAGCGCAGGTTGTTGTTAAAGGGCATTTATTTATCAAATGCCTTTGTGAAATTATATATGAAAATATATATAAGGGCAAAATGGTTAAAGCCCCTGGCAAATATCAATTTCGACAAATGTGGGCGAACAGAAGCCGCCCAGCTTGACAGTGATGCAATGTCAAGTACGTCCAAAAAAGATTTACATGTACGATAATTAATAGAAAAGTCAAGGGTTGGTTGCTTTCTAGCAAAAACAATTTCGGGCACCAATACAGCGATCTTCGGAAGAAAATATCTGCGAAACCCTGGGTTAACATGCGTGTTGAAGTCTAAGAAAGATCAAAGAGTTTTCAAGTGGTGTCCTGGGTCAGGTGTGGTGCTTGATTGTATTGATTCCTGATCTTTGAAGTTGTGTAGAGGCAATTTAAAGATGGTAGAAATACGGCTTCTTCAGTAACAGAAAACCTTGTTTCTTTTGATTCCCTGCGACCAAGGGCATAGCCATCACAATCAATGGCGTAGCCAAAAGGCTGAAAAAGTTACGCACACCAAAGGGAGACTACTGTATCAAGCAATGATTCCCTACAATTGCTTCCCTTTTAAATATGAGAACTTCTCTTAAAGGAAAGAATTTGCTCCCAGAGCAGTTTCTTAAGGTATGGAAAATCACTTTTACCACATTAGGTGAGTTCCCTTGAGTGTTACTTTTTTTATTATGCACATGCCTATACTGTGTAATGGGAGATACGCCATTGACAATGGTATCTATACCTTTAAATCGTATTGTAAGTTCTAATGCATTTTTTTCCTTAATTCAAAAAGACTGACATCCCTTTGTTTCAATGTATGCTTTGATATTCAAATTATTTATAGTCTGTTGAATTTAGCATGTCTCTTGGAAAATAAGAATTTATAAGCAGAAATTATGCCATACAGGTTAGTCAGCACAAGCAAAACTTAGATAAATTACTTATCTGTCTATCGAGCTCTCACTGCATGAGAAATTTCCTTATTTTAAGATTTACATTTAATAAACAGAGATGAGTGCCTTTAAACTTTGATTAGCTAGTTTTAACAGATTAATTCATATCAACAACTAGATTTACTTTGTCCATGTTTATTGTAACAAACATTGGAACAACAATTTCCCATGGCATTTCATATTATTTAATAAACAAGACTTATATAGTGATTATGATCAGGAAAAACTACAACCACAGACAAACCTACACTGACAGTTACAGGAAACCAATTAATAAAAAACAATCACCCTGATCCCACTTAAAGTTCATGTGTGATGAACCAATTTATATTGTAGGAAGAGCTCATTACAGAAATGCAGACATATAGAATACACATTGCAGAAGTTTATAAAAGAGACAGAGATCATGAGCAGGTTAACAAGCCTTATTTTAGAGTTGACACACAAAAAAAGTACAGTTACGCAACAGACTTGCCTTTGGAAATATGAAAGAAATACCTGCATTTGTCCAATCGAATATAGTAGCACAATGTGACCAACTAGGTCACTTTATGCTGATTGTGTGCTAAGTATACCCTGGTACATTTGTATCTATTTAGTCATGCCTAGCATATCTTTTTGTGTTTGTTTTTTTCAATTAAATATTCAATATGAAGAGGTGGCAATATCCCTAAGAGTACATTATTCAAATGCTTTGAGAGATGCTAGCCCAACGGACAGAATCCATATGATCGAAAATATAACTCTGGAGCAAATGAACGCCATTGTTGAAGTCAAAGACAAGATAAAAGCTGGAGGCAGGGCCTTCAACATAGGGTGCTAAGCCCACCAAAAAGATGGCAAAGACAGAAGAGATAGCATCCTTTGTTAGACCATCACATTTAAGGTCCGGGCCGAGAGAAAAAAAGAAAAAAAAAACAGAAAACTAGTTAGGAAAACCAACAGTGTATTAAATACTTCATCATTTTCCTAAAAATCTGGACATTCAGCAGCAATCACTTTTAACAGTGTCACTCTCAAATATACACAGACAGAAACTCAAAAATATATTATTTTTATTTTTTCAACAAAACAATTAATATTTAGAGTCGGCAAGCATCGTTAATGAGCAAATCACCATGATTGGTCATTATCTTCTTAGAAGTACTGTGAAAAAAGTATCAACAGCTAAATGGTTTAGTTTGTTAGCAGATGAAACAAGGGATGTGTCCAATAGAGAACAACTGACGATTCGTCTGAGATGGGAAGATGAAAACTTTGACATCAATGAAGACTATTGGACTAGTCGAACTGACAGATACCAAAGCTTCAACAGTCAAACTGACAGATACCAAAGTTTCAACAGTCAAACTGACAGATACCAAAGTTTCAACAATATTCTTTTCCATTAAAGACGCTCTTTTAAGACTTGGGCTGCCAATGAACAGGTGTCGAGGCCAAGGATATGATGGAGCATCTAACTTTATGGGCCATTTGAATGGTGTTGCTAAGAATTGTCTAGATGAGATCCCACAAGCACTTACTGTTTATTGTTATGCACACTGTTTGAATCTATGCCTCCAAGACTCGTGTAGGCAGTTGAAAGCAGTAAGAGATGCCATAGATCTTGTTAAAGAAATAGCTTCACTTATAACTAATTCACCTAAAAGACAAGTTGTCTTTGAGAGGATCCAGTCAAATTTTGGTGCATCTACCAGGTCTGTCAGGCCTTTATCATAAGTGAAAGTTCAAAATTTCCAAAATCCTGAACTTAAGAAAATCAGAATTTAAAACTTGCTGTATGCCACCAGATTATCAAAAAATCCAAGTTTAATGGCCAAAAACCTTAAGATAAACCTGAAACTAAATCAGAAAGGCTATTATTACCTGCAGAATTCAGTATTTTGAGGCTGACTTTCTATGGAAAGTCAGCCTCAAAATCCTGAATTCAGGAATAATCCAGAAAACTGACACCCATGCTTTATGTCCACGAGATGGACTGTTAGAACTGGAACAATAGCTGCTGTTTTAGAAACTATGGAGGAGGTCAACATGACTGGAAACGATGATTACTCGAGAAGAGCTGTGTAGTGGCATTGATGGCAAAATTTTGAAACATATTTTGGATTAGAACTGTCTCATATGCTGTTTGCTGCTACTGAGCAGTTTCCAATAGTGTTCAGAGAGAAGATTGCTGCTTGAAAGATGCGATTCAGGGCTCTCATATGGTACAATTTTTTCTAGACAGAGACAAGAAGAGTCATTTGATATCTTTTATTGAGCTGCAAAGGCCAAATCAAATAATATAACAGATAAACGATGCCTTCCCATTAAAATTAGGGCAACCAACATGATATAAGTTTGTTGCTCAACTATCCAGTTTGTACAGGGACTGGCGCTAACTTTACCAGTATTGTCCTTGTAGTACAGCTTAGTACATCTCAGGTAAACTGCAGCCTCGGAAGAGGTCATTGAATCTGACGAAGGACAAATAAAAGTATGCATGATCAAGCATCTTCCTCAATATACGAACATATATTATTTTTTTGTTATTTTGTTAGGGGTCTACAGAAAGGTGGCCAAGGTGCGTTTAGACCAGAATTTTCAGATGTTGGTGAATTAAGGGCATCGGTGCCAGACGTACCAGTTATGGCTCTAGCAGCTACAGCAAGTTCTTCTGTTTGAGAAAAAGTGAAACATCATAAAAAAAAATTGTAAACCGCTTTTACACATAGGTCTTTTGGAAAAGCATATGCATCAAGTGCCTAAATAAAAGCATATACCTACACCTCCAAATAAATTTGATGTATATCTTGGGGGCATTCTTTTTATGTTGAGTATACAAAGTGCTCAGAAACACATATCTGGTAGTCGTGCTAGCCGAACTAGTGTAGTCGCGCTAGCCGAACTAGTGATCAAATTGTGAAAGATAGATTAAAGGATCAGAAATGTAAGTCCAGTAGTCGTGCTAGTAGAACGAGTGATAGTATTTGTAAAGATAGACAGACTGATAAGATACACAGATTTGAAAAAACGTTCAAACAGAACAAGTGATCGAATCGTGAAAGACAGACAAAGTGATCAGAAGAGAAAGTCTGAATGTCGTTCTAAGAGATCTACATATCAAATTGTGAAAGACAGACAAAGTGAAAAACAAAGAAAGGTACAGAAACGTAAAATCGTAGCATGTGAACTAGTTATAAAAGATAGGCAAAAAGATTGCAAACTGAAGACAGCAAATCGTAGAAATAGAACTAGTGATCAAATTCTTAAGGACAAGAAATCGGATAAGAAGGGAAAATCACATGATTTATGCTCTTAGCTTGGTCAACGTCCTAGTCGTGGTGTCGGAAACATGCTGCTACTATCATAACATGGCTTAAATATATGCTGCTAATATCATATATAGCTTTAATGTTGTCATAATCCATTTTATTAACAGATTTTTAAATCTCTTGCATGATTACCAAACAATATTATATTCTGTATTTCATGCTCCTCTGTACTGGGTAATTCTGCTCATTCAATTTGGTTAATTTTATCAATGGATGGTATCAGCATGGCTAATGACCAAGTTGTTTACATGTTGGCATAGAGACTGTTTTAGATGAAAACCTTACACAGTATTTTACGTTACATTCTTTTACATTTCATATGTTTCTCTCAAATTACCCACAAGAAAATCAAAACAAAAATATTTTGAGAACATTCTATTATATAAACTAGAAAAAGAGTCCATGGGACACGGATGCCCCCACCTATTGTTTTTGTAGTTGAGCCCAAAATTGACTAAGTTCAAACTGTGAAAAAAGTGACAAAAATTAATCTGAGGGTTATATCCAAATGTCATGCACATCTTCAGTCCTTGACAAAAACACCTGTAAAGTTTCAAAAGGATTGGGAAAAAATTGTAGGAGGAGTTGCGCTCACAAAGTACCTACCTAAATGATGGACGAACGGAAGGACGCACGCACGGACGGACGGACAATTGTAGGAGGAGTTTTAGCCCAAAAATGACTAAGTTCAAACTGTGAAAAAAGTGACAAAAATTGATCTGAGGGTTATATCCAAATGTCATGCACATCTTCAGTCCTTGACAAAAACAACAGTAAAGTTTCAAAAGGATTGGGATAAAATTGTAGGAGGAGTTGCGCTCACAAGGTACCTAATGGCCATAAGCTTCAGTAGTAGTTGAGCCCAAAATTGACTAAGTTCAAACTGTGAAAAAAGTGACAAAAATTAATCTGAGGGTTATATCCAAATGTCATGCACATCTTCAGTCCTTGACAAAAACACCTGTAAAGTTTCAAAAGGATTGGGAAAAAATTGTAGGAGGAGTTGCGCTCACAAAGTACCTACCTAAATGATGGACGAACGGAAGGACGCACGCACGGACGGACGGACAGACGGACATGGGCAACGCTTAATGCCCTTCCGCATTCTACGAATAGCGGGGGCATAAAAACATGTGTTCATAATCCATTCAACTCAACCACAGCGATAATTGGATTGGAAAGCCTGTGAACATTTAGCGGTTATTGATAGATTGAATGTTTATTGAAGGTCGCATGCCCACCTTGAGCGTGTCTGAAATAATCCTGCTTACTGAAATTTCACGAACATTGTTACAAATATATTTTTTATTTTCTTTCTCTGAAGATCATTTTCGTCTTTACAATCACTGTAGACCCTGATGAAATGTCACATTATGCAGCATTTCATCTGGGTCATCACTGTTTATAAACATCAGAACGTAAAATTTTGGTTCTTTGAAAGATATTAAAGAAGTGATTAAGTCTCCTGATAGAGATAATATAGCTCTGTCAGTTACAAAAATACACGGAAATACCTAAGATTCTTTCAAATGGCTAGGGAAAAAACTATCTGCAGAAGGAAAAAGTTGTCCTAAGCATCTGATTTATTGCAGGCGTATATCAGACTACTCTAAACTGTACAGATTCTTTGAAGATGAGCTTGGTGATAAAGCATATGTAGAATGGTCTAGTAAAAAATCTGAATTTAACATGTATCATTCTAGAACTGTAGATAAAATTAAGCACTATGCTTTAAAATCCATCCATCAAATTGACAGTAATCTAAGAGTTCAGATTGCTACAAATGCTGTTGGAATGGGACTGGACTTCCAGTGTAATTTTGTTATCAATTTTGGACCGCCTTCAGAGTTTGATGATTATTTACAACAAAGTGGAAGGGTTGGATGAGATGGATGTGAGTCATATTCCATGCTACTTTATCATGGTCAGCAACTGCGAAAAGTATCTGCAGAAATGCTATCATTTATTAAGAATAGGGAAGCTTGTAGACGACCCGGTGGGAAGAGAATATTGCCAATAGTGACTAATTCAATGACTGACAGGTGTGCAACCAAATTGAAAGTTAATAAATTGCTTAATGAGTTGAAAAAAATACATTTCAAGAAGTTGTAAATGAATGTGAAGAAATTGGTGATGAAGGTGTAAAACAATTTGAGGACATTAATGAATTTAAGCATAATATGGTGACAAGACATTTGATTCTTCAGTTAAAACATGTAAGTGTTGTGATGGTTGTTTCCAAAGCTGTAATTGTTGTAACTGTGAACTGCTTGTATCAACCTTCCTAAGCACCCTCTTGGTAGATTCCACACGAAGTTATCAGATGGAGAGAGCAATTACAGATGAAGACATAATTTAATTGGAAACCCATAACCTTGCATTGAAGAATGAGCTTCAAAAGATGGCTGGTCCACCAACATATAGTGTGGCTCACAAAGGAATTTCATTGGACATGGTTCAGCCATTAACATATAGTGTGGCTCACAAAGGAATTTCATTGGACATGGTTCAGACACCAACATATAGTGTGGCTCACAAAGGAATTTCAATGGACATGGTTCAGCCACCAACATATAGTGTGGCTCACAAAGGAATTTCAATGGACATGGTTCAGCCACCAACATATAGTGTGGCTCACAATGGAATTTCATTGGACATGGTTCAGACACCAACATATAGTGTGGCTCACAAAAGAATTTCAATGGACATGGTTCAGCCACCAACATATAGTGTGGCTCACAAAAGAATTTCAATGGACATGGTTCAGCCACCAACATACAGTGTGGCTCACAAAGGAATTTCAATGGACATGGTTCAGCCACCAACATATAGTGTGGCTCACAAAGGAATTTCAATGGACATGGTTAAGTCACCAACATATAGTGTGGCTTACAAAAGAATTTCAATGGACATGGTTCAGCCACCAACATATAGTGTGGCTCACAAAGGAATTTCAATGGACATGGTTCAGCCACCAACATATAGTGTGGCTCACAATGGAATTTCATTGGACATGGTTCAGCCACCAACATATAGTGTGGCTCACAAAGGAATTTCATTGGACATGGTTCAGCCACCAACATATAGTGTGGCTCACAAAGGAATTTCAATGGACATGGTTCAGCCACCAACAAATAGTGTGGCTCACAATGGAATTTCAATGGACATGGTTAAGTCCACAACAACAAATGCCAGATTCATATTCCATGTGGATTACTTGCTCGATGAATGTGGCATATTGGACCTCAATGCAGCTAGCATGGTGCTTGGAATCTTTTCCACTATGTTAGGCCATACTGATGATGATATCCTATTTGAGGAGGATTCATTACCAGGTTCGCAAGTATCAGTAAAATTCAAGGACTTTTCAAGGACTTCTAAAGACTATCCTACAGTTTTCAAGGACTAAAAGTTTAGGAAAAATCCTGATTTAAGTGTTAAAATTCTACTTCAGAAAATGCTAGACTGAGATAATGGAGACATTAGTACTGGAAAATTAGTATAAAATTGTTGTGCCTATATTTGGTGCAGCATATGCTGCATCAAATAAAGGCACAACAATTTTATACTGATTTAGGGCTCTATCAACAGTGCTAAGTCCTACAAAAAATAGTAGAATTCAAGGACTTTTCAAGGCTTTTAAGTGATTTTCAAGTACTTTTCAAGGCAAATTTAATTTTCAAGGACTTTTCAAGACATGCCTGTATATTCAAGTACTTTTCAAGCCTGTGCGAACCCTGATTACCAATACATAGGTTCCCAACCATGATTGGGTTGACCACCAAGCATGCAGTCTGTTGCAATACATTAATGTTATAACTCATCTTTTTATAATGAGAAATTATTAAATAAAATGTGCTGAAAAATTATAAGAGCCAAGAATGAGCCAATAACACTGATATTTAATTATTTCTACAACCACCTTTGTCTTGTTGTGTCGGGGCTCTACCACTGGGGAGTTGGCAGACTATGGTACTGGGGAGCAGTGGACTAAAAGAAGAGGCGTATGCGCTAGTGATGGATATCCAGAACTTGACTTGACAAGACGCTACCAGGAGCGATCCTACAACTGAGGCTGAATCGACCGTGATCTATTGCCAAGGCTGGACTGCCAGGGATAGTGAGCAAGGTAATAAGCTATTAGTTATATGTAGTCGCTTTAGCCCTTACAAACATCTTTTTTTTCTGACAGAGCCAGATAATGGAACAGTTGAAGAGAAGCCCAAATATCAGAAGAGGGACTGGAAAGTGCTTTAAGATGCTGTTTACAAGAGAGGAGTACGAAGGCCGTAGTCTAAGTGGTGGGAAGTCAAACAACGGAGAACAGAGGCTGGCCATAGAAGACAAAAAAAATTGTGGGACTTCCTGGATAGTACTTTTATTTTATACTCATGCTAATAAAAAGAAGGCCACCTTGAGCTTTGTATAAGGTTCGCTTAATTTGCATAGTAAATCTTGGGTCACTTTCAGGCCAACGCTATGTGGATGAAGTCCTTCACCCACCAGTCCTGCGATCTATCGGACACTTGGAAACAATTTTCTCTTCCAGCAAGTCATTGCTACCATACTTGCAATTTGGCAAGGAACTGTTTGCAAGCTGGTCATGTCATGCCATCTTGACTGGCCTTCGGGATTCCGATCGACCACCCCTGGGACAGGAGCTGGTTGAGCAATGACAACGCATTCCACAGGGGGTGGGGTAAAACCCCAGGCTTCTTTAAAGCATGCGCAAAAGGCTCATAGAATGCTTTAATAAAGGTTGTTATCATAACATTTTCATGTCTGTACTTATTTTCAACAAAGCCCATGCATTTGGATGGCCTTCTTTTTACTAGCATGAGTATATTATCTGGCCTGCATCTTTTCGGACGCAAGGCAATGGATTTTTTTACTGCCTGTCCTGACAATGTCGGCAACATTGGTGTCAAGGTTAGGTTCAACCCACTCTCAAACTAAATATTTTTTATGTCATAGCATTCATCCCCATTTTGTTTTGTCCTGTTAACCTACAGCATATTAGATTTAGAATGTATATTCAATCTGAGTGGAAAACTGTGTTGATCCTGGTCAGAGGACAAATAGTAGAGTATGACAAGGAAATGCCACAATCAGGCAAACAGGAAAGCACCAACACAAACTGATTGAGACTATATGGGGGTAGACATGAGAAAACCTGTCTGTAGGGGTTTTGAACAGGTCATAAACTAGGCAGTGTTTTGGTCTTTTGACCAGGTAATACCCTAGACATTCTGCTCCCCTGTACAGATTAGCTAGAAAATGTAATTTGTTTCATTTAACCTACGATACATCTAAATATTGCTCTCCGAGATTTACCCGACTAACCGCAGAAAGAAGCACCAAAACTTTTGGCCAGTATCGGCTTATATCATTTCACCTGGCGTCCCGGAAATAAGACAACCAGCGTTTGAGGTTCAATTTACCTTTCTACAGCAGCCATAACGCACGTTTTCTGACAGAAGAAAATTCACAGAGTTTTTGTAGCTGTTTCGTAGGGTATCCCGCTGGTTTCACCCGCTAGCAGTTATTCTATATCTGTTTCTTTCATCTCTTGCATTTTTTTATATGCTATTTTCACTTTGTTGAAGTTAATTTACGTTTTTTAACGTAATATAGCATATTTTCGTGACTTTTTCCAGTAAATGAAAATTTTTGTTTTCCGTTTAATTTGTCTACTGACGCCCTTGTGGGACTTTCCTGATTAGGATATTGGATTTAATGTTCGAGGATGACTGGACTAGGAAGTAATCCAGCTAACAAGAGATGCCCTGGGTTAACGGGTAAGTGCGGTAAGATAATGCCTTACTGGGATAGTCATGTAGTTTGTAGGTCGGGGCTATACTTGTTCACGTAACTCCCCATGTGAAGCGTGCACAAATGGTCAGAAGAAATTTGATAAATGTTTGCACAGAGCGGCCCAGGCAAGATCTGCTCTGAAGTCCAGACACTCTCTTTCCCAGGCTCCTGAAACTGCACAAGGTCCTGGGTTGAAGGTTTCCCTGCCTTGTGATAGTGATCTAGCATCTGCAAACACTATCGCAAGGTTGGTAGATTAAGACAACAACCGCGAGCTTGATAGCCATTTCTAGCAAGCTGAGAGTTGGTTCTTTCTAAAAGTGAAAAACAAAGGTGCTGTTCCACAGGCTGGCCTGTACCTTTGTTCGCTAACGCCCAAAATCAGGTTTTCTTGCATTGTCCGGTACATATTATTGCTTGTATTTGCTATTAGCGCGTTATATTATATATTAACAATAAATTAAGGTGAAACTGCTTGCAAATTCTGTTGATAATTTGTTCTATTATTGACAATTAAATCACTTCTTCAGCTATTTTTAGTTTATATTCAGCTGACATTTTCCTGATTTGGAATCACCCAAACTATGGAGGCATAAATGACAAAATAGTAAACTTGGCCAAGTATTTAAATATTTGCCAGTTCACTGTTGCAGCTTATTTTCACGTTATTTATTGTTTGACTTTGGTGCCTATATGATGTTATTCATTGCATGGCTTGTGTAAATTGTGTAAATTTAGTTTACCTTCCTTTTCATTTCAGACTGTGTTGCGGAGAAATGGGCTGTCCCGCATGAAAGCATAAGAGCATTTGTCAGAGATATTCTGAAGCCCTCACGAATAAAGAAGAATAAAGAATACATTGTTATCACCATTTCAATATTATTATTTTTAGCTCAACTGAGCCAAAGGCTCATGGTTAAGCTAAATGTATACCAATGATTCTGTTGTCCTTCCATCCTTCAACATTTAAGTGAATTAAACTAAAATTTCATATGGAAGTAAGAAAGAAGACAAAGATCGGGGAGACAATCAAGCACCCCACATTACATCTTGCACTCTATTTCGTGGAATTCTACAATTTCTATGGAATCCATACATTTTGGCAGCATTTTCCAGAATGCCGTGGCTTTTTTGCATAATTTCATTGCACCTGTATGTCGGTTATTTCTTGATGGAATCAACAGCTCTACTAAATTATTCCATCCAAATACTCCATGGCAGTAATTCCATGGATTGCCGCCAATATCTATGGCATATTTACAGATGGGCCTAACAGTTTCAGTAAAACAAAAGACCAGGGAAGAGCTCAAGAAGTGTGTGTACATAAAGACAGTGGGGTTTCTTCCGTTAAATTAACTTACCACAAGTATTTGATAGTGGAATTGGTTAGTCATCATACTGATCACATTAACCTTATTGTCTCCGCCTAACAGTTTCAGAAAACAAAAGACCAGCGAAGAGAAGACCAGCTTTGTAACTAGACTAGAGCTGTTTCTAGAAGTTCTAAGCTGTTACCTGCAGATTCAAGTGTTCAGTATTCCCGGGCGCTGGCTGCCATCTCGGGTTAATTGTGTGAGACCGACATACTTGCTCAAACCCAGTGAGTAATTTTAAGGCCAAGAATGCATGTGTTAGATTTTGGTCACTCTTTTATTAGACATTTAAATTACGCCTTTCAATTGTGAATTTATCCACAACTTTTTCCAGACTTTGGACTCAGAAACCAGCATAGACCTTGTGCATGGGTTCAAAACTTCACTATTCTGGATTTTTAATAGTTCAGACAAAAGGCCCGCCCTGTCATTCCGAACTTCCCGTTTAGGGCGGCTTTTTTGCAAATTAAGGGCAATTTTTTATCTGAATCATGCTGCCCACTGGACCTAGCTGGATGACTAAAAGTTGAATACAACATCCCAGTTACTTATATAAGTGACATTTTCTCTAGGCCTAATCCCAGGGATCAAGCTAGGGGGCGACTAGGGCGAAATAGTCGCCCAAGGGGCCGAAATTTCGTCCTAAATGGGGCCCAGGGAGAAGTGGGAGTCTCCCTAATTTTATTTTTTTTTTTTTTTTTTTTTTAGGAAGACTCATTTTCATTCTGTCACCACACAAATGCAAGCTGTGGTGACATTATCAGACAATCTACTACCACTGCATTGTGTTTTTCCTTCCGTTAAATGGCAATAGTATGTGTAATGGCTAATTTGCTTCTAAATTGACATTAAATGCTGTAATTTTGCGCTATAACTTCTCCCTATCTTACTGTCACTTCTCCCTAATTTTCCTGCAGAGAAGTCACTTCTCCCTAAAATTCTGGGCCAGCTTGGTCCCTGAATCCTAGAGGTGTTTCTCCAGTAACATATGAATCCAAGTGATACCATGCAATACCTTAATAAATTAATAAATGTTTGTCCAGGGGTTCAAATTTGGAAACATAGACGGATGTTCAAAAGGCCCATATGAATCAACTCATCTATATAATAATAATAAAATAAAAATCAAACATGAGGGCCCTAGGGCCCTGGATTGCTCACCTGATTCCAGGCACATGAGTAGATGATGTATTGGGCTGTTGCTAAGGAGATATGGTAGCCATGTTGTTCATCCAAGCTGAACCTTCTCACCAATTTTGGTAGAGGGCAACATGAGGACCATTTCTGTGAAATTATTTTGATTTTGGACCAGTGGTTCAGGAGATTTCAATTGAAGATATTTCTTATCTATAGCTCTGCCAACCCCTTTTACAGCTGAGCAAAACCATTTGTGCAATTGTGGTAGGGGGCATCATGAGGAACATTTCTGTGAAATAATTTAAAATTTGGACCAGTGGTTCAGTAGAGGATGTCATTTAAAGAAATTTCTCATCTAGAGCTCTGACGACCCCAGTATTTAGCGAGCAAAACTGTTAGTGCAAGTTTGGTAGAGCTTAGGAGAAGATGTAGTTTAAAGATATTTCTTATCTGGAGCTCTGGTGGCCCTTTTGTATAGCGGAGCGGAACCATTTGTGCAATTTTGGTAGAGGCTATCAAGAGGAACAATTCTGTGAAATTAATTTGAATTTGGACCAGTGGTTTAGGAGCAGATGTCATTTAAAAGATTTCCTTATCTGGAGCTCTGGAAACCCTCCTATTCGGTGGAGCAGAACATATTGTGCAATTTACAAAGAGGGCATCATGGGGAACATTCATGTGAAGTTATATGAAATTTGGACCAGTTCTTTAGGAGGAGATGTTGTTTAAAGAAAAAGTTTACGGACGGACGAAGATCGATCACAATAGCTCACCTTGAGCCTTCGGCTCAGGTGAGCTAAAGACAAGAACACCCACCTATTTATTTCAGGCTATAAAAGCAAAGCAGGATGAACTAAAAACAAGAAGGGAAAAGGCAGCTGCCAGAGACATGACACTTGCAGATGCTAGTCTAAGGCTTGTATGCCAGACACCCACAAAAAGCCCCATTGCAGAGCAATTTACAGGGTTGGAGAAAAAGGTACATTTATTATGTAAATTAATTACTTTTATTCACTCCAAACCATAACCATAAAAGAAAGGGAAACAAAGCATATAGACATCCATTTAGAACTTCCTAACCTCAAAGATGTTAGAAAAATACATTGTTTGTGTACTGGTTTGACTGAATATTTCAATAGTGGATATATATGTTCCAATAAAGGTTTTTTTGGGCAAACTAGCCAATAATTTGGTTCCTCTCTGTGACTGTCTTGGTGTGTTATTAAAGATTATGAAGACACATCTTTCTGAACAAGACATATCAGGAACCAATACACTCAGATTTTACATTCTCATCCATGATAACTGACCTGGTGGCAATATGACAAACAAATATGAGATATGATATGCAGAATTTTGAAATTAAGAAAGGCAAATATCAGGAATCAATACAATCAAGCACCACACCTGACCAAGGACACCACATGGAAAAGTGACAACGAGAGGGCCCTAGGGCCCTGGATCGCTCACCTGAGTCCTGGCACATAACTAGATGATGTATTGGTCTGTGGCTAAGGAGATATGATATGATTTAAAAGATATTTATATTTTTAGCTCTGGTAGCCATGTTGTTCAGCCAAGCTAAACAGTCTGATTATCTAAAGTAGAGGACAACATGAGGAACAATTCTGTGAAATCATTTGGACCAGAGGTTCAGCAGGAGATGTCGTTTAAAGATACTTCTTATCTGGAGCTCTGGCTGCCCTTTTGTTCAGTGGAGTGGAACTATTTGTGCAATTTTGGTAGAGGGTATCAAGAGGAACAATTCTGTGAAATTATTCTGAATTTGGACCAGTGGTTCAGGAGATGTCGCTTAAAGAAATTTCTTATCTGGAGCTCTGGCGGCCCTTTTGTTCAGCGGAGCGGAACCATTTGTGCAATTTTGGTAGAGGGCATCATTAGCAACAATTCTGTGAATTTATTTCAAATTTGGGCCAGTGGTTCAGGAGGAGATGTCATTTAAAAGATTTCTTATCTGGAGCTCTGGCGGTCCTCCTGTTCAGTGGAGCGGAACCATTTACGCAATTTTGAAAGAAGGCATCATAGGGAACATTCATGTGAAGTTATATTCACAGCCTCCACAACCATTACCAGTTCTCTGTCAGCCTCTCCAGCTTTTACCAGTACTATTGGTTTCAAAAGCCCAAATCAGTTAGTGCCTGAGGCTTAAGATGAGGTGTCTTCAGATGGGAGTCTTTCAGCTTGTGTGCCTGAACTTAACATTGTAGGTTTTACCAGGGGTACCAGTGATTTTATTTGGCCATTTTCACCGCCTTATATGGGAGTCATTCCCAATCCAAAAATGCCCTTTTATTATCCCACCCAAATGTTCAGGAAAAGGTAGCTTCCCAAAACCCCAAATAAAATCACTGGGTACCAAATTCTAATCAAATTGCACCAGCAAACATTAAAAGAGCACAGGCACCAGTCCAGAGAATATTGCAGCAAGAGCATCAAGACAAAACAAACTCTTACAGGGAAGAATATTTTGACGAAGGAAAAAATATGGCTGCATCACACCCTTTGTGGAACGAGAACTACAGTAAATCCTATGTAAAATGGCCAATCAAAAAACCCCATGTTCTGTTGGTTTAACTGGGAAGACAAAACTACAACAGTCCACAACTTAAGTGTGAGGGCACATGCAAGGGCAAAAGTGTAATAGTGGAGTCTAGAAAGCCCCTGAAGGATTATCGAGCAGAAGAGGAAGTGGTTGCCCAGCTCCCACAGATCAATGGGACGTGGAGGGGAGTCATTGTTTCTATTGGCAGCAAGATCACAGTTCAATGCATAATATGGTTGTCCATACTGGATGAACCCTGGAGAATATGACAGAAATTGACACAGCCATGTGTATCCATACAGGTAAATTAACGCTGAAAGCGCTAAGAAAAAAAATTCATCTGAAAATGTCGTCTGCTGAAGTCGTCTGCTGCAAATAATTGCCTAACATAACTGACGAATAAAGAAAAGAAGCAAACAGCGTGGACTTAGAACAGACTGCTCCTATAGGAGCAGTCTGATCTGGGTCCACACTGTTTGCCATAGAGGCTTCTTTAATATTTCAGCAGACGAGAAAAGCAGACGTTTTTTGTTGAGATTTGCGCTTCAACTTCACTCAAACTTACTCTGGAAACTCAGTAACTGCAGGCACAATTTTTAAAAAACGGCCAAAACAGAATAGGAAGGGTATATACCCTAAAATGATCAGCTCTAGGCCTTGTGGTTTCAGACAAGAATTTTTTTCATGTTTCTCCCTATATAAGCCTATGTAAACAGTGTGACCCTGTGTTGAGGCCCCTTTTGGCCCCAGGGGCATAATTTGAATAAACTTGGTAGAGGTCCACTAGGTGATGCTACATACCAACTCTCAAGGCTCTAGGCCTTAAGGTTTCAGACAAGAAGATTTTTCCATGTTTTTCCCTGTATAAGACTATGTAAAACATGTGACTCGCCCGGGCAGGGCCAGTTTTGACCCAAGGGCCATAATTTGAAGAAACTTGGTAGAGGTCCACTAGGTGATGCTACCTACCAAATATCATGGCTCTAGGCCTTGTGGTTTCAGACAATATGTTTTTAAAGCTTTAATCATGAAAATCTTTTTTTAGCCTGTGTGACCTTGATATGCAACAGATTGAAACATTTGAACAATTATTAAAGCCGGCCATATAAGGATCATTCCTGCCAAGTTTGGTCAAAATCCAGCAAGTAGTTGAGGTGACCGGGCTCTCGATCACCCGAACTTTGGGCCAAATTTCGGCCCCATTCTCAAAAATATCAGTCTTCTGTCGTAAATTGTTTAACTTGATTAAAAACAAAAGAACTTCCTTGATTGCCACGTCATTAATGCATAAAACATGAATTATTGCGAAAATTTCCCAATTTAATTTCATATGCTTAACTTACCATTCCAAAAATACTTTAAATTAGTCCCCCAACTACATCAACTCTAACCTGCAAGTGCTTGCATCAGTAAGATCTATATTATCTTCCCTCATCAAATGCTGGATTAATCAGTTTATCTTCTGGCATGAAACAGAAAACATAGACATTTAACTGCTTTTTGCTATTTTTTAGTTGTAGGTGATATTTAAATAAAGTGTCATGTCACAAAAACATGTAACAGGTAGCATCCGCTACATCAGACGACATTCAGTGGGTATAAGAGACAAGTTGCAATAGCTCAGGTAAAAAAGATTGTTCACATGATTAATGTGGATGACACATGTACTCCTTAGAAAGAGTTGGAGAAAATATCTTCTAAGTTGAGCACCTCTGCTCCATCGCCTATGACTAAGAATCCATGGATAAACTAATGGAGTGCTTAGAGAAACAAGAGGGCCAAAGTGGCCCTGAATCGCTCACCTGTTCTATGTGCACCAGTCGTATAAGCTTATGTGACCCAAAGTAAGACCAATTTTTGGCCCAAGGGGCATTTTTTTTTAACAAACTTGATAGTGGTCTACTAGGTGATGCTACATACTTAATATCAAGGCTTTAGTCCTTGTGGTTTCAGACAAGGAGAATTTATCAAGATTTCCCTTATGTAAGCCTATGTAAAACAATTGACCCCCCGGGCGGGCTGGACCATTTTTGGCCCCAGGGCTAAAATTCGAACAAACTTGTTAGAGGTCCACTAAATAATGCTACACACCAAATATCAAGACTCTAGGCCTTGTGGTTTCAGGCAAGAAGATTTTTTCATGTTTTCCCTAAATAAGTCTATGTAAAACATGTGACCCCCGGGGGTGGGGCCATTTTTGACACCAGGGGCATTATTTGAACAAATTTGGCAGCAGTCCACTAGGTGATGCTATATACCAAATATCAAGACTCTAGACCTTGTGGTTTCAGACAGGAAGACTTTTTCATGTTTTCCCTATATAGGCCCATGTAAAACATGTGACCCCTGGGGGCCGGCCAATTTTTGGCCCCAGGGCTATAATTTGAACAAACTCCGTAGAGGTCCACTAGGTAATGCTACATACCAAATACCGAGGCTCTAGGCCGTGTGGTTTCAGGCAAGAGATTTTTTAATGTTTTCCCTATATAAGCCTATGTAAAACATGTCACCCACGGGACGGGCCATTTTTGACCCCAGGGGCATTATTTGAACAAACTTGGTAGAGGTCCACTAGTTGATGCTACATACCAAATACCAAGGCTTTAGGCCTTGTGGTTTCAGACAAAAAGATTTTTTCACATTTTCCCAATATAAGCCTATGTAAAAAATGTTACGCCCGGGGTAATTTGAACAAACTTGATAGAAGTCCACTAGGTGATGCTACATACCAAATATCAAGGCTCCAGGCCTTCTGGTTTCAGATTAGAAGATTTTTAAAGTTTTCATCTCGAAATCTATTTTTAGCCTCTGTGACCTTGAACAATTTTGGTAGAGGGCCACCCAAGGATCATTTGTGTGAAATTATTCCAAAATTGGTCCACAGGTTTAGGAGGAGTTGTCATTTAAGTCAATTGTTAATGGACGACGGATGGACGGATGTCGGACGGACAAAGACCAATCACAAAAACTCACCTTGTCACTAGGTGACAGGTGAGCTAAAAATGGAAGACAAACTTAGCTAAACATTCCAGAGATACTTTAAATTAGTCCCCCAACTACATCAACTCTAACCTGCAAGTGCATGCATCAGTAAGATCCATATTATCTTCCCTCATCAAATGCTGGATTAATCAGTTTATCTTCTGGCATGAAACAGAAAACATTGACATTTAACTGCTTAAGAAAATTTAATCTAATTACAGATGCCCTATGATACAATTGCATGCGGGAGCTCCTATGGAGCGGGTTCATTTAGATTTTTTGGGTCCTTTGCCAAAAACAGATAAAGGCAATGAATACTGTTTAGTTATGGGGCCAAAAATAAAATTATTTTTGTTTCCCCTTACCCGACCGACCATGAAAAAAGCCGCCGACAGAAAAAATTATATCTCAAAATTTGAACGAGAATTTTTTTTTTGCGGTCCCGGTTTTTATTATTTTTTGGTACCGGCTTTTAGTATCCACTGCTTACAAGCGCTTGGAAATCGATAATAGCCGACTTTTCATATCCGAATCAAGCGTTCTTTTTTCATTGATTCAATATGGTGGATCATGTCGTTTGCGTATCGGTTCGAATCAAAAACCACAATAATAACTTAGAGAATCTTATTTCCAAGCGAATTGGACGATTTAATCACAGACTTACACTGGAAGACATTGTTTGTATTTAGTTTTATTGCAATATTAGGTCTATTTACAAAGAAGGTCGATGGGTCTTTAATTTGAGAGTAAAAAAAAAATAATATTTTTAAGACCGACCGACCCATACCTGAGAAACAGGGTCGGGTAAGGGGAAACAAGAATATATTTAAGGTTGGCCCGGTGGATCAATTCACCAAATGGGTAGAATGTATTCCCGTTCCATCTCAAACAGCAGAAATTACTGCAGTTAAAGCAGTCAATGAATTTTGTTCTAGGTTTGGATACCCTTTTGAGATATTCACAGATCAAGGTCGAAATTTTCAAAGCCAATTATTCAATAGCATATGTGAATTACTGCATATACACAAAACACAGTCTATCCCATACAGGCCTTTGGGAAATGGCCAAGTAGAAAGGTTTAACAAAACTATAATGGCAGCAGTAAGGTGCTTTATTGATAAAAAAACAAGGACTTTGGGATAAATATCTAGCACAAATAGCTGGAGCAATAAAAGCTTCTGTGAATAGATCAACAGCAGGGTTTTCCATGACGCGCATTTTTGTGCGTTTTGACGCACATTTGGACCAAATGACCCAAATAACTATCACTACTGCGTCATGGTGGACGCAAAGCTGTGTGCGCAGTACTTGCTTTTAAAACGAATGATTCAGATCTACGTCGGCGCCATTTGTTATCTTCGAGTAAGTACAACGCGAACTTGGGTCCCAATTGCCAATATTGGGGACGAAACTGTAGACTGTGTCAGCGTCCAATTCTTCGCTTCTAAGCAACAGACTTTGTGCATACACTATTGATATGCGATAAACCAGTCTACGAAAATGTCGCAGTCAAAATTGATGTTGTTTTTCTCGTCTGCAACCGAAAAACGAAAAAGAGATAGCGATGACTCTGACGAATCGCAACCTGGGCCGAGCACGCCTAAGAAAACATCAAGACCAAGGGGGTTTTGTGATGACTGGCTCGTGAAATACGACTGGTTGTATTTAGAAAATGGCAAAATGAAATGTCATCCGTTCGTAAACACTCGACAGAATAACCCATTTTCAGCAGGTTCGGGTTGCACGAACTTTAGAAACTCTACTCCCAGTATATCCTGTAAGAGATCAGTATGTGACCCTCTCAAATTGAAAATGACCCCCAAAGTCAACAACCTGGGGGTCACAATGACCCCTGAAAATTTTTTTGAAGGGAAAACCATGCAACAGGTTTTACTCCAAACAGGTTAATGTTGGGTACGGAGGTCAATTTACCAGCCGAACTAGTGTTTCCTTTTCCTCAGCAACCCAATACAAATACTCTCCGAGAATATGTGTCAGAACTTGAACAAACCTTGAAACAGACACATAAAATGGCGAGAGAAGTATTAAAAACTACTCAAAAAATTATGAAGAAAAATTACGATTTGAGGGTTTTAGCTAAGAAATATAAATTGGGTGACCCAATCTATCTGTTGTAAACAGCGGCAATAAAAGGCAAATGTAAAAAGCTATCTCACGTATGGCAAGGTCCATGTTTAGTGACAAAAGTTTTATCTGCATATTTGTACAGAGTTAAAAGGAAATTAGCATTAATAGTCAACCACGATAGAATGAAATTGTGTAAGGATAGGAAATTACAAGCATGGCTTATAAAAGCAAAACAACAATTAGGCTATTCAGAGATTAAATTTAGATTTAAAATATAAAAAAACAAATTCTAAGCCAGTATATTGTACATGCAGGAAACCATATAATGGACAATTCATGATATGTTGTGATGATTGTCATGAATGGTATCATGGGACCTGTGTAGGAATATCAGCTGAGGATGCACTGCAAATTGATGTGTATACTTGTCCAGAATGTTCTACCTTGCTTGCATAAATTGTGTTCTCTTTTCAGTTATATACACTTGTCCGAGTACCACTCCTGCTAAAAACAAAACAAAAAAAGAAAAAAATAGACAGAGATTCTGACAGTGCTAGTCCAAAGAGAGCATGGAGGGGGGGGGGGGGAAGAAGAGGGAGGTACAGGAAGAGGACCGAGAGTAGGGCGGGTAATAATCCCCTCAGCCACGGAAATAGAAAAACAATATTTCCTTAGGTAGTTGATTAATGCCCAAGAACTATTTTATGGGCTGGGACATGATAGTTCCAAGACCACTGAGTCATTTGGAGCTATTGTGAGGGAACAGTATCTATTGGCAATGCAATTGGGAGATAAAGCATGGGTAGAGGGAGCCAGGTATTATGCCCCTCTGTTTTTTAGCACTGAATGGATGAGGGACAATTTAGATATTGCCGTAAATAAAAAAAATTGTCTGAACCCAAAGAAGATAATTTGGGTAGCAATATTACATATAATGTGAGATTGAAGACTCAGCCGGAGATTGAGAGGAAAGTCTTTAATGAAGGGACATCCTCTCATTCTTCTGCTGAGCCATTCATTGTTCCCGTCCATGATCCATGGCAGTGCACAACAGCATAGGGATTGATGATATGGGGGGTGCACAGGGTAACCCGACACCTGATATACCAGCCTTAAGAGAGGATCAGATGTCTGGTGCTCCTGTATATATGTCCCTATTCCCTGCAGAGACAGATGAAAGTCAGTATACATCTGATTTAATCCCTGCGTCTAGCTGGATTTTTCAGACTTCCTCTGTTTCCGTGAGCGATCGCCCAATGCTTGACAATTCTAGGCACAAACTTAAGGAGGAGACAGTCTCATATGCAGACTCCTTATTACCGGGAGCTGAACTTCCTGCCCATGGAAGCGGAAGTTTAATTAGATCATGTCTCCCTAGTCATACGGATTAGAGAGACGGGGTAAGAGAGATGGCCTCTTCAACTGTTGAGGAAACTGGGGTACAGGCTTCAGGATTCCCTGTTCCTTCGGGGAATAGTGAATGGACTGAGACGGGTTGTCCGGAGCTTCAAGAGCAAAGGACTGGTGGAATGGAAACACAAGTGTTCTATTCTACCAGTGCTTCAAAAAAGAAGAAAAAAGGCTTAGCTACAGGGTGTCCGGTGTTGGGCTGTTCCGCAACATCTAAAAAAATTAAATTACATTGTGCAAAACATTTCCAATTAATTTTACGGGAAACTGTAAATTTGGAATTAGACGAGAATATGTTGGAGAAAGAAAGATTCCATGCGCTTCAGATTTTGGCAGAATATCTGTTGGGATCTGGAGCTCAGGTATATTCTCTAGTAACCATGGTTAATGCAGAGCAGTTGCCGGATCCACAAAAATCAGAAATAACCAAAAACAGTTGTGGAAAAATGGTCTCAATGTGCAAATTTCAGGGTTGGGAGGTTCCACAGCAGTTTAGTCTATATCGGGTGACTACGTGACAGGTGAGCTAAAAATGGAAGACAAACTTGGTGCTATTTTCATTATTTTTCACAATTTGAGTACTTCTCAAAAACTGACTAAGAAACAACAGGATACGGTGACCTTTTTACCGCTGTCAGACACCTGTTCCTCAAGAGGACCACCCACCTGGGGTGCATGAGCTTGTCTGCCCAGTTGAGATACGCAGAACTCTTATTCCACTGGACAACAGATTAGGTGAGGGTTTTCATACTAGAGACAAACAACTAGTCTTTTTAGGTGATGATTTGTTGTCAATCAATCCTGGACAGAGAGAATAGCACAGTGAATTGGGAGTCTGTTTCTATTCATGTGGAATCATCCATAAATGACAAGGCAGTAAGGAAAGCTAGGAATGAACCCTCAGACGTTGCAAAGGGTTTCCAGAAAATGGATTTGAAGACCATTCTCTGATTTTCCGGCCTTAGAAGAGTTGCAGGGCATGAATGGTCTATCTCTTGGAGAGACTTACCATACAGACAAAGCTGTTTTCTAGAAATTTTCTAGAGCACATTGGTGGTGTTTACCTTGATGATGTTAAGAATCATATTTATATTAAAGTTTATTTCAGCATATTTTGTGATGGGTAGATCGGACACAGAAAAACAAGTCATCTTTGTTAACTGTTTGGAAGACTATTATCCCAAAATGAAATATCTTAGGATTGTTGTACCTTAAAACACTAAGTCTGAATGCATTTTCACAGCTATTGATCAAACAATCTTTGAATTTGACCTTGCTTATTACAGCAGAAACTGTAAACTTTTGTTCAGATGGTGCATCTGTTATGATGGGGGCAATAAAAGGTGTTATTCAGCAGACAAAAACAAAATTAATCCCTTAAAGCGCAGCAGACAACAAATTTTGCAGCATTTTCCCTAATTTTCAGAAAAAATAAGGTATGTTATTTCATGAGAATCGTCAGCTAGATTCTCATGAATTATCATGCCGTATTTGTTATTTTTGAAAAAGCAGCAAAATTTGAAATTGTCATCTGCTGCAAAGTGTAGGTGGAGCTTTAAGGGTTAATGGCAATGCTGAATGGATCAAAGCTGTCTAATGTTTGGCCCATAGACTGAAACTAGCTGTTAAAGATGGATGAAGTTAAAGAAATATTATTTTTCTATATATTATATCTATAAGGACTCAGCTAGAAGGTTTAAGGAGGCTGAAAACATTGCATTTATGTTTTGAAATTTGAGAAAGGCTTAAGCAAATGGTGATAAGACAATCCTCGCTGCTCATAAACTGTGCAATGCAGGCTCAGGCAAGCCTGTGTAAATGTGTTGCTAGGTATTAAACCGTGTCATTTCCGTATTAAACTGTAGCAATCTGTAGTACTCATGTCACTAAATGGCTCCTTTCCTACCTTATCCTTGTTAGATACATCAAAATTTGTGGCCACATTGTTGCTCATCCATATCAGACTACGGCAATTGGCATTTCCTGGGTCATCCGTGAGAAGTAATCCATATTGGAAACCGAGGTGTTCTGTAAATGCGTGACCTGGGCATAAGCAAGGAATAAAATGTCACAATATTCCCCAATTCTTGGAGAATTAAGGCAAGCCATAGTGCTGGAGCAGACTCAGACAGTGACACAACCAAAACTTTCCTCAGTGGCCAGTTTTGACTCAATCTTAAGAAACCAGGCCTCGAGGTTATAAAACTTTGAGTACAGTCTCATACTCAAAATAAAGCAGAACGATTGGCTGCTTGCAGACACGTGTCCGCAAGCAGCCAATCATTGCGCTTTATTTTGAGTTTGAGAATGAAATCAAGTTTTATAACCTCAAGGCCAGGTCTCCAAGGTATTGGATGTTACAAGTCACGACTAAGTTTAGAGAAAACCCAATACCTACCCATCTGGCCATCTGGGACAGTTAGTGCTCAAGCAATACGTTCCTCTGAAAAGGGCAAGATTTGGAATAAAAATTTTCAATCTCTGAACAGTCTGGGTACACATATCATTTTACCATTTACGCTGGAAAGGAAGACCCCACTTTTCAGCTCCAGCAATACATTCAAGACGATGCCGCTCATCTCAAATGATTAAAAACTTGTATTCATGATGCTGCCACTTCTTGGTAAAGGGTTTCAGGTAGCCCTATTGAAGCCAGCTTCTCTGGATCCACACTGTTTACCCTACATGTCAGTTCATTATAATAAAACAATAATTGAAATACAGAATTGTATTAGCTTTGCTTTTTTTTTTTTCAACCTTAATCTATATTTGTGTACACTTTCAGGCATCAAGACCCAAGAGGTCAAACCATGTCTCGCCTTTTGTTCCCGATGTGAACGTGGATCACCAAGAGCCACAACTAAATGTAGCACGGAATGCTGAAGCACCAATTCAGCCTGTGGATGGCAACAATGGACGACAGCCAATTGCAAGCCCACAACCATCAGATGATGGTGCCGCAGCCAATGTTGCTTTTTTTTTTCAACCTTAATCTTTATTTGTGTACACTTTCAGGCATCAAGACCCAAGAGGTCAAACCATGTCTCGCCTTTTGTTCCCGATGTGAACGTGGATCACCAAGAGCCACAACTAAATGTAGCACGGAATGCTGAAGCACCAATTCAGCCTGTGGATGGCAACAATGGACGACAGCCAATTGCAAGCCCACAACCATCAGATGATGGTGCCGCAGCCAATGTTGCCGTCAACTATGAACAGTGGCTCGCCCAGGTTTTTTTTTTTATTTTTTTTTTACCTTTTATCACTTTATTCTCCTCGTCATCTGACATACAGGGGGTCGGGGAGGGCCATCCCCCATCATGCCTTACAAACTACAAATATGGTATTCTGATGGTTCCTTGGTACGCTTGCTCACATCTTTCGTTCATCTATCATGCTTTTTGAAAGCAATAACGAAACAGCTGTACACAACCATGAAGATGCCTTTTTCATTGCATTTTAGTTTTCTGATAGATTTTGTGCTAGTTTGATAGTGAATCCTTGTAATGCTTTGAAAAAGCTTTAAAATTACCACATTCAATTCAGCAAGATACTTTAGACTTATGGGTGTATTTGCTTGTTGGGTAAGGCATGTTAATTGGCACCCTCCTGCTTCTATTCTAGAAGAAACTTCATATAAGATACAATCAAAGAAATATTGTATCTACCCTCTACATCCAGACATATGATTAGCGTCAAGCATGCAGACCTAATTGCTCAAATTCAATATAGGGTTCAGGGTCTGTACTGCATCTCAATTTGTTGTCACTTGCCATGTCAAAAGACCTGAAATATTAAAATTTCAAAAATCACCAAGACTGAAATCACAACTTATTAGTGTAGTAATGCCACAATATCCCTCAATTCTTGAAGAATTAAGGCAGGCCATAGTGCTGGAGCAGACTCAGAGTGACACAACCAAAACTTTCCTCAGTGGCAAGTGTTGACTCAATCTTAAGAAACCAGGTCTCCAAGGTATTGGATGTTACAAGTCACCACTAAATTTAGAGAAAACCCAGTACCAACCCATCTGGCCATCTGGGACAGTTAGTGTTCAAGCAATACATTCCTCTGAAAAGGGCAAGATTTGGAATAATAATTTTCAATCTCTTAACAGTCCTGGTACACATTTCGATTTCACATTTACACTGGAAAGGAAGATCAACCAACCAAGACCCCGCGTTTCGGCTCCAGCAATACATTCCTGATGATGAAATGACAAAAAAAGTTGTATTCATGATGCTGCCACTTCTTGGTAAAGGGTTTCAGGTAGCCCTATTGAAGCCAGCTTCTCTGGATCCACACTGTTTTCCCTACATGTCAGTTCATTATAATAAAACAAAAATTGAAATACAGAATTGTATTAGCTTTGCTTTTTTTTTTTTTCAACCTTAATCTTTATTTGTGTACACTTTCAGGCATCAAGACCCCAGAGGTCAAACCGTGTTTCGCCTTTTGTTCCCGATGTGGACGTGGATCAGCCAGAGCCACAACCAAATGTAGCACGGAATGCTGAAGCACCAATTCTGCCTGTGGATGGCAACAATGGACGGCAGCCAATTGCAAGCCCACAACCATCAGATGATGGTGCCGCAGACAATGTTGCTGTCAACCATGAACAGCGGCGGCATTTAAGGCCGCTCGCCCAGGTGTTTTTTTTTTACCTTTTATCACTTTATTTTCCCCGTCATCTGACATACAGGGGGTTGGGAGGGCCATCCCCCATCATGCCTTACAAACTACAAATATGGTATTCTGATGGTTCCTTGGTACGCTTGCTCACATCTTTCGTTCATCTATCATGCTTTTTGAAAGCAATAACGAAACAGCTGTACACAACCATGAAGATGCCTTTTTCATTGCATTTTAGTTTTCTGATAGATTTTGTGCTAGTTTGATAGTGAATCCTTGTAATGCTTTGAAAAAGCTTTAAAATTACCACATTCAATTCAGCAAGATACTTCAGACTTATGGGTGTATTTGCTTGTTGGGTAAGGCGTGTTAATTGGCACCCTCCTGCTTGTATTCTAGAAGAAACTACATATAAGATACAATCAAAGAAATATTGTATCTACCCTCTACATCCAGACATATGATTAGAGTCAAGCATGCAGACCTAATTGCTCAAATTCAATATAGGGTTCAGGGTCTGTACTGCATCTCAATTTGTTGTCACTTTTCAATTGCCCTGTCAAAAGAATTACTATAGAGACCAATATAACTTGAGATTTTCCAGGGGGGGTCCGGACCCCCTGTCCCCCCCCCCCTCTGGATCCGCACTTGCTCTGAACAGTCTGGATACACATATCGATTTCACATTTATGCTGGAAAGGAAGACCCCGCATTTCGGCAATACATTCCAGACGATGAAATGACGGAAAAAGATGTATTCATGATGCTGCAAATGCTTTTAAAGGACAAATGCATGTGTTTGCAGGACGAGTGAAAATTGTAAGTCACTCGTCCTGAAGGACATTTGCAATATTGAAATAGTTTTGTCCGCTGCCAATTACCTATTAAAGCTTTCAAAGGAGACTTATTAAAGATAGCCACCTCAACACATGAAATAATGATGTGCCTCAGGTTTGGAGCCAGAGACCCTCTTAATATAAATAAATGCAATTCTCTTACAAATATATCATAAAAGGCAAACAGCATGAAGTGAGACTTGATCTGCACATTAAAGGATGAATCTACTTACTAAATGATGATAATGGATAAAAATACAAAAAGAACTAGAAATATGTCAATGTGACATAGATGCCCATGCATGGGACCATTGTTTGCGAGAAAAAGTCTCCCAAAACCAACTGAGGCATGACGAGACCTCAGGGCTTTAGATAAGCCTGTGTACTGCATAAATTACGCAATTATTTGGCAGGATACCTATTTATTTAAATTCTAGTGTGTATCATGTACAAAAACAAAGTAAGCATTACCCATGGAAGCTGAAGCTGCCGGAGTTATGATCCCTCTGTGTCATCCTTGCTTCGCAGGCGACACAAAAAAGGGAGTTTGCAGCCACTGTAGAACAGCTAGAAAACAAGACATCAGTAATGAAGCTAAAGAGCAATGGCATACTAATAACTCAAGTTGGAACAAAAGACGTTCGTCGTGGAGAAAATGTGGGGAGTCAGCAAAAAGATATTCTAATACTATCAAACGTGTAACCAGAAAAGGTTACAAAGTCATTGTGTGACATTGCAAGACGCATGAAAAAATTGAAATCTATGATCACTCAGATGGCTGTATGAATGCGCAGAGAAATTAGTGCAAGTTAATATTGAACTGAAGGGGGAAATCAGTCAACTGTTAGCACAGAAGGGGGATATCAGTCGACTGTTAGCACACATATAAACAATGACATGTTCACCGCGAGCGGTGCTCGTACCTGTGGCGCATAGGAAGCGGTTATCATAATGAGCAACGCTCAAGGTAAGGCAGTGAAGGGGTTAAAGGTTAGCATACAACTTGTCTTTGCTTCAGTACGTTGATGAAGAAACAAATAGTGGAATATACAATATATCTTTTATGACATTGGAACATATCTTTGTGTGTCTTGCTTTTTTTTTCAGAAATGCTTGGTTTCGTTTCGAAGACACGGAACTTATCAAAGTACTGAATCATTTATTTGCTGGAACATGGCTATTCAGCTCTTTCAATAAGAAACAGATCACCAACTTGTTTATAAAACAAGAGTCAAGAATTTCGGAGAACAGTGACAAAAGATTGGTAGAATTTCTTGGAGTGCAGCAGAATAGAACCTTAGTGTTGTCCTCTGAGCTTCACTTCAATACTAATCATCAATATGCAAGTATATTTAAGGGGGGTAACCTGTGTCATTGTCACATGACAAACAGACTGTAATATTCAGGTATTATGGGTGGAAACTCTCTGCTACAGAAGCAGTAAGCAATATTTTTTTAATGTAATCTTTGTTTTGTAAGTAAAGGGACATGGCCAGAGGGGGATTTTAACTTAAACCTTATAATCTCTGAATTTTATTTAGCTTGATCCCATGTCGTTATTGAAAACTTTCAGCTACAAATGATATTTTCTGTGTGACAGCTTTACACTCCCCGTGAGCTAAAACATTACCATCTAGGTTGGAGCAAAATCAATGTAAGTAAGTACACTATTACCCCAACAAACACCTAAAACAGCCTTCCATTTCAATACCTACAAAGCAGATTACAAGTGGCAAGTGGGTATTGAACATGGTATGTGAGTGGTAATTCAGCATTGGATGATAATTGTGAAAGGGAAATAAGAATCTAGAATCTGATCATTTCTTTTCATTTTTATAAAACCCATTTGTGTCTGGTCTGACTCTTCCACACTTATATTGGAAGCGTTGACTTTTTCACCAAAAGGGTAATATGTGTAAGTTCATTTTTGTTCTGAGTCAAAATCCTGCTATCAGACAATGGAGTCCCTGATTAGCACCCATGTCACAAGAACAAAATGTCTCCTTGTCATATTAGATATTAAAGAAGCATCATCTCTGAAACTTTAAGACATCTACATTCTTATGACTCGGTGTCAAGTGAACGTTTCAGGCCCTTAAGTTCTCCCATTTCATATTTTTGAGTCAAATGTATTTGCCTGAAAATGAAATTTTATAATCTGACTCTAGGATAGTTTTACTACACTTGCAGTTGGACAGGCATGCGGACATTAGAAATACTGCTAGAGAGTTTACTAAAAGAGCAAATGAAAAAAGAAGCCATTCCAAAAAAAGAGGGAGTAGTGTTGATGAGCTCAACATTGGCAGCGTCATCACAATTTTAGTACCAAGAGAAGACCGACATATTTGTGATAACCTCTAGAGAGTTTACTAAAAGAGCAAATGAAAAAAGAAGACATTCCGAAAAAAGAGGGAGTAGGGTTGATGAGCTCGACATTGGCAGCTTTATCACAATTTTAGTACCAAGAAAAGACGGACATAATTGTGATAGCCTCCGTCCGCCAGGTATTGTTGTGGATAAGAAAGGTGGCACCAACAGACAGGGTCAGGTAAATATTTCATCTGACCAGATATATAGCAAACAAAAGTAGATTGGTAGGAATGTCTGTGCAGACTCCACTGTGGTATAAAAAAACAAGTATAGCACTACAGACTGAGAGAAATATCTTAATTCATCGCAGAAAATAATTTAATATACATATAGACCAACAAGTGATTTGAGGTATTTATAACTTATCTTGATTTTACACCACTTTTACTAAAACAATTAAATGCTTTTCTATAAGTAACAAATCTACTGCTATAAACATCACATCAGATAGAGGATCATGGAGGATAATGGATGTATTACAGACCTATAGAAGATGTGCATGTTAAAGTTAATTGATAATAAATTTACAGTGTTTTTAACTTAGCCAGTTTGGCCATTTATAAAATGATGGTTAACATTGCCCACTTTATGAAATCAACTCCACTCAGAGCTCCAGTTGTATCCTTACAATACTTTGTGAGTATACTACATGCAATATTGAAGATGTGCAAAAAGAAGTTGAAGTGTTCTTAAAGTAATTGTTGTGTGGCCCTCGCGGTGCCATGGGTTTGTCTCGGTTTGTGATGGTGGTATTTCCTGATCATACTCACTATTTTTGCGAGAAACTAGAAATTGTGTTTATAAAACACTGCACTGTGCCCCCAACCATAAGCTTGTCCATAAGAATTATCTCACCACGTAGTCTACTAACCACTCTCTATCAGCTGACCAAATCTTGAGGCTACTAGCTTTAAAGGTTTTCGAGATTTATCTTTATTACAGGTTTTTATGTGTAAATTTGCAATGGGCAATAACCTGTAAAACTGCAAAGGGCAATAACTCAAAAAAATCCAGGTAATCTTCTCATTATCTATATCATCTGTCCAAGTTTGAAGCTCCTAGCTGTAATTGTTTTTGAGATATTAAGCTTTCTATGTCCAAATTTTACAAAGGGCAATTACTAAAAAAAATGAAATAACTTTTTCTTTTTTTAGCAAGTTGTGTAAGATATAGTAATAGATTTTTAGTTTCATTGTATGGCGTTAGGTGTGAACATGGTTCTCTTTCATGATATTCAGCGGAAATTCAATAGGATCATCACAGAGTTAATTCTTTTAATAATATCTTTATAAATTCAGGTGCGAGTTTGGTGTCATAGAGGGTTGGTATCATTCTGACACCGTTCAAGAGTTCAAGACGAGTCTGCCTCTTAAAGTGGAAGGCTGGGAGGCCTGTGAAGTAACACCTCTACGAAGCGCCGCAGCAAGACACCGTGGAAGTGACAGGATTGCTTTTAGATGTAGATGCTCGAAAGGCTGCAAAACCAACAAGTGTCCATGTAAGAAGGCCGGGAATGAGTGCACAATTCTCAAGTAGAACAGCTGCTAATATAAATTAATATACATATAGACTGACGCAAGTGATTTCAGGTATAATCTTGATTTTACACCACTTTTACTGAAATAATTATATACTATCTTGAATATTTTACATTGCTAAAAAAGAACAACAACATGCCAGTCACGTTCTCCAAATACAACTACTATTGAAAACTTTCAGAAAATAGTTATTTACTGCGATTTTGATAATTCAGGTTAAATTTTGCTTTAAAATGGCGGCCATCTTGGACACCAGCTTAAATATTTCACCCTCCTGAATCAAACGATGTCCACAATATGTGACATGTGATCGAGGAGAGAACTGTTCTTCTATGTATGTTGATATTAGCCCATTGCTGTGTGAAAACATGTTAATATAAAAGGTGCCTTCCTTTACAAGTCACTTTAAGTGTTTTCAAAGGAATGGGACAATGAAGAATGACACAAGGAAAGAGATAGATACAGAAATGTCGAAGCGATTATCGGTAGTTGGGCACCAGACCACAAGGGAGAGACGAAGGAGTGAAATCACACTGGTAAATGCAGGGTTCATTCTAGAGCGGGCCCTTGCGCCAATGGCGCAAAAAAATAATTCTGGTGCAGGAAATTTTCGATAGACGGGCCAACCCGGCGCACGTTTTTTTCCAGCCAAAAGGAGCATTGCCCTTTCTATTCACTCAATAGTAATACAATCGAGCGCGCCAAAGTAACGACGCCGCTGATTGGCTGCTAGGGTTAATTAACCAATCACTGTGCGGTTTGCAGATCGCTGTTCAGTAAATTCTCCAAAATGGCAGCAAAAAGAAAATGTGGGAACACTATGTCCGATTAAAGGGGAAAAAATAAAAAGCGGCGACAAAATTAATGAAAAGGCGATAGATTCTGACGCCAATACTAGTGGTCCATCTACCCAAACAAAAGAAACTATGCCACAAGGTTCAGAAACTGTTCAAACTGCTAAAGTTTGTGTTTTTCAGTCAAATTGGTTGAGAACATTTCCGTGGCTTCGTGTCGACAACACAAAAGACAAAATGTTTTGTGATATATGTATTAAGCATAAAAAGAACAATACTTTAACGGATGGATCATCTAATTTTAGAAATATTTTCCATTGGTTCACAGTGCACAGTACAGAATATAAGGTATGCACATTGGTACTTTTTTTTTTGGCCCCCAAGTTTTGGCCAATGGCCCCTGTTTTTTGTTGGACATGGGCCATATGGCCCCATAAAATATCATTCTAGAATGAACTCTGTAAATGTATCTCGATTTATGTAAGCATTTAGGAATAGATTCGAGTACCGATTAGGAATGGTACTCAAATCTATTCCCAAATGCTTACATAAATCGCCATGCACATACTGAATACTTAAAAATAATTGAAGTCTGTGGTCCTTTTGGCATACGGCATGTTTTTCTTAATAGTATTAACACCAATATCTACCACATCTGGTCTATGAAGTACCGGCAATACCTGTAAATACCGGCAAAGCGACGTATACGTTTACCAGTGTGGAAATAAGCCACTGGATGCACCAACCACACTAGGGGAAAAATGAGACAATATTTTTGATTTGTTTCTTTTCTATTCAGGGGGATCTATTTGGAATAAGTGTTTACAGTACCGTTTTATTCATCAGCACCAGATAAACAGGTATACTGAAATTGTGAAATTCTGAATAAAGCAATGGCATCATCTAGACACAGCCTTGATTATGCTCAGGCCGTCAAGAGATCATCCCCGCCACTGGTGGGGGCATCTGGCATAGTGATCAAGGAGAATAAGATACCCCAAAACAAGGCAAGAAGACAAACTTTGTCCCCTGCTAGCATGCAGAGGGACAACAATGAAAAGGAAAAACAGGTGACCACGTCCAGTCACCACGGGACTGCTGCTGGCGTTCGCAGCCAAGACAAAACCGCGTTAAAGGGCTCATCGCGTAGGAAGACGGTGTCGGCGCAGAAGCCCAGGCATGCCACTAGTGAGCTGCCTAAACCCTCGGGCAGGAAGGATAAAAATCCTGCCAATAAGGAGGCTACAAAGCCTAGAAGTGCTAAGCATGAGGGCGTGGCTCATACGTGCGAAGAGCGCAGGAAAGGTGAAAAAAACAGCTCATCATCTAACAAAGAAAAGAACACAGCCATGGTGCATGGCCCAGAAAAGGCCACAGCAACCATGGCAACCGATAGGTTGATACCCCCCCTCCCCGCCACCTACACTCAGAGTGGATAAATTAGTAAATGGAGGGGGGGGAGGAGCTACCCAGGAATCCAATGAGGCCACCCATACTCCAACCCAAAAGACACCAAACCAAAAGACTCCGATCAGCCTGACCCAGCATCAAACAATCTTTCTAAGTTATACACACCCAAAAGCCCTGGAAGTCTCGCGGGGGGGAGCAGAGGATCCCAACGGATCCTCAGAAAGCTCCTCTTTAGGGAACTTATCCCCCCATAAAACTTCAAAATCTATCGGGGTGATGGACTCCAAAAACTCCATGATCACCAAGATCTTTGGAATCCCTTGAGGCATCACTTATTGAAGACGGTGATTTATCACCACACTCATCTAACCCATCTCACACCTCTACCCCCAACCTATTCTTTGATCCCAAAATTTTTGATAAACTACTAAAAGATAGTATTAATGAAGACACAGTGGTTCCCCTCCAGACCTTCCTAAAAGAGGGTCTTACCACTGATGAAATTAAGACACAAAGGGAGGTATATGGTCGCTCTGACCAAGCTATACTTCGCTGGGCAAAGGAGAAGAAAAAGAAAGCACAAAGAGCACGTGATATCGCAGATGCTCCCCTTAGGGACTACTGTGAACGCGCAAAACGAGAACTTGAATTACAGACAGGAATTAAGGCCCAAGTTGAAATACCTTTAACGGGTCAAAAGAATACCCAACCCAAACAAACAATCAAAAGCTCCCTGGGAGCAAAGGGGGAGTCAGTGGTCCCAAATACTCTCCTAGATGCCCACACGTTCTCGACCCCAATAAGAGAATTCCTACAAAACCCCAAAACAACGGGGAAAAAAAGAAAAGAAACCAACTCATCCCCAACTGAGGAAACCCCGGGGAAGATAATGAGAACAGGAACCATTGAGCAATGGAAAAACGTGGTCCCTAAAAACGGAAGGAAAGCTTCCCCAAAACATAAAACAGGTACCGTACTGTTTAATCCCAAGCCAATCGAGCCCACCCCAAAAAATTCAGATAATTTGAACAGATCTACTGATCCAAAAGTCCCAGGGACTCGGGGAGCAATTGCTCCAAAGGGACAAAATCTCTCAAACTTACCAAATACATTATTTAAACCACCCTCTGCCCAAAAAACTACCTCAGAGTCAACAACTAATTCAGAAAAACCCTTAAAAACACAGGGAGCAATGGGATCAGAGGGTCCCAAAAGTCCCAATGACAAAAATTCTATAACTAGCACTGTCCCACCCAAAACTAAATTTCATGATGATATGGAAGGAGCAAAAAGTAGTGGGTCGAGCAAACATCGAAAAGCACGGACAGGGGTTGAATACCTCTTTATAACTATCTCGCTATTAGAAAAACTCAGCTTCCCTGTCCACTTAATTGGAGATACAATAAAAAGGTTTTGCGCCCACATGGGAGATCAGCACTGCTTCGAATACTATGGTCCGCAGCTCAGAATGGGACCTACAATAAAAATAGCTAAGCATATGTTAAACAAAGCGCACGATTTTACGATGCCAGGAGTGGACTTGTTCTTTCAAGTCAACACGAAATCGCCTAATTTTTTCTGGAAAAACGCGATAAACCAACTAAATCAAACATCAGTAAAGGAATCGTTAGCGGAATCGACGGGAATTTAGGGGAAAAAACACTTAAACAAATGTTTGGAGCCGAAAAACACGGAATTACGCACATCGAACGCATACGCAACGAACTTTGGAATCTTACTGATAAAGTTAAAATAACGTTTAACAAAACTATCGCCCCAATCACAGTAGGCACCAGTATAACAGGCCTCTTTCATGTAATTCCAAGCTTCTTTAAGGTTGTAAGATGTAAGATATTACTCCATAATAACGCCTTTTGACGTCTTTGAAATATCATGTATTTAAAATATTATGGAAAATTGAGCATTTGCTCTTTTGGAACAAATGCTCCTTTTTCCATAATATTTTCAAAAGTATTCAAAACTTTGTTTAAATTTTCCTTGAGTTTTTTCAATGTTGTCTAAATATAGAAAATGATGTCGTGATCTAAAAATAGCCTTGGAGTAAAGGGTTAAGCAAACATTTTCAGATGCAGCTACTTTAAGATTATTTCATTTCTAGGACCTGTCTAGAAGTTAGATATATGATTAAAGATCAGTCTAGTCTGCAACACTGTGCTTGTAAAAGAGATGCTCGTAATTAGCTCAAATTAGGTATTTGTTGTATAAACTTTCAGTCTCTATTAGTCTAAATGTTGTCAAAAGGTTTCTGAAAAAGATTGAACCTAATTAGTCACTGGTCAGTCATTTGATCATTGTAAAATAGTTTCTTTATTAATGGAATCTTCCAACCAAATTAGCATTACAGACATGGGAAAATGAAGGAAACCTACCTGACAGAAAATATGTTTCCCTTCTCTCTCTCTCCTATGAATCTAAAATATGAAGTTCATGGTGCTAAACATACTTTATCATAGTGCCAGATAAGCAAAAATAATTTGCATAAAATTGTGATTATTTTCTTATCCATCAGTTTAAACATGTGTTTTGGGTGCTCAAAAGAACAGTCTCATCAAGACGGTTCTTTTGAGTACCCTCAACATATGTTTTGGTTGAGAAATAAGACATTTTTTTCAGTTACGCACTCTTATCTGGGGGCCTGTTTATTCAACCTAAATAGTGCACTGAAATATAACGTACTGGGGTTTTTTCAAGATGCTATACCATCTTTTGAAAACAGTGTAGATCCAGATCAGCTGGCTTCATCAGAAGCCAGGTGATATGGATCTTAACTGTTTTCAAATAATGTCTAAATTGTTTTTCATCTATGCATGATGAATCCATATTTATAAATTGCACCTCTGTTTGATTTGATTCTTTACACGTCCCATCAACAATCTTTCAGTTATAAAGGGACAGGTCTTCCAGGTTGAACCAGTACTAAGCTAGAATTAATGTTCGTGCTCAAGGACACAACGCAGTGACGCCGGTGAGGCTGGAACCCACAGCCCCTCGGTCTCAAGTCAAGCACTCTACCACTGAGCCCCTCTCGACTGGCTGGCAAACAAGACAAATTCGACAAATTTATATCTCCCGACGAAGGGTAATTTCAGAGAAACATGTAAATAACAAAACATAAATCCCATATTCAGATCATAGCAAACGCCTGTCAAGTATGTTTTAGTGCTTAGATAGTTTAATAAAAAAAAATATACTTACATCTACACAATTTCAATATCTGACCTTTCAACCCAACCCCAGAGGTCAAGGGTGTGTGTAAATTCAAAGGGTTACCTTGCATGTAGGTCTACACTTCTTCCACTTTAATTTGATATGCAACATGACCACTTTTAGAAAAGAAAAAATAATATGACCCTTTGACACCACCCCAGGGGTCGTTGGTGTGGGTAAATACAGCATATTTGCTTTCATGGTGCTCTGTGCTCAATTCCCTTTAATTTGATATGCAACATGATTACTTTCATAAAAATATATAGTTTGACCTTTTGACCCCACCCCCTGGGTCGAGGGTGTGTCTGTGGGCAAAATATTTGCTACCATATTGTTGCAAAAGTCGTCAGCTTTAATTTGATATGCAACATGACCATATTCTGAAAAAGTTATTTTTGGCCTCCGCCCCACCCCCGAAGTCCACCCCTGGGGCTCGGACCCATGCCTTCAAACTAAAATCCCGTTTGATATGTTTCATATCTATTGCTGCTCTGTCTACATGCAAAATTTCAGCAAAAAATATTGACAATTGCCTTAGTTATTGCGAAATTTAAATATTTGACCTTTGACCCCTTAGGTGGTCAACGGGGGTGGGGTAAAACTTTGACACTGCCATGCTTATCTACAGGCACTGGGTAATCATAGTGTATAGTGTGAAGTTGTTAAATATAATAGCTTTGATGAAATGTGAAGATTATCACACACAAAAAGCTAATTTAGGTTTTGCATTATAATTGCCTATACTAAAACAAGGGCAATAACTCAAGTGTTAAGGGGTCGATTTTGACAAAACTTATAGGATATCGAGAGTCCATGGTACTTATAATTTATACCAAGAATGAATCAAATCTGACTAATAGGTACTGAGATATGGTTCCGGACGGACGGACGGAAGGACGGACAGACGCACTGACGACGCCAAAACTATATCCCTCCGACTTCGTCGGGGGATAACAAAAGCAGGCCCCCTAGCAGACTCTCATGAAAATAAAGGTTTTTAATAAAGGCTATTTTAGGCAAAATAAAGGTTGTTTCATGGAAATTCTAACAAAAATAAAGAGCAAATTACCATTAAATTTTCTAATATTTTTATCGGATCCTGATCTTTAAATCCATGCTATGATAGATGAAGGTATAAAAGGGGTGCAGCAAATCCTTAACCAATAAATGTATAGTCCATTAATCACAAATCAATAGAAAATTACTCTTGTTGTTTACTCCCTAGTTAAAAGCCTCACTTTCAACTATTAAAGGCTTGTCTTGAGCAGTGTTGAATTGAAAAATTAATTACATCATATTTACTAATCTGGAAGGGGAGTTTGGGGGTCCTCCCCAGAAAAATTTTGAAAACAAAGAAAGCAGAAGAAGCCACCTTCAATAATGATTATTATTGCTCACATTTATTGTATGCTCTTGTTTATATTAAAAATTTAGACATACACATGTATATGCATATTGTCTGTATTAGTCTTGGGGTGTAGATATAACACTTTTTAGATTTGACAACATTAGAAAATCAGGACATTATTCAGAGGTCAATAAACCCAATAGATGCTATCCATTAATATTTGTTGGCGCAGTTATTGCTGTTGTTAGGTGTCAAACCTTATGTCTGGAGTTTTGCAGGTTTTATTCCCAGATGGGGCACATTCTTTCACTACTAGTGAAAGATGAGCACTGAGTACTGGCTAAGCCAGCCTAGGAAAAAGGGTGTTTAAGATCAATTAGTCATTCTGACATTACCGCAAGCATGGATGTAAAGCAAGAAATCAACCCAAAAGCATTTATATTTACCTTAACTGACTCTTTTATTGCTGCCTAATCTGAAGCATCAGAAAAACTTAATATAACAGTTACCCTGGTGCAAGTGGTAGGTATATACACAATGGTCTGAGGCTGAATACAGCTTTCTGAAAAGCTCAAGTTGTCACAGATATTACTTGTCAACATACGTATCATCTATTTCTTATGTTCAAACTGATCTAAGACTTGCAAAATTTAATGGTTTATTAATCAAAATAAAGGTTATCAAAGGTTTTTCAGCCAAATTAAAGGTTTTAAAGGATTGCAACCAAATTAAAGGTTTCTAAAGGTTTTAAAGGTTCCACTAGGGGGCCTGCAAAAGTTGTTATAGCAGTAATTATAGCAGAGTCTGCACTTATTAGGTTGAATATATTTAAGAAACGAATTCGATTTTTGGAAGTTTCATGGAATCATGAATACTTTGGGTCTCTTGCCAAGAGACCCATAGTATTCATGATTCCATGAACATTCTGAAAACTTAATTTATTGCTTATATTTACATTTTACTATAAATATCTAAAATATACAAAAATATTTTTAATCAAGGAAAAAAAAAGTTTTGTATTTAATATGTAATCGTATTAACGATTTTGTTTGAGTGTACAACGGAAAAGCAGAACAGCCAGTGTGAACACGGACAGCCTATGCAGCAAACAAGAAGCTTGTTTTGCATGTGCGACTCAGATGTGGCTCACTGTCGATCACAACACCAGTGTCACATCTGGCGAATGAATTCGATGTTCGAAGCGAATTGCACGGGCAAGTGAGCTTGGCAGCTGTCAATCAAATTTCGTGTCGTTCATGAGGCTATGAACGGTTGCAAAAATCTAAAGATTCATTAAAGGCTTGCTTTGAAAATGTAAATATATGGCAATGTACAAAACAACAAAAGGGAGACAGTACAGACAATGGGGAGCTAACTCATTAGGGTTTGCACTGATTACTGTTTGGTTTCTTTAAATGGGCCTTTACACTGTAGGTCATCTCAAATAATAAAATATACTTAGATTTTGGTACTAATCGCATGTGTGTCACTCTTTCAACATGCATGCACATGGACTAGGGGCCTGAATTTTGGCCTGTGTCTTCATCTATGTCCTTACTTTGATTGACGAATGTGCAAGCAATGAAGGCTCTGGCAAGACTGCACAAATGTGCAGTCTCACCAGAGCCTTCACTGCTTGCATATGCAAATAGTACTAAAATCCCACGAACTGTCTAATTTTTAATCTTAACTTATAATAATGGGTATCATTAATCATTCTGCAGTATACTTTCCTAAGCATATTAACAAAACCATTATCTTGATCTATCTTGATCTATGTATCCAATCTTCTTTCTATTTCTTCTTTCTTTTCTCATTCTTTTCTTAAAAGCTGGATTTCCTTTCTGTTCTATTCTCGTACTGACAGAGGATTGGCCAGTTGTCTGTTATTCTCTTTGGTCCACTTGTTTCCAAGAAAATGAATGACATCCTAGCAGCCATAATTCACCTTGTTGCTGATTTCTAGAGAGAAAAAAAATAATCATAAAAAAGTTACCTTCAATATTTGGGCCAGCTCATGAATTTTTATTACGGCCAACAATCATTCTCCTTCATCAATAAAATCAATACTGTGTTATGAAGAAGCGAGCTCTGTTTCCTATGAATGAGATGGACCTTAAATTCAACAAAATCATCATTTTTTTTTATAATCAATGAAAATTTTTCGAAATCCGAAAACGCTTTTCGATGGCCTTGATGTCTACCTTTGAAATACCTAAAATATGGTGCCCTGGCACATTAACTGATTCTAGAATCTGTGTTGAAGTTGAAAAAATGCCATTTTTCTTCATTATAGGGCATTTTAAACTGTCAAGCAGAATATCCTCTCTAATCCTATATCAGTGACAGAGAGTTCAATGAGAATCTCATTGAATAGCATTGTCCTGATTTCTAAATTTTGCTCTCAAATTACGAAATAGAAAGTTTAATCCAACTGGTATACATATGCAATGAACGAGATGGATTGGTGGCCGTGTTTATAGTCTTTTATTTTTTCCTCAATTTTTGTTCTCTGCAGATGTTCTTCAAAATATTTTTTCAGAAAATTCTTTCAGGAACTCTATTTACGACTTTTATCATCCGTATATTACCTTGCATAGCCCCAGATAAGCAGTATTTCTGCAAAACAAACAGCGTGGATATCATAGGGCCAGTTAAGGAAAAAAATTAATTGTAAAATTGTGATTATTTTCTTATCCATCAGTTTAAACATGTGTTTTGGGGTGCAATTGAGACGGTTCTTTTGAGCACCAACAACATATATGTTTTGGTTGAGAAATAAGAAAATAATTTTCAGTTACCCACTCTAATCTAGGGACCTGGGGTATGCAATTAAATCTAAGTGTATGCGTACAAAAAGGTAAAGAAACACTAGAGTTTGCAGTGTATCTCTCCATTGTACACTGCCATTGAATTGATGATGCAAGGAATCTAAACATTTGACTGCTACTGATTATTAGTTGAAAACAGATTAAAACTTAGGGTAAAATATTGCAAACCAGTCCATTCTGATTGACTGGTTCTTCAGCCTTTTTCCAAATTGAAAATTACTCTCATAAACTATGATATACCCAATTGAAAATGACATAACCAAATTCACAGCAAAAAATGGTGGGTATCAGGGTACACACGGCTTGCTTGTATGCTGAAATTAGCCTGTGATGTAAGCAAATAGATGCAGCAGGTAACCTTGATAGCTGACACTTCTACATGTATGATTTGTTTCCTAGCATGCAAAAAGGGATTATTCTCGCTCAGAATATAATGAGAGAAAATATCCCACTCACCCAAAACTGATGAGAAATTATTGAATTTTTAGAGAGGAATTTTAACAAAATCGTATGCTTAATAATATTTTGCTATGAAATTTTTCTCCCATCAAGCCAATTTAAAGGAGATTTTTGACTGAAAAATGAGCAAATCTCTCACAATCTACCCTGAAAATAATCCCTGGGCAAAGGTTTATGGTAAAATGGTTTAGCTAAAATGGACTGGTGGATATATAACTCATTTTAAAATCAGATGTTCATTTTGCTCTGTGGTGATCGAGTAAGAACTAAGAATTTGCAGGCAGTTAAAATTTTTTTAAAGAGCTCATTCAAATTTTTAATGGTCTATTGATTTTTTTCTCAAATTTGTATGCTAATAAATGGCCTTTAGCTCATTTCATGGCAGCCATCTTCAATATCAGTATGTAACAATTTTAGCAAATCTGAATCTCAATGTTGCCTTAATGCCTCACTATAAGAATCCATATTGAATGTGAGGGTGTGGGATAGAAAAATCCATCCCGAGGATCACCGATTGGTATCATGATGCTTGCATGACGGTGATAACAAACGGTGATCCTGAGGGACATATTTTTCTATCCCATCCTTACAGGAATAATGGATTCTTTTTTTGCTCAACACTAAATACGGCATTTTATACTGGAAAACATGAAAAAGACTTCCAGAAACTCCTGAATATGCTGAGATGCGTCATATATATGAGATATGTTGACGTCATTTTAACATTACAATGACGTCACAGATCGACGTGCGGAAGACATGCAGCTGTTCGCTTTTTATCTTTCCCACGGGCTGAGATAGAATTATCTCATATGGGTATAAAAACAACAGAAATCCCGATCTGGTGTGCTAGAATTAAAGTTCCTGTTCAATCCATGTATGGTTCTGGAGGCGATGTCGTTTGAAGAATTTTAAAATGGCTGCCATGGAGACCATATTGGATAGTGAAATATAACAGGGAGACCATATCGGATACATGGGTGAAAGTTCAAAATTTCCAAAATCCTGAACTTTAGAAATTCAAATTTTTAAACTTGCAGGATGCCTACAAAAATTAATGATTTCATGTTTAAATGGTTATATATGTTTAGATAATCTCAAAATTAACAAGAGTGCAGTCTGAAGGACAGCTATAATCCCCCGCCGCAAGTAGACAGTCACTTATGTGTACTATATTGTTGAACAAGGAATTGCATGACAGAGGGCTTGGTTCTACATACTGTCACACCTAGATTAATGGAATTTTTTCATTAAAGGTTCCCGAGATATGGAACAGACAAGAAATTCAAGGTGTGCCTTGACCCATAGTCTGTATAGTTGAGTCAAAGGCTCTGCACACTGCCTTAATGAATTAAGCATTTGACAAAAACTTTATAAAAATCTTTCAAAGGGTTCAAGAAGTAAGGAGCCGACACAAAATTCAAGGGTAAAGTCTATGACCTTGAACTGTGACCTTGAGTCTTTGTAGCAGAGTCATGGGTTCTGCACACTGTCTCACTAAGAGGAACATTCGAATGAAGTATAATGAAACTAGTTCAAATGGTTTAGGAGATATGGAGCGGACACAAATTGAAGGGTAAATCACATGATCTTGAATTGTGACCTTAACCTTGAGTCTGTGTAGCCGAGTCATAGGTTCTGCACATTATCTCACTCAGAGGAATATTTGGGTCATGTTTAATGAAAATCACCTCAATGGTTCAGGAGATATGGAGCAGACACGAAATTCAAGGGTAAATCCTTTGACCTTGACCTGTGACCTTGACTCTGAGTCTAGGTAGCTGGGTCAGGTGTTCTGCACACCGCCATACAAAGAGGAACATATGAGTGAAGTATCATGAAAATCGGACAAAGGGTTCAGGAGATATGGAGCGGACACAAAAGTCAAGGGTAAATCTTTTGACCTTGACCTGTTACCTTGACCTTTAGTCAAAGTAGCTGGGGCATGTGCTCTGCACACCGTCTTACAAAGAGGAACATATGAGTGAAGTGTCATGAAAATTGATCAAAGGGTTCAGGAGATATGGAGCGGAAAAGAAATTCAAGGGTAAATCCTTTGACCTTGACCTGTGACCTTGACTCTAGGTAGCTGGGTCATATGCTTTGCACACCGTCTTACTAAGAGGAACATATGAGTGAAGTTTCATGAAAATCGATCGTTCAGGAGATATAGAGCGGACACAAAAGTGTTTCAGACGGACTGACTGACGAAGGGCATTCCTATAAGGCCAAATAAGATAATAGGTGTGGTTCAGGTTACCCGACCGTCCCTAATTTTTTACCCCCTACCCTAAACTTTTTTTCTCCAAATTTTGAAGTTGAAAAAAAATATCAGAAAAAAATGTCTCAAAATGATCATCTGAATGAAAAACTAAATTTCTATGCATTCATTCTTTAGTATTGGAAATAGAGGGACTCTTTTATAGCAGCTTTGACTTATTAAATACATTTTAAAACAGATCTATACACTCCAAGAAAAAAAAAAATTCTAAAAAAAAAGTTGCCTACCTACCCTAATTTTTTTCAAGATGTAACCTGAACCACACATATTCTTTTATTTGGCCTAACCCCCTTCCGCTTCCCCGCAGGGGATTAATCAGAGAATTTATTATAATCCCCCTAATTCAGCATTTTGAGGCTGACTTTCTATGGAAAGTCAGCCTCAAAATCCTGAATTCAGCTGAAAACTTTCACCTATGTGGATAGTCGGTAATTCTGAATCTAAATGCTACTTGAAGTCTCCTAGGCTCCTTACCTACCAGTTTCAATTCAATTTGTTACAGGCCTTTAGTTAAGAGTGCGTACCAAAAAATTATTTTTCTTATTTCTCAACCAAAACATATGTTGTGGGTGCTCAAAAGAATTGTCTCAATGAGACGGTTCTTTTGAGCACCCAAAACATATGTTCAAACTGATGGATTAGAAAATATTTACAATTTTACGCTCAAAAATTTTGTTTATCTAAACCTATGTGTTATATAGTTTGGGAGGAGATATTGTTGAGCAAGTCTTTATAAAACAGCAAGTCTTCTTCAGTTTATTTGTTGGTTTGTTTGTTTTCTTGCTTTACGTCCAAAGTCAACAGCCATGGTCATGGCAGGAGAGTCAGTTCACCTAGCCACACTTTTTCCTGGGAAAGCTTGAACAAGCAGTTAAACAGTACTTCGTGGGCATCTTTTCGCTTGAAACTGACACCAACCCTTCTTGACTATGATTCAACAGAAGGGAGGAGAATGACCGTAGAAATTATTCATGATCAATCTCCACGAAAGTATGGGACCAGGCCGCGATCAATCTCATGACCCCTGTATCTGCAGTCACTCACATCAGTTACCAGACACGCTACCCACTGCGCTATGCGGCCCGGTGATGTCAGTTAGTGTTCTGTACCTCTTCCTCACCGTACCGTGGGCTGGTCTGCAGTGGATGATTGTGGCATTTCCTGGTCATTCTCACTTGTGTCTGCTCACCTCTGTTCATTTCCAGCAGACAATGACACTGGGATCACTTTCAAACATGGTGTCTAGATCCTGGTAGCTGTGACCTGGGATATAAATAGAAACCATAAGTAACCATAGAAACCATTAGGACATCAGATGGGCCACGACGCGAGAAAACATGTCTTCTGGGTTTCCAACAAGGTACATGGCTCAAACATGGCTCATACAGGCAAGTTTCAGTGAATTTAAGGCCTTTTCAAGGACTTTTAAAAGACTTTCCTGCAGTTTTCAAGGACTAGAGATAAATGAACAATACTGATTAAAGTGCCAAAAATCTACCTCAGAAATGCTTGACTGAGATAATGGAGAATTATAGAACTAAAATATTAGTATAGAATTGTTATGCCTGTATTTGGTGCAGCATAAGCTGCACCAAATAAAGGCACAGCAATTTTATACTGATCTATTAGGCCTCTATCAACAGTGCTAAGTCCTACAGAAAATATTAGAATTCAAGGACTTTCCAAGGCTTTTGAGTAATTTTCCAGTACTTTTATGGGCAAATTTAATTTTCAAGGACTTTTCAAGAAAACCCTCTAAATTCAATGTACTTTTCAAACGTGTGTGAACCCTGTCAAACCAGCCTGCTCAGGGACAGAGACAGAGACTACTTAGAACATCATAATTTTACAAGAAGCAAGTTTGACTACTAGTACTACACTTTCCTATAGCAAATAACAAATATGCTGATCAGACTGTGCTCTGATCTGCTCCATTGTTTTTCTCTTGCAACAAAGTCAGGTTTTCTTAAGGTGAGGCCCAGATAATAGTTTAAATGGATGATTTTTATTTGATAGTCTATAGATAAACAGGAAAAAGCTATTATAAATAAATCGGAAAAACTATTATAAATAAACTGGAAAAGCTATTATAAAGTGTCTAACTCAGTATTTTGAGGCAGACTTTCAGAAGCCTCAGGACCAATCCTGAAAACTTTCACCCTTTGTTTAATACATGCATTTTTTGGATTAATGACAAGAAAGTTGTTCTTACTATATTTTGAATTAACATATCAAATGAATATATGGGCCAGCTCATGAGATTTTTGTACTTATAGCATATGTTAAGTCAGGGGTGTGGAAATAGTAAAATTTTCTACTTGTCCAGGGACAAGTAAAAAGCCAAAATGTACTTGTCCATAGAAAATGTTTTTTGTCTGAAAGAACAAATTAGCTTATACCTTACAGTGCTTAAATAATTTATTCTTTCAAAACAGTATGACACCAGATATATATCAACACTTGTATAAAACAGTATGGATACATCAGCTGGCTTCTCTTGTAAACAGTGTAGATCCAGATCAGCTGGCTTCTGAAGAAGCCAGCTGATCAAGATCCACACTGTTTTCAATGCAAGATGTGAGCTCTAAATTATAAATCAAAATATGAAATACAGCATTGTATTTACACATTTGTACTTGTCCAAGGACAAGTAAATAGAAATTTTCAACTTGTCCTGAACGAAATGGGACCAGGTCGGACAAGTCAGGCATGGTATTTCCACAGCCCTGGTTAAGTCATCCCCTCCCCTGCTTACCAGACTTGCAGCATATCTCATCGTAACAGTGCATTCCATTCAACCACTTGGAGATGGCCTGTAACTTATGATGGGACTCTGTGTCACCTGGCAGCTTGAGAGGATAGCCCTGCAATCTTCGAATGATCTTGGTCTTCAAGCCAAACTGAATCAAGCGTCTGTAAAAATGCATGGATGATATTGGAAAATATTCCAAACCCATGAAAGGGTACAACTGGCTGTATGCCTATTATAATTCCAAAAGTTTATATGGTCAAGAGTCTTTGAGCCTGAAAATAAAATTGAAAAGCTTAATATAAACTGCCAAATTCAAATTTTCAAAATCGTGAATTCAAGAATCAGAATAAGTTTTTATTCATGAAAATGTAAATTAACCATACTTTCATCAGTACCTTAATTAATTTTTTGAACAATTGGGTTTGTTACCCACTCCGTTTTCATTCATTTGGAAATTGCAAATGTTAATTGGGTATTCAACATTTCTAATAAATATTTATTCGGGTATTTTGGTTTTCAATTGTTTTTTTTTTTGTTTTTTTGCATTTACCAACTGATACATTTTGTCTTATTGCTGCTATGAACATAAGATGTTGCTCACAATTGACTTTGTTCTCTCAGATCATATTGTGATAAATGCTGAAAACCAGTCAATTGGCTGTGTACATTTAGCCACTATAAGTTAAACCTGGTACCCATGACTTTTTGATTGTATTGGGTATATTGAATTTCTTTTGCTTTTTGTTACCCTACAAGATCAATTCTAATTGCTTTTTTGGAAAATTTATTTGGGTAAATATGCACACTAATTAAGATACTGATTTCATAAAACCAAAATTTTAGCCTTGTCTGTTTCAAGAGCTTCTTAAACAGGCTTTGGCATCTCTCCTTTAGAGAATACTATATGGATCAAATTTAGCACTTGCTTACTTGCTAAATGCTAGTAGTTTTTCCCAAAAAGCAAGCTGAAATTACTATCACTTGCTATTTTAGCAAGTGAATACAAGTTGTTCTCACAACTAATTTTCCACTAATTTCCGAATTATGCATAACAGTATAGATCCTGATCAGCCAGCTTCTTCAGAAGTTGGCTGATCTGGATCTACACTGTTTGCAAGGTAAACAAAATGTGATTTCAAAAAGGCAATAATATTCATAGCTCCAGATAAGGCTGCGTATTGCGTATTAACGCAATTTCGTGAACGTGAAAACACAATTAAATTCATTTCTGTGCGTACAAAAACGCAATAAAAATCCTTGATACTCAATTCCCAACCTTTTCGTAGCGTATGACGCTATAGTATTCAGTTTCCGATCGTCGTTTTTCGCATCTCAAGCTGTTGTTGGGTACAAGTTTATACACGACGCGGCGCCGAATCTAGTTTATTAAATTGTAAACCAGTCCAGGAACATTCTTGGCGCTGTTTAGCTATACCCAATATTTACACGATTACGACATTCGTCTCGCTTTACTGTAACAATGGCGTAACGTGGGCGAAAAAGCTGCAGAGCAATTGAATAATATCATATCGTAACTAACCCTAATATCCCATTGATGGTTGGAAGAATCAAAGATGACTTGATAGATATGTTGGTTTTTCGAAATAAGTATGAAATAGCGATCTCAGATATACTTATATTGCCAGTGTGCTTTCTGAAAGTGAAACCGAAAGTAAACAAAAAAATCAAGAGAAACAAGGCCCGCTTTCATTGCTTATTTGCTTTCAGATGGATACCCAATACAAAAACTTGATATACCCAATTTAAAATTTGAAATACCCAATTAAGCCAAAAAGAGGTGGGTAAATACCCAATTGCCTCCAATCCTTATCTGGAGCTATGATATTGTAAATAAATTTTTGCCACACATCTTGTCAAATACATAATTATTACTAATTGAGTTTGTTCAATTTTCTAATTAGCAATATATGGAGTGAATTTATAAGCAAGTTCATTATCAACTTCAGCAAGTAAGAAAAATGATCACTTGCTATTTTCAGCAAGCGGTTAAAATTCTAAAATTTTATCCCTGTACTATACAAGCTGTTCACTAAGAGATTGTTCTGTTCTTAGCTTGGGCTGCCATTTTTTCAACAGAGGGGAACCATTTCTGTGATTTTGGTTGAGAAAATGGAAAATTTAAACCAGAGGTTCAGAGAAGTTTGAAGATTATTTCTATTATAAGCTCTTGTCCCCATTTTGTTCAGCTCTGAGTGAAACAAAATCTGAAATTTTGGTAAAGAGCATTATGGAGATTTCTTGTGAAATTATTCAATTTTATTTCCAGCACTTCAAAAGGAGATTGCCTGATAACTTCATAGATCCAGATAAGGAACTTTTATTTGCGTAAAAGTTCAATTATTTTTATACCCATTAATTTAAACATGTGTTTTGGGAGCTCAAAAGAACCGTCTCATTGAGACGGTTCTTTTGAGTACCCGCAACATATGTTTTGGATGAGAAATAAAGAAAATAATTTTCCAATACACACTCTTATCTGGAGGCCTGAACTTGTTTTTTTTACTTTCATCTCTGGTGGCCATAATATTCTGACAGGAAAGTGGAACCATCTGATCTTTTTGATGGGTAAAAGGCATTATGGGGAACATTTGTGGGTACTTATTTTGAACTTGGGTCAGTGATTAAGGAGTTTTTGTTTAAAATTTTAACTATTCTAGCATGGCAGCCATTTTGTTAGTGTTTGTGTGAAATTATTTTGAAATTTGGCCAGCTGCTCAGGAACTACCGTTTTAAGACTTTTCTATTTTTAGCTCTGGTTGCCATTTGTTCAGCTGAGTGGAACTGATTGAGACAATTTTGGTAAACATTATGGGGCAAATAATTGAGAAATTAAGAAATATAACATTCATAGGGGTGCTCCAATGCTTAGATAAAGTACAGTAAAATCTGGTAAAGTCGAAATCCTAGGGACTAGAGCTTTGATTTTAAAGTATCGAAAGTTCAAATTAGAGGGAGATAGACATAAGAATATATACCCCCCCCCCCCACAATTTTTTTATTATTATTACTTATTATTATCAGTTTTTTCTCTATTAAACATATTGTTTGTGTGTAGAAGAAACATTAAAGCAGGAGACATTTTTTTACACACACAAACCTTACGTTTTTATAGATAGTATATAAAATATAATTCATAAATAGGCTCTATTCTCTAAATCCATTTAGTAGAGGAGCCAGGGTTCAAAAATGTCAAAAATAAGCATTTAGGTATGTCCCCTTTTTAGCAGAATTTTCACTTCTTTTATCCTTTAGTACATAGTATAGGCAGTATGAAACCAGATATTGCAATTAATTTAAGTCTTGCAAACATACTTGGAACAGTGTGTTGAATACGTTACCCCTCATTTTCTTAAAAACTAAAATATGTAATTAAGTCTATTTAGGTAGAAGTTGAAATGTTTAAATGAACAAAACATTTATGCAATCTGTAAGAACATGCTATTTTCTACACATATTGATGTTTGTAAAAGTTGTTTGGGTCCATTATAATGTCATTTACGTTACATTTTCAACTATACCCTTAAAATTAATGATATTTTGTTAGAAAGTTTCATTTGACAAAATTTTCAATATGTGTTTAACTTCAAAATAACATGTATTTAAAAGAGCGTTAACTGACCAGTTCAAAACTGCAAACAGATACGTTCTAACATAAATACTTTGTCAGTTATAAGCTGATTAATTAGATGACCATAGATAAAACTTTATATAAGTTTAGAAAATCATAAGTTTGAAAATAAGCATGCATTTTTTCCTGTTAGCTTTTGAACATCTTATGATAATTGTTTTGATATCACCCACTTTAGAGTAATACTTAACAACATTTCTGAGGTAAATATCATTTTGTTGTTCGATTTACAATATGTAACATATAAAACAAAGTTGAAGAATAACAAGTATTGCTTAATAGCTTAAATTATACATCACTGGAAAGTTTATTTCATTAAAAAGGGGGGGGGGGGCTGTGTTTGATAGGCATAAAAAGAGCATTTGTTCTAAAAGAAGATTCAAGAAGTTATCAGTACTAATTAGGAGACTGTGTATATGGTTGTAAATTTTTCTTTTAAGCAATGGTATACTTCTTGACTTAAAAACAAACGCATTGTTTGCTATTTTTTATGTTATGTTATGCAATTTATAAACTTATAAAATGATTATTCTGATGCAACATCTCAACTAGGATACATTCCCTTAAGCTTGTTCAGTCAAATTTGCTAAAGTAACATATATAACTGTAAATAAAAGAAATATATATCATGGTTATATATTTGTCTCAACCGTTTTCCATATACAACTGAGCCTTAAAACCTAAAACAAATTTAGATATTTGCACATTTTTTTGTTTTAGAAGCAAAACAATCTAATAAGTTATTCAGAGGCAGGCAAAGCTTTGTGTCGAATCTGTTCACACTCATCACAATATATAAAATAGTAAACAGCATATCTGTTCTATAAAATCAGATTCATTGTGATTAAATATCTTAGAATTTCCGAAATGATGTGTGGATGTTAAAACTTTGTTGTTTTTTTGTTGTTGTTACTATTGTTTGTGGAGTTTTGTATTGGGCCTTTGTTTTCTAATTTGTTTCTAGTTCAGCAATTATCTTGACAAGGAAGAGAGCTGGTTGCTTCACTTTAATTATATTGTAGATATCTGTGTTCCGTGTACCTTAAGGTGCAGTGGGTCAGTCAGGAGTCTGTGATTGTGACATTTCCTAGTCATGTTCACTTATAGAAAGAAGATGTTTTATGGCAATCTAGACAGCATCACTCCTTTATGATTATATAAATTAAAATGTTGTTTATGTTACATTTAATTTAAGGAAACATAAGTGTTTGTTATCATTTATTCTTTAAGAGAGTGGCTCTGTTATGCAAATTGTTTAAGCCACATCTGTTTATGCATCTATCAAAACTCAGAAGGTGAATTTTGAATTTATTCTAGCTATGAACTTCTATTTCAGCTCATTTTCAACATGGCTTTCATTGTTTGATGAATGAAACCGATAGTCCTTTTAACTTAACACTACTAATCATTTTTGTAAAAGCAATACAAACTTTACAACTGAATGGGTTATTCAAAATGAATTATTACCGTTGACATTGGGGAAATCATCCATAAGGATGTGTTTTACATGGCAAGGCAGTGATCATATCCAAGAAATCTAGATTTCTTCAATTGTAATTTACGATACCAAATTTACTTGATAAAATTTCAACAGAGAGAAAATCTTTAAGCCAAATTTAACTAGGACTAATTAAAATTACCTTTTAAAAGATTATTTACATTAATCAGAATGTTGCTAGGAATAGCAATGTCTTAGAGTAAAAATAGCAGCCGTAAGATCAAACTTTGTTTCAGCAATTAGTGCTAATATAGCTGATGTTAAGTTCTATCATAATACCACAACAGTCATTGGACCCCATTTTAAACAAACTCTTGTAAGAATCCTGACAGTAGATTCCAATTTATGTGCGTTAGATAATAGATGAGTTGTAAACACATCAGGGTATAGAGACAAAAAGGCATACATTAAATTATCTACTGTGCTAATAAAATAATAATTATATGGACAATAGAGAAGGCACACTAGTTAGTATCATTACTTACACAAATAATAGATTTACATGTTATGCTAAGAAAGTATGCATAAACTTAACAAATAGTATATTTAGTTTGTCTGTGTCTCTTTTTTTTATCAATTGTCTGCATAAGAAATTGTATTTCTTTCAATTCATAAAAGTATCATGATACATCTCAGATAGTGATAACATTGTCTCTATTACCAATTGCACTATATGTAAGTATGATACAGCATAGCTTTTGTTGAGTATACTATCTGAAAGTATTCTTTGAAAGTAGCATAAGTATGGATTTTGTTTCTATTACATGAACTATCAATATACCATAAATATAGCTTCATTTAACAAGTTGGTACATGTTTTATGGGTATCAATTAGTTAGTTTTAAGGACTAAATGACGGTTGTTATGATTACCTATTGTGAGTGCAAAAAAATAAACAGTGTCCTGCTGAATAAAACAAACATTAGGGCAGATTCTATCACGTATGCTGATAAGCTATATAGCTAAAAAGCAAACGTCTGCAAACATTCTGGAATATATGATCAATCAAGTCCTATTCTAGAAATTTGTTTGCTCAAGGTCCTGATTATCGAAGTCTTATCATTTAGAAATGTCTACAATACTCACAATGCAGGGGAGCTTTTCCAACTTATTAACAGACAAGTGTCTGTTTTTAAAGTATTATAATCGTAATTTAGAATAAATGCTGTCCTGTTTCATTGCTTCACAAACGTGTAGATCCAAGCAGCACAATAACTGAAGTAATGATCTTTATATTTTTGTTTTATATGTTACCAAAATAATACTCTTTTGCCAAAACGGACACGCTGTAGATACTAAAATATTATAACTCCAAGAAAAGCTAAGGCGGATGCTAAATCGGAGACAGAAATCATTACAATTTCCACAAACTTCAGTTTTGTTTCATATGACAACGATGAAGGTATCTTTAATGTTTCACTTCTTGATTTGGACTTCTGCTTGGAATATCTTACCTTTTGTATAGTTTTAAGGTATATGTTGTGCCTAATTGACGTAAATATAGCTGCTGTAACGAATAACTGTTTATAAATGCATATTTTTGATGGCTTTTACAATGTGAGATGGATCTGACTATGTTACTGCGTGCTTTTTATTGATTCATTGAGCTGTTGACGGTGAAAGTAAATATCTTGTATATGTCATTTAACGCCATTTAATGCATGAAAAGAAGCAAATACATGGTAGATAGGCACATATTTAAAGAATCATTTACTAAGTTTTTTGAAACAATTTAGTTATGAATAATAGATAGGTATCAATTATCCTTTTTACATGATTCTTAAAACATATACTTAATTGCATTTATGTGCTAATTTTTTCCCTTTAAACCAAATATGATTTTGTTGATGTTGCATCTCATTCATATTAAATGTAAAAAAAATACAATATTTCCAATCTTTTTTGAGCATTTTGAGCACCAAGATGGTAGTCAATTTCATCTTCACCTACTAGCTGTTTGAACGCATATACACATAACATTGCACAAAAATATTGTTTTAAACGAATGTAACATATATAACAGAACTTCCAGGTGCCTAAACTAATTTTATTATTCTGCTATTAACCTGCATCTAATTAAAATATCAATCATAACGATATGTAAGAAAACGATGCAAATGATAATGACACTATACTAGGAGTTTCCTTATTATCTAATGGTAACTTATTACACTTGGCTATTGCATGGTAAATTCACATGTTCATCAAAACTAACAGACATTTTATAATATATACAGTAGCTAAGAAAATCTTAATGTACAAAAATCTCCCTCAACAAGTCTTTTAGCAGCCCATGGCCAAGTAAACAATAGTAATATATTTGATTGTAAGTAACGTATATAACAATTACGTAAGCGTAAGTCATTTAAACTTATTGTCAGTTTGGTGCTTTTAATTTAGTTACTGTAAAGCAATATGCAGATAGTAGGAAATGTGACCTATCTGGTCTAAATAACATTTCTTTTCAGTAATGTAGTGAATAGCCTACTACATGAAGCCTGCATGAGGGTAGCTATGGTTACCCCATAAATAAACATCTTTTGCAAGACTTAAAATTTGTGCAATATCTGTTTTCACACTTCTGAAACACTATACTAACTGAGGATATAGTCTAAAATTCTGCTACTTTCCGGCCACTTTTTTCCAATTTTTGAATCTCTGGCTCCCCTACTAATTGTGACCAAAATTTATTTTGAATATGTGAGTATTTAGAAAAATCGGAGTTCGGATTTTTCGAAGTTTTACTACATACACAGTCGAGTTAGAAGGAGCAAGTGTTCAAATAAATACCAAGAAGTATTGAGCGAGTAGTTTTGGTAAGACAAATTAAGTAATCAACTTACTTTTCATCTACTTTAAGGAGAGGCAGATTGTGTCTCATACATAAGTCCTTCACCGTTAGTCCAGGGGTCAGACTAGAATATAACATGAACACATCACGGAACTTTGGCTTCACTCTGCCTGAAATAAAGAGATAAGATATTGATTAATTCTTATTATAAACCAAAGTATATGGCCTCATTATCACCTTCATAAAGTTTGTTTGTTTGATTTGATTCTTTACATTCCAGTCAACAATTTTTGAGTTATGTCGGGACGGCCTGGGTTGAACCATACTAAGCAAGGATTAATGTTTCTTGCTCAAGATCACAACGCAGTGATGCCATTGAGGCTCAAACCCGCAGCCCCTCAATCTCAAGACAAGCACTCTACCACTGAGCCTCTGCGCTCCCTACCTTCATAAAGGAAAATTTTAGGTAACTGTTAATGTGCAAAGTTGACCTACCTTTCAGAGCAACAAACTGTAGACATTCCTCCTGCAGCTGTATATCATCAGACAGTTTCTGTATGTTACTGGTTGTTGTATACAAATTAGAATACTGGAAAAATAAACAAACAAGTCAACCATATTAGATTTTAGTATACTTTGTACACAATCATGGTGAATTCCGTATTTGGTCACATTGTGCTATTGTATTCATTTGATTGGACAAATGCAGGTATGTCTTTCATATTTCTAGCAGTAAAGCTGTTTCTTAACTTTACTCTTATCATGTTTTTACTTTCAGACCTTTAGTAAAGGGTGCATAACAGAAACATAATTTTCTTATTTCTCAACAAAAACATATGCTATGGGTACTAAAAGCACCCAAAACATATGATTAACATTATGAGTAAGAAAATATTTACAATTTTATGCTGATTTTTTTGTTTATCTAACCTGTGTACTTTACTTATTGCATAGGCCAGCAAAGAAACATATAAGCCTGTCATAGGTCCAGATAAGCAAAAGTTTTGAAGGTGAAATTGTAATTATGCTCCATACCGTATAGCAAAGCTCTAGGCCTTATGGTTTCAGAACAGAAGATTTTTTTCAAGTTCTTCCCTATTTAAGCCTATGTAAAACATGTGATCCCTGGGATGGGGCCATTATTGGCCCAAGGGGCATGATTTGAACAAATTTGGTAGAGGTCTACTAGGTGATGCTACATACCATATATTAAGACAAGAAGATTTTTCCATGTATTTCCCTATATAAGCCTATGTAAAACATGTGACCCCCTGGGCTGGTCCATTTTTGGCCCCAGGGGTATAATTTGAACAAACTTTGTATAGGTCCACTAGGTGAGGCTACATACCAAATATCAAGGCTCTAGGCCTTATGGTTTCAGACAAGAAGAATTTTCCATGTTTTCCCAATATAAGCCTATGTAAAACGTGACCCCCAGAACATGGCCATTTTTGGCCCCAGGGGGATAATTTGAACGAACTTGGTAGAGGTCCACTAAGTGATGCTACCTATCAAATATCAAAGCTTACTATATCTTGTGGTTTCAGAGAAGATTTTTTAATGTTTTCATCTTGAAAATCTATTTTTAGCCTGTGTGACCTAGATATGCAGTAGACTGTAACCATTTGAACAATTTTTAAAGAGGGCCATGTAAGGATCGTTCCTACCAAGTTTGGTCAAAATCCAGCCAGTAGTTTAGGAGGAGATGTCATTTGAAGCAATTGTTGACAGAGATGCCAACCCTAATTGTCACTCATCAGGAATATGAAAGAAATTTTCATGAATCTGGGGACATTTTCAGGAATACCAAATATTTCACCAATAAAATGTTTTAATGTTACAAAATGCACTTACAAAAGACAAGCTTCAATATCTCCTAGCATGGTACCCTCACCCTCCCTCCCAAAAGCATAGCTGACAGCTTTACTTCATGTTTATTTTCAACTTTCAATTTCGCATTTTCAAACTTTTTATTTGTAGAGACATGATGGGGACAGTCATCCCACCCACCATGCGAGATGATAAAGTCTGTCTTACAGACTTCACAGAATGCGTGATTATCTCGATCTTTGACGGCTTTAGTACTGTGTATTCTGGGATGAACTTTTGCATCGTTCTACGCTTTTTTATTGAGGAAGCCATTTTTACAAAGGATGAGTTGGGTTCTCAGTCTGGTAGCTTTTTACCAGCTACGGGGTACTTTTTACAAGAACAACGCACAAACCAGTCAATTATTTACTACTGGTGTTCAGGTATAATAATCAATGGCTCAGTAAAATGTCCTTAAAACCGGTGTATAGGTAAGAATAACATCCTTTATTTTATCTGGTACCATTTTTGCTTGTAAAATAGTTATTTTCGTAATTTTGACGTCCAAAATCGTAATGTGGAAATAGGCCTTGAAAAACAGAATGATTCGCAAAAATCGGAATGGTTGGCATCTCTGTGACAACGGACGCCGCACATCCAACAATCACAATAGCTCACCATGAGCCAATGGCTCAGGTGAGCTAACAAACAGACCCGAAACTCGGCTAATCGCAGGTCATGATATATAGTGCTTTTGGATATTTGAACAGGTTAGCCCGAATTTCACCTTAATGCAGATAGTAAATTGTGATGTTTTTGGCATTCAAGCAAGCTGGTCCGAACACCACCTCATAGAGAAAAAAGGTTAGGGAACTTGCCACAGGCTGGCATGATGTATGATTGAACAAGTTCACCGGGTAAAAGGATTGGGATCTTTGAACAGGCTCCTCATCACAGATAGTAAACTGTGCTGTTTAGTGTGTTTGGTAGAACCTAGACTTACCACCCACCCGTCTATCATATTCTATCCTCAACAATTATTTTGACTTGGGTAGGTACGAGTTGACCAAAGGTCAGGTATGAGTTGACCAAAAATGGGTACGAGTTGACTTAGGTACTTTTCATTGCAGATTAAATTTTCAAGAACTTTTTCAAGAAAGCCCTCTATATTCAAGTACTTTTCAAGCCTATGCAAGCCCTGTTACATGTTTACTGGGTAAGTAAAAAATAAAATGAGCCGTGACATGAGATTTTCAACAATGTGGTATGTGCGACCAGCAAAGCCTCAGATCAGCCTGCGCATACCCGCAGTCTGATCAGAGCCTTTGCTCGACGCTTGATTATTCTATGACTGTTAAGCTACTGACTGAACATTATTTGGAGTTTCTAAGCTTAAAAGGAGGCTAGACAGGCTCATCTGAGCCTACACTTGTCAAAATGCCACATTGTTGGAAATCACATGTCACAGCTCAAATTATCTGTTCTCTCACAAACTTACCTGGAATATGGAGATAATAGTTATGACATTGAAATGTCTGAAACAGAAAGAAACAAGACTACATTAACAGAATTTTTTCACAGGATGAGGGTTATGTAATGAGAATATAATCTCTATGAAAGCGTGTTGCCGGATCGGTGTTTGAACTTGGAAATGTTAGCCAGTGTCTTGATTTGAGCTCAAAATAAATAACCCTAAAAGACCAGACTATGAAATTAAAAAAATATTTACTCTAGATTAGAATAGAATAAAGTTTATTTCCAATCATGGGCCACCAAGAGGCAGCATATAAATCTCTAAAGCTCTATGAATCTATGATGCAGGCCTCCAGATAAGAGTGTGTATTTGAAAACTATTTTTCTTATTCCTCAATCAAAACATGTGTTGTGGGTACTCAAAAGGGAACCGTCGCAATGAGACCCCAAAACACATGTTTAAACTGATGGATAAGAAAATAATAACAATTTTATGCTCAAAAATTTTGCTTTACTGAACCTATGATGATGTAAGCGGAGAAATATGATGTACAAAGCTGAAAGACTTTATCAAAAATTCTTATCAAATTTTAGTAAGAGCATGGTAGATCAGCTGGTAGAGCACAGGGCCAGTTCAGCAATATTTTTATAGTAAAATTGTGACTATTTTCTTATCCATCAGTTTAAACATATATTATGGGCTCAGGTTGTGGGTACTCAAAAGAACCGTCTCACTTAGAATATTTGATATACATACAGCAAGTTCTGCAGACATGCCTTGACGAGGTTTATTTCTATATCAGCCTCAGCAGCTATCTTGGCCACATGGTTAAAACCATCTATATATGGTAACACCTGAAAAATGAACGTAAAAATCACTATTTTTAACCTATCCAGTATACATCAGCTTAGCTCTTAGCATGCTGGGTAATTTTTCATTGGTCAAAACAGTTTGGACCCAGATCAGGACCGATATATTGTCAGTCCTGATCTGGGTCCAAACTGTTTGCATATTCATCAGCTTAACTTATTACACTATACATAAAGCAAATTCTGTGGAATGCCTTGACAAGGTTTATCTCTATATCAACCTCAGCAGCTATCTTGGCCACATGGTTAAAACCATCTATATATGGTAACACCTGAAAAATGAACGTAAAAGCGCTATTATTAACCTATCCAGTATCCATCAGCTTAGCTCTTAGCATGCTGGGTAATTTTTCATGTGTCAAAACAGTTTGGACCCAGATCAGGACCGACGTTTTGTAGGTCCTGATCTGGGTCCAAACTGTTTGCATATTCGTCAGCTGAACTCATTACACTATACATAAAGCAAATTCTGTGGAATGCCTTGACAAGGTTTATCTCTATATCAACCTCAGCAGCTATCTTGGCCACATGGTTAAAACCATCTATATATGGTAACACCTGAAAAATGAACGTAAAAGCGCTATTATTAACCTATCCAGTATCCATCAGCTTAGCTCTTAGCATGCTGGGTAATTTTTCATGTGTCAAAACAGTTTGGACCCAGATCAGGACCGACATTTTGTAGGTCCTGATCTGGGTCCAAACTGTTTGCATATTCGTCAGCTGAACTCATTACACTATACATAAAGCAAATTCTGTGGAATGCCTTGACAAGGTTTATCTCTATATCAACCTCAGCAGCTATCTTGGCCACATGGTTAAAACCATCTATATATGGTAACACCTGAAAAATGAACGTAAAAGCGCTATTATTAACCTATCCAGTATCCATCAGCTTAGCTCTTAGCATGCTGGGTAATTTTTCATGTGTCAAAACAGTTTGGACCCAGATCAGGACCGACATTTTGTAGGTCCTGATCTGGGTCCAAACTGTTTGCATATTCGTCAGCTGAACTCATTACACTATACATAAAGCAAATTCTGTGGAATGCCTTGACAAGGTTAATTTCTATATCAACCTCAGCAGCTATCTTGGCCACATGGTTAAAACCATCTACATATGGTAACACCTGAAAAATGAACGTAAAATCGCTATTATTAACCTATTCAGTATCCATCAGCTTAGCTCTTAGCATGCAGGGTAATTTTTCATGTGTCAAAACAGTTTGGACCCAGATCAGGACCGTTGTTTTGTCGGTCCTGATCTGGGTCCAAACTGTTTGCATATTCATCAGCTTAACTTATTACACTATACATACAGCAAGTTCTGCAGCTATCTTGGCCACATGGTTAAAACCATCTATATATGGTAACACCTGAAAAATATTAACATAAAATTACTATTATTGTTATACTCATCAGCTTCTCTTTGCATGCTGGGTAATTTTTCATGCTTTTGTTGTGGTCTGTTGACTTTTTTCTTTTTCAAAACTAACGAACACTCTACTAACTGAGCACTCCTTAAGTTTCCAAATTAACAGGATTCATTACGTAGATGAAAAAAGTGTCGACCCTCACCGAATCCAGCTGATTACTATCTACAAACTTACTTTAAAAGGTTAGAATCATGGAAAAAAGTATGGACACAGTGCCGTTATTAGGTTAAATATGGTATTGAAATTACCTGCTGTGTGGTGAGATCCCAGCTGCTACTACTAAACTTGGTCTTCTCACCGAGAAAGATAGGTACATCATGATCTTTTACAGGGAGAGGATCTCCTATCACCGCGGACACTTTCAGATGGATGGTACGCGACTCCTCTATAACAACAACAAATTACCTGCTGTGTCATGAGATCCCAGCTGCTACTACTAAACTTGGTCTTCTCACAGAGAAAGATAAGTACATCATAATCTTGTACAAGGCGAGGATCTCCTATCACCGGGGACACTTTCAGATGGATGGTACGCGACTCATCTATAACAACAAATTACCTGCTGTGTGGTGAGATCCCAGCTGCTGCTACTAAACTTGGTCTTCTCACAGAGAAAGATAAGTACATCATGATCTTGTACAAGGCGAGGATCTCCTATCACCGGGGACACTTTCAGATGGATGGTACACGACTCATCTATAACAACAAATTACCTGCTGTGTGGTAAGATCCCAGCTGCTACTACTAAACTTCGTCTTCTCACCGAGAAAGATAGGTACATCATGATCTTGTACAGGGCGAGGATCTCCTATCACCGGGGACACTTTCAGATGGATGGTACACGACTCATCTATAACAACAACAATAAAGAAATTGTCTTATAAAGGCAGAAGAGGACTATATAAGGCAAAATAAGCAGAGTGTAAAAATATTTCAAAAATATTTCAATATTCAGGGCATTTTCTGCCCTTCTCTAGGTGCCGAATTTCGGCCCCATTCCCAATGTTCCAAGGGGGAGCATTCTGCATTACTTTTGACCTTCATTAAGCTACCATTTGTCATTAAGAGCTTTGTTTTGTCTATTATTGAGTGGCTGCTTTACACAGGTTTTACTGTAAATTTTAATTTGACTAACTGGTAAAAATTACCTGTGAAATAGTTGAGAGCTTTTATCAGCTCAGTGACCATGCTGCTCATCACAGAGCAACAGATAAAGGTTGTTTTATCATTTTTACAAATTATTTTTATAAAAAAAATGAATTGAAATTAAACAACAATCGTATAAAAATGAATTGAAAAAGAAAAAAAATTTAATTATGATTGATCATCTGATTGTTTTGATGACCCGAATCCGATGGCGCAAGTGTTTTTGGATCGGTTCCTGGTGGTTTACAAACCTGTGAATGCTAGAGGAGCTCGTAGTTTGAATATTTTTCCTTGTTTTGCGGTCGACTTTTCAGAAATGAAACCGGAAACGGAAACAATGGTTAACAGTTACTACTAAAATGCAGACCATTACTGGAATTGAATTCTTAACTCCCCAAAAATGGTATATACTTCCGAAAACGCAACTTCAGCTGAACGGAAGATTGCCACTGTCGGGGAGGTTGACTGAATTCCTGTACCATTCCAAATTCTAGTAGTAACAGCTGATCAAAGTTTCTAGATAGACTAGTATTGGAACACATCATTTCAGTTTTTCATTTAACCATCAGCTTTATTTACAACATGGAGGCTGATTGAGCTGTTTTGTGTGAACCATATCTCTAGATGGACTAGTATTGGAACACATCATTTCAGCTTTTTAAGCTTCCAAAGAGGGCAAGTGAACACGGTTCATACAGGCAAGTATGAGTAAAATTCAAGGACTTTTCAAGGACTTCTAAAAGCCTCTCCAACAGTTTTCAAGGGCTTAAAGTTAATCAAAATTACTGATCAAAGTAATATTATTCTACTTCAGAAGTGCTTGACTGAGATAATGGAGTCATTAGTACTGGAAAAATAGCATAAAATTGTTGTGCCTATATTTGGTGCAGCATATGCTGCACCAAACATAGGCACACCAATTTTATATTGATTTAGGTCTCTATCAACCGTGCTAAGTCCTCCAGAAAATAGTAGAATTCAATGACTTTTCAAGATTTAGAGTGATTTTTCAATACTTTTCAAGCCAGATTTAATTTTCAAGGACTTCAAGAAAGCCCTCTAAATTCACGTACTTTTCAAGCCTGTGCGAACCCTGGTGCATGTACCTCAACTTTTAGCTAGAAATTACAATTTTTGTGTTGTTTGAAGCAGTGGTAAGAGTTAAACTTTGAAAAAGACTTCGATTCGGAATCACATCGAAATTATTTGAATCGAGGTCTGGATCGTGAAACTTATAGAATGAAGGCTAGAATGTATTGTTGCAGCTCTACATGCTAGATATATGAGCCGCGACATGTGGTTTCAAACAATGTGACATTTTGACAAGTGTAGACTCAGACGAGCCTGTGCAGCCCCTTTTTAAGCTTAGCAACTTCAAATTGTGTTCAGTAAGTAGCTTAACAGTCATAGAATATTCAAGCAACTAGCAAAGGCTCTGATCAGACTGCATGTATGCGCACTCTGATCTGAGGCTTTGCTGGTCGCACATACCATATTGTTGGAAATCTCGTCACGGCTCATTTATGTCCTATGTCCAAGGTTGGCAAAATGCCGGCAAATAAGCATATTTGCCATGCCAGTGGCATTTACCGAGAAATACCGGGAAATAATGGCAAATAATGGAAAATACTGGCAAATATGATTTACAACCTTCCACATTTAGATTGGTAACTTCAATAATAGAGGTTATTTGTCTTGTCATTTAATTTCTACTAGTTTATCAGGCTATCAGATAAATGATCTTAGTTTAAGGTATAAGTCTCATTCTTTAAACATTTAAATTTAAAAAAGTAAATTTTAGAAGAATTTTTTTTTTCATACCTGCCAAAGTACTCATCAGTTGGCTTGTGCATAGTTACAGATAAGGTTGGGTGAGTGACCCTTTTCTGTTTCTATAAATCAATTAAATACACTCCTGTTTGTGGTCACCTGGACTTTACTTGTCTTCAGTTAAAATATGAAGTATTAAAGTTGGGTGTTTGGATGAGTGACCCTTATCTGTACTATTACTCAATTAAAGACACCCCTGTTTGTGGTCATCTACACTTTAATTGTCTTAGGTTAAAATATGAAGTCAATCAGGATATCCTATTGTTCATCCTTGCCCCTGGCTATACAGTATCCACTTAGGGATGTGTTGTTTTAACAGTTTATGACAGGCACAGGTGTCAAACAATTGCCAGATACACAGGTAAAATTTCTCCCAATTTAAAGGTCAAATTAGAATTTACCCTTGTCCTGCTGAACCCAGAATTAACCTTTGTCCTGTTGATTACATTTTTGAAAACACTAGATCCTGATCAGCTGGTTTCTTTCAGAGACCATTTTATCAGGATCTACACTGTTTTCGACACTAATTGAAAAACAGATTTAAGCTGAACAGGATAAAATTTGGGAGAAGTGTTACTGTGTAGTAGCATGATAAGGGCTAAAGATTCTATTTATTGTTAAAAATTATTTCAAAATTTCAGTCTAAGGTTCATTTTTGGCTGTTTTAACATGTTTAAATGTATTCAAAGGTTTTATGCAGATACTGTAGCCTCTTATTCAATATTTACATTTTCACTCATTTAGTGAAATTATACTATTTTAAGTCAACTTCCTAAAGATATCTGCTGCATTTTACAGCTAAACATCATATTTGCCAGTTTTTCGCGGCAAAAAAGTTATATTTGCCATTATTTGCCAGTTTTGCCACTTGAGCCTTATTTGCCATGCCGGGAAATACCGGTAAATTCCACCGGTAAATACCGGGGGTGGAATTTTCCGTCCAACCTTGCCTATGTCCTACATTGTTCCACAATTTTTGTCCAACTGACTGCATTTATAGGAAAAATGGAAAATAATGCAGATCTCGATCAGCCAGCTTCTTTGAGATATGTTTTGGATGATAAATGAGAAACTAATTTTAATTATGCACTTTTATCTTAAAGCCTGTGTATTAATCAATTTTTTTTTATAAATGGGCATAAAATAACTATAGAACCTTGTGAACTTACCCATGAACAATCTACAGCTCCCTTTATTATTCATACACAGCAGAATTTCTTCCAAAAACCGAGGAATTTTCTCTTTCTTCTTCCCATCAGAGAGAAATGAGTTTTCTAGCTAAAAAATAAGGCCAAACAAAAACTACATGTGTTTAGGGTAACCCCGACCCTACATAATTTTACTGGTGAAACCTATAATTTTTTTCAGTTTTTCTGGAAAAATAGATATAATTTTATGCATTTTGAAAGGCGAAGTTCAAATTGCATAAAATCATATATATTTTTCCAGAAAAAAAAAATTATAAAAAAATGTGTGCCTACCCTACAATGTACTTAAAATTTTTAGACCCGTAACCAGAAACATACTTATTTTTTCATTCGGCATTTTCACGCTATTTTATGGGCCACAACAATATACCTGTTTATGCCTCATTTTACAGCAAAGTACCTTTTAGCAACAAAATACTTATTATAATCTAAAATAATTTTTATTGTTTCATCTCAACACATACAGTAAACCTCATTATATCGCTCCCCTATTTACCCCCAAACACCATCATTTCCCTATGTCCCGATTTCCGTAATGCGTGAAAGGTACCACAATTTTATACTGATTTAGGTCTCCAAAGACAGTGTTGAATCCTCCTGTAAATGGTAAAATTCAAGGACTTTAAGTGTTTTTCAAAAACTTTTCAAGGCAAATTTAATTTTCAAGGACTTTTCAAGACAGTCCTGTATATTTAAGTACTTTTCAAGCCTGTGTGAACCCTGTGAAATACTGGTGACTAGGCTATTAACCCATATTACTTGACTTCGCTTACTGTAAAGGCGGCAACTTTAATATTCATATTTGGGTGTGGTTCCGCTATTTCACCTGGTAAGGAAGGGAAATCAGGTTTTATTAATAATTTGGTAAAGAGTAAATAAGCTTTTTGGGCTGTGCATGCATTTCATGAAAATCCTAACCTCATACACACTGAACTTACATTTATTAACCCTTAAAGCGCATAATCACAAAATTTATGTCTTTTGTCGACCGCTAAACTATTTGAAACCTCATAGATAAACAGTGTGAATCCAGATCAGACTGCTCCTGTAGGAGCAGTCTGATCTGGGTCCACAATGTTTGCCTCCCTGCTTATGTTAAATAGACATTTTCAGATGCAGTTATTTTGCTGGCGTTTTAAGGACTAAATAACTGAGGTAGTGGCACAAGATGATACAGTTACTTTTGATTAAAACCACTCCTCCTTTTCAGCTTTTACCTATGCCTAAGGTTGACTAGTCCTAATTACCCATTCATGAGGGGCAGCCTTTACAGTAAGCGAAAATGCAAGTAATATCATACTGGATAATTAACTACACTCCTCTCTAATTTTATTCGATTAAACTGCAGGATTTCAGTCATTAGCAAATTATACAAGCAGATTTGAAAAGGTGGATTCTGATCATCTGGTTACTAAGAAACAAGCTGATGATCTGGATCTAAGCTGTTTTAAAATCAAGGCTTAAAACCATCTCAGGGCTTTTTTCCAGCAATTTCTGGAAAAGGCCCCTAGCCAAAATTGGGAAAAAATGATCGCCTTAACAGCAAAATTGGGAGAAATTAACGACATAGAACATAACAAGGGTAGCAAAATATACCCTCAAAATCAAGTTATTTTAGATTGTATAATAATGCCAACCATACCACTTAAGCACAAGTGTTTAAGTATCATTCCAATATGGGTCATTGTTTCTCATAGGTAGTAGTGGTCTCTAAAAAATGTTAAAACCATTTTTTTTTCTTTTTTACTTTTCTTAATTGGAAAAACAGACATGGTATTGGGAAAAGAGGTGGCTATTTTCGTTTAGGAATGGGGCAAGGGAAGAAAATGCCCTCCGTTTATAACAAAATCATTCAAAGCCAATTATTTAAACCATTTACCTCAAGTTGAGTTAAATAGGTCGCCAGTTTCTTTACAGCTGGTCCATAAACTTGAGTAAGTCTAACGGATGAATTGAAGACAAAGCAAACATTGAACATCAGGGCATTTCTCTCGTACTTCTTGTCTTCAATGCAAACAGGGCAACCCACGATCTTGTGACCCAACGCATTTCTGTTAAAACAACATGACACGATTTTAAACCACTAATGTGGTTAAAATATGCAATACTTCTTGTCTTCAATGCAAACAGGGCAACCCACAATCTTGTGTCCCAACGCATTTCTGTTAAAACAACAGGACATGTTTTTAAACCACTCGCACGGTTAAAAATATGCAATTCATAGTATAGCTATAGTGAACAATTATTATTTTCAATTATTATATAACCTATAGATAGACATCTTTTGATTGGCCCAGATGCCTATCCACTCGAGTCCATAAAACTACATATCTACTGGGCTGCTGGTTTTTCCCATTCAATATTAGTTACTAAAAATAGACTTCATAGAAAGGTGTGCTTTCAGCATGAAACTTGCATGATTTGCTGTAAATACAATTCAGTGAGTGACAGCAGCACGAAATTCACAAGATTTGGTGTTTCATCATATACATGTAAATACGTCTCCCCCTTCAGGGTCGGGAGACATATTGTTTTTCCCCGGGCGTCCGTCTGTCTGTCTGTCACAAATCGTGTCTGCTCTATAACTTGAAAACCACTAAAGCTATATTCACGAAACATTATACAAATATCAATCAGCATGAGATGAAGTGCAGAGTGCATGAATGGTAACTCTGCCTTTTATACTTTTGGAGTTATTTCCCTTTGAACTTTGTGCATCACAAAAATTGTGTCCGCTCTATAACTTTAAAACCGCTTAAGCTATATTCACGAGACTTTATACAAATATCAATCAGCATGAGATGACGTGCAGAGTGCAAGAATGGTAACTTTACCTTTTATACTTTTGGAGTTATTTCACTTTGAACATTGTGCATCACAAAAATCGTGTCCGCTCTATAACTTGAAAACCGCTTAAGCTATATTCACGAAAATTTATACAAATATAAATCAGCATGAGATGACGTGCAGAGTGCAAGAATGGTAACTCTGCCTTTTATACTTTTGGAGTTATTTCCCTTTGAACTTTGTGCATCACAAAAATTGTGTCCGCTCTATAACTTGAAACCGCATAAGCTATATTCACGAAACTTTATACAAATATCAATCAGCATGAGATGACGTGCAGAGTGCAAGAATGGTAACTCTGCCTTTTATACTTTTCGAGTTATTTCCCTTGGAACTTTGTGCATCACTAAAACGTGTCTGCTCTATAACTTGAAAATCGCTTAAGCTATATTCACGAAACTTTATACAAGTAACAACCAACATGAGCCGACGTGCAGAGTGCAAGAATAGTAACTCTGTATTTTTTTATACTCTTAGAGTTATTTCCCTTGGAACAGTGCAAGAATAGTAACTCTGTATTTTTTTATACTCTTAGAGTTATTTCCCTTGGAACTTTGCCCATCACAAAAACAATTATCTATGACTATTTTATGCCAGGTTATGATTGTGCAATAGTATACTACATTGACAGATATCTTTACTAGATACGAGCTGATTGTCTGCATGAAGTGACTAGAATTTTTGTTAGAAATTGTATTTAATGTTTCTGTTTAGAATTGTATTCAATGATGCATGCTTTTGACATCAAAAGGGGGGAGACATCTGTTTTTTCATAGAAAAACAATTCTAGTTCAGACTTTGCTGTTGAATATAGTTATTAGCAGAACTCTTAAATGAACTAATGAATTCTTCCTTCTGGATTGATGCAATAAACTTGGAATGGTCCATTGTATAATTCAAGGGGTCACAGGTTTTAATTTCGAAACACAATTGCAGTTTTTTCCCTGAAGATCATTTTTGTCTTAGCAAACAGTGTAGATTCTGATGAAATGCCACATTATGCAGCATTTAATCTGGATCTTCCCTGTCTGTAGTTGTTATTACAAATATAATACGCATTAATACCTCTTTTAACTGAATGAAATCAATTAGTCATCATGTAAAAAAAAAGAAAATCAAGACATAGTCCATAGCCAAGATTTTGTTGTTGTTGTTGCTTTTTTTTTGGCTTAGAGAAATTATATAATAAAACAATTGTTGACTATTGAGGCATTGGACATGATGTGATATTGACCTTTGAATACCAATATTGACCTCGGCTCCGCCTCGGTCAATATTGGTACTCTCAGGTCGATATCAGATCATGTCCAATGCCTCAATAGTCAATAATTGTATAATATTACACAATGGCCTAGGTAATATTTTTGATTTATTTGAAAAGCATTCCCATATTAACCCTTAACCTCATAGAGACACCTTTTATCACTTTTACAAACAGAGCAGACCCAGATCAGGCAGCTCTTGTAAGAGCTGCCTGATCAGTGTGTACTCTGTTTGTTTATAGAAATATGATTAGATATGATCCTACACAAGAGGACCTGACAAGTAATTTATTTGTTCTATGTACCATGTTGTTCAGCTGAGCTAAACATTCTGATCAATTTTGGTAGAAGGCTTTATGAGGAACATTTCTTTGAAATTATTTTGAATTTGGACCAGTTGTGTAGGAGGAGAGGTAAATTAAATTATTTCTTATCTATAGCTCTGGCGGCCCTTTTGTTCAGTGCTTCCAAACCATTTGTGCAATTATGGTTGTGGGCCTTATGCGGAACAATTCTGTGAAACAGTATTGAATTTGGAAAAGTGGTTCAAGAGGAAATGCTGTTTAAAGACATTTCTTATCTAGAGCTCTGGCAACCCACATGTTAAGTAGATTGGAAACATTTGTGCAATTTTGCTAGAGCACATCATGAGGAACAATCCTGTGAGATCATTTTGAATTTGGACTAGTGGATCAGAAGATGTTGTTTAAAGACATTTCTTATCTAGAGCTCTGGTGGCCCCTTTGTTTGGCGTAGTGGAACCATTTGTGCAATTTTGCTAGAATGCATCATGAGGAATAATTCTGTGAAATTATTTTGAACCAGTAGTTCAGGAGGAAATGCAGTATGAAGATATTTCTAATCTGGAGCTCTGGCAGCCCTTTAGTTCGGCGGAGCTAAACCATTTGTGTAATTTTAGTAAAGGGTATTATGATGAAAAAATCTGTGAAATTATTTTGAATTTGGACCAGAGGTTACGGAGGAAATGCCGTTTAAAGATATTCTTATCTAGAGTTCTTGCATTCCTTTTGTTCAGTGGAGCGGAACCACTAGTGCAATTTTGGTAGAGGGTGTTCTAAGGAACAATTCTGTGAAATCAGTTTGAATTTGGGCCAGTGGTTCAGGAGATCTTGTTTAAAACATTCACCCTACATGATCTTGGCCAGAAGTTTTGATGCTTGTTTTGGGTAGGTATATATGCAAGTAGTCTACAGTCCAAGTAGGTGTATAAAAAATGTGAGGTTGGTGCACCTTTAAACCGGTTTAAGCCCTCCAGTAAAATATTTTTACTGACCGTTCCAAGGCGGGCTTCTTTTGTGGATCATTTATGTTATTTCTGTCTTGTTTTGTTATGCTTTCATGCACGCCTGTTTGTTGATGCCTTGTGGTCACCTGCTGGGAAAGAGCTGACCTCTTGGCTCTCGTTTGTGATGTCTTATTGTGATATTGTCATATTCCCATTGGTATCCTGGGTCAGGTGTGGTGCTTGATTGTATTGATTCCTGATCTTTGCCCTCTTTCTTACTTTTTATCTGGAGCTCTGGCAGCCCTCTTGTTCGATGGAGCGGAACCATTTATGCAATTTTGAAAGAGAGCATCATAGGGAACATGGTTGTTTGAAATTTGGACCAGTGGTTCAGGAGACGTCATTTAAAGAAAAAGTTTACAAACATCGAACAGACAAACGACGGACAAAGACCAATCACAATAGCTCACATTGAGCCTTCGGCTCAAGCTAGCTAAAAAGCACACAGTAAAACCTGTATAAAAAAACACTCTCAAAAAGACAGAAAAGTAGTTTTAAAGACCAATTATGGCTTAATGCAGGTCATAAGTATTGCAGAATGCTCCAAGGGGAGCATTCTGCAATACTTCCTACCTTCATTAAGCTACCATTTGTCATTATTTTAAGATCTTTGTTTTGTCTATTTTTGAGTGGCCATTTTACATGGGTTTTACTATATACAGAACATTACATACACAGTTATGAGTCTAGTCTGAAGTTCTGGCTTGGTTATAATATAGGTGTGAAGAGCATCAAATGTCTCCTTGGAAATATAGTCCTCCGGCACCTGAAACAAGAATATGAAATACAACCATCCAACTACCAATTTAGAAATATCTTCCAATGAAACGTCTCAAGAAATGAGTAGTTCCTAGAGACTGAAAAATTCTGATGGTACTGCATTTATCCGGGTAGAACCATAAAGGCCATACCCCACTTCTTCTCCCATGCAGCAAGTTGGTTCAAATCATCCTGTAGGAGGTTGCAGTCTTGTTGGCTTTTAATCCTTCTATACTAGATACAGGTGTCAGCAAACAACCGTGTTCTTGATTGGACACAGTCTGGCAGGTTGTTGATGAATAATAAAAACAGCAAGTCTAAGTACTGTTCCCTGAGGCACTCTGCTGACAACTGGAATACAATCTGAGGTGGCACCTTCCAGTCAGTGCCAGGGCTTCAGATTTTTTTCAAGATCGGTGGGCCAAAGTGATCCATGCAGCAGAAAATGGTGGGTCATTGTCTGAAATGGTGGGCCCAAGCATATCAAACTAACCACGGTTGATATTTGGGTAGTATACTTTACATACACTCTGACACAGACACTTGTATGCATATAAAACAATGTATTTTTTAAATATGGAATGTATGAAATAGATGGAATTTGAGAACTGACGACACACGCTCAATTTTGAAGGTTTTTAACATCATTTGTAGACACACACATACAGAAATAGGCGTTCTTTAATAGTGTAAGTCATATTTTGTTTATAGTCATATACAAAGTTTTCACTGTGTTTATAGTCAAGTACAAAGTTGTCACTTTGTTTATATGTGTCAGATTTGATTGTGTATGCTATGTGTATAACAGAATACAAAGGAAAAACTGCTATTCAACCTTTGTTTATAAGTTTTAATGTGTTTCTGTTGGTCTTCTTTTACACTTACCTTGCTATTCTAGGGATTTGTATTTTTCTTTGAACCAATAAACAATATAAGAAAATATAGGTTTTCAGTGTTTTTATTGAATTTTCAATCTAATATGACTAGAGTCCATGCTCGATAAGATTAGGGTGACGAACAGATTAACAGAAAGAAGTATGATAGAAAAACCTGTATTTGTCCAATCCAATGATTAAAGTACCATAACTTGACCAACTAATTAACTCTACTCTTATCGAGCAAGGGCTCTACATAAGTACTTTTACAAGTGACATTTTGAAAATCAAACAATGCTTATGAAAATTTCTCAGTACTGGCTCCTCAACACTTCTAAACATTCTTACTCAGAAAAACTAAACATTTGATACCATGAGATGAAAACTGTTTAAAATTTTAAACTTGATCAACAAATAACAGAGATGTGACATTGTCATATTTTAACCTTAGGTTGTGCGCCGCACAGGTTATCTTGCCTCATTTATATGAAATATAAAAAATTCTTGAAATAAATGATAAGAATGGTATAGATAGCTTACATTTGATGCCATGAGATGAAAACTTTTTAAAATATTAAAATTGATCCACAAATAAAAGAGTTAGGACATTTTCATATTTTAACCCTAGGCCATTAGGGTGTGCAGCGCACAGGTTATCTTGCCTCATTTATATGAAAAATAAAAAATTCTTGAAATAAATGATAAGAATGGTATAGATAGTTTACATTTGATACCATGAGATGAAAACTTTTTAAATTTTTAAAATTGATCAACAAATAAAAGAATAAGGACATTTTCATATTTTAACCTTAGGGTGTGCGGCGCACAGGTTATCTTGCCTCATTTATAAGAAAAATAAAAAATTCTTGAAATAAATGACAAAACCGGTATAGGAAGCTTACATTTGATGCCATGAGATGAAAACTTTTTAAATTTTTAAAATTGATCAACAAATAACAGAGTTGGGACATTTTCATATTTTAACCCTAGGCCATTAGGGTGTGCGGCGCACAGGTTATCTTGCCTCATTTATATGAAAAATAAAAAATTATTGAAATAAATGATAAGAATGGTATAGATAGCTTACATTTGATGCCATGAGATGAAAACTTTTTAAAATTTCAAAATTGATCAACAAATAAAAGAGTTGGGACATTTTCTTTTTTTAACCTTAGGGTGTGCGGCGCACAGGTTATCTTGCCTCATTTATATGAAAAATAAAAAATTATTGAAATAAATGATAAGAATGGTATAGATAGCTTACATTTGATGCCATGAGATGAAAACTTTTTATATTTTCAAAATTGATCAACAAATAAAAGAGTTAGGACATTTTCATTTTTTAACCTTAGGGTGTGCGGCGCACAGGTTATCTTGCCTCATTTATATGAAAAATAAAAAATTATTGAAATTAATGATAAGAATGGTATAGATAGCTTACATTTGATGCCATGAGATGAAAACTTTTTATATTTTCAAAATTGATCAACAAATAAAAGAGTTAGGACATTTTTATTTTTTAACCTTAGGGTGTGCGGCGCACAGGTTATCTTGCCTCATTTATATGAAAAATTAAAAATTCTTGAAATAAATGATATGAATGGTATAGATAGCTTACATTTGATGCCATGAGATGAAAACTTTTTAAAATTTCAAAATTGATCAACAAATAACAGAGTTAGGACATTTTCATTTTTTAACCTTAGGGTGTGCGGCGCACAGGTTATCTTGCCTCATTTATATGAAAAATAAAAAATTCTTGAAATAAATGATAAGAATGGTATAGATAGCTTACATTTGATGCCATGAGATGAAAAAAATTTAAAATATTAAAATTGATCCACAAATAAAAGAGTTAGGACATTTTCATATTTGAACCCTAGGCCAATAGGGTGTGCAGAGCACAGGTTATCTTGCCTCATTTATATGAAAAATAATAAATTCTTGAAATAAATGATAAAACTGGTATAGATAGCTTACATTTGATACCATGAGATGAAAACTTTTTAAATTTTCAAAATTGATCAACATATAAAAGAGTTGGGACATTTTCTTTTTTTAACCTTAGGGTGTGCGGCGCACAGGTTATCTTGCCTCATTTATATGAAAAATACAAAATTCTTGAAATAAATGATAAGAATGGTATAGGAAGCTTACATTTGATGCCATGAGATGAAAACTTTTTAAATTTTCAAAATTGATCAACATATAAAAGAGTTGGGACATTTTCTTTTTTTAACCTTAGGGTGTGCGGCGCACAGGTTATCTTGCCTCATTTATAAGAAAAATACAAAATTCTTGAAATAAATGATAAGAATGGTATAGATAGCTTACATTTGATGCCATGAGATGAAAACTTTTTATATTTTCAAAATTGATCAACAAATAAAAGAGTTAGGACATTTTCATATCTTAACCCTAGGCCATTAGGGTGTGCAGCGCACAGGTTATCTTGCCTCATTTATATAAAAAATAAAAAATTCTTGAAATAAATGATAAGAATGGTATAGATAGCTTACATTTGATGCCATGAGATGAAAAAAATTTAAAATATTAAAATTGATCCACAAATAAAAGAGTTAGGACATTTTCATATTTTAACCCTAGGCCATTAGGGTGTGCAGCGCACAGGTTATCTTGCCTCATTTATATGAAAAATAAAAAATTCTTGAAATAAATGATAAAACTGGTATAGATAGTTTACATTTGATGCCATGAGATGAAAACTTTTTATATTTTCAAAATTGATCAACAAATAAAAGAGTTAGGACATTTTCTTTTTTCAAAACCTTAGGGTGTGCGGCGCACAGGTTATCTTGCCTCATTTATATGAAAAATTAAAAATTCTTGAAATAAATGACAAAACCGGTATAGGAAGCTTACATTTGATGCCATGAGATGAAAACTTTTTAAATTTTTAAAATTGATCAACAAATAACAGAGTTGAGACATTTTCATATATTAACCCTAGGCCATTAGGGTGTGCGGCGCACAGGTTATCTTGCCTCATTTATATGAAAAATAAAAAATTCTTGAAATAAATGATAAGACTGGTATAGATAGCTTACATTTGATGCCATGAGATGAAAACTTTTTAAAATTTCAAAATTGATCCACAAATAAAAGAGTTAGGACATTTTCATTTTTTAACCTTAGGGTGTGCGGCGCACAGGTTATCTTGCCTCATTTATATGAAAAATAAAAAATTCTTGAAATAAATGATAAGAATGGTATAGATAGCTTACATTTGATGCCATGAGATGAAAACTTTTTATATTTTCAAAATTGATCAACAAATAAAAGAGTTGGGACATTTTCATTTTTTAACCTTAGGGTGTGCGGCGCACAGGTTATCTTGCCTCATTTATATGAAAAATAAAAAATTCTTGAAATAAATGATAAGAATGGTATAGATAGCTTACATTTGATGCCATGAGATGAAAACTTTTTAAAATTTCAAAATTGATCAACAAATAAAAGAGTTGGGACATTTTCATTTTTTAACCTTAGGGTGTATGGCGCACAGGTTATCTTGCCTCATTTATATGAAAAATTAAAAATTCTTGAAATAAATGATAAGAATGGTATAGATAGCTTACATTTGATGCCATGAGATGAAAACTTTTTAAAATTTCAAAATTGATCAACAAATAAAAGAGTTAGGACATTTTCATATTTTAACCCTAGGCCATTAGGGTGTGCAGCGCACAGGTTATCTTGCCTCATTTAAATGAAAAATAAAAAATTATTGAAATAAATGATAAGAATGGTATAGATAGTTTACATTTGATGCCATGAGATGAAAACTTTTTAAAATTTTAAAATTGATCAACAAATAAAAGAGTTAGGACATTTTCTTTTTTTAACCTTAGGGTGTGCGGCGCACAGGTTATCTTGCCTCATTTATATGAAAAATAAAAAATTCTTGAAATAAATGATAAGACTGGTATAGATAGCTTACATTTGATGCCATGAGATGAAAACTTTTTAAAATTTCAAAATTGATCAACAAATAAAAGAGTTAGGACATTTTCATTTTTTAACCTTAGGGTGTGCGGCGCACGGGTTATCTTGCCTCATTTATATGAAAAATAAAAAATTCTTGAAATAAATGATAAGACTGGTATAGATAGCTTACATTTGATGCCATGAGATTAAAAAAATTTAAAATATTAAAATTGATCCACAAATAAAAGAGTTAGGACATTTTCATATTTTAACCCTAGGCCATTAGGGTGTGCAGCGCACAGGTTATATTGCCTCATTTATATGAAAAATAAAAAATTCTTGAAATAAATGATAAAACTGGTATAGATAGTTTACATTTGATGCCATGAGATGAAAACTTTTTATATTTTCAAAATTGATCAACAAATAAAAGAGTTAGGACATTTTCTTTTTTTAACCTTAGGGTGTGCGGCGCACAGGTTATCTTGCCTCATTTATATGAAAAATAAAAAATTCTTGAAATAAATGATAAGACTGGTATAGATAGCTTACATTTGATGCCATGAGATGAAAACTTTTTAAAATTTCAAAATTGATCAACAAATAAAAGAGTTAGGACATTTTCATATTTTAACCCTAGGCCATTAGGGTGTGCGGCGCACAGGTTATCTTGCCTCATTTATATGAAAAATAAAAAAATCTTGAAATAAATGATAAAACTGGTATAGATAGCTTACATTTGATGCCATGAGATGAAAACTTTTTATAATTTCAAAATTGATCAACAAATAAAAGAGTTGGGACATTTTCATTTTTTAACCTTAGGGTGTGCAGCGCACAGGTTATCTTGCCTCATTTATATGAAAAATAAACATTTCTTGAATAAAATGATAAGAATGGTATAGATAGCTTACATTTGATGCCATGAGATGAAAACTTTTTATATTTTCAAAATTGATCAACAAATAAAAGAGTTGGGACATTTTCATTTTTTAACCTTAGGGTGTGTGCCGCACAGGTTATCTTGCCTCATTTATATGAAAAATAAAAAAATCTTGAAATAAATGATAAGAATGTGCTTTTTAGTCGTCGGCAGCCTTTTCTCAAAATAGTTTTTTTCAAAAAAATCTTTCAAGATTATATCTAACAGTTTGGACCATGATCAGGCCCGATAATTCTTTGGGCCTGATCTGGGTCCAAACAGTTTGCAAAGGTTCTAAGCAGACGACACTGTTAGACAAAGAGGTAATCAAATGCACACAAAAACTTAACCTCCAAATTCAAAAAATGCAGATGCTGCGCATAATATTGTGCAAATATATCTAAATTTATTGTATATGACCTTGATAAACAAGCCTGTTTAAATCATTGCATTCTGTGTAATAATTTTTCTGTCTTTATTTTGTCGTAAGCTGATCTTTTTTTTTTACAGAAAAATATTTCAAAAATAATGTCAATGTCAAACAATTTGGGTCCTGATCAGGCATGATGATTTGTCAGGCCTGATCTGGGTCCAAACTGTTTGCAAAGGTTATCAGCAGACAACACTAGTATAGAGTTTCAGCTGAACAGAAAAGACTAATCGTATTAGTTTAAATTTTCTCTGCACACTTCAAACACACATATCAAACTGACCACAAAGCAATTAATTTAGAAGTTGATAACTGTTAAATCATCAAACCAATTTATGCAGGGATGAGAACAATCAGCCATTCTCAATCAGGAAAATATGTCTGTTGACTCCAAAATGGAGAAAAGCAATTTTAGATCACTTATTAAAGGTTTAAAATCACAAAATATCCATAGAAACCGGTCAGTTTATGCTTCATTTAGATCTAAAATCGAGTTGAACTTCATTAAAAAACAAATTTCAGCAAAAACAACTGACATTATATAAATCATATGCCAGTGCTCAATCAGGAAATCCTGACCAATCTTGAACTTTCTCATGCCTGTTTATCACATTAGATTTTATCCCAGGCAAGCTCACCATTTTTTCATAGCTAAAATATAATTGAGCAGTGATCTGTAAAAACCCACTTTAATGATTAATTTAGGACTTTTTAAGTAAAATTCATTTGAAAAATGCCAAAAATTAAGAATTCACCATGCTTATATATTGCCTTAAAACCTATTCAGATGGATAGTAGATTAAAACTGGCAATTATTTCTGATAAACCTTCTTCGTTAACATGACATATGTTTCCGTGGCAACAACTTTACCTTAAGCAACTGTCAGAATTTTTAAAGTATGGTCAGTCCTTTTCTGATCATGCAAACTTTGGCAAAAATCAATCCATGTCAACTTTTCTGCAAATTCCATTGCACACATGCTAAGGATATTAAAATAGTATGCTATCAAAAAATAGCATGTTTTTCATGCACCCGACAAACCCCGAAATCTGGAAGTTAACTTTGACGTCATTAGTAACGTCATCACGTTTCTGAAGTTGTGTGTGAAAGTTTAGACAGTGTATAGTTTAAAAAGACCATACTTCATAGAATTTGTAGGATTACTTCTTAACACTTGGTAGTCTCATAGATTAAGTGTGTATAATAAACTAAATTTTGACTACTTCGTCATTAAGGCTGGTTTTCACAGATAGTGGCTCAATTGTAAATGTAATTATATTTATTTAGTGGACTGATGCCAGTCTACAAATGAGCCACTGAGCAAAATAGTTTTCTCCCTGACTCAGTTGTCAGCGATTGATTATATACTAGTTATGCTAAATTTACGGTGTGTAGATATGTAAGGTGAGAGTACTGGCCCATAACAACAGAAGCAAACACTATGAACACTGATCAGACAGCTCCTCAGGGTCCATATTGTTTACAAAATAGACTATCTAACAACATATGAGCCGTGACATGAGATTTCTAACAATGTGGTATGTGCGACCAGCAAAGCCTCAGATTAGCCTGCGCATACGCGCAGACTGATCAGAGCCTTTGCTAGTCGCTTGAGTATTCTATGAGTGTTAAGCTACTGACTGAACACCATTTGGAGTTTCTAAGCTTAAAAGGAGGCTGCACAGGCTCGTCTGAGTCTACACATGTCAATAAATGCCACATTGTTTAAAATGTCATGCCGCGGCTCATATGCAGATGTGTCAGCAGACAACAGAAGTCGTGACTAGCACGCAAATGGTCAATATATGCATATATTTACATTTCCACTATGAGTCTTTAAATGAACCTTTGCATTTGAGATGTCATTCATACCTTCATGAACAAATTGATTTAAGTCAATTTAACCCACACACGCAGCAATTGAGTGGACCGACGTCATCACCATCCAATAACATTGTTTGTTTACTGAAGTTTACGTAATGTTGAACATGTATCACCATGACGTTAGCGCGGAAATTTGATGTTTTGGCTATTCTGAAACCTCCTTACAAAATAACCAGAAAACCAGCCAATTTAGGTTGAAATTGATACTTGACTGATAATATAAAATGTAAGTAATAAACACAACTTTTTGTCTATTCCTGGAATCATGAATACTTCGGGTCTCTTGCAAAGTAAACGTGAAGCCCTTCACTTACTTTGCAAGAGACCCAAAGTAGCTTACTTTACACAGATGTATTTCCAAAAAAAGTTAATGAGATTCCTTCAAGTAAGAATTTTGCTTATGACAGGTTCAAGACTAATCTACAATTTCACCCATCACCCAGATGCTGGTCCATAAGTTTTTGATCAGCAAACAGAAGTATTAATTTGTGAGAATGGAGGCTCCAAATGTCAGATCAATTTTCATGAATTTTTGAAACTATGTGCTCATATTACCTACAAATCATATAGATGCTGTCTCTTTGACTGTTTTTGGATTTATAATGAAAAGTCCAAGAAACCTTATCATACTTTAGAAAAAAATATTTAAGTAATGAAATCAGGGTGGCAAACAATTTGGATCCAGATCAGGCCCATTGTTTTGTGGCCTGATCTGGTTCCAAACTGTTTGCAAAGGTTATCAGCAGACGTGCCGGCACTATTAGGCAGAGTAAAACAGTATATGCCACAAATGCGGATTTGGCTGTAACCACTTGTTCTGAAACTTTTTGTTTTTCTTTTTTTTAGGCTCGTAACAATGTACCATAGAAAAAATTGTTATAAATCAGCAGTATTTTTTCTCTGAACACAGCCCAAATTAAGTTTGCCAACCTTGCCTTTTTTCTGACAGTGGTTTTGTTTAAAATTGTACAAAAATAATAGCAATATAACATGATTTTGTCATTCATTAACATTCACAAGATCCTTGAATAACCTCGTATTGTCTGTCATGAAACATGGATGCATTCTTTTGAGGTTAACATGATAATTTGTCATCCCAAGAACGGCGAACATCACTTTTGAGGGTTGACTTGTCCTGATTTTAACCAAAAAAGAATGCACCAATTTTTTTGTTATGTGACACTGTTTCTCTTTTCCTAGTTTTATTTAAAGCATTTTCATATTATTTTTACTAAGTCACATGTTCTTAGTACACTTTCACTAGGAAGATTATTTCAACAATATACATCTCAAATTTCTGAAACTCTTAAGAGATAAGCAAAATAAGTGCATTTTTAAATGCTGTTCTCATAAAATGATCAAATTCTGAATTCAACACATTTTATCTGTGAAATATACATAAGAAATCAGTCAGTGTTTCAATGTCTATTTTTAGCTGTCAGGCAGCAGTGACGTAAGTCATGTTACTCAGACTCCTGGGTTAAATTAAGTACAATCTATTTTAGCTGTCTGTCAGCACTGACAAAAAACAATGATAAACTGTCATGAGCTCATTGCAGTTTGACATCTAGATCTGTCACAATCAGTGTAAGCTGGTTTCAGCCAATCAGAGGAGGTCATTTATAGGAGTCATATAACAAATTGCGCTATGGAACTTAGCAGCAGCCTTGAATCATCCAAAAGTAACACAAGGATGAAAAAAAAATGAATGGGTTGAAACTCTGATACGATTTGTCAATAATTTCCTAAGGCAGTCTTGTGCAATGCTTCATTGTCCGATGGGAAAGTGTTGGAAATTTTATAAGAAAACCAGTTGAAACAATGGCATGCAGGATCAAAGGACTGGAAAATAGCATAATTGCAGCTGGACCTAGAAAATGATCAAATTTCATGACTGAGTATATGAGACCATAATATGGGCCTCGACGCGACAAAATCTGACTTCGGGTGTTTGCGAACAACAAAGAAGCAGACCAGCCTGCCCATCTATCGCTTAGTAGACTTTATACGAGATAAATTTTCCAGCTAGTCTCTGTAGCTGAGCAAGCTGGTTTGAATCTCACTGTGTAGGAAACCCCGCAGACAGGGTTTCTCGTGTCAATGCCCATATGATTTGCACTAAAAGGAATTTCATGAAAATTATACTGTGTATATATGACCATAGTGTGATGATGCATGTGAAGTTTCATGAGGATTTCATCGGGTGTAGAGAAGTTTTTGCCCTTCTGATTGATTTTGGACCGATGCACAGGAATATTCATTAGAATGTCCTTAGATATACATGAGTTATTTGTCTTTAATTGTCTTAATTTTAATGAAAAAAAATCTCATAATTTGGGCGGGGGGTGGGGGAGATCAATTTGTTGTGAAATTGCTTCAGAACTCATTAAAATTGTCAAGTAAGGTTCTAACAGACGCGGGAAGGTTCCTGCTTGGTGTGAAAGAGAACCCTGAAAACCATATTTGATCAAGGAGAACTCTTTCAACCCAAGGCATTCGCTTGCCCCTCTGTTTTGGCGCTGGTACAGTACATGGCGACCATGGCCCAGTCTTTGACCCTTTATACCATTGTACAGAGGCTTCTGAAGGGAAAATTTCCAACACTTTCCCAATTTGGGGCCACTCTCCAGCATATTTCGGACAATTTAGCAAGCACAAGTCTCCTATATTAATGGTATTGGCTTTTGATTGTTGATCTGTAGTCTCCTTTTGATCTGTAGTCTCCTTTTCCTCTCCTGATTCTGTTAGCTTTCTTCCAATAACAACCTATTAAATAATAAAAGCAAATTAAATAAAAATTATGCTTATAAAAGAACTTATGCTTTTATTAAATTACTAACATTTCATTGACAACAAACAAGTGATATTTTTTCTTTATGGCAATGCTAAAGAGCAGTGGTCGTAACTGGGCGGTCACTGCTCCTAAAGTTAACATTATTTATTCCTGGGCTAGCCTCATAAAAACAGTTTCCCGGAACCTGGGTATATTCTTTTGCATGTACTGATAACTGCTCATCTTGAATAAGCTTAAGTAGACAGTTATTAATCCTGTCAAATGCCATATACATGCCAATAACTATGGTCCATAAATCTGAAGCATGTGTTCCTTCAACCCTTTGGATTCTTTTGAACTTAAACTTAATGGTACGGTGCAAAGTAATGCTTTTGTGCGTATAATGATTCTTGTCGATTCATAATGAAAACCAAACTCAACTCTGGACCTGCCTTGCGGGTGCACATCTGCAATGTGTGAACAGACGATATGTATTTCAAATATGTAGGAATTAGATCAGATTACACCCAAATTTCGCAATGTATCTACAGTAGGTGACGTAACAATTTCTAAATTGAACGCTCAAAAATATGTGCACAAATATAGGGTGTACATGTTCATTCATAATACAAAGTTTTAATATAAAGAAATAAAACTGCTCGAGTTACAGATTACACAAACCAGAAACCATCAAGCATTTCTAACGAAAAAAAAACCCAAAAATGGAAAAAAAATATTTCTGAAATGTTGCATAAAATAGAGAGTGCACACCTTCAATGTGTGAACAATCATTATGCAAAGTTTGAATGTAAAGGAGTGAATACTGTTGGAGTTACAGATTACATAAACTAGGCACTTCCTAAGCATTTCGGATGGAAAAAATGTCTAAGTTCAACACCCGTTAGAAATTGAGATAAAATTTATTAAACATGCACAAAATAGGAGATGCATATCTTCAATAGGTTAACAATCATTAGGCAAACTTTTAAAAAAAAAGGAATGAAAACTTTTTGAGATAAAGATAACAAAAACTTCACACCCCTGAAATGTTATGGACGGACGGACAGACAGGAAAAATTTCTAAGTTAAACACCTTCCAAAAATGATAATAAATTGAAACATTGCACAAATTAGGAGGTGCACATCTTCAATGTGTGAAAAATATTTATGCAAAATTTGTATATAAAGGTATGAATACTGTTGGAGTTAAAGATTACACAAACTAGGCACCCCCTAAGCATTTGTATGGAAAAAAATGTTATGTTAAACACCTGTCAGAAATGAGAAAATATTTATGAAACTTGCACAAAATAAAAGGTGCACATCTTCAATAGGTGAACAATCATTGTGCAAAGTTTGAATATAAAGGAAAGAATATTATTGGAGCTCCTGATTACACAAACTAGGCACCCCCTAAGCATTGCCGATGGAAGAAATGTCTAAGATTAACACCCCTCAACAATGATAAGAAAATTCTGAAACACGCACAAAATAGGAAGGGGCACATCTCCAATATGTGAAAATCATTAGGCAAAGTTTGAATAAAAAAGAATGAAAACTTTTGGAGTTACAGATTACACCAACTTGGCACTAGGGCTGCCACGTTTACAAAATTTGGTAAACGTTTACACGAGTTCCAGTAATCGAAACGGTTCCGTTTAAACGTAACTTCCAGATTGATTTTTTTTCATTATGCAGATCGGTAAAATCGCCGATATTTTCCCTAAAAAAACCTTTGAAAAATGTACCTTGTGCGAATATTCGAAATTGTTTCTAGTTGGGTGTTGAAATAGAACTTATTTCAAGTAATTGGAAAGTGATTGCAACATGCCCAGACTCCTACATTACGGACATTTTCTTCAGTTGCAAGCGTGTAATTAATGAATGGACACACACAAGACAACTGCAAATCGTCACGTACGCATCAATACACACGCCGACAGGAAGTAAACATCTTCCAATATAGTGCATTGCCTTCTCTGAAGCATTGTCGCATGCGTCTCTTCTTTGCCTTTACATAAATAACTGTTAAAATGCAGGAAAATAATTGTTCCAAGCAGTGACTGAGTGAGACAATATTCGGGACATTTTTATGGCCTATTGCGCATGTCCGCCATAATTTCTAATTGCAGAATACAGCGGAATCTGAGAAAAAAAAACAATCTGATTGATGATCCAGATCGAGATGTGACCTATCACTGTTTAAGAGAATATTTTTTTCATTAGGAATTGCTGTTAATAAACCACGACGCTTGTCACGTGACAAAGTTCGTGTAAACGGTAGGTCAATTTTGTAAACGTTTATTGCAGAAACACGAAACGGTGCCGTTTACACGTGTAAACGTGGCAGCCCTACTTGGCACCCTTAAGTGTTGTGGACAGACGGACAAACGGACGGCCAGAGTGGACCCAAGACCTGCTTTCGCTAAAGTGAGGCAAATAATAAAATTCTTGAATAATGATTGTAATATAGCTGGTAATTTATTAACTGCTGAAACCGATGCAAAGTTCAAAATAACTAAACTATACTCAAACATTTTAAAAACACACTATTTTACGTCCACAAAATAATTATATATGGCTGATTTGGTTCTTGAACAATCATAAGCTATGATTTGCCATGACCTAGTCTTGCTTGTCCTGTTTGTTTTGATTTGACATACAGGAGCTAATGTGGCCATGTTGAATATACATTTTTTGGGTAGATAAATCCTTATGTCTACCTTATTAAAGTCGATAATTGTACTGTTGATTGGATTTGGTTTCCTTGCCAGTCAGCAGCAGGAATGTAATTGGTAAAAAAAAAGAAAACCTTACTGGTGGCATTGGAGTGGACTTCATTCGAATGTCCTTCAACTCCTCATCTTCCTCCTCCTCTACATCTGAGGACTCAGTGCCTGGGTGCACCAGATGGATCTGATTAACACCAAATTGTGTTACCAATGAGCTATCTGAATAAAATAAAAGTACTCATCAAGATGGTCATATTGGTAAATGTTCTAAAATTTCCAACACTTTTCTGTTCTCAAATAAAATGATGGTAATTAGGGCTGGAATTCACAAATGCCTGTCAGAATAGCGAAGCAGTCTGACCTGAGTCTGCCCTATTTGTCTTGGCTTTTTTGACAGGCAACTAGGGTTTGAAATTTTACTGTAGTCAATTGTAACCATGGGCCCCCACCCAAAGAGATAAATAAGCTGAACCTGATTTATTTGAAATTGACTTTTATATATATTGTCAGCTGTCCCATATAATGTAGTACGCTGTTCCAACACTGTTATCCAGTTTTAATTTGCGAGAACACAAGTTGCCGCATTTGTGCTTTCAAAAGCATACAATCGCAATAGGGGTAGTAGCCATTCTTTTAATTGTGACAGTTTCTTTTTTAATGCCACGCAGTTGCATTTTCACACATGGACTCTTGAAATTTTGTCCCAGGACTCCTGAAATACAAAAGTAAGGGAAAACCCTGCCAGGTGTATTCATTTCCTATTTATTCAATTTTCTTTTAAAATCACACATTAGGCAAAGCCTTAGAGGCGAGCTTTCATCATGATAAGTCAGTTGAGATACTTTGAAGGGGCTAAACCCTGGCTGAAACCCAGACAATCGCTGTCCCAGGTTGAAGAAACAAACCAATAAAAACAAAAGAGCAAAGAATATGAATCCAAAAGATTTGTTGTTGCGTTTGTGTTTAACGTCCCACCAACAGCTAAGGTCATATGGAGACGGGGCCACGGCTTTAAGTCTCATCCGACAGACTGGTGAAGCCGGGAATCGAACCTGCGGCCCCTGATTTACAAGGCAAGCGGTTTATCCACTACACCACAGCGGCTCCTAATGAATCAAACAGAGAAAGACCCTTGTAAGAATCATGGAAAAATGGACGCCCATGGCTTCAATTCAATATTGAAAATAAATCAATGACCTGTGCTGCATAGGCATATTATCATATTTACATTCTCAATGTAGCTGCCTTAGATGAAACCATAATTCCTAACTGCTTGCATTTCTCGCAGCAAAACATTGAGCAGTCACGTGGTTAAGGCCGCGCCTCTAGGTTGAGTAACGTCAACCAATAACTTTCTTTGTTTATCAACATTTGCGTGACGTCATTCACGTATCGCCACGACGTTATGTACAGGATTTTCGTTCGCTGGCTGTTCCAACACCTCCGTTACAAATAAAAAATATCATTATTTAAGGATAACCAGCGAATTTGGGTGGAAGATAATTAGGTATATTTGATTGATAATATAAAATGTAAATATAAGGATTGAAATTCAGATTTTTATCTTGCACTGGATGATGCAAAACATTAGCGTTTTAATGTCTCCGAGAAGCCCTTCGGGCTTCACAGACATTAAAAAGCCTAATGTTTTGCATCATCCAGTGCAAGCTAAAAATCTGCATTTCAATCCATAACTAATGGCCAAAGCAAAGGCTGAAGGACTGCTATGTTAAAAACAAGCATGTAATTGCTTTTAGCCATCAAATTAAACATAAGTTCTGATAAATTCTAGTATTTAATCATTCAACTTGTTCATTTTTTTCGGTCCTGTAAAATATTATTTGGTCTGGTAAAATTCATGACTGCACCAGACCGAATGTCTGGTGATGTCTGGAAAGTATTCGTGAACACTGTAACCGTATGCAAAGTTTTCCAGAACAAAGGCATAGGCGAAATGATTAGTCTGGTCCCCAACGCTTTCAGTATAAAAAGTCATGTAAATAACTTGTGACTCAATTTAAATATTTTCAAGTTCAAACAGCATGTGAATCTCCCGATTTGAACATGGATTTTCGTTCATTTGATAATGGGTTAAAACAGCTATAGATATGAATATGTATCTATGCAAGAATAGCAGATAATAGAAGACCCAATTTATGTTAAAAGATGGTATGAATTGAAATACCTTCCACACATCCATTTCTAAAAAGTTCTTCCCACCACTCTTTATCCTGTTCTCTACGGAAGAACTTGTATGCCTTTTTTACACTTTCCTGAAATCAAGTACAACAGAGTGAAAAAGAAATTTGCAGCAAGCAAGGCTTTCGGTATACAACTGCAACATAATCAGTAAATTGCTCAACTCCTTGATTGAAATGTTAAAAAAGAGTTCTATGTAGACTATGTGCAGTGTTAAGATTGAGACATTTAGGGGATAACTATATTAAAAATTTCATTTGAAGAGGTATATACGTTTGGAAATTTTGTTTTAATATCATATGACGTTGCGTCTGGGAGTGAAATAACGCCATGTAATGAAATTGATAAACCACTAGTTGTTTACAGATTTACGGGAAAGGTTATTACGTCTATAATAACGTTATGTACAAAATGACAAAATCTTATATTTTTCAAGCCAGAATGAGATTTCAAAGTAATCTTAATGTCATATGAAAAATAGAATCTAACATTCGTACTCATGTATTTTTTGAATTTAACAAAATCCTTGCGAAAAAGGAATAAAATGCTCAGCAAGTGTCGCATTTTATCGCTTTTCCTCAACTCGTTTGATGAATTCAATCAAACATGAGCACGCATATAAGATCCTCTATTTACAGCGAGGCACATGCGCAGCTGTAAAACGCTATTTCAAAACGTATATCCTACAATATACCTCCACAAATGAAAATTTTGAATATGGTTATCCCAATTCTATTGCACTTCTGTAGTTTTGTCTCAAAAAGGAGCATTGCAAGCAGCATAATGCCCAACGTCATCCAAAGAAATTTGACATATTAATGACGTCAAACTGTTTCCTATAGTATATTGCAAATTTTTGACGTGTTACAACTTGGCAAGCGCATTAGAATTTAACATGTCCACCAATTCATTAACAGGCATGTCGGGCCATTAGCTCCATATCTGCACAAGGGTATTTTCATAACATGTTTTGTGCTGTTGTTGTTAATATCTTTTTTTTATAGTTTAATGACTTTTTACAATTCAACACTATGCTCAAATCCAATCTAACTTATTCAGGAACCAGGTCAGATTGCACAGTCCATTAAGCCTTATGGTTTAATATGTATAGTGCCATAATATTTGACGTTACAATGTCGTCATATGTATGACATTATGTTTGAACGGCAGGGTTAATATGGGTGCACATGATTGCCAAAATGGATGCACGCGAGGACCAATATAGGTTCTAATTAGGGGGGCAAAAGTAATCAATGTATTGACTTAACTTGCTGTTAGTAGACAAAAACATAATGCTTTCAGGAAATAACACCATTTGAACTGCAGACTTCCATTAGACCTAAATGAAATATATGTGTGGTTCCTGTTGCATACCAACAAAATTTAGGGTAGGTAGGTAGGGAAATTATTAAATTTTGTTATAACATTTAACAAAGAAAATGGAGACAAAATCTGAAAAAGTGCCCATTTTAGGTATTTTTTCTCCAAAGACCATTTTAATGTTTAGGGTAGGGTTAGAAAAATTAGGGTAGGTACGCAACAGAAACCTCACATATATTTCATTTTAGCCTTACATGTATACAGGGCCTTTTCCAGCAATTTTGGGAAAAGGCCCCTGGCCAAAATCAGGAAAAAAAGATCGACTTAACATCAAAATTGGGAGAAATTAACGACATAGAACATTACAAGGGTAGCAAAATATATACTCAAAATCAAGTTATTTTAGATTGTATTATGCAAAGCATACCACTTAAGCACTAGTGTTTAAGTATCACTCTGATATGGGTCAGTGTTTTTCATAAGTAGTATTGATCTCTAAAAAAAGTAAAAAAAAAATTTTTTTTTTTTTTTTTTTTACTTTTCTTAATTGGGAAAATCAGACATGGTATTGGGAAAAGGGTGGATATTTTTGACTGGGAATGGGGCCGAAATTCGGCCCCTAGAGATGAGCAAAAAAGGCCCTGATATAATTAAATTGGATTGGAGTGATTATTGTGTTCTTTATTCCATGAAGAAACAGAGAATTCTCATACAGAAAAATTTGTCAGTAAAATATCTAAAGAGCACTTACTTGCAAGAAACCTTTTTCCTCCTCATTGTATGAGGGCTTTAGATGTTTAGGTTCTCCGAGAAGTTTCGTTTTAAGGAGGGGATCAGCCGTTCTTTGCCAGATCTTTAAATACAAAACAAATATATCTTTTTCAATGTGAAATATTTACATGCTCAGTGTAGTTGCCATTAAATGAAACCAACATTTCTGGCTGCTTGTATTTCTCAATGCAAAACACTGAACTGTCATGTGATCTATACTGCGCCTCCAGGCGGAGTGACGCTGGAGGCGCAGTAAAGTCAACATCAGCAAAAAACACTGGTTGTTCATCGACATTTGCGTGACATCATTCACGTATCGCCACAAGGTAATGTTCCCGAGTTTCGTTCCCTGGCTGTAGCATTGGGGATGTGGGGCTACCTAGTTTGTTAAAATAATGATCCAAGGTTGACCTTGACCTACTTAACGCCAAGGTCAAATTTTGATTCCTAATGCATTTAAATGGGAATTTTTGTGAAAAGTTGATTTTTGAATACTGTTAAAGCCAAAGTCATTATTCTTACTTGATATGGTAAAACAAATGAGACAATGGCTATTAAATAATTTTCAAAGGTCAATGTTGACCCTTGCCATTTCAGCCAAGGTTGCTCATATTGTGATCCCATCAATATATTAAAACATAGTTTTCTCACAAACCATTGGCCCAATTGAATTCAAATTTCATGTGAAGACTCCTTATGTTAAGTTAGCCAAAATTTATACAAAACCTTTTGGTCACATGACAAAGATGGCTGCCACGCCCATATATGATAATACCTTTAAAAATCTTCTCCAGAACCAGAAGGCCGATAACATTGGGACTTGGTATGTAGCATTGGAGATGTGGGGCCTACCCAGTTTGTTCAAATGATGATCCCAAGATGAACTTGCTCCCTAATGCATTTGAATGGGACAATTTTTGAAAAGTTGTTTTTTGAATACTGTGGAAGCCAAAGTCATTATTCTCACATGATATGTTCAATCTAGTGTTGACTTTTGACCTTTCAGCCAAGGTCGCTCATTCAATGTATTTAAACATAGTTTTCTCAGAAACCACTCGGCCAATTGAACTCAAATTTCATATGATGACTACTTATGATTGGTTAGTCAAAATTTGTACAAATTGTTATGGTCACCTGACTAAGATGGCTGCCACACCTATATACGGTAAAAACTATTTAGTATTTAAATATCTTCATCTCTGGAACCAAAGCGCCAATGGCCTTGTGACTTATTCTGTAGCATTGGTTGATGTGGTCCCTTCCAGGTTTGCACAAATGATGAATCTAGGTTATCCTTGACCTACTTTATGGCAAGGTCAAATTTGATTCCTAATGCATTTATAACAGGAAAATCTTAAAATGTTCATTTTTCTATAACAGTTTTAGCCAAAATCATAATACCTGTCAGAAATGTTTAACCTAATGAGACAATGGAATAATTAATGTCAAGGTGACCTGTGACCATTAATCCAAGGCCACACATTTGGATCACCACATACCTATCTAAACATCTTTTTCTCAGAAATCACTGTGCTGTTAGATTGTTTAGGTTACTGGACCAAAATGGCTGCAACACCCATATATTGTAAAACAAATTATGTTTCATTATAAGCTGTAGTTGACCTTGACCTGTTTTAAAATTATTAAGGAGATCAGGTGAGCGCCTCAGGACCTTCAGGTGCTCTAGTTGTTTATTCTTGAATGGGAATTCGTTACGCGAAGCTGTTTGAAGCCGCAAAATCCATGTTCAAATCATGAAATTCACGTGCTGTTTGAACATGGCTTTTAATTGAAAAAGCCTAAACTGGGCCCTGATTTGCATGCATGACGTGACACTGGAAAACGTTGCGGCCGTGACTGATCATTTCGTCGAAGCTATATGTTGCTCTGGCGATGTAATGACGTTCGAAAGTTTGACGTTGACGCCATTTGTTTTGAGAAATCATGTGTAAGAAGCAGGATATTTAATATTTAAGCGACGTTTTCAGCTTGGTTTATGCTAAAATCAGGTAAAATATGCAAGAATAACGATCACACATGTTTATTCATTGCATTAACACTTGCTGGGTCCCTCGGACGATGTTTGAACACGAGGCCTCACGGCCTCATGTTCAAACAGCATCCTCTGGACCCGGGAAATGTTAATGCATGAAAAAACATGTATGATCCCTATATTGTTGCTCCCTTTGTGGGAGTCTGTAATTGATCTATGTTTTGTTGTATATTACTTTATGTCCATTCTAGTATTGCAATCATCTTGATAAGGAAGAGAGAGCTGGTTGCTTTGCTTAATTTGTCTTCCTGGTGTCTCATGATGGTTGAGTGGCTCTTCCTTGAAGTGCCATGGGGTTGTCTGCGGTTTGTGATTGTGGTATTTCCTGATCATACTCACTATTTTTTCAGAGTTTTTACCATATGTGGGCTTGGTGACCATCTTGGGCATGTAACTGGGACCATTTGAACAAACTTTGGTTCCCGTGTACCAAGGAGTCTCCATATGGAATTTGAGTTTAATTGGCCCAGTGGTTTCAGAGGAAATGCTTGAAAATATTTACAGGTGGACAGAGGTCGGAAGCCGTAGTCATACACATTATCATAATGGTAACTTGATCTGGGGTACTGTATCACGTCGAGTGGATGAGGTCATACCGTCGGATCACCCGAGACGTGTAGCAAATATAAGGCTTAATCTTACATTAACGAGATCAAGTTACTATTATGATAAAATGTTTATTATATGCCTTTTTCTGACATTCTTTCTGATTTTAACACCTGTTTTGGTCTTTTAACCCGAAAAATTGCGGGAACGTTTGCCATAACATTACGTTTCTTGACGTCACCGTCACGTCAACATGTTTTCCGTCTACAGTTCTAAAGTCTTTTCAGTTATAGGTATATAATAAATTGGTATACTACTAGCTCACCGATGAGCCCTCTGAGCTAAAAAGCTGCTAGAAAATTTGCAACCATAAGTCTTACCTTGTCTGTCGACCAGTTCTTGTAGCTGACCCGAGCCTGCCCATTCTCATCTCTCATGATCTTGTATGCGTGGGGACCACTGTGTCCCCACATTTTATTCAAGCTGGGGAACAGCCAATCCCCAATATTGAACACTTCATTCAGGAGCACTGCTTGAGGCTGTGGCTTGAAACTTTCTTCAAAGCACTGCATTAGTTTGGGTAGGGTTAGGCACGCTTTCTTTTTCAAAGCAGTTGAGAATCTGCAAATAAATATCAAAAGATGACTGTCAAATTACTGCTCTATTGTGATAATATTGTAACTAGCCAATTGAACCTATATATAAACCGGGCCGCGTAGCGCAGTCGGTAATGTGTCTGGCAACAGATGCGAGTCTGACTGCAGATCCAGGGGTTGCGAGTTCCATCAAATTTCATTTTAAAGGTAATTTTTTTGTAACTTATAAATAGTGTTCTTGGGGAAGTATATGGACAATGGTGGCATATGCAGTCTTAATAGCCTGATAGAGGAAATGGGAGAAACCTTGGAAAACTATAGTGTTTCCAGGTTATAAGTGACCCCCGTTTTTCTTTTTTTTAAACAGCTTTAAATTGAACTTAGAAGAACGGCACTTAGCAGGTGGATTTAAATGCACACCGCGTAACTAAAACTTATTTTTGGGAGACGCCCTTATTTGTATCTGAAGCCCAAGTCCCCTGTACAAAAGAATAACTTAGTTGTTTTTCCCTGTGAATATACCTATGTGTACCCCAATAGATACACGTGGTATATTTGCATTGCTATGATGATATGTACTGGCCTACAGGACTATATATATCGATGATTCAACTAAAATCTATTGCGCAAACCTCACTCCTCATCATTTTGACACACACATGCAATTGTAAAGTCTATAGGGGTCCTAGACCGTGCCGTATTGAAAGCAGGCAAATATAAGGCTTAAGCATGAAACATGCAAGTACATGCAGCACCTTCCATTTCAACTCATTGACTCTTTTTGCCTACGAGGTAATTTGTCATAATTTTGTCCTCTGCTGACATTTTTTTTTCGAAATCTGTTTCTTGTTGTTAAAATGATCTTTCAGGAATATCAGTAGAGTGCCAAGCAGTTTGGATCCAGATCATGCCCGACGTTTTGTCGGGCCTGATCTGAGTCCAAATTGTTTGCAAAGGTAATCATCAGACGACACTAGTAAGTAAAGAGTTTATGACGACAATTCAAGCAAATAAGAGAGTTGACGAGAAATAGCGAATTAGGGCTATACATTAAACTTAAAGAGCATCAAATATTTGTCTGCTAAAGCTATTTCGCTGATAAACTTTGTCAACAGCCGAAGGCAAGTTCAGGTTAAAATGTTTGGCATTATCTGGATCCATACTGTTGGATAACCTACTTGGATTCCTGAAAGACATATTTTTTGGAAACAACAATCTCGAAAGAAAATTTATTTAAGGTTTAGACAATACTGTTACATGACACATGTACATGTACAGTGAAGTTTGTGAGTCAGTATAAGCAGTGAATCATAGCTTAATGCACAAAGATTGGGCCAGTTAAGCAATTTTAGCGTGAAATTGCGACTGTTTCAATCAGTTTAAACGGTAGCGGGTCAACTCGGCCTGAAGTCTAGTCGGCCCGCGAGTCAAGTCGGCCCTGGGTCAACTCGGCCTGGTGTTGATTCCATTGTAACCTTTTGAAAAATAAATGTTTGGTCACTAATTAATGGAAACATATCATCTAATTGACAAACATTGCAATTAAGCTCTTGATCGATTAAAGGTGAACGTTCTACATGATTTAAGGCAATGACCTGCCAAGTTTTCGCATTTTTTGTCATGCACGAGTTCCCATATCTTACAAACAAGACAATTAATGTTTACAATTAAAAGTCTGATCAAAGCAATTAACAAGATAGGTGCCTATTTTATACTGGATATATTCAACTGCCATCAGCTGATATAGAGTGTCCCTGGTGCGGTATAGCCTAGAAAATGGAATAAGCGACACATAAAATTATGTTTCTCCTTCCTCTAACTTTTGTTGAATAAACTCTTTTTATTAAACACATTCCCACCAGGCTAATAAGGGATCAGGCCGACTTGACCCGGGCCGACTTGACTCAGGCCGACTTGACCCAAGGCCGAGTTGACCTGCCTTCGTTTAAACACGTGTTTTGGGTGCTCAAAAGAACCATATCATCGAGACGGTTGTTTTGAGTACACACAACATATTTTTTGGTTGAGAAATAGGAAAAATAATTCTCTGTTACGCACTCTTATCTGTGGGACTGACGAATTACCTCCACTGACCTGTATAAGCCATGTTTTATTTATATCGCTAGGTGGACCGTTCACTTGGGGACTAATTCAAAGAGCAGCAAAAACACACCAAAATTCCATCTAATCCCAGCCTATACAAAACTCATATTTATGTGGAAAAAATAAATTCAATTACGCGGTATATATCTTAATTCATTTCCTTAATTATCTTTTCAATGAAAGTCACCATTAAAGAAAAATTAGCAAAAAACGGGGGTCACTTAAGTCCTGGAAACACATTACCAACCTTATTGGACAGGTGACCACTACTCTGACACATGTTAAAACACTTCTTTTAATCTAATTGCAAAAGACATGTCATAACTAGTGAATACAAGCGTGCAGTAATTTCGTTATTGTCTTAATTATTGATCATAGGCAAATACTGTACCTTGAAAACATCTGATCGACATCCTCATGCGTGTGTCCCACCATCAAAAACGATAACTTAATCTTATCAAAGACCTTCTCCTCCACCAAGTGGCATAAGTAGCCCATGAGAAACCTGAAGTTTGCAAAATAGAATGTAAACACAGCTTTAGATAAACAAAAAATTTCAGCGTAAAATTGTTAATATTTCCTTACCCATTACTTTCAGCTTATGTTTTGGGTGCTCCAAGGAACCGTCTCCTTCAGACAGATGGTTCTTTTGAGTACCCACAACATATGTTTTGGTTGAGAAATAAGACAAATGTTTTGCTGTAAGCACTCTTAACTGAAGGCCTGTGTAAAGTTGGACTAGGTCAAGTCAAAGCTATGTACATACATTTCACGGAGTGATCTTGCTTCAATGGAGAATCTACCTTGTTTAGTGAGTCAAGAAAGCAAGCTGTGTTTTTCAAGTTATGTATATGCACTGATTCACTTGTTATGTTGTAGGTTATATTGCTGATAGTTCTAAAATTCATTCATTTCATGAACACATCAAGTCCTATGCAAAGTAAGTCTCACTCAGACATTTCTATTCAGTAGGGTCATATTTGAATTTAAGAATTTAGTTGTAGACATTCCTATGGGCATTAATTGTGCTCCCCTGATTGCAGATTTATTCTTGTTTTGCTATGAGATGGACTTTATGATTTAGCTCTTGTGATTTCTTACAAGAAGATTTTATCATGTTTTCCCTATATAAGCCTATGTAAAGCATATGACCCTCGTGGCAGATCCAATTTTGGCCCCACAAGCATAATATTGAACAAACATGTTAGTGGTCTACTAGGTGAATCTACACACTTAATAACAAGGCTTTAGTCCTTGTGGTTTCAGACAAGAAGAATTTTTTCCCTTATGTAAAACTATGTAAACTAGAATTGTCAGAGAATCTGACTCTAGCCCCACTGCAGTGCCTTGCATGCAGTAAAAGGCCATAGTGTCTGGGGATATTGAGTGGTAAAGTAATTCTGACATCAATCAAGGGCCATAACTCTCTAACAAATTTGCAAAAAACGACATCTAACATTCCAAACATAGATATTATCAGTACAAATAGTGGTCAAAATCTGTGCAATTTGTTCTCAAGGTATTGTACTGTCCGCGAAATTCTGGAGTAAATCAAGGGCCATTACTCTGATAAAAATGTGGGAAAAACGATGTGTAACAATCCCAACATAGATCTTGTCAAAATGAATGCATATATATAATTTGGTGAAATTCTGTCAATTTGTTCTCAAGATATTGAGCGGAAACGAAATTTTGACATAAATCAAGGGCCATAACTCTGGTTCAAATGTGTGAAAAATGACGTGTAACAATCCCAAGCTAAATCTTGCCAAGATGCATGCATATATAAAATTTGGTGAAATACTACCAATTGGTTCTCGAGATATTGAGCGGAAACGAAATTTTGGCGTAAATCAAGGGCCATAACTCTTATACAAATTTCCAAAAAATGATGTGTTACAATCCCAAGCTAGATCTTGTCTATATAAATGCACAAATAAAATTTGGTGAAAATATGTCAGTTAGTTCTCAAGACCGGAGTAAAAATGTAAATTGAAATCATAAGCAATTAATGAATAATGCTGTCATGTGTATGTTAAACCTGTACGACATCATCAGAATAATGCGTCACCTGCATATCAAATTTACAATCCTCCTCCAACCCCTACATGATTAAGGAGTATGTGCTGTTAATTTTAATATACCATCGCTTAGAAAACAGTGATAATTAGTGAGGTGGTTTTTGTTGACGTCAGTATAGTTTTCCCCCTTGTTGAAAAAAATACTAAAGCAAGAATACATACCTGTTCTTATTTTCTCTGCCGCAGTTGTCCATCTGCAGGTAGAGAACCCTTGGGACTTCTTTGATGATTTTCAAAACATTTTGTATAATGGAAATGGTCAAAGAACTTCCATGGGGCCACTGATGGACATCAAAAAATCCAAAATGGCCAATGCCGTGAGCAATTACACCTAAAATATGAGAGAAAAAAACAAAAATGTAGATAATACCATGTTCAAATCCATTCATGAGAGGTGAATCAATCGTGACCGGAAAACATGTTGGAATGGCACAATGGCCGAACAATTCCGCGCTTTCTGGTCAAGCAAAATACATTTACTGAGGAGATAGCTGTATTCAAACTTTTCATTTGGGGATGTATATCGTAGGTTTATCATTGGAAATTTACTTTTACGGCAACAGCAACCAAACCAATCAAGTTAAGCGATTTGGGCAAAAGTTATATGTAACGCGGAAGTAAGCAAGGATGCAAAGATCATGAATCGACACAATGAAGTAACACATCTGACCCATGATACCAATGGGAAAGTAGACTACTAACTAACACATTTATCATATAATCTATAAATAAACATCTTCTGATTGGCCCAGATGCGCATCCACTTGAGTCAATATAACTACATGTTGTATGGGCTGGGGTTTTTCCCTTTTAATATAAGTTACTAAAAATAGACTTCATAGAAACATTCCATAACAGGTGTGCTTTCAGCATGAAACTTGCATGATTTGCTGTAAATTCAATTCAGTTCAGAAATGAATTCAATTTTTGGAAGGTTCATGGCATCATGAATATTTGGGTTCTCTTGCAAAGTTAATGTGAAGCACGAAGCTTCACGTTAACTTTGCAAGAGACCCGATATATTCCCAAAACTGAATTTATTGCTTATATTTACATTTTATTATAAATAACTTAAATAGTATAAGAATTTTTTATATTTAACGAGATAAAAAACAATTTTGTGGTTTTGTTGGAGTGCAAAACGGAAAAGTGGAACAGCCAGTGTGAACACTGACAGCCAATGGAGAAAACAAGAAGCTTGTATCGCATGTGCATCTCAGGTGTGGCTGCCTGTCAATCACAACACCAGTGTCACATCTGGCGAATGAAATCGATGTTCGAAGCGAATTGCACGGGCAAGCGAGCTTGGCAGCTGTCAATCAAATTCTGTCTAGTTCATGAGGCTATGAAAGGTTGCAAAATTCTAAAGATTCATTAAAGGTTTGCATTGAAAAAAATGTAAATATTGAGTAATATCAGATAGAAATTTACAAGATTTGGTGTTTCATCATGTACAATTAATTCAAAAATTTGCTGGTGAATGTAAGCAGAACACTTAGGTTAATGCAATAATGAATTCTTCCATCTGGATTGATGCATTAAACTTGGAATGGTCCATTGTATAATTCAATGGGTCAGGGGTTAAAATTTCTAAATGAAATTGTAATTTTTCTGAAGTTCATTTTTGGCTTAGCAAACAGTGTAGAACCTGATGAAATGCCACATTATGCAGCATTTAATCTGGGTCTTCTCTGCCTTCAGTTGTAATTACAAATACATTATGCATTCATTCCTCTTTTAGCTGAATTAAATAGATCATCATGTAAAAAAAAGAAATTGAAGACTGTCCATGACATAGTCTATGGCCAAGATTTCGTTGTTGTTGTTCCATTTTTGTTTAGAAACATTTTAATATAACAATTGTTGACTATTAATAGAGGCATTGGACATGATGTGATGTCGACCTGAGAATATCAATATTGATCTCAGCTCCGCATCAGTCAATATTGGTACTCTCATGTCAACATCACATCATGTCCTCAATAGTCAATAATTGTGTAGTGTATGCAATGAACAAAAACAGCCGTTTCTTTCAAACTGCTACAAGATGTCCTGTATTTGCTTTTTTTATTTATTCTAATTACCTGTGACATGTACTTTAAGCCTCCACATGCTTCCTACAGTCTTTGACATTTCAACAAAGTGGGGAAGATTTGTTTTGGCTTGATCCATACCATCGACAATCATAGAGAGGTATTCTTTGGGATTGCGTTTACTCTTCATCATGTGCTTATAATACTTTCGCCGTTCTTCACTGTGAAAAAAATATGTATATATATATATGGGTCATTCTTAGCTTAACTGCAAAAAAGTGTGACATCTTGTCAATGATTAAATATGACGTTTGAGCAATGAAATGTAGTTTAGAGGAAGATAGTTAATTGCTTATTTTTCTTAAAAATAGCTTTTTTTTGCTGGCACCCTGTTTGTTATGGACGTAAGATTGACAAAAGTTAAATACACTCATTATTTTTAACATTAGTGAACATTGAAATTTAGCTATGTTAGCAGTAAACATGTATATAATTAATTTGATTTTAAAAAAATGAATTTTACCATCATCAGCCTGGAAAAACTAAATTGTATTTATGTTGCCGTCGTTCGAGCCTCACCAGCGTCACTGCGTTGTGGTCCTTGAGCAAGACACAGTTATCCTAGCTTAGTACTGGTTTAACCCAGGAAGACCCTTCCCTGTTTAACTGAAAGATTGTTGATGGGACGTAAAGAATCAAATCAAACAAACAAACAAATGTTGCCGACGTAACTGGTGGAGTTGAACTTTTAAATTTCTACTGAAGTGGCAGCGTTAATTTTTTAAATATTTCCTTACTTCTAATTGTTTATAATCTGTTTCACTGATGAAGCAACAACAATGAACTGTTCTTTTACCAACAGTATAAATATAAATGCTACAAATTTTTATGACCTATAAAGTCAAATCTCAGTTATCCGAACGTCAATTATCGGAAACTACTTGGTTATTGGAAGACGATGGACAGTCCTGACTTTTTTCCCTATTATCTATTGCAATAAAACTACCTATTATTCGAATTTCGATTATCCGAAAAATTCAATTTTTCGAAGTGATTCGTCAGTCCCGATTACAGAAAATGCTATTAAATTACCCTTCAAGATTCGAAGTCCAAGTGTCACGCATGGTGATCATGATTTCTTTGTTTGGTCGAGTTCGATTTACACACCTGAGTGATTTAGAAAAGAAAGTTGAGACAGGTAATTGAGGTCAATTGACACCATATTAACGCTCACACTATTACGTGATGACCCGTTAAGTGAGTAAACGGTGTCTTTTATTAAGGTCATCATTGCGATGGTTTAGTTTGATGTTTTTTGAATGCCGAAATATTAATTAGTGGCAGCTAAAATTGATTTCAATTTGACCATGTCTTTCTTGACCACTGTTTACAAAAAGCAAACACACCAAGCGCGCCCAGGGAGCGCAGTGGCTCAGTGGTAGAGAGCTTGACTCGAGACCGAAGGGCCGCGGGTTTGAGCCTCACCGGCGTCAATGCGTTGTGTCCTTGAGCAAGAACATTAATCCTAGCTTAGTACTGGTTCAACCCAGGAAGACCCGTCCCTTTATAACTGAAAGATTGTTGATGGGACGTAAAGAATCAAATCAAACAAACAAAAACCAAGCGCGCCAACAGGTCACAACAAAAATAACAATTTCGATAATAGACGAATATCACGGACATGTGTTTTGGGTGCTCAAAAGAACCGTCTCATCGATACACTTCTTTTGAATGTCTAAAACACAATTTTACGATTGAGGGAAAACAACCAAAACCTAGGTTTGGATGCATAAAAGGACCCTCTCATCCAGACGGTTCTTTTAAACACCCAAACAAATCGTATGCACACAACGTCGGGCCACCAACAGCCTGCCAGCGATATGCCATCTCAATGGCCTATCGCTGGTGGGCCGTTGATGGCCCGACGTTGTGTGCTAGCTGGGACAGAGACCCTTTGACAGTAGACAGGAGATAAAAGGAGACAAATATTTCGTCAGTAAATATGGTTCGTCAATTTACATTTAACATTTATTTGACGTTGTTACCATGTATATAGTGGATGTCAATAAAGATCTGATTTTCTTTTAATTTTCTGCGTTCTTAGACCTGCAAATTATAAGAGACGAGTAGGCCACAACCTCCAAGGAGCTCATTTTCTTTAATGCTTTGGCAGATGTTCCGATTACTTCACGGAAAACATGAGTTGAAATTGCAAACTCTGGCAAAACAATGACGTTCTTAGAAAGCATCCGAGCTTTTCCGAAAACTCCCGTTTTCGATCATTCGAACTACTGATTATTCGAAAGGATTCTTGCGGTCCCTGGCACTTCGAATAATCGAGGTTTGACTGTATTTCTAGCGGATGTTACTTTTGACATGTAACATCCACAACTGTATAGGAATTTGCAATGTATCATTTCAAATTTAATCAAATTTCTGCAATGTTGGATCATTACAAACCATTAAAAGCGTTGAATGAAAATATACAATCTCTGCTTTATAATGAATGTATTTACAGGAAGCTATATTTGAGAGAAAACCATAATTTTTGCGTATATTCCTACTGAGGGTCATATGTTTCTAAGAAGAAATCATCACTATCTGCACTAAATGATTATGATTCGGTTTTATGTATTTCCTATCATTATGGATTTATTAGTTCAGGCTAAACGCTGCTTTGATTTTTTTTTTTATTTCAAAATCTCATTTTAGCTATCTTTTATTTACAATACATGTTATGGATGTTACCATTGACTATCTGACAACTTGACAAGTAGAGAATATGTCAAGTTTAGTAAAAATAGCCTTAATTGATCTCGAAATTCAATCGTAAATCCCTTGACCTGTGATATGAAAACATGTGCACTTACTTTTGTTCTTCTAGGTGCAAGTCCCTTTTCTTGATTGTAGAAGCTTTAGCGGTTGTTTTAGAGCTGGCAAGTTTATTTTTCAGCAACATGCATGTGTCACATAGTGAGAATCTTGATGCCTGAAATGTTCATACTTAATGCTTATATATGTCTATGAATAAATGACACTCTTTTTGGGCCTTGGACCTTCTTCATGATTTATGAAACACTTTGACTGCTAAGTTGCAGCTTGAACAAGCGGCCAAAGGCTTAATACAGACATCTTAATTTTTTCAGTTGGAAGAATCATTTGAAATAATATAGGGATCACACGTGTTTTCATTGGGAGCGCAGTGGCTCAGTGGTAGAGTGCTTGACTCGAGACCGAAGGGCCGCGGGTTCGAGCCTCACCGGCGTCACTGCGTTGTAGTCCTTGAGCAAGACACATTTATCCTAGCTTAGTACTGGTTCAACCCAGGAAGACCCGTCCCGCATAACTGAAAGATTGTTGAGTGGACGTAAAGAATCAAATCAAACAAACAAAAACACGTGTTTTCATGCATTAACATTTGCTTGGTCCTGAGGAAGGTGTTTGAACACAAGGCCGAATGAAACAACCATGTGTGATTGTTATTCTTGCATATTTTACCTTATTACAACCTTATTCTAATTGAAAACACTGTCAAAACATTAAACTACTACTTTTCTTACACTGAATTTCTCCGTAATGAAATGGTAATGTACAGATTGAAAATAGCTGGTACGGATCAAGTTTCATTAGGATCAGTACCAGTACTGACAGTAGTCCAAATTATCTGGAGCACTGATTACAAGGAGTCATAACTCCAGCTATCAGTCCGACCCTAATTTTCAAACACAAATTTCATGGATGCATATAAAACTTATTACAAGGATAAGCCTAATTTAGGTAATTTACCTTAGGAATTGTGATGTTACGAAGTAACACATCAGTTCTCCATAGATGAAAAAAGTATGACTTGCAGATAATATCCTCCTCAGCCTCTCCTTGTTCCCGCATGTCTAATACAAAATATTGGTATACATCTGGAAAATATAAATATGTGTAGCTTAAGAAACTATAACTCGTGACTGTATTATGTTGATATAACTTGAAGCTTCAGACAAAATGTTTGGTTATTTGCCAACTTTTCACAGAGATATTCATGTTTGAAATCGTGAAAGGACACACAAATATAAGTTACAAGATCTTTTCTTGCACACCAGATTGAGTTTTCCGTTGTTTTTACCCATGTGAGATAATTCTTTACCAATACCAATACCATCCCGTGGGAAAGAAAAACAAGAGGGCCCTATGGCCCTGGATTGCTCACCTGAGTGACCTGCATGTATTGACCTGTGGCTAAAGAGATATCATTAAAAGATATTTTTGTTTTTAGCTCTGGTGGCCATATTATTTAGCTGAACTAAACGTTCCTATCAATTTCGGTAGACAGCATCAAGCTGAACATTTCAGTGAAACAATACTGAATTTGGACCAGTGGATCTGGACGAGAGGTTGATTACAGACATTTCTTATCTAGAGCTCTGGCTGCATCTTTGTTCGGTGGAGCAAAACTATTTGTGCAATTTTGGTAGTATGCATCACGAGGAATCATTCTGTGAAATTATTTTGAATTTGGACCAATGACTCGTTCAGGAGAAAATGCGGTTAAAAGATGTTTCTTATCTAGAGCTCTGGCAGCCCTTTTGTTCAGTGGAATCAAATTTGGCCTTGTCGTAAAAAAGATATAGGTCAACCCAGATTCATAATTTGTGCAAACCTGGTAGGGCCCACATCCCCAATGCTATATACCAAGTCCCAAGGCCATTGGCCGTTTAGTTCCAGAGTAGAAGATATTTAACAGGTTATTACCTTATATGGGCATGGTCACCATCTTGGTGATGTAACAATTAACATTTGGTTCAAATTGACTCCAATGAACTATGTGTGCATAAACTGATGACATATTGGACCTATGTTTTAATATATTGATGGGACTCCAATATGAGCAGCCTTGGCTGAAAGGTCAATGTCAACCTTGACTGTTGGAACTTATTTATAGCCATTGTCACACTAGATAAAACATATTAAGTGAGAATAATGAATTTGGCTTCAATAGTTTTCAGAAACTCAAATTTTCAATAATTTCCCCATTTAAATGCATTAGGAAGCAAATTTGACCTTGACGTTAATTACGTCTACATCAAGGTCAACCCAGGATCATCATCTGAACAAACTTGGTAGGCCCCACATCCCCAATGCTACATGACGTTAATAACGTCAATGTCAACCCAGGATCATCATCTGAACAAACTTGGTAGGCCCCACATCCCCGATGCTACATACCAAATCCCAAGGTCATAGGCCTTCTGGTTCTGCAGAAGAAGATTTTTAAAGGGTTTTTACCATATATGGGCATGTGGGCCATCTTGGTCATGTGACCAGGACCATATGAACAAACTTTCATTCCCCCATCCTAAGGAGTCTCCTTATGAATTTTGAGTTCAATTGGCCCAGTGGTTTCAGAGAAGATGTTTGAAAATGTTGACGGGCGGACGACGAATGCCAGAGCCATTGGTATACTAATAGCTCACCTCGGAGCCTTTGGCTCAGGTGACTTTTAAATACACATGAAGAATTGCTTATCTGGACCTCCAAGTATGGCGGGCATACTTAAATGCTATTTTTCATGCTTTTGTTGTGTATACCAAGACCAGTATCTATAATAATTTTTGGTCGTCTAGTGGTTTGTTTTTTCCCATATGAAGCTTGAATTTAATATCATATGCTTAATGATGTCAGACAGGTTTAGGCAAATGAAGTGGACAAGGGATGAAGACCGATCACAATAGCTCTCCTTTAGCTTTGGCACAGGTGAGCTAAAAAACTAACAGCCGCACATCAATTGTTAAAATTACATCACCATGTCCCATCTCAGCGTATTCAGATTTTTCTGGAAGTCTTCTTTCATGTTTTTCCAATATAAAACGAGGTATTTAGTGTAAAAAAGAATCCATTATTCGTATGAGGATGGGATAGAAAAATCTGTTGCTCCTGATCATTATTTGTCATCACTCTGCAAGCCTTGTGATCCCAAGCCGTGATCCTTGGACGGATTTTCTATCCCACCCTCACCTCCTAGAACAACATCTCAAATTTGATTATTTATAAATACTCTTACCTTTCCTATTCAGGCATGATGGAAGGAAAAGCTTCAACTTGTCTGGTATTTTATCAGCATGTCTCTCAGCAAAAAGGCGAAGCCATGCAACAGCTTTGCTGCCTTTCACCCCTAGCTTTAGTCCGCATGATAGTCTGCCTCTAGGCATTACTACCCTCTCTCCCTCTGAAAATAAGAACTGTCTGGTAAAAAAGTCACCAGCTAGATTAGATGTTATGGTAGAGAAATTCATCTCCTGAGAGTATTTCTCAAAATTTATTGAAAACATGGAGGCTGCCTGCTATGCAAACTCTCAAAACTGTTATAATCTTTACAAGATACAAATAGTCACTGTATGTTGAATAATCGAAATCTTCTTGAGCTTGTCCAATTATCAATTTCAACGTAGCTCAGAGATTAGATATGGTGTGTTCCTGGTGATTGCTGATGGACAATGTTCTTTATTTCTGAATTAAACATATCTTGCTGATGTTCATTAAAATTTGACTGAGTCATCTTTTTAAAAATTACCCACAATGTTTCAGGAACTATAGAAAATTATGAAAATGCATGCAATCTTCCAAAAAAATATTTTTGATTAGGGTTTTTTGGTTTAAATATATGTTTCCAATTAAATATAAAATTCGCATTTTAGATTTAATATTATTGCCGAAAAACAGTGTTCCGTTTGAAGGGCTATACAACAGTAATACAGGGGTTGCCAGAGCTCTAGATAAGGAACGTCTTTAATTGACATCTTCTGAACCACTGGTACAAATTTAAAATAAAACTGAGGTGTATCATACTTGCATACTGTATACAGCATACTCTAGATAAACAGTTATTGATCATAAAATTGTTTAAGTTTTCTTACTCAACAGATTTAACCTATAAGAACCGTCTCATTGCGACAGTTCTTATGAGATTTCCGACAGTATATCACAGGATATGCTCTCACAAATTCTTGATGTTATCCAATCAGACGTCAAATTATATTTCCCAGTGCTATAGAATATTTAAAATCTGTATTTTCAAGTCTCTAGCCATCTTCTGTGGCTGTATAACCTAGTTTGCTTTGAATCTGTTCGAAAACCCCAAAGACAGATTTTCTCATGACGCAGCGCATAGTTTAGTTTAATTTCATAATTGGTTTTATTTCTAGTGCTCATTTCATACTTACTGAGAAACTTTGATCTACATAAGTAGAAGGTGGACTTGCTGAATCCTAGTACAAGTAGCCATGCATCAAGACAAACCTCTATGATTCCAACCATGTACATGAAGTGATAATGCCCAGTTCTTTGATCCAATCTGAAAATAAAAAGCCATAATTAACTCATTAATTTTAGCAGGCCTCACAGAGAATAGAGATACATGTATTCTTAATACTGTAAATATGCATTCTAATTAATGCACTTGCACATGTAACGTGAGGTCTGATTGGATACTGTCTTTTCATTGGCTTTCAAGTGTTTTATGCAGCTGGCAAAGCTGTTTTATGCAGCTGGCACTGCCTGGCAGCCGCTGGATGTTGGTGCAACATACTGCATTTCATTTGAAGAGAACAAGAGGGCCCTTGGGCACTGGGTTGCTCACCTGAGAATGACTGATCAGTAGAGAGGAATCATTAGTGAAATTTGGTAGAGTGCATCATGAGGAACAATTCTGTGAAATTATATTGAATTTGGGTCAGTGGTTCTGGAGGAGTTGACGTTTAAAAGATTTCTTATCTGGAGCTCTGGCTGTCCTGCTGTTTGGTGGAGCAGAACCATTTATGTAATTTTTAAGAGGGCAGTATGGGGAACTTTCATGTGAAGTGTTATGGAATTTGGACCAGTGGTTCAGAAGGAGATGTAGTTAAGAGACACTTCTTATGTAGAGCTCTGGCAGCCCCTTTGTTCAGCGGACAGGAACCATTTGTGCAATTTTGGTAGAAGGTATCATGAGAAATGATTCTGTGAATTTTTTTTATGAATTTTGACCAGTGGTTCAGGAGGAAATGCTGTTTAAAGGTATTTCTTATCTGGAGCTCAGGTGAGCTAAAAATTGTACTCACTGGTGATGGTTCCATAACCAGTCAATAACAAACTGGCTTTGCATTGTTGTTGTTAGATCCAAAAATGTCTCCCTGAGTGTCTGCATACTTTCAGTTGTAATTTTACTCAAACAAAGAAGGGAGCAGCAAACAATCCGTTGGATCACATCCAGAGCAACTGGAGATTTTTTTACTGAAAAATAAAAACAACATCAGCAAACAATAAAAAGAACTCCGCAAACGTCAATATCGCACCTGCATTGGGCAAAACAATTACGTTTGAGGACAATGTGATATACTGACAAAGTTATCATTATATTCTGATATTGTATAAATGATAGTGTTGTTCGATTATTGATTTTTTATAATCGATCATCGAAAATAATCGGTCAAGAGGTTTCGATTGATGATCGATTATAATCGAAAATTATCAAATGAATGGAAAATACAAGTTCCATCCCAAAGAATGTCTATCCTTATACTGCTTTATAAAAAATCTTGAGCTTTATAAAAAAATCTTAAGCGTCTTATCTATCTCTTTATACTGTATACACCCTCAAATGACTATAACCTTACCACAACAGGTCCTGACAGCAAAATAAATTCAAAGCCATTGACATATTTACCCTTTATACACTAATGGATTCTTCCTTTTGGATTGAAACAATAAGCTTGGGAAGGTCCATTGTATATATTAATGGGTCACAGGTTATCATTTCAAAATAAAATTGTATTTCTTTCTTTGAAGATTGTTTTTGTCTTAGCAAACAGCGTGGACCCTGATGAAATGCCGCATTCTAAGGCCTTTCATCTGGGTCTCCACTGTTTGTGACAGTGCCAAAGCACATGCACATTTAGGGGACATTGTACAATGTACACATGGTTAAGGTGTGCACTTGCTGTAATTACAGTTTATATCTTTATTTATATTCTATAAACCTTGCATTTTCTTGTAATTAAGTTGCAAATTTAGAATAGCAGCTTACAAGAGTCAGGTGTGGATATATTTTCGATTATAATCGATTATTACCAAACACAATCGATTAGTAGAATCGAAAGAAATTTTCGATTGATCATTGATTATAATCGATCATCGATACAACACTAATAAATGATAATAGTGAATACCTATTTGATTGAAGAAGTGGTATGCTCCCTCTCTCTCCTCCCTATCTCTCTCAAAACTGCCTTGTTTAATAAACTTGTAATCAAAAAACATAGTCTTGAGACAACATATACCTAATTTTGCTTGTATGCTTACCTCTCCTACTTAAAAGGCTAAACAGAGCCACATTACATAAACAGAGCCAAACATGTTTAGATCAGTTTCCTTGAATTCATTCAGAAATTGATCTTGGCAAGATTGTTTTATGTATTACACAAAGACTTAAAACAGCAGTGGTAAGCAACAAAATAGGTCAAGTTCCAGTAAGGGGAAACTTGAATTGTCAGAGAATATGACTATAGCCCTGCTGCGGCGCTTTTATATATGAAATATTGAGCAGAAACGAATTTTTGGCATAAATCAAGGGCCATAACTCTGGTACAAATGAGTGAAAAATAACAGGTAGCAATCCTAAGCTTGATCTTGTCAATATGAATGCATATAAAATTTGGTGAAATTCTGTCAATTTGTTCTCAAGATATTGAGCGGAAACGAAATTTTGTTGCAAATAAAGGGCCAAAACTCTGGTACAAATGTGCAAAAAATGTGTGTGACAATCCCAATTAATATCTTGTCAAGATGAATGCATATATAAAATTTGGTAAAATTCTGTGTATAAGTTCTCAAGATATTAAGAGGAAACTTAAGAGGGCCATAACTCTGGTACAATTGAGGGAAAAATAACCTGTAACAACCCCAAGCTAGATCTTGTCAATATGAATGCATTTATGAAATTTGGTGAAATTCTGTCAATTTGTTCTGAAGATATTGAGCAGAAACGAAATTTTGGCTTAAATTAAGGACCATAACTGTGATAAAAATTTGGGTAAAATGACATTTAACAATCGCAAGCTAGATCATGTCAATATCAATGCACATACAAATTTTGGATAAATTCTATTGAAGAGTTCTCAAGATATTGAGCAGAAAAGAAATTATGACAGACGGCAATATAGCCCCAACTTTTTCAAAGCGTGGATATAACCACAATGGAGCCTGCTTACTGTATAAGCTCAGGTGAGCTAAAACCTGTTAAACATTTTGACTAACCTTTTCTCTTTTTTCTGTATGCATGATACTCATCTTCGCTGTCAACATCCTTGACATCTTTTTTCTTCCGTCCTGAAAAACAGCAGCTCACATCATAACAGATATTGAGCGGAAATGAAATTTCGGCGTAAATCAGGGAACATTACTCTAGTACAAATGTGCGAAAAATGGCGTGTAACAACCCAAGCTAGATTCTGCCAAGATGAATGCACATATAAAATTTGGTGAAATTCTACCAAATGGTTCTCAAGACACTGAGGGGAAACAAATTTTGGCATAAATAAAGGGCCATAACTCTGGTAGCAATTTCCAAAAAATGATGTGTAAAAATCCCAAGCTAGATCTTGTCAATATCAATGCATATATAAAATTTGGTGAAAATATGTCAAGTAGTTCTCAAGATATTGAGCGTAAACAAAATTATGGCGTAAATGAAGGGCCATAACTCTGGTACAAATGATATGTAACAATCCCCAAGCTAGATCATGTCAATATCAATGCACATACAAAATTTGGATAAATTCTATAAGAGTTCTGAAGATAATGAGCGGAAACAATAAATTATGACGATCAAACAAACTGACAAATAAACAAACAGATGAACAAACAGACAGAATGACAGACAACCCAAATCCTTTATAGCCCACGAACGAATGGATGGAATGACAAACAACCCAAATCCTCTATAGCCCCCTCTTTTTCAAAGCGGGGCTATGATAACTCAAGTGTTAATGGGTCAATTTTGACGAAACTTATAGGATATTGAGAATCCGTGGTACTTATCATCTGTACCAAAAATGAATCAAATCTGACCAATAGGTGCTGAGATATGGTTACAGACAGACAAAAAGTTTATTTTGACAATCTTACCTTTTCTTTTAGCTCCCACTTTGACCACACCAGTAATTGCACTTTTGTCTATAAAAGAATCAGAAAACCAGTGTCACCTGACAACAAGTATAAACACAAATAAAGAGCGACAGGGCAGGGGCAGACACTGTTCATTTGCATATCTTATGTTATGAATGAAAGATTCCCTACTTCTTTAAATCAAGAAACACTAGAAGCATCAAATTTGTATCATTGACTTTGTTAGTCATCACAGAATTACTCTCATATCGATTGGCAGGTCTGCGATGCAGCTTATTTGTGTAAATGACTTTTATCTGGGTGTACCCTTTTATTCAATAGGTTAAAATCTCCTCTACTTAAGAAATATTTAAATGGCTTAATTCATATGGAGCAAATAAAGTCGTCCAGTTTAGCGGTAGATTTAAAACTAAAGTGTTTGCTGAAGAAGCCAACTCATGATGACATTATCGAAGCAAAGGAAGTTTACATTCAACTGTCTTTTGGAAGATATAATGGGAAGTAAGTGTAGCGTAATTAAAGTCTGACAGAATATATTTTTTTTTGTGTGTTTTACGTCCCTATCTAGATTATTTTACCTTTCAAGATTATTTCGCTCATATCAATATGAGCCAATCAGTAAGTGGGGTGAAAACAGGGGATCTTGGCTTGTCCCACATGTGATCCGTGTGGGGCTTGAACCCAACGAGGTAATAGTGGTGAGATGATCTGATGATTAAAAGAGTGCTAACAAAATCAGTGACCTTACTGATTCAACCACAGGAACCGCCCAGTGGCTATAAAAGGCTATAAAATGTGTTGGTTTGGAGGATGAAATGACAAACTTGGGACCATTTCTTTAAAAATAAACCAGGACTACATACCATTAGTTGTACTTGCTTCCCCATATAATTCATCAGGTGACCCAGCAGGCTCCTCCTGGTCAGAACCAAAATGATCTGCTTCATCATCATCACTTTCATGTGTTTCTTCACTGGTAGATCTGAAATCTAAAATAAGACATACTACAGTGCTTGATAGTCTCACATTTTTTGTTTAGTTATATAAAGAATGCATGTAATGTCAGGAATTACAATTACTAATCAAAGGAAAATAACTCCAAAATAAATCCAAGCAGAGTTATGGTTCTTGTTTATGACACATAGTCTTAATGTGCTTTACCATGTAAATGTATGAAGTTTCATCAAAAGATCTTTAATGCTTATCAAGCTTTTGAGCGGACACATTTTGACATACTAAGTGACTTTTGTGACAGAGAGATGGACGGACAGATGGATGGGAGGGGATACCCAATATGTCTCCCGACCCTGAAGGGGTGGAGGGGGGGGGGGTGAAATAGATATAATTACCAAGCAGCTGACTAAATCTACTAATAAGAGCATCATCTTCATATGTATCATCATCTTCATACGTGTCATCATCTTCATATGTATCAACATACTCTGACGGTCTGTAACAGATATTAAAATTTGTGATTAATTACTATCCTTACCTTCAACCCAATATACACCGTCAGCCAGTTGCTGAGTCGGATTGGTAGTGATAAGTTGTAGTTGAAATTAAGCTGTCATGTTGACAGTGAGTTGGGCCTTGTCACATGAAAACATGTCATTGGGATTTGCTAACGACAAAGGTGCACATCAGCATATGTGCAGTCTGATCATCGCCTTTGTTTTTCCTGTATTGGGAAGTATATTAACTTGCTACAAGCGAAATTTCACTATTTTTGCTAGTCTCTGTAGCTGAGCAGTCGGTTGTTGGTCTGACATATGTCATGGTTGATAATCCTGAAGACCTGTTTCCTCGAGACACGGCCCATTTGTCATTTCCACACCCTTGAGGCATACATACTACATAGGATTTTACACAAGTGATCATTTCATATGAAAGTTATTAAACAAGGATTAGGCAAGCTTAAAAAATATAATATGAAATGATCACGAGTAGACAAGTGTAAGATACTGTTTATCTATCATATAATCTCTTAAATGTGATTTTTTCCCTTCAAAGTTTGTTTATTTTAATGAAAATTTAGATTGTTGTGACAGACGTCGCTGACTCGCCATGACCTTACTGTTCCCACTGGAAATGTTATGTAATGTGTGTATATAATATCGTTTATGACAAAACGGAGTCCACTGAATAGCATTCCAAAGTGAAAACGAGCCTCCAATCATAGCCGCTGGATTATGCATTTGCAACATAGGAATATTACAGCTCAGATATAATATATGAAGGAGTAAGGTTAATAAGCGTTTTGTTTGTTTGATTCTTTACGTCCCATCAACAATCTTTCAGTAATATATAGGGACAGATCTTCCTGGGTTGAACCAGCAGTGATTTTATTTGGTCATTTTTAACGCCTTACATGGGAGTCATTCCCAATCCAAAAATGGTCTTTATTTTCCCAATTTCATGTATTTATTTCCCAATTTTTTATTATACATTTTCCCAAACGTGTAGGAAAAGGTAGCTTCCCAAAATCCTAAATAAAATCACTGACCAGTACTAAGCTAGGATAAATGTGTCTTGCTCAAGGACCAAACGCAGTGACGCCGGTGAGGCTCGAACCCACGGCCCTTCGGTCTTGAGTCAAACACTCTACCACTGAGCCACTGCGCTCCCACATAAGCAGCTATCTAGTAGGGTTAATCATTAAAATATAATTATTAACGTCAATGCAAAAAATGGATTAATCATTAATTAATGTATAGAATTTTATGTCTCCGCTAACCCAACATTTGTTGTGGGTACTGAAAAGAACCGTCTCATTGAGACGGTTCTTTTGAGCACCCAAAAGAAGAATGAGCCTTCAAGCGAGAATATGCAATGTTGTTGGATGCGAAAAACAACCTCGCCTCAGCGCAGTCTGATCAGTCCCTTCGTTATTCGCTCTAGCTAAAAAAGTGAGACGCGAAATTTCACTATTTTAACTAGCTGTCCCTGTTGCTGGGACGGGGTTTTGAGTTTGAAATGAAATGGTTTCCAGTATGGAGACCTGGCGTAATGATCAAAATTTGATTTTGCCAGTGGCATAAGAAAGTAAAGTCTAGAATTACTTTAACTACTTTTCAATTTGATATTGGTGAATTAAAGTTAGATTATTATTTTTATGAACCCATTCTATTAACTGATTACCTACGTTCATAACTACTCCTGATCTCAAAGTTTAATAGTGTTAATGTTCCTGGGATGTTACCCCACCCAATAATAATGCATCGTTCATTTCAAGTTTTCTATCAAAACCGCATAATAAATGGTCAACGTCTAAGGCCATTACCTTACAGAATAACAAACTGCTCAAATAATTATAAGTCCAGGAAGGGTACAATTTCACCACATCTATTTAAAATGCATATATGCCAAAATATTACGAAAATCCAACGGATGTAAACAAACAAGGGACGTAACTGCGTTACTACCTGCTTATTCGTTCTTCTCTCTATTCAGAATATTGAAAAATTATCTTTGCAAATATCATAGGAAAATCACAGGGACAACTGCACTTTACCGGTCTCTGTTTAAAATAGGTTCCAACATTTTGCAAATATTGAAATAATGGGGGCTTCTGCCCCCACACCCCTGCAACAATGGCCGCAGTGATTTTGTTACCTGTGCATCCTGCATCTTTTGCGCATAATTTTTTTCTCTGGGATGAAAAGTTTTTATTTCAGCGAGTCCCAGGATGCCATAGTATTGCAGACTTGTCATTAAAAATAGTGTTCTGGACTCATAAGTTTGCAGTTGGACTCATTGATACGGGAAACAGCAAGAGCCCAAAATTGTAAATGAATCATTGAATGGGTCATTTGCCGTGAATATTCTTAGACAAAATAAAAGAGACGAAGAAGTAATGGGAGTAAATCTACAGTTCATGCAACAAATGCTGAATGAATCCTTTCTTTCTGGACTGTAAGCTACAAATTTCCTTCGATTTACCTAGCTTCGAATGTCCAGCCGTCTGCCATTTTTGAAGACTTCCGGAACGCTGCGCGGCTGTCTCGAGACGCTACGTCACATTCTCGTCACATTCTCGAGTCGTCTGATGAAGCCGCGTCTCGTCGGACGCTACGTCACATCTGTCAAAAACCATAACAATAACAATGTGGAATGTAAGAAAAGAAAACGATCAAGTCATTTTAGTGGTGAATGGAGAGAAAGCGCTATGTCGACAAGGGAAAGAGTTTGGTCCGGTGAAAGGTATTACAACGGGAAAGAGATCTGGCGAACTTGTTGTAAGTATATTTTTTTTTTTTTTGGGGGGGGGGGGGGGGGGGGGGCAATAGGTGGGGGCGGGGGGGGGGGGGTGGACAAATCACTGTGTCTTTCACATGTGTGCTAATCATGTCAATCATTTTCATTCAGGATACTTGATCAAAAAATGAGAAAGAAGATGAGATGAGGTTAAGGTTGTGCGCTGATATAGGCCTACATGGCTATTTGTATTCAATCATCTATGTTTCTATTTGGTATCTCTGTACATGCGCACATTGTAAGTATGTCCAGCTGTAAATGCTAATACGTCTGTCTGGACATGTGCATGTTTGCTGTATAGACAGTCTATCCACCCCGGTTTGGGCTATACGGCTGTCTGTCGGTACATGCGCAAGTATGTTTCTATCAGTCTGTCTGTATATGCGCATGTATGTATATTTTATCAGTCCGCACATGCAAACTCTTGTTTCTATCATTTTTTAAGCCTCCATGTTTTGTGGCTACTGGTGACTTCAAGTTTTAATTATTTCAAAAAGCATGCATGGTCTACAAGCAAGCCTATTTAAATATATTGTACTGCTCTGCGTTGTGAAGATGCCGCTAAAAGGGGAGGTTGGAGGCTGCGCATTAAATAGTCATGGAAATTACATCGTTGATCATGGAAAATCATGGATTTGTGTTTTTGAATTCATGTGGGAACCCTGATTTGCGCAGTCTCGCCTTTGCAGCTTTTAAGTACATTTAGTAGACGTAGACATGCAATGGACGATGGTTCTTATTGCACGTGCGAGCAGACGAGTATGCACAAAAATGTCTCGCCAGAGTCATTCAAAAAATAAGTACATCACGGCTTCGGCGGTGGTTATAAGTAACTTTTTATTGCATGTGCGAGCCGTGAAAGCTCAGACAAGTCTGCGCATTTGAGCAGTCTCGCCAGAACCTTTAGTACTCCCTACCAAGTGCATTTAGAAGACATAGACACGTAATCGACGTTGGTTTTATTGCATGTGCAGCCCTTCAGATTTATGGTTGGCCCGGGCCATATGGCCAATCACTTTTTAAGGCAAGGGCTTAGTGGACCCATCCTTTTTAGTTGTGAAAAATCTCCAAAATATTCATCTTACAGCGAGTCTACGAACTCGATAAAACAGAAAGTACATGTAGGTTGTCAATACAGTAAAACCTGCCCTATGCAGCCACTCAAAAAAGACAAAACAAAGAACTGTATACTGACAAATGGCAGCTTAATGAAGGTCGAAAGGATTGCAGAATGCTCCTCTAGGATCATTCTGTAATACTTTTAACCTGCATTAACCGATAATCGGTCTTGAAAACCAATTTTTGATCTTCTTTTATGAGTGGTCGCTTAAGACAGATCAATATACATAATTAATATATACTAGTGTCTGTGCCAGTGTGAAGGTAAAGTATATACTACAGTACCCAAATGTAAACTGAGGTTAGTTTGATTAACATTCTTCTACAAAGTGGTCGAGGGGCTAGTGCCCGCAATATCTCCAAAGGCCAAAACGCCAAATTCAGGCAAAAAAAAAACCCAAGGCTTTTATACTAAATACATTGTAGAAATTCATCAATCCCAAAACACCAAATCTTTCATAGTTGAGCAGTCAAACACAGTGCAATATAGCAATTTTTTTTTCATTAAAACAGTGAGAGACTGGAACAGCATCTAAGAAGCTACAGTGTGCAGGCTTTGTTTCGGCAATACATTCTAGTGACTACTATTCTAGAAACATTATAGGCGCATTTAATGCTTCGCTGTAAAAATACAGATACAGATATGCTTGGGCCCACCAATCGTGAAAAATAAACACAACAAAAATCTGAAGCCCTGCATGTGCGAGCAACGGAAGCTCAGACGAGTCCGCGCTTTTGATCAGTCTCGCCAGAGCCTTTGCTACTCCAATTTAAAACATAAGTGCATTAATTGGTAAGACATGGGCACGCAATCGGCGGTGTTTTATATTGCATGTGCGAGCAACGAAAGCTCAGACGAGTATCCGCATTTTAGCAGTCCCGCCAGAGCCTTGCTATATCTATTCAGAACATGCATTTATAAGACATATAGACACGCAATCGACCTGGCCTTGACCTTAGAATAATCGTGTCCAGAGCATACCTCTTATATTTTTGAGGTAGGAATCCCAAATTTGGTGTGTGGATTCATTTTGGGATGGCTGAGTGCCACGTAACATTTTCGGGTCTCTGTGACCTTGACCTCTGACCTAGTTTTCAGAATTATCGCGTGCGGAGCATATCTCTTATATTTTTGAGGTAGGAATCCCATATTTGGTGTATGGATGCATCTTGGGATGGCGGGGTGTCGCGTACCACACTTTGATCACTGTAATATTGACCTCCGACCTAGTTTTTAGAATAATCGTGTCCGGAGCATCGCAAATTTGTCGTGTGGATGCATCTTGGGATGGCGGAGTGTCACGTAACATTTTTGGGTCACTGTAACATTGACCTTGATCTCTGACCTCATTTTCAGAATAATCCTGTCCCGAGCATGTATCTTATATTATTTGAGGTAGGAATCTCAAATTTGGTGTGTGGATGCATCTTGGGATGGCGGAGTGACGCGTAGTATACTTGGGTCACTGTGACCTTGACCTCTGACCTAGGTTTTAGAATTTGCATTGGATGATCAATCTGGTGCATATCTCCAACATTCTTTTAGCTAGGAATTCCAAATTTGGTGTGTGAATGCATCTTGGGATCGGGGAGTGTCACGTAACATTTATGGGTGACTCTGACCTTGACATCTGACCTAGTTTATAGAATAATAGTGTCCAGAGCATATGTTCTAAATTTTTTGAGGTAGGAATCTCAAATTTGTTGTGTGGATGCATCTAGGGATGGCGGAGTGTCGCATACCATTTTTGGGGCACTGTGACCTTGACTTTTGACCTAGGTTTTTTAATAATTGTGTCTGGAGCATATCTCATATAATTTTGAATTAGGAATCCCAAATTTGGTGTGTGGATGCATCTTGGGACGATTAAGTGTCTCGTTCCACCCTTTGGTCACTGTGACCTTGACCTCTGACCTAGTTTCTAGAATTAGCAGTTTGGTGCATATCGCCTACATTCTTTGAGCTAGGAATTCCAAATTTGGTGTGTGAATGCATCTTGGGATGGCAGAGAGTCACATACCACTTACAAATCACAACAACCTTGACCTCTGACCTTGTTTTTAGAAAAATCGTGTCCGTAGCATATCCTTTATATTTTTTTGAGGTGGTAATCAATTTTTATTTTAAAAAAAAATCATTCTTTGAGAAAGCACTGATGTCCTACACGAAATAAATACATAATCAGGCATCCAGATAAGAGTGGGTAATTGACAATTAATGTTCTCGTTTCTCTATATATGGGTACACAAAAATGTCTAGTGGAATGTAAGAGGGTATTATTTTTATTATTATTTTGGTAAAAACCCTTCAAAAGACTTCTTGGTTTTAAAAAAAGTGAAAAAAGTGGATAATTAAAGATTGATCATTGCAGGTTGAATTTGAAGGAGGTAATGAGAGGCGAACATTGTCATCCTCCCTGTTTGAAGATGCAGGCTTGACAGAAGAGGGAATTGTGGAAAAAATTATGGCTACCATAGGTAATATTGATCAGAGACAAGGATATCTTCCTTGCAAAATCTATATGGTGTTTACTTCATGACCTTGAAGGCCCAGGGAGTGCCAAAGTAATTCAGCCAATATATTCTAAGCACCAAGAGGAGACGTAATAGCAACAACAAAATTACAAGTATTCAATAGCAGAAAAATCTTCTCTCATTTAACTTGCCCATGCAAGCTTGCTTTGTTTATCCACTTGCCTCAGTAATCTTAAAGTATAGCAATGGTTCACCTGAATACATGACAAAATTGACAAAAACATCTTTACTTGTACTAAAAGATAGTGTCTTTTTTCATAGAATTACAAAAAAAAATTCAACTGTCCCATATGAAATATCTTCATGTGTACACAGTAAGCCCTTAACAAACATATTTTAAAGGTTGACTAATAATGTCCAAACTCTTTAGCTCACGTGAGCCAAAGGCTCAGAGGTGAGCTGATAGGAGGGATTGAGTCGTCCTCCCTTCTTGCATCCACACATTCAAACATGAACATGTCTGAGATCAGCTGGCCAATCAGAATCAAATTTTATATGAGGCATCATTGGGGTAGGGAAAAGGCTGCATTGTAATTTGGTGGAGATCAGATCAGAACTCTGGTTTCCATGGCAACAAGTAGCACCCATATAACTATAATGGAGAAAATGATGTTATTGAGTTTTCTCGAGTGTTTTAAGCTCGCTTGAGCCAAAGGTTCATGGGTGAGCTAATACTAGTATAGTACCAATGACTGTCATCTGTCCATCCGTTGTCTGTCAACATTTTCATACATCTTCTCCTCTGAAACCACTGGGCTAATTTAACTCGAAATTTCATTTGGAGACTCCTTAGGATGGGGAAAGAAAGTTATTCAAATGGTCCTGATCACATGACCAAGATGGCCACCACTCCCATATTTGGTAAAAACAAAACCCTTAAAAATGATCTTCTCCAGAACCAGAAGGCCTAAGACCTTTGGACTTGGTATGTAGCATTGGGGATGTGGGGCCTACCAAATTTGTTCAATTAATGACCCTAGGTTGACCTTGGCCTACTTAATGTCAAGGTCAAATTTGCATCCTAATGCATTTGAATGTGAAATCTTTTATAAAGTATATTTTTTGAAAACTGTTGAAGCCAAATTTATATTCTCACTTGATACGTTTAACATAATGGGACAAGGCTATCAGGAAAGTTCCAAAGGTCAAGCTTGACCATTGACCTTTCAGTCAAGGTCCCTCATATTGGAGTCCCATAAATGTATTAAAACATTTCCTCAGAAACGACTACCCAATTGAACACAAATTTCATATGGAGACTCCTTAGGATGCAGGAACGACAGCTTGTTCAAATGGTCATATATTTACGCATCAGCCAATGAAAAGTGACATTACATAATGACGCCAAGTTTGCACCAGTATATAACAGGAAATAATGTTTCAAATTTATGAAATTATCCAATCAGACGTTGTATTGCATTTGTAAGTGCATTTCAAAGTCCTATTAAAATAATGTTCTTTTATAATAAGTCCAGAAATATGACATGAATTTGAACATTTTATACAGATTCATTCTAATTTACGCCTTTGCATTTAAGAACTAAAAAATGCTTAAATATGTTTTTTTAAAGGCAACCCTCCAGCTCCATCAATAGAAAAAAGAAAGAGGAAGAGGCGTTTCCTAGAAACAGAAGAAATGGGTGCCAGTCTTCTGATTGGAGAAGAAGAAGACATAGACGAGGCTATTGCCAAAAAATGTAAAGGTAACTTGTCTTGGTCATAAATAAGTAAGTATGATCAGGAACTACCACAATCACAAACTGCAGACAAACCTGTCGCACTGTGAGGAAGAGCCACACAACAACCACAAGACACCGGGAAGACAAAAAAAGCAAATCATCCAGATCTCTCTTCCCCATCAACACGTAATGTATTATCATAGAGAAAAAGAATAGATGATGCCACTTCTTTTTATCAGCTCACCTGAGTCTAAGGCTCACAGGTGAGCTTATAGTATACACATGCTCTGGGGTCCGTTGTTGCCATCTTTATTATTCACCATTTCAAACATCTTCTCCAAAACCACTTGACGTCCAATCAAAACCAAATTCCATATGGAGCCTCCTTAGGAAGGGGGAAAGAAAGCTTATTTAAATCGTGGTCAAGGTCACATGACTGAGTTGGCTACCATGCCCAAATATAAGGGCTTTGGAAATACCATGCCCAACTTGTCCGACTTGGTCCCATTTCATTCAGAACAAGTTGAAAATTTCTATTTACTTGTCCTAATGGACAAGAACACATGTATAAAGTTAATAAAATTTTGTATTTTATATTTTGATAAGTTATTATGAGTTTACATGTTGCATTGAAAACAGTGTTGATCCTGATCAGCTGGCTTATTCAGAAGCCACCTGATCTGGATCTACAATGTTTACAAGAGAGTTGATACTGGGTTTCATACTGTTTTCGAAAATGTAAATTGTTTAAGCACATAAAGGTATATTAGGATGGCCGCCACACTTATATATTTTTATGGTTTTAAGACATCTCATCTAGATACAAGAAGTCCTATCATTTTGAAACTCATGCAGCATGGGCAATCAAAGCTCAACAAAATTTTCATTTAAATGGTGACTCATTGTGCTTCAGGCCAATAGTCAGGTGAGCGTTGGTACCATTGGTCCTTTGGTTGTATAACCCCTGTTAAAATCAATACCTGCCTATTTTCGTATTTTTCAGCTCATATGAGCAGCGTCAGTAGATATTGTAACCTGTCATCAAGGCTAGAGGCTTGAAAATTCACAAATAGGAAAGAGAGGGACTAAACTATATATGTAGCCAAAACAATGGCACTGATTATATGTTTTATATTATAGGCAAGAAAACAATAGACGTAGATAAGATTAGCACGTTCAATTTAAACTATTGCCCTCGCCCCCCCAAGACCAAATGGGTACGGAGATTGAAGGAATTGATGTCAACTGATGTGAATGTGGAAAGGCTTGATGATGAATTTCCGGTACTTTTGCTCGAGGTTTGTGAATCTATTTTAAAAGTAAGAAAGGCAGCAAAGATCAGGAAATCGATGCAATCAGGTACCACACCTGACTCAGGATACCACATGGGAAAGTGACAAAAATACAATTTAACATCACAAACAAGAGCCAAGAGGTCAGCCCTTTCCCAGCAGGTGACCACAAGGCAGAAATAAACAGACGTGAAAGCATAACAAACACAAGAAATTAATAACACAAATGATCCCCAAAAGAAGTACCGCCTTGGAGCGGTCAGTAAAAATAATTCACTGGAGGGCTTAAACCTTAAGTTTTTTTTAATGAATTACTTTATGTCCTAGTCCATCAAGAGCTTATTTTGTCTTTGTTTAGTTGACTCTTAGTAAAAACTCTCATTTAGTCTTACTGTGTATGAATTTTTGCCATGATCGATTTAGAGGGTATCATAGAACTCTATATAAGGCTGTGTATTATTAAATGATAAATAAATATTCCATAATGGTTCATCTAACTTCCATAACATTTCCACATAGCAAAATTATCCGCTTAAAGAGAAAGCAAATGTTTAACTTTTTGGCGTATTTGAAGAAAGGGGTATGTATAAATATTGGGATATATACAGTGGTTCCAGTTTTGCATCTTGGAGATGAAGGTTTTAAAAGCAGAATGAGTTTGTTTTTGGAGAAGTTAACATGTCGGCAATGCCCATTGAATTATCCTTTATTTTCAAATGACTTGTGGCTAAGTTTTGTTTTTAAAGGTATCCACTAATGGAAACTAGTATAAACAGTGATATATAGGTCACTGGTATAAGCAAACACTTCATAATATTTTTTCTTAACAAACATTATTGATATTGAAACACATTTAACTGATATGAATGCTTTCAAAAAGAAAAAAAAAAAAATGTTTTTTCTGAAAAGGTTTCTTTCACATGTATTTCTCATTTATGCGAACAGCAAATGCCTTGGCGAGACTATTAGATTGGAACAGGTTTCCTCGTATAACTAGAATCTCATTTTAAGAAGCAGCGACTGTTCTGGCGAGTCTGTGCATTTGCAGAGGAACGCAGGGGCCTGCGTTGCTTGATAAAGCGATATATACCAAGCTTTCCGATTTTTGTCTTATTTTTGTGAGTAGTGAAAGCTCAGGCGAGTCTGTGCTTTGGTATAAACTCGACTGAGTCTTCCTTTTTATTTGATATAGTTTGTGCTTTCTCTCAGCACTTTTTAAGGACCACGAAAACTTGTTGGACCAGCATAAATAGTTTCCTAGAGCCTTCCAATACCAAATACAGATCAGTAATTCTCCTTGTTTAATTATTGTATATACTTATTTTTAAATCATTTCATAGGAACAGTACATTTGCCTTGGTGGTAACCACCGACTTCAAGCGCTAAAAGAAATTCAACTTGAGGAGCCTCAGCATATATTAAAGTAAGTTTTAACTTTAATTAAGGCGATGACAATCACATGCATCGGACATCGAGTATAATGGGACTATAATCCAGGGTCGTCAGAAAACCAAAAAGATGACTGAGCCAGTACATGGGATTTTAGTACCTATTACAATCTTAAAATTAGTCTGCTCTGTTGCCTGCTGATCGGATTTTAGAAGTCTCTTCAACAGTGGTGGACCCAGATTAGAATGTCAATACAGAAAGCAAACACATACATGCAGGGGTGTGGAAATAGTAAAATTTTCTACTTGTCCAGGGACAAGTAAATGGCCATAATGTACTTGTCCATAGAAAATTTTACTTGTCCGAAAGAACAGGTTAGCTAATACTGTTTTGTGGTTTAACAATTTACTCTTTGGAAAAGAGTATGAAACTAAACAGATATCAACTCTGGATCCAGATCAGCTGGCATCTGAAGAAGCCAGCTGATCAAGATACACAATGTTTTTAATCCAACATGTGAACTTGTAATAATTAATCAAAATATGATATGCAGAATTTTTTTTACTTTGTAAATTTGCACTTATCCAAGGACAAGTAAATAGAAATTTACAACTTGTCCTCAATAAAATGGGACCAGGTCGGACAAGTCGGGCATGGTATTTCCACAGTCCTGTACATGTATGCATGCAGCAGACAATTAAGCAGATGGCATTTCCAGATGCCTGTGTTTAGCTGGTGTTTTAAGAATTAATATCTGTGAACTGACTGCTGTCTGTAATTTTCATGCCTGGATGAACAGGTAACCATAAGCTGGCAGCAGGCTACTACAGGACATAAACAAACCTAACATATTTTTAATAAACAGCGTCTTTCCTTAGATTTATTCAAGACCATAGATTTTATTGCAACAAATATCCTAATAAATTTATAATAAATGTTAATCCAAACTGTTTTTTTTTACTTATTTTCAGACACTTAAAAGTCATATCTTACATTATATATCAATTGTCAATAAATAAAACACAGGACCAAAAGTCTCCTTTCTGTTCAATGAGCAGCATAGTGCGCGCCCCTTTCAATGAGCAGATTAATGTTTGATTGGAGATTAAGTTTGAATCAGTGTCAATTAATTTTTAGCAATAAAAAGTGATAAAATTAAATCATGTCATGCCGCTCATTGTCCCGTTTTGTTTCAAGCCCTTTCAGTTGAATCAGGCACTCACTGCTTTTGATAAAAGCTTTTTATGGACACAGAAACTTTAAGGCCTTAATTTTCCAGCCTCAAATATGTACAAAAAAAATTTTTACGATGAAATGTTGTGTTCTTCAAAATTAGATGGATCCTTAAACTTCCAAAATGTACCAAATTTCTATTTTATCCTAGTGACTAACAATCAATTTGAGGAAAACAGCAAATGAATAGTCCCTGTCAGTTTGCTCTATCATGAGCAGGCTGATATTGGCCTACTCTGCTCGCAATAGGTTATTTAGGATGCCCCTCCAAGCTAACAATCAATTTGAGGAAAACAGCAAATGAATAGTCCCTGTCAGTTTGCTCTATCATGAGCAGGCTGATATTGGCCTACTCTGCTCGCAATAGGTTATTTAGGATGCCCCTCCAAGCTAATGTTCTAAATTTCGGTCAGCCCTCATCTAAATCCCTACTTTATGAATGCAAGCTTCGTCTGCATATAACCTCAGATAGCCCAATTTTTTCTTGGCGTCCACATAAGGTAAATGCAGGGTTTATGTTTTATATGAAAATTAAAAAAAATATCATCTTCAAGAAAGTGCTGAATTTCTAATTTGGAATTTTCATGGTGGGAGCAGTCTGATCTGGGTCCACACTGTTTGTCATAGAGGCTTCTTAAACATTTCAGCAGACGAGAAAATCAGACGACTTTTGTTGCGATTGGCGCTTTAAGGGTTAATTAGTTAATTTAATGAATAAATCAGTTTAGACATTAAAATTTAAACAATAGCAAAAAATAATCAAAATGAAATTTAACAGAATAATAATAAATCAATTAAATAGAGGATCTTCGGGCTTCACTTACTTTGCTCGAGACCCTAAGTATTCAGGATTCCATGAACCTTCCAAAAATTGAATTCATTTCTTAAATAACAACTCCTTTATAAAAACATGAGACAAAGTGCAAAATGTGGAAACTAAACAAGCTGCATAAGGTTAAATGAAGAAATTGAATTGTTTCTCAGGCACCTCTGCATCTGTTTTAAAAGTCCTGCAATACTTTTTTATTGCTTTCTAAAAATAATAATCAATAAAAAACGTGTTTCCATTTTCATAACATCATTATCGGTAATGACCATGCCCTTCCACTCAGACGCTGTGGTGCATTGCGGGTAATGTTGTGCAGTTTATTTATTCCTGCATCCATTTCCGGTTTGATTGCACCCAATTTCCACTCTTTTTGTTAGACAGGGGTATGGAAATCATAAAAAATCTACTTGTCCATGGGCAAGTAAAAAAGCCAAAATGTACTTGTCAATAGAAAATTTTACTTGTCCAAAAGAAAAAAATTTATCTTATACCTGTTAGTGCTTAAACAAATTATTCTTTCAAACGCAGTATGAAACCAGATATATATCAACTCTTGTAAACAGTATGGATCCTGATCAGCTGGCTTCTCTTGAAAACAGTGTAGATCCAGATCAGCTAGCTTCGAAAGAAGCCAGTTGATCAGGATCCACACTGTTTTCAATGCAAGATATGAGCTGGTAATGATTAAAATATGAAATACAGAATTGTATTAACTTTATACAATGACTTGTCCAAGGACAAGTAAATAGAAATTTTTGACTTGTCCTAAATGAAATGGGACCTGGTTGGACAAGTCGGGCATGGTATTTTCACAGCCCTGCTGTTAGATATTGAGCCCCAACAGTGTAAGTTTTATGCATCAGTGATGAAGTCATATCTACTCGGTGTGCAGAGGCTTTCACTATTAAATTGTATGGACTGACTTGATTAATATCCGATGAAATAGCCGAACAAGCACAACTTATAAAAAAATATTGTTTGGAGTTTCGAAAAAAAGTTCCCACATCTGTTTTTGGCAGAATAAAAAAAAAAAATAAACCCTGCCCTGCCACTTAGGTATTTAAAAAAATGGCCTTCTTTTGCCTAATGAAAAAATCTGTAATCAGGGTTTCAAAGAAAAGTCTGAAACAAACTTGACTGTACAGCCACAGAAGATGGCTGTAGGCTTATTTTATGGTTTAGTATGTACATTGTTTTGAGGACACATTTACTGTTTCAGAGTCATTACAACTGTCTATGAGGGTCTCTTGAAAGAGGAGTGCTGGAGAGTGGCTAACCTTCATAATGTAGATGAGAAAGCCAGTAAAGCTAGGCTTACTTTCCAGGTACATGTCCTCACAAACTTTTGTCCCACCAAGACAGTTACACATTCTAATGTCAATCTAGGTTCTTAATAGGTGGCCTATTCCTGCAACCTGTAAATGTATTACTTTTGGGAGAAGAAAATAACAAACTTGACAACACAAAAGTGTATTTCATTTTAGCCAACATTCTTATCATGCTTATATAATTGCAATATTTGAGCATCAACCTGTTGAAGTATGTATCCATTTGATGCTATTTATCAGGGGTGTGGAAATAGTAAAGTTTTCTACTTGTCCAGGGACAAGTAAATGTCCATAATTTATTTTTCCAAAGAAAATTTTACTTGTCCGATAGTACAGATTAGCTTATACTTTTCATAGAAATGGTACTACCTTAGCCTCCTACGCGTTGCCGTAAAACTAAATTTCCGACTGTATATCCGACGATATACCTCACCAAATGAAAATTTTGAATACAGTTATCCCATAATTATCTTCAACATTTTGCAAAATGAATTAAAGAAATTGGTCAAAAATTGTGGATTTTCTCCTCAAATTGCTAAAGATAGTATTTTTGATAAAAACTGCAAGAACGACACTAATACACTGTACTATAACCATGGTTATACAAGACCTGTGTTAATTGAAGTAAAATTCATTTCCATTATATCATTAAAGACTATAGTTTCCAAAAATTACAGTTTGCATTCCAGGTTAGTCCAATGCTTAGTACCATTTAACATTTCTGTACGGAACAAAAAAGCAGATTTTTGTAGTGTCTGTAACCGCGACAATTCATGAAGCGAAATCTTGAAGATTTTCAATCTCAGAATAACTTCCTTTCAATATTTCATGTCATTCAACATAAATATCAGATAGACACAGTTTCATTGTCATGACAATTGGAATCTATGAGAAATTAGCATCAGAAAAAGTTACAGACACTACATTGAATCTTGGACCAGATTTAAGTGCATTTTGACAAAGAATTTTTTTTTGATAGTTGACCTTTTGGACTAATGTAACTACTTTGATGTCTTTAAGTATGGTTTACTGCATTCAGAAAATGATTTTAAGCATTGAGATATACTTCTGGCTAAAGTTAAGAGTTGCAATCTGATAGAGGGCAATTTATGACAAATTCAGCCAATGGTTGTCGTAAAGATATGCTTATACTTTGCATCTTTAAGTGTTTATCTTCTTTGTTTGGCCTCTCATAGTGCTAACAAGTATCTCCCATTGTTGTTTCAGAGAAAAAGAACTGCATATATTTTTTTTTTTTGCTCTTATCTTGCATGTTATATCTTAGGCCTGGTGTAGTGTCCGTAACCTATTAACAGGCAGAAATAAAAGTATAAAAAAAATTATATGAAGAAATATTTTCAAAAACAAAAAAATAGTTTTAGGTAAGATGTGTAAAAAACTATGTAGAAACTGATAATATATTAGGCCTAAATGAAATATATGTGTGGTTCCTGCTGCATACCAACAAAATTTAGGGTAGGTAGGTAGGGAAATTATTAAATTTTGTTGTAACATTCAACAAAGAAAATAGTGACAAAATCTGAAAAAGTGCCCATTTTAGGTATTTTTTCTCCAAAGACCATTTTAATGTTTAGGGTAGGGTTAAAAAATAGGGTAGGTAGGCAACAGGAACCACACATATATTTCATTTAAGCCTAATCATATTGAGTGCTTTTTTTTGCATAGTGAGACACTCATCAGCACCAATACTGTGTTTTAGCCGAATGTATACACTCAATTTACAGCTCTTGTGTGGCTAATGATGATTTAGTTTCCTTCTTTTTGCTTTTATTGATGTGGGAGAAAATCATTAAATTCCTATTACTTTAATATTAAAAAAGCAACGTGCCTCTGGTCCTCCTTGTTTCACACTGACCAGGCTGTGAAGCAACGAAGCTTCAGATTCAGGAAATACAGGGAATATGCAGTGCTTCATTGAATAGCAAAATTTAAAGCACTTCTCTTCTCAGCTGCTTGATTAAATTGTAGCCTTTCTTCAACGTTGTTTTTCACCTATTTTTAAAGCAAAACATAGGTTTATGAAGGATGGTACTCATCTTATAGAAGAGCTTGTGGATCACATACAAGTTTAAGACAAAAAAACAGGGGAACTATGTAAATTTTGTTTCAACTCTTTCAGGACCAACTATTCCAGGCCAGAAGACTAAAGGATTCCCCAAAAATGAGGGAAACACTTAGCAAGGTGTTTGGCATCAGAGCCAGCCAGGTAACTTTTAACCTTTTTTTACACTTTTTAGACTGTGGACTGGTAATAAGATGTTTTTCTAGAAGTAATTTAACCAGGCTTCAGGCTCATTATACTAAACTTATGTTTTTCATCACCCGATATTACCTTAAAATGTGATTACAATCTTAAAATCAATACACGAATAATCTTTTTCAAACCGTTTATGCATGGACAAAGGATGAGCAGAGGGTCCGGATCATTCTCAATTTTCAAACAAGAGGGACCTGGATAGCTCACCTAATTCCTGGCACTTGAGTAGATGATGTATTGGCCTGTAGCTGAAGAATATGATATGAAGATGACATTTTTATTTTTAGCTCTGGTAGCCATGTTGTAATCTAATCAATTTTTGATAAAGGACATCACGAAGAGCATTACTGTAAAATTATTCTGATTTTGGACCGGTGGCTACTCAGGAGGAGATGTACTTTAAAGATATTTCTTATCTAGAGCTCTGACAGCCCCTTTGTTTGCCAGAGTGGAACCATTTGTGCAATTTTGGTGGAGGGCAGTTTTACAAACAATTGTGTGAAATTATTTTCAATCGGACCAGAGGTTCAGGAGGAGATGTTGATGTAAGACATTTCTTAACTAGACCTCTGGCTGCCTCTTTGTTTTTTGGCAGAGCAGAACCATTTGTTCAATTTTAGTAGAAGGCAAGATTACATGATTTTCATTTTGTGACTTGACGCCCGTCATTATACCAAATGACGCTCGCCTGTCATTATGCGGAACAACGCCCATCATTTTAACAAGTGACGCCGGCCATTTTTAGGATTTAACGCCTGTCATTTTACTGAAACTGTTATTAAAATGATGCCTGACAGTCAGCTGATTAGCATATTACGCCTTAAATCCACCTGGTTGACGCCAGTTTGACGGGATTTGACTGTGTTTGGTTGTTACTATTTAAATGACGCCTGGATTTTTGTTTGATGTTAGATTGATGCTAGATTGGTGTGAGGCACATTTCCGACAGGAAGTGCACCTCAGGTGCAACTGGGTATGCACTAGATTTGAACTACATATGCACCTACTAGTGAACTACAGGTGCACCTCACTCATTTGACCTGCAGGTGCACCACACAATTTTGAACTAGTAGTGCTTTCCTTTTTTAGGCTATCATAAAATTGCATTATGAATAAGTGTTATCAAATTCCAATGTCTTAATGAATACTTGACTATATTTGAGCCGTGACATGAGATTTCCAACAATGTGGTATGTGTGACCAGCAAAGGCTCAGACCAGCATGCGCATACGCCCAGTCTGATCAGAGCCTTTGCTAGTTGCTTGAATATTCTATGACTGTTACGCTACTGGCTGAACAGGATTTGGAGTATCTAAGCTAATAAGGAGGCTGCACAGGCTCGTCTGAGTCTACACTTGTCAAAATGCCACATTGTTGGAAATCAGATGTTGAGGTTTATTATTTGGGAAGATATATTCACCAATTATTATTATTATTATTATTATCATTATTATTATTATTATCTAAGCACCCAAATGGCACAATTTACTTCCTAAGATGGTATTATGGATTTTATATTAGAAGAAGGAGAATGCTGGCTCAATTTTCTTCTTAACATTGATTATGATAATAATGGCTCAACTTTCATTATTAATAATGATATTTCAGTGGATGGATGGATGGATCTGGATCCAAACTGTTTAACACTCTGGTATACCTGAAAAATACTAGTGTTGTCTGCTGACAACTTAATTCTTGTGCAAAATGTTTGTTTCATATAGCTTTTAGGACTGCAAATAGCACACCTTGCTGCATTTTAGGCATCTCAAATAGTCAAGGGTCTACACTACTCTCAAAAGTCTCTTTAATAAGCTAACATCGTCATATATTTCCTAGAAAATGTACTCCAGGACACGAGAATATCTGTCTTTCCGAACAGCAACAGCAGAGACCAGCCTTTGCATCCATGTAGTCCAGTCAGTGCCTTTGTTATCTGTAAAATATCATATCACGACTCTTGTTTTGATCGAAATTTAGCTTTTCTCACTTTCTCGGGTACCCTGAGGATTTACAGGACCACTGATTGATCCTATGGTTGAAGATAAATTCAAATGCAAGCAGAACACATTTTCTGGTCTTCATTCCATTTTTTTTTCATTTTCAGACAAAGAGTCCCAATTCAATGGGCACGCTGATTTCAGTTGCCAGGTACCCAGATGGTCTATGGAGCCTAGTAAATAAAATAATTCAATCTCATGAAGAGAAATATGGCTACCAAAGGTCTTTGTCTCAGCCTGTGAGTATCAATTTCTACCTTGATGGCATGAAGTCAGTACTATGAAATTTTCATACATACGTAGGCTCGGGTCATTTTTTGGGGTTCAAAATTTTGAATGAAAACTTTTTGGGGGTTTTCAGAAAAATTAATATTTTTTTGGTGTATGAAGATTTTGTGGATATTTTTTTGGGGTCATCACAAAATTGGACTATATTTAGGGATCAAATCTGTGCATTTTAGGGTATTTTCTTAAGGTCAATGTACAGAATGGGGGATATATTTAGGGACTATATTTAGGGATCAAATCTGTGCATTTTAGGGTATTTTAGGGTATTTTCTTAAGGTCAATGTACAGAATGGGGGATATTTTTTTGGGTTGCTAAATTTTCGAATATTTTTTTTTGAGGGGGGCGGGGCCTGAAATTCCTGATATTTTTTGGGGGTGAACACTGAACAGTAGATGCTGGGCCTGAGCCTACGTATGAAGAAAAAATGAGAGTACCCCCTTGGGGTTTCTCCACCTAATGGCTTAGCCTAGATCACGCAACTAGTCAAAGTTTTTCATTAGGGATTGAAGAACAACGCCAATGCATACGGCTAACATAACCACTTATAATAGATTTTCATTAATCTAAAAGAAGAATCTTTGGCGGACACTACAGAATGTTGAGGACACTACATCACACTTTTTTTGCTCCTGTTTTCTAAGTTGAATGCAGACGTGTCCAATATTTTTGCCAGTCATAAAGGACAATGCCATTTTTATCTGAAAATTTTAATTGGCTTTTCTCAGAAATAACTGGGCCATTTTAATCTCTTTTTTAAACTTTATGTACATGGAAATGAAAAATTATTAACATGATGTAGGTCACATGAACAAGATGGCCTCATTGTCCCCATATGGTCAAAAATCTCTTTAAAAATCTCATTTCATGGGATTAATGGAAAGATTTTGATGCAGCTTGGTATTTAGCATCGGGGACTCCAGCCCTTCATAGTTTGTTTAAATTATGACCCCGAACCTGACCTCTTCTTTGGAAAGGTCAACTTTTGCAACTAATAGGCCTTTGTATTGAAAAAATGTGACGGTTATGGATTCTTTAGAAATTATTGCAGCCTGTGACTTGAAAATTACTTGATACATTTAACTAAATGTGTAAATGAAAGTAAATGTGGTTCCGAGACCTTTGCCGAACATCAAATAGATATCCTAGGCCCAGATATTGGGTGAGCGTTTACAGGACCATACATCCTCTTGTATTAACTGTTTGATTGAATTGTACTTTAACTATCTTTACAGATGTTCAGGCATCTTCAGGGAACCTCCAATGAGGTTAAGGAAAAAATATTGACAGAAGCACTGGATCACGGTATAGAGAAGGCCACTAAATCAGCTAGTGAGCTCAAAGCCAGACAAAAGCTGAGGGACTATTTTGTTCATGCAAGCGGGGTGCAGTCTTGGACAGAAGCTGAAGATAAGTTTCCAGATGCATCGGGGGAGGTCGAGAAATTTGTTGGTGAGAATTAATATACTTAGAAACCCAGGAACATTCAACCAGCTTAAACTTAATAATAGGAAACAGGGTTGCTCTCAGAAGAAGAATTTTGGTGCAAAGTCCTGTATATGCTATAATCATATAATGGGAGCGCAGTTGCTCAGTGGTAGAGTGCTTGACTACAGACTGAGGGGCCGCGGTTTCGATCCTCACCGGCGTCACTGCGTTGTGGTCCTTGATCAAGACACATTTATCCTAGCTTAGTACTGGTTCAACCCAGGAAGACCTGTCCCAGTTAAACTGAAAGATTGTTGATGGGACATTAAGAATCAAATCAAACAAACTAACAATCAGATAAAGCAAGATTTTAATCCAACATTGAATTTTGAAAATAATTCATGGTTTCATCGAAATTCAGCAAAAGGCTTTATCTATTTGTAATGTCAGATATTTTCCTTTTTAGGCTTTGATTGCATCAGTTCTTGGTCATTGCTTACTTCTTGATTTCATGAATATTATAACCCTGTTTGATAAGTTATGCAGTTAAAAATTTATTTATAAGCATTGAAGTCACACACTAGCAAACCCAATTAGTTGTGAAATCCGAAAGTGACATGGTTGGGGATAGTCTTAATTGAAAAAGAGATATTTCACTTTTTTACCCAATTGCCTATATACCGAGTAATTGTGTATTTTTTTGCTATGTAATGAGACAGTGAACTTGAACTATTGCCTGGGGCAATAGTTTTGAATATTGACTGGGACTATACCATGGCCTGGTTTACCAATTTGCTGCTAATAACATGAAGGCGCTCATGGACTTGCACCGCGAAGATGCACATACATTTTGTTTACGCCAGGAGACATTTTGTAGCAATTGGGGGATATGAGGCATGGTTTAGCACCCTGCAAAACCCAGAAACATTAAGTGTGGGTACTCGTTTTCCAGAACACTTAAAAACCAAATTTGAGAAGATTATATGAAATTTTCTTTTTTTCAACAAAACCACATCATCAAAATCAACTCTTTTCAGGGAACACTGCTATGTATGTCATCAAATGGGTTGGGTAATAAAACAGTTATTTCATACTTGTTTGTAGAATAGTCAAACTATCACCTGCCGATACCGTGGACGACTTGATGCACTATTGCACAAGTGCATCAGGTCGTCCACAGCACCTCTGGTATTAGTTTTGAATATACTACAAACAGGCATGAAATAACTGTATATTATCATTTGACGTTACTGGTATTCAGTGGAAAATGTCATGTCATAATGTTGTAACCGCACATTACATAACACTTATGGTGGGAACAAGTAACATCATGACAACGTCCATTACAACAATGCAAACCTTGACCTGGTGGGCTACGGCAACTTCCTCTAGCAAAGGGAAATGATAATGCATGATAAAACGTATATGCTGTATATATTCTCAACTTTCTTTTTCTCTTATTTTTTTCAGCACCCAAAGTATCCAGAAAGCAGATTGTGCCTGAAGACTTTCGAGTGTTTGTGGAAGCAAGCACAGCTGAAGAACAACCTGAAATTGATGTGTCAATTGAATTGACAGTTAATGGACAAAGATGTGAAGCACAATATGCAGATGTGCTCAAGGACCATATTAAGCATATAAAGGAGTCTGTTCGATTTAAATTTCAGAGTAATCCAGTTAACTTAGAAAATGAACAATAAATTTCTTACCCTCAAACACAATCTTTCAGAGCAGATCTGGTAATTCCCTGTCAGTTAATTTTTTTTGGCCAAATGTCTCGCCATCAAATTTCTCCCATATTCCAATATATCTGGAAATTTGATCTTCTGCTCTGCCTAGGATTGCACTACTATACATAGATAGCATGTGCCAAAAAGTTTCTATCTTCTCTGATAGTCAAAGGAGATACGTGCAATAACGGGCTTTTTGCGCCCCCCCTCCCCCTATGAGGCTAAAATATAAAAAATTGTTATTCAGCAATTTTTTCTTATTAGTTTAATTAGAACAATAACCAAAGTGTTAAAGTCTCAATTTACTTCGACTTTTACCATTGCTATGGTAGCAAAAATGGCCGCCAAAATAGTCTTAAAATATAAAATTGACCATTTTGGAGCAGAATGGAGAGTTTTGACAGAGAAATTAACATAGAGCACAAGCAAATAAGAAAAAGATATCTTAACATAAGATTAGAATTACCACTGCACTCAACATATTAAAAGGATTTTTTGGTATTTAGCTGTGCTGATATATATTTCTTAAAAAAGTGGTCTCCAAAAGCCTTAAATTTGGTCCAAAATGGCAATTTCTCTGTTTTAAGCCTATTTTGTCGGGCATTTTTGTTACCACAGCGACAATAAAATTCAAATAAATGCCGAAATTTTACACTTCAGTCATTCTTCTAATAAACCAATCAAAAGAAATTGGTGAAAGCAATTTTCAGTTTTGGGCTCTAGAGGAGGCCAAAATAGCCCCTTAATGCATGTACCCCTTCAGTGGACTGGTGAGTGCATGAGATGTTATCTAATGCCATCATCATCATCAGCATCTAATTGCCTGTGAAAAAAAATTATTGCCTTTTGATCAGTTTGATCTGTGTGTATTTTTTTGCTGAGAAAATGTGCAGAGAAATTTTACTTTTCAGATGAGCGGAAACTCAATATTATTGGTTACTGACCCGGAGTTACTGCATGGTGTAATTTGTTTTAATGAATTTTATTAATGGATATTATTCAGATCATATAAATTTGTCTGCAGAGTTGAATGATATCCCTGGTAAATGGTTTGGATGCAGGTCAGGCCACATGTATCGTCCAGCCTGATCAGGGATCAAGCTATTTGACATTGGGGTATTATTTTTGTAGTTTAAAAGAAAAACAGTTTTTGAGAAAAATCAGCAGACCAAAGCAAGAAACCAAGAATGCAATGAGTTATCAAGGTATGGGTGCTAATTAGGTCAAATACAATACATAGTTTTTGTTTGTCAGATTTGTTGCATTACCTCCCTGTCCACAGCTAAGGTCATATTGGCACGGTCAGTTCACCTTATCACACTTGTTTCCTGGGGAGGCTTGAACAAGCCATTAACCAGTACTTTGTTTCTCTTGTAACTGAAAAACATCCCTCTTGAATGAATCAATGGAAGGTAGGAAAATGACTGTAGAAATTATTTCATGATCAATCTATATGATAGTAGTATGGTGCCTGTCCGGGATCAAACTCGCGACCCCTGTATCTGCAGTCAGACACACATCTGTTGTCATACACATTGCCGACTGAGCCATGCGGCCTGGTACAATATATTAAGAAATATTTGTAACAGCTGCAAAGTGTAGTATTTGTGAATGTTTTATTTAACTCTTCATCAACTAGTATCCTCTGCTGATAGTATTGGCAAAAAGTTTGGACCTAGATCAGGCCGGATGAATCATCAAGCCTGATCAGGGTACAAATTTATTGACATCCGAATTTCACTTTTGAAAGAATTGTTTCAAAAAAATAATTTTTTACAAAAAATTGGCTGACAAAAAATTATGAACATTTACTGTTAAACAGTTATGCATATCATGGTATGGGTCCTAATTAGGTCATATACAATATATTTAGTATTATTTGCACAATATTGTGCACAACAGTTGCAAGGCGTAGCATACCATTTTGAATTTGGAGGTGTAGTTTTTGAATGCATTTTATTATCTCTTTATCCACCAGTGTGGTGTGTTGATAACCTTGGCAAACAGTTTGGACCCAGATCAGTCAGGCCTGATCAGGGTCTAAATTATTTGACATTCAGATGTTAGTTTTGAAAGGATTTTCATAAAAAAAGACTTTGAAGAAAAAAAATCAGCAGACAACAAAATTACCCAGAATGCAATGAGTAAAACAGGGATGTGTATCAAAGTTGGGTGCTTATTAGGTCATTTACAATTGCACCATATTATTCACAACAGCTGCATTTTTGAGTTTGGAGTAGTTTTTGCAGGCATTCTACCAATGTCGTCTGCTGATAACCTTGGCCTACAGTTTGGACCCAGATCAGGCCATATGACTTATCGGGCCTGATCATGGTCCAAACTGCTTGATATTAATTAAATAATTTCTAAAAAAATATTTTGAGAAAAACTAGATGACAAAACAACATGAAAAATTACCCATATTGCTAGGAAAATCAGCTACTAAAGAAAGAAAGAGGCTTAGTCATTTGGTATATTGATAACACCTGGTTATTTAAAGTACACTCATGCATAGAAAAAGGTCAGAGTAATAAAACTGATAAATACCTTGTCAGTTGGGACCTGTGAATCAGATCATGATAATTGAATTGCAGAGTATACTGTTGCACATTTTTGACATTGTCCAATCTAAATATATTGCAACTTGGGAATAAATCGCCACATCAGATTGGATAATGTCTGAAATTTTCGACAGTATATTCTGCAATTTTACTTCGGAAACCTGACAACATATTTGATTGGTTGACATAGCCCTTATCCAATGCTCATGCGGCTAATGTTATATCATCTCATTGCTTTCTAGACAAGTCTTGTCTTTTATTTCCAAGATTTTTTATTCTTCACATGGGCCTGGACGCGAGAAACCCTGTCTTCTCGGGTTGGCAAACAACAAAGGCGCAGACCAGCCTGCGCATCTGCACAGTCTGATCAGGGTCTTCGTTATTCGCTTATGGAAAGTATTTTATCTATACTTGCTACGAGCGAAGTTTCGATTTTCTAGCTAGTGTCTGCAGCTGAGCGGGCTGGTTTGAATCTCACTTTGTCGAAAACCCCAAATACAGGTTACCTTGTGTTATGGCCCAATTTTGAATTTTTTTAAAGTTTTCATCTCATGGTATCAAATGAAAGCTTCCAAAACCATTCTTATCATTTTTTTCAAGAATTTTTTTATTTTCCATATAAAAGGGGCGATATTACCTGTGTGTCGCACACCCTAACGTTAAAATATGAAAATGTCCTAACTCTGTTATTTATTCATCAATTTAAAAATTTCAAAAAAGTTTTCATCTCTTGGTATAAAATGTAAGCTATCTATACCAGTCTTTTCATTTATTACAAGAATTTTTTATTTTTCATATAAATGAGGCAAGATAACCTGTGCGCCGCACACCCTAAGGTTAAAATATGAAAATGTCCTAACTCTTTTATTTGTTGATCAATTTTAAAATTTTAAAAAGTTTTCATCTCATGGCATCAAATGTAAACTATCTATACCATTCTTATCATTTATTTCAAGAATTTTTTATTTTTCATATAAATGAGGCAAGATAACCTGTGCGGCGCACACCCTAATGGCCTAGGGTTAAATTATGAAAATGTTACAACTCTGTTATTTGTTGATCAATTTTAAAATTTTAAAAAGTTTTCATCTCATGGTATCAAATGTAAGCTTCCTATACCATTCTTATCATTTATTTCAAGAATTTTGTATTTTTCTTATAAATATGGCAAGATAACCTGTGCGCCGCACACCCTAAGGTTAAAATATGAAAATGTCCTAACTCTTTTATTTGTTGAACAATTTTAAAATTTTAAAAAGTTTTCATCTCATGGCATCAAATGTAAGCTATCTATACCATTTTTATCATTTATTTCAAGAATTTTTTATTTTTCATATAAATGAGGCAAGATAACCTGTGCGATGCACACCCTAATGGCCTAGGGATAAAATATGAAAATGTCCTAACTCTTTTATTTGTTGATCAATTTTAAAATTTTAAAAAGTTTTCATCTCATGGCATCAAATGTAAACTATCTATACCATTCTTATCATTTATTTCAAGAATTTTTTATTTTTCATATAAATGAGGCAAGATAACCTGTGCGCCGCACACCCTAAGGTTAAAAAATGAAAATGTCCTAACTCTTTTATTTGTTGATCAATTTTGAAAACTTAAAAAGTTTTCATCTCATGGCATCAAATGTAAGCTATCTATACCAGTCTTATCATTTATTTCAAGAATTTTTTATTTTTCATATAAATGAGGCAAGATAACCTGTGCGCTGCACACCCTAATGGCCTAGGGTTAAAATATGAAAATGTCCTAACTCTGTTATTTGTGGATCAATTTTAAAAATTTAAAAAGTTTTCATCTCATGGCATCAAATGTAAGCTATCTATACCATTCTTATCATTTATTTCAAGAATATTTTATTTTTCATTTAAATGAGGCAAGATTACCTGTGTGCCGCACACCCTAAGGGTAAAAAATGAAAATGTCCTTACTCTGTTATTTGTTGATCAATTTTGAAATTTTAAAAAGTTTTCATCTCATGGCATCAAATCTAAGCTATCTATACCATTCTTATCATTTATTTCAAGAATTTTTTATTTTTCATATAAATGAGGCAAGATAACCTGTGCGCTGCACACCCTAATGGCCTAGGGTTAAAATATAAAAATGTCCTAACTCTTTTATTTGTTGATCAATTTTAAAATTTTAAAAAGTTTTCATCTCATGGCATCAAATGTAAGCTATCTATACCATTCTTATCATTTATTTCAAGAACTTTTTATTTTTCATATAAATGAGGCAAGATAACCTGTGCGGCGCACACCCTAGGGTTAAAATATGAAAATGTCCTAACTCTTTTATTTGTTGATCAATTTTAAAATTTTAAACAGTTTTCATCTCATGGCATCAAATGTAAACTATCTATACCATTCTTATCATCTATTTCAAGAATTTTTTATTTTTCTTATAAATGAGGCAAGATAACCTGTGCGGCGCACACCCTAATGGCCTAGGGTTAAATTATGAAAATGTTACAACTCTGTTATTTGTTGATCAATTTTAAAATTTTAAAAAGTTTTCATCTCATGGTATCAAATGTAAGCTTCCTATACCATTCTTATCATTTATTTCAAGAATTTTGTATTTTTCTTATAAATGAGGCAAGATAACCTGTGCGCCGCACACCCTAAGGTTAAAATATGAAAATGTCCTAACTCTTTTATTTGTTGAACAATTTTAAAATTTTAAAAAGTTTTCATCTCATGGCATCAAATGTAAGCTATCTATACCATTTTTATCATTTATTTCAAGAATTTTTTATTTTTCATATAAATGAGGCAAGATAACCTGTGCGCTGCACACCCTAATGGCCTAGGGTTAAAATATGAAAATGTCCTAACTCTTTTATTTGTTGATCAATTTTAAAATTTTAAAAAGTTTTCATCTCATGGCATCAAATGTAAACTATCTATACCATTCTTATCATTTATTTCAAGAATTTTTTATTTTTCTTATAAATGAGGCAAGATAACCTGTGCGGCGCACACCCTAATGGCCTAGGGTTAAATTATGAAAATGTTACAACTCTGTTATTTGTTGATCAATTTTAAAATTTTAAAAAGTTTTCATCTCATGGTATCAAATGTAAGCTTCCTATACCAGTCTTATCATTTATTTCAAGAATTTTTTATTTTTTTTATAAATGAGGCAAGATAACATGTGCGGCGCACACCCTAAGGTTAAAATATGAAAATGTCCTAACTCTTTTATTTGTTGATCAATTTTAAAATTTTAAAACGTTTTCATCTCATGGCATCAAATGTAAGCTATCTATACCATTTTTATCATTTATTTCAAGAATTATTATTTTTCATATAAATGAGGCAAGATAACCTGTGCGCTGCACACCCTAATGGCCTAGGGATAAAATATGAAAATGTCCTAACTCTTTTATTTGTTGATCAATTTTAAAATTTTAAAAAGTTTTCATCTCATGGCATCAAATGTAAACTATCTATTCCATTCTTATCATTTATTTCAAGAATTTTTTATTTTTCATATAAATGAGGCAAGATAACCTGTGCGCCGCACACCCTAAGGTTAAAAAATGAAAATGTCCTAACTCTTTTATTTGTTGATCAATTTTAAAATTTTAAAAAGTTTTCATCTCATGGCATCAAATGTAAACTATCTATTCCATTCTTATCATTTATTTCAAGAATTTTTTATTTTTCATATAAATGAGGCAAGATAACCTGTGCGCCGCACACCCTAAGGTTAAAAAATGAAAATGTCCTAACTCTTTTATTTGTTGATCAATTTTGAAATTTTAAAAAGTTTTCATCTCATGGCATCAAATGTAAGCTATCTATACCAGTCTTATCATTTATTTCAAGAATTTTTTATTTTTCATATAAATGAGGCAAGATAACCTGTGCGCTGCACACCCTAATGGCCTAGGGTTAAAATATGAAAATGTCCTAACTCTTTTGTTTGATGATTAATTTTATAATTTTAAAAAGTTTTCATCTCATGGCATCAAATGTAAGCTATCTATACCATTCTTATCATTTATTTCAAGAATATTTTATTTTTCATTTAAATGAGGCAAGATTACCTGTGCGCCGCACACCCTAAGGGTAAAAAATGAAAATGTCCTTACTCTGTTATTTGTTGATCAATTTTGAAATTTTAAAAAGTTTTCATCTCATGGCATCAAATGTAAGCTATCTATACCATTCTTATCATTTATTTCAAGAATTTTTTATTTTTCATATAAATGAGGCAAGATAACCTGTGCGCTGCACACCCTAATGGCCTAGGGTTAAAATATAAAAATGTCCTTACTCTGTTATTTGTTGATCAATTTTGAAATTTTAAAAAGTTTTCATCTCATGGCATCAAATGTAAGCTATCTATACCATTCTTATCATTTATTTCAAGAACTTTTTATTTTTCATATAAATGAGGCAAGATAACCTGTGCGGCGCACAACCTAAGGTTAAAATATGACAATGTCACATCTCTGTTATTTGTTGATCAAGTTTAAAATTTTAAACAGTTTTCATCTCATGGTATCAAATGTTTAGTTTTTCGGAGTAAGAATGTTTAGAAGTGTTGAGGAGCCAGTACTGAGAAATTTTCATAAGCATTGTTTGATTTTCAAAATGTCACTTGTAAAAGAACTTATGTAGAGCCCTTGCTCGATAAGAGTAGAGTTAATTAGTTGGTCAAGTTATGGTACTTTAATCATTGGATTGGACAAATACAGGTTTTTCTATCATACTTCTTTCTGTTAATCTGTTCGTCAACCTACTCTTATCGAGCATGGACTCTAGTCATATCAGATTGAAAATTCAATAAAAACACTGAAAACCTATATTTTCTTATATTGTTCATTGGTTCGAAGAAAAATACAAATCCCTAGAATAGCAAGGTAAGTGTAAAAGAAGACCAACAGAAACACATTAAAACTTATAAACAAAGGTTGAATAGCAGTTTTTCCTTTGTATTCTGTTATACAAATAGCATACACAATCAAATCTGACACATATAAACAAAGTGACAACTTTGTACTTGACTATAAACACAGTGAAAACTTTGTATATGACTATAAACAAAATATGACTTACACTATTAAAGAACGCCTATTTCTGTATGTGTGTGTCTACAATTGATGTTAAAAACCTTCAAAATTGAGCGTGTGTTGTCAGTTCTCAAATTCCATCTATTTCATACATTCCATATTTAAAAAATACATTGTTATATATGTATATTGACTGCTGATTATACAGTAAAATCTGTCTTGAGTGGCCACTCTAAAAAGAAGACCAATTATCGCTTAATGTAGGTCGAAAGTATTGCAGAAAGCTCCAAGGGAGCATTCTACAATCCTTACGACCTTCATTACCCTAATGAATCAGCGGAAGGGAGGAGAATGACCGTAGAAATCATTTCATGATCAATCTCCACGAAAATATGGGACCAGACCAGGATCGAACTCGCGACCCCTGGATCTGCAGTCAGACACGCATCTGTAGCCAGACACGTTACCGACTGCTCTACGCGGCCCGGCTACGCTAATATTTGTTATTAATTTTTTGTTTTGTCTTTTTTGAGTGGCTGCTTAAGACATGTTTGACTGTATTGACAACATACATGTACTTTCTGGTATGTGGAGTAAATTGACTCACTGTAAGTTGAATATTTTTTTTATCAAAGTGAGATATTTTCACAACTAAAAAGAATGGATCAACTGGGCCCATTGCCTTGGGAAGTGATGGGCTATACTTTGAATTCATGGACAATGACCCGAGCCCACCATAAATCTGAAGGCCTGCTCCAGGGTTTTACACCAAGTTGAATGTTTGGGGGTCCTTGGGACTCAACTTTGAATATGATGGGGGTCCCATCATTGAAATTGGGGGTCCCATCTTTTTAGATAAGCTTCGAATTTCGGAATGTAGTACATACTTCCATGAAGGCTCAGTGTTGTCCCCAGGTCAGTTTTGGGGGGCCATTTGAAATTTTTGAGGGCCACATATTACCATCAGTGAAACACAATCATATACGCTTTTTTTTCAAAAGCTGAACTTGCCCCTATAATATGCAGGGACCAAGCTAGCCCTTAAATTTAGGGAGTCCCTCCAGTACAAATAGAGAGAAGTTTGAGAAAATGGAGAGAAGTGATAGATTGCTGCATCCAGAAGACAGAAAAAAACAGGCTCTGATCAGACTTTTCTCCAATTGAGATAAAAAAAACACACAAAAACAGTCACTGATCAGACTGCTACTTGCTTTCCATCCTGAGAAATTTGGTTGGTAAATTTGAAATACACATGATCTTGCTGTCATTGTATTCTATCTATCTGTCAACAAGTCTCCACTTATCTGAAGTCTCTGGTATCTTTGATCTATTGCCGACCTGAGCCTTTCCAAGTGAAAATGTTACGTAATTCGGCATATACAAAAGAAAAAAACTGTCAAGATAATTGCCCTTCACGCTTGAGCGGTCGGCTGATTCACACTATGAAAAAATCAATACACAAAGTCAGTGATGGACAAATCAGTATACGTTTTCCATGCTTTTTTAGCAGAGCGGACCTGAGAGAAAGCATGATATTTTACGACTTTCTTTCACGGCCGATGTTTGCACGGATGTTTTCACTTCTCGTAGTGCAGCAGTCTAAAACAAGAGCACCTGTCCTATTTATTTATAGATAGCATGTAACTATGGGAAAACCGGAGTCGTTACGAAATAACTTTGGAATTTGGGATTTTAATGAAAGGCACAACAAACACATCTGCGTCCCAGCGGACGCAGGTAAGGTGAATTGGCGGGTCCTACGTAATGATTTATGCGTATAAGACGCAGGATATTGCGTCCTGTAAAACCCTGCTGCTCCACCAGCACTTGTTAAGTTCTGTCAGTTGGAAAAGCCTGAATCCATCTTTGGTTTGCTCCTCTTATGCCATAATGCCCTAATTTCACCATCAGTTGCTCGTGGGGTACGTGACCAAAAGGCTTTAGAAAAGTCAGGATGATCAGGTCATGCTGGTGACTGTTGTCTAGACCTTCGATCAGTTCCTGCGCTAGGGTGAGCAGCAATGTTTCACAGCTATGCCTGGCCCTGAACCCGTGCTGGCAAATGGTGAGAATACATGTATGGTGTTCATCCAGGTCATTGAGAACCTTGCTGGTAACTATATGCTCCTGGATCTTGCAACAGACTGGTGTGGGAGACTGGTCGAAAATTTGAGGGCTTATTATTATACAGGGTTCCCACAGAAATTCAAAAACACAATTCCATGATTTTTCCATGATTTTCCATGATCAACAATGTAATTTCCATGACTATTTAATACACAGCCTCCAACCTCCCCTTTTACCGTCATCTTCACCATGCAGAGCATAAATGAGAAATGCAGAAACAGTAAAGTATTTAAATTAGCATGCTTGTAGACTATGCATGAAATTTGAAATAATTAAAACTTGAAACCACCAGTAGCCACAAAACTAAATTTTGTGTGTCTGACAGCTAGTTTTCTGGCTACTGGTATTTTCGTCAATATATTTCATAAAATTCTATGATTTTTCCATGATTATTCAGTTTTTTTCAAATTCCATGATTTTTCCATGCATGGAACTTTTTCTTGATTTTACAGTTATTCCATGATTTCCAGAGCTCGTGGGAACCCTGTTATACTTCTCCCACTTTTTGAAGATGGTCGTGACATTTGCGGTCCTCCAGTCAGTTGGTACAATTCCAGTATCAAAACCCTGTTGGAAGATTGTGGTCAGTATCGTTGCAATCTCTTTAGCCATATCCTTCAAGATTCTAACAGGGAGTAGGTCTGGTCCTGTTGCTTTCTTGTGGTTGAGTTGAGTAGCAGGTTTAACACCCCTTCTTTGGTCAGGGTTTTACAGGACGCAATATCCTGCGTCTAATACGCATAAATCATTAGGTAGGACCCCTCAATTTACCTTACCTGCGTCCGCTGGGACGCAGACGTGTTTGTTGTGCCTTTCATTAAAATCCCATAATCAAAGTTATTTCCTAATGATTCGGTTTTTCCCATATTTACAGCCTATCTATAAATAAATAGGACAGGCGCTGTCGTTTAACCAATAATGTCGGGAGGTGTGTCAAAACAGTCCAATCAAATTCGCGTTGCTATGGCGCTTCGAAATCTCATCATGTCTCGCTCCCGCTCTGATTTATCGATCAACATAGACGCTTGTCAATTATTACGTTTTCGTACGGTCAAGCGTGTAAAGACTAGAAAAAAAACGGCTGCTAAAATGTTGAAACAGAGCGATCTGAGAAACTTTTTTGGCAAAAGAAATGCAGAAACGGACCAAGAACCATCCTCTAGCGGCTGTTCAGAGTCAGATCAGTCCAAATGTTCAAAAAAAAAAAAACAGCCCCAAAAAAAGATCGAAAATTCCTATCGCTACAAATGGTTGAGATGCGAAAATGACCTGATGTTTTGCGACACCTGTTTGACAGCTAAGGCCTGTTCGAATCCCTTCACGTAAGGATGTACTACCTTCCAAAATTCTAAACTTATATAAAAAGATGGGACCCCCATTTTCAATGATGGGACTCCCATCATAATCAAAGTTGAGTCCCAGGGACCCCCAAACATTCAACTTGGTGTAAAACCATGTTTGGTTACAGATATTTCTGACATGGCAGGGAATGGTGTGAACTCTGGGGTTGGTATGCTGCTCTTATCCTCCTTGGTCCATGTAGACTGTCACTCATACTGCCTGTTGAGGATATCTGCTTTATCTTTTGGTTCAGCGTAGTCTTTCATTTTCCTTCAGAGGTGCAATCCCACCGGTTACCTTCCGCAATAGAATTGATGAATGACCAGAAAGGCTTTTGCTTAGGCTGCTCTTCTTGTCTGGCTTCACCCTCACCAATAATGTGGTCCACAAAATTCCAATAAGACTGGCATTCGCCTTCTGCAGTCTAGTCCATTTTCCCCAAATTGAATATTAGTGATTTAATGGAAAATAATTGAAGTTGTCAAATCGGAGCCTGTGGTGTGGTTGGGTTTACTGATCATCTCGACATGACCATATCTGTTGCTGTTGTCACGGTCTAGTGGGACGTTAAACCACAAACCTAAAAAAATCGAACTTGTAATTCATACGAATATAGGGTCTACTTAGATTTTTCATCTTATCATTTTGAATTATTTGAACACTCCTTTAAGGATAGTAATCAGATGTTCTGTTACATAGAAACATATTCTACTATTTCGCACCTGATAAGTAATTTTTGGCCCTGCTATGGGATGGAATTCACTGAAGAAAATGCAGCTGATCGTTCCCGCCGACATGGCTCTCCAAATGCTCTAGCTTCATGACAGTTGTACCCAGCACAGGGAGACACAAAACGACCCCAAGTCGAAACGCCCAAGTCTGGTATCTCTGGCGATATCAATCAGAGGTGAGTGTAAAATTTTGAAATTTGATCTGTCTGAGTCATTAATATAAGTGCAGATATCAGAGATGAATAGTTGATCAAATCTGTCAGCCACTGATCGGTGAACGATCTGCGACTTGTCACTGAAAACCTTTGCTATCTATCTATCTTGTTATACTGGCACAATCAAATTCGATCATTGCGCCAGGGAGTGCGAATTTGTGCTGCGTAGTGGTCACTATGGAGGTGGAAGTGACGTCATTGCAAGGTATGATGGGTATATTGCGCAACAGTTGCATCAGAAAAAAAGATGGCGGCGAAGTATCATATAGCGGTTGTGATGCTAAAAATAGAAATGATTCATACTAAATCAAGACGTCCGCCGATTGCACAACCATTGCGTGAGAATGAAATGACGCAGAACGATGATTCTATTGTGATATATTTTTGAAACAGAACCAATAAAAAAACAAGTCTGTCATATTAATTTCGGTAGCACAACTGTGGACTCACTGTGTAACTGCGCTTGATATGATGCTTTGTTTCTTTGACGTAATAAAGAAAAGGACTTTGAGATCGACACTTATTGGATTGATGAGACATTTCCTATAAAAGTAAGTATCTGCTATATTAGTATACTTTTATCCTGTTTATGACTAGTGTAGATACCTCTGTTCCGACTTCGGTGCGTCTTCGGCGCGAAATAGCCCTTTTGGTGCTGATGTGCCGTAAAACCCATATTACCCACTCTATTCCAACGGCTATTATAATTGCATGGTTCTATTATCTAGTCTACTGATTCTCAAACATAACCTTTTTTTCTCCTGTTGAATGAAAAAATAAATGATAACCGTTTCAGTTCATTCTTCAATGTCTAGACGTCTGCTTTCTTTGTATGTACCCCACCTTGGCAAAAGCTGTCTGTGGATTTTAGGGCTAAGCATGTCGTTAGCAAGAATATCCATATACAAAGGCAGACTCAAACTTTCCGACTGGGTAATAACAGGTGTGATACTATCTATGCAGCAATCAATAGAGGAGCCGATTAAATTGTGTTATACACAGACTGATCTAGGTCGTCAATATCACCATTCAAATCTAGCGGTTTTCCTTGTGAAGAGGCTCCTATACTATATCTTAACCTGATCTATTTCACCCTATTCTTCTTTTATATTATTCATCATACCCAAAGATAGTTGTTTGTAACCTTTGTCAAGTGAAGTTATCGTATTACAATACAAACATGAATAATTTTTACGGTCTACAATGTCAATTGAGGCTCAAAAACGTTTGTTGAGAGATAAAAGTAATGAAGAGCATCAAGAAAAAAGTTCATTTGGTTGACATAAAAGTCATTTATACTATGTCAGCTTAATACTTACTGCATCAATTTTGCCATTGTTCGTTCTGTTGTCTGCTGAGTTCTTTCAATTTAAGCCTTAGTTTTCTGTTTCTCTTCAGGCTAGATTTTAAAATCTACCAATTGTGTTGATATAGTCCGTGACTTTAAAGAAGTAGAGTATACCGATTTGTCTTGCTTCTTTCCTCAATGCTGTGATTTATTTTCACTTTCCTGTATGGCCGTCGTGTGTGTATGAACAAATTCAATAGGCAAAACGACACATGTAAATAACCTGAATCATTGTAACTGAGCAGACACTGGTGGAGTTTACTAGATTTGCTGTCTGCTGCATTTTTTTTAAATTATTTATTAAATTTAAAGGCGAAAAAAAAAGAAAAGTAAAAAAAAAAACGATTTTATCCTTCAGGCTTATGATGCATTTTATGCCATAACTTAAGTGCTATTAGCCCACGCCCCTATGCAGAGAGAGAGCGAGCATCAGACTGAAGTAAATGATCTGAAGTTTCAACTACAAAAATTCCAAATTTACTGAATTTACTGTATAAAAAATCGTAATCTTGAACATTAAAAAACAACTTTAGATGGCCAAAAAACACTGTATTTTCTATATGGACCATCAAAAAATATTGAATTTTCTGTATTAAAAATAGAAAAAAAACTGTTTTCAGTTTTGAAATTTCAACTTCACGATTTGTAAATTATTAAGTTTAATCATTATTTTAGTATAAAATCTTTAGTTTATGTTTCCTGCATTTGGTATACAGATGAGAGAAAATATTTTTCTTTTATAATTCTAGATGCTGTATAAGTGCCAGTGGTGTGGGATGACCCACGATGACTACGATAGTTTTGCAGAACACATAGACTTACATGCTTCTATTGATATTTTGAATGGAGACTCTTTTCGCTGTCCACTCTGCAAAATTATTATTCTGACGACCTATGAATCGTGGAAATCACACGAACAAGCTCATAAACAAGCAGATGAACGTTTGAATGATTCCCGTCAACCATCCGCTACAAAAAGAGCAAAAATTGCGGATGATAGAACTGACACCTCTTCCTTAAATAACACAGATCAGTATCATCATGAACTTCCCTCTCCAGTACCAGGTCCAAGTCATTTATCACCCGAGCAAACAGGAAGTGGTACAGCTGAGACCAATCAGTCTCAACTCAGTTACAAGTTCGAAAAAATAGGAGAAAAGACATTTAAAAATGGCGTTATTGACAGACACTATCGTGTGAAATTTGACCCACATCAAAGTTTAGATGGCAAAAATCTATCATCAATGCATGAACAATTAGAAGACATGTTTGATGATGTAATCGACCAAGCAAGTGCTAATCTAAATGACAATGACTTAATGAGGATAATTGTTCATCATCCGGACTTAACAAACAATATTCACATTCCTCTTAGAAAAGTGGAAAATCTTTCAGGCCATGACGTTTTAGAATATGTGGAAAACGTCATGAGTAGTCACCAAAATCTCGATATGAATGACAGTTTTAACGTAGATGTAGGTACGATGGAGTTACCTAAAGGTGGAACAAGACTGCCTATTACTTCTTTAGCAGGTGCGGATAACTCTATTGAAAGGAAACGTAGTGTTATAGAAGTTAAAAGTTCTGACAATAGCTGTTTACCATTAGCTGTAGGCATCGCTTTTGCAACAGCAAACAGAGTTACGACTCAAGAGTGGAAAGAATTAACCAAGAATGATCAAGGTCTATCTATTGACAAACTTGTCTTAAAATACCGAAAGTGTCCCGACTGGTACAGAAAAGATTTAATACGCAAGACTAACAAACAGAACCTGTTTATACGTTCACTATGTCATGAAGCTAATGTTGATTATTCACGACCCTTAACAATATGTGATATAAGTCAGTTTGAGGAACTATTGTCTGTCGACATTTTGGTAGTCAGTTCACGACTTGGAAATAAATTCATACGAGTGCCTACGGACGAAAATAGCAACAAGCAACGTCTTTATTTATATTTGGTAGAATACGAAAAAACATACCACTTTCATGTCAAATCATCTATTAATGCTTTCTATTCCCGCTCAAAAAATGATTTTTGTCAAAAATGCCTGAAACCTTGCAATAGTAAACACCAGTGTGCAGCTAGCTGTTTTGTTTGCAAAAGGAAAGACTGTTTTGCTTCTGGTGTTGAAATGAGCTGCAGACATTGTCACTTTACTTGTAGAAGTAAGTCCTGCTTTGATCATCATAAGCTGGACAGTAATAAACAAAAGCAGTCACTATGCCACAGGTGGTGGAAGTGTACAAATTGCAAACAAATAGTTGATACAAATAAACTTAACGTCGAGGAACACGTTTGCGACACGTACTTTTGTAAATCGTGTGAGAAAATGGTAGATACTAATTCTCACAACTGTTATATTCGCTGTTGCAAATCACAGGAAAGCAAACCCCGTTACGTATTTTACGATTTTGAATGCGAACAAGAAGGTAATGCAATTATTCAGTGCGAAGAGGGATATCTGCCCACCAATGTTAAAACGTGTACCTTATGTAAAACACTTAAAACCATGTGCACTAAATGTTCAGTCTGCAAAAACTGTCAACGAGCTGACTGTGGTAAGTATACTCATGTTCCAATCTTAGTCGTGGCCTCGACAGTCTGCGAAGTATGCATCAATGACTGCGACTTTTCGCCTGAGTCAAAATGCGACAATTGTGGAACACGTTGTAAAAAATGCAACCAGTTTGACAAAAAGGAAAATTGTTTCGAGAGAGCGCCTTGTCGTGACACATGCGGCTTTCGAGAAATCATTTTTAGAGGTCAAAATGTCAAACAAGACTTTGGAAAATGGCTTATAAATCCAGCTCACAAGGGATTTTGTACAATAGGGCATAATGCGAAAGGTTATGACAATTATTTTTTACTGGAGTATCTCATCGATAATTCCATCAGGCCTGATATCATTTATAATGGCTCCAAAATAATGTACATGCACGTGAAAAGAGGTCTCGACATAAGATTTTTAGATTCTTTGAATTTCTTGCCGATGAAGCTAGCCAAGTTGCCAGAAGCATTTGGTTTTACACAGTTAAAGAAAGGATACTTTCCACATTTGATGACTAAAAAAGAATTTTTTTCATATAGTGGTGCGTATCCTGCAGCAGAGTTCTATTCCCCTGACTATATGAGTCCCGAAGAAAGGTCTGAATTCCTGAAATGGCACGAGGGGAAACTAGACAGTGGTGAGCAATTTGATTTTCAAACAGAGATCTTAGAGTACTGCAGAAGCGACGTAGATATATTGCGAAAAGCCTGTCTTAAGTTTCGAGAAATCATTCAAAGTGTGACTGGAAGAGAAGAAGTGTTTTATGATGAAAATGCTGGCGCACCAGACACACGGCTCAGTGGCGGTGTTGATCCGTTTAGTCAGGTAACGATTGCAAGCGTTTGCATGAAAATATTCAAAACTAAGTTTTTAACCGAAAATTGGCAAGTAAAGGTAACGAAAGATACAGATGTGTCTGACTGGTTGCCTGCCACTTACCAAGATGGCACACTGAGTGTGTTCATTGATGGAGTTTATATGAGTGGGGATCAGCTTCAGCAAAACGGCTGCACTATTGACGAGAAGAGATATGTCAGTAGCCCCATAGCACAAGTACCAGCTGACGGTTACAGTAGTCGCGATACTTACAGTAAGGCGTCGATCAGGTGGCTAGAATGGTACATGTACCAACAGAAACTGCAAGGAAATCAGTTACACATACGTCATGCGTTGAACGGCGGTGAAATAAAAATTCCCGGCACAAACTATTATGCCGATGGCTACGCCGAACAGCTGTGCGTGTCTAAAACGACAGGTAAAACCGAAAAAAAAGTTGTAATCTATAATTACAATGGCTGTTTTTATCATGGATGCAAGCTTTGCTTTCCGAACCAAAGACGCCAGATAAAACTGCCAAGAACAAATCAGTCATTAGAAGAACTCTTTGCTCTCACTCTGAAAAGAGAACAATGCATACGGTTTCTCGGATTCGAACAAGTTACCACTGAGATGATTCGTCCCAGTGGTATACTTCGTATATTTTTAGCACCTCATATCCCTTTTCTATGGCCTTTTTAATTTCAGGTGTACACCAAGTGCCAATCAGACATCTTTTTTCGTCGCTACATGTGCACGTTTCTTGATTTTGTTGTTCAGCGCACTTTCTGCACAATGTAAACAGTAACTTTCCGTTTATTTTAAGCGGCAGGACGGGGTGATACAAACCTTTTGGTGGTAGAATTTTTATTTTTGCGATGCCAAAGTAGTTTGATATGTCTGTGAAATCACTTGTCAAAATCTGCGGCTCTTTCACGGGAAAAATAGAGTACTTCTGGACGAAGGGGTATAATGATGTTACGTCATAATAATGGATTTGTTCCTCATCACTGACTTTGTAATGCAGTTTTGTTGCATTAACTCTACCACCAAAAAATGCTTGTCTAGGTTCCAAGCGGTCTTGGATGTCTAACGAATTCACAAAGTTTGCAACCGTTTCATTAGTTTGCAAGAGCTGATTAAACTCGTGCTCCCAAATGGTAACTTGTTCGAATCCGAGAAACCGTATGCATTGTTCTCTTTTCAGAGTGAGAGCAAAGAGTTCTTCTAATGACTGATTTGTTCTTGGCAGTTTTATCTGGCGTCTTTGGTTCGGAAAGCAAAGCTTGCATCCATGATAAAAACAGCCATTGTAATTATAGATTACAACTTTTTTTTCGGTTTTACCTGTCGTTTTAGACACGCACAGCTGTTCGGCGTAGCCATCGGCATAATAGTTTGTGCCGGGAATTTTTATTTCACCGCCGTTCAACGCATGACGTATGTGTAACTGATTTCCTTGCAGTTTCTGTTGGTACATGTACCATTCTAGCCACCTGATCGACGCCTTACTGTAAGTATCGCGACTACTGTAACCGTCAGCTGGTACTTGTGCTATGGGGCTACTGACATATCTCTTCTCGTCAATAGTGCAGCCGTTTTGCTGAAGCTGATCCCCACTCATATAAACTCCATCAATGAACACACTCAGTGTGCCATCTTGGTAAGTGGCAGGCAACCAGTCAGACACATCTGTATCTTTCGTTACCTTTACTTGCCAATTTTTCCACTTTTCTAAGAGGAATGTGAATATTGTTTGTTAAGTCCGGATGATGAACAATTATCCTCATTAAGTCATTGTCATTTAGATTAGCACTTGCTTGGTCGATTACATCATCAAACATGTCTTCTAATTGTTCATGCATTGATGATAGATTTTTGCCATCTAAACTTTGATGTGGGTCAAATTTCACACGATAGTGTCTGTCAATAACGCCATTTTTAAATGTCTTTTCTCCTATTTTTTCGAACTTGTAACTGAGTTGAGACTGATTGGTCTCAGCTGTACCACTTCCTGTTTGCTCGGGTGATAAATGACTTGGACCTGGTACTGGAGAGGGAAGTTCATGATGATACTGATCTGTGTTATTTAAGGAAGAGGTGTCAGTTCTATCATCCGCAATTTTTGCTCTTTTTGTAGCGGATGGTTGACGGGAATCATTCAAACGTTCATCTGCTTGTTTATGAGCTTGTTCGTGTGATTTCCACGATTCATAGGTCGTCAGAATAATAATTTTGCAGAGTGGACAGCGAAAAGAGTCTCCATTCAAAATATCAATAGAAGCATGTAAGTCTATGTGTTCTGCAAAACTATCGTAGTCATCGTGGGTCATCCCACACCACTGGCACTTATACAGCATCTAGAATTATAAAAGAAAAATATTTTCTCTCATCTGTATACCAAATGCAGGAAACATAAACTAAAGATTTTATACTAAAATAATGATTAAACTTAATAATTTACAAATCGTGAAGTTGAAATTTCAAAACTGAAAACAGTTTTTTTTCTATTTTTAATACAGAAAATTCAATATTTTTTGATGGTCCATATAGAAAATACAGTGTTTTTTGGCCATCTAAAGTTGTTTTTTAATGTTCAAGATTACGATTTTTTATACAGTAAATTCAGTAAATTTGGAATTTTTGTAGTTGAAACTTCAGATCATTTACTTCAGTCTGATGCTCGCTCTCTCTCTGCATAGGGGCGTGGGCTAATAGCACTTAAGTTATGGCATAAAATGCATCATAAGCCTGAAGGATAAAATCGTTTTTTTTTTTACTTTTCTTTTTTTTTTCGCCTTTAAATTTAATAAATAATTTAAAAAAATGCAGCAGACAGCAAATCTAGTAAACTCCACCAGTGTCTGCTCAGTTACAATGATTCAGGTTATTTACATGTGTCGTTTTGCCTATTGAATTTGTTCATACACACACGACGGCCATACAGGAAAGTGAAAATAAATCACAGCATTGAGGAAAGAAGCAAGACAAATCGGTATACTCTACTTCTTTAAAGTCACGGACTATATCAACACAATTGGTAGATTTTAAAATCTAGCCTGAAGAGAAACAGAAAACTAAGGCTTAAATTGAAAGAACTCAGCAGACAACAGAACGAACAATGGCAAAATTGATGCAGTAAGTATTAAGCTGACATAGTATAAATGACTTTTATGTCAACCAAATGAACTTTTTTCTTGATGCTCTTCATTACTTTTATCTCTCAACAAACGTTTTTGAGCCTCAATTGACATTGTAGACCGTAAAAATTATTCATGTTTGTATTGTAATACGATAACTTCACTTGACAAAGGTTACAAACAACTATCTTTGGGTATGATGAATAATATAAAAGAAGAATAGGGTGAAATAGATCAGGTTAAGATATAGTATAGGAGCCTCTTCACAAGGAAAACCGCTAGATTTGAATGGTGATATTGACGACCTAGATCAGTCTGTGTATAACACAATTTAATCGGCTCCTCTATTGATTGCTGCATAGATAGTATCACACCTGTTATTACCCAGTCGGAAAGTTTGAGTCTGCCTTTGTATATGGATATTCTTGCTAACGACATGCTTAGCCCTAAAATCCACAGACAGCTTTTGCCAAGGTGGGGTACATACAAAGAAAGCAGACGTCTAGACATTGAAGAATGAACTGAAACGGTTATCATTTATTTTTTCATTCAACAGGAGAAAAAAAGGTTATGTTTGAGAATCAGTAGACTAGATAATAGAACCATGCAATTATAATAGCCGTTGGAATAGAGTGGGTAATATGGGTTTTACGGCACATCAGCACCAAAAGGGCTATTTCGCGCCGAAGACGCACCGAAGTCGGAACAGAGGTATCTACACTAGTCATAAACAGGATAAAAGTATACTAATATAGCAGATACTTACTTTTATAGGAAATGTCTCATCAATCCAATAAGTGTCGATCTCAAAGTCCTTTTCTTTATTACGTCAAAGAAACAAAGCATCATATCAAGCGCAGTTACACAGTGAGTCCACAGTTGTGCTACCGAAATTAATATGACAGACTTGTTTTTTTATTGGTTCTGTTTCAAAAATATATCACAATAGAATCATCGTTCTGCGTCATTTCATTCTCACGCAATGGTTGTGCAATCGGCGGACGTCTTGATTTAGTATGAATCATTTCTATTTTTAGCATCACAACCGCTATATGATACTTCGCCGCCATCTTTTTTTCTGATGCAACTGTTGCGCAATATACCCATCATACCTTGCAATGACGTCACTTCCACCTCCATAGTGACCACTACGCAGCAAATTTGGAATTTTGAAAAAAAATCTTTCGGCTGTGTTTTTGACAAAGAGTCAAAGAGTATTTGTTTGTGCTGCTGATGCCGAGTCACTCTCATAAAGTGACATTTGGCCGCATTGAATTTCATTTGCCAATCGGCATCCCATTGCCCTAAGCTAGTGAGGTCTTCTTGCAGGGTCAAACAGTCCTGAATTGAATATATGTTCCTATACAGGACACAGTCGTCCGCGAACAGGCAAACAGAAGACCTGATGTTATCCAGCAAGTCATTTATAAAAATAAGGGAACGGTTCGGTCCTAAAACTGACCCCTGGGGTACACCGGATAACACTTGGAATGGATCTGAGGCTTGACCATCCAAGACTACTTTTTGAGTTCGCCCAGAGAGCTACGAGTTGATCCACTTGTGGGTGGACCCTCTTTTTCCACAATTGTCCAATTTATGTAATAGCCTCCTGTGTGGCACCTTATCAAAGGACTTTGCGAAATCCATTATGATCAAATCTGTCTGTTTGTGTCCACGATTCACAGCATCATCCAGGTTGGTGATGATGTCGTGCACAAACTGGACCAACTGGGTTTCACAGGACCTCTGACTTCGGAAGCCATGCTGACAGTCAGCAAGTATGCTATCAAAGGCTAAGTGTTTGTTGATGTTACAGACTATCTTTTCAGGTTTAGGAGTATCGGGATCTGAGCTGTCGTTCTCAAACGTAAATATATTGGAAACGTATTTTCAATAGACATCTCTCAATACCTTATGGCACAGAGTATTTTGTTTTGGTCATTTTTGATGGGATAAACCTTTCAACAGCCTCTATAAAGCCTGTTTTGAATGTGACCTGTATGTCATTCACCGACATGTGACTATGGTCTTCATAAAGGCATGCATTCTTTAATTGGGTTTTATAGTCTTTAAGGCCGACCATATCTGCACGTTTATAGTGATAGATCTTGCAAGGTGCCCGTTTTAATCTTTTTGCCTTAGTATCATAAGCCACATAAACAATGTCATGATCCCCTTTGCTGATGGGCGCATCCTCCTGACTCTATTCACAGGGGATGGTAAATTACTTAAGAGCAGATCCAGAGTTGTATCATTGTGTGTGGATATATTTACTACTTGAGGCAGACATTGATCACCTATTATGTCTTAAAGTTGTCACAGAGACTGCCTTTTGCACACCATAGGGCTCTTGCATGTTGCTCCACTCTATATCAACACAGTTGAAATCACCTTCAACCAAATCAAGAGCATTTCTATTTGGCAAAATACGTGATAGGGATGTGTTGAATTCCCCAATGCCATTGTGTTATAAAGAAGGCCTGATATGTCCAGTTACTATGGTTGCTTTAGCAATTGTGCATGCAGTTAAATTGTGTTAGCTATTATGTTTTCGCCTTTGTGAAAGACAACAGCCTTAGCAGGACTTTCTGTTAGATATACAACCCAGTATACTCTTTTCATTACTGTTTTTCTATTATTATTCACTGGCGTGGTGACAGCGATGGGATAACGAACTCACCTTCAAGTTCTTGTGTTAATTCTGGCAAATTAATTGAAGCTTACAACACACACCTACATGGGTAGCGAGCAGTTTCTAAAGTTGAACTGATATAATGAGTGACTTTTGATCACGTAGAGCACACACCAACTTCATACTGTTAGTACTGAAGATGGCTATTCATGCCGCAAAAACAGTGGACTCAAACAAAGAATGAAATAATTACCTCATTCAAGGCTTGGGGGACCTTACAGTACATTCTCTCTCTAGACCCCAAATATGCCTCATTTCTCGTGGAAGAGTCTACCTGGTTGAAAATAAACTCACAACTGCACTTGGTGAATTCACCAATTATACGGAACCCATCCCAGAAGCTCAGACAAATGGCGAATAATTGCCACATCATCTCCGGAAACACTATAGTAGAAAAAAAAACTTGACATATTATTTCAGCCAAATTTGGCAAGCCATACGGTTATTATTTGGCTTTCAATCATGTGGTTTACACTTTCTAGACTTTAATACCATTCATTTAGAACCAGGAGAACGTCCTGAGGATCCGAGAATAAACAGTTTCCTTGAAGATAAGGGCCCAAATCAAATGGGTCCATACGTCACCATGTAGACTTTCCAGCAAGTGATGAGGACTTATCATTTACGTTAGAGAATTTTATTGTTCTCACTTGGCTCAGACTTGTGCACACGGAATTCATGGGCGGATCCAGAGGTGGGGACAGGGGGTCCGGACCCCCTGGAAAATCACAAAATATAGGGTCTCTTAGCAATACTGGTCCGGATCCCCTTAAAATCAAAAAGCTACCAAGCCAGCATTCAATGTAGCCATCATCAGCACGCCAGAGAAATGCCATTTAAATGGCGTTTCGCTGGCAGGCCGATGATGGCCCGCTAATAGTGGTATTTTGATCCTTCCTCCCCTCATCAACTAAAAAAAAAGAGAAAAAAACCCGTTGTCAAAGTTGGACCCCCTCTGACAAAACGTTCTGGATCCGCACATGGAATTAACAATGGCATGGCACTTAGCTCAGATCACAGACACCCTCATCTATCAAGCCTGAAATATCTCAGGCTCTCAATAGTCTACTAGAGGAAATCCATACTTTATTTGATATATTTGATGAAGATAATTCAGAAACTGCTGTCATAATATACAAAGTGAAAGGGTGCCCGTAACTCTAATCCACACATCTCTATGCTTCAGGGTCTATATACATACGCTTTCCATTAATTTTCATGAACTAATTCAATGAAACTGAGTATGTTGTTTTCAAATTATGTAGGTTCCCTCCATTTTTGAAGAATCTTTTTTTTTCAAATAATTTAGAGAACTCAACAGCTGTCATTGTGTCGCATAGAGTTGGTAAAACTTCTCCTCGAGCTTCGAAATAGTGTTGATATTTCATTATGCGTTCTTGTAGGTATTATGGCTTAATTGTTACGATGGCAACAGTCCTCAAACAAATTGTAATCCGTATTATCAAGCAGAAAATGGAATTTCAAACTCTTTTCAATTGGACCAGTGTTGGGTGGTATTTTTTTTTTTATATATATATTTTCATTCAAATTTTAATTGAACATTTTGTAAGCAAACGATGGAAACCCTGAAATGATGCTGCATTTTATACTTACCTGAAAGCGAATAACAAAGGTGCTCGGATGCGGCTTTGTTGAAAGCCAGGTTTTCTCTCGTTTAGGCCCATAAGATGCAAGTGTTCAGGTGTTGTATCTCTATATACTATATATTTTTATTTAAGTATTGTTTACATAAATCGTGGACTTTCAGGTATCAGGTTTCCAATTAATCACCATATTCTTTTAAGTTATCAAGTACAGGCAATTTATGAAGAAAGGGGTTTACACATGGATTTGGGATAATCATTACTTGCTTTTTCCGTATTCTGCTATCTAAATGTATGTTTTGTTTATAGCCTATTTTTGACTGTTTACCAGCTTTTCAAGTGATAAATGAGAAAGAAGTCGAAAAATATCATATATATTGTCTTGGCAAAATGTATCTGTTGCGCCGACATTTTTATTGGACAACATTTTAATACGATTTGGCACTAAGTTGTATAGACAAGTTGTAGGGATTCCAATGGGCACTAATTGTGCTACCCTGGCTGTCGATTTATTTTTGTTTTGTTATGAGAGGGCCTTTAAGATATAAGCAGCTTGATATTATTGACGCTTTTAACACTACATACAGTATTTTTAACATAAATAATAAATATACTTTGATAAAATGATAAGTAAAATATACCCTACAGAGCCTCAACTTAATAAAGCCAATGCCTATGATATCAAAGCCTCGTTGATATTGTTTCTACTAAAATAAATTTACAATACTAGGGCCATGACGATTTTGATGTTGGAATTGTGATGTTCCTCGCTCTACATCCTATGGAGTTTATATTTCTCAACTCTAACGATTCGCTAGACCTGCAAGCCATGTTGCAGACTTCAACACTCACAACAAACTTTTAACTCAGAAACTTCTTTAACAAGGCTATCGGTATCATAAACTTCACAAAAATTATTCAAAATGTTATCGCCCATACTATGATTTGATATCTAAAGGACGTGTAACGGTTTGGCCGTTTTTTGGCCCACGATGGATTTGGCTGAAATTTGAATATATGGTGGTTTGATCTTTGCCCTTTCACATGAGCATGTTTTTGAATTAACGACGGCATATGCAGTCACATGAATTAAAGTTTCTCACTAGTATGTATAAACAGAGGTTTGTTCATGAATGTGGATATTTTTAAAGATGCAACAAGCAAACTGACCTCAAACATAATACCAAACATGCGTATGTTTATACTCGTCATGTCTTTGTCGTAATTTGAGCTAACACTACCATCATTAATTAAAAATTATGCTAAAACTTGGCTAAATACTGTGTTTACGATTACCTTGATGATATGTTGTTTTTAGGTGTAATATATATTGAACATTTAGTGTTTTATCGCATTTTCCAGTTAATCAATAACCCAAACAAGCCTATTCCGGTTTATTCATATCAATATAATCAGTACGACATGTACACAAGCGTGCATGTAACATGTTAAACGCGGCATTACATGCGCAACCTTTTTTTGCTGGATTAGTTTGAAACATGAATATAAATAGTTATAAAGCAACAGAAATAATAATGGAAGCTCTAAACACCTTTTTTTGCCCACAGCCACAATTATTAAATAGATACATGTGAGTGTTGTATAGCTGTCTGTTCATCTGTCAGTTCGTCTGTATGTCACACATTTGTGTCTGTGACGTATCTTCCAAACACCTGATTCGATTATAAGATTAATTCACAAAACTGTGCACCTTTGTGGATGAACATGCAGAATAAATGAATACTTTAAGGCAATGTCAAAGCAGGCGGTCATAAGTTAGATGTACAGACTGCATATCTGCTCCATATTTTACGCATGTCCCAGCTCAGATATCCAACAGTCGTGATAGCGCTGTGGTCTATATTACTTACCTATTATCTTACGTGTAACTAAGGGTTCGCAGTTCACAATCCCGAAGAAACATATGTTTTGTGTCATTGTGCAAGAACCTTCATCTTTATTGCGTAATACATGTTCAACCGAGGAAACGTCATGACTGAAATATGGTTCACTGTAACGTAGAGCAGTGACGTAGAGCATTAAAACACTTAGTCATGTTTCAAGCATTTGTGGTGCAGACATCTATTTCAAGGGTGACAACTTCCGTCAATGCAGGGATTTCGGAACCGTTTGAACAAAATACATTGTGTTTTGATAAAGGTGAATAAACATCAAAAATAGAGTATTTCGATCCTTGAATATTAAATGTATGTGTTTGTTGGTACCAGTGACTATTTACCATCTGCAGATAAGTGGTTGTTGTATATATACTGCATTATTTTAGCAAACACTTTACGAGAGCGATATTCGTTAAGGAAACAAACAGTTTAGCACAAATATTGTGCACATGTAAGCATGAAAAGCGCATTACACTCAATATGAATAAAATGCTTGTGGCGTTCGCATTCAGGCCATTGGCTGTTTTTATACATGCTTTCTTGCATAAATAACAATGAATTGAAAAGAACAAAACTAAATCAAAGAATTCGTTGGTTAATTTGCGACAAAATCTGCGCCACCTGTATACATCATATAAGTACATGAGAAGTTATGAACTTCAAAAAATATAGATAGGTGTTAGTTTTGAGGGTCAGTTACAATATATGTTGAGAGTGTGCATTTGTATACATCACACCTGCTCCTTTTTGTTCAAATAACCCCACTTTATTAGTATTACCATTATACTGACACAGTTCTATCAAAATTTTGGAATCATATCAAATGATTCCGATATCTGTGCTGTGAAGTAGCTTTTTGCTCTACCTTATGAACTTTGCACAGATACTTATCTGGGACAGCCAAAAACGAATTATAAGATTTTGGTGACCTCAACCTTATTTACAAGGTCACCAGGGACATATATAAAAAGGCTTGTCTGTTCTCTATCTTCCTAACCAATGACCAGATTTTTACCAAACTGACACAGATAACTCATTAGGAAGACCTTAATAAATGACTAGAATTCGGTGAAATTGACCTTAATTCCAAGATCACCAGCGTCACATAACTCCTTTAAGTGGGGGGTGGGGGCAGCTCTATCTAATGTTATATACTTTCCATTCCTAACAACTCTAGTATGGCCATATTAGACAGTATTTGTCCTGTAATTTGAGAATACCAATAACTGATTAATTTTTCCTCATGCTCCAAAGAATTATCACATAATTTGCCATTTTTGACAATCTTAATTCAAAGCAATGGGCCATGCCAAAACAGAAGTGGCGGTGAGCTGTCTTTTTAAAAGCATATTGTACCAAAGAACTGTCTCCAGAAAACTATGTATCAGTTAAAGAAGGGGGCACATCAAACTCTCTCCTTGCACCTTCTCTCTCTCTCTCTCTCTCTCTCTCTCTCCTATCTTTCTCTCAAATAAGACTCGCATTTACTTAAATGTTGTTGAATTTGCTTTTCAAACGCAATATATCCGAGGACTGTTTGTAAGAAATAATATTGATACGAGCTTGCTAATATGTACATTGTATTCCATCTTACGTCTCTCCAGTGATTTTAGTACTCTCAGTGTTTTGATAAGTATGAATTGAATAGTACATTTCAGGATAAAATTTGCAGAAAAAGTCTTTTTACAGTATTTGCCACATGCGGAACCGGCTCAGAGTTACCATTTTATGATGTAATATTATATGCACAATAAAATGAGAAATAGTTTTATCCGGTTCCGCATGTGGACATGTATGTAATTGAGTCACGAAGTACACGAGGGTGTTTGGTTTTACCATAGACTTAGTGTTAAGTGTGGTTGATAGGGCATGCTTTTAACCCCAAAATTTATCATAAAAATACATTTTAATGAAGAAAATAAATTGTGGACATAAACTAGAGACTCTTAGGTATCATTTGGTAGTATTTTGCAGGGATTTCTTTACAATCGAATTTTTACTGTAAAAGTGGGCCATTTGTAATACAAAACCGTTACACGTCCTTTCATGTTGAACCGAAATCTCTCTTGCACCAGGGACTTTCGGAGCCAGACTTTTATGGCGATGAAAGAAAATTGTTGGGACTAATAATATTTCTGCGCAGTTTATTAAAATAATTTCTCATTATAGAAATATTGGTTATACCATTATGATGTATTGCGACAGACTGCATTCTTAGTGGTCAACCCACTTTCATTTCTCTTTAATTGCATGCTGGTGTGTCGGCACCAGACACTATGACGGTTCCGACTTCAAGACATCTATAGATTTGAGGGTTGGGATGCCATGTCTTAGCTCAGGCAAACGTAGTTTAACTGTTGGAATTCTTTTGCTCCGGTATTTAGTTACACGTACTGTTGAGTCATTATCTTTGTTTTATCTCCTTTTTATATCTTGATTTGTATGTACTAGGAGATGATGCACCGGTAAGTTAGGGATCTTTCATATGAACCAAACTTCGATGTGTCTTGATCCACACCAGAATAAAGGGTGAGGTTGGTACCGTTAAACATGTTTAAGCCCTTCAGTAATATTTTGACTGACCGTTCCAAGATGGTGCTTCTTTTGTGGATACTTTTGTGTGATGTTTTCTTGTGATTTTGCCCTTTTCCCAGGTCAGGTGTGGTACTTGATTGTATAGATTCCTGATATTTGCCTTCTTCTTTACTGTAGTGTACAGTGCATAAGTGATTTATTGCACTCCATCATGTCAGTGGTTGTAACAAGCGCCACCTTCTACTTAGAATATTATCAACAGCTAAATATAGTGTTGTTTTGTTTTGCGCCCTCATAACAACTTCTCATGGGCGTCAAATTGTTTTGTGGGACCACCTGACTGGTTAAAAATATAGCCCTAAAACTCATCTGAGCCATGTGTAATTGCAAGGTTTCCCTACACAAGTACTTATATATCAGCAGCTACGCATCCAAAACTTTTAAACTTGGAATTAATTTAAAGATAAGACTTTGCACTTTCAGTCGATAGTCAGATACGCAAATTATCAAATATTCATGAAATTAGTAATGAAAACATTAGGGAAAATCGTAAAACATAAGGATATATGTTTCTAAATACTTCCCACATTGAAATCGTTTCCAATATTTTGCATACATTTTGTTTTATGCATGTGCTATCCGTTTCTGAAATAAAAAGGACATGTCTCCGAGTTCAGCTTTTTTCACAATACAATACAATACAAAATTTATTTATATAGTCGGAGATACAAACTAAATTTCTAGTTTTGCAATCATCTTGAAGAGGGAGGGAGAGCTGGTTTCTTTACTTTTATTGTCTTACGGATGTCTTTTACTGTAAACGATCTGTGACGCTTCCTCAAGGGTTGGTCTGCGGTGTGATTGTGGTATTTTATGATCATACTCACTTATTTTTTTTATTAAAAAGTACTTTATCTTAGCATTTATTTGGTAATAAGTTTAAAACAATGAGCAGATGAGAAAAGGTAATTTTGTAGATTTACCTGGTTTATTTTTTAAAAAAAATGCCTTTTCATATTTTAGATCATTTGTATATCTGACTATTGCAATAAAGTGATAAGTCTCAACTTTTATTTTTTACCATGTTTTGTAGTCTAGAATAGTAAGCGGATGACATATAGGTAAATTTGAAGGAACACCCCCTTACTGTTCCTACTTTTTTTTATCTTCTTTCTCGTGCTTTCATTCATATTAATGAATATTCAAATTAGATCAATTGCATATAAGATTATTGAATAAAATTCCTCTGACTGTACCTTAATTTCGTACCCAGTTTGGTAGTCTAAAATAGTTAGCAGCTGACATATAGGTAATGTCGTCGGTACATTTCTTAATTTTTCTACCAGTTTTATCTTATTTCTCATATTTTTTCTCAAATTATTCTAGGTAAGCCTCCCTGGGCCAGTCTTTTTAGTGCTTAGCGACCATTTTTCTTCTGACAGAGCTACTGTACCATATAGGATGGAAACCATTCAATTACATGTAACTAAGATGGTTTTATATTTGGGGAAGATACTTTTGGCATTAAGGCATTATCATTGAACAATTTCGCAACCAAGCGAATTGTCCTTGTGCGCAAGGTAGGACTAATAGGGGACAGTTATTCCATGACTTTCCTATCATTTTATATATTCCTGAATATGGAAATGAGATAATTTCGGCTCAGATCATTGGATGAAAGGACATGTCAAATTATATCATTGATGATATAACAACGTGCAGCAAGCAGGATTATTCCCTAATTTTCTAAAGTTTTCGTCAATTATGATGTATATGCAAATTTTATAATATCAGACTTTTTATCAAATACTATATCGAAGCATTTATTTGGTAATGAGATTGAGTCAATTTGTAGGTATATATCCTTTCTATAAAATGCCACTTAAACTAACAGAATTTTGTCTACCTGCAAAATATAGTGACATCATTGCGATGCATGTTTAACAAAGCTAGCATTTCTAATAATGAAATCATTCCTGATACATTTTGTCAAAATAACATGACAAAACTTAACTAAGTAGGAAGCAAGATCATTTGACCAAGTTTTCCTCCCTAATTTCCTCGTGGCCACAATTTAATGATAATCGTATAAATGAATGTAAGTAAATACCTCAAATCACGAGACACTGATTTTACTTTGATTTGTACCAGTTTGGCATGCTAAAATTTTTGATTTTTTTCTTCAATTTGGCAGGCATCTTGGAAATATGCAAATAAGATACTGAAGACACCATTTTCAGCTTGCCAACATTGGGTTTTGGATTAAGCATGCCCAAATTTTCTAATAAAGATCTGAAACACATTTCTTCACAAAATGCCTGTACCTTCATAAATAAGGGACTATTCTGGATTCCATATTGACTACTGTTCTCAGATTTCATTTTGTCCTTGAAACTGCAGAAAATAGTGACAATATTAGATTCTTAGATAAAAGGATGCTCACACTATGTAATCAACTGGTCACCATAGTGTTATATTCAGGAAAATTTGGTTAAAATCCGCCAAGTGGCCATATGTAGGCACGCCATCGCCAAAGTGGACGCCAATACCGATATCAACGTGAACGGGATCTCCACCAAAAATAACCTTTCAGCGGCGGACATAATGACAGGACAGTCACCATTAATAGTATAAGAATCTATCATGAGTGTGAGGGTAGGATAGAAAAATCTGTCCCGAGGATCACCGTTTAACATCACGAGGCTCGTTTTCATGCTCACCACTGTTTTTCTTAAATTTTAGAATAGCTTCCAGAAGTCCTTGAATACGCTAAGATGCAATTTCACATGATGACGTCACTTTAACATAACAAAGACTCACTTGACGACCATGTGCGTGAGTTCTAATACTACTAATGTGTGTAGCCCTCACGTGACAGCCTGGGTAAGATAGTATGGGTAAGATAAGATTTTCTATCCCAGGGATTCTTATGCGGTGTGCAAGAAATACGAGTATAGCAAATGTAATTACACTTACGTGCCAAATCAAACTCATATTAAGCTTACAAAAATACAAAACTTTTATCAGAATGTTATAATGTTACATACTATTTTGCATACTGTCGACAGACAACAAATAAAAATAGCCAAAAATCATTACAATGTACATTTCAGGTGGTAATGTGGTTACAAGGAATGGTTTTCTGATGTTATTTCCTGATCTTTGCACCCTTACTTACTTTTCAGATGTTAGCCATAAAACTTATCTTTTTGTATGTAATGAGCATCAAAAAGTCATTTTAAATGTGTTTTTTAAACCTAGACATTGTAAGAAGCAAAACATGACTTAAATCTTTCATGAATTCAACCCCCTAAAATCAGGGTGGGGAGCCAGATATTACTTTTTAGGTGTGAATAAGTAGTATATGAACATTAAATTATGCAGCATACATACTATTTATGTAATCTATATGTGAATACTGAGCTGATATTGTGCATCCAAATGCTGTTATCATAGCAACAAAGATGAGGACTCTCTGAAAAGTAGCTAACTGTTCATGCCTTCAGATTCACTTTGAGGACTTCAATTTTTGGCACCTGACTGTATATTATTATATATAAGCAATAAGTAAATCATTCAATACGTTTTGGTCTTATTCGTAAGAAATCCATGATTTCATTGACTGTGAACAATAAAGGCACAGATCAGCTTGCGCATCCACGCAGTCTGGTCAGTGCCTTTGTAATTCGTTCACTGGAGAGCAATGGTGTTGCCAGAAAGCTGAAAAAGTTACGCACATCAAAGGAAGACTACTGGATCAAGCAGTAGTTCTCTCCAATTGTGCCCCTTTTCATATGGGAGTTTCGCTTAAAGGAAAGAAAGTGCTCTCAGAGGGAGCGAATTCTTTCCTTTAAGAGCAGTTCCTTAAGGTATGGAAAATCACTTTAACCACAATAGGTGAGCTCCCTTGAGTGCTACTATTATTTATTACGCTCATGCGTATACTGCGTAATGGGAGCTACGCCAATGGAAAGTAAAATAGCTAAACTTGATACTTGCATTATTCAATATTCTAGCTAGTGTTTTGTTGTTTGATCCTTACATGGTAAAAGGCTATTTCCGCTGATAGGCTGCTATAAAGCTCAATGGTAAATGTCGGGATATTGCAGATTGATTGTATCCATGACAAAATTTACCATTGAATGTCAGGCTGTTCTCAGTATAGCGGACCTCTGACTGTCCAATGACTGCACTGATGTGGTTAAAATGGTACATTTTTCTTTTTCTTTTCTTAAACAAACTAACTAGTTATACCCCAATACACTCTTTTTTCCAGTTTCCTTTATTACAAAACAGCGTTGTCCTTCCTGAGATTAATTGATATGAAAACAAACATTTAAGTGCGTCGTTGGTTGAACATTATGTTGTTTACAGGGAAAAGCAACATGTGAAAATTCTACAATGAAGATCACAGACCCGCCCATGGCATGGGACGCTAGATCACAGATAAACCAACACACACTCAGGCCTTTAGTTAAGGGGATATTGCTTTCAAAAGCTCTTACTTGTATGAATTTTTTCCTGTATAAACAAAAATGGCCTTTTTATCGAGGAGACAAATACATTTGGCCAAAATGTTGTATGGACAATTTATACATCTCACATAGTACGTCCCAGCATACAGTTTTTGAGCAATCGACAGCATGCTTATCATTCGTTTTTGAGTTACTTCTTGGTTTTATATCGTTTGCAATATTGTGACATGCTGAGTGAACTTTAGAGAAAAAAACATTGCATGAACATGAACTACAATTATCCAACTACAATATATAGAAGTAGTTTTGCCCAAATGTACAAATTTCTGGTAGAAAAATATATTTAAAAATTTTTGCTTATGAATTTTTCATGGTAAAAATCAAAATTGTAAATAATACCAGAAATACATACTTTTGGTTCAAAATACTTTTATATATTGTAGTTCGATAACTGTAGTTCTTGTTCATGTTAACATTTTTATCTAAAATCACCCAGTATGCCACAATATTGCAAACGAATAGAACCAGGAAGTGACTCAAACACTACTCATAAGCATGCTGCCGATTGCTCAAAAGCTGTGTGTGGTAGCGTTAAGTGATCTGTGCGAGGTGTATAAATTGTTCAGACAACAATATAGCCAAAGCTATCCGTCTCCTTGATAAAATAGTCATTTTTGTTTATACAGGAAAAGTGTCATACAAGTAAGAGCTTTTGAAAGCAATGTCCCCTTAAGAGTGCGTTCCTAAAAATAATTATAATTTTCTTATTTTTCCAACGACGTATATGTTTTGCGTGCTAATAGAGTCGTCTCGTTCAGACAGCTCTTTTAAAGCTGATCGGTTAGAAAATATTTACAATTTTACGCTCCAAAAAGTGTTAATCTAAACGTATGCAGACTCATACAAACTTCTGGCTATGAAACACCTATATATATATATATATATATATATTCTTAAAGGCCTATGTTTTGGTTATATCCATGTCATTAGCGGAATAAATGATATCACGTCAATATTTCAATATCTCACCGGACTATCTTGGCGCTCCTAGAGGGGACTAACCAGTATACAACAACATTTCTCTTACCAAGATAAACATCAATATTTTATCAGAAATTGCCCTAACCCTTCATGGCACCTCCTAACTACCCCATGGCACTTATCGCACATGAGCAAATGCCTTTAATAAACGTCAAATGCTGACGTATCTAGAAAAAGCTAGCAGTCTAATTTTTTGCTTGAGCATTCATCTACACTCATACTTCTTGTATACGAGCAGTGAAGGTTCTGGCGAGTCTGTGCATATGTGCAGACTCGCCTGAACATTCGGTGCTCGCTGATGCTGGCCCATATGAGTCAGCCGATGAGCGCAGTGGCTTAGTGTTAGAGTGCTTGACTCGAGACCGAGGGGCCGCGGGTTCGAGCCTCACCGGCGTAACTGCGTTGTAGTCCTTGAGCAAGACACATTTATCCTAGCTTAGTACTGGTTCAACCCAGGAAGAACCGTCCCTGTTTAACTGAACGGTTGTTGATGGGACGCAAAGAATCAAATCACAAACAAAGACAAAACCAAGGAAGTATCATGTACACCAACTGATGTCTCATATCAGCCTGGCCATTACCCTGATTAGACCAGTCTTCGCCATGTTCCCTGTAGACAGTTAAGGGCTCATAGTTTCATAATGCGTCATACATCAACTGGGTTGGTACACAGGCTGACAAGAGTCCTGGCTGTGCGCTTATGTCACTTTGTTTGTTGTTCAACAATAATTGTTACTAGTAGTGATTTCTATATTTAATCTGGTGCAACCTCTCCGTTACTAGCATTTCTTGATTCGCTCTCCCTACTCCTAGGCAATCTCTGTGCTTAATAAGATGACAGTCTCGCTTCCCCTGTATACAAGTAGTTTGTAAATAGTTTGTCCGCACGTCTATCAAACAGCTAGACTTGAATTTGAACTCCCCATCCATTCGGCTTTCTCCCGAACAGCTAGAGTCCCTTTCATGTCGGGGCACCATCGAATTGACATCGATACGCTATTATAATGTCGTATCGATGTCGGTCCGATGGTGTCCTTTGACCTCTTTCCGTTTGGGTTATACCTCATCCTCTGATTGTACAGTTTCATTGCTAACACTAACATCAGCGTTTTCCACACCCAGTCTAAGTTGTAACCTCTCCGCTAATTGCCTATCTCGCGCCCTTCTTTCACTCGCCCGTCTCTCGCGAAGTCCCTCAGCAACCATTCGCTCAGCTGTCCGCTGTAATATCTGTCTTCTTTGGGTGGCATAGTAACACTCGAGAACCAGCCATATGGCTGCCAGTCCTATACACAAAGTCCCAGAGAAAAACAGAAACGATAAACATACTGAGAACACCATGTGGGCCTTTTCTTGTTCGCTTCTGGACACCCATGGGTTCTGATTTGCCCTGACGAAATCCCTGTCGGCACCGACTGTTAAGATGGCCGTCACCAGGGTCATCAGCAATAAGAAAGTGATGACAGCCGCCATTGCGCTTCGCTTTTGTCGAGATAATGGTCGCCATCGGGCCAGATGCCATCGAAGAGCTTCAAGTGCCTGAAAAGAAAGGTGCATGACTGTATTCGGGCCATGTGATTTTGGTGCTCATCGCATACTCGTATCATTCTTTTAAAATGCATGCACAACTTTCCAGTAGCGCTAGAGGTCTATTTTTTTCTAAGCCTTCATTGGCGCACATACTTTATGTGTGTATGGTCTGCAAATTGAATGTCCAAATACACATGCTTGTCTTCGCTTTAGCCCATCGTCTCTAGGCGATGCGTATATCTCCTGTGCTGGGTCATTCGTCAGTTTGTGACCTATACTCGCCCATTTACCCATTTTCATTCTAATGGACTATACCATATATAAAGGTGCAATAAGTATGGAATAGTCCATTTTGTATTTTAAGGGGTTGCTGGTCAAAATTTCTGTAAAATGGTGCACTTATGTCCCTGAATATTGTTTTCATCTTAGCAAACAGTGCAGATCTTGATGAAATACCGCGTTATGGGGCATTTCATCGGCCAAAGTATCTGTTTACAAGTATCCAAAATAAAAATGGTAAATCGTCAAATAATCGTAGGAAACGCCATCTTTGCACAGCAAAATATAACAACAACACAACGAGAATGGCACATACAGAAATAACTTGTGGCATGCCTATTTGAGCAGCTGCTCCTGACAAAATGAAGCCGTGACATGTGATTTCCTACAACGTGGCATTTTGACAAGTGTAGACTCAGACGAGCCTCTGCAGCTTCCTTTTAAGCTTAGGATCTCCAAATGATGTTCGGTCAATAGCATAAAAGTCATAATATTTAAGCAACTAGCAAATGTTCTGATCAGACTGCGCGTATGCGGAGGCGGATCTGTGCCTTTGCTGGTCGCACAGACCCCATTGTTGGCGATCACATGTTGCGGCTCAATGCACGGACCGAATGCCCGGATCGACAAATTGACGGGGTTGAACTGGAGGTGTCAGGGGATCCGCGCCATTAGAGAAGAAACGAAAATTTGTCACAATAAGCTGGAGAGGAAAAAAAACACACTGGCAAAACACCCAGTGTGTATCAGTTAAATGGACACAAAGTGGGAGCAACAACAAACATTGGACAGCTAGACTGTTGTAAATAACAACAGAATCACCACCTTAGAACACACAGCAGCCGAAGCCATTGGTATACACCGAACCGAAGTTATAAGTAGCCACCGTACAATTTTTGCTCCCGTTCAGAAAGTAAAAATCTCTCTCACAAAATTTAAATTCAATAAACAGATCCAATGCTTTGTCGAGACTCTGCAAATTATGTCATTTCAAAATGACTGGTAGACTTGCACAGACGAGGTCCGAGTAAAGGTACCATCATTTCAAAAAGTCACACTTTTTAGTATGATATAAAGTATTGGTCAGATACGTTATCCATTTATATTTTAATTAGTTTGAAGATGTTTATAACAGCTGTGATATAAGATGAAAAGAATCAAAAGTATTTTTGACAATTGAAAACTCCATTTCTCTTCTACGTTATCATGAAGACAGCCACGGTCAACAACTTAATCAAATGATTTTAGCTTAACCATGCAGTTTGCACACTCACTTTGCGTTGCTCTGTACGCTTTATTATCTGCGGCACAGCAGTGCAATTTTCAGGGTTCTTCATTATGAATTGGCGTCACTGTTCTGCTTAAAAATCAAAAGAAATCTTAAACAAATGCCATTCAAATGACCTTTAAAGTTTCACGTTAAAATCGGAAGTGGATACCAAATTAGTAAAAGAAATAACGTTAGAAAATGGGCCCATTAAGTTGCATGGTGTTTTGTCAAACATATACCGAACTAAAGTGAAAACGCTACACTACAATTATCTATATTTTAAGAGAAAGTATTCGACAAAGAGTATTTACTAAAGCTTAATAATGTTGCACAGACATCCAGCAAACGATTCGTCGAAACTCCATCAATTTGTCTCGTTTGATGTATGAGTTATTCTCCTTTAAGTGTTTAAAGCTTTATTCACTGAAATTGGCGATCGCGCATGCGCAAATTAAAATTGTTATGCTTATCAAAATTGGTCTTAATTGTGTTGCATAAAACACAAGAAAACTGCTTAATCACTTAAAACAAGCTCAGAAATCAATTTCGAATTAAGCAAATTTGTAAAATATTGAAAATTATCTCCCTTTGACAAAAACAAATAGGGAATATTAAATGTTTGAAAATCTTCGATTTATTACGATTTTCGATAATTTTCTTTTGCCAAATCAGGTAGACCTCTCAGCACATTGTTTCTACCATTTCTCGACTAGTAATGTCCTCATACTAAGATGCAACAACACATTGATTTTCCTATGGAGATTTCAGTTTTAAATTTTTAACTTGGCAATTTGATGGAAAATCCGTTTTTAAGTTGCTTTTCTAAACGATCAAAACACACTTGAGACAAGTCCTTCACATTTCTGGTTGTCTCATGTCTAGACTACCATTTCGTGCAGTCGGATCTCGTAGGTAGTTGATTTCTGAAGGCCTAAATTGTGTTAGATTTCCGTTCAAATTGGCAACCTGAAAAATGGACCCCTGTCACATTTAAATGGCTTTCATGTGTTTCTTCGTGACAACATCCGTTAAACTTTTACTGTTATGCATTACCTAGTATTTGAACATTAAGATACACTTTCAATTGCAGTCTTGGTTTGCATAATTTTGTATATAGGAGGCAAACAATTCAGGTCTAGCGTTTTCACTTTTGTTCAGTATATTAACATAAAATAAAACACATACAATGATTTAGTATGTGCAGCTGATGATTTCGGAAAATTTCGGAAAATTTGGATAATTATCAATTTTTAAAAATTCATAAAAAACTGCCTTAAGCAAAATGTCAAGTGTTTGGTGTTTTTTTCAAGTCGACTAGGCAGGTTTGCAACCACCTGTTCTTGAATTCGATAAAAACTGCACTCAAAACGCTTATTTTCTTCAAAAAGTTGATTTTTGCATTTTTGAACCCAAAAATCGTGAAGTGATAGAAAACTCTTCCAAAACACCGCTTATCTTTAAACCATAAGAATGCACATACTTGGGCAAAAATTCATTTTGATATCACTAGGGTTTAGTCAGAAAAAAAAAGAAATTGAAAAGTGGCTACTTAAAACTTCGGTTCAGTGTACATTTAAAATATAATTTATTGGCATAAACTATGCCCCATATTCTGCTGTTTTTAAAACACTTAAATTAATTACTACATGAAGACTTGAACCTGCTGACGTTTTTCTCCATGGTCTGTAGATATGCATACGGGTGATTAAAAAATAAAGCAATTTCTTTAATAAATGTTTATAGAATATCTAAAGCAGATTTATAGTTCAAATTAATTTTAAGATATGTAATTAATGTTATTCTTGCATCATGCCAAGTTTCACGGCTTTAGAATGTTCCAATCACATGGAAAAAGGTCGTCAAAATTGTCACAAGGGTAACACTTTTTGTGTGACACTTTTTCTTGTACCTTCGATTCTACTGTAAATTGTGTTAAACACTATTCATGTATTGTCAAATGGTGAATTGCAGTAAAAGTGTAGGTAAATAATCTTTTCATCTGTTTTAAACCTGATAAATCGGACATTTATACACTTATATAATCACACCCTTTCAAATTTTGATCATACAGAATTTCATATGATCAGAGTTATGTGATTTGCCTCTTGAAAACTTCATTCATAAGGAATGTTGTTTAACTGACTAGCAGTCTATTAGCTATTTAAAGGAACCAACTTGCCTATAAAACAACAAGTATGATTTAATGTAACCAGTATGCTGCTGTTCGTTCTAAGGCGGTGGTTCTGATGTTGTTGACTTTTTGTTTATTGTTACTCTCATTGTGGGAGTCTGTAATTGTTCTATGTTTTGTTGTACATTATTTATGTCCATTGTAGTATTGCAAACATCTTGATGGGGAAGAGAGAGCTGGTTGTTTTGCTTAATTTGTCTTCCTAGTGTCTCGTGATGGTTGAGCGGCTCTTCCTCGCGGTGCTATGGGATTGTCTGCGGTTTGTGATTGTGGTATTTCCTGATCATACTCACTTACTATTTCTGAATCAAACCACCCAGATATGTCACAAGTGTAACATTTAAGGTTTCAATCATCAGTATTTTAATTTGTTTTGCATTTGATAGCTTTTTTGCTGTTTCTGGTCAAGGGATCCCCCTAAAACATTATGAGGAATTATGGTGAAATCATTAAGCTGCTGACTTCATGAGATGATTTTAACTGATGTCACAAGTGTAACACAATTTAGGTATATGTGATAAATGCATATACATGGCTAAGTTTAAATGATATGTTACTTCTTTGGCCTTTTTAATAATTCTCGAATGCATAAATAAGAGCAAGAAGTCAACATCTTCACCAGTTGTGTAGTTAATTCTAGTTATGGTCCAGGAGGAATGACACTTCCCCAAACCCATCTACTAATTTCATAATGAAGCTGACCATCCTTGAACAACAGTTTAGAAAAGGGATCATGCTAAGTTCAACACTGAAGAAATCAGACCGTCTAAAACCAGACTATAGCTTGATTTAGCAGGTAGACTTTAAAATGTGATTTGAGTCACAAGTGTAACATATATTATGGATTGACTTCATTTCACTTTTTCTAGTGTTTGGTCAAAGGATGATCTATTCAACAATTAATTTGTTGCTTTTTGGTATTTTAGGGTATAGTTATTTACTCTTTCCATACAAAGGAAAAATGGGGTAAACAAAAAGGATAAAATTATGTACTCACAAAGTGGGAAAGATATTTTTTCACAATTCAAAAAATATTTACATGAATATATTGAAACCAAAACGGACGCTCAGTTGTACATACTATAGTAGATTATATTAAGTATAAGTGATAAGAAAAGACAAAGGTGACATAAGCAGTTCCTTTACTTTTCTGCCACAAGTTTAACACAATGATTTCTTTCTATTTAAGCCTTAAACTTGTTACAGATTCTTTAGAATTGCAAGAAATGGTATCATTCTAATCAATTAATTGATAACTAATCCCAGAATGAGTGCTGTCAACTGTTTTCTGATCACTAACATTTTATAACTACTTACTTTGCTTAATAAACAAATCTGAATAGTTCATTTTTAAGGTTTGGCGCTAAAAGTTTGAACTGTTTTAAGTTTTGATACATTTTAATCAATTTCCACGAAGCCAATTCACTTCATCCTATATAAAATCTATAAGAGATCAAAAATTTAAAGGTGAAACTCCCTCTTCTGATTTTGTCACAAGTGTAACACATTCTATTACCAGCATATGTTATTTTTTTCACTATGTTTTATCTTATATATTCAAATTAATTTCGTTCTATGTTTTTCATATACCCTACTTGTTAAAACACGCTTAATATTTTAGTTAGAAAAAACTTTTTCCTCTACACAGTGAAAATCCAGGGGGGGGGGATATAAATTTTTATTACAAGTGCAAATTTTGAGAGAAAGAATAAAATTTACTTTGAATGAATATGTGTATACATAGGTTCTTCATTAGTTTATGAGAAAAATATTTACAATTATGCATACCTGTTTTGTTTATAATCAAGCCTAAAGTAGATTATGGAAATGTGAAAAAAATAATGAAAAAATGATTAAAGCAACAAATTTAAAACAGTGTCCTAAATTCTATTCTTAAACCAGTATTTATTTCTGAGATTTTGATGTTCCTTGGTTAGGATAATGTAAAAAATATAATGATAAAGCAATTTTGAAATTTGACCCCCAATATCACGCTTTTGCTGCATTTTTTTTTAAAAATCATATCACCCATATCTGCAGCTTTGGTTCATGATAACCTGTGGATTTTTTTTTTTTTTTTTACTTTTTCAACTTTTTGAACTTGGAGTATATAAAGGGCACGAACCGTGTTTATCTATGTCAGTACATTGTCTGTGTGAGCAGCGAAGGCTCTGCTGAGACTGCGCATGCGATAAATACCAAAATCTACTAGTTCTTATGACTATTGTTTTGTTCAAAGTACCAAACCGCTAGAAGGTATGAGGAAGCAACAACGAAAATCAAAGTAAAGCTCACCTCAAAATAAAAATTGTCAGTAGGTGGTTCAACTTCCGGCTGTGAAAATATAGAAACATTATAAATATTTCATGCTGTTTAACCTTTAACTGACTAGTAGAATATTCTATACATTCTGATACGTTTGCATGGCACATTAAGTTTTTAAGGTGTTCATCAAATGATGCAATTTCTGAATTGCATAGCATTATGGTGACCGAAATTGGATTTTTTATAATCTTAGAGAGTAGGGCAGATCTATATATTAGAGAAAAGAAGCCACAGATTTACTCATGAGCAACACCATACTGCAGGCCCCGATATTATTAAACTTTTCTCATGCTCAACTCAACTGAGCATGAGATTTCAAATGCTCATAAAACATATAAATTTCTTGCTTTGAAACCCTCATAACTTGTATTTTTCATGCTAATAAATGTGAAAATGTCAAATGTTAAAATGCCAACAATTAAATGCCATCAATTGTTGGCATTTTAACATTTGTTAGCATAATAAATGTCGCTCAGTTAGATTTGGGCATTAACAAAATTAAAATTTCGAGGCCTGGCCCCGAGGTCATAAACTTTTTTCATGCTCAACTGAGCATGAAATTTCAACTGCTCGTGGAACTTAAAATGCTGAAAAATACAGACTTTTCTAGCTTTCAAACTCTCAGATGTTGTCTTTATCATGCTTATAAACAATTGTTGGCATTTTAAAATTTCTGAGCACGATAAATTTTATGCTTAGTTGAGTTGAGCACGAAAAAAGTTCTATAACTCCGGGTTAGGTCTCAGAAATGTAAACAAAGCTGATATGTATGCATCAGGCTTTGAAGATAAATGATCAAAGTAGCCTAACATAATGTTTAAAAAAGACATGTCCTGTAAACCCCAAAACTACCCCATAAAACTGGCCCATGCATCATAGGTCGCATGCATGTGCAGGTACATCGACGGATCGAGCCACCCTGACTTAATCACTTATTCATTGTGGAGTCATATATCCATTTGCTTTAAGAAACAAAATATACTATTTTGGCTGGAAAATTCATCTAGCTGAACGCAAACTTTTAGCATCATCCAGGTCACTAAAAACTCTAACTTAAGGATTCGTAACCAGGCCTCGAGTTATAAAACTTTTTTCATGCTCAACTCAGCTGAATATGGAATTTCAACTGCTCATAGAAAATAAAATACCAAAAAAAAAAACCATTTTCCCCCTGCTTAAAACACTCAGATGTTGCATTTATCCCGCTAATAAATGTCAAAATGTCAACCATTGTTGGCATTTTACCATTTATGAGCATGATAACTTTCGTGCTCAGTTGAGTTGAGCATGAAAAAAGTATATAACCTTGGGACCAGGCCCCGAGGTTATAAAACTTGTTTTAATGCTCAACTCACATGAGCATGGAATTTGTAATTATCACACTTTATATTAAAGTACAAACAATTGAAACAACCGTAGACAATGTCATTTGTTCGTGCCATAGATTTTAAAATGCTAACAATTATTGACATTCTAAAATTTATGACAGGAGCAAATTTCATGCCCGTGTGAATTGAGTATGAATTTTTTTTTAATTTCTAGGCCCTAGGATGCTCAACTATAATATCATATATTACATGTAACTACTAGACTCTTTTTCTTTGGCTTTCTATCTTAATTGTGCCGCCAGAAAGCCCGATTTTGTTGCATGTGAACAACAAATGCACAGCTCAGACTACGCATCTGCGCAGTCTGATTAGGGCCTTCATTTCTCCCTCTCTAGAGAGAAGAATAATTATGCTTGCTACAGACAAAATTCTTATATTCTAGGTAGTCTCTGTAAGTGAGCAGGCTGGTTTGAGTCTAACTTTGTCAGAAACCCCGAATACAGGTATACTGAACATCAAAACAAACACCCACAAGGTATACGCAGAAAAGGTAAATCTCTGTATTTCTTGAAAAGAAAAGAAACTGTTCATACGAAATTAAAGTGAAAAATCTGCAAAGCAAATTTTCGCTTTAATACAGAAGTTATTTGACTTCCAGACGAGTCGACTATAATGTAAAACTCGACGCTATACTTATAGTCACATACTAGAGTCGCGTTTAGACAAAACTTTGTTATACTCTGACAGGAAAGTCAACTCTTGTAACAACTAAGGTGTTTTACGATAAACTGAGTCATGGAAGCTTTGGTTTGTAATGTAAGATGTAAATTATACTTTCTGCTATAAATGAATATAATCTGTAAATCAGCTGAACCTTTACCTCATAGAGACGCCTTTTAAAACTTTTGCAAACAGAGCAGACCCAGACCAGGTGATCAGGGTCTTCTCTGTTTGCTTGAAATATGATTTGATATGATCCTACACTAGTAGACCTGACAAGTAATTTCTATGTTTTGTGTTCAAACGTGAAAGTTATGATTTATATTAATATTCATAGTGAGTGGAGCATAGCATGACTATCCTTGAAGAAAAGGGTTAAACTTTTGGACGTTTCTTTTGACGTTCAGTATATTTCTATGGTGAGAAAATACTTTACCTCTAGTTGATTGACACCAAGGCGACTGGGCGGGTTGATATTGTCAAAGATACCTCCACATATTTCACATCGGTTAGAGCCTTTATACCTGACCCACTGAAGGAGACAGCTTTTATGGGTTTTACCCAGAGAGCCCTTGCAGTGGCACGGGCTTTCCTCCAGTAGCTGCTCTGAAAGGAGATCACGTGGGTCAGCTCATGAGATTTTTGCTACATATCGTATGAGAAAACCAGCAGCAAACCCGTAGCCAGAACGCTGAAAGTTACTCACATCAAAGAGAGACTACTGTATCAAGCAGTGATTCTCTTCAATTGCGTTCCTTTTCAAAATGAGAACTTCTCTTATAGGAAAGAATTTGCTCGTAGAGGGAGCGAATTCTTTCCTTTAAAAGCAGTTCCTTATGGTATGGAAATCAATTTTGACCACAATAGTTGACCTCCCTTGAATGTTACTATTTTTATTACGCACGTGCGTAACTGCGTAATGGGAGCTACGCCAATGTGCAGTGTGGATGTACATCACGAGAAGACTCTGAGATCAGTCTGGGCATCAGCTCAGTCTAATCAGAGTCTCCGCATGACGAAAGCTTGGTCCTGAGTTATCCACTTCACGTACAGCGAAGACTCTGATCAGACTGGGCGGATGCCCAGTCTGATCTGAGTCTTCGCCTTGCACACTCATAATGAAGGATTTGTCATATCATTGCTCAATACATAGAGGCATTCTTTAAAAACGCATACGCAGCCATTCAGAGAGGCTCAATGCCTTTTTTCTTCTTTCTTTATAATTATACTGCAACACCCCCTCGCGAGGATTACGTGTCTAAACGTGTGACTGACCCTTCATCTAATACCCTACTTCGTATGTGCGAGTAGCAAATGCTCTGGCGAGGCTGTGCGGGTGTGCATATTAGTTTCAATGGGCCTTCTCTGCTCGCATGTGCGATGTACGTACCAAATCAGGAGCATATGTTCATATAAGCAGTTTCAGTAATACTTATCGCCACAATTTCACCATGCCGGGAAAATATAAAAAATTCATGATTGCCAAATCTACGATCGTCTGTTCCAATGCAAAAATGAAATAATGTAATAATTGTTTTATTTTGATCTAGTCACTATTTTCATTTCGTTTTGATAAACTGTTGGCGGCCTCGAGGCAATACTGAATAGTTATTAAATTTTGCCTGCAAATGATAAGGGAGAATACAGGTTCTGGCATCGGAACCCTGTCAAAACAGGAGACCGCCCCTGGGGGGGGGGGGGGGGTACTCTCTTTTTTTCCGGATACGTAGGCTCGGACCAAGCATCTACCGATCACCCAAAAAAAAAAATCAGGAATTTCAAGCACCCCCAAAAAATATTTGGAATTTTAGCAACCCCAAAAAAATATCCCAGTTCTGTACCTTGACCTTAAAAAAGACCCTAAAATGCATAGAAATGACCTTCAAACTAGCCAAATTTTGTGACCCCAAAAAATTATCCACTAATATTCATACCCCCTAAAAATATTCATTTTTCTGAAAACCCAATTTTTTTTTGAAATTCAGAATTTCGAACCCCAAAAATAGCCCGTATAGCTACGTATATGTGAAAATATCAGAGTACCCCCCCCCCCCCCCCCCCCCCCCCCCTGGGCAGGAAACATGATAGGAGAAAAGCTTCGTTTAATCCATGAGATATTTAAAATATACACAAAATATAATGATGGGAGTCCTATCTTTCGCCATTAGAAACTTGTGATATGGGACTCGGCGCGAGAAAACCTGTCTTTGCGATTTTCGAACAAGGTGTAGACCAGTCTGCGCGTCCACGCAGTCTGATCAGCGCCTTTGGAAAGTATCATACATGTATATCTGAACTTGCTACAATCGAAATATCAATTTTCTAGCTAGCCTCTGTAGCTGAGCAAGCTGGTTTCGGTCTGGCCTAATTGGAAACCCCGAGGACAGGTTTTGTCGCGACGTGGCCCATGTACTTATATATATATGTTTAACTTTTTTTCTTGAAAAAAAAAAACAACAACAAACTTTTCGGAAGTTAGGCATAATGTGCGCGAGAAAAGGCGACCATTATAATTGAGCCGCGGCATGAGATTTCCAACAATGTGGTATGTGCGACCAGCAAGGCCTCAGATCAGCCTGCGCATACGCGCAGTCTGATCAGAGCCTTTGCTAGTCGATTGAAAATTATATGACTGTTAGGCTACTGACCGAACACCATTTGGAGTTTCTAAGCTTAAAAGGAGGCTGCACAGGCTCAGCTGTGTCTACACTTGTCAAAATGCCACATTGTTGGAAATCACATGTCACTGCTTATACATATGAAACTTTTGAAATTATTGTTGAAGGAGGACCTTGCGCTTACCTGAACTTTCGCCATTTTGACAAATTCTGCAGCACACGGAGCTGGAGCTTAGTTTGCACGTGATATTTTCTTCGTCTATGGCAAGAGCATCTTGACCAGCACTGTTACTGGGCCCAGCACTACTGCCAGGATCAGCACCGCTGCAGAGGCCTACACTGTCACTGGATTGTAGTCTTAGTCTGATGTTGTCGGTGGCAGAGCTATCACTTTCTTTGGGAAGGTCTGAAGTCTAAATAGAGAATACTAGATGAGTGTCTTTTGATATCAAGTTTACCAGGCAACGCTTTGTGAACGCTTGTTGACATCGCGAGGCTCGCCGAGCGATTCAACATGCGCTCTCAAAGCCGAGCCGAGCCTGGTAAACTTGATATCCAAAGACGCGAACCTGGTATTGTATTTACCAGTTTATCCATTGTTTCACTCTTCAAACTACAACAATGCAGTTAATATGAGAGGTAACTGATAAAACATATTACGAAAACCTGTATTCGGGGTTGCGAACAAAAAAGGCGCATACCAACATACGCATCGGCATACAGAGATGGAAGAAAAAGTTAAACCTTGACATTTTTGTGGCTGGAATAAAGCGCGCATCACTTAACGATATTTGCACATTACTTGATACTTGTTAAGTCAATGATCAAATAAAATTTAGTCATTTTTAAAAGTTATATTCATTTTATCACATAAAATTTCGGTTGTTATGGACGCCTTATCGAATAACTTTGCGAAAGAGTGGAGAACGTTAATATTGTCAGAATGAGAGACTTTTGTGGCTGAAACGTTTCGCTACACGACCTTCGTGCCAATAGTTTCAATACGCGCACCACCGAATACCGCGAGATAATACAAGTGTTGCCAGTATTGACCTCACGAAGATACCAGTGTGTTTATATGGCCTTAAGGCTTTATACAGAAATACAGAAATGGCACAGTTTGATCAGCGCATTTGAAATAAGCTTTAAAAACGTCATATCTGAACTTGCTACAGGGAAAATTTTAATTTTCTAGCTAGTCTCTGTAGTAGATAAGACTGGATTGATTCTCGCATCGTCGGAAACCTCGAGGTCCAATTATCATAAGCTACTTTTGAGACTGATGTATGAGACTGCACATGGGCTAATGGTGTCGCATATGCGCAAAATCCTCCTTTAGACGTTCATGCTGAGGGCTAGAGGTCCAATATTGACTATGTACAGTCTTCATACATATTCTCATCTTTGTGTATGCGAGAGGAGGCTCTAGCGAGACTGAGCTTTCGTTGCTCGGCGCACCCCTGGTTTACCAGGTAAGACTAAATCTTATCTTAACGTTCTGCTTGTTGAATGATGGGGGCTGCGCTTTTTTCTATTGCAGAATATCTTTAAGCTCTTTCGGGTAGCCTCTGGCTTACCGGGCGCATTTTAATCTTTTTGTTGTTTAGGGGGTTCCACCATTTTGAAATCCGAAAAGATCGTAACAAGATAGCTTACAAATGGTTTAATAGCCCTTACACGAAAAGGAAGCAGGGGTGTGGGGGCGCAGCCCCCATTATTTAACAAGTCAAACGTAGAATTAGTCTTATGTCATAAACTGCGCCCGGTAAACCAGAGGCTACCCGAAAGAGCTTAAAGATATTCTGCAATAGAAAAAAGCGCAGCCCCCATCATTCAACAAGCAGAACGTTAAGATTTAATCTTACGTCAAAAACTGCGCCTGGTAAACCAGAGGTGCGCCGAGCAACGAAAGCTCAGTCTCGCCAGAGCCTTCTCTCGCATACACAAAGATGAGAATATGTATGAATAGCCCTTACACGAAAAAGAAGCAGGGGTGTGGGGGCGCAGTCCCCATTATTTAACAAGCAAAACGTTAAGTTTTAGTCTTACATGTACGTCATAAACTGCGCACGGTAAACCAGAGGTGCGCCAAAACAACATCTATAGAGTTGAATGTTAGAAGGTCTTTAGTCTTACCATTTCAACAAAAGATATGTCATCATATTCCTCTTGCAGCCGATCGTATGTTTCTTGGTTCTCGTCATCTGACAGTATCTGCTGTGTGTCACTGTTGCATATCATGTTGTTTTCTGTTAATGACCCACGTGGGGCGATTCAGTCAAATAAATGGTCTTCTGTAACGGCGGAATTTCTCCACACAGCATGTCAAAGCGAGTCGCCATTTTGAAAATATCTGACGTCATAATTGACGTCAACTTATACGCGAAAAATAACGCTTAAAAGTTCGAAATGACGTTGACGCTACTTATCAACCGATGCGTGAGTAATCGTGAGATGTGCTGTTTCTTTTCCTCGGAGTGTCTATGGTTTGTTTGTGATTGCGGCATTTTCTGGTTATCCAGAGGGGGGACAGGGGGTCCGGACCCCCAACTGAAAAATCACAAAAATATAGTTTTTTTAGCAATACTGGTTAAGAACCTCTGAAGAACCAATCCAGCATTCAATGCTGGTCTATTATCGGTCCGCCAGCGAAACGCCATTTAAATGGCGTTTCGCTGGCGGGCCGATGATGGCCCATTTTTAGTGACATTTGGATCCTCTATCCCCTAATCAACTAAAAAAAGAAAGAAAAAAAAAGAAAAAAAGTTTTCAAATTTGGACCTCCTCTGACAAAACTTTCCGGATCCGCGCATGCTGGTCATGTCTACTAACTTGCTCTGGACCTATTTCGACAGTGGGTTGTTATTGTATATAAACATCATGAAAAAAAGCTTCGAAAAAGTCATTTCTATATGGCAACAGGTCACCTGAACACGAGTAAGTTGGCCAACACAGGAGATGCTGATAAAAATAGTCTGGTTTGAAAATGAATATATGCCTCAGATGTAATAAGCAGACATTTTCAGAACGAAAAGAAGCAGGAATTTGGTTAAAATGCAAATAGTACATGAACCACCGTGCTTTCTGTGTTCAGAGGACAGCATGATATATTTGATGCAGGCTCAGGACAGGCTCGTGTCAGCATTTACTGACCACCCTTGAGATAAGTATCACGAGCAGGCTCAAATAAATAAATACATAAATAAATAAATTAACCTTTTTTGTGGTTCAGTGGTAGAGTGCTTGACTCGAGACCGAGGGGCCGCGGGTTCGAGCCTCACCGGCGTCACTGCCCTGTTTCCTTGAGCATGACACATCAATCCTAGTATAGGACTGATTCAACCCAGGAAGACCCGTCTCTATATAACTGAAAGAGTGTTGATGGGACGTAAAGAATCAACCCAAACAAACAAATTAACCTTTAAATGATAGTCGAAAACACCACGGTAGGCCTTATGTTTAGGTTTTATGTTTAAGTGGTTCGCTCAACCACATGATCAGATTCCATTCACACTCCAATTTGACCTTTTGATGAGACGGTTGCCTGACACTACCGCATTAATTTAATTATACCAGGAATCTAAAATTGGCGTAAACGCTTAAATCTTTGGTTTCCTGGGTCGATTCAAGCTACTACCGTCCATTTCAGAGTGCGACCGTTACTTTTTATTTCAAGAGCCATGCCATGATAAATAAGGCCCCGACATCATAAAACTATTTTTCATACCCAACCCAACTAAGCATGAACTTTATCATGCTGATAAATGTTAAAGTGCCAACAATATTTGTAACTTTTCTAATTAATTAGCGGGATAAATACAACATCTGAGTTTGAAAGCAAGAAATTTCTTGTCAAGCATTTTAGAAAGAGTATCTTGACACCTGTTTATATGCGTACACTATATTCACAGTTAAGGTGTAATTGCACAGACTAATCTGCGTGTTTCAAAATCAAACCCAGCCTGGTAAATGAAGAGCGCAGTGGCTCAGTGGTAGAGTATTAGGGGGTCACTAATTCGAGACCAATCGGAGGCACTTTGTTGTGTCTTTGAGCAAGGCACCTTATACTTTGCTAAAAGTAAGGAAGAGGGCAAAGATCAGGAATCGATACAATCAAGCACCACACCTGATCCAGGATACCAATGGGAAAGTGAAAACGTCACAAACGAGAGCCAAGAGGTCAGCCCTCTCCCAGTTCAACCGAGGAATACAGTAAATTGTTCCGACATGACTAAAATTGCTGACTGGGACGTAAAGCAGCAGCATAAATAAACAAAAATATACGAAAAATAGATCAATCCAGGAATTCTGAAAAGGCGTGGTTGTGTGTGAGGGGGTTGCTTTGTTGATTTTATCTCATTTTTCCTTATTTTTTTTTCTTCCTGAAAATGAAATAATTTGGTTCCACTGAGTCCAAAATATTTCATATTTATAGCATATATAAAAACTGGGACTTGAAGGGGGTTCGCTTGAACCCCCTGAACCCCCACTGCAATCAAACATGATAAACTAAACAATTATTGAATGTTCTTAACGACATTAACCCTTAAAGCGCCAAGAAAAAATGCATCTGAAAATGTCGTCTGCTGAAGTCGTCTGCTGCAAATAATTGTCTAACAAGTATAGAAGCAATCAGCGTGGACCCAGAACAGACTGCTCCTTAAGGAGCAGTCTGATCTGGATCCACGCTGTTTGCCATAGAGGCTTCTTTAACATATCAGCAGACGAGAAAAGCAGACGACTTTTGTTGCGATTGGCGCTTTAAGGGTTAATGGGTAAAAGCGGCGACCTTTTCGAATATTGGCTCATCATCTTGCGACACTACCAGACATCAAAGTAGATGCAGCCACTGGGGTGCCATGAAAACTGATCCATTTACCACACACACTCCCCCGACTAATTATGATGGATCACGTCAATACCGTATGGAACGGTGCATTGAATGTGACTCGCAGCCTACCGTGTTCAACATTATAAATGCACATGTTGATATAAGCGCACACTGGGTTCTTTTTTGAGTTGTTAAATACATGTATCATGTCATGTTTCATATTTCAAAGCATGTTAAACTCTATTTTGCAGAGAGTTAACGCCATACCGGAAACAGAAATTTTTAAATTTTCATACAAAACACTTTTAGTCATGTCCCTCATACAATGCCATTTCGATTACACCTGTTCCTTCTGGTATATGTGAAAACCAAAATAGCTAAAAAAAACAGACTTCAAGATACACAAAATAAGATTATCAGGTTCGTTCTTAAATAAAATGGATCCAAGGTCTCATGTAGGTGCTAATGAATTCAAGTCCATTGGCTGGTTGCCAGTTTCAAGTAGGGGTTGATCAGATCATTTTAAACTATGTTTTTAAAATCAAATCCGAGCAGTCGTCCTATTACATGGTACAAGCAAATCCAGTACATTCTTAGGGCACTAGGTTTAGGGAAAGTGGGGACTTTTCCATTCCTAAAGTGAAACGTTTTGGGCTAGAAATCATTTGTTTACAATGGATGCATCTTGCGGAATGACCTGCCTAGTCATATAAAAGAAAATGAAGTATTTATGATTTTAATATAACTGTTCAAAGGTATTTCTTAGAATTACTTCCAGAACATTTTGTCTTACATTCTATATGTGAATTTCCCAGTTTGTCATTTTAATATTTATTATATTTTTTTTGGAAATCTTAAGATTTTTGGGCATTAACTAGTCTACTGGTCCGTCTTATTATTATATAAGTATTTTTTAATGAACATGTACTAGAATTTTACTTTACGCTTCGCGCCTCACTATGAATTGCAATCAAAACTTAAGGACTGCAATGGAAATTTCATTGTGTTATCCTTGGTACTAATTGGCAAACCATGATCTCTTAAATGTGACTTTTAAATGTACATGTTTTAGCATGTATATTTGTTACCACTTTGTTGTTGTAACATGTATTGTTGATGTTTTATACCGAAATCAATCAATCAATCAATCAATCAATCAATCAATCAATTGGTGGATTGTTCAATTATCTGATAAATACATCAAATTTAAACATGTACTGCGTTGGTATTTTTGTTAAACACACTTAGTGCTCTTTGTATCGGAGCCAAAAGAATTATTGCAAACCAGAACAAAGGAAAGATAACTCTTTAATCTTTCCATGGGTAGAATGAGTTTTGCAATGAGTTGACGTTCTGGTTCCGTTGACTTGAATACAGTGGCAAACGAGAGAGTAAATTACATTGAGAGTAGAAGTCAACTAATTTTGTGAAGGTTAACGCGATAACATAAGTTCTTATGCCTTTGACAAAATATGAGGGGCTATTACCCCACCCACGTCTTGAAAAGTAGGAGTAGTATGTTAATTAGAAATAATACATTTGAATACCGAACTAAACAAGTCAATATTTTTGCGCGACGAAATATTTTTTATACATTATTCTCAACAAATAAAGCAAAACGTATACTCAATCGGCCGCATATTTCGTGCTCCTGTAGTGTCACAATTTATAGTAAAAATATAAAGAAAAATCGCAAAAAGTCCCAATTTTGGTGTGACCTTGTAACAACTTGTATACTAAAATCAATCAATCAATCAATCAATCAATCAATCAATCAATCAATCAATCAATCAATCAATCAATCAATCAATCAATCAATCAATCAATCAATCAATCAACAAATCGGTGGATTGTTCAATACCCATGGTCACCAAAATCTAATCAACTTTTAACTCTCTCCTAACAATTATATCAATGCGAGTTCGGTTAAAATTGAACCACATGTTCTGAAGATAGTCTGTTGAAATGGCTGATTTATACTGTCCGTTATAGGAGGGTGGCCTTGAAAATTATGTCAAGGTCACCAAAATCTCATCAACTCTCCCCCGCCATCCAACAATGTACATATGCAAGTTTGGTCAAAATCCCTACTCTGGATCAAAATATAGAGTAGGAAAACCCTATTTTGGACATTTCAGAGTGCTGGTGTGAATTAGATCACAGTCACCAAAATATAATCCACTCTTCCCCTAATTCCAATAATGTATCTAGGCAAGTTTGGTTAATTTCATCCACTGGTTCAGAAGATAAGACACGGAATCCCTAATTTGGACATTTCATTGTGTCGTTGTGACCTTGAAATTAGGTCAAGGTCATCAAAATCAAATCAACTCTTTTCCACCTCCTAACAATGTACCTCCGCTAGTTTGGTCAAAACCCATCCACTAGTTCAGAAAATAACGCACGGAAACCATATTTTGGACATTTCAAAGTGCCATTGTAACCTTGAAAATTAGGTCAAGGTCACCATAATCTAAACAACTCTTTCCCTCCTGCCAATAATGTATCTATGCAAAGTTTTTTCAAAATACATCCACTAGTTCAGAAGATAACGCATGGAAACCATATTTTGGGCAATTCGAAGTGCCACTGTGACCCTTGAAAATATGGTCAATGTCACAAAATCTTATCAACTCTTTCCCACCACCAAACAATGTATCTTTGCAAGTTTGGTCAAAATCCACCAACTGGTTCAGAAGATAATGCATGGAAATGAAAGCGGACGCCGACGGGATCCTCACCAAACAAAATTATGTCCCCCCGACCCAAAGAAAAGACTTTTTATGATTAAAAAAAACTTAGTAAATGCTTTCACTTTGTTAGGAAAAAAATAGTTTAAGCTATTGGAAAAAAGATCAGCCCCACCCCCAAAAGGCCCAAAAATCAAATCTAGAGAGCATTCCTCCATACCTCTTCTACCAGGTACAGCTTTGAGTCATATATCATGCATTTCATTGAAATAATTATATGTCATGTATTCCACTTTACATGTATAAGGCAAATATTACTAGAACATTTAGTCGTGTACCCTTGTATAGCTTCATAAATTTTTAAGTGTGTGATTTTAATCCTACAAAAGAAAAATAGATTTTAGGGAGAATTGGCTTATATTTTGGGGTATTTGGGTAGAAGCTGAATTATTTTAGGGATTTGGGTAACAAAGGCAAAATACTTTCAGAGAGCTGAGGAATTTTTTTCAGGGATTTGGGGAGATCAATGTATTATTTCAGGGCGCACAGTAGTCAAGTATCAAGTAGTCTAAATAAATTGGACATCAAGTTTGGCAAATGGACGGATAGACAAGCATGCCAGCCGACCTGAAGGACGAGACAAATTGTTCATGTGGAGCATGTATTCTGTACCCTCGGACCTCGACGCGAGAAAACTTGTCTTCGGGGTTTCCGAAAAAGCGAGACTCAAACCAGTCTCCTCAGCTACAGAGACTAACTAGAATAGTGAAAATTCGCTCGAAGCAAGTTAATATATGATTCTTTCCAGTAAGCGAACAATAAAGGCGCTGATCAGTCTGCGCGAATGCGCAGGCTGGTCTGCGCCTTTGTTGTTCGTAAACTTCCGAAGACAGGTTTTCTCGCGTCGAGGCCCAGCTACCAGAATAGCGTTTTGTGTAGGTAGGGAACACATTATGTTTCGGGCAGCATATTATGTAAGCACAGTACATAATATGCTCATCGAGGGAGCATAATGCGTATGACTATCGAGGGAGCATATTGTGGCTCTCCAGTACGCCTAGAGGGAGCGCAGTGGCTCAGTGGTAGACGGTGCTTGACTCGAGACCGAGGGGCCGCGGGTTCGAGCCTCACCGGCGTCACTGTGTTGTGTCCTTGAGCAAGACACATGAATCCTAGCTTAGTACTGGTTCAACTCAGGAAGACGCGTCCCTACATAACTGAAAGATTGTTGATGGGACGTAAAGAATAAAAAAAAACAACAACAAAAAAAAGAGAGGATTGTGTGGGCTTATTAGGTCAAGTACATTTAACTCAAAGCAAGAACATAGAAGCTACACATTCAAGTTTATACATATTTTACATATATACATTTACATCTTAAAAGATACGAATTTCTATATTTAATTAATCTCCTTACGTTTGCAATGACAGCCAGAACTCTACTTGGAATGTAAATGTTTGAACACCTTTGACCACTGGGCGGGAGCGAAAAGTACACGTGACCCATTCTGTTGATCTCTATGGTGGACAAATCCTTGTGTGAAACATGTCCGGTAAGTTTCCGAGTGTTTATTTTTGTGATTTAATATTATTTACCTTATGAATTTAAGCTTCATACCAGTAGTACAAGAAGCATAAGTCAAGGTCTTTTCGACGTATTACTCCGTTTTTTTCTGTTTATTGCCGTGATTTCGGTTATTTACACGTTTATTCTTAGAAAATCATCATTCTACTTTCGATTTTAAAAGCAACACCGGTACTTTTTCATAAATATTTGCCAAAAACGTTATTTGAAATGACTGATGTTGCATTATGAGTATTTCATGATGTATTTTGTTTCAGATTATATTAATATTTCTAAATACCGTGCTATGTAAGTGCAATTAATTGCAATGGAAATCATAGAGCGGTCAAAAATTGTTCTACATCGCGTGTTGCAAACAAAACTGACTATCAGCATTGGACGTCGTGTTGCAGGCATGCTGTATAGTATGTTATGATAATATTATAAAGGGGTTTCGATGTTTTTGTAGGATATCATTTAAATATGTTTGAAATTCTTTTTCTAAAGTGAGAAAACTTGGCAGATGCACACATTGTTTGTTGAGTACTAATAGTACAAAGTGACACTCTTCCAGTCATGGGGGTCCTTTGGCAGTGACTATCCGGGGGTGGAGGTACTCTGATATTTTCATACATATTTAGGTTCGGAGCATTATTTTTGGTTTAAAATTTCAGAAAAGTAATACTTTTGGGAGTATGAAGATTTGTGGATATATATATATATATATATATATATATATATATATATATATATATATATATATATATATATATATATATATATATATATATATATATATATATATATATATATATATTGGGTGGGGTCAGGGGTGTCATTTCTATACATTATAGGGCGTTTTAAGGTCCAGATACAGAATGGGAATTTTTTGGGGGGGGCCGCAAATTTTCAAATATTTTTGGGTATACCTGATATTCCTGATTTTTTTTTATTTTTATTTATTTATTTTTTTTTTTTTTGGGGGGGGGGCTTAGGGGTAAACAGTAGATGCTGGGTCCAAGCCTGTGTATGAAGAAAAATTGAGAGTACCCCCTGGGGTGTCTTTGGGTACAGATTTATACTTCTACTCTAGCCTTGTATGGAGGGCTCGGCATTAGGATGCTTCAAATGACCAGGCTAGAGGCACAGTTTGATAATCATGATCATAACTAACAAATACGATTCAGAAATGTCTCCATCTAGATGGGTAAGTCTAAAAGCCCTTTACCTCAGGAAGTCATTGTATCTTATATAATCATCATGTATAGGTGCATGACTGATCCTGGTCATCTCAACTTGATGGTCGGCTACGGATACAAATGCGTCTCTAGCACGTTCAAATAGGCCGGATTGCCGCCTTTAAGACGGGAAAGTCTAAAAGTCTTTCACTCGACGAAGCCATTGTTTTGATGTATTACTTGTCCTGGATATACCAACTTGGTCACACAAATTCCGGAAGATCTAAATGAGTAGTTTAGCATAAACATGCTTATTTCACTAGATTAACATGCGCGGATCTAGAGGGGGGGGGGGTCCGGACCCCCCTCCCCCCAGAACATCTTAAGTTAAATGTGTTTCTATACCAAAAAAGCATTTGGGCCCCACTGGAAAAATGGGACCCCCTCTGAATCCTTGGAAAAGCATATAGATAAGTTGATGACTCAAAAAACGCAATCACGGCTGTTTTCTAGCCGTCAGAACTGGATTCAGAGGTGTCTAATTTTTCCGGGGGGGGGGGGGGGGTCCAAATGCTTATTTCTATAGAAACACATACAACTTAAGATTTTCAGGACCCATTGCCCCTCTGACAAAAATTCCTGGATCCGCGCGTGATTAGCTACATTGCAAATTGAGCATGCCTAGTTGGCCAAAGCTCACAATTTAGCCTGTTCATGAGACTGATATTTAATGAACTGGATCGCTTACCTCATGTGAACATAATACAATGTAAGACTTTTCGTATAGCGGAGCAGCGAGTACTACATGCAATACGAGTCTACACTATACCTACCAGGAATTATCTTCCTTGGCCTAAGTGATGGTAAGTTTTGGCAGATATTAAGATTTTGAAGAAGATTTTAGTTATTTTAAGAGCTTCTGAATATTGAACCGTTTGTATTTTTGAGATAGTTTCTGAAACGCAAAATATATAAACGACTGTCTCCACTTGTTATGTATCAAACAATGTGTAAGCAATGTTTTAAAGATGGTTTGCAGAAAGTATTTCGATACGTATTATATTTCATTGTCTAGTAACGAAGCTCGATGGAGATTTTATTTTTGACAATTATTGACAGATTCTGTTATGGTATAGCAACAGTTTATTCCAGAAAATAGTCAAATATGCATTTAGATATTAAAGACAATTACTAAACACAATGAAGCACTCATAAAATTGTGACCCGTCACGCAAAAAGGGACGAGTTGGGTGTCATATAGTGAAATTCACTTTTTCCGCGTTTTGAATAGAGAATTTTATGACGAATCAAGAAATATTAACATGTTGGTGGGTTCTTGATCATTTTGGGTCTCAAAATGATCAAAGAAGATGGGTACCGCCCTGAAGCGTCATAAACTTTCTATAGACGTTATTGTAACGTTACATGTACATCATAACTCCAGCAGATTAACACACGTTATAAAATATTGCAAAAGGACGTTACAATGTATTTGTTGTGATCAATTTTCTTTTATCTTCTTCTATTTATTATTCCTCTCATTCTTCCTCCTCTATTTCTTCTTCAAATGTCGCACCAGATAATTTTCTAGCCTTCAGCTACACCATAGTGTCAACACTTAGTCAACTTAAAAAACACAAAAAACCTTCACACTGACATATTTTATGTGTTGTTTAAAAATTATTTTCCTCTATGTTAATGCATCAAACTTGATAATAAGGATACCATTTGAAAGGAAATTGAAAAACGCAATAAACAAAATTTATTTATTAGCCAAGGTGTCTTAATTCCTGAAAAATGATATAGAAAACCTGCAAAATAATGAAATACTGAAAAACTGAGTTTTCGTTGACGTCAACGGGAACGTCGCAGAGCCATGACGTAAAAGATTTTTTTTTTCTCAAACATGTGTACATTTACTACATTATCAGTTGAATGAATTTAGCAAATATTAGAATATGTATACATTGTTATGCTATTTCCACCTGCTTTCTGCTAGTATATAGCTTATTGTCGCCCGCCTTTTAGAGAGAGTGATAGCATAGTATCCGTGCTGTCTTGTTTGTGGAGCGTGGTTCAGCTCGGGTGCCAGGTGTATGCAGCTCCTTCTACAGTTTAAGTGTACCGATAGAGTTGAAACTTGTCATTGCTTACAGATCATTCAGATGCGCAAGTGGTTTATATACAATACTCAGTCACATTGATTTCAATCACTTTTTAGTTGTGACCATCGACTGCTACCAATGTCTCATGATATTGATTGTTGGTATGTGCATGGGTTTTAATATGATTCTCAATTTTTTGTCACCAATTTATGTTTTGCACTGAGGCTTGCATAAGCATGTGAAAAAAACTTTACCTATATGGTTTATAGCCTACTGATTGTTTGAAACTATGCATGTACAGTCACGGGACATAAGTATTCGCCTACTTGGGAAAGTATTCGCCTACTTGTGACGTCGCCGTTTAAATTAGCGTTATTCCAGATTTTTTGCGAAAATTATTGTCGCAAAACTACAGAAGCTACAATCATGAAAAAAGTACCAAATGAAAGCAAATTGATTTACGCAATAAACGTATTTATTGTAGCTTCCTGGTGTCAATTGTTTTCGCATGGTAGTCATTTAAACACAAAGACAAATTAAAATTTCATTTTTTCGGTGACGTTAACGTCGGCGTAAATGGGAATCGTGATATTTGAAATTGTACGTCCAATTTAAACGCGTTCTCCTTGAGAACCAAAAGCATAATTATTTTAATATTTAATTGTATATTACTATTTTCTATTTGCTTTTCATCCGTGTAAGTTTTGTAAAAATGCACTCATCAACTTCGTTATAATAATGTTTGCAAAAAATCTGGAAGTGCACTGTTTTAAACGGCGACGTCACAAATGTCTGCCCAGGCAAAGTATTGCGGGTCAGATCGTCGCTGCATGGTACATGTATATACATATGCGAAGCTCTTCGGGACTGTTTCACATTCATATCAATGCTAAAAGCGTCAATCAATTCCGGGCAGGTAAGCGTAAATTAACTCCGCCTAGTTTTGGGAAGGAATGTTGAAGATACTGCTGTAAAATTATAGCCCGCTACCCTTAGTCCCACAGGTGCCGTAGCTCCTAATGAAGGATGCATAACCGGTATTTTTGTATCTTATGACGGAGGGAGAATTAAATATGCAGATACTATTGGTCTGTCAATATTATTTTGTCTACAGTAAAACAAAAAATATATGAAAAAAAGCCTAAAAAGAAGCAAAAATTAGTTTGGAATACCGAAGCTCGGAATCGAACTTGGGCCGTTTGCGTGAGGGTCAGGTAACGTAGCCTTACACCATTGCAGAAATTTTAATGAATTTGCTTATAATTATTTCAAATCACATTGCATAATCATGAATTACTTTTTTCATATTTTTTTTAAATTCACTTTAAGTTCCCAAAGGCCATTTTTAATTTTTCACAAAACACTGCTTATGCCTCTGCTGTACTCATAATACACTAAATTATTCGTTAAAGAAAAACTGTAGCAACGTTCTTTCCCGATAACATCATCACTACGTCATCATATAAACTTAAATATATCATTCAGTATCTTGCCACGGCTTTGGAAAAGAAATATTTTTCACTTTTCCTTAGAAGCTTGATGTCGTCCCGGGGGGGGGGGGGGGGGGGGGTACTCTGAAATTTTTATACATACGTAGGTTCGGGTTATTTTTTGGGGGTTCAAAATTTTGAATTTCAATATTTTTTGGGGTTTTCAAAAAAAATAAAAATAAAAAAAAATGGGGTATGAATACCTATTTTGTGGATATTTTTGGGGGGTCACCACAAAATTGGCCTATATTTAGGGGTCATTTCCATGCATTTTAGGGTCTTTTCTTAAGGGCAAGGTACAGAATGGGGGATATTTTTGGCGGTTGTTAAAATTTCAAACATTATTTTGGGTGCTCGAAATTCCTGATATTTTTTAGCGCGAACGGTAGATGCTGGGTCCGAGCCTACGTATACAGAAAAAAATAGAGTAGGCCTACCCCCGGGTATGTCGTGAGTAATAATTGAAATTAAAATAAAGATTACAATTATTTAAACTTAATAATCAGGACATCGTATTTTTTCAGAAAATTTGCAAAATGCTGAAAACTTCCATGTGAGATTATGAAAAATCTAGCGCGATGACATATCCTTTTTATTTCATAAATTGACAGTCCATACATAGAACAAACTGTATGCAAAGAATTAAAAAGATTTTAATGTAGGAAGTATTACCCACAACTACCCTTAAATTAGTAGGCCTAAACCATTTAAACCAGATGAGAAATAGTTCTAATCATAAACTGAACTGCGTGGACGCGGATTCTCGACCCAACTTTAACTTACGAACATTCAAAAGGGAACATTTAATATCGTAAAAAATGTTTGACAGTCTGTTGGCAGAAAGCCTCAACATGAAACGCCTTTGATCCGGTTTTATACTTCTCTTTGAAACACGCATAGGTGTGCTATTTTTGCGCGACCGCGACGTTAACTTTAAGACGTATTTTCTCGAAATGACGTCGTCCACCCAACTCGTACCTTTTTGCGTGACGGGTCACAAATATGATACTTATGCGATAGTTTCAATTCTGGAATGAACCATTATACTTTTGTTGGTGATTTTTGTTTTGGGAAAATTGCCTTATCCTCACTGTTTTCTGTGGAATAAAATTCAAATGCCTAAATTAAAGTTGTTGCATTTAGTAAAAAAAATGGATGTACGCATTTTATTTGCAACAAATGCACAAATTGATGCCGCTCACTTTTGTAATATGTTTCAACAGCTACGCTTTATTCCAGCATGAACTCATGACATCAGATTGCACTCTTTGTTTGCATAGCAAAATTCGCCTTTACTTTGTATGATCATGTTTTTGCATATTCTGAGGCAGGATAGTTCAAATATGCCAAATTTGACTGTCGTACATCAACTTAATTAAAATATATGTATCAACTCTCAATTATTTTTGAGTTACCCTCGTATTTAACTTGAATTTGGGGAGAAAACAATGTGTGTCTTAAGATATTATTTTAGTGCTATCATAGGCCAGCTCTTAAACCATTACCCCTAGGTCTATACACGAGGCTACTAGCTTTAAAAGTTTCAAGATATCTTTATTACAATATATCTTTATTTATGTCAAACTTTGCAAAGGGAAATAACTCGGAAAATGCAAAGGGCAATACTCGAAAAAATAAAATAACATTTTTTAAAGACTTTACTAGTTTATCTACTCATTATCCTCTATCAGCTATTCAAGTTTGTTCAAAGCTCCTAGCTGTAAGAGTATTTGAGATATCAAGTTTTCTATGTCCAAATTTGCATTTTCACCAGGTAATCTACTCTGACATTTCTTCTATCAGCTGACCAAGTTTGGAGCTCCTAGCTGTAATAGTGTTTGAGATATCTTAATTACAAAAGTTCATAATGGCACCTAAAAAGAGCATTAATCTACAAGGGGAGATAATCCAGACTTAATAAATTACGGGTCACTTATATTTTGATGAGAAATCCATCTATAAAATTTCAAAAACCTATCTTAAATTTTGAACCTACTGACGTACGGACAAGCTTATTTCAATATGCCTCTTCAACTTTTCCAAAGTTGTGGCAATAATAACATTTCACGTTTGTACATTTACCTGAAATTACTTGTCATATCCACTATATTGTAACTTTTTTAATTATCAAACAGAGTAAACCCTGATCAGGCAGCTCTGAGAAGAGCTGCTGATCTGTGTCTGCCCTGATTGAAAAGGTGTTAAAGGCGTCTCTCATTGAGGTAAACGGTTAACGCAGCTTTGCTTTACATACTTCAGAATATTTTTTTTTGTTGCAAAGAAAAATATTTTTCAATTAAACTTATAAACTACTGCATATTAAAATCGACACACGATACAGACAAATCGAAGTGTCGTAACAAAAACTATACACTAGTTCTGCGACATGCCATGCAGTCTGAAAATTTTGGGAATGGTCACTGATGCTCCTCGTATACTTTCATACGCATTTCTAACGACATTTATCTGAAGTGAATGTCATCATAGATCATTACTCTATCTTAAAAAGGCATTGACCGATGTTTTGTTTCAATCAAAGCGCTCAATCGGTCGATTTTCTGTTCACAGGTGATGTGTAATTCTCGCAAGCAATAGTGATTTGCGGAAGAAAAAAACAATTTATACCGTAGAAAACGACATCTTTTTGTACCCAAAGCTTTTCAATAAGGAAAACAAGAATAAATAAAACACGCTCACCAAGTTGTCTATGTCCAAAACCTTAATACACAGATGACAACACACACATCGTCATCAAGGTCATAGAAAACACAAGGATTTGTCCACTATACTGATCAACACAAAGGGTCACATGTACTTTCGCTCCCACCCAGTGTTGACAGGGACTAGTTTAATGTAATTGCACGCCCCTTGGGTCTGCACTATAATCACTTTGTGAGTCCCTCGGGCCATTACCAGATGGTGAAAATACTCGTAACTATTGAACCACAAAGTATATTTTTGTCACATTTTGCATGCACATGCATGTCAACATTCTCTAACTACTGGCATGCAAACCCACATTTTTGAATGACATTGGTTCTCTGAGCAATTGTCCAACCTGTTGTCACACCGGGTAGGCGGCAATCGAAAACGCTCTTAACAATCGATGAACGCGGATCAAAAATCGATAGAAACAGTGTTTTCGATTGTCATTTGTTGCCCGACTGGCGACAAATGGCAATCGAAAACTGTTTCTATCGATGTTTGATCTACGTTCGTCGATATTATTGACGTTTTCGATTGCCGCCCACCCGGTGTGGTTGTGGTCAGATAGTAAAAATCCCCATAATTTTTGAACAGATGGGACTAGGATATTTGGGTCAAATTTTGCTTACTTATGTACTTTTATATTGTGTAGCAACTGGTATGCAAAACAGCGACGAGGGTTTGCCGAGCATCATTTTGGCCAGGAGAGGTATTTTAGTGAAAATGCTCATATTAAACTCTTGGACCGCATGGTATATTTTTTATCAAATTTTGCATACTAATACATTTGAACAATATCGAGACACAAGTATGCAAAACTGCGATTAGGCCTTAAAGTTTGTCAAGAATATTTTACCTGGCAAAGCCTAGTCACGGTTTTACATACCTGTGTCTTTATAATGTTAAAATGTATTAGAACTCGCTTTCGTATGGAATCTTTTTCAGAACGGCAATTACAACAACAACAACAAAACAACAACAACAACTAGACTTCAGTCGATGGTACACCATCGCAAATACCCGCTTTTGATCTAACCAAAGCATCTGGAAATTTGAAGTTGCCACGTTCAACGGTTAAGAGGGAGTGCATTTACAAGAAAGTACATTATTTCACCTTTGACCTTAACCTTAGGTCAAAGACAAATACAATCGTGCCCAGTATCCTCTACATCATTTTACCTATGCACCTGCAAAGTTTGAAGTTAGTATGTCCAACGGTTTAGGAGGAAATACATTTACAAAAAAAAAATGTGATTTGACCTTGACCCAAGGCCAAGGTCATATAAAGCATTGCCTTCTACATCATGTGCCCTATATACCTGCAAAGTTTGAAGTTGCTACGGCCAATGGTTTAGGAGATGCATTTTCAAGAAAATACATTATTTGACCTTGACCTGGGTCAAGGTTACACGAAATGTTGCCCAGTGACCTCTACATCATGTGACCTATAACTCTACAGAGTGTAAAGTTATGACGTCAAAAGGTTTAGGAGTAGATGCATTTACAAGAAAATTCATTATTTGACTTTAACTTTGGGGTCAAGGTCACACGAAATGTTAACCAGTGCCCTCTACATCATGTGACCTATTCAGCTACAAAATTTGAAGCTGCTACATCTAACGGTTTAGAATTCGAAGGAGATACATTTACAAGATTATACATTATTTGACCTTTGACCTTGACCATGGGGTCAAGGTCACACGAAATGTTGCCCAGTATCCTCTACATCACGTGACCTATTCGGCTACAAAGTTTGAAAATGCTACGCCTAACGGTTATGGAGGAGATACATTTATAAGACAATACATTATTTGGCCCTTGACCTTGGGGTCAAGGTCACACACAATGTTGCCCAGTACCCTTTACATCATGTGACCTTTTCAGCTACAAAGTTTGAAGTTGCTACGTCTAACGGTTAAGGAGGAGATGCATTTACAAGAAACGTGACGGACGGAGGGACGCACGGACGGACAGTCGGAAGGACGACGGACCGACATTGAAACGAAATTAATATACCCTTATTCTAAAGAAAAAAAGCGGGTTTAAAAATATGCCAAGTTAACCGAAGAATGGTTTAATTCTCTTTGGTCCCAACAAGTGTTTAATGTTATGTGTCTGTACATGTGAGCAGATTTCGTATCTTACTGCTTCTGGATAAATCATTGCACAAATGTCAAGAGACTTTGAACGTGTAAGCAACATAATTGAACTAAAGCTTGTCTTTTCCTCTTCGCTAGAAACAGAGACAATGTTTGATAATACACCAATTATCTTTGCTCCGTCACGCGCATTCTCCGTAAATACAGCAGCGCCGGAATTTCCGGTTTCCGAACCACATTCTGCCAGGACAACATTCCCACGCATGAGAACGAGGCTGTCGTCTGCGAGGCACGTGGATTCCCATACTCCATTTGGGGCATCTGAAAAGAACCCAAGGTAATGCATATTTGAGTCTATCATGTTCCTATTCGGTATTTCTAACTGCATAAACTTTTCACGACCAGTCACTGGAAGGTTCAGATCCAAGATGGCGTAATCATATGCTCCTTTGGCCGCATCCGGTAAGTTCTGGTGTTTTATCCATTTAACAGAAACGGTAATTTTCGTGACATAATGAATCCTGTAACCTATTTTGTCAGGCACCTCTACTTTTAACATTTCTATGTTTCGTTTGAAGTCTTTTCCATTATGAACACAGTGTGCAGCAGAAAGAACATGTGTTTGTGTGAGCAACGTTCCTGTACAACCAGACGACAATCGGACAACGTTAGAATACGGAAACTGCCGACGTTGGTATCCGCTTATAGGATTTTTCTCATTTGAAGGAGGTATATAGAGCCTTTTAGAAACATGAAGCCTCCTCTTATGAATAGGATACGGTGTGATCTCTTGAAACATATGTCTTGACACTCTTGGCGGAGCCAATGCAATATCTTCACCAAAATAGCCTCCGCCTGTCCAGTCAAATTTAGGCATGTCTTCATCGTCAGATACTTTAATGTTATATGGATTTATATTATAAGAAATAAATCCAGGAGCACTTTGAATATACCCTACATTTTCTCCACCTTTGTCATCTTCGGTAACCTTGATTGTATCAAAGTAAGTTTTGAAACCGCTTCGTCTTTCGAACTCTGGCAAGATCACTCTCGATTTTCTTTTTGCCTGGCATAGTTCTGATAACGCTGCGAAGAGTAGCAGTAGTACCAATCGCATCATTGCAGTCGTATCTTTAGATTTCCGTCGTAACTTTCAGGGTGAATGAAAAATATCATTACTGAAATGCAAAAATAAAGAAAGCAATCATTCCTTGAGGTTCATGTCATTGTATTGATAATAATTCAATTTTGTCAAATAATGACACTTAAACGTAGTAAAGAATACATATTTGGAAGGTTTAAAAGAAACGAATGAAGTCATGAGTTTGTTGCATCTAAACATCTGAAATGCGTGGAGTGAAAGCATCTTTTTAATACCACAATAACACACTATATGTCTGTGCATTATGCGTCATTTTTGTTTTATTCTAATTGGGCCTCGTCGCGAGAAAACCTGTCTTCGGGGGTTTGCGAACAACACAGGCGCAGACCAGCCTGCGCATCCGCGCAGTTCGATCAGCGCCTTTGTTATTCGCTTATTGAATAGTACGAGAAACATTTGGAAAGTTCTTAGCATGGCATCATAACTCAACAATGCGTTGGTAAAATGCTATCAAATAATACATTTTTGGAAACTAGAATTCAACGGCTACTTGATGGTTTGATTTTTGTCGAAAAAGGATTTCGCGTGCACGTGCAGCGCATGCTCAAAATGAGTAGGAGTTCATATACTGGCGGAAATTTTAAGCAAAATACTTGGAAAAAAGCTATAGAAAATTGGGGATCTTATTTGCCATCGTGATTTGACATATTAACGATTTGGTGCCAACTTATTTTTTATTAGAATACATTATGCGAGCACTGCTTGCACGACTACCACCTTTACATTCGGAAAATGTTGACTTAAAGAAAAATGGTAAACTCTCAAAAACGGGACTTTTTTCGTATTTTCTATATACCTTTACTATAAATTGTGTCCTTACAGGAGCATGAAAAATGCCTATTGAGTATATGTTTGGCTTTATTTGTAGCGAACAATGCATAAAAAGCATTTCGTCGCGCAAAAAGTGTGGCTTGTTTAATTCTGTGTTCAAGTAAAATTATTCCTAATAACACTACACCTACTTTTCAAGAAATGGGTGGGGTAACTTAACCCCTCACATTTTGTCGATGACACAAGAACTTCTCATGGTATCGCGTTAACCATCACAAAATTGGTTGATTTCTACTCTCAAGGTATTTTTACTTTTTTGTTTGCCACGGTTTTCAATTGAAATGAACCAGAATGTCAACTTATAGCTAAACTTACTCTGACCCATGAAAAGATTATACGAGTTATCTTCCCTTTGTTCTGGTTTACAAAATTTATTTTGGTTTCGATACTAAGAGAATAAAGTGAGCTTGATAAAAAATACCAACGCAAGACATTTTTAAACTATTGTTGGTTATATATTTTCAAAATATGTGCATTGTGACATGCGATTTTTAGTGGAAAAATTAGCGCACTGCTTTGCTTTCTAGAAGGTTTAGGTATTGCTGTTCCGCTATTTAGTTATTAGAAACGTCCAACTCGGTCATCAATTGTATAATAACTGTACCAGATTGTGGCCTACCAAATGGTACAAAATTATCTAATTTCATTAACTATTATTAATTTTCTGCACACTTTTCAAAAGGTAAAATGTTATATTTTCCACTGAAATTTCCGCATTTTCCAGTATACAAACAGTACGTGTATTCACAATGATATTATTCGTGTCTGCATTATAATATACTCATGAAATTTGTGCCATAACATAGAGGAAAGATAGTTCTTTAAAATGATACCAAACATGATAGGATTTGTAAATAGGTTACTGAGATAAAAGACCATGCTAAGAACTTTCAAAATGCCCCTCGTATCATATCTAAACTTGCTAGAGGCAAAAATTTCCTTTTCCTAGCTGGTATCTGTAGCTGTGGAGACTGGTTTGAGTCTCGCTATGTCGGAAACCCCGAAGACAGGTTTTGTCGCGACGAGGCCCAATTTAAGTGCACCGCTAATTATCCGCTGATTACCCATGTGACAATCCGCCTACCAAAGTTCTAGAAAAAACAATACAAAACGTCAAAACTTGATGCACCCACGTTGTAAAGATTAACACACCCTAATTATCAACATTATGGTGACAAATTAACGTGTCTAGAAGTACTATGAGTAAAGCGAGCCCACGCAGACAAAACAGTAAAATGGTCCCATAGCAGCGTAGCAAGACTGGCATGTTGAGCTGGGCTGGCATGCGCGGATCGAGAGGGGTAGGGGACAGGGGGTTCGAACCCCCCTGAAAAATCCCAAAAATATAGGGTTCTGGTTCCCTTGAAAATCACAAGCTACCAAGCCAGTATTCGATGTAAGGTCATCATTGGCACGACAGCGAAACGCCATTAAATGGCGTTTCGCTGGCAGGTCGATGATGGTCCCACTTATAACGGTACATTTGTACTGTTACTTGGGCCCCTCCTCCCGTTATCAACTAAGAAAAGTCACTAGACAACAGGAAGACAAAGTAAAGCACACATATCTCTCTCTTCCCCACCAAGATGATTGCAAAACTAGAAAAGATACAAAGTACTGTATAGCAAAACAAGAACTAAACACAGAGTCCCCAGGAACATTTCAGCATAGGCGTTAAGTACCAAGGTCTCGTGTGCTGGGCCATGCTGTGTATACTTTCTCAGCTTGTCTTTAGGATAGGGGTTTCTACACCGTGACACATGTCCAAGGATAAATCTGAAGTCCTTTTGAGGCCGTCATTTGGAATATTTAATTTATTTGCTGTAATTTTTGAAAAGCCAATAAAATCCCCAATTACAAAGTAAATTGGAGATATTTTTCCTATGTCAGTAAGTTTCAATGGAAGAATGAATAAGATAAACTTTTTTTTTAAACCGAGTAGCAGTAAACCAGTTATTCAGTTTATAAAAATAAATTTGGACTGCCTAAAATGGCTGTCCTTCATTGCTTTCAATTCTCATATATACATACACAAATGTATCTATAACCTTTCTTTTTTATTTGATTTAGATTGGAAAAACGGCAGATTGCATAGTCTTGCACTATAAAGTAATCGTCTTAACAATTTCTGCCCCCGTTAAGTACTGTTGTTAATTTATGAAATATCATGTTAATTGCAATCTTCATTTTAATGGATTTTGCATACACGCTTTAGAATGACAGGTTCTTTTAAGCCAAGAAAAATGGAGATAAAGTGCCTATATATTCTTTTTTCCCGCTTTCATCAACAGATAAAAAAAATCAAAGTTTAAGAGAAAAGAGAAAAAAACCCCAAAGCTATTTCAGTCTTGTTACAAAGCAGAAAGGCTAAGCCGGTGCTAGGGGCGTGAGAATTGCTGCACTTTCCATTAGTTCTCAGACTCAATAAAACCGAGTTTGCTGGTTTCTTATATTGTAAGTTCTCTCTATTTCTGAAGGATCCGTTTTTCCAGATCATTTTGTATCAAGCCTTGCTAAATTGCTCTTAAAGCATTTTCTTTTAAACTATCGTCTCCTCTAAATTGAAGGCGCATTTTTTTCGAGAGATACAGAAAATAAATTGTCTGTCTACCTGTTTAGCTGTTATTAAAGTCTCCGAGTAAAATTCGAAATGTCAGATTAAATTAGAAAACATGTTAAGCTCCGGGGTGTTGGGTTATCTATGACTGCAACACCATCACCAATAAACAACGCATCATGACGCTGCCTTATATAGCTAATTTCATGATTATTATTTCGGCCTTATCGCGAGAAAACCTGATTCTGTGCGTACGAAAACAAAGGCATCCGTGCAGTCTGATACAGTAGGAAAGCAGAGAGTGCATTTTGAGTAAAGGTATTTTAAAATTGTAAAAATGCGCGACGCTAAATATTCCCTAAAAATGGCGCCAAAAATGGCGCCAAAATCACTCTTTTAACGCTCTTAATTCTTAATTTGTACATAACCCATTTATGCCTAATGGATTTTCTTACCATTATCGATTTGACGAATCTATACTTAACTACTGAAGAAACCTGACACATACTGTGTGTCAATTTTTTGGTTGTAAATGAATACGATGCACACTTGTCTTTCCATTGCGTAAAGCTGAACAAAGGTAGACTAAGGTGCACTGAGATTATTTGAAAAGATGAACTAATTTCAGTCGATAGCTATCAAAAGGTCACGTAACCCCTAAAATCAAATGTCGCAAGAACAAAGAAATCACGCAAAATTCACTAGAAACCGCTTTAGTGTGATTCTTTGTTATTTCATTGACATCTTCTTGGCATTCAAATAAAGCATGCGAGCATTGTTCAACCCAAAAGCCTATTTTCATTTTCTTAACGTCATTTTTTTTTAGTTTTCAGCGTTTTTGAGCTTTTAAAAAGCGCTGCCACTTTATCAACTTTTTTCACTGTGTATGATGTTGGAATGCATTTTGACAATGATTCGGTCTTTTTGAACTTCGTAGCTTGCGCCTACGTCCATTTAGCGACGTCAAGCGTTACAATGACATGCTGATATGTATATACTGCAAAACTCGAAATTCATACGCGATCAAAGTGAAGTTTAGCCAATTGGCACTATAACAAAGTAGACAGCACACACTAAACGGCGACATACGATTATCCATTGTTTACGTTGTTCTTTAATTCACGTTAAACTTGGTTTATTCCGCTTTTACCATTTAACGTGACGTGAAACATAAGTTCGGATTTTTGGAAATGCATTCTCTTACAATGATTGGTTGACTCCAAGTCATTTCAGGTCTAGAAATTGCTTAAACAAAGGAAAAAACACACTGCCATTTAGATAACGTCAAAAGAATAAAACCCCATATTATACGTCACAGCAAGAAATTGCAAATTTTTAAAATGCACTTTTGTCTATACTGGTATTGGCATTGCATACATGAAAAAAGTTTTCAAGAAAGTATCTAGACATACATCCCCGAGGCAAAAGTGATAAAAACGGTGTTTTGACGTCGTGACGTCATGTTCTTTATTTGATGAATACATTTTTCGAAGAATACTTTCTAATGTCTTGTTATTAAAATAAGCATATCGGCTTAGCTCTATAATTTGTTATTTACAAGTTTGAAGCAATTAAAAGTGTCAGGTGTCTTTAGTAGTTCAGTATATTTCAAATTGAAGGGTTGTTGGGTAGTACATTTCAATTACATTCAAATTTTGAAAGTAAAGTTCATTCTGTAAGCAAATAGTGGAGACCCTGATCAGACGCAGCATTTTGCAGCGTCTTATCTTAGTTTAAACAATATTTTGTTTCGAAACTACATAGCATGAGTAAATAATACATTATTATACATGAGCACATGTCAGGATCTGATAACAAGCATCACTGTTTAAAGCAATCATTTTCTGTATACAATGTGAATGGCGCTGACTAGTATTTTTGTAACAGCGTACAATACTAGAGCAACTTCGTTTTGAAAACGTCTGAGCGTCCCAGTTTCAATCTGGAATACCCAGACGCTACCAAAACCAAGACGAATACACAACTAAGTATGCCAGCTCAGAAATTGTATTACGTTACATGTTTTCTCAAAAAATGGTATGCTTATAATATAAAGTATCATGAATATTACATGTGTAAAGAACTGATAGGAGAGAGAGAGAGAGAGAGAGAGAGAGAGAGAGAGAGAGAGAGAGAGAGAGAGAGCACAACCTCAGTGAACCTCCAATGCTATTATTTTGCCGCTGGATCAAACATACAAACATATTAAAATTCAAAGAGGCAATACTGAATGCTACTGGCATAAAAAGAAGAAGAGATGAATTCATACACCAAAGCAGAAGAAATGCACTAATTTATTTTGTTTTGGCAAATATCCAGGAAACGAAAGCGCAAGCGCTGTATTATTAATTTGCAAATCGCTTTGAAGTCTTTATATATTTCTGTTCTGCCTTAGATAACGAAGTATTAACTTCACCTGAAACCTCATCAAAGCCAAACAAAAGTACATCAGTTGTTATTGTCAGGTTTGTTATTTTGCTTATTTACGTGACTATTTCATCACGCATGCGACTGTAGCGGGGGCAGGTCAAGAGATAGTGAGTGTTGTTTTCAACTTCACCACATATACAATAAGGGTTGCATACCAAATTGCGTTTGTGAAGATGCTGGTTTAATAAGCTACATTCTCTTAGTAGGCGTGTGTGTAAGATTTGGTTGAATCTGTCATCACAAATTAGTATTTGGGTACTTTGGGAGTGTCCAGAGTAAGAAGATGCTTAAATGTAGCTAGAGAATCAGCTGATCTGACTGAGTCAGGAAGGTTATTCCACGCTTGCATTGTTGATGGGAGAAAGGAGTCTGCATATTGCATGCAAACCTACATAGTTTCTTGCACTACGCAGCCTATAGGAGGATACATTCTCAACATTGGGAGGGAGAAGATTTGATAAGTAAAAGAGGTGCCAAAGAATGATCCATTTAAAAAAACAAGAAAAGTTTATGAAGGTCCCTTCTTTCAGAGAGTTTCAGCCAGCCAAGTTCTTTATAAAAGTTTGTTAATTTCATCAAGTTTCGTTGAGCCAGTAACTATGCGTCCAGCTTCAAGCTGGATTTTTTTTCAATCTCGTTGCATTCCTGTTGTGAACAGTTATCCAATATGATATCTGCATATTCTAACAGAGAACGTATATAAGCGATTTCCTATCAATGGTGAATTTAAGCATTCTCAGAAGATTCATTCCAGACCAAGCTTTTTCCTTAATAAAATCAATATGGTTATTGCCAATCACAACGCTGAGAAAGGTACATCCCTAGATGTTTGTGTGATACAACTTCTTGTATGGGAACATCATTAAAAAAGAGAGTTAGATGATGTTGTATATTTAATCTTCTAGAGAAAAGTTATGAGTCTGTTTTATTTGGGTTAAACCTTTCTTGCCACTGCACTGCACATTCATAGAGTCTTTCCAGGTCAAAATTAAGATTTTGCGCAGCGGAATCAGGGAAGTCTACAATTATATATAAACTTGTATCATCTGCGAAAAGACGTATATTTGATTGCATTTATTTAACTATGTCATTTATGAACTTATGAAAAGAAGAGGACCAAGTATGTATCCTTGAGGCACACCAGCCAATATCTCTAGCCATTCTGATATGCCACCAGGTATTACAACTCTTTGAAATCTGTTGGTTAAGTAACTTTGAAACCAATTAAGTAATGGTCCACAAATACCATAATGTTTCAATTTAGCAACTAAATCTCTATGTCACTGTCGAAGGCTTTACTTATGTCACAGAAAACAGAACGAACCTCTTTCCTTCGTCCAGGGCCTGACAAAAAGGGTCATACAATTCTACCAGCTGATTGACAGATGAAGCTCCAGCTGTAAATCCTGACTGGAAAGAAGTAATAATACTGTTTTAATATGTAATTATGCACATGTTTATGGACTAATTTTTCCATTGTTTTATCAACATAACTCAAGAGAGAGATTGGTCTATAGTTATCAACTGAGCATTTGTCATCTTTTTGAGGACTGGACTAACATTAGCCCTTTTCCAAATATCAGGTATGTACTGTACATTACACCAAAGACGTATTAAACACGTCAGTTAAAGGAGGAGAAGGTTCAACAGCTAGTTCTTTTAATATTCGGTGCGTCTTATCTTGGTCTGCACTGTTTGCCTTTGTCCCACAAAAAGGACGCTAGGCTTATATGGGCTAATGACAGTGTATTCTCGCTGATGTGTGCAGTAGTTATTCATTTTCTGGAAGGTACATATATAAAAGGTAAACATACTACACGCCAAAATTTCGATAATCTAGCTAGTTTCTATTGTTTAAAAGTTTGATTTTGGCCTTAAATGGCGGCAAACACCCCGAAACCAAACGAAAATGAATTTAGTTTCGATTTTTTTGCAAGTTTACAAATCAAAATGTCAGATTGATATCTTGAATAACATATTCTCAACTAGAATTCCGAGAATCGGCAAAACAGAAGTAAAACAAGGCCAATTTGTCGAATTTATATCCTCGGCGAAGGGTTATTTTAGAGAAACTTATAAATCACAAAACATAAACCCCATTTCTCCAACCCTTTAGTTCAGCTTGGTTATAAACAGATCAAAGTTTAACCTTAAAGCGCCAAGAAAAAAAATACATCTGAAAATGTCGTCTGGTGATGTCGTCTGCTGCAAATAATTCCCTAGCATTACTGACGAATTAAGTAAAGAAGCAAACAGCGTGGACCAAGAACAGACTGCTCCTATAGGAGCAGTCTATAGGAGCAGTCTGATCTGGGTCCACATTGTTTGCCATAGAGGCTTCTTAAATATTTCAGCAGACGAGAAAAGCAGACGACTTTTGTTGCAATTGGCGCATTAAGGGTTAAAAGCCTATCAGCTAGTTTTCAGTGCTTAGTCCAATATAAAATAAACTTATCTGTACTATTTCAATATCTGACTTCAACCTGACCCAGAGGTCCGGGGTGTGTGTAAGGTCAAAGTGTTTGCTTCTATTTTAGCCTATACTTCTTTTCCCTTAATTTGATATGCAACATGACCACATTCAGAATCGTTTTTACCTTTTAATCCAACCCACAGGCTGTGGGTGTGTGTAAGACAGAATATGTGCTTGCATGGTGCTCTTTGCTCAATTCCCTTTTATCTATATGCAACATGACTACTTTCAGAAAAATGGTTTGACCTTTGACCCCTCCCAAGGGTTTAGGCGGTGTGTAAGGACATAATATGTGATTGCATGGTGCTCTATATTCCATTCCCTTCTAATATGATATGCAACATGACTTCTGTCAGAAAAAATGTTATGAGCTATGACCCAACCCCAGGGGTCGAGGGCTTGTGTAAGGACAGTATATGCGCTTGCATGTTGTTGCATTCGCGATTCCATTTAATTTGATATGCAACATGACCATTTTCTCAAAAAGTGAATTTTGACTTTTTGACCCCGCCCGCAGGGTTGGAGAGGGGTCTGCGGGCTAAATATTTGCTACCATGTTGCTGCATTTTTGATTCCATTTAATTTGATATGCAACATGACCATGTTCTTAAAAAGTTAATTTTTGACCTTTTGACCCAATCCCTAGGATCGGGGGGGGGGGGGGGGGGGGGGCGTCTGCGAGTTATATACGTATGTGCTATCATGTTGCTGCATGCGTCATTCCCTTTAATTTGATATGCAACGTGACCATATTCTAAAAATTGAATTTTAACTTTTTGACCCCATCCAAGGGTCGGAGGAGGGGGGTGGGGTCTGCGGGGAAAAATATTTGCTACCATGTTGCTGCATGCGTCATTCCCTTTAATTTGATATGCAACGTGACCATATTCTTAAAAAGTTGAATTTTGGCCTCTGTCCCACCCCCTCAGTCCACCCAGGGGTTCGGACCCAGGCCTTCGATCAAAAATCAGGTTTGATATTATATATATTAATATATATTTATTGTACCTCTATCTGTCTGCTTGCAAAATTCCAGTAAAAATATTGACACCTAACTGAGTTATTGCGAAATTAAATTTTATTTGACCTTTGATCCCACCTAAGGGGTCATGGGGGATAAAATTATAATCACTGTCATGCTTATCTACAGGCACTGGGTAATCATGACTTGAGCCGCGACACGACATTTCCAACAATGTGGTTTGTGCGACCAGCAAAGGCTCAGACCAGCCTGCGCATACGCGCAGTCTGATCAGAGCCTTTGCTAGTTGCTTGAATATTCCATGAATATTAAGCTATTGACCTAACAGCATTTGGAGTTTCTAAGCTTAAAAGGAGGCTGAACAGGCTCGTCTGAGTCTATTCATGTCAAATTCCACATTGTTGGAAATCACATGTCACGGCTCACTTATAATGAGAAGGTGTCAGATATAAATTTTTTGAGAAATATGATGCTTGTCCGCAAAAAAAAAGCCAATATAGCTTTTGCACTAGCCTAAACCTAAGTCAAAACTCAGTCAAAAGTTTGCAAATGACCTCCAAATTCGAACTTGACCTGTGCAACAAATAAAATATTCAACAAAATATAATTATGTCAATATCAAAACACAGAAAAAAGCACACAGAGATCCATTTCTCGTTATTTCAGATGTGAGATGGTTGTCTTGGAAAAAAAATCATAACTTCAAGTAATAGCTTCGCAACTTGAAACATCTTGAATTTCAGATTCATATCTTGCACAGACAAACCATATCTTGAATTTTCAGGTTGATATCGTGAAATACAGTAAAACCTGTGTAAAACAGCCACCCTCAAAAAGACCAAAAATGGTTTTCAAGACCGATTATCGCTTAATGCAGGTCAAAAGTACATGTATTGCAGAATGCTCCAAAGAGAGCATTCTGCAATACATTCGAATTTCATTAAGCTACCAGTTTACACTATTAAAGACCCGTATGTTTTGTCTATTTTCGAGTGCCCGTTTAACACAGGTGTTACTGTAGGGGTAATGCTAGACACGGCCACCAAGGCAGCTCCTTCATTGCATATACCAGTTGGATCAAACTTTCTATTTCGTAATTTTGAGAGCAAAATTTAGAAATCGGGCAATGCTATTCGATGAATTACTTATTGAACTTTCCGACACTGATATCAGTTTTCACAGGATATTCTGCTTCAAAGTTTAAAATGGTTTGCAATGAAGAAAAGGTTATTTTCTCAACTTCAACACAGATTGTAGAATCAATTTATGTGCCATGGCACACTACTTGAGGTATGCCGAAGGAAGATACCAAGGCTATCGAATGGCATTTTTAGATTTTTTAAATGTTGTATTGGTAAGGAAAAATAACGATTATGCTAAAGGAGCTCTAGCGATAAGGCGTATTTCTCCCTAGTTGACATAATCACAAAACCTAAATTTTCAAATTGCCCTAATGTTTTTAAAATTGGACTGTTTCGGTAGTAAAATATGCATAGAAAGCATCAAAATACGTTTTAAAGCGATTCATCCTTTACAAAGCCGTGAAAAATTGCGCCTTCTACTCCCACCCCTCATTTTACGTCTTTAGACTGGGTGCCGTTTAGACGAGAGTTTTAGTAAATCCTTTGCAGGTTTTCAAAAAGTAAAAGTGCTAAAATATTAAGGATATAAGTGCCCTTCATTTCCAAAACTTTGCGGTATTCCTTCTGCCCATGCGTACGAAATATACATAAAATTGTGACGTTTGTCATTGAAAAGATGAAACTGACGTCTTTCAGTTTGTTTTAAGATGCTTTCCCCCTGGACCCAAGATTCCCTTTGGACAATTAAATGTCGCTATACAAATATATAACATATGTAAATGGCGTCTTGGATCTAGGGGGGGGGGGGGGGGGGGGGGAAGGGGTTGTATAAGCGAAAGAAGACGTCAAATATCTGACAAAAATAGACCACTTTGCAAGATGGTCGTTTTTATTGTACATCAACTGTAAAAATAGTTTTACTGTACAAAGCGTGGTTCCTTGTTTAACGGTCTAGTTCCCATATATGTTACTGAATAACAAGCACAGTTGATGATCGAAATAAATTCTCATTCGATAAGAAGTAGAGTTATAACATGCATGAAGGAAACCCCGTTTTAAACATACAAATTCGGGGGCAATGGTGCATCGAGGGGTCGTCTATATATTTTTGTTGAATGTGCCTAGTTTCTCTAGTCGTTATTTCAACAAAATAAAACGAACGTCTCGCTTAGGGAGATTGCTCGCCTTATCGCTAGAAATTCTTAAAGGTCCATCTCATTCATAGTTAGTAGGTACCTTTTCTTCATAACACAGTATTGATTTAATGCAATGAAGGCCGTGATAGAAACACATTAACACGTTGGCCGTTATCATTGTCTTTGTGTGTTCAAGAACTTTATTATTTACATTCACTTGGTTCTCAAATATACATAATTATAATCTAGACGGGTCCCCGCCGAGAACATACATGTATGCTCGGCCCTGGAATTGATGGGTGTTTTAATTTTTGCAATAGACATATCGGTGCGGTTGCACATAGATGCTTTTTGCTATGGTGCTCGTGCGAGGTCTCTTGAAGCTCGCACTCAGGGTCCGAGCTTGAGGAGACGTTTCCTACGAGCACCATGGCATGCTTTGTTAGAAATAAGAAATTAGGCCAAATATAAAAAAGAAAGTGTTTTTCGGGTAACAGGTAGGGTAGGCTCACATATGTTTTATTTATTTATTATATTTTTTTCCAAAATAAATAAATAATTTCACGCAGTTTGAAAGAAATTATATTTTTGTCTCGAAAACCAAGCATAATTCTAGGTTTCACCAGAAATTTAAGTAGGGTCGGCTAATCCTAAACACAGGTATGTTTTTAGTTGGCCTTAGTTGAATTGGTATATTTATTGTCCAGTGCTTTGCGCCTTGTTGACGGTTTCGTGTGTTTGAGGTGCATAGCACCGTTCTTAATTTGCTTCAATATGAACTTGTACATCGCATTATATGGTACATGAATGTACATTGTTCTCATTATCGTGGCACTATAAGCTGTTAATTACAAATAAAGTTTTCTGTCTTTCCATGTTTCGGTCTGTCGGATTGTTCACTGTTATATCCGATTTTTCGCTGTAACATCTGATTGTTTCTCTGTAACATCTGATTGTTCACTGTAACATCTGATTGTTCGCTGTAACATCCGATTGTTTGCTGTAACATCTGATGTATTCGCTGTAACATCTGATTGTTCGTTGTAACATCTGATGTGTTCGCTGTAACATCTGATGGTTCGCTGTCACATCTGATTGCTCACTGTAATATCCGATTGTTCGCTGTAACATCTGATGTGATTGCTATAACATCTGATGTGTTCGCTGTAACATCTGATGTGTTCGCTGTAACATCTGATTGTTAGCTGTGACATCTGATGTGTTCACTGTAAAATCTGATGTGTTCCCTGTAACATCTGATGTGTTTGTTGTAACATCTGATTGTCCGCTGTAACATTTGATGTGTTCGCTGTAACATCTGATGTGGTCGTTGTAACATCTGATTGTTGTATGTAGCATCTGATGTGTTCGCTGTAACATCTGATGTGTTTGCTGTAACATCTGATTGTTCCATGTAACTGTATCATCTGATATTTTCGCTGTCAAATCTGATTTGTTCGCTGTAATATCTGATTTGTTCGCTGTAACATCTGATGTGTTAGCCTTAACATCAGATGTGTTCGCTGTAACATCTGATTGTTCACTGTAACATCTGATTGTTTGCTGTAACATCTGATGTGTTCATTGTAACAGCTGATGTGTTTGCTGTAACACCTGCTTGTTCATTGTAACATCTGATTGTTTGCTGCAAAATCTGATTATTCGCTGTAACATCTAATGTGTTTGCTGTAACACCTGATGTGTTCGCTGTAACATCTGATGTGTTCGCTGTAACATCTGATGTGTTCTTTGTAACATCTGATATGGTCGCTGTAACACTTGATTTGTTCGCTGTAACACCCGATATGTTCGCTGTAACATCTGTTGTGTTCGTCGAGACACCTGACTGCTCGCTGTTACATCTGATTGTTCGCTGTAACATCTGATGTGTTCGCTGTAACATCTGATGTTTTCCGCTGTAACATCTAATTGTACGCTGTTACATCTGATGTGTGCGCTATGACATGTGATGTGTTCATTGTAACACTTGATTGTTCGCTGTAGCATCTTATTGTTTGCTGTAACATCTCATTGTTCGCATTGACATCTGATGTGTTCGCTGTGACATCTGATTGTTCGCTGTAGCAACTAATTGTCCGCTTTAACATCTGATTGTTTATTGTAACATCTGATGTGTTCGCTGTTATATCTGATTGTTCGCTGCAACATCTTATGTTTGAGCCGTAACATCTGATGTGTTCGCTGAAACATCTGATTGTTCGCTGTAACATCTGATTGTACGCTGTATCATATGATGTGTTTGCTGTAACATCTGATGTGTTCGTTGTAACATCTGATGTGTTCGTTGTAACATCTGATTGTTCTCTGTAACATCTGAAGTGATCGCTGAAACATCCGATTGTTCACTTAACATCTGATTGTTCGCTGTAACATCTGATGTGTTCGATGAAACATCTGATGTTTTGGCTGTCACATCTGATGTTTTCGTTGTAACATCTGATGTGTTCGTTGTAACATCAGATTGTTTGCTGTACCATCTGATTGTTCTCTGTAACATCTGATTGTACGCCATAACATCTGATGTGTTCGCTGTGACATCTAATGTGTTCGTTGTAACATCAGATGTGTTCGTTGTAACATCTAATTGTTCGCTGTAACATCTGATGTGTTCGCTGGAACATCTGATTGTTCGCTGTAACATCTGATTGTTCGCTGTAACATCTGATTGTTCGCTGTATTATCTGATGGTTCGCTGTCATATCTTATTGTTCGCTGTAACATCTGATGTGTCCGTTGTAAAATCTAATGTGTTCGTTGTAACATCTGATGTGCTCACTGTAACACCTGATTGTTCACTGTAACATCTGATTGTACGCCATAACATCTGATTGTTCGCAAAAGCATCTGATTGTTCACTGTAACATCTGATAGTCAGGGCCCTTAGGGACAAAAAATAGGTCCCGTACGAATTGTTTGCCGATTTATGGTGACCTATATCAAAACCTTCAGTGGAGTCTTACCTTTAATTTAAAGGTGGTCACCCATCTCAAATCTGCGTCTGGGGCTAGTTATGACGTCATAAATATGGCGACCATAATAAGAAACTGCCCGTTTATAAAAGCTATAGTTTGTGTTGGTATGGTCATATTTATCCAACACAAACGCTTTTTAACATAATATCAATTATTTTAGTCATATGATGGTTACATCAATGCTTTACCTGACTTTGACAATGAACTATTTATCGATAACTATATTTTGCATGCAAAATACCGTAGTTTTCCTATAAATACCTGGCTTATCGGGCCACATTTAGACTGATGGCTGAGAATGTTATTGTTCCCCCTGGGGAATTTTGCAAGCTTATCTTATCTAAAAGAAGATTCCAAGCTGCGTCTTTTAATAGATGTTTGCACTTTGTTCGCTGGGGCGTTAGTCTCTGACAGCCTGTTACATATGTTACCTTATTAAATTTAGAAAAAAAAGAAAATTAAAAGTTTGAGCTACATAAAGATTGCTAATTATTTAAATTACTCATATAGTCTGCATATTGACAACTTTAGCTACATATAAATTCTTTTGGAGCAAAATTACATCTTCCTGTGGTGTTATGTAGGTTACTTTAATTAGATTACCCTTTAAACATGAAACTTGTGACCAATATCATGGACTTTTTAGCTGATATGTGCATTTTCCAAAATGATTTGATTATTTTGTACTTACAAACTCATTTTGGTTCGAGAAAATCCAAAGTTTGCTTTTATACTTTAAATATAGTGTCTTATACGTGCAATTAAACAACCCAAAGGCTATAACCAATTTTAAGGAGCCGAATTTGGTAGGCATCATTTAAGTAAAAATATATGAAAACATTTGCTGCTGTTGGATATCTTGCATATTTGGGATTGTCTTGCTCATATTATTAAAATTATAGAATTTGCAGGTTTAACAACAAGATTGAAGCACTTGTTAAAGGTTGTAACATATGTTACATGGCATATTTAATGAGCAAGGACATTGACTTGATGTAAGAGATGATATTTCAGGATAAAATGAATATATTTCGCATGTTTTCCTAGCTAAAGACCCCAGCCTCTGGTGCCTAAGTCTTAGGTTTTGATGATTATAAAGCCCCTGTACCTTTGCTACAGATGTTATGAATATTTGTTTTGCAATATTTCCTAATATGAATAATTCTAAAATAAAGATACATCCTAGAGGAACATAGAAAATAATCGTTTCACATTTAAACAGTACAATTTAGTAAATGTCCCTTTCTAATGTAAATATTCTAAACCAATCCTTATCCAAGTCATATACAATATTGATTATTATTTTTGCTTCTCTGGTAAAATAATTGTCCTCCTCATCTCATAAAAAAACAGAATAATCATCAAACAAGATTTTGAATGCAAGATGAGTATTGACCTGCTCCATCCCAAACTCTTTTAGATATGCTCTATCGTATGTACCAATTCAAGGTGCATCGAATAGGAGATGTTTGCACACTGTAAGCATGGGTGTTAGCCTGTAACGGCTTGTTACATATGTTACTTTATCAATTTGAGAATAAGAAAATTGAAAGTTTGAGCTGCAGAAAAAACCCTTTAAAACTAGCTAATCAATGAACATTCTAATAGTCTGCAAATTACTAGATGACTTTACTATATATGACAGCTGTTTACGGCTACATGTTGTACTATGTGCGTTACATGAACTTAATTATAATTTAAAAGTGGTAATTTTGGCTATCGTCATTTAGTTTAACGACTGCTCTGAGTCGGTTTCAAACCGTTTTAGATTATCATTATAATTTTACTCTTAATTCAATATTTCGGCCAAAGGCCATTATCAAGAAAAACATGCACTTCAATGTCAACTACAAGATAGTGGAACAGAGACTTTGTAGTTGACATTGAAGTGCATGTTTTTCTTGATAAAGGCCTTTGGCCGAAATATTGAATTAAGAGTAAAATTATCATATGTGTTTAACATTGTTCCCTATGGAATATAAATGAATATTGTTTTAGATTAGGTTTAACAAACCTATACATAATTGACGAATACAAGTTTGATTTTCTACCTTAAATATTTTGTCTTATATGAGCTAATGCACAACCCTACTCCCAGTTTTGCAGAGGAGCAAATTTTGTTTTCGCCGCTTAAATAATATATATATAAAACAATTGCAGAGTGTTGATATTTTACATTTTCTTAAACAGTCTTGCTCATATATCATCAAGTTTCTGAGATCAGAACACTTATTAAAGATGTCAATGTGGCATTGGTGATGTCACAACCAGGGCTCTGATCGAATTCCATGCACTTTCAGGTGCTGATTTTAACTAGTTCAATGTCAGGAAAGAGCAAGAAATCATATTGGCAGGCATTTAGCTATGCGCGAGACTCTATCCACGAAGCATTCTTTCACCTCGGCTCAGTGCCCTTGGAAAGCACTGTGGCGGATGCACTAGAGTAATATATTTTTAAATTGTCCTGACTTCTTAGCTCTCGTCTATGATGTCTAACTGTGAGTTTGTTACTTTCCCATTGGTATCCTGGGTCAGGTGTGGTACTTGGTTGTATCGATTCCTGATCTTTGCCGTCTTTCTTACTTTGTATTAGCCAGTCACCGATATTGTTCGACTCACTGCGTTGACGTAGTGGATATTTGTGAGAAAAAAAGCTGAATTGCAAAAACTACCACTTCCAAGAGCTGTGTTTCTCGAAGGTGTCAAACGTGCGCAGTACCAGTGCATCATTTGGAAAACCTCATCAGTCATTAATCCTGCCAAATCAATGCCTGGCAATTATGGTTAGAAGCGGGACTGTGATAAATATTATCCCGTTATGATGACATTGCTCATGTGCGGATCCAGAGGGAGATAGGGTGTCCGGACACCCCCCTGGAAAATAAAAAGAACGTACATGGGTTTCTAAAGAAATTAACATTTGGACCCCCCCCCCCCTGGAAAAAGTTTGACACCCCCCCTGGAAAATAATGCCCCCCCCCTCTGGATCCTTGGTTAAGTATAAGTATAGTTTTTTCAGCAATAAAACCATTGAACCCCCTCTGTAAACTGTAAAATAAGCTACGGACTAAATAAATCCCTGGATCCGCGCATGTTGCCTCCTGCCCCCAAAACCCCTCTGCAGCTGATAAAATGTAGTTGCAGCATGTCTGTATATGCGAAACATCTCGGTGTAAGTACAAAGTGAACCATTTATATTGTACTGATTTGTGTTGCCGTGGAGCAGAAGAGGACTCATGTAAAATATTGCCAGTGGTCAATATGCTTATGACTTTTGAACAACTATTTTCGAGTGGATTCAGATATTTCTTTAGCCGTATCAAAAAGAATGCCTTATTGTCTGATTTTGACCTTTGAAGACGATCCTACCTATAAGCATGCGAAAGATAAATCAGATTGTAACAGTTTTCTATTGGCCGTGCTATCGAAGTACAATGGGTAACTTGTAGAGGGTTTATCCTTATTTCCATATCATGAACTACTAAGTAGACTCTTCTAACGTTTGATCCTTCAGAGGTCAAAATCGGACTATAATAAGTTTTGTTGAATGTGTATGCAGATGATTGAATATGTGACGTAACCGTGTCTGGTAGACTTTGGACCACAAAAGTTGTACTTGTTGCTGGTAGTGTGGTCTTAGTCTTTTTCCGCGACTTAGAGTGTTTTGAGTGTTTGTGAGTTCTTGAACCCGATTCAATTGCTGCAGCAACACAGTTTGTAATTATGCTGTCATTAGGAAGACTGCTGATATTGTCCATGTTAACACCAGCAGACGACATAATATTATCAAATGTCCCTGAGCTGGTTATGGTGTCTGTTGATACCGTGGAGTTACTGGCTGCAACCCGACTGACTCCGATTTGTGTGGTTCTAGAATTAACTGCAGAACATGTTGATTCTCCATCACAGCAGTGGCAGCTTGATATGGTAGCTGAACGCTTTCTCGATACTCGCTGTGACATCTGGAAAAAAATTCAAAAGAATGCAGTATCATTGTTCATACTTCAATGTCACCATGTCTGATAACCTATGATCTTTCTGATTATATGAAGTATGCATTGTTATGCAGATTTTAAATAAATGAAAATCATCCCAATTTAAAGTGCCGAAAGTAAAAAGAAAAACAGCAAAATTGTTGTAAGTCCTGGTATCTGCTAACCTGTTTTGACTGTATGATACAGACCCAGATTAGACTGCTACTACAGAATCTGGGTCCACACCCTTAGGATCAAAATTACTGAAGTGAAAATATTAGCGTACTCAATCTGAGGGTTTGTTTGTTTTTTTTTTTTTTTTGTTTTGTTTTTTTTGTTTTTTCCATTGGTCTACATTTTCATGATGTATAAGGGTATCATGAGTCATACATTTAGAATGGGGTTTAGTTTTATCCAATATATGTAATTGAAACCTAGTGTGTAGTTCTTGACAGAAAAATAATGCTGTCAGGCATATATCCGGATTGATTGATCTAAATTAGAAATTACAATGTGTCAGTTGCTGCCATATGATGACAGATTATCCTGGCTAAATGACGATCAACTTGAAATAAGTGATTTGATTGGTACATTGGCCATAACGTGAAAAATAACATAAGGCTTGCCAACAGTCTGGCACACTGATACAGTCAGGCACACTGATACTGTATGCTGGTATAAGGTTTGGAAAGCACCCATGTTAGAGATGGAAGTATTAATTTTGTATTGTATTAAGGTATGTAGCCAACCATCTGGCATAAGTAATGATATATACGATAAAACTGTTTAGCCAACCATCAGGCTAGAATGTACATTGGTGTGTATTGTAAGGGTATGTAGCCAACCATCTGGCAAAAGTAATGATATATACGATAAAGCTGTTTAGCCAGCCATCAGGCTAGAATGTACATTGGTGTGTATTGTAAGGGTATGTAGCCAACCATCTGGCAAAAGTAATGATATATACGATAAAGCTGTTTAGCCAACCATCAGGCTAGAATGTACATTGGTGTGTATTGTAAGGGTATGTAGCCAACCATCTGGCATAAGTAATGATATATACGACAAAACTGTTTAGCCAACCATCAGGCTAGAATGTACATTGGTGTGTATTGTAAGGGTATGTAGCCAACCATCTGGCAAAAGTAATGATATATACGATAAAGCTGTTTAGCCAACCATCAGGCTAGAATGTACATTGGTGTGTATTGTAAGGGTATGTAGCCAACCATCTGGCATAAGTAATGATATATACGATAAAGCTGTTTAGCCAACCATCAGGCTAGAATGTACATTGGTGTGTATTGTAAGGGTATGTAGCCAACCATCTGGCATAAGTAATGATATATACGATAAAACTGTTTAGCCAGCCATCAGGCTAGAATGTACATTGGTGTGTATTGTAAGGGTATGTAGCCAACCATCTGGCAAAAGTAATGATATATACGATAAAGCTGTTTAGCCAACCATCAGGCTAGAATGTACATTGGTGTGTATTGTAAGGGTATGTAGCCAACCATCTGGCATAAGTAATGATATATACGATAAAGCTGTTTAGCCAACCATCAGGCTAGAATGTACATTGGTGTGTATTGTAAGGGTATGTAGCCAACCATCTGGCAAAATTAAATATACAGCCAACTCACTTTATATTGACACTCATTATAATAGCGGAACAGTGAGAACACTATAAAAAAACCGCTGTATTTTCACGCATGTACAAGGCTAGCTTAAATTTAATTTTTTGTTTATATAAATGTTGAATAAATATGTCACTGTAAAGAGAGTTGACTGCAATCTTTTTGGGCTAGCCTTACAGCACAAAAATCAAACAGACTGAATAACATCAATGTGTGCCAACAATCTGGCCAATTGTTTAAGGCAGGCATGCTTGCCTTAATAAAATACTCTTGAAAATAACAGACGGTGAATACTCTAAACACATACGAAATCAACCCTGTGATTAGCCACCATGTGGTAAGCTGTAGTTCTTTGTATATTTATATACATTTGCATAAGGTTTTTGCCAACAATCTGGCAAAATGAACATTGGCTTGCAGTTTAACTGGCCTGACTAAGGATGTGTTTGATTATTTGCATTCCAGCATCGGAAGATGAATGTTTCCACATTAAGCTAATAGCCAACCATCTGGCAAATTGTATTAGAAAACATGACAAAATAACACATCAGTACATATTTTGCTCGGGTCCGAAGGTGCCAATGGCTTTCAGACTAGTAATATGACGTGTAAGACAATCAAATTTGAATACAATATGGAAAAGTCTGATTAATTTCAGGTAAGTTCAGGGTTGTTTTACCAAAATGGAATCCTCCGAAATATGGTGTCATTCGAATTGCAGCACGCCCATACAATATCGCTAACGACTGCGTTATTATTTTATGAAAAATAAAAAGCACCCGGCTTCTAACGGGGGAAATCTTGAAATGTCATGCTAGCTATATTGATAGATACGGCTAACCTGATTAATGAGCGCAGCTTTAATGTTTTTCAGCGTTGTTTTTCCTGGGTGATTTATTTCGTTTCCGGTGTGTTCGTGTAGGTTCTTCAATAAGACGAAATAAAGTATTCAGCGAAAATGCGGCTGTCTAGGGAATTGCTACTTGTTATTCATTCTCAGTTCATTAATGACCGAAACAATGACAGCACGTAAGCTGTAGAAATATCTTTTTAGACCGAATGGGTCTGACAAATGGACACCGTCTGGGGCTATGGTGAGACTTTGATGTGGACCCCAAAAACCTTTGTGTCTCCAGAAGCGACAATTTTTGATCGTTGCCAATTCAGTCGTTAGACCATCATTGCTCAGGTCTACCTTTCCGTTAAATGCAACGGTGTCGACCTTATGTTTTGTTGGAACTGTCGGCGGAAATCTATGCAGAATTTGCAGGACAGCGACGTAGCGTACGTGGTATGTGTATAATAAGGTGTCGACCAAATCAGTTATGGCAGAAATTAGTGTTTCGTGTGTACATTGATCATCTGCTAGATCATTAGTCCCAATTTGTAAAATTACCATGTCCGGCTCAAAATCTTCGACGTCAGACAAGCGCTTTTTTCTGATAGCTGTTACAGTGGCCCCGGGCAAAGAAGAATACTGCACCATGACTTCACGCGGGTCAAGATTCAATGAGTATGTGAAATGTGTTTGGTTGTTTTTCACAAACCGTTTGAAATGACTTATAAATGAGTGACCTAGGAGGAGGATTTTGTATACCATGATGCTTTGTTCCGCAAAAGAAGTGGTGGGGTTGCCGCTAGCTTAACAGGGGACCACGTGATTAGATCGCATGCGCGTCTGACGCCATATTGAAAGAAAAAAATTCAAAGAAGTCGGTCTAAAATTCAGTGTTTGACTCGAGTTTCACCTTATTCGTGTGATACAGAATAAGAGAAAATTATGATAAATATGTCTACGTCTTATGCAAAGAAAATTAACATAATAAACCACAAAAAACAAGTTTTTGGGCAAAATAAATAGAAACGAGGTCTTACCTCTGACAATTCCAAAAACTGAGTGCGTGATACCGATATGCAAATAGCTTAATTAATTTTGGAGAACGCTGATTGGATAATGGAATTCCTTCACTGCTGATAAGCTCTATGGTCAAGGTTGCCTATCAGCAGTGGACTGCGTGATAGTCTCAAACCATAAAATCTTTTACCTGGCGTAAAAAACATCTATCTTTCTTTGAGTGTATGATAAGCAGCTACAGATAAGCCAAAAGCTTTTGAGCGTGACTCTATTTACAATATTGATATGTTGTACTAGAAAAAAAGGTTTTCGGGCATTTATTTACATTTACTATAAAAGCTTTATCATACACATATGTTCTACCCAGACTGGCTCATTTTACGTATTCTGCATCAATCGTTTGAAATAGAAAGACCCAAAGGTCATTGTTCAGAGGTCGTGGTACATCTGTATATATATATAAGCATAAGAGATTATATTTACACCGTTCATTATCGTGTTTTCATTCACTCCACTGTCTTTTCATTCATAAATCGTGACGGCATTTACGTCCCATCCTCGAACTGACTTCACACTATCTGAATATATTTTGTATGTTACGATTTAAAAGAGTTTGTATTCAGTCATGATAAGGCTGCCAGTTTATTAAAGGAATATTTCCATGCGTTGGAAATGGACAAAACGCATATATATGTGGTATTTACATATTAGGTGTCATTTTAATGACGTCATCTTTTTGTTCTGATGCGAAAACACTATGGGCGACATGTTAATTTTAATTATTAACCTCCTAAGATTAAATTTGGTGCATTTCGACTGAAATTGGCAAACAAAATGCAAGAAAGTCCTGATCGCCATAGACTACAATGGACATATTATTTAAATTACACTGACACAATATACGTTATTTTGATGACGTCATAATGACGTCCAGACGTAAAACCCAGATGGGTGACCAGGTGATTTTCATTAGTTATCACCTAAAGTTTGATTTGGTATAGGTCACCATAAAACGGCATCAAATTCGCACGGGAGTCCTGATGATGTGTTCGCTGTAACATCTGATGTGTTTGCTGTAATATCTGATTGTACGCTGTAACTCTATTGTTCGCTGTGACATCTGCTTTGGTCGCTGTGACATCTGATTTGTTCTCTGTAACATCTGATTGTTCGCTGTGCCATCTGATGTGTTCGCTGTAACATCTGATTGTTTGCTGTAGCACCTAGTTGTTTGCTGTAAGATATGATTGTTCTCTGTAATATCTAATGTGTTCACTGTAATATCTGATGTGTTCACTGTTACATCTGATGTGTTCGCTGTAATATCTGATTATTCTCTGTAACTTCTGAAATGTTCGTTGTTACATCTGATGTGTTTGTTTTAGCATCTGATTGTTTGTTGTAACATCTGATGTGTTAGCTGTAATATCTGACTGTACGCTGTAACATCTGATCGCTGAAACATCTGATGTGTTCGCTGTAACATCTAAGGTGTTCGTTGTTACATCTGATTGTTCGCTGTAACATCTGATGTGTTCGTTGTAATATCTGATTGCTCGCTGTATCATCTGATTGTTCTCTATAACATCTGATTGTTCACTGTAACATCTAATGAGTTCGCTATAACATCTGATGTGTTTGCTGTAACATCTAATTGTACCCTGTTACATCTGATTGTTCGCCGTAACATCTCATTGTTTGCTGTAACATATGATGTGTTCGTTGTTACAGAGAACACATCGGATTTGACTGCGTTCACATCAGATGTGTTCTCTGTAACATCTGATTGTTTGCTGTAGCATCTAGTTGTTTGCTGTAAGATATGATTGTTCTCTGTAACATCTGATGTGTTCGCTGTAACATCTGATGTGTCCGCTGTAATATCTGATTATTCACTGTAACATCTGATTGTTCGCTGTAACATCTGATGTGTTCGTTGTAACATTTGATTGTTTACTGTAACATCTGATGTGTTCGCTGTAACATCTGATTGTTTCGTTGTAACATCAGATGTTTTTGTTATAACATCCGATTTTTCGCTGTAACATCTGATTGTTCGCTGTAACATCTGATGTGGTCGCTGTTACATCTTATTGTTCGTTATAACATCTAATTGTACGCTGTAACATATGATTGTTCGCCGTAACACCTTCTGTGATCTCTGTAACATCCGATGTGTTCGCTGTAACATCTGATTGTCCGCTGTAACATCTGATGTGTTCGTTTGAACATTTGATGTGTTCGCTGTAACATCTGATGTGTTCGTTGGTACATCTGATTGTTCGTTGTAACATCTGATTGTTTGCTGTAACATATGATTGTTCGCTGTAACATATGATTGTTCGCTGTAACATCTGATGTGTTCACTGTAATAGCCGATTGTTTGCTGTTTTAGCCGATGTGTTCGCTGTAACATCCGATGTGTTCGCTGTAACATCCGATGTGTTCACTGTAACATCTGATGTGTTCACTGTTACTTCTGATTGTTTGCTGTAACATCTGAGTGTTCACTGTGACATCAGATTTGTTCGCCGTAACATCTGTTGTTTTCGCTGTAACATCTGATTGTTTGCTTTAACATCTGATGTGTTCGCTGTAACATCTGATCGCTGAAACATCTGATGTGTTCGCTGTAACATCTAAGGTGTTCGTTGTTACATCTGATTGTTCGCTGTAACATCTGATGTGTTCGTTGTAATATCTGATTGCTCGCTGTATCATCTGATTGTTCGCTATAACATCTGATTGTTCACTGTAACATCTAATGAGTTCGCTATAACATCTGATGTGTTTGCTGTAACATCTAATTGTACCCTGTTACATCTGATTGTTCGCCGTAACATCTCATTGTTTGCTGTAACATATGATGTGTTCGTTGTTACAGAGAACACATCGGATTTGACTGCGTTCACATCAGATGTGTTCTCTGTAACATCTAATTGTTTGCTGTAGCATCTAGTTGTTTGCTGTAAGATATGATTGTTCTCTGTAACATCTGATGTGTTCGCTGTAACATCTGATGTGTCCGCTGTAATATCTGATTATTCACTGTAACATCTGATTGTTCGCTGTAACATCTGATGTGTTCGTTGTAACATTTGATTGTTTACTGTAACACCTGATGTGTTCGCTGTAACATCTGATTGTTTCGTTGTAACATCAGATGTTTTTGTTATAACATCCGATTTTTCGCTGTAACATCTGATTGTTCGCTGTAACATCTGATGTGGTCGCTGTTACATCTTATTGTTCGTTATAACATCTAATTGTACGCTGTAACATATGATTGTTCGCCGTAACACCTTCTGTGATCTCTGTAACATCCGATGTGTTCGCTGTAACGTCTGATTGTCCGCTGTAACATCTGATGTGTTCGTTTGAACATTTGATGTGTTCGCTGTAACATCTGATGTGTTCGTTGGTACATCTGATTGTTCGTTGTAACATCTGATTGTTTGCTGTAACATATGATTGTTCGCTGTAACATATGATTGTTCGCTGTAACATCTGATGTGTTCACTGTAATAGCCGATTGTTTGCTGTTTTAGCGGATGTGTTCGCTGTAACATCCAATGTGTTCGCTGTAACATCCGATGTGTTCACTGTAACATCTGATGTGTTCACTGTAACTTCTGATTGTTTGCTGTAACATCTGAGTGTTCACTGTGACATCAGATTTGTTCGCCGTAACATCTGTTGTTTTCGCTGTAACATCTGATTGTTTGCTTTAACATCTGATGTGTTCGCTGTAACATCTGATGTGTTCGCCGTAACATCTGTTGTGTTCGCCGTAACATCTGATTGTTCGCTGTAACATCTGATTGTTCGCTGTAACATCTGATGTGTTCTTCGTAACATCTGATTGTTCACTGTAACATCTGATATGGTCGCTGTAACACTTGATTTGTTCGCTGTAACACCCGATATGTTCGCTGTAACATCTGTTGTGTTCGTCGAGCCACCTGACTGCTCGCTGTTACATCTGATTGTTCGCTGTATCATCTGATGTGTTCGCTGTAACATCTGATGTTTTCCGCAGTAACTTCTAATTGTACGCTGTAACATCTGATGTTTTCCGCTGTAACATCTAATTGTACGCTGTTACATCTGATATGTGCGCTGTGACATGTGATGTGTTCATTGTAACACTTGATTGTTCGCTGTAGCATCTTATTGTTTGCTGTAACATCTCATTGTTCGCATTGACATCTGATGTGTTCGCTGTGACATCTGATTGTTCACTGTAGCAACTAATTGTCCGCTTTAACATCTGATTGTTTATTGTAACATCTGATGTGTTCGCTGTTATATCTGATTGTTGGCTGTGACATCTGATGTGTTCGCTGTATCATCTGATTGTTCACTGTAACATCTGATTGTTCGCTGTGACATCTGATTGTTCTATGTTACATCTGATGTGTTCACTTTTAAAATCTGATGTGTTAGTTGTTATATCTGATTGTTCGCTGTAACATCTGATTGTTCGCTGTAACATGTGATTGTTCGCTATAACATCTAAATGTTCTCTGTAACATCTGATGTGTTCGTTGTAGTATTTGATTGTTCATTTTAACATCTGATTGTTCGCTGTAACATGTGATTGTTCGCTGTAACATCTGATGTGTTCGCTGTAACATCTGATTTTTTCGCTGTTACATCTGATGTGTTTGCTGTAACATCTGATTGTTCGCTGTAACATCTTATTGTTCGCTGTAGCATCTGATTGTGCATTGTAACATCTGATTGTAATGTTCGCTGGCTTAAAGTAAATAATCTGGAAAAACGGATCCTTCAGAAATAGAGAGAGCCTACAATATTAGAAAACAGCAGGCTTGGTTTTATTGAATCTGTTTATGAGACCTTATGGAAAGTGCAACGATTCTCACGCCCCTAGCACCTGCTTAAGCGTTATTCTTCTTTCCGTCAGAACCCAATATTTCCGAAGGACCAGATTATGAAAAAATTTCAACATGAGCCGCAACATGAGATTTCCAACAATGTGATATGTGCGACCAGCAAAGCCTCAGATCAGCCTGTGCATATGCGCAGTCTGATCAGAGCCTTGCTAGTCCCTTGAATATTCTATGACTGTTAAGATTTGTTAAGCTACTGACCGGACATCATTTGGATTTTCTAAGCTTCAATGGAGGCTGCACAGGCTCGTGTGAGTCTTCACTTGTCAAAATGCCACATTGTTGGAAATCACATGTCGCGGCTCACATTATACAAGACGGGCTTGGCAATTTTTCTGGTTCCCTGGTTCTCATGAAATTATTACATAATAAGTGATAGTTGCACCTATCCTAGCTACTTACTCCCCCGTTTTCTGCGATTCTTAAACGGCGTAATTACGAGATACAACAGCATGATCATTAACGCAATTATTCCAGAATTATACAAGTTGTAAAGTGGTGGTGCACGCTCTCTGAAACTCTACGTATTTCTAAACTCACCTGAGCCAATGGCTCACGGTAAGCTGCTGTGATCGTTGGATGTCCGTCGTCATTCTTGAGTCGTCCGTCGTCAACAATTGCTTCATAGGACATCTCCTCCTAAACACATGTCAAGTTGCATAGCAAATTAACAGGAATAAAGCTGAGAACATAATGCAAGTAAATATTCTGCCCATTTACATGCTTACGGCCCCTGAATAGGGTCAAAAGGTCTTTTTTCTAAGGAATTTCATGTTGAATATCAAATAAAACGGAAAGAAGTGTAGAAAATTATGCAAGCAAAATGTTTGACCTTATGCACATCCCTGACCTTTTGTGTTGGGTAAAAGGTCAGCCATTGAAATTATTTTGATTTAACTTAGTGAATCGATAGGCTTTGTTTATGATCTGAGTGAAACCGAAGAAGGATTTAGCTGTTGGAAAAATCGTGGGACTTATATTTTATGGTTTGTGACAAAGACTCAGGTGAGCGATCCATGGCCCAAGGACACTCTTGTTACATATACGCACTGTCTGCAAAGTTAGTAGGAGTCGGAAGAATGCTATTTTTAATGTCATTTTTTTCATTTTTTTTCATTTATTGGGATAGACTTATTATTGGATGCGTGCTTGTACTATCCAGCCAGCCAAGAGTAACAGTGATGTCACGTTTTGTTTACAAAGTTAATAGGGACTTAGAATCGATAGATCACTTGTGTATTAATCCTATCCACAGGATAGCATTAATACACAAGTGATCTATCGATTCGTGTTAGCTCAAGTGAAGTGTACAAATTAATGTATTACTTAAGGTAGTATCGGACTCACCAGCATATGTCCAAAAAGTTACCATCTTTTGATATGTTAAAAAATAGCTCAAAACTCATCTATTTTGACAAATATAACAGGACCTTACCGTGCTTTTTAAAAAGTTACCAAACTTCAAAAATCGTAAAATATGAGTTTTTCAAAATATCAATTTCTCATATTTTAAAAAAATGAAAGTGAGAAATGCCATATTTTTTCCTGGGAATACGCTACATGTTATTGGCTAATAAAAGAACACAAAAAACAGCGAAAAAAGGCAGGTAGCTTATTTTTTAAGCTAAAATCTATTTTGTAAAAAACAATTAAGGCCAAAAAATCGTTTAAATCTTGAATAGAAAATGTAACACAATGTAACTACAGAAACAAAAAACTTATTATTTTGAAGGGAATTTTGCATAGAAACTAGAAAATCACGTTTGATCCGAATATTGAAGTTATTAAACGAGCTGTAAAAAGAGATGAAATGCGAGGCTTGCCAAAAATTTTGTCACTTATTCGTGAGAAGCTTAATAAATTTAATAATACAGGAGCACGACTATTAGGTTTTATGTATTGTTTGATCCTAAAACTACTTTAATATCGCGTTTAGAAGTTGCGTGGAACTATGCTTTGATGTTGCCATATAATTATATGAGAAACCATTACGGGCGTCATTACACATCGTTACCAAAATTTGTAAACCCTAGTGGCACATGCCGTTAAGTCACTCCCATTATAAACACAAACGAACAAACAAAAAAGTAAACAAACAAACAAGCTATAGGGCTCAATCCCAGGGACTGCATGTACTTGGTCTCAAGTTGAACATTCTACCACTGCGGCAATGGGTAAAGAAGGGATAATACACGAGTTTAGTTCTTTTCATAAATGCAATTAGTTAATGGTAAGTGTGCATGCACATGTGAATGGCCATATTAGATTATTCACAGCTCGCATATATAATCAAAAAACTCTCCACTGGCTAGCTAAAATAGGGCAAAGGCACGCCCCAGCATTTGGCGAGCGCTCTCACAGTGTCCAATATGTTGGTCTTGGGTTTCATCCAAGCTAAAAAAGGGAGCCCTCTCATTTATGACGCCATATTTACAAAGGTAATGGACTTAAGAGGCACAGTGGCTCAGTTCGTAGAGTGTTAATCTAGGGATCGAAGGATTACTAATTTGTGAATCACCAGAGTCATAGTGTTGTGTCATGGGACAAGACCCTCTACAGCGAATAGTACATACATTGAATACTTTTCTGGCCAGAATTGCCTGACCAGGTATTAATAGACTTTTTGCTTACTGTAAAGGCGGTAACTTTAACATTCATATCTGGGCGTTGTTCGGCTAATTCACCTGCTAAACAAGAGAAATCAGGTTCTATTTATAATTAGGCGAAGAATAAGTAAGTTGCTTGGGCCGTGCAAACGTGCGTGCATTTCATGAAAATCCTAACCGTATACACACTGAACTCACATTTATTAACCCTTAAAGCGCATAATCACAAAATGTATGTTTTTGTCGTCCACTAAAATATGCGAAGCCTCAAAGACAAACAGTGCGGACCCAGATCAGACTGCTCCTATAGGATCAGTCTGATCTGGGTCCACAATGTTTGCCTCTATGCTTATGTTAAAATAGACATTTTCAGATGCAGTTTTTTTTGCTGGCGTTTTAAAGATTAAATAATGTGTTTTGCGTCTATACTGCGATAAAGGCGCAAGATGATACAGTTACTTTTGAATAAAACCACGCCTAATTTTTCAGTTTTTACCTATGCCTAAGGTTGACCAGTCCTAATTACGCATTCATGAGGCGCCGCTTTTACAGTAAGCGAAAAGTCAAAGAATATAACTCGGAACGCATTGAGGGGTGAAACTGGACCAGACGGTCAAAATATATTTGGTCATACAGACGTGTTGATAAATGATATTTTTTGTGAACGCCAATACTTGTACGTTTTAAGACAATAAATAAAGATAACTCTTACTTTTTTAAAAACACTCGGTGATCTTTTGAAATGGGTCCCGTACCACCTTAACAATTGTAAACAAAATATTACATCACTGTCACTCTTGGCTGGCAGGACAGTAGAATTACCAAGTTCAATGGTTCCTTCCACAAAACACTGACGTTTTTCTATGTTTACGGTCGCTTCGAAAAAATATCAAAATGTAATATGTTTTTAAATAGCTCTGAATATCATCCAAGATTTCATTTCATCTGTAAAATGAAGAAAAAAGCAACGACAATTATGGGCTGCGTGTTCATGGGATTGCCATTATAGTCGATACTTTCACTTGAAATAAGTAAAATGTGCTATCCGCAAGTCAACCGGCCGTTCAACCCAAACAATACCAACAACGTCATCATCAAAGGAGCTGATCGGTCAGTGCAGTCCGCAGGCTGGTCAGTGCAGTTGTCGCTCGTTTATATCTGAAACAGGGTTCTTGTGGTATTCATTTCTATAACTATAGCCACCAAAGAGCATGCTTCAATGAGTAACATGTCAGTAGGGGTCCCACTTTGACAACGTTTTTTCTCTTTTTCTTCTTTTTTTTTAAAATGATGAGGAAAATGGGGATCCAACTACCACTATAAGCTGGCTATCATCGAATGCTGGCTTGGCAGCTTTGCGATTTTTCAGGGGGTGCTAGAAAACCCTATATTTTCGTGATTTTTCACGGGAGTGGGTCCGGACCCCCTGCCCCCCTCTGGATCCGCGCATGACTAGCGCATTTGATCTGTGCGTCTAGAAAAACAAAACACAACTCAGGTCAACCTTGGCGATCTGCGTCTTCCCTGTCCACATGTAGAAACGGTACGTATGTCCCCATTCAGTGTGCAAATAGTTCTGATTTGATTGGGTTTATGCCAATTTCTTTAAATGCATCTCGTTTTAGTTGATGGAGCATGCTTGTCAAGTAACTTGGTGCAAAGAATAGCTTCAGAGAGAGAGAGAGAGAGAGAGAGAGAGAGAGAGAGAGAGAGAGAGAGAGAGAGAGAGAGAGAGAGAGATGCAGTTAAGAATCTTGCACTTTACTTCGCGATTCCAGAAAGTTTTGTCAGAGGGGGTCCAAATTTGATAACTTTTTTTAGTTGATGAGGGGATAGAGGATCCAAATACCGCTATAAATGGGCCAGCATCGGTCCACCAGCGAAACGTCATTGAAATGGCGTTTCGCTGGTGGACAGATGATGGCCCAACATTGAATGCTGGATTGGTAGCTTTGTGATTTTTATGGGATCTGGACCAGTATTGCAAAGAAACCCTATAGCTTATAAAAAAAAATCAGGGGGGGGGGGGAGGTCGGGACCCCCTGTCCCCCCCCCTTTGGATCCGCGCATGACGTTTAACATGATCACGCTGTTGATAGTGGCCTGCTTGTGCTTGCACTGCAATTTTTGAAGTTCTTCAGTTGTGATTCATACTTGGCAAAGTAAAACTCTCCCTTGTTTTTGGAAGGCAATGCGCTTGAATAATTATGTTAATAAATTGGGCTACGTGCATTAAGGGACAAATTTGACCCCCTCTGGAGCCCAAAACTGATTTTTTCACCAAAATCACCCAATAGGTTTATTAGAAGAATAACCCAAGTGTAAAATTCTGGCATTTATTTTACTTTTACCTTTGCTATGGTAACAAAAATGGCCGACAAAATAGGCATAAAATAGAGAAATTGCCTTTTTTGGGCTAAAGGACCGAATTTTTAAGTATAAGATATCAGCACACGCAAATAAAAAAACCCTTTAAATATGTTGTGTGCCGTGACAATTCTCATCATCTATTAAAATATATTTTTGGTACTTGCTTGTGCTCTATATTAATTTCTCTGTCAAATGTCTCAAATTTGCTCAAAAATGGTCGCTTTCCAATTTTCACCCTATTTTGGTGACCATGTTTGTTACCATAGCAACCGTAAAAGTAGAATCAATACCAGATTTTTAAACTTGGGCTATTATTCTAATAAACTAATAAGAGGAAACTAGTAAAAAGCAACTTTTTTTTTTTGGTCTCATAGGGGGGGGGAGCAAAATAGCCTTTTAATGCACGTAGCTCATCCTTTTTCGATTCCAGTGTCCTTAATCGGCTGTACACTGCTGTGTAAGAAATATTTTGTATGTTTCAAATTGTCAGGAATCCTGTTTGTTTACCATAGTTGTACATTCGAGTATCTAGAGGCGGGCCACTATTGAATACAACGTTTTCGTGTCTGTAAGCTGCTGAAATTGCACGATCCTTGGGTCTGCACTAATACTATAATCACTATGTGAGTCCGTCCGTCCGTTTCAAATTAGTGAAAATGTTCATAACTCTTGAACCACGTTGGTATATTTTACCACATTTTTCATACATATGCATGTCAACATTCACTAACCACTGGCATACGAACTCACCAGTTTGATAGATATGGGTTTGCTGCGCAATTGTCCAGCCTGGTGTGATCACTTAGTGAATCATTTTGGTCGTTCAAGGTCTTTTAGCGAATATGCTCATAACTCTTGAACCGCATGGTATATTTTAATAAATTTTGCATGCTAAAACATTTTAACATTATCGGGACACAGGTATGCAAAACGATGAGATTTGTTTTGTGACAAAGCCTAGGACCCGCTTTCGCACGGTACTTATTTCACGGAACAGCTATGTTGAAACACTCAGTGTGCTGCCTCTCAAGCGAAGCTTTCGTTGGTATTTACCTTTCAACGCATATAAAAGTTGGTCACTTTGTTCACTTCATTATGTATTGGTTCATTTTTTTCTTCAAATCGTCCAAACTAGGTACAATAAAGTCAACTATTCAAAATTGGACACCAAGGTTATTCTTTTAATTTCGGTACGTTTACTATTATTGGTATTTTTGTGCTTTTCCGATGAGAAAATGGCCCCTACAAACGTATCCCGAATAGAGGTAACCAGGGCTTTTTACATCTACTTAGAAATCATATAAAAATGGGCCACCTTCTGTCAACCGGCGAAACGCTATTCAAATGGACGGACACTACGGAAGGACAGTGCGATTACTATATACGCTTCCCAAAATCCTGGACCTTCGCTGTTTGCATGAGTAGTGTCACCACAACTCGGTCACTGTCTCTGTGCTAATTTGGAATTAATAAATTATAGTCAAGGTTGGGCTTTTCAAGTTCACTGAAATGAACTAGCAACGCTATAGATTTTTTTAACTCTTTGCATGCCGGGACATTTTTCATGTTTTTTGTCGTTGCTGATTTTTTTTTTCAAAATCAACTATTTTCGAAAACTCTTTCAGGAATACCACCAGTGTATCAAACAGTTTGGATCCTGATCAGGCCCGACGTTTTGTCGGGCCTGATCTGGGTTCAAACTATTTATAAAGGGTATCGGCAGACGACACAAGTAAGCAAAGAGTTAAATAATGGAAATAATAAATTCAATACATTATAGTAAATATTGTCAAACAGTCATTGACTCATTTAGGAATATTCCCTAGCGTAACGAACACTAAAATCAATCTTAAAAGTTGTACAAATGTATGTTTGTTTATCTTAAATGGATAAAAATTAGTACATGGAAAATCAGCAATACTAAATGAGTATACAAACATGGACATGGGCTAATCGTGTTCATTTTTCTGTCATTTTGCGAACCGCTTCTAACACAAGTCAACGCCTGGGTTTAACCAGAGAGTTTACCATTTAATTGGAGTTAGTGGAATATTTTTCCAGTTATGAATAGAGAGATTTACGGTCATAATAAAATAGACAAATATAAAAGCTAGTGCGTGACACATTCCATGTAATCCAATGTAGAACTTAAGGGTGACAGACCCACATTTCACCATTCCGAGAAAAGATTTTGGTAGGAATCTTTAATTGACGCGTAAGTAATATTTTGTGTGATCATTTCTTAGGCCCTGGAGGGGGGTCTCTAGTATCCCATATTCTTTTAAATATTTTGAAAAGTATCCCGAAACCTTGAAAAGAAATTGACAAATATCTCCAAAATTCATCCAAGTTCGGAAAGCCTTGTATCACCATATCCCTAAAAATACTTTGAATTTTCATATACATATCTCTTATCCTTTTAAGTATTTGGCCAATATCCCTATATCCATAAACACCCTTCCAGGGTCTCATTTCTATGCTTAAGTCTGGTTGTACGATTGTACATTTAAAAAAAAAAAAAAAATAAGTGTTAGTTAACACCAAAAGTGGTGGGAGCTTAGCTGCTACCTTTTTTGGGTGTAAGCGTACACTAAGTCTCGCTTTTCCTCCCTAAACAAGTTGAGGCCATCATCTTTCCAGTAAATCTTAAACATTAAATAGCCGCGAAATGAGATTTCCAACAATGTGGTATGTGCGACTAGCAAAGCCTCAGACCAGCCTGCGCATACGCGCAGTCTGATCAGAGCCTTTGCTTGTCGCGACTGTTAAGCTACTTACCGAACAACATTTGGAGTTTCTAAGCTTAAAGCTGCATAGTCTGTAACTTTTGATCTTCTAATTTTAGAAATAATGTTTTTATTTTTCAAGAACGCAGTAAAAATACTCAAATTCAGGTAAATATTTTACCATTTTCGTAAATCTTAACAAGTTATCACTATCAAAACAACTGCATTTATGTTAAAATTCAACGGTCTATAATTATTGGAGGGACGCAAATAATTACCAACAAGAAAAAAATACACCTATTTGATAAGATAATTCACTTTTCCATGCAGTTTTTAGCTGTATTGAACATTTTTATTGTGAAAACATAGCTTAATTCTACTTTTACAAATGATTTAAAAAGAAAATAAAAATTTTCGAAAAATGTTCATAGTTACAGAGTATGCAGCTTTAAAAGGAGGCTGCACATACTGTGTGAGTCTATTCATGTCAAAATGCCAGATTGTTGGAAATCACATGTCACGGCTCAATTATTTTCTACTTGTTATTGCTGTATTTATTCTCTGGATCAATACTTACTGTTCTACCAGCCAAGAGTGACAGTGACATCATGTTTTGTTTACAAAGTTTTTAGGGACTTAGAATCGATTGATCACTTAATACAAAAGCGATCTTTCGATTCTCGTTAGCTCAAGTTAAGTGTACACGATAGTGTTGCACTTAGCAATTGTAAACAAAACATACGTCACTGTCACTTTTGGTTGGCACTATAGTAGCTTTTAAAGCAGTTGGAAGGTTACCGAAAAAACGGTGCCAGTTGTCACCTAATTTCTGTAAAGTTAACCACCAAGTGTTAAGATCAACACACGAGATTTTCTAACATAGGTGAGCAACTAAAGGAGCAGAGTCTTGAGACATTCGCTGCTCGCATACAAGAAGAATGTAAAGTAGGTCAAATGTCAGAATCCCATGCTTTACTATAACTTTACACCAAATATAGTTGCAGCTGAACTGCCACTCTGTTGTGGCGTACTTAAAATTTTTAGTTCTGTTCGATTGCAATGATCCGGAGAGTAACTACAACAATATCAGGTAGAAATGTTTATTATTTGTCACTAGAGTAATGTTTGCCTCAAGTTATTGTAGTAGAAAAGGTAGCGTAAGTTAACACCAAAAGAGGTGGCAGTTCAACTGTCATCTCTTTTTGTGTTAACTGACACGTGAATTTCACAATGTATTGACTTATTAGTGAATACTGCTTTTCACACAGGCACTCATGTGACACACATACTGGCCATTCATATTTCCTTAATTAGAAATACTATTATCTGTTTTACAACGAAAAATTGAGCCGGGGCATAAGATTTCCAACAATTTGACATTTTGACAATTGTAGACTCGGACGAGGCTCTGCAGCCTCCTTTTAATCTTAGAAACTCCAAATGGTAATCAGTCAGTAGCTTAACAATCATAGAATACTCAAGCAACTAGCAAAGGCTCTGATCAGACTGCGCGTATGCGCAGGCTGATCTGAGGCTTTGCTGGTCGCACATACCACATTGTTGGAAATCTCATGCACTGGCTCAAATATAATAGTTCGTTTAACTTATATCGTCTTCATTACCAAATAGACTACAAAGCAATGCGATGTGTTAGGGAGTAGGCTTGAGAAGCAACCTTATATTACCGAGACTGTAAAATAACCCGACAAACTTAGCACTGTGGCATGACTGGCTAATTGCGATATTTTGGATCAAAGTAACTGTGCGACTGTTAAAACTGATACAGGATTTGTCTCGATCAAGACAAACCAGTCTGCATCGAGGCTGCTCATTGTTCTTGGTTAGTCATTTGAAAATCCAGTGTGAAAGAATTTGTAAATGAATTTAATGAAGGTTCATTGACACTTGCTATGGGTAAATGCCTATGGTTTTCAGTAAAAATAAAAGTTTGTCAATCCTCCCTTTCTTCACCATGAAGCTACCCTGACCTGAGTACTTTATGGTGGTGAAATCCGTTTTCGAAAATAAATGTTTCAAAGATATAAAATGTTGGGTAGAACAATCAGTTTTACATTAAGATATATAGAAATCCGAAAACATTTTTTAAAATGTCATTCCCCCCGTGTGCCAGCAAAAGCTTTTGCATATATATGTGTTACCATATTTTACACATTGTATGAAAGTGGCTTGCTGGCACAAGGGGGGGGGGGGGGAAAGATGTTCAGCAGCCCAAAAACCCTGGGCCTAAGCCCATAAAATGCCTTTTCTACCAAATAAGAAATTAATGACAGTAATAAAATTGTCTAGAACCAACCTCCTAAATTGCTGTGTATTCTGTGATAGTTAAATATAAAGTACTTAAAGATTAAAAGTAGAATTAGATAGGTTTTATGCATTTTTTCATAAGAAAAAAACTCACTGTTATTGGTTTAAACATATTTTATTTCTCTATTTTAAATGGACATGCAAGACATATATACATACAATAGCAATCTATAGGATTGGAATGAAAGCTTAGAGCTTATAGATTTCCTTTCCCAATGGGAAATAAATTAACATATATAATATTGGCAGGTCATTAGCTAATTACGATTATTGTAAGCTATTTTTTGTTCTAAGAAATTTGCAAAACGGTTTTTAACAGGCTTACAAATTCCTTGTACAATTAATTGATTGATTAATACCTAGTTACAGGGATGTGAGTTAAAAAGTAAGTGTTTACAATAGAAATATGCGTACTGAGTATTGAAAATAAAAAGAGAAAAAAATATCTTAAATAGAGCTCAAAATGAGGAGGATTAATGTGGGGAATCAGATCGAGGGGGCAAGGGACTTCAAACCACTTGGCTTCTGTTATTGATTGTTAAACTGATTTCTTCCCATTCATGACATGAACACTGCTTGTATGAACTCAAGAGAAGCATCCTACCATTGAAAATACCACATAGTGTGCATTTACGGGTTAAGCTATATATATATACACATAAACATATATATACCTATATACATATATATACCTATATACATACACACATATATATATATATATATATATATATATATATATATATATATATATATATATATATATATATATATATATATATATATATATATATATATATATATATATATATATATATATATATATATATATATATATATATATATATATATATACTGTTATTAAATGACACAATATTTTGCAAACGTCCTGTACTTATCTATTTGCATGCTAGGGAATTGTTCATGTTTCTATTTTCATCTGCTGACGTTCTTCAAAATTAAGTTTCTAAAAATTAACCACCCAGGACCACCATCAGAGTGTCAAACAGTTTGGATCCAGATCAAGACCGACATTCTGTTGGTCTTCATCTGGGTTCAAACTGTTTGCAAAAGGCTATTGACAGACGATAAAATTATCCACTGGCATGCAAAGAGTTATAACAGGTAAATACTTTAGTGTTCAATATATTGTCTCATATAGGGATATACATGCATATGTATACCATAAATATTCGGACACTTCAAATACATTTAACATGCTATGCTCTTTAAACAAAGCAAAAGTAATATTCAAAGGACCTAGTTAGAATCAGTTTTACTTTCTTATTCTAAATGGGACACTTTCATTCCTTCAAAAAATATTTATTTCTTTTGTTGAACTTTCAGTTTTGTATTATTTGCGGTACATGTAGTCAAAAATGTACAGGTAACTTCTAAATTATCTCCGTAAAATCATTTAATTACAAAACATATTTTGTTTTTAAAATAATTTCCTCAATTATCGTGATTCGTTAATACTCTGCATATGGTATGTTCAATAGATATCACCATGCCTACCAAATTATTCAAGAAAACGTGCAGAAATCACTTTTTAAAGCACTTTTTATTTTCATGAAATTTCAGACCCCCTCCCCTTTCTACCCGCCATAACTCTCGAGTGCGTAGGAATTTTGAAAATATTTTGCTAGCTGGCTCTTTCCATGAGATTCACCTATTGCACTGATACTGCATGCACCACACTAAAAGCTCAAAAGCAGCGTTCTGGGAATCAGAAAAATAGGCGTATAAGGCCCAAACCGTCAATGATCCTTTGGAGATATACAAAGCAAAATAAAGTTATATAAGCGTGTTAATTTTTCAGATTCCTAAAATATTAGTTTTAATATTTTTATAATCATCTTGAAAATGGTAATTTGTTCAATTTTGAAAAAAATGCATCATATACATATAAAAGATACTTCTTATCATGTCTTCCGGTACAGCTTGCACCAAGTTAAGTCTTATAAAAGCATCTATCTTCCAACGAACACGCCAGTCGCCTACTCGTAGGATGATGGTTACAACTTATGCGTGATCCATATACCTAAGTCACAACTTCTGAATGTTCTTATTAGTTCTACTGCTTGATCCAGGTTCAACATTTGCAGGATCATATGCCAGAAACATGACTTTATTATGGTTACATACTGGGTAGGCGGCGAAGCTAGGCAGATTTTTCAAACAAAACAAAACTGTGTTTACATTAGCCAAAAAAAACACACGAGGTTTTCGAGGTTGGCAATCGGTAACGTGTGAAATATAAGGCATTGACATGTCATGGACTTGGGCAGAAGATGCACTCGCTGCATACCACAGACGTGTACGCTATGGCTGATCAAACAGTTCTTGGCCTCACATAGAAATATCAATATTGATTAAATAATTCAGGATTCAATTTAGATATTGACTACGTATAGAAAACCTGTCTTTGTCACCAGGTCAGGCTCAAATAGGCCTGCTCAGCTACAGAGAATAAAATACTCTTGAAATTTTGCATGTGTTAACCCTTAAAGCGGCAAGAAAAAAAGCATCTGAAAATGTCATCAGCTGAAGTCGTCTGCTGCAAATAATTGCCTAGCATTACTGACGAATTAAGTATAGAAGCAAACAGCGTGGACCCAGAACAGACTGCTCCTATATAGGAGCAGTCTGATCTGGGTCCACACTGTTTGCTATAGAGGCTTCTTAAACGTTTCAGCAGATGAGAAAAGCAGACGACTTTTGTTGTGATTGGCGCATTAAGGGTTAAGCTAAGTTTAGCTATCATACTTTCAGAGAGCGAATATCAAAGGCGCCAATCAGACTGTGCGAGCCCGCTTTTTTGTTTGCCTGCAACTAAGTCAGGTTTTCTTGCACGCTGGATAAGGATATCTGAGATTTTACCCTGGGATAGAAAATATTATCTTATCCATGCAATCTTACACAGGACGTCAAGTAACGTCATCCTGTGAAATTGTATCTTAGCGTATTCAGGGACTTCTGTATGATAAGCTTATTTTAAAATAAATAAAAAAATAAATAATAAAAACAGTAGTGAGCAAGAAAAAAAAACATTATTGGCGTGAGGGTACATGTAGGATTGAAAAATTCGTCCCTCGGGATCACCGTTTGTCATCACTTGGCAAGTCTCATGATGCCAAAGGGTGATCCTCGGGACGGATTTTTCTATGCTACCCTCACAATCACGATAGATTCTTATATTCTTGCGAGGTGGCCCATATAGGATATATTAGAACTTTTAGATTTATTTGCTGTGCTGATGCAATTTCGATAGCTCATCAGCAAACGAACCGATAACTTTAAAACTGTCCATAGAATCAAAATTCAAAAACGAAATTCATAATCTTCATGTGAAAAAGATGGACATCAATAATACAGGATGACACATTTGGCAATTACGATATGTCATAAACGGGCAGTAAATTTTGGAGACCATTTTCCGCATTTGATATTCTGATCAGTACCACTGATCTTAGCTGCCTATATGTAACATTACAACTGCACAATCTACAACCAGTTACAACAATATAGCAAGTTTGTGTAGGTAGCTCAGCAGACTGTTCAAAACAATGGTTTCGTTGCTACCTCAAAGTGATTGGGTTTCAAGTGACGCTGCTTGAATGAAACTTGGAGTGCAAAGTATTTGGCTTTTATGGATCAACTTTTAAAAACGTCTTTTAAAGAATAAAATTTGTTTGCAGAGAAAACTTGTGCATGATCTGGAGACTACATTTCGCTGCTTACATGAGCTTGAAATTTCGACTAAAATATGAGTGATGCCCAAGAATCCACAGTTTCCAGTTTTCCAAGCATCAGTTATATGTCAATCATTATTTCATATGCTCAGGTGAAATGAAAGTTAGAAAGAGGGCAACGATCTGTATTGACACAATTAAGTACCACACACGGATACCAATATGAAAGCGATAAACTCACAATTAGATATCACAAACAAGAGCCAAGAGGTCAGCCCTTTCCTAGCAGGTGACCACAAGGCATCAATAAACAGACGCGCAAGCAAGCATAACAAACACAAGACATAAATAACATAAATGATCCACAAAAAAGTACCACCTTGGAACGGTCAGTAAAAATATTATACTGTAGGGCGTAAACCAGTTTCACGGCGTTAACCTCGCCCTTAATTCTCCACAAAAGGAGTACCGCCTTGGAACGGTCAGTAAAAGGGCTCAAACCAGTTTCACGGCGCCAACCTCGCCTTCGATTCTTAAAACATCGTGCTCAACATCGTGCGCTTGGAAATATATGATAACACCAATTCAAACAAGCGTATGCATGTATGAAAAAATATATAATAAAAAATGACTGCAAAAACGCTATACACTGTTTACCAAAAAGAATAAGAGCATGCCTTCCCATCTTATCTTTTTCATCACAATGCTTGCTATGTATTGCAGGATGGATCCCGCCGATATACAGATTTCTCTAGACCTGGTGAGCGCCGCTAGGAGGCATCTCTATTTCCTAGACAATGTGGATAATTTTGAGAAATTACTTAACAATGACAGTCTCCTTGAGCTCGCAGTTCAGCGGTACGAACAGTTGTGGCTCCCTCTAGTTGAGGAGTATGGTGAATCTTTACAGATTGAACCACCGACAGACGTAGGTTGGATGTGGTACTGTCATATGCTACGCCCATTGGTGTACAGGCGAGACTGTAGATTGATGCTGAAACGAACATTAAGCCATAGTTTCCCAAGAAAAAGTAACCTAGTTGACGGTATCAATAGAGCAATAGAGTTATGGTATGAAAAATATCCAAAAGATGGCTATAACACAATCAGAAATGAAGAATTTATTGCCACTTCACGAAAAATCGGGAAACTGAGAGACACGCCGTCAAAGCTTGCTGTTAAATTACCAGTAATATCAAAATCTCAAATCCACTTTTGTTACCAGGTTAGCCTTCCTCATTACAGAGACAGAGAGTTTTTACAAGCGGCACTGAATCGGTATAAACTATTTCTTTGCTTGAAAAGACAGAATCCAGACGCATATTTGACGCCGCCCATAGATATTCAACTTATGTGGTACACCCATATGTGCTATCCACTCGAATACGCTATTGACACGATGAAAGCGTGCGGGCGAGTCCTTGAAAACAACTTGAGAATACAAATAGGCAGTGTTACCCAGGCATTCCGCTCAGCAAATGAAGAAACGAACAAGCGCTGGAAAACTATAGCCAATGAAACGCTTATCAAGCCAGGAACAAAGTTAAGAGCAAGAGAAACCGCGATGAAAATACGAGAAATGAGATTCCAGGATTTGAAATCATGCTGTGTTACTATATATAAACTAAGCATAAATTATGCTGAACTCATGGGTTTACCTGGCAAAAAACGCGGACTACGTGTAAGACTCTGCTTAAAACATCTTGACTCATCGACAGAGGAGGTGATTGTGTTGAAAGGGTCAAAACGACAGCGACATTGGACCTTCAAAAAAGCATTCTCGTACACTACAAATATACACGATGGAATGCATGTAAATATTTCCGAGCGCAGAAAATTATTTTGTATAGAAGGTGTGGAAACACTGGCCATGGGAACACTTAAATTAACTCCACTTCTAGAAAGTGTTGGAAAGGGGCAGGAAAATATAATGCTGGAAATTGAGGCGGATGCACAAGTAGGTGACGCCAAATTACGTCTACTAGTGGATGGGAAAGTCGAAGAGACCCTGCCACAAATTTGTAATTTGAGGCTATTAAACCCTGATCAAGACTTTACAGATACAATTATGGGTCGTAAGCAACTTCTAGAAACATTTGGCAGGTCAACTCTCGCTGATAATCGGCAAAGTCACAGAACTTTCTTTCGACCATTGATGTAAGTTACCTTAACCATTAATTAACCAGAAATCTACTTGTTCGTTAAAGTTTGGTATTGGTTAGGAGTCGTTGCATTCCACATTAATTCTCATGAACAGACTCCATGAAACCAAATTGTCTGTCTTCAAAAAGTGACTGATGGAATAAATCTGGCAATAAAATTACAAAAGAATTGGAATCATAAACAAGAAATTGAATTACACTGTTAATTGGTATATGCTTCAATAAAGACCTATTGTACGTAGATATATAGCTTTAAACCATACATAAAGGGCGACACATCTTAATTTTGAGGTTCTAACCTTGACCCCTTGATATGTACAATAAACCACCTCATTGGTCAATTCCACGAAATTCCTGGGAATCAGACCACGGATGTACATAGAGTATCTACTTTGATAACGCGGGTGATAACGTGACGCTGACATCACAGAAAGCAAGTTAACACACACACACAATAACAAGTGTGATTGCAGCAATACAAACAGCTCAATGTAGTAAATGCTTTTTCAATAAAATATCGCTATAGATAAAAGCGATATTTTATTGAAAAAACACACATAAACTTCATTTACTATGCTGATTAAACTTTTCGGATAATCAGAATAATCGAGTTTATAGAGCTGAACCCACATGCTACAGAACTAAGTTTCCATACGCCAGTTCCGGCTAAAAATGGAGCTTTTTGGTAAATAGTACTACGCGTAATGCTCCTTACATACACCCGAGCCATGATTTGATTCTCGAATGTTACCCACCCCAGGGTTAAGAACAAAAGCCTATAATTTTATGTTGTAGCCTGAAGAATCATGAAGATAAAAAATGTTTTCCTTGTCGCATCATCCACATTCCAGATCAACTACTTTCCGTAGCTCAAGTATTCTTCTATGACAGATTAATGGCTTCAGCTTTTGTCATTGGATCATCACAATTACCTCTACCTACTCAGGTTAGTGTGTGTTCATCCTTTTTATTTCACTCCAACACACCGTCCAACCCGATTCCTTTAGTACAGATGGTGCATTGAGCACAGATGACTCAGATGGAGGGCGTTTTCGTAGAATGTAAATATTGACCTGATTTAAACAGTTCTGCAGGATTTGACCAATGGTGCATCTCATTTAGGTATTGTTTAGTCTACCACTATACGAAATTGGGCTCCGGTTGGCCTTTTGATACATAAGCAATCAATTGAAAAAAAGTGCATTTTTGCCAAGGAAAAATGTAAAAATAAACCCCAAAAAACAAACTCCCACACAATCACATTAACATCATTTCTCAGAAATGTACCTACTGCATGTAGGGAGCGCAGTGGCTCATTTGTAGAGTGCTGATTCGAGATCGAGAGGCTGGGGTTTCGAGCTTCACCGGCATCACTGCGTTGTGGTCCTTGAGCAAGACACATCCTGGCTTAGTACTGGTTCAACCCAGGATCATCCGTCCCTGTTTAACTGAAATATTGTTGATGGGACCTAAAGAATCAAATCAAACAAACAAACAAAACCTATTGCATGAGAAAGTTCAACCCCTTGCCTTCCATTATGCCCAACGACAACATCATTTCCCTTGATTTACAGAGTTATTGAATCAAAAGTGTTAAGAGTATTGCATGTATCATATATATTTGCAGGTTGCGGAGCCAGATCTATCTATGGCCTTTGATCCGGAAATTGGGGAGCGAGCGATGCTGATAAGGAATGTCGGTGGTGATTGGGGGTTGTGTATTGGAAGCTGGGAAAAAGGTACCTATTGGAAGGTCCATCTCGATCGACAATTATGCAAGAATTGAAATTACACATGTTTTTCTTCATTGTATTAGCACTTGCCGAGTCCCTAAGGAGATGTTTTACTACTCGGCCTAGCAAAGGCAGCCTTAGGTTCAAACAGTTTCCTCTGACCCGGCAAATGTTAAAATTCCTGATAAAACGTTATACCCCGGCATCCAATTTAGGTTACCTTGCACCCCCCCAGGACAATTTTTCATGGGTGCCAAATTGTTCATTGGGACCCCCTGGATGGGAAACGAAGGTGTCCTCAAAAAAAATTTGGTTTGGGCTATGTGAAATTGCATGGTTTCTATGCCAACCCACAGCGAATTTGAGAAGGGGGGTCTGCCTATAAAATTACTCATATCTCAGCTGTTACTTATCCTACACTACTAAACTTAATACCAAATTAAAGCTTAGACATATGCCTAATATCCCCTTGTTGCATATGGAAATTATCTAATTTGCATATTCATAAATATTTATGAAAACATTAAAAATGTGTTTCACGAATGGGGGTATACGTACAAGATCAATAATATCTCAGCTGCTTTTAGTCGTAGAGTACTAAAATTTGTACTAAAATAAAGCTAAGACATAGGCCTTTCATTCCATGGTCAAAAAGCAACGTACCTTATTTGCATAATTTGCATATTCATGAATATAAATAAAAGCGCTAAAAATTAAGGGAAAATCATTACAAATATAAATAGGCTGATTTCATCCCAATATTGTCATTGTTGCATGTTTTAATATAATCAATGTTACAATTTGACAGGTCCAATCATCCAGTGGTCCTATATGAATATTATCTCATTTGAATATTCATGAAAATGCCTGAAAACTTAAAAAAAATGAAGGGAAAATCACGTAAAAACTATAAGCCTAGGGGAGGGGTTAAGGTACGATCTATCCTGCACTCCTAGGGCCTTTTAAATTCATGCCAAATTGTTCAGTGGGACAATCGGAATGTGAAATGAAGTTCTCCTCACAAGAAATTAGGTATGGGCTACGTAAAAATGCATGGTTTCCATGGCAACCGCTGATATGATTCTCGAGATTGGAGGGTAGGCCTACAAATTCAATCATATCTAGGGTTCTACTTATCCTAGAGCACTAAAATTGATGTCAAATTAAAGCTTAGACACATGTCTTTCTTCTTGTGGTCAGATTTGTAAATCATCTAACTTACATATTTATGAATATTAATGAAAACCTACAAAAATGAAGTAAAATCATAAACAAAAACAAAATAAATGAACATATTATAGCACAAAAACATCATCAAACCACCATTGTTGCCAGTTTTTATATCCTCAGTGATTCAATTCGATAAGTTCTTGCATCCAGTGGTCCTATATGAAAATTATCTCATTTGCATATTCATGAATATTAATGAAAAGTTTTGCAATTAAAGAAAAAATCGTAGAAAAATTAAGGGATGTACATATAAAATGACAAATATTTCACCTACCATGTGTTCCAGTGTATCAAACCTAATGCCAATTTAATGCTTTGACATCGTACTTTTACCATAAGGTATAATGTGAAAAATATTTATCATGAATATTCGTGATATTTAATGTAAACAGAAGAAATGAAAGAAAAATTGCGGCAAAAATCAAGGGGGTGCACTTCCAAAATTACTCATATCTCAGTAGTTAAGTGCCCAATAGTGGCAAACCTGATTTTAAGTCAATGCATAGACACAACATGTTTACCAAAATGATCCAATTCATAACACATCAAATTTAAATTCTCATGAATATTGATGAAAACATGAAAAATTAAGAGAAAATACAGGAAAATTAAGGGGGTATAGCTACAAAGTGATTCATATATTGCCTTCCAATTGCCCAATAGTAACAAGCTTGGTACCATATCAAACAGCAAAATCCTAAATAAAATTGAGTAAAAGAAAAAAGTATAAAATTTATAACAGCTGAGATATGAGTAATTTTGTAACTACACTGCTATCAATTTGTATACATTTTTTACTTGTATTTTTAAAGTTTTTTTTATTAATATTGATATTAAACAAATTAGTTAATTCTTATATCTTCCCACTAGGTAAATTTGCTATGCATAGACTTAAATTAAGTATATTGTTTGCTACTCTAGGCCAATTAGCAGCTAAGATATTGGTTATTTCGTAGGTATACCCCATTCATTTTCGGCGATTTTTCTCTTTACTCTAATGTTTATATTAATTTTCATGAATATGTAAATGCGACAACTGGCAAATATAACCATTGAGATAAAGGACTGTATCATAGCAATAAGTTGGCACCTTGTTTGCTACGTAAGGGCCATAAGCTGCTGAGATATGCGTAATTTTGAAGGTATATCCCCTTCATTTTCAAATATTATTCTCAAAATGCTCATGGTTTCATCAATATTCATGAATATTATAATATGACCGTTTTAAAATTTGATAATTTGTTAAACATACTATTGTCTTAGCATTAGTTTAAAACCAATTTTGGTACTCTAGGGCACTTAGCAATTGAGATATTATTAGATTTGTAGGTGCACCCCCTTGATTTTTCCGCGATTTTTCATTTGTTTCTTCTGTTTTAATTAAAATTCATAATTATTTATAATAACTATTTTTCAAAGCTGAACTTAAGGTAAAAGTACTATGTCTAAGCATTGATTTGGCACCAAGTTTGATACACTCGGACGCATAGCTGCTGAGATATTGGTAATTTTATACATACACCCCCTAATTTTTCTGAGATTTTATCTCTCATATCTAAAGTTTTTCATTAATATTCATGAATATGGATATTAGACAATTTGCATATCTGACTACCAAATAAAACTACTCTGTCCAGGGATTAGTTTGGTACCATGTTTAGTAATCTAGGATGAGATGTTGTTAAGATATGAGTATTTTTTGTTTGTATACCCCCAATCTTTACAGTCGGCATAATGGGTTGCCATGGAAACCATGAAATTTCAAAAACCCAAATAACATTTATTTTTGAGGACAATATTTTTTTACATTTAAGTGGTTCTATTGGACAAATTTATGCCCATAATAAAATGTCTGATGTGTTCAATTTAGGTCTGATTACCCCTGTTGCATACTATAGTTTACCCATGCTTTTTCCATCATTTTAAGATTTCATTAATATTCATGAATATGCAAATGAGATAATTTTCATATAGGACCATGAGACAATTTTCATATAGGACCACTGGATGAAAGAACTTATCAAATTGAATCACTGAGGATATAAAAACTGGCAACAATGGTGGTTTGATGATGTTTTTGTGCAGAAATATGTTCATTTATGTTTTTTTTTATGATTTTACTTCATTTTTGTAGGTTTTCATTAATATACATAAATATGCAAGTTAGATGATTTACAAATCTGACCACAAGAAGAAAGACATGTGTCTAAGCTTTAATTTGACACCAATTTTAGTGCTCTAGGATAAGTAGAACCCTAGATATGATTGAATTTGTAGGCCTACCCCCCAATCTCGAGAATCATAAAAGCGGTTGCCATGGAAACCATGCATTTTTACGTAGCACATACCTAATTTCTTGTGAAGAGAACTTCATTTCACATTCTGATTGTCCCACTGAACAATTTGGCATGAATTTAAAAGGCCCTAGGAGTGCAGGATAGATCGTACCTTAACCCCTCCCCTAGGCTTATAGTTTTTACGTGATTTTCCCTTCATTTTTTTAAGTTTTCAGGCATTTTCATGAATATTCAAATGAGATAATATTCATATAGGACCACTGAATGATTGGGCCTGTCAAATTGTAACATTGATTATATTAAAACATGCAACAATGACAATATTGGGATGAAATCAGCCTATTTATATTTGTAATGATTTTCTCTTATTTTTTAGCGTTTTTATTAATATTCATGAATATGCAAATTATGCAAATAAGGTACGTTGCATATTTGACCATGGAATGAAAGGCCTATGTCTTAGCTTTATTTTAGTACAAATTTTAGTACTCTACGACTAAAAGCAGCTGAGATATAATTGATCTTGTACGTATACCCCCATTCGTGAAACACATTTTTAATGTTTTCATAAATATTTATGAATATGCAAATTAGATAATTTCCATATGCAACAAGGGGGTATTAGGCATATGTCTAAGCTTTAATTTGATATTAAGTTCTGTAGTCTAGGATAAGTAACAGCTGAGATATGAGTAATTTTATAGGCAGACCCCCCGTCTCAAATTCGCTGTGGGTTGGCATAGAAACCATGCAATTTCACATAGCCCAAGCCAATTTTTTTTGAGGACACCTTCGTTTCCCATCCAGTGGGTCCCAATGAACAATTTGGCACCCATAAAAAATTGTCCTGGGGGGGTGCAAGGTAACCTAAATTGGATGCCGGGGTATAGGTCCATATATTCCAATGCACTTGCGAATGTAACGAAATACCGTTTGAGTAACGTCAAGCATTTGCGACAGTTAATTTAATAGACATTTACGAACCACGTCCATAATGTCACTTAAAAGTCACCTGGCCAATATAACGATGGCTTAGCACATGGTATTGTACCGCAAACAAAATCGCACGTGTTCAATCCCTAGGTTTACCTTACATTTAGTGGATGGTAATTTGTAACGTTTTTGTCGTCTGTTTATTTTTTCAAAATCAACTTTTTCGAAAATTTCTTTCAGCAGTATCAAACAGTTTTGATCAAGGGCAGGCCCGACACATTGAAAGGCCTGATCTGGGTTCAAACTCTTTACAAAGGTTATCAGTAGTCGACACTAGATGAAAAATAGTTCAAGTTGGCTTGGTTTTCAGAAAGGCAAATTGTAGTCATTGGAGTTGAATCGAAGTTGAGTCAACCTTGTGACTTTACTTTGAGGGTCAGCTTGAAAGACCCCTTATGCATTATTTCTGTTCAAAACGCAGATGATGAAGATGAACGTCTGAAGATTCGATTCACACAGCTGTCTGAAGTGAAAGTAGAGACGTTAGAAGTGAGCACAGCTGAACTAAACTTCCAGAGTTTCCGTGCCAATCTACACACTGGCACCATTGCTATTGACCCAAGCAAAAATACGATCCCTGAAAACATTGCTCTCGTTTTGTCTATTTGTGTCCTGCACGTGTTGTGTGCACCAGAAAATTCAGAGAGGAGGATTAAGTCACGAGGTAAGTATCACTCACAACCAACTTCATGAAGTTTCAAAAAAATTATTTTACAAGCTCACTATGTAAAATAAATTTAGGAAAGGGGTACTTATATATGTTCATATGCATGGATTTTCATATAACTTTGCATATTAATAACTCAATATATACAAACTATGAAAATATATTTATTGAATTAGATAGTGAAGTATAAGGCTTAGGAAGCTACCTTGACTGAATCCAACACTGAGGTGGTACCTGTCTCTAAATTATTATGTCCTAAATCTATAATTTTATTAATTTCGAAGATTTGTCATCTAGATTGACTCCAAAATGCCACAGACATTATATTAATACCACAAAACCATTTGGATAAATTTTGGTTTACGTTTTCTGAAGAAATAATTATAAAATTTCAATATTTTTTCTCAAAATTTTACAAAAATATCCACTTTCAATTTCAAAGATAGATATTTTTAGTATTTGTCAAGACATCACGCTAACACAAAAACATGCCATATTTATCCTGCTGATCTGAGCCAAATTTCTTGAAAATCCAAAAACCAGTAACATTGTCATTTCTGACCTCTTATGGGTGTAGGTCAGTTTTAGCAAAATTAATAAATTAGTTGAAATGAATCAATAACTTCCCAATAAGATGTTATTTTAAGTCTGCTAACATGTTTCGACTATTTCAAATGAGTCAATGTTCAGAAATACCTAAGGTGCATATCACTTCCTCCTGTCCTGCATGATATTGTTGAAGAAACATAATATCATAACAAATAAAATGTGAAAACAAGAAGACCAAACATTTCCTTTTACATCACAACTGAACTAGAGTAGCCACATTTTGGTGCTGTGACCAGGATAAAGTGTAACAGAGTCTGGTCATAGGTATCACAGAACAGTGTTCTACATTAATAAGTGAGGTCCAGAAATGATGCTGTATGCCTAGAATACACAGCCAGCTAAAGTATAAACGTTGCTTGTTGATGAAAATCAGCATCACTTTTACAGAACAGAATGAACAGAGATGATTTAAACATTGCAATATCTTTGCAGCCAAGAGTTCTCTGTAAACAAAATAGTTAGTTTTAACCAATAGGTTTGACAAGGGGTTACTATTTTGAATTGTTTTAATGAAGATTACAATTATGAAATCATAGATATAAGGTTCTTTTCCTGTATGAATTGACTTGCCATAAAATTTTGTCTTCCTTATGAATTTACATTCTTAATAATGTTACATATTAAGTGCTACATTGGTCAGATGTAGTTTTAATGTTATTAACTAGATGTGGTAAGTAGAGTTGTTACCATATTGTATCATTTTAGGTAATATTATTGTGTAAGCACTTCATTAAAAAAGAATCATGGAATTTACTCTTAAATTTTTGTGTTTTGTTTATTTGCCAATCCATAATAGGGTCATATCAACTTCTACCAATACACATACTAGCATGGTGATTCAAACTAAGCAAGTATTCAAGTATGTTTTTAGCTGAATCATAATAGTTGCTTTTTTACATTTTGATGAAATAGGACCATGTGTTTACAAGTTAAAAAAATATGTTACCGGTCCTTGATTTTCATGAAATTAGATCAACAACTTCTTTACATATATGGACAGTTTTTATTTTGAAATGTTATATTGAAAAAGATAGCAACATGTTAAAATTTCAAATTTGACTTTGTTTGTTTGTTTGGTTCTTAACGACGCATCAACTCTTGTGGGTCATTAGCGTCAGACGGTATTAATCTAAACATCATGAAGATGGAAAAAGTAAAAATTTATAAGATGAAATAAAAGGAATGATGATGATGAGTTTGTATAATGATAATTAGTTGCAATACGATTGTTGACAGGAGAGAACACGTACAATATCTGACAGTTTCAAAGAGCTATTCAGATAACTGTACATGTTCTTTAACTGAACAGAATACAACATTAAAAAATCTGTATTATGGTCTGATACAAATGTAAAACAAAATATGATTTTAAAAATAGCAATTAGATTTTGTTAAAAAGATTTATTTGTCTTAAAAATGTCATAATACTATCAATATGTATATCTTGAAATAATTCTTTCATGTTATCAACATGGAAGCAATTATTTCTTACTTGTGCAAAATCGCCACACTCCAAAAGGAAGTGACGTAAAGTGAATGGTGCATCGCAACCAACACATTGTGGTAGCTCTTCACCTAGTAGTAAGTATGAATGTGTGACTCTTGTATGACCTAAACGGAGTCGAGCCAAAACGACTTCTTCTTTTCTAATGTTTCGAACAACTGATTGATGTTCACCAATAGTTGGTTTTATGTCAAGAAGTTTATTTCCAATGCTGTTATTCCATGAAGTTTGCCATTCTTCCAAGATATATTTATTGATAGATGGCTTAAAATTAGAAAATGGAATCTTAAAAGAAGTTGGTTCTAATGAAAGCAATGTTTTTGCTTGCATATCTACCGAATCATTCCCTTGGATACCTATATGACTAGGAATCCAACAGAGAACAATTTCTTTATAAGCTAAAAGCTCATGACATTTTTCTAAAAGTTTCTGAATCTGTGGATTCTTTGAACTCGTATGGTTCATTGCTTTCAATACAGAAAGCGAGTCAGAAAATATAATAAATTCATTGTTAGCATCACAAGTGCTAATGAAATCTAAAGCTAGATCAAATGCTTTGGCTTCAGCATTAAAAATTGATGAATCGTCAGGTAAACGTTGCATATTACTATGGTTGTCTGATAAAACAGCACAACCAACCTTTGAGTCTTCCTTTGACCCATCAGTATAAATTTGTTGGTATTTGCATTTTTCTGAAATCGTCTTTTAATATGTGTGGATTTGATTCAGATTTTTTCCCGGAATGTAAATCAAAAAGTATTTCAGGTGGTTTCATACACCAAGCTGGAATATTTGGTGTAAAATGTTTTTCAATATTTTGTGGTTTGATATTGGCAGATTCTAAGAGTGGTGAAATTCTGATGCCAAATGATTGAATACAAAATATACAGTTGAAAATTGTGATACCCTGGCATAAAAATGAATGCCTGCCCACTATCCTAATACAAACAAAAGCATATAATAGTATCAACGAGCTTATCAATGATATTGTTATTTCATTAAACATTTCTGCGCCCGTTACAGGATATGCTGAATACTGTAGAAATGTTTATAACTGGGTACCCTAAGATCATACATGACGTCATAAATTAAAAATGGAATTGCATAAAAACTCAAATGGACCTTAAATATAAAAGTCATACCATAGGCAATTAATCAACGTAATATTATCAAATGCCAAGGGTGGGCAGACTCCAATGTTAATTTCCATACCTTGTAAGATCCCCTTTCATTAAGTATTTCTGCTTATTTGATAGCACCTTACGCTCCTACGATAATAGTCAGCAGCAACACAGTGTCAATCAGGTGTATAAGCATATCTACACCTATGTACAACATATCTGTAAAATTAACTGCCTACTGGCTAATGCATGTATGTGAGGTTTAGATGCTATTGAAGAAGCAGAGATAGTGAGCGCTTAAGATACATTTGGAACATTTTAAATTACCTTGGTGCTAAATCACGAATTACATAAAAATATATCATGTTGGTGCGAAAATCTACATTTCTGATAAAGAGGGGTGGAGCTAGTCAAGCCCACAGTAATATATGACAGTGTTTCCTTGATATGAAAATTATGTCACGAAGAAATGGTGGTAATTCAGTAAACAACGAGTCCACGGAAAACACAGTTTACTATTCTGTATATTGTTTACCTTCCAGTGATGGTTTAAAGCTATATAATATATGTTTATATTTTCTTCAGTAACACAAGTATTAACTATATTACGCATATTTTATGTTTATATTATTATTCTGTAATTCAGAACAATAGTGTATATTGTTTATGTTATGCAGCTTAAAGTTCAAAGCACCAGCAAACTTTAGCCACCAAGTCCCGTTGGAATTTAAAAGTACCTTAAAATATATTTGTTAGTTCTACTTTTGAGTGGAAAATGCAAATATGATACGTAATATAGTTATACCATGGCTTGTCCACATGTACGTGGAGATAATCCAAGAGCTTTAGCGATTGTATGATCTTACGTACAGGTGGACAAACATGGTATAACTATTTTATATCACCTACATCAGTGTAGACCTTGCATATCATGAGATGCTACGTGCTTAAGTTGGTTAGGGTGGTATAAATGTGTAAAATGCACAGTTTTCATATAGTTGGTGCATTTTCCGCGGTTGGACTCCTTAAGCTAAGCACGCAAAGACATTACATCCATCCCAAAAGGTTTTTATTCTTTTGTTATGATTAAAATGTTTGTAAGATTGAAAAAAATATGAAAATAAAACATATTAATGAATTTCTTTTATTCCAGCGCTAATCGAATGTCTGGTGTTTTTGTACTATCAATATTGATCTGTCTAGTCATAAGAAAACCATAAAATGGCTTGAATGTCTGCGATAGAATTTATAAAATGCTTTACGAAGATTATGACATCAAAAGACTTGTTTCAGTAATTAAGCAGTCAAAATGTTTTTTTTTATTGTTAAAGTCACAACATTTGAACATACCTAGCAAAACAAATAACAAAGGATATAAATACACCATAAAAATGGTAGTGCGAGGACGATCTTCACGCAGAAATGAGTACTTAGCAAATTAACCCAATTAGGGGACTTTAGTATTAACAGAATCACTATTTTGGCAGGAAATGTAGCGCTCAGTCTGAATCTTGGTACCAATAGTTTCAGTTGTAGGGGTGGGTTGAGGGTGGGGAGGACAGGTTTTCATACTAATGTCAACTGTTTATTAGTCTAACACTATCTTGTGTACATTAATTGCTACTTGGCGAGGAGTGATATATTCACATTATATATACATGTATAATTGAACTTTTGGGTCTCTGTAAAAGTGGCAACTTTAATATTCATATCTGGGCGTGGCTTGGGTATTTCATCTGCTAAAGAAGGGAAATCATGTAATATTTGTTTGGTAAAGAGATACGTTGCTTGAGCCACGCAAACGTGCATGCATTTCATGAAAATCGTGACTGTATATACACTGAACTAACATTTATTGACCCTTAAAGCACCACTCACAGAAAATCGTCTGATTTGTCATCTGCTGAATTGATTTTGAAGCATCTTCGACAAACAGAGTAGAACCAGAGGAGCAGTAAGATCTGGGTCCACACTATTTGTCTCTTTACTTACGTTAACCAATAAACAGACATTTTCGGATGCAGTTATTTTGCTGACGTTTTAAGGGTTAAATAATGCTTTATGTCTTTACTGAGGTGTTATGGCGCAAGATGATACAGTTACTTTCGATTAAAACCACGCCTAATTTTCAGCTTTTACCTATGTCTAAGGTAGATCAGTCCTAATTACGCATTCATGTGGTGTCGCCTACACAGTACCAGTAGCTAAATAATACATATATGTCTTTTTTCTTTCCAGTAAGAACACAACAACTACAACAAACTACAAACAATGCTGAAACACAAAGCATTCCTGTGGAAGCAACAGTACTGGAGTCAAGTTGTGCATTACTGCTGGCAGCTGGCCTTAAGACAACCACACCAAATAATGAGTATATTTTACAACACCACGAATCACTCTCTGCAGATATCACATTCGATGCACAAGAGGTGTTTATTGAAGAAGTTAAAGTGGAAAAGTCGCTATTTGAACAAGATAGCAAAGTATCTGAGAGCGAAATCAAACAATACAGGGAACGACTTGAAGCTGAAAGGAATGCAAAATGCGAAGTAGAAATAGAGGACACAAAAGAGGAAAAAGCTCACAAGAAAGTAAAACCCAGAAGAGCGATTAAATCTACAAGCTCAGAAGACAGTAGAAAAGAGCAAACGACTAACTCAGTAGGAAAGAAAAGCTCAGCATCCACGGAAGATACTGTGTATCCATCTGATGGCAGTCTTAATACTGTTTCAAAAGACGAAATGAGCTACAATCAAACAAAATATATTGAACCTGGCGAAGTCAATGGAACTATCGCAGAAGGGAAAGTATTGAATAGGAAAATAACCAAAGCTTTAGAAGACGAGCTAACGCCCTCAGAAGACAGTCTGGATGAGGCAGAGAATGAGTGGAAGGAATTTAAAGGTAAACAAACAACAACAGAAACGGCACATGAACCAAGTGTTACGAATATAGCATCAAGTGTGCAAACTAATTCACCAGGGAAGGACAATAAAGCAACAATCAAAAACAATCCAGATAAGAAAGATGACCAAACAACTGAAACGAACATTACCAACAAGGCTACTATAAATCAAATATCTCATGATGAAAATAAGTTAGCAACAAACCTTGAACATGCAACTACCGCGAAGAAGGGGTCAGAGGAAATTAAACCTTTAACACCGGTTGACATTGATGTTCAAAATAGGAAGAGGAAAAGATAAATGGGTTGAGACATTAGATTATGACACATTTTCGTAAATGTTCAAGGATCAAATGACCCAGTTAATGAGATTTCAGTACTGTAAAACACTTATATTTGTGGGGGGGGGGGGGTGGTATCTTTATTTGGCGTTATTGGCAGTAAACACAAAAATTGCCAAAGTATGAGACAGCGAAATACAGTTTTGAATTCAGTTACATGATAAACAATAAATGGACATACACGCTAAGAATGTAGGTATCTGTAGCATCAAAAACGAACTTTTGAATGCTAGAGTATGTTTCGAGGAAACGTCTTAAAAGGGGGCTACTATTAAAGGAAAGAATAAGCTCCCCATAGGGAGCATATTCTTTCCTTTAAAAGTAGCCCCTATGAGAATAGATTTTTTTAAAGGGCGTTAAATTGAGAAACCACCAAAATTAAACTTCGCCAATATGTCTGCCTTTTAAAATCGCCAAATTTTGATTCCACAAAAGTTAAGTGTTTACAGTACTAGTCGCATATTTGCAAATACTCCTAATAAACGCACTTACTGACATACCCAGCAAAGCTTGAGGTCTAAGTTTTAGCCTGAGCCTTCATCTACATCCCTCATTTGTGTATGCGAGCAGCTAAGGTTCTGGCAAGTCTGCACATCTGTGCAGAATGACCTGAACCTTCGATGCTCACAGATATATTAAGTACCAAATTCTCATACACTGCCCAGAATATAGATTTTTTTAGTCCGAGAACTCTTTAGGTGCCTTTGTACACCTCTATTATACAGAAAGTATGTAAAATTTAATTTAGTCAGTGCACAAATAAATAGAGATTATCACGCAGAGTTTTGGTTTTATCGCCCAAAGTATCAATCCGAGACCCCATTATCAGCCTGAGAGCTTTAGCTCAAAGTCTGATAATGGTTGAGGGTTGTTACTTAATCTGATAATGTTTGAGGGTTGTTACTTCGAGAGATAACTAAAACTCTCACAATCCAATTCACTATTTTAACGTGTTTGACGTACAAAAATGTATTTAAAACTGAGGACTGGCATATATTTCGTGTTACGTCATTTGTTTACATCTGACGTCATCTAATGATCAACGTGGTGCCGGGCATGATAACCTCTCTCCGTTCAAAATACATGATTTCGGCATATAACCCGTTGGTGGAAAGAGCTTCCCTTAGCAAAAAAACAGGCCTCTGGTGAACCTTGCCGCTGAGCTACAATAAAGCTGCCGTAAGGTTTCAGCAATGTTTGCTGCAGGGTTACAGCAATCTTTTACCATGCAAATGAGCTCCTTATTTGTTTATGGCTATCCTCTGGCGAACTCGCAGGAAAGTCATCCCTTCCATTATGGTTTCTAGCGATGCTTCAGTGATGACTTCTCATAATGAATATTCATAAGAAACTTTCGGCGAAGCAGCTGCGAACATCGCCAGAACATTACAACAGCTTCTGGTAATGCTTTGGCACACTGATAATGGCTAATGAATATTCATAGATTTCAGTAATGTTCATATAATAGATTACCTCCCTTTAAGAGAGAGATTAGCTCCCTTGAAAATTAACTATTATCTCCCTTACAGGGTATCCATTGTTGGTTACCTCCCTTGAGTAATACATTATAGGATATTGCCCCTGATTTAAATATTTCAAGCGCTTACTGGGTTATTCTCCATTCTTCCGTTGATTTTATTTTTCAAAGTTTTTGAACATGAAACAGTTTGGATCCAGATCAGGTCCTTCCTTTTGTCCTGCGATTTTGTTGGGCCTGATCTGGGTCTAAACTGTATGCAAAACTTACCAGCAGATGAAACTTTTGCGGACAAAGCGTTAAAACACTCAATGAATCGCTGTAACTGTATATATGATGTAGAAACATTATTGGTGAAAAAGTAACTTTTTAATAGCTTGAATAGCTATACTGCCAATGTCCTTCAGAACAGTTTTGGCATCTCGAATAATTTGTTTAAGTTCCACTCAGGATAGTGTCTAAGGAGATATAATTTTATTTGTAAAGTACATGCGCGGATCCAGAAAGTTTTGTTAGAGGGGGTGAAAATTTGATAACACTTTTTTTTGTTGATGAGGGGATAGAGGATTGAAATACCGCTATAAATGGGCCATCATAGGCCCACCAGCGAAATGATGGCCCTACATTGAATGCTGGCTTGGTAGCTGCTATTTTTCAGGGGATCCAGACCTGTATTGCTAGAAAACCCTAAATTTTGGTGGTTTTTCAGGGGGTCCGGACCCCCTATCCCCCCTCTGGATCCGCACATGAAGTAATGACAGAATAGATTTAAACCTACCTAAGACCTTTACATCCCTGAGTCCAAATATAGTAGATTTTATTCACAAAATAGCTATATTCCAATAAAACAAAGAAAAGATAATTCCTTTCACACTATGCTTTACTTTCTGACCATGTTATCTCTTTCACTCAGTCTCTATAAGTGACCAGTATTTTAGAATTTTGGACAAGATCTTGTCTTCTAAGTTAATTAGTACCATATTGTAACTATGGAAACTGAGAAGATAATTCTTTTGGCAAGCCTGTGGCGCTTAATTGCATTTTGATGCTTCTCTGGCAAACCTGTGGCAAAGTTACCAGCAGGTTGCAAGACATTATTTAATTTCTGCTGCCTGTGGCAATGTTTTGGTAAAGGTTGCAAGAACATTACTGCTAGCGGCGAAGTCCTGCGAACTTTTTTCAAGTTCTGTGGCGAAGGATTTCTTCGCAGTAACCTTGCGGCAACCTTAGAGTAAGCTTGCAGCAAGATTTTCTTTTTGTAAGGGTTATCGCATACGCAGAATTTGGGTTATCATGGCAAATAGTGTCCCAAATATGTGATAATTTGAGATTATCTCACGGCATTTTGATATCGCCTGAAGTATCAACCTGAGACCCCCTTATTATGGTTGAGTGTTAATATTCCGGCCGATAACCAAAACCCTGTGTTATAATCTGTTTATCACATATTCCAATTCACTATTTTAACGTGTTTGACATTCAAAAATGTAAGCAAAACAGAGGACTGGCATAAATTTTGTGTTATGTCGCGCCACTTGTTTACATCTGATGTCATCAAATCAACAACGTCTTTGGGTTCTTGTGGCAAATAACATCCTGCATAATTACGTGATAATCATGGTAATTACCATGAATGTGACCAGCAAATACCCAGAGTACCTTGCACATCAGCACAGCATTATCAGCTAAGGCATTCACTGATTATACAAAAATATCAAAAATCAACATTCACCTTTAATTTTTTGTTTGATTTGATTTTTTACGTCAAAGTCAACAAATTCCAGTTATGTCGGGATGGATCTTCCTGGGTTGAACCAGTACTAAGCAAGGATTAATGTGCCTTGCTCAAGGACACAACACAGTGACATCAGTGAGGCTCAAACCCGCAACCCCTCGGTCTTCACTGCACTCCCTCACCTTTAATTCTCACAAATCACAAGAAACTTTTATCTTCATGGTTTGTGCCCAGTTAACGGCTCAATAGAGCATGCTCAACTACAGACACTAGCTAGTATATTGAAATTGTGTTTATCATATGACGTCGCGTCTGGGAGTGAAATAACGCCATGCAATAAAATCTGTAAACCACTAGTGGTTTATAGATTCACGGGAAACGTTATGAAGTCCATAACAACGTTGCGTACATAATGACAAAATTATAACGTTTTTACGCCAGAAATGAGATTTCAAAGTATTTGTCATATGATAAATAGAATCTAACATTTGTGCTCTTGTATTATTGAATTTATTAAACTCGTTGCGAAAAAGAGATAAAATGCTCGACAAGCCTCGCATTTTATCTCTTTTCCCCAACTCGTTTAATAAATTCAATAAAACATGAGCACTCATGTAAGATCCTCTATGTAGAAAGTCGAGCAATTATACTTTCCAGAGAGTAAATAGCAAAGGCACTGGGCCCTGTGCCTTTGTTGTTTCCATCCAATATAATCAATATTTCTTGCAATGACTCAGATGTGGTTAATCTACTATTCTGCCAGCCAAGAGTGACAGTGACCACATGTTTTGTTTACAAAGTTATCAGGAACTTGTAATCGATAAATCACTTGTGTATTAATCCTATCCTGTGGATAGGATTAATACACTAGTGATATATCGATTCGCGCTAGCTCAAGTGGTGTGTACAAGTTAATGTTTGATTTAGCAATTGTAAACAAACATGTCGTCACTGTCACTCTTGGTTGGCACGACAGTACTATCTTAAGCTTATCCTAAAAGAAAGTACAAAAGCATCTTAGGTACCAGTATGTTTAATCAACTTGGTATCTTGAGGATATGACAAAAGCTTGCTGATCAGGATTCACAATGTTCGACTCACAATGTGTTACGTTCACGGTATTTAATTGAAGTGCATGGTATGGTTGGTTGAAACTAGAACAGATAGTGACGGAAATTTACTTTCTACAATAATCAAAGGTGAAACATTCTTTTTGCTTCTAAAGAAACCGTCATCTTCTTTGCAACTATTTGGCAAAATTTATATAATTGCTACAATAGATTCCTGTTATTGATTTTTTTTAAATGCATGTACAATCGTTAAGAGTCATCCTGGTGATTGAGAAGGCATTTTGCATTCAACAGTTTTCAAAATATCTACTGAACAAGAGTATCAATGTTTTCTTCCTTCTGCTTTTCCACAAAAAAACATTGTGTATATTGAGGGGTCGCAGGTTATTATTTCCCAAAACTATTGTATTCATTTCACTGAAGATCCATTTTGTCTTAGCAAACAGTGCAGACCCTGATGAAATGCAGCATTATGCAGTAGGGCTGTCACGATATGCCAAAAGCACATCGTGATATATTGGAATATGTGGCAAGCATATTGCAATAATACCACAATCTCTTGTCCCAAAATGTCAATATACATTTTGGGTTAAAATGAAAAGAATATTGACATGAGTTTGAACTTTCAATCCAGAGTCTTTATCAAGTGCCCTCAACAAGACTCATAGGCCTCAAATCCCCTACAATATAGCTTGCAATTGATCTTGTGATGGTACTGGCCTGGGCTAAATGAAATGGATACAGCCAGCATTCAAGTGATCTCACCTTGCACCTTTTTGGTAGAATTGCTTGGAGGCACTGGTGAAAGGGGTCATGGTTGGGCTGACCTGAGCGGCGGCTGAGCATCCACAGCTTTTGTTTTGATTACATAAGTTACCATTTGGCTGGTCGGGGTGCTGCTGATTAAATATGCACGTTTTTTACCACAACTAAACTTTTCAATCAACTTTATTTGCATGAGTTTCGATGACTTTCCTCTAAGTTTTCAATGGAAAACTAAATAAAAAAGCAAACCCTTCACTTTCTTGTGCTTCTATTTATAGTAACAATGATATATCAAGATACGCTTTTTCGTACCAATATATTGTACCTTTTCAGACTAATATCGCAATATACCAATAAACCGATTTATCGTGACAGCCCTATTATGCAGCATTTCATCTAGGTCTGCACTGTTTGCCAAAGTATTTGTTAAGGCCGGGGTTTCCAGTCTCCAAAAGGTTAAAATGCACCAGAAATCAAATTTAACCCTGACATGAGGTAAATAAAGGTCAAACTAGGACCAAAATTTTAACAACTTAGGTAGGGCTCTCATCTCTGATGCTGCATTGGCCTTTTTCTTCAAGGGTAGATTTTTGAAGCGTTGTAACCATACATGGGTATTCTGATAATTTTTGTCGTGTGAGTGTGACCATTTGAATAAAGGAACTTCCATTTAAAATTTGAGTTTAATTGACCCAGTGGTTTCAGAGAAGATGCTTATATATAATGATGGAGAAATGGAAGATGGAGTCATTGGTACATGTATACAATTAGCTTATAAATGAGTTTTCATGTCATTTATCCTATTAGAAAAATACAACATAAAATAAGAAAGGTTCAATGTAACTGCCTTATATAGATTGTCATTGAAACCTGCCCAACCAGGCTTAAAAAGCATTACACATATACTTTTACACTTTATACCATTCTCATGCATATGAGTGCAAAGGACAGACAAATGAGCTGACATGACATGTGCCTCAATGCAAGAAAACCAGTCTTCGGGAACAGCACAGACCAGTATGTGCATTTGCGCATTCTGATCAGCACCTTTGTTATTCACATATTGGAAAGAATCATTGAAACTTGCTACAAGCAAAATTTCAATATTCTAGCCGCTAGTCTCTGTAGCTGAGCAGGCTGATTTTTGTATGACCTGGTTGGAAACCATGAAGACAGGATTTCTCGACTCGTCACAGATTCTTAATTACCATTACGTCCCTGGTCTTGTTCACTGAAATATATATTTTCTAACTCGAGGCATGCTCACAAAACTATGTTAAAGGTATTACAGGTGATACATACCTGTCCCTGAGTTTATAAAACTTTTTTTCATGCTAAACTCACTGAGCATAATAATTATCATGCTCATAAATGTTAAAATGCCAACAATTGTTGGCATTTTAACTAGCAACCCCAGAATAACCAATATAAGTACTGGAATGGTGAAATTTTACCTGGGTAGTGTTGATTAAAAGATATTTTATCCCACTTTACCCAAGTCAAATGCTTTTATTTATACATCATTTTAAAGCCACTTAAATGAGCTCTAAAATGGTGTGAATTTTGTTATAATCCATTAAGAAACAAGGTTTTGATCACAATAAAATTATTGAAAATAGGGTAATTATCACTCAATTGTCTAGTTCACAGATTTTGGCACTTGACCACTGACAGTGTGTCTCTTTGACCAATTTTGCTACAGGGTAAATTTATTGGGGTCATAAATCAATTGGCATGTACATTGAGATAAGAGATTACGGATTAAGATACCACCTGCGCTTTGTTGATTGGATAATCCAGTCAAGAGATATAGGGCAGGAAAGTCTGACAAGGCCTGGTTTGAAAAGTATCAAATATATTTGTAAAGCGCAGACTCCTTCTTATTCTGGTTACTCAGGGCTTTCTGAATATGTTACTTTCATGAAAATAGGATGTTATTTCACTTTTGCATTTAGTTTTTTCTACTGATGTAGTGAGAAAAATCACCATTTATCTGTTAAAAACAGTAGCAGCCATAGCATTACCTGTAACATTTTTCCAATATTGGACAGTGCCTTAATCTGGTCATGAATTTCCAATATCAATATGGGTGAAATATCCTAAATTTTACCTTAAAATAGCAACTTCAAATGTTTATAATTTTCCTTCCAGGAAAGATATTTTCAAATTAAAAACTGTTTTGGAAAGCTTATATTTAGATCTTTCCAGTGGTATAAGATGCAATGAAATATTATCATTTGAAAAAAAGAGCTGGGGTTGCTATTTTAACATCTATGGACATGCTAAATACAGCAGCTGAGAGTTTAAAGGCAAGAGAAGTATTTATTTTTCAGCATTTCAGTTTTAATGAGCAGTAAATATTCCATGTTCAGTTGAGTTGAGCATGAAAAACAGTTTATAACTTCAGGTCCAGGGTACAAAATCTCTTCCCATCCCTGCCCTGCTAGATAGACAAAAAATCTAGGGCAGACAGTATCACACCAGTGTCAGTGCATAGTCTCACAAAACCTATATAATTTTGAAGCAAACAATTTTAAAGGTTTGCTAAAAAAAATGCACTTTTTCGTTCTGGTTCTTTACGTCACAGTCATCAATCTTTCAGTAATGTTGGGATGGGTCTTCCTGGGTTGAACCAGTACTAAGCAGCAGATAAAAAAGGTCTTGCTGGAGGACACACACAGTGACTCTGTCGGTGGTGAGACTTGAATTTGCAGCCCTTCAATCACAAGTCTAATGCTCTACCAACTGAGCCACTGCACTCTGGCCACTGTTTAAGAATTATGACAAGCTACAAGAGAATAGGTCAAGGTCACAAGATCAGAGTGCATGATGCATGCTCAAATATTGTGTAAAGACAAAGGTGCCCCCTTCCCAGTACTGGTCAGTAAAGAAAAGTATTATATTAATTACAAAAAACATATACCTGTACTTATTACTAAAGTCAGTGTTATTTTAACCAAAAATGAGATTGTTTGAAACATATATAGTGGGCAAATGAAACTATTAGAAGTAAAAGGACAGCAAAGTAGCAAATAAAAACTGTATCCTTTGCTTTGTATGTCCTCTCATGAGGCTGAACATGTGAGAAATGCCTTCAGAAATGAATCAGATGTACAAGATATTTGGTGTCAACACAAATTACCTACATGTGACCTCAAACTATAACAGGCCCCCAGATTAGAGTGCGCAACTGAAAATTATTTTCCTTATTTCTCAACCAAAACATATGTTGTGGGTACTCAAAAGAAACTTCTCGATGAGAAGATTCTTTTGAGCACCCAAAACACATGTTTAAACTGATGGATAAGAATATAATCGCAATTTTACACTCAACATTTTTGCTTAACTGGCCCTATGCTATAACCATGGCCTTGGAGTGGGGTTACTATAATCCCACTTTGCTCTGGTTTAATGGTCTCATTGAGGTGGACATGTGAAAAATCTTTTCAGAATTGGACCAGACCTTCATGAGATATACTGTGGACATAGATTCTGTACTTGAGACCTATGACAATCTCGTCTGACCTTCACCTTAAAGCCTCAGCAACTGAAACCTCAACTCCAGACGTAGCCTCACGGGGGGATTTTTTTCAGAGTCAGACCAGGAGCTGAGAAGAAGACAAATATCAGCCAATAAACGAGAGTTTGGTACTTGCGCATCGATGAGCCGTGAAGACTAAGACAAGTCTATGCATATGGCCAGTCACCCCAGATCCTTCGCTGTTCATGTACTCAAACATTTGAAGGCTGAGACAAACATAAAGAATGGTTAACTGGGCATGAATGCATGCTTAACTGTTACAATAAACTTGAAATGTTCTATTGCAAATGTATAATATTATATCAAGGGCTCACAGGATATACTTTCTCCTAAGATCATTTTTGTGTTAGGAAACAGTGTAAACCTTGATGAAATGCCGCATAATGCGGCATTTCATCTGGGCCTTCACTGTTTGCCAAAGTATGCATTTAGGAGTCATTAGTATACAAAGGATTAAAGAGTTACTTTGCATATATACAATAAGTACCAAAGTGTTGTGTGCTGACCCATATATGTTAACTCTGGAAATACTTTAATATAGTGGACCTATGTGGAATCCTGCCATATAAGAGGATGATTCCACTTTTGTGTGGTCAAATCATAAACTACTGTATCTCATCTCCATTTTTATACTACATTCAATACGCCCGGGCCCAAATATCGTTTGTAATGATCAGTTAAATCGGACAAGGGTCAGTGTTTTTTCACGGTCAATGTCGGCCATTTCAATTTCTCAATGAAAATGCAAGCGTCTTTCAAACATGGATCATATTTTGGGGAGTTTGGCTGTAAAACTCCCCAATAAATATTCAGCCTGTCCAATACAGTTGACGCATTAAAGACTCGCTTTTCCAAGTTGAAGATGCATCCATAGAGTGGCATCTATAACAGAAATGCTGTTTATTCCGTATTGGTTACATTGACAGAATAAAACGCATTTTATATGAAAACATTGTTTTCTTAAGAAATGTGGAATCATCTCTATATAGTGATGCAACCAGATTTTTGGTCCAGACTGAAAAAGTGTATTCTTAAGAAATGTGGAATCATTTCTATATAGAGACGATTCCACATTTCTAAAGAAAACAATTATTCAGCCTGGGCCAAAAATCTGGCTACATCTAGACAGAAATGCATCCACATTTCTTGAGAAAACAATAATTCAGTCTTTGCCCAAAATCTGGTTGCATCTCTATATAGAAATGATTCCACATTTCTTAAGAATGCAATGTTTTTTTTTTTTTTTTTATATCCAAATGTGTTTTTTCCGTCAATGTAACTTATACGGAATAAACAGCATTTCTATTTTAGATGCCCCTCTATGACTTGGCACCCTTTAGTGTTTAGCCACTACTGGAGAGTTTGTAACAATAGCAAGTGTTATCCAGACGCTTTATATCTACTTTTCTACCAAAATGGCCGACTTGTCAACAAGATTCACATGAGTGAAGGATTTGTGTATTTTATGCAGTAGGAACCTTTTTATTACAGAAAACACAGAATGTGTATCATTTATAATCATCGCCCAATCATTTAAAGAACTGATTTCCAAAGTGCATAATCCCAGAGGCTTGCACGAGTGTTGGAAATGCTCATGTACATGGATGCACGATGAAGAAAAATTGCGTTGACCCTTATGAAGTTTGAATGCCTCGATATTCACCTTATAAGAGGATATAGCTATTATTATTGGTCTTTCTGTGTAGTTAAGATGCCAAAGTATATTTTGATACCACATTTGTGTGGATTCATCCTCTTATAAAGCAGGATTCCACATAGGTCCACTATATTGAAGAATGTCCTTAACTCTTTCCCTCCTGGGAAATTTTGCGTGCTTTAATGTCATCTGATTTTTTTTTCAAAATCAACTTTTTTGAAAAGATCTTTCAGGAATACCATCAGAGTGCCCAACAGTCTGGGTCCAAACTATTTACAAAAGTTATCAGCAGATGACACAAGTAGGTAAAGAATTAAGCTAACAAACTGCTATGTGCTGCGTCACAATTTTAGCCTATGCTTAGAGTAACCAATCAGGCCTCCTGATCAGAGTGCATAATTGAAAATTATTACTTCAGTGGTTTGCCTAGAATTTTATAGTAGGGAACAAATGTTCCATGTCCTAACATTATTGTGGTACAGAGCCATATAAACAAGGGGCAAATGATGAAAACATAAAGAAACAAATTCCAATTTCTTAGGACAATGTCCCACTGAACCCAAACTAAGAGGGACATTTGGAAATTGTATGTGTCAAATGAAGCAAAAATGCCACCTCGACAGAACACAGTTACTTTGTTACTTTATAAAACCTTATGTTGTGGGTACTCAAAAGAAATGTCTCAATGAGATCTGTTGTTTTTGGCTCCACAAATATGTTTAAACTGATAGGTGAGAAAGTAATAAAAAATTTTGGCTCAAAATTTTTGCTTAACTTGACCTAAAAGGCTACAAGCAAGACAACATGTCAAATTATTTTTGTGTAGCAGGAGGTATCTCCACTGTTGATTGTTCATACTTAAAGAACCCCACACCCCCCCCCCCCCCCCCAATAAAAAAAATAATAATAATGTCTGTGTCTCTCCTTTTCAGCAACTGCTAGTAACTTCACAGCTCATGTTTACATTTTTGAGCGTAAAATTGTGAATATTTTCTTACCCTTCAGTTTTTACATGTGTTTTGGGTGCTCAAAAGAACTGTCTCAATGAGACAGTTCTTTTGAGTACCCACAATATATATTTTGGTTGAGAAATGAGAAACTTGATTCTGAATTATTCACTGTTTGTAAAGGCCTAACCCTACAAGCAAGACAACTTGTCTAACATTTTTTGTGTAGCAGGAGGTATCTCCACTGTTGATTGATCATACTTAAAAACAGACAATGTTTTTGTCTCTCCTCTTCCGGTATCACGATGCATCAGATCAGATTTATAAATGTTCAACGCTGCCTCATCACATACATTGAAAAAATTGGCTTTAGGTACCGTGGTTAGTGGGTCAATTAGCCCATCACATAAATATTTATAATTAACAACTAGCCATGCAACCAATATTGCCTTTATTCTGTCATCAGCACCTCTATTAAGGAAGAATCCAGCACTCTGCAGAAGCACATCATTTTTTGAGTCATAAAAGTAAACCGTTAACTGTGTGCCAGAAAATCCAATTGTGGGAATCAAGCTTATATTCTGCTGTGTGTTTTGTTGGTTTTGTAGGAAAGAAAACACAATGGCTTTGGAAATAACTTGTGGATCTGGGATGTCAATTTCCACAAATTTCCTTTTCACCACCTCCTCATCATCACTATAATAGTCATCATCGTCATACAAGTCTGAGAATCTTGTGAGGGCAACAGGTCCTATTAGAGCATCAATATGTCCATGCCAAACAGCTGGATTGCCTAAAATATAAGAAAGGAAAGACATGACTTTTGAGGCTCATATGATTTGACCCCTGTGTCAAAATGACACAGATCTCAAGTCCCATTTTATGACCCATTGGTGTTTGGGTCTGTGTTAATATGAAACAGATCTCAAGACCAATTTAATATGACCCATTGGTGTTTGGGTCTGTGTTAATATGACACAGATCTCAAGACACAGGTCACAATGACATAGACCCAAACACTTAATGGGTCATATAAAACAGGCCTAGACACCAAAAAACCTGCCAAAGGGTTAATGACCAGAGTTCTCATTAACTCCAAATTTGGATTATTTTACTCAAACTTTTTGATTCTGACTCCAACTTCGAAGTCCCAATAGAAAAGTAAGGTAAAACTTTAAATATTTCCAGTATGCAGCATTTTACTCCTATTTTCAAAATCCTAGTGAGAACTCTGACAAGGAAGTAAGAGTCAAATCAGTCTGCTCAGCTACAGGACCTAGCTAGAATATCAAAATTTAGATTGCAACATGTTAAAATTCTATACTTTCTGAAAAATTATTTAGAGAGGCACTGATCAGATTGCATGGATCTCCAAGCTGGTCTGTGCATTCCCATGGAACAAAATCAGGTTTCTTGACACAAGCCAAAAATATATCCACTTCTTACCATGATTCAACCAAACAATCTTAATCTATATCATCTGACCAAAGTCTAAATCAGTGGACAGTGACAACAAATGAGTTGACAGACCATTTACAAATCCTAGGACAGACACTGGTCACTTAGTTTAGTTTATAGGGATCACACATGTTTTTCATGCATTAACATTTTCAGGGTCCCAAGGAAGCTGTTTGAACACGAGGCCGTTAGGCCGAGTGTTAAAACATCATCCTAGGAACCGGCAAGTGTTAATGCAATGAAACAAACATGTAATTGTAATTCTTGCATATTTTACCTGATTTCAACCTAAATGACACTGAAAGCTTCGCCTAATCATTAAAATATAAATTTTCTTACACAGGATTTCTCTTAACAAAATGGCGTCAGTGTCAAACTTTCGAAGGTCATAACGCCGCCACAACAGCATAGACGCGCGCAGCGTTTTTTGAGAACTAAAGCATTGGCAAAATGATCAGTCAAGGGCGCAACAATTTCCCGTGTAATGTTATGCTAACAAATCAGGACAAAGATTGGCTTTGTCAAGTAAAATCCATGTTCAAACAGTGCGTGAATCTCATGATTTGAACATGGTTTTCGCGGCTTCAAACAGCTTCGCGTAAAGAATTCCCATGCAAGAATAAAGGATCACACTTTTGGGTAATTCCAACTGTAAATAAAATATTGCAATGCCATTTAATGTTGGTTTTAGTCTCTCGTCAATATACACCTGGATCCATCACTTCAGGCAAATGGCATGTTGGCAAAACTATCTCTATACACTTCAGCTCTGGGGATAACACGGGCAGATCCAGAAAACTCTGCCAGTGGGGGTTCTGACAGTGTTTTTAGTCATCAACATATTTCACAGAGGGTCATACAAACCTTCCTTGAGAAGCAATAGGACCCCTTGGGTCCAATTGCTTCTCAAAGAGGTCCATACCAGCATTTCTAATGAAACCTATACCCACTTGTGATTTTCCAGGGGAGGGCACGGAGCCCTATTCTCACCAATTTGGATCTGCCCATGGATAAGGATATGTGCTGCATCTATATGCAATGTGTATTGGGCTGTATATGCATTGAAATTACAAACATGATTGTGTACCAAGCACAAAATAAAATTAGAATTACACACAGTTTTCAACAGAATGTGTACAAAGCCGTAAATTATTCTGACACCAATATGGCCAGAATTGAGCGCTTTCAAGATATAATGGAAGTGTGATTGCAAGCCCTTAATTTCCAATGTAGTGTGAGAAGGAAAGGTTTTCGGATACCTACCAATTGTTGTATCATCAATTGTTGTGTTCTTTAGTTTTCTTTCACACTTATCTGGACAAATGGGAGACAAGTTGTACGAGGCACCTTTATCTAAAATGCATCTGGCTTTAGGGGTTATCCTTTGGAATAAATGGTTGAGTATCATAACTGTGACATCGGTTTCTGACTTGCAATATCTACCCATAGAACTAAGTGCTACATGTGCATCTGAAATAGTTTAAGCATATTTTATTACCACAAATTACTGCAATGGGGTTAGGTCACAAGTTCTTGCAACATTAGTTAGGCCAACTAAAACAAATATCTGTGTTTAGGGTAATCCGTCCCTACCTAAATTTACTGGTGAAACCTTGGATTTTTTCAGGTTTTCTGGGAAAATATATAATTTAATGAATTTTGAAAGGCAAAAATTGCATATTTTTTCGAAAATTAAAATAAAATAAAAATGTGTGTGCCTACCCTACCTTAAATTTTCATACCCGTTACCCAAAACACACTTATATTTTTACTTGGCCTTACGACCCTCCCCCATCTGAAATAGGAGATAATGATACAGGCCCCCAGATAAGAGTTTGTATCTAAAAATTATTTTTCTTATTTCTCAAGCAAAACATATGCTGTAGATACATTTGTTTTTGTGTGCTCAAAAGAACCGTCTCGATGAGGTAAACAATAGTTTACTGCCAACAAGACTATTTACCAGCTTTCAGATAAAGACTGTGGTGTTCCGGATGATATTGATTTGTGACGTAGTGTTTGGACTGGAAAGCATCAATATACAATTGTGAGGATGACAATACTGTCTCATACAGTCATAAAAACCTAGATATTTTATGAAAAAGGTTTTAGTTGATGAGAGCGCCACATGCATTGAGTGGTTCAGAAATAATAAAATGCAGGCAAATCCAGACAATTTCCAGACAATTATGCTTGGAAAGTCTGGATATGAGAATTGCAAATGTCTCTTTGTGAACCGTACAGAGATCAAATGTGAAGACTCTGTAAAACTCCTAGGTGTAACCATTGACAACCTGACCCTGTTAAATTTTGACTTTCATGTCTCAAACATCTGTAAAAAAGCTGCAAGACAAATTAATGTTTTATTACATCTTAGCAAATTCTTGACTATTGAAACTAAAATTTGAATTTATAAATCTTCTATTAGATCAATTTTTATTTTTTGTCCACTTGTGTGGCACTTTTGCTCGAAAACTAGCTCTGCTAAGATGGAAAAACTCCAATACAGGGCACTCCGGTTAATAGTATTTAATGATTTCGACAGCTCTTTTGAAACTCTACTTGAAAGAGCTGACATGGCGATGCCTAAACATCATATCAGTAGAATTAGATTAATTGCTATCAAAACTTTTAAGATTCTCCATAAAATGTCACCTGTCTATATGCAGGACCTTTTATCTTACAAAAATTCTATTTATCATATGACGTCGCCTCTGGGAGTGAAATAACGCCATGCAATAAAATCTGTAAACCACTTGTGGTTTATCGATTTTCGGGAAACGTAATGACGTCCATAACAATGTTGCGTACATATTGACAACATTATAACGTTTTTAAGCCAGAAATGAGACTTCAAAGTATTCTTAATGTCATATGATAAATAGAATCTAACATTCGCGCTCTTTTTCTTTGTTTGTTTGTTTGTTTGTTTTGTTGCTTTACGTCCCAAGTCAACAGCTATGGTCATTGCGGGACGGTCAGTTCACCTAACCACACTTTTTCCTAGGCAAGCTTGAACAAGCAGTTAACCAGTACTTCGCGCACATACTTTCGCTTGTAACTGACAACAACCCTTCTTGAATGATCAGCGGAAGGGAGGAGAATGACCGTAGAAATTATTTCATGATCAATCTCCACGAAAGTATGGGACCAGGCCGGGATCGAACTTGCGACCCCTGGATATGCAGTCAGACTCGCATCTGTTGCCAGACACGTTACCGACTGCGCTACGCGGCCCGGTACATTCGTGCTCTTGTTTTATTGAATTTATCAAACTCGTTGCGAAAAAGAGATAAAATGCTCAGCAAGCCTTGCATTTTATCTGTTTTCCCCAACACATTTAATAAATTCAATAAAACATGAGCACTCATGTAAGATCCTCTATGTACTCTTTCAGATATGAAAACCTTGTAGATGTGCAAAGAGTGCATTAACACAAAGTACGGTAAATCTTCTTTTGCTACTAGGCTGCTCGTGTGTGGAACAGCCTCCTGAATGATCTTCGAAAAGTCAAGGAGTTCAGGAGGCTGGTCAACACATGGAGCTGCTCTTCATGCAAAATTTAAGTTAATCAGTTTTATTTTGCTTTTGCTTAAATATGTTTTTACCCCAGTGGCTGCTTTGCTTTAATTTTGCTTTTTATTTCCAGTTTGCTTTGCTTTTACAAATTTCTTCTTTATTTTTTTGTTTTTAATTATCTTGTTTAATTTGCTTGGTTAGTATAAAAACATATCTGCTTTAGATATACTGATACCCAGGGCTGTGGAAATACCATGCCTGACTTGTCCGACATGGTCCTATTTCATCCAGGACAAGTTGAAAATTTCTTCTTGCTTGTCCTTGGACAAGTACAAAGCTGTTAAGTTAATACAATTCTGTATTTCATATTTTGATTAATTATTATGAGCTCACATCTTGCAATGAAAACAGTGTGGTTCCTGATCTGAAGAAGCCAGCTGATCTGGATCTACACTGTTTATAAGAGAAGCCAGCTGATCAGGATCCATATTGTTTACAAGAGTTGATATATATCTGGTTTCATACTGTTTTTGAAAGAATAAACTGCTTAAGCACTGTAAGGTATAAGCTAATTTGTTCTTTCAGACAAGTAAAATTTTCTATGGACAAGTACATTTTGGCTTTTTACTTGTCCCTGGATAAATAGAAAGTTTTACTACTTCCACACTCCTGCTGATACCTATACTGATACTCAAATGATTATGTGATAGGAAGACAGTGTTATGGTTATCATTGATTAAATATATAATATCAGTCTAGTCCCTGCTGCTTAATTATTTAAATAAATTACGGTGTTTTCAGGTCTGTGATTACTGATCTTACTTGTAGTCTTACTTGTAGTCATCGGGAAACTTATTAAGCCCCAAAGGCTTGTTTTTCCCCTCTGCTCTCTTGTTTTCTTGTCGTCGCTTCCGGTTATTGTGTTACATAATAAAGTTAGTAAATTTCTGATAAGTCATATCTTGAGTTTTCCCATAACTTGTCCAGTTTAGTTTTGAATTCCAACACGGTTTTTGAATTTACTATTTCTGATGGTAAATTGTTCCACACTGGGATAGTTCTCATTGCAATTGAATTCAATCTGATAGATTTATTAACTCGAGGTTTACTCAGTTTTAAATTGTGTCCTCTTAATTGGCTGTTGTCCGTGAATGTGATTATTGTTAAAATGTTTTTACATGTACAGTTTTTTCATATCATGTTTGTCGACAAAATAGCCTATGGCTAATGTTATTCTGTTGTACATTTAAAAGACGACTTTAAATATTTAGTTTCTTGTATCTTGTATCTTTTGGTTTTCATTTGCATATAATTAGCACTGGAATACAGGGAACCAGTTAACTTTTGCAGTTGGGTTTTCTAAATATCTTTTCGTAAATTTCATTCAAAATTCACATGAGACAGGTATATTTTGCGCAGAAAAATATTTTTTTTACATATGATGCTTGAAAACACAAATCATTGTGTGATGTGTACAGTGTTCAAAGAAACCACCTACCTTTGTCAAGTAAATAGGCAAGCAAAGATTCTAATGCTGACCTTTTTCTGGTTTCAACAGGTGCACCATTGGTCTTTAAAAAGTGAATCAAGCTTCCTAAGCCAGTTGTGAATATGGCACCAAATGGATAAAGTGTATCAATATGTTCCTCTACGTTCAGATACGCATGTTTGAAAGAAAATGAACTTGAGCAATTCGCTTCTGTGATGGAACAGACTTTCAAACTTGACTGTTTGTCTGACAAAAGGCTTTTAATTGCTTTCTTAAGGCTAGTCATATCTTGCGTTGTGTAGGTTTCGAGAAAAGAGTCATAAATATTCTTATTTTCTCTCGATTTTCGCTTTTTCACAGCGAGCGGATCTGTTTCAACTTCCATTTTTTTGTTTGTTTGTACTTTCGGTTTGACCGGATGTGTAGATAAAAGCTGTAACCGAATCGTCGTACCAAACTCCCCAACAGGAGCAACGTTCATTTTCTCAATTCACCGACAAGACAGCTCCCCGACAATACTTTTTCGTTAACAGTTCGAAATAATAACTATGCCAGTATAAGGGCTAAATTGAAGAGTAAACGAATATGAACTTAGGCACAACCTTAACCGTGCAAAGCAATCAAACAGATCTATATTCACAATCATTAGTGGGGCAGATATGTGAAAAAATCGTGCACTTTATGATAAAAGCATGAAACTTGGTACATGGCTAGATTAGTAAAAATCAAAATTTTTGAGGGTCAGTGCCACGCCAGAAATGCATCTTGACGGCCGCCATCTTGAATTTCAAAATGGCGACCTTTTTTCATGTAAAGCCTGCTAAGCCGGATATCATTTTGCAATAAACTTATATTGAAAGCTAGTGGAAGTGTCTATTTTAACAATAAAGCATTTGTAATTATCTGACAGCACATGTAGATGAGCATTTTATCCAAGATGGCCGCCATTTTATAAGATGGCTGCCATTTTAATATATTAAATCATGCTTGCTTTACGAAAACATCATATAATGAACTTAAATTCAGGTTTTTGCATGAAATCCAAGTTTTTCTAAGCATAGAAAGGCTTAAAATGTGACCTTGGTATTTGTGATCAATTTATAAGAGAGCATTGATACAATATGGCATCCAAGATGGCTGCCAAAGAAGAAAGATTGTATCGGTGTTTTTTTTCATACATAAATATATCTTTAAGATTTTTATGAGTGAAATTTGTTTCAATTGCAATGAGTGTTTGTTTCTTATATAATATATAATTTTGAAATTTTCTTAACTGTAGAATTTGAATGTATTCATAATGCTCTTTCCACGCTTCTTTCTACGTTTCTTCATCTAGCGACTGTTGGCCTTTGTCACTCTGGGCATGTATACCCATTTTGGCTTATATACTAGGTAAACTCAAGCAATGGCCAGAAAGTAGTACAATCAAAGCTAACATTCTTCCTACAAAACCAAAATGGTACAGATAGACAGTATACAGTGGTGATAAATAGCTTTTCTCTAGAAGGTACCTAGTCACTAGGCTATCTTAACACAACCAAAATCATTTACATACATGTATATAATAGTATATACAAATAACATTTACACCAATAATAATAAAACGAGAACCACAACAGCACTTCTGCCTTGGAACAGTTTCTAGGATGTACTTTAACTAGTCAAAGAATAACCACAGTGAACAATAAATCACGTAGAGCACACATTGATGCAGAAAGGGCAAAGATTCGACAGAATATACGGTCTCCGACACCTAGCTGAAGATCCCTGGGCTGCAAAAGAACATCCCCAATTGATTGGTTTGACGACTATTCTGCTAGCTGGGTACATAGAGGCAACAACCATACCCCACCTGGTTAATTCCAATTCGAATTATCAAGTTTTTGCTGTATCGTTAATACATACTAATGTCAATTCAAGTCATACGTTTATTGTATTTCTAATATTGATTAGCTGGGAAACAGATTTACAAAAGTCAATAGACTTTCTTCTGAATCCCTTTTTTTGTATTTCGAAATGATCTGTATGTGAACTTATTGCAATTATATGTACACATGTTGTTATACAAAAATGAAATAAAAGTTTAAACTAAAAGAACATACCTGTAAATACAAAGCGAAATAACATCATTATTGAAACCCCTACATATCTAAATACACAAAAGAGCTTTGGTTTCAACTAACTAGACTGAATAGGTTTTTGGACCGTGGGCTATCATGAAATCAAATTCTCAACTCACTAGTGTGCAATTAGTGAGGAAATAAGGGTTTGGCTAGAAATTGAGATGTCTGCAACTTTATATATTGGCTTGACTTCAGAAAAATATAAACTTTGCTTCCTGTCAAGTAGATGTGATAGTGCCAGCTACATCATAAACACAACCGAATAAGACTGACTGCAGCAAATGCGTCATCTGTCTATATCACGTCGAAAAGTTGATGTGGTGTGTGAAAACCAGGGATTATGTTTTTTTAAAATCGTATACATTTTGTATACAGTTTTGGAAATTCATAGCCTTTTTAAGCCTATGGGAACTTGGTCAGAAGGAGAAAGATCAAAAAGAATCTGATACATATATCTCCATTACAGATTTTTTAGGATTGTCCACTAAATCTGATGTAAACAAATGGTATTTTATGCAATGACAATTCTACAAAGGACTTCTAGCTTGCTATAGAAACAAAATTCTTCGCATCTCAATTTGATCATATCCATTTTATATAAAACACATTTATAGGAATATCTGTATAAAAGAAAGAAGGCAAATATCAGGAATCGATACAATCAAGCAACAAACCTGATCCAGGACACCACATGGGAAAGTAACACACAATAAAACATCAAACACAAAAGAGCCATGGGGCCAGTTTCCCAGCAGTAGACCACAAGGCTACAATGAACAGACAAGAAAACAAGACAAACACGAAACACAAATAACAAAAATGGTCCACAAAAGAAGCACAGCCTTAGAGCCGTCAGTATAAACACCTTTACTGGAGGGCTCAAACCAGTTTCACAGCGCAAACCTCACCCTAGTTCAGATGTTTAAAAAGCGCTTAAAAACAATATTGGCAACCATCGTGGATGTCAGGTTGGATGTCCCCTGTACTATCCTAATACATTAAATATAATCATTTCTTGAAAATTTGTTCAAACAACCTCGAAATATTTCACAACTGAAAATAAAAAATACTCCCCTTTTTTCAAAAACTAAAATCAAAGCCATCTTGAATACCATGCAATAATACGTTAAAATAAGAAAAAACTGATAAGTTCGTCCCTGGCTTTTGTGAACTATTTCTATTTAATTGCATAAGACATTTGCATGAAAATTCATAAATTGTCAGATTGGTTTAATACCACTGTTGAGGATGCAAAATGTGACAGTCATCTTGAGACTATGTCCTAAATCTTGTGTTTTCTAAGCATGAATGACAAATTTTGAGGCAAATTAGTATGATTGACTGCAAAATAAATGAAAATAAATGAAGACAACATATTGGCTTGCAAATGTATGAGCTTAAAATAATTCAGTTTAAAATAGACTGCAATTTTTGGAAAAACCAAGATGGCGGCCACTTTATAAATGGTGATCATATAACATTTCCACTTTGACAGCCATCTTAGATGCATATTGGATGCTCTCTTCTTTAACCAAAGCTATCAAATAAAATAAAATTATTATTGAAAGTCGTTTGCATAAATTCAAACAACATACTTCCAATTCCAAATTAAAGCAGATATTATGTTATGATTTGTACATTGGTATCCATCTTTAAATACCATGTTGGAACTATAAGCAACAATAAAGCCATACTGATAAGTAAGCGACTTGTCTAGTGGGACTATTTTTACTTGCTAGAAGTAATTTGCATCAAAATTTATAACTTTGTAAAGTTCTAATATATAACTACTATACAACTGCACTTTTTAGATACAAGTGGCGGCCATCTTTAAAATACAGCCTCAATCTTGACTTTTTTAAAATTGAAAGATTATTTTATGGGATTCAGATATATCTGAAGGCTATTCAAGTAAAATTAACTGAAGAAAACATTATGTTTGCAAATTAAAAATGACATTATAATGAATAAGTTTAAAAACACGGCCATTTTGGAAAAAAAAACAAGATGGCGACCATTAGAGGACATTTTCGGCGTGGCACTGACCCTTAATTTGTTTGTATTGTTATCAACTAGCCATGTACCAAGTTTCATGCTTTTATCATAAAATGCACGATTCTTCTCAAAATTGTTACATATCCGCCCCACTACATTGCGAATGTAGCATAATCTACTGTGCATCTTTTTAAATTTTAAAAGAATATAATAACCTGATATAGTCACTTCAATTACGTACTTTATAATGTCAGGACCTTTGTCCGCAGACGAGCGTTAAGGATATTCACTACAGTACTCTGCTTATCTGCTTTGAGGTTGGCGCCGTTAAACCGGTTTAAGCCCTCCAGTAAAATATTTTACTGACCGTTCCAAGGCGGTACTTCTTTTGTGGATCTTTTATGTTTTTGTTCTGTCTTGTGTTTGCTATGTTTTGTGCGCGTCTGTTTATATGTGCTTCGTGGTCACCTGCTGGGAAAGGGCTGACCTCTTGGCTCTCGTTTGTGGTGTCTTCTGTGAGTTTGTCACTTTCCCATTGGTATCCTGGGTCAGGTGTGGTACTTGATTGTATGGATTCCTGATCTTTGCAACCTTACTTACTTTGAGAGGATGGCAGCCCGCTGGACTTACGGAATATGGCGAAACATAAGTATATACAGGACTTCACCAGTGTCAGCGACACATTTGATGAGCTTGTTTTTTTTGTTTGGTTGGGTTCTTAACGCCCCGACAGCTATGGTCATGTCGCATTAACACACTTTTTTCATTGGCTAGCTATACTAAGCGGTTATCAATCTTCTTATATTGCCTACGCCCTCGCGGGCATTTTGGCAAGGTGACTGCGCGTCGAGCCTTGAAAAACAAGGAAAATGTAATAGAATGACAGTGAGGCTTTATACAAGATGATAGGTTAAAACAAGATCAAAAATAGAGGGAATAAATAAAAACAACTCACTCGGATTGTTCAGTATATAAAAAAGGGAATATTTGTAGTAGTCTTTATCAGTGTGTAACTGCCGAAAGAGCTGCATCTGGAAGGTCTAATTACAGGCTGTATATAATGGGGGAGGGGCACGGTCACGAGGCCATAAACAATTTTGTAGAAGAGACAGAGACGTGTCACTGATCTTAATTTTGCGGGTCTTTTCTTTTGTGTGGGGGTCCCAAACAGCTGAAGCATATTCAAGCTTGGGACGAACTAGGGTTAACCAGTACTTCGTGCACATACTTTCGCTTGTAGCTAACAGCCCTTCTTGAATCAACGGAAGGAGGAGAATGGCCGTCGAAATTGGTTCATGATCAATCTCCACAAAAGTATGGGACAAAACCAGGATTAAACTCGCGACCCATGTATCTGCATTAAACACTTATCCACTGCGCTACGCGGTCGAGTATTGATGAGCTTGAGTGGCCATCTCTTGCGGCCCTTAGCGATTGATCCATTTTGCTTCTTTTACAAGATTGTGGTGCTGTTTGTGTTGAAAAAAAAGAAGTTGAAACCTATTCACATTTCAAACTCACCAGGTCACCACACAGTGCCAAATGTGGTTGAAACCAGACATAAAAGAAGGTGGTTTCCCCCGAACTATAATCCACGTTATAGTCTCTCTACTTTTACCGTCAATGCCAAAACTTCAGAAAAGTTAAGGGCTCTCCTTATTTAGTCAAAAACACAGCCAAAAGATTTTTGTTCTAATTTCAAAATAAGCACTCCGTGACATACTTATCAACATTATATTGAGCCAGTAGCTGCTACTGCAGCTAGGCGTGGCGTAACCCAAGGGGGGGGGGGCGGGGCTGTAATCTCATTTTTTCTTCATAAGTAGGCTCGGGCCTCACCCCCAAAATATCAGGAATTGCAAACCCCCAAATATATTTGAAATTTAAGCAACCCTAAAAAATATCCTCCATTCTGTACCTTGACCTTAAGAAAAGACCATAAAATTCATAGAAATGACCCCTAAATATAGTCCAATTTTGTGATGACCCCCAAAAATATCCAAGTAGGTGATCACAAGGCTGCACGGAACAGACAACACAGTATAATAAAGACAAACGTGAAACGTAAATAACAAAAAGGATCCACCTCAGTTTGTGTCATTCGGACTCTGTTATGTGCCATGCTATGCATTTGAAGTAGAACGCCAATTTTTCCAGTTCCGCTTTTGCAATTCTAAGACCTAACATTATATGGAACACACATGTGTTTTCATACATTAACATTTGCCGGACTCCGAGAAAGCTGTTTGAACAGGAGGCCGTTAGGCCAAGTGTTCAAACATCTCCCGAGGGACCCGGCAAGTGTTAATGCAATGAAACAAACATGTGCGATCGTTATTCTTCCATATTTTACCTGATTCTAACCAAAAGCCCACCAAAAACACCGCTAAACCTTAAAATAACATTTTTCTTATATTGGTTTTCCACCAACAAAATGACGTCAGCGTTGTTAAACTTTCGAACGTCATAACGTCATCACAACGTCATAATGCGTGCAACGTTTTCGCGAACAAAAACGTCAGCGTAATGATCAGTTCGGGCAGCAACGTTTTCCTGTGTAATGATGTACAAACAAATCAGGGCTCATTTTAAGTATTGTCAAATTAAAACCCATGTATTAACAGCACGTGAATCTCTTGATTTGAACATGGATTTTCGTTAATTTGACAATGGCTTCATGCAGCTTTGCGTAACGAATTCTATGCAAGAATATACATGCAGTGTAAACTTTGTTAGCTTGGCGAGTATGACGCAGTGTTCATTACAATTAACATCCAAGTACTTTGAACATTTTACTACATGCAACTAACATTCTCTATTTCATTATATACCCTCCTTCTTTTAAGATTTCCTGTATTCTTTGGCTTAATGATTGGAAGGTTTATGAGAAGCAGTAGTGTAGACTTGGGCAAGATCAGACAACTGCTAGAGCTGCAGTCTTATCAAAGTCGGCACTGTCTGTCACTGTAGGCATTAATATGTGATATAGACACTGATTTTATTCCCAAAAGAATATTTTGACGAAAAAGAAAATATAAAAAATGCCACAAACGTATCAAACATGCAATAAAATTATTACTGGTGATGTGTAGTTCGCAACGAAATGATCACGTAATATGGAACTGGGAAAGCCCTGAAACTGGGGAAAATAATTGTACCTCCAAAAGCAACATGCCAAGATATAGCATTAAATTTGAGCCGTGGCATGAGATTTCCAACAATGTGGTATGTACGACCAGCAAAGCATCAGATCAGCCTGCGCATACGCGCAGTCTGATCAGAGCCTTTGCTAGTCGCTTGAGTATTCTATGAGTGTTAAGCTACTGACCAAACAGTGTTTGGAGCTCCTAAGCTTAAAGGGAGGATGCCCAGGTACTTGTCAAAATGCCACATTTTTGGAAATCACGTGTCACGGCTCAAATTTTGTTGTTTGCATACGGTTAACATGTTTCCTTATCATTTATTTGTAGATCTAGGACATATTTCTGGGTACTTTTTTCCTACCTTTTTTAGAGTTGATGGTGATAGAAAGAGAATACTAGGTGAGTGTCTTTTGATATCAAGTTTACCAGGCAAGGCTATGAGAATGCTTGTTGACATCGCGAGGCTTGCCGAGCGATTCAACATGCGTTCTCAAAGCGGAGCCTGGTAAACTTGATATCAAAAGACACAAACCTGGTATTCTATTTATCAGTTTATCCATTGTTTCACTCTGCAAACTAGCGATTATGAGATGATTTTCGATTTTTGTGTTGATTCAGCGTCATTAGCGACGTCATTAAAAAAGTGCAACGTCATCATGACCTGATAAAGGCACATGCCGTGAGATAGACAAAGTTTATCAGCCAACGCGAAACAATGCAGTTAATATGAGAGGTAACTGATAAATGTATTTATATAAACTGTTAAAAGTTATAATTGTCAAGGAATTAAGGGTTAACATAAATTACTATAAAATATAACATTGACACAGCCTTGTAATGTAATTGAATCACCACTCCTTCGTCATCCATATCCAATAAGAATAAAGGGAAACTAAAAAAAATTCTTTGCTTTGGAGGTGGGTGTAGGAGAGGGGGGAGGGGTTGGTAGACAAAGGGTTTAAACGTAAAGTAAGGGTTAGCGCTATGATTTATTTTTCTTTTGCAACTACTTTCGCCAAACCGATTGTTTTGGTTCCTATTTTTTTATCTTTGGGTCCTTTCATTCGCCACTCTTTAGCAAGTCACAAAATTCTTTTGCAAGAGTTATTTTCTATGCTTTTGAATAATATGTTTTGTTGTACGTGTTCTTGCATTGTTTATTCAATTTTATATCAGCTACTCGATCTTCATATGATCAGTTTAAGGATAAGGCATAGATCCAAGATACAGCTGAATTGTCACAAATACCTTCAGCGTGTCAAACAGTTTGGATCCATATCAGGGCCCACATTTGGTTAGTTCTGATCTGGGCCCGCACTATTTGTAAAGATTATGAGTAGATCACACAGGCATGCAAAGAGGCCTTTGCAGCCTTCAAAAGCTGGAAAGGGTCTTTTTGAACAGCTAAATTCGTTAGATGTAACCCAAAAAAGAACCTTATAAACTTATCCTTAGGAAATGTGCCCTTCCCGTAAATTAACTACCCAATCGGAACTGCCTCGGCCATTTCCGTGGAATTACGTGGAGTCAGACCTCGGATGTACATCGATGATCTACTTTGATAACGCGACGCTGACGTCACAGGAGTCATGCCTACACAATAACAAGTGTGATGGCAGCAAAACAAACGGTTATAAATGAAGTTTATGTTTTTTTTAATAAAATATCGCTTTATTTTATTGAAAAGTCATAAACTTAATTCATTTATGCTGATTAAACTTTTCAGGTACTCAGAAAAAAAAACAAAACGATTTTAATAGGGCTGAAGCCACATGCTACAGAACTAATTTTCGTTATGCCAGTTCTGGCTAACAAATACATAGTGCTATGCGTAATGCGCCTTATGTACACACAAGCTAGGCTTGATTCGATTCTCGAATTGTGATGGGCTTTCCCGATTGCTACCAAGTATATGCCGTTAGTAATCATAAAAGACGACTAAGCATTTCTGCACATGACTGGTCAAATAAGGCTCCCATTGTGCACCATTTAACACAATTCATGATTTGACTTTTCTTTTATAACTTTAGGTTTCCGGCTCCACAGATAATGTTTTGTTGGCAAAACTTCAAAGGGTTAGTTTTGCAAATGAAAAGATACCATTTGAAATGGCCCATTTAACAATGAAATAAGTATCCTTTGAAATGGACCATTTAACAATGAGATACATACCGTTTGGAATGGTCCATTTAACAATGAAATAAGTACCCTTTGAAATGGTCCATTTAACAATGCGATAAGTCACCTTTAACAATGAGATAAGTCTGAGAGACAAATCCTGGAACGGTTATTGAATTTCTTGACGAATCAGGTTGTAAGAAAAAACTGTTACATGCACTTGTAGCTAGATCTTTAATTTGACTATTAGTCAACAGGTATATCAATGGGTAGATCAATTAATCCGTAAATATACGGACAACAAAAAGCCAAGACAAATGGTAGGAAAGACCCATCATTACTTTTCATTAGGTATAATAATTTTGTCAAAAAGCACGTAACAACAGTCAAAGAATATTATGGAATTGTACATTACACATGAGGCAATACATTGACAGCCAATGGAAGGAAGTAACGGAAATGTTTTTGCGGGTTTACATGCACATTTTTAATCGGTTAACTTGAAACCTGGAGTACGGAAATGACCGATTTACATTTCTTGCAGCAATGATGTCTCTTATCATCATATGCACTGATTCGGCAAAAATGAAAATGCAAATGCCGTCGAAATGGTTTAATTGCAACAGATTTAGAATTTATTGGCGATGGCAAACGTTACTCTAATTGATAGCATGTTAATTTTTTGGGAACCACACAGAGAGGGTTTTGACATAAAAATATTGACTAGTATGCAGAGAGTAGAAGTGATTGGGGTAAGTCACTGAAAAACACCTCTTATCATAAAAGTAACACCTCTTTCGTTAGATGCTGAAGTTGATTATTTGCTATTGCACTTAAATTTTATTAAATATGCCTTGTGACTAATGACTAAAGAGCGACCATTACACTGTCCAGGACAGTTTTTCATATCGTCAAATTTAAAACGCAGCCTGCAGGAGAAATTAAAGAAAACAACTACATAAAAATGAAAAAAGTAGGCCTAGTCTACAGCCAGTCTGTTTGGGGCGGGGGTACTTTCAGTGTTTCTTGATATGTATGCTCGATCCAAGTATCTACTGTTTACCCCCTACAATATCAGACAAATCAGACATACCCCCAAAATACTTGGATTTTTAGTATGCCCAATCCCCCACGAAACAACAACATAAAAATAACCCACAAAAACAATCAAAACAAACAACGACAAAACAAAACAAAAACAAAGCAAACAACAACAATAGTATTCCCATTCTGTTCATTGACAGTCTCGCTTTATATAGCAGTTGTGGTGTGTAATGGAGTAAATTGGTAAATTATATAACCAGTTAAGTAGGAAATAAATACGAGACAAGATAAAATTGTAGGCTTTTATTTCATTACGTAAGTTGATAGTTCTGCTATTTTCACTTAGTTTGCAGCAGAAAAAAACACCACCAAGACCCTAGACCCATAAAAAAAAAACATTTAGCATTAGAACTTACCAAATACGTCTAAACAAGAAATACCACCAAGAAAAATGCCACAAATATTTCTATGCTCAATATTTTAACCCATTTATGCCTAATGGAATTTCCCTCCATTATCAATTAGACGAATCCATTTCGAATGTAAGGGTTGTTGGGAAGTATGTTTCAATTTCATTCAAATATTAAAAGTACTTTCTGTGAGCAAACAACGCAGAACCTGATCAAACGCCACGTTCTGCGGCGTCTGGTCTGGGTCTACACTATTTGCTGATGTCCCATAAAAAGGACACTAGGCTTAAATGGGTTATTTTTTTCTGAACCCACCCCCCCATAAGTATGGAAATTCACTATTTCTAATCCATAAAAATAGGCCAAGCCTATGAATGTATAAATATACCAGAGCATCTCCTAGGCTGTAGGATATTATCAGTCTAGCTTCATGCAGAATTAAAATGCCTGTCTATCATTAATTAATAAGACAAACGAAAAAGCAACTTTTCATTCAATAATTAAAGTAGGACAGAAAGTCGCCCATGATCGATGATCCAACTGATATAGTACAACATATCAACAGAAACCCTGTGGGGCTTTTACTTAAAAAAAACAAACAAAAAAAAACAACAACAAATGCCAATCACTATTGTTGATCATCAATTGTTCATTATAATCAAAATAAATCTGAGCCATATTTCAGTTACCATAATCACACTGGTCAATGTAAACGCACTGGTGGTTGCTACAACGAGCTGAGTGACGGTTGCATTTTTCAGCACAGGTGGTGGCGTAAAAGGTAAAAAAATCTATGCCTGTTGACTTTATGATTTATTTATAAACTTGCATTTATTTTATTTGTGATGGCACCTGGCGCACAGACCACTTGTAACATTGCAGTTTATGGCTCTGCCAAGCAATTGGTGATTTAATTCATGGTTTGGACAGCAAATCCAACAAAGTTCTGGAGTTTTGCCGTGACAGGTGCTTTTTTCTAGTGTAACTGCCTAAATTGAAGGGAATATGCATGTCTAAGCACAACTGTTATCATATTTACATGTAATAACATCCAAAAAAAAAAAAAAACGATTACCACTTTGTATCTTTTTTCTTGGTAAACTAGCTAACGTTTTATCGAGGAATTTTATTACAACGCACTGGGAGCATTTTTGACGCATTGATACAACGCATTGCCTAAATGTGCCATGGTTGCTAGTGCAGCCGCACCACAGCATTCACTGTTCTTTTAAACGGTACATAAACCATTATTTGATCCAGCACATGATATTTCAGTACCAGGACGAAGACTCAGGTGAGCTTGTGCAAATGTACAGACATGCCAGAGCCTTCTCTGCATAGAAAAATAGAGAGTAGTAAACGTTTTTTGAATGTTATTTCATGGGACTATGATAACATAGCTGCAGCTGTGCTTAGACATGCAGAATGTCCTGAAGTTAGGCAGTCACAATAGAAAAAAGCACCTGTCACTGTCAAACTTCACAACTGTGTCGGATTTGTCGGTCAAACCATGAATTAAAACGCCAATTGCATGACAGAGCCATAAACTGCAATATTTCTGACGGTTTGCGCGCATTGGGTCATCAAAAGTAAAATAAATGCAAGCTTATAAAGAAATCATAGAGTCAATAGGCATAGATTTTGTGGTTTTTGTACAATGATGAAGGCTCAAGCGTGACTCTGCAAATGTGTAGCCTCACCAGAGATGATCCAGAGCTAGCCCTGTTCACACTTTGATAGTGTTTCCGGCTATTTTTCAGATTAGCCCCAAAACTTTTAATTTAATGAGATTGTTTGTCCGTTATGATACATTACAATAGTTAAGAAGCAGCATGTAAGCTTAAAATTTTTGTGCTTCAACAACAGCAGAAACTAGGGCGATAATTTGGTACCAGTAAAATGCAATTTTAGCACCCCAGAGATATAGGCTGCTGTCTGTTCTAAGGTGGTGATTCTGTTGTTGTTGATATGATTCGTTGTTGATTGTTACTCCCATTACAAGATTCTGTAATTTTTCTACATTTTGTTACTTTATTTCTATTCTTGTTTTGCGATCATCTTGATGGGGAAGAGAGAGAGAGAGAGAGCTAGCTGCTTTGCTAAGTTTGCCTTCCTGGTGTCTCGTGATTGTTGTGTGGCTATTCCTCTCAGTGCCATGGGTTTGTCTGCAGTTTGTGATTGTGATGCTCACTTACTATTTTTGGGTGTCATTCATGCGAACAGCGATGGCTTTGGCGAGTCTGCACATTTGCTTGGTCAAGTCTGAGCCTTTGTCACAGTTCAAAATTCTCATGTGGTGACTCAAATGGCGATTGAATGCCATTTTGTGCGAGCAGCGAAGGATCTGGCGAGTCTGCACATTTGCACAGGCTTACCTTAGCCTTCGTCACTGTACAGAATCTCTTGTTCTGCCTTAAATGGCGATTTGTGTACTATTCACGCCAGCAGCGAATACTCTGGTGAGTCTGCACATTTTTGCAGGCAGTTACTGGACAATGTAATAAATATCAAGATCTCTTGTGCTGGCAGCAAAGGCTCTTGGGAGTCTGCACGTTTGCACAGGCTCGCCTGAGCCTTCTTCACAGTATCGAGATAACATGTGCTGGTTGAAATGGCGATGTTTGTAACGTTTATGTGAACAGCGAATGATGTGGTGAGTCTGCACCAGCAACAACAGGACTTCTGTGCAACCATCAGTGCGTTGTATCAATGCTTTCAAAATGCTCCCAGTGCGTTGTAATAAAATTTCTCAGTAAAACATTTGCTAGTTTACCAAGAAAAAAAATACAAAGTAGTAATCGTTTTTTAGATGTTATTTCATGGGAATATGACAACAGCTGTGCTTAGACATGCAGATTTCTCTCAATTTAGGCAGTTACACTGGAAAAAGGCACCTGTCACGACAAAACTCCAGAACTTTGTTGGATTTGCAGTCCAAACCATGAAATAAATCACCAATGGCTTGACAGGGCCATAAACTGCTATGTTACCGGTGGTCTGTACGCCAGGTGTCATCACAAATAAAATAAATGCAAGTTTGTAAATAAATAATAAAGTCAACAGGTATAGATTTTTTTACCTTTTACGCCACCACCGGTGCTGAAAAATGCAACCACCAGCTCGTTGTAGCAACCACCGGTGTGTTTACATTGACCAGTGTGATAATACCAATGTGTCGGTGAACTGTCTTAAATATGTCAGTGAACTCAGTGTCTTCAATTCTGTCTGTGAACTGTCATAAAAATGTTTGTGAATTGTCTTGCCAGTGAACTGCCTTGTTTCCCTTTACTTTCTAGTGGCTTCAATCATTTTTTATTATTACGCCAGGGAGTGCTAATTTTTAAATTTGGGAACAAAATATTTTGGCAGTGTGTTTTCTTTACAAAATGAGAAGGGCCCCAAACTATAATTAAAACCCCTCTAGAATGGTGTTCGCATGGCATGTTAGTAAGAAAGATTAAATGCAGTGAAGGGTAGATAAAAGGATGACAGTGAGATGAAATAAAGATGATAGTGTAAGGTGTTTATAAGATGAAGTTAAAAGCAGATTAACTCAGTATGGCTTATATGATTGACCTTGCTGACTCCTGTTTTAAAGGAGTCAATCAGGAACAAGGACTTAAAGATCAGCTGGTAGTTTGTTCCATATAACAGTGTACATGCAGAAAAACAAACCTGCAAGTAGAGATTGACGTGTTTATTTGTCTGTAAGAGAGAGAGAGAGATCGAGAGAGAGAGAGAGAGAGAGAGAGGGAGAGAGAGAGAGGGAGAGAGAGAGAGCATGTGACGAGAGTATGCTTCAGAGGCTTGAAATATAACAGAAGCGGTATAGCGACTGGGCCATAACGATCTAATAAAGTATTTTGAGGCCCACTTCGATATTTTCTGTTTTCTAGAGACCGCCATCCAAGGTTGCTCAACATATCAATTAAACTACTATAGGTGGAGTGGTCATTTGATACACATTGAGCTGCCAAACTTTGAACTTTATCAATTTTGTTCATATTGTCTTTGGTGTAAGGGTGCTGACAGCTGATGCATATTCAACATATGCATGGTCAAGCGAGTTGTATGCCATTGTCTTGATCACTTTTATTCTAGCAACTACCTTTCTTTTGACGTAAGGTAATTTTCTATTTGCACTGCTGGTAGTTTTGTGGGTGTTCCAGCTCAGGCCCTTGCTGATGCTCACGTTTAGATTATTTGCTGTATCCACACATTCAAGTCCCAGGTTATCCATGTAGTATCTAGACTTAAAAGGAATTTTTGAATGGGAAAGATTGAGCAGCGTTGAACTCAATGTTCTGTGTTAGTCTTTGTTTTGGTGTGCATTACTTTGTGACCTTTCTAGTTTTGCAATCATCTTGACAGGGAAGGGAGAGCTGGTTGCTGAGCTTTTATTGCCTTTCGGATGTCTTGTTACTGTAAAGGTTCCGTGGCTCTTCCTCATGTTGCCGTGGGTTGGTCTGCAGTTTGTGAATGTGGTATTTCCTGATCATACTCCTTTACTTTCTGAAGAGACACTAAAGTGGACTGGAGTACCTGGTTATCCTGCATGTTAGAAACTGTCAAGTATATGACTGTGTCCTCAGTAAACAACATGACGGGTGACTGAAGTTATTTATGTACAATAGAAAAACGTCTGTATTATTAAAACCGGCTTAAGCCCTCCAGTAAAATATTTTACTGACCAAGGTGGTACTTATTTTGTGGATCTTTTATGTTTTCTTCTGTCTTGCGTTTAATATGCCTTTGTGCACGTCTGTTTATATGTGCCTTGTGGTCACCTGCTGGGAAAGTGCTGACCTCTTTGCTCTCGTTTGTGGTGTCTGACTGTGAGTTTGTCACTTTTCCATTGGTATCCTGGGTCAGGCGTGGTACTTGATTGTATCGATTCCTGATCTTTGCACCCTTATTTACTTTGAACAGTTGCGGAATCTTACACAAACTAATTAGAATGCTGGCATATTGTTTCTCTTCTGATGGCTCTCAAGCAATCTTTATTACTGTAAATTCATAAATGTTCGTGAGGGTTCAATTGTCGTGAAAAGAAAACACTAAGGACATAGTAAAATTAATCTGCCATTTACTGATGTAGGTAAATTATGCACCAGTTGCAAATATTTAACATCACAAAGATGTCTTTTAACATTTTTCGCAAAAATAAATTATCGCGAAAAATTTTGAATTTATAATTTACTTAAAAAAGAATTTAAAAATATTTTAAATTCAGTAGATTTTATTTCATTTAATTATTCTCCTATAAAACTATGTTTGTATCTAATAGAACTATCACCATGCAATTAAACAAACTGTGAAATGGATTTTATCTTTTCTACTGAAAGTTAACAAGTAATAATTCCAACTCAATGCTTTTATTGTTTTTTCGGAGATTTTGATTGTTCCGTTGGCAACATCAAATTGTTTTTACACTTCGATAAAAACCCATGCGTGGGAATATTTGATAACTGCCTTGATTTCACAGTGCTAGATTGTGTTGATAATAACGAACTGTACAGAAAACTATATTACTTTTACCAGATTGAATATAGTTAAGTATGTTCTAAAGCTTATTTAAAAGCCCCTACGCTATACATGATGGTGCACCTTCAAAGCAACGGGGGAACTCTAAGAAATGAACAGGATGGGGAGTTATGTGACGTCACTTAGCAAACGGTCACGTCATTGAAGAGAATCGTCATCAAAACAATGTCAGGCTTACATCAACCAGAAAATGTTTCAACGCATTTTAAACTTGTCAAATCGCACTTTAAAATCGACGTTAAGATCCTAGATCTACTTCGGAGATTTAAGGCAGGACGTGAAGGTAAGTGCTTCGATCCGTGGCCCAATCCGTGGTAGGCCTTTCAATGAGCCCAGCAAGCTGTACGCATTTTTGTCATAAGAAAACATTTCAAAACTAAATGGAGTTGTTTTGAGCCCAATCAGCCCATACTCACATATTCGCCCCAAATAGAATGCAATTTTAATCATTATTTAGCAAAACAAAGTTTGAACTGACAGAATTTTCAAGATGGCTGCTCGATCTTTCATAGACAGCGGTTATGAACTATTTTTCTTCAGTGGGCTTTTAAATTTGAAATTTTGTCAACAACCTTTTACAAATGTACTGTTTTGTTGGAAAGTTGGAATTATAAGGAATGAAATTTAATTTTTTGGTTTTTATCGATGTGTAAACTCCGGCGAATCACTCACAAATTCAACATAAAGCCCTCCGGGCTTTATTCAATTTGTGAGTGATTCTCCGAAGTTTACACATCGATAAAAACCAAAAAATAAAATTTCATTCCTATAATGAAATTTGATGTTATACCTTTCCCCGCATGCTTGATCTGGTCATTTCTAACTTTGAACTTTTACCATATGCTAGTTTTCACACCTCTTAAATAGTCATAACACCAACCAATATGACACAAGATTTGCAGTGAACATTGACAACGATTGGCAAAGTAGGTGAAAAACTTGTTAAAAAGAAACAACAATGATTTTGCAGCAAATCACTATGGTATGCAAACAACATAAATGGCGGTTTATCACTTTTAGTGTAGAAGGTTAGACCATTTGGAACTGTACTTTAATTATTCAGATGTGGCTTAAATTAAACATGCACATTGATAGCAGAAATTTCGAACTTTTAAGTGCATGTGTACTGAAATATGTTTATATTTTATTGAATTCTAGAAATGAAATATACACTAAAATATCCTTCATTTGCTTTTCTGAGTATATGTTGTTGTCTGCATTAGAAGTGTATTTGCAATTAGTTAATTGTATTTTTTTATTCAACTAAATGTGGTAAAGCTCCATCAAATCCCTCTTTTCCATCTAGCCAGTAGGTTCGCATCACACCTTTCCCCTGCAATAGTATAAGATAATGTCTGTATTTTACATCATAAATGCACTATGCGCATAACACATGCACAGATCCAAGAGGGAGGGGGTTGGACCCCAACTTGAAAATCATAAGTGGCTATAAATTTTGTTAGAAATATTGGTACGGATCCCCTCGAAGGAGTTGTGTCCAATTGCTTCTTGAGGGGAGTCCTTACGACCCTCTGTGAAATACGTTGATCACTAAAAACGCTGCCAAGACTCCCTCTGAATCCACGTACGTAGCAAATTCGAAATTCTATATCCTCTATTGAAAACAGTGTATATTCAGATCAAATGTTTTTGAAGAAGCCAACTGATCAGGATCTACACATTTTAAATAAACGTTAAATCCATATAAATATTGAAATTAATGAAATCAACCTATTGGATTGACTGGGAATCAGTAGTTTATAATATATTAACGTTACATAACGTACTCATTATGCGTTTATAGAAGTATGTGCGCTTATTACATCAAATATGGTATGTTTATATGCGATGTGCTCTAGGTTGATTCTTATATTTCCTTCTTTAATCCTATGTATACTAATGGATTCTTTCTTCTGGTTTGATAAATAAACTTGGGATAGTCCATAGTACATATCCAGGGGTGTCATATTATAATTTTCAAAAATATTGTATTCTTGTGTCTGAAGATCTTTTTTACCTTTACAAACAGTTTATACCCTGATGAAATGCAGTATTATGCTGCATTTCTTCAGGATCTTCACCATTTGCAAAAGTACTCGTTTAGGAAACCCTGAATACAAAGGGTTGTGATAAAAGGTGCCTGCCTATAAGTATAAGGGCCTATGAGATATGAGATTTTAATTGTTATCATATCTGCGAGCAGACTAATCTTGCATCATTTGGGCCTCATTGTGGGAAAACTGACTTAAAAACTCTTCTGCAGCAAGACATATCAGAACCTGTATTTTAAGACGATTTAGTTTATAAATTTAAAAGAATTGTTGGAAAGTCTACTTTTTCTGATCAGTTCAAAAAGATAGTAAAACGTTAGGAAAAGTGGGATATAAGATGGATATTATGCGAAAGTCTGCATGCCTGGTTATAAAGCACATCTTGTCTTTGAGCTGTGGTTTACTCTTTTAATTGCATGACGATGGGTCAGGCCTCAGTTTCAATGACGACCCTGACCTAAAAACTTCGAGTCGTATGCTGGCCTGATGCTCGTCTTTTTGCGGACCCACCACAGCTCATCGTGAGTTTTTTTAGCTCTGACTGCCTGGAAGTCAAGAGTCATTTTCTTTGTTTCATTATAAACTTGATTTTTTAGTGTTTGTCATATTGATTTTTGGGAAAAAAGTTTTTAATATTAATTTTGGTAAAAAGTTTTTCCGATGAAAGTTGTTGAGGAGAGTTAGGGTCAATTTCTCGAGAAGTTTACAGCACTTGGTGGATGCAGGATGGAAGGGGGTCTGGACCCCTGGGAAAATTAAAAGTGGCTATAGGTTTCCATCAAAATACGGATATGGATACCCCTCGAGAAGCAATTGGACCTAACCCAAAGGGGACCAATTGCGTCTCAAGGGAGGTTCATACAGTCCTATGTATGATAGATGACTAAAAAACGTTGTCAGGACCCCCCTGACGAAGATTTCTTGGTCCGCCCACGCAGCATCCAAGATGCTGTTGACAATGCTGTGCATAGACGCACTCTATGAACATTTGCAACAAAGCAAAAAGAAACAGTTGGAACTGTCAGTCAAAAAGTGCATTGCACCGCCCTAAATTACCAACTAACACATGTTTGATGGTTTGTTTGAATATAATGGAAAAACCCTTTTGGGTTAAACATGTTTACATACAAACAATATACGCAGACAACATTTTCAGATGATTTTTGTGAGCACTTTAAGGGTTTAAATGCATATGACAGTTCTATTTGGAAATCAACTCAACACGACAGAAAAATTGCTAATTGAGACGCAAAGCAAAAATAAAATAAAACAAAGCATTGTCTTTTTTGCTGTTTCAATTGCAGGATATATATATAAAATATTACATATTTTAGTACATTTCATGTTGCAGCCCTTTGTATATTGGGCACTCTGTAATGGGTACTTTGGCAAACCGTGAAGACCCAGATGAAATGCATCATTTCATCGGGGTCTGCACTGTTTGCTAAGAATAAAACAACCATCAGGAACAGAAATACATCATGATTTAGAAAATTCTGCCTGTGCCTTAAAGTACACAATGGGCAGTCCCATACTTATTGTATCAATATGTATGGAAAAATCCATCAGAATACAAAGGGTTAACACTTAAAGCGGCAATCACGACTGCAGCAGACGACAAATTTTGCAACATCTCTCCTAATTTTCGAAAAAGATATGATATTTCATGAGAATCGTCTGCTCATGAAATATCATTCCTCATCTGTTATTTTATAAAAGCAGCAAAATTTGAATTGTCGTCTGCTGCAAATTATAGGTGGCGTTTTATGGGTTAAGTGGAAGCATATCTTTTACCTTTACTGTTATCTCTCCTCTCAGTGAGGTTATATATCCATCTGTGTGAATCAGAGCTTTACAAGCGGCTTCACTTATGTGAATCCTGTTCTCTGAAAGTTGAATGCATACATGTACAATTATTATGATGGAGCAATGCATTGGTTTAACACAGTGTATACTGCATATTCTGAAAAGGTTACTTGGACAAAATGTGATGACATTGATAAAATACAACACAATTTATTACATCAAGGTCTAAACTGGTTGCAAAGACAATAGCAAACTGTTTGCAAAGACAATAGCAATAAACATTCGGGGGAAAGAAATACAATACAGAGTGAAAATGATAACTTGTAAATCCTCAAAATAAACAATGAGCCATTGTTACTTTATTGCATCAATCTTTGATGCAAAAGACCATTGCTCTAAAAGGATTATAAACAAAACAAATTAAAAACAAGTCTTTTACATTTTAACAACAATGCAATTTAGGCTCTGACAATAAGCTGTTTTCATTGTTGTTGAAAAGCTGACTTGAACTCTGCATGGAAAAAAGTACCCGCCGTGAAATGGTTAATCATCTTTCGCAGAGATTTAGTAGTATGTTATGTTGTTGCTTTTTTGCACTTTTTCATTAGTTTTTAAATATGATTTTCACATTGACGCTGAAATAATGATAGTTTAAACGTGGCAAATGTAAAGAAATACGAGGGGCATTTGGAAAATTCTTAGCATTGTCTTTAATCTCAGTAACCGATTTACAAACTCGATCATGTTTGGTATCATTTTAAAGAGCTATCTTTCCTTTATGTTATGGCACAAATTTCATGAGGGTATTTTAATGCAGTCACAAACAATGTTATTGTAAATACCTGATCTGTGAAATTGCATCCTAGCTTATTCATGGACTTCTGGAAGCTTATTTTAAAATAAATAAATAAATACATGAATAATTAAATAAAAAAGAGTGGTGAGCAAGAAAAAGAATCCATTATTCGTTTGAAGGTAGGATAGAAAAATCCGTCCCTCGGGATCCCCGTTTGTCATCACTCAGCAAGCCTTGTGATGAAAAACGGTGATCCCGAGGGACGGATTTTTCCATTCTACCCTCACACTCATAATAGATTCTTATAGTATTTAGAGTGTGTCTGAAATATCAAAGTAAGTAATAATGTCACATCATACCCATTCCTGTTGACTCCATTCTTGATGCTGTGTTCACAGTGTCACCAAATAAACAGTATCTTGGCATAGACAACCCAACTACTCCTGAAATAAATGTTTCAAGTTTAATTTTATGTTACAAATATACAATTAACCAATTAATTAGAGGAGCACAGTTGCTTAGTGGAAGAAAGTTAGACTTGGGATCAAAGAATTGCTATTTTGAGAATCACCTGAGGTACTGTGGTGTGTCCTTGAGCATGACACTTTATCCCTTAAGAGCAATTCTCTGTAAATATGGAGCGAGTTATATAGGAACCATTTCACGCTCCGACTCCGATTTTGATGAAACTTGCTGACAGTGTTAGTGGTCATGTAAAACCAAGAAATCAAGTGCTAGTTCATTTAATTCAACCTCCGTTACCATGGCAACAGCATCCGAAGATTTGGGCCAAAAAAGAAGCAAAAATGACATGAAAAATGACATTTTTACCATTAAACTACTCTAAAAATTGCTTTTACCAATCACAAACATGGAATTATTTTGAACAAACATACTTAATATAACTGAATTAGCTAATGGTAGCAGCCTTACAAAAAAGCTTAGATATACTTATTTTTCACTGAAAGTGGGTGGGGTAAGTAGGATTGGAAAATCACGCTTTTGGGGCATTTTTGCACAAACACGACAACTTTGCGCGGCTACTTTCACATACACTCATGTTAATATATAATAGGTCAGGGTATGAGATTTTGTAATATGGAAGAAAATGTTTGGGAAGTGACCGTCTTCTTGTTGTTACCATGGTAACAAATGCTTCCCTGTAGAAAAACTAAAAAAGATAAATATTGCATAAACACATCATTTATTGCTATATTACAGTGATATAGTCTATTGTAACTAAACTATTTTCATTACCCATACATTTCTCTAATAGTCAGGGCCCTTAGGGACAAAAAATAGGTCCCGTGCGATTTGTGTGCCGATTTATGGTGACCTATATCAAAACCTTCGATGGAGTCTTAGCTTTAATTTAAAGGTGGTCACCCATCTCAAATCCGCGTCTGAGGCTAGTTATGACGTCATAAATATGGCGACCATAATAAGAAACTGCCCGTTTATAAACGGTATGGTTTGTGTTGGTATGGTCATATTTATCCAACACGAACGCTTTTTTTAAACATAATATCAATTATTTTAGTCATATGATCGTTACATCAATGCTTTAACTGACTTTGACAATGAATTATTTCTCGATAACTATATTTTGCATGCAAAATACCGTATATTTCCTTTAAATACCCAGCTTATTGGAGAACCTTTTGACTGATGGCTGAGAATGTTATTGCTCCCCCTTGGGAATTCGTAAGCTTATCACATCTAAAAGAGGATTATAAGCTGCGTCTTTTAATAGATATTTGCACTATGTCCGCGGGGGCGTAAGTCTTTGACAGCCTGTTACATATGTTACCATACTAAATTTAGAAAAAAAGAAAATTAAAAGTTTGAGCTACAGAAAGAAGGCTTATCATTTAAAATACTAATATGGTCTGCATATTGACTACTTTGGCTACATATAAATTCTTTTGGAGCAAAATTACAGCTTCCTGTGGTGTTATGTGCGTTACTTTAATTAAATATCCCTTTAAACATGAAAATTGTGACCAATATCATTTATTTTTTAGCTGATATGTGCATTTTCCAAAATGTTTTGATTATTTTGTACTAACAAACCCATTTGGGTAAGAGAAAATCCAAAGTTTGTATTTATACTTTAAATATAGTGTCTTATACATGCAATTAAACAAACCAAAGGCTACACCCAATTTTAAGGAGCCGAATTTGGTAGGCATTATTTAAGTAAAATATATGAAAACATTTGCTGCTGTTGGATATCTTGCATATTTGGGATTGTCTTGCTCATATTATAAAGAATTATAGATTTTGCAGGTTTAACAACAAAATTGAAGCACTTGTTAAAGGCTGTTACATATGTTACATGACATAATAAATGAGCAAGGACATTGACTTGATGTAAGAGATGATATTTCAGAAAAAATGAATATATTTCGCATGTTTTCCTAGCTAAAGTCTCCAGCCTCCGGCGCCTAAATCTTAGGTATTGATGATTATTAAGCCCCTGTACCTTTGTTACAGATGTTATGAATATTTGTTTTCAATATTTTCCGAATATAATATGAATAATTCTAAAATAAAGATACATCCTAGAGGAACATAGAACATAATCGTTTCACATTTAAACAGTACAATTTAGTAAATGTCCCTTTCTAATGTAAATATTCTAAACCAATCCTTATCCTAGTCATATACAATATCGATTATTATTTCTGCTTCTCTGGTAAAATAATTGTCCTCCCATCTCATAAAAACCAGAATAATCCTCAAACAAGATTTTGACTGCAATCTGAGCAATGACCAGCTCCATCCCAAACCCTTTAGACATACTCTATCGTATGTACCAATTAAAGGTGCATCGAATATGAGATGTTTGCACACTGTAAGCATGGGTGTTAGCCTGTAACAGCTTGTTACATATGTTACTTTATCAATTTGAGAATAAGAAAATTGAAAGTTTGAGCTACAGAAAGAAGACATTAAAACTAGCTAATCAATGAACATTCTAATAGTCTGCAAATAACTGGATGTCTTTACAGCTGTTTACGGCTACATCTTGTATTATGTGCGTTACATGAACTTAATTATAATTTAAAAGTGATAATATTGGCTATCGTCATTTAGTTTAACGACTGCTCTGAGTTGGTTTCAAACCGTTTTAGATTAGGTTTAACCAACATATACTCAATTGACGAATTCAAAAACCAAAGTTTGCTTTTCTACCTTAAATATTCTGTCTTATATAAGCTAATGCACTACCCTACCACAGTTTTGCAGAGGAGCAAATTTTGTTTTCGCCGCTTAAATAAAACACATATAAAACAATTGCAGAGTGTTAATATTTGATATTTTCTTAAATATTCTTGCTCATATATTATCAAGTTTCTAAGATCAGGACACTTATTAAAGATGTCAATGTGCCATTGGTGATGTCACAACCAGGGCTTTGATCGAATTCCATGCACTTTCAGGTGCTGATATTAACTAGTGCAATAGGAAAGAGCAAGACATTATATTGGCAGGCCTTTAGCTATGCTGGAGACTCTATCCACGAAGCATTCTTTCACCACGGCTCAGTATCATTAGAAAGCACTGTGCCGGATGCACTAGAGTAATATATATGTAAATTGTCCTGACCTCTTAGCTCTCGTTTGTGATGTCTAACTGTGAGTTTGTTACTTTCCCATTGGTATCCTGGGTCAGGTGTGGTACTTGATTGTATCGATTCCTGATCTTTGTCGTCTTTTTTACTTTGTATTAGCCAGTCACCGATATTGTTCGACTCACTGCGTTGAGGTAGTGGATATTTTGGAGAGAAAAAGCTGAATTGCAAAAACTACCACTTCCAAGAGCTGTGTTTCTCGAATGTGTCAAACGTGCGCAGTACCAGTGCATCATTTGAAAAACCTCATCTGTCATTAATCCTGACAAACCAAAGCCTGACAAGCATGGTTAGAAGCGGGACTGTGATAAACATTGTCCCGTTATGATGAAATTGCCCATGTGCGGATCCAGTGGGGGATAGGGGTCCGTACACCCCCCTGGAAAATAACAAGTACGTATATGGGTTTCTATAGAAACTAGCATTTGGACCCACCCCCCCCCCTGGAAAAAAGATGGACACCCCCTGGAAAATAATGGGGCCCCTCTGGATCCTTGGTAAAGTATAAGTATAGTTTTCTCAGCAATAAAACCATTGGACCCCCTCTGTTAACTGTAAAATAAGCTGAGGATTAAATGAAACTGAAAAAAATTCCTGGATCCGCGCATGTTGCCTCCTGTCCCGAAACCCCTCTGCAGCTGATAAAATGTGGTTGCAGCATGTCTGTATGCGAAACATCTCGCTGTAAGTACAAAGCAAACCATTTAAATTGTACCGATTTGTGTTGCTGTGGAGCAGAAGAGGACTCATGTAAAATGTTGGCAGTGATCAATATGCTTATGACTTTCGAACAACTATTTTCATGTGGATTCAGATATTTCTTTAGCCATATCAACAAGAATGCCTTATTGTCCGATTTTGACCTTTGAAGACGATTCTACCTATAAGCATGCGAAAGATAAATCAGATTGTAACAGTTTTCTATTGCCCGTGCTATCGAAGTACAATGGATAACTTTTAGAGGGTTTTATCCTTATTTCCATATCATGAACTACTAAGTAGACTCTTCTAACTTTCGATCCTTCAGTGGTCAAAGTCGGACTATAATGAGTTTGGTTGATAGTGTATGCAAATGATTATTACTACTTTCTTTTCTTTGGGTGTAGGATAAGCAGCTACAGATAAACCAAAAGCTTTGAAGCGTGACTCTATTTAAAATATTGATATGTTGTTCTAGAAAAAGGGGTTTCAGGCATTTATTTACATTTACTATAAAAGCTTTGACATACACATATGTTCCAGCCGGACTGGCTCATTTTACGTATTCTGCATCAATCGTTTGAAATAGAAAGACCCAAAGGTCATTCGTCAGAGTTCGTGGTACATCTATATATATAAGCATAAGAGATTATATTTACACCGTTTATTATCAAAAACACTGTTTGATTTTCATTCTCTCCACTGTCTTTTTATTCGCAAATCGTGACGGCATTTACGTCCCAACCTCGAACTGACTTCACCCTATCTGAATATATTTTGTATGTTACGATTTAAAAGAGTTTGTATTCAGTCATGATAAGGCTACCAGTTCATTAAAGGAATATTTCCATTCGGTGGAAATGGACAAAATGCATATATATATGGGTATTTACCTATTAGGCGTCATTTCAATGACGTCATATTTTTGTTCTGATGCGAAAACAATATGGGCGACATGTTAATTTTAATTATATACACCCTAAGATTAAATTTGGTGCATTTCGACTGAAATAGGCAAACAAAATGCAAGAAAGTCCTGATCGCCATAGACTACAATGGGCATACCGTTTAAATTGCACTGATACAATATACGTTATTTTGATGACGTCATAATGACGTCCAGACGTAAAACCCAGATGGGTGACCAGGTGATTTTCATTAGTTATCCCCTAAAGTTTGATTTGGTATAGGTCACCATAAATCGGCATCAAATTCGCACGGGAGTCCCGATCGCCCCTGACTATAATATATGACATTAAAGTCTGCTTTAGATAAGCTATTTTTAGACTTTTAGGGGCATCATAAGGGGTAAAAATTATGAATTTTAAAATCAAAACCAACACATTTGGCTGAATTGTCCTTCCAGTACCCTCAAAATTGCTATTATTTATCACCAATGTGGGATATTTGTAAAAATTAAGACTTAAATTAAAGAAATAAGATTAATGCATTGTAATTAAATTATCTAAACATACTTATTTATAAGGAAAAGTGGGTGGGGTAAGTAGAACCTTAAAAACATGCCTTTTAGGCATTTTAAAACACAGTCAACAACCTAAATCATGCATTTAAACATATATGCATGTTAATACATATCAGAGCTGGATATTTAGTTTTTATTTTATGAAAAACATGTTTTAAAAGTAATCAACTTCTGTTCGTAACCATGGCAACGAAAGCTTCACTGTAGGATAATTGTAAAATGACTTTATTGCAGAATGATATTAATTTAAACATAAGAAATGATAGTATCTATAATAAATCTCTTTATATAATTTCTTAATCACATTTCTTACAAATAACAATAAAACAGTCAATAGGAAAGCTGCCTTTGAATTTTTAATGTAATTTTAGTGTTAAAAATTCTGACTTAGACTAGTTAAAACCCCAAACCCAAAAGTTAGGCAAACTTGCCTTCTCACTTGTATTGAAATCGCCCATCGTCATCACAATTAATATGGTTTGTGTCAGAAAATGCAAATTTTTATTCCAATAGATGGAAATAATTCAATACAGCAGCCCTATTAAATTGCTACAATATACTTATCTTGCATGAAAAGTGGGTGGGGTAAGTAGGACCCTCGAGTTATCTTTAATCACGCAGCAATCTCCCATAGAAGTGTTTCACACATGGTATTGGATTTTGTAAAAAAATAATGACAATTTATGTATTTTTAAAAATCGACCACATTCATATTTGTTCAGCTTTTGTTTTTTCGGTTGTCATAACAACAGCTTTCAAATATTTTGGCATAAAATTAATCAAAATTCCTTTAAATTTAGATATACGTTCTACCAGGTCCAGAGCTATAAATAGAAAAAAATACAATTATTTGTGTATTACAACCCCTCTAATTAAATAACTATCCAATTACCAATAAAATTGATTTCATTGCTTTAAAACAGAAAAATATGGATAGTATTGTGATTTTATTGGACAATGTGATATATTTGTTGCCATGGCAACGTTAGTTTTTGTGACATGTTGTTGTTTCTTCATAAATGTGTATTAATATATGTCATTAATATATATAAAACCAACAAGCAAATATATATTTAATTACAGTTTCTCCGATTTATGCTATGAAACTGATAGAATTATGAAATATCTGTAAGTAAAACACATACTCTATTTCTGTTGCCATAGCAAATATAAAATGGTTTTCAAACTTGTAAATGTTGTTGTTGACTTATATTTTGATATTCAAAACAGGGCAATTTTGGTCATTCGTGAACATAGCTCTTTCATCACATAACTCATGTACCTGTAATTGTTTAAGCTGATTTGTAATACATATGGAGCTATCAGCTACTCTTAACACTGAGTCTATGGTTAAACAAAAATTAAACACCCTCGTGCACTGTGTGGCTTATTTACATACATTTATGCATGCAGAACCTGATAGATCTACTTTCTCATTATTTTGCATATTATCGTACACGTTTAAATGGTAACTGACAGTTGGTTCCGCATGTAGCTAATACCATAAATACCTTTTCTGCAAACCCTTTTCATTCTAAAACGTATCATCATACTTATAAAAGTACTAGAACAGCCGAAAATTCTGGGAAAGTCTTAAGATTACAGTCTGAAAATGGAATGAAATATACATATTATATTGTCAAGCTTGTATCAGTATTGTTTTGTTTACAAACTGTCTTTGAATATGTAGTTTTAAATGCAAATGCAACAGAGAGAGAGAGAGAGAGAGAGAGAGAGAGAGAGAGAGGGGGGGGGGAAGAGGGAGAGAACAAGTAATTGAGCAACTGTTTTTCATTACTCGATGCAACCTCAAAATTTGGATTTCATTTCTAAATTTATGCTGTTGTCGATCAGCTCAGATTAGTAATTCACCATGGTTGCACACTGTCTTGAATAAATAGGTGGCAATTTGCTCTCTCATATACTGCAATAATTATAACTATGAGGAAGTTATAATAACTTTGATTATGACCAGCTAGCAAAAAGTTAAAAATCCCTATTAAGTATTTGAGACGACCCATTTTTTTTTAGTTTGAAACAGCGTTTTAGTCTCTTATAACCCTACCAACACAAATATAATAATGTATAATTATAGTTATTGGTTGAGTTAATCTAACTCGAACTATTCATAATTGGTTTTATAGTAAAATACTACTTCTGAGACGACCCTTTTAGCGGCTCAAAATCAACTGTTGTGATCCTAGGATGTCCGTAGCCAGTCAACATTTGCTTTAAATCACATCTCCTAAACCTCTGGGTAGAATGTCGCCAAGCTACACATGAATAATTTTTGGTGGTCTCTTTTTTAAGTTGTTCAAAAAATTCTATTCCAGGCAGAAAGCTGGTTGCCATAGCAACCAAAAGGGGAAAAAAACATTAAAAAATCTTGCGCAAAACTACTGGTCAGAATTTAAAATAATTTGGCACAAATGGTCCTTTGCTGACTCTCGTCCAAGGCTGTTCATATTATTTATATTGATAAAAAAACCTGGCCGCCATGGGGGTAGGACTGTTCTTCTTATACACATATATGAAAAACTTCAAACAAGTCTTCTTGTAAAAAATAGTTAGTGAGTATGATCAGGAAATATAACAATCACAAACTGCAGACAAACCCGTGGCATCGTGAGAAATACTTACAGAAGGATTTGAAAATGATTTGGCATAAATGCTCATTGGGTGACGCTCTGCCAAAAATGAACAAATATGTTTGATAGGTTGAACAACATGGCCACCAGGGGATAAGACCATTTTTTCCTATTTAGATATAGGGATAACTTTAAAAATCTTCTTGTCAAAATCTACGATGCCTATTGAAAATAATTCAAAACTTATGGTCATTGAGTGGCCATCTAACAAGATTGTTTACATTTTTATCGGTTGAAAAACATGACTGCCAGGGGTGGAGTCTGTTTTTTTATATGGAAAAATACAAATCTTCTTGTCAAAATACTACTTGGTCAATTTGTAAATAATGTGGCAAAATGGTACTAGTGTGACCCTCTAGTGAAAAAAAGATTTTTTGGTGATTTCCTGATTTTTTAATCAACCTTTCTAGGTATTTTTCAGGAATATCATCAAAGTGTCAAACAGCTTAGATCAAGATCAGGCACAATATTTTGTTGGATCTAATCTGTGTCCAAACTGTTTGCAAATGTTATCAGTAGAAAAGACACTGGCAAGAGTTAAAAGATCATGTCAAAAATTTCTGGGCTATTTGAAAAAAAATCAGCACATTTATTCCTTGGTGCTCCTCTACCATGATTGTTCAAACTATGTAAATCTACCAAAAATAACCACCTGGGTCATTTGCATGTATATTCATCTGTTTGTCTGTGAGTCAGTGGCTGCAACTGTTAATGATCAAATTTGATTCCATCTTGGTTTATATGACTAATTTAAAGTTTTACATTCTGTTACTTTAGCCAACATAAAATCTGGATTCGGGTAGGTGCTTTGCTTTCCCTCTACCATATAAACAGTCATTCTCACAAGAGCCGCCCAGGGCCTAAAAGCCATCTTGTATTAAAATGTAATATTTTAATAGCGTATGTAACTGTAGGTCTTATATCTTAAATTTCTATATCTCTCTATGGAAGATTTAAAAAAAATTGACAAGATTATCCTTTTTAGTTATAATGCAGGTAATAGATAGAAAAACAAAATAACTTTTGTAACCACCCTTTTTAAAACTCTATTGAGTTTTAATATCGAATTTGATTGCTGTGACCATCTAGTGTAGATTTTGATAAATAAAATGATCATACACTGTGTTACTCTAGTGTATACTGAATCCTTTATAAACATGAGATTTTAAACTAAACTTCAACTTTTGAAACATCCCCACCATTTTCACACTATGGTCACTTTCAATTTTTATTCGTTATTCCGCAAGAAGATGACCATCTACAAAAAATCAACTGAAAGTCAATAATTTCTCTATGGCAGCTTACATGGTTTAAAAAAACCTCACTAACACAGTATATAATTGCAGATATTGGTGAAGTCAATCTTACTGGTACACAAAATGCATCAAAGGTACTGATTTCATAGTAAAATACTACTTTTGAGATAACCTCCTTATATATATACATGTACTATAGGGACTTTTAATTTTATATTTTAACAGAAAATGAGAAGTTTCATAAATATCGAACATTCATTCCTTTATCTAGGGTTTATATGTCTAAAATTTCCTGATTTTTTGTCAATAATTTTGTCTTTTCCATTGACCTAAATGCTAAAAATATGCTTTTCTTATGGTACATTTTAGAGATCTACTACCTTCTCCAATCATGAGGTTGTTAACATTTGTTTGGACTTAATTGATCAAAAGGCTAAGTTCTTCCTTACTTTACTTGATAAATATAGCAGTAGGAGTCAGGTATTTACAATGAAATTGAGTCAAGTGTCCTAAAACATGTGTTTTGGTAAAATATACCTCTTTTCCCCCCTTTTGACCCCCTTCCCAAACCCTAGATTGAATCAACCCCCACATGTCTATTTTCTAAACTGCTAGCTATTGACCCAATGCCCCAAACATATTTTGATGACATTTGTATGCTACACATATACAAGTTAGGCATTTTTGATTACAAATTAGCATTTAGCCTATATAAAGTCCATTTAGGGCCTCTCACCACTGATTTGTCAACAAAGTAACATGTGAGTATCATTTTAACATTTTACTTTTTCATTGTATCAGATATTTTTATGTTTTTTTAATTAAAAAAAAAAAGACCTTCATACTGTTGTTGTCTATTTTTGCTTTTTGAAATGGATGCATCATAGTTGTCATGGTTATGGTAAGAAGATGGCTACTTCCTAAAAATATTTTTTACAATGTATTATAAACCATATTTAGCTTGGTCTTACTAATGTTTGTAAACCTTTCCAAGTAACCCCGACTTGCAACAATATGCTTTCAAAAATGTCGAAAACTGCCATATTTTAGTACATTGTTACCCCACCCACTTTTTTGCAACATTGCTATATGACAGAACTACCAAAATTATTTACCGTACCATCCTTGTTTTCACATTGAGCAATACTGCCTAGTACAAGTTAACCTAAGGTCAAAATTTTTCATTCTAAAAGCTGCATTTGCGCAATGTACATGTATGTCTTTTTTTTTACTGATTTCAGACACTATTTGGTCAAACTATTTGACACCTCATTTACGTCCTTTGAGTGCCTTTTTTGACCCTTCAATTGAGACAAAGCCCTATATTTATTTTTCATAAGAAGCTAGATATAAGATCAATGACTTGAAAATACTTTAATGTAATTTCTAAGCTACTTATACATGAGTTTGGCATTTTTTTACAGAATAGTGGGGTTTTATTGCCTACAGAGACCTCTAAAAGGGCTATTATCAGATCCCTTTTAGGCCTTGCACCACTTATTTGTCAAAAAACAAAATATAAGTATTGTTTCACCATTTAATTGTTGATTGTGTCAGATGTCTTCATGTTCTGCAATACAAATACGGCTTACAAGCTGCATTTGTCCATTTTGGCTTTTTGAGACGGTAGCATCAGAGTTGCAATAGTAACGATAAGAAGGTGGTAACTTCCTCCAAATATTTTTTCAGTTTATTACAGACCATATTTAGCTTGGTCTTACTAAAGTGTACAAACCTTTCCAAGTAACCCCGACTTGCAACAATATGGTTTCAAAAATGTCAAAAATTACAATATTTTAGAACATTGTTACCCCACCCACACTTTTGCAACCATTGCTATATGACAGAATTACCAAAATTTTTAACCATAAACTCAATGTATTCACATTGAGCAATACTGCTAAGTACAAGTAATCACAATGTCAAAAGTTTCGCATTCTAAAAGTTGCATGAGCACAATGTATGTCTTTTTTTACTGATTTTCTGGCACTATTTGGTCAAAAAATTGGAGGCCTCATTTACCCCCTTTTGAACCCCTTTTGGACCCCTATATTGAGACACCACCCTTTATTTCTTTTTTATAAAATACTAGCTAAAAGATCAATGACTAGAAGTTATTTTAATGTTATTTCAACACTACTAATACATGAGTTTGTAATTTTTTATTTTAAAAAATAGCTTTTTTCCCTATGTAGACCTCTAAAAGGGCTATTATCAGGTCCCTTTTAGGGCCTTGCACCACTAATTTGTCAAAAAAACACAATATAAGTATTATTTAAACATTTAATTGTTGTTTGTGTCAGATGTTTTCATGTTCTGCAATACAAAAACACCTTACAAGCTGCTTTTGCACATGTTAGATTTTCGAGACGGTAGCATCATAGTTGCCATGGTTACGATAAGAAGACGGTAACTTCCCAAACATTTTTTTCCAATTCATTACATATTATATCTAGGTTTGTCTTACTAAAGCATGTACACTTTTCCGAGTAACCGCGGCTTGCAACTAAATGAGTTCAAAAATGTCGAAAAATGACAAATTTGAGTACCTTGTTACCCCACCCACTTTTCCGATACAATTGCTTTAACACAGAAATACCAAATTTAATTACCAGATCCTTCTTATCTTAACATAAAGCAATACTGTAGAGTACAAGTTGTCACAAGTTCAAGACTTGCTTATTCTAGAAGTTGCAACTGTGCAATTTATGTCTATTTTCAGTGATTTTTGGGCACTTTTAGGTCAAAAACCTTGGATTCGGTTACCATGGCAACGGAAGTAAATATTAAAGATTTAAGCATGAATGATTTGGTTTTGGGTGAAAACAAACATATACAGAAAGTTTCGTTGAAATCTGAGACTATGCGTGAAAAACTTTGCTCCATATTTACAGAGAATTGCTCTTAACCGGTAAAACTCACAAACCTAGCACCAGAACTTGACATTTTAACCCTTATCCCGCCACTATTATTTAAGGTCTTGAAAATGTCGTCTGCTTTTTCAAGTACACTTCATACAAGATTCTTTCATGGAAGGAGCAGTCTGATCAGGGTTTATGTTGTTTACTGGGTCCATATTGCCTGCAATATAGGCTACCTAAGAACATAAGCAGACGAGAGGAACAGATGACAAAAGTCCTGACTAGCAGTCTAAGTGTTAACCCTTAAAGCGCCGACAAAAGTGCATCTGAAAATATCGTCTGCTGAAGTTGTCTGCTGTAAATAATTGCATAACATTATTCACTAATTTAAGTATAGAGGCGAACAGTGTGGACCCATATATGACAGATCCTACAGAAGCAGTCTGATCTGGGTTCACACTGTTTGTCAAAGAGGCTACTGAAATATTTCAGCAAATGACAAAAGCAGATGACTTACCAGCACAGCATGATCCAGTATGCATTCCTATTCTGACATGTATCTTCAACTCAGGTAAATGTTTGGGTCTAAACTGTAGTAAGGCACTCAAAATATTCAAGGACAGATTTGCAATTTCTCCTGAAAGTAAAAAAGGTGGCAAAGATCAGGAATCAATACAATCAAGTACAACACCTGACCAAGGACACCACATGGGAAAGTGACAAAACATAACAAAACATTACAAACGAGAGCCAAGAGGTCAGCCCTTTCCCAGCAGGTGACCACAAGGCACCAATGAACGGACGAGAAAGTATGACAAACACAAGTTATAAATAACACAAATGATCCACAAAAGAAGTACCGCCTTGGAATTGTCAGTAAAAATATTTCACTTGAGGGCTTAAACCGGTTTTGTGGCGCCAACCTCACCCTTAGTTAAGATGTGGATCAAGACACATATGAGCCATGTCATGAGATTTCCGTCAATGTGGTATGTGCGACCAGCATAGGCTCTGATCAGCCTGCGCATACACGCAGTCTGATCAAAGCCTTTGCTGGTTGCTTAAATATTCTATTACTGTTAAAGTTCTGACCCAACATCATTTGGAGTTTCTAAGCTTAAAAGGAGGCTGCACAGGCTTGCTTGAGTCTACACTTGTCAAAATGCCACATTGTTGGAAATCACATGTCACGGCTCAATTGTATGTTTGGTTTGCATGAAAGACAACAACTAACAAAACATAATTCAATATGAAACATATACTGCAATGGCAAGCAAGCAACACTAATTGCTTTTCACAATGTTAATTCTTTGCATGCTGTTTTATTTCATGCTTTTGTTGTCTTCTGCTGATTTTTTTTCGCAAAATTAGATTTAAAAAAAATATTTCAGGAGGACTATCAGAGTATCAAACGGTTTGGACTCTGGTCAGGAATGACATAATGTATGTTCTGGTCTGGGTCCAAACAGTTAGCAAACAGATAATCCGGGCTATCATGTAAAGAGTTATGAAATCAAAATCACAAACAGACATATTGTTTTACAAAATGATTATCATGCGCAGATCTAGAAAGTTATTCAGGGGGGCGTTTTTTTTATTTGAAAAGGGGATAGTTGATGCAAATACTGCTATAAATGGGACATCATCGTTCCGCCAGCAAACGATGGCCCAACATCGTTTCGCCAGCAAACGATGGCCCAACATCGTTCCGCCAGCAAACGATGGCCAAACATTGAATGCTGAATTGGTAGCTTTGTTATTTTCAGGGTATACGGACCAGTATTGATAATAAACCCTACACTTTTGTAATTTTTCAGGGGGGTCCCAAGATCCAGCCCCCCCCTCTGGATCCATGATACTCAAGCTCAAAGTAATACGTTTTCTGCAAAATAAATACACAAAACCAGACAATACCAACTGCATTAAAGGTGTCTTTAAAATGTCTTGAAAATGTTCTGAAAATGTTTTGTCTGTAATGATCCAGATTAAAAAAAATGGCAATACAATCTTCTTAGACTGCTGGTCAAACATGTATGAAACCCCTGAAAAATCACAAAAAATAAAGGATTGGAAGAGCAGACTTGGTAAAGCTCTTGCTCATCATCGCATTGAATCTAAGTACAAGCCCCAGTTACACCTTTTTTATATTTTTTACCCTTAACACCCCTATTTTATTAGTGGAAAACAGCTTTCAATAAAGGTTGGATATAACCTGGATGTCATGCGACATTCTGCATGCCCAGTTTTAAACCCAATCACGGTTTATAGCTATGGCTTCCTCTTTAATTGCACGAAGGTGGGTCAGGCCTCAGATTCTATGACGACTCTGACGTAAAGCTTTAATCGTTGGGTTGGTGCCTGATGCTTATCTGTAGCTGGGCCCAGAATATCTGTGAGCCCTTTCTGTGTTACGTCATGGTGTGTTAATTTGATTAGAGTGTTTCTCCATGATGATACATCGCACTAGTTAGAAGCCTTCCAAGCGAGCCGAACATTTCTTGTACTTCAACAACAGCAGAATCTTGGGGCGAAGATTTGGTACCAGTAAAATGCATTTAAGCCCCCCCCCCCTCCACCGGCTTAGGCTGCTCTCTGTTCTAAGCGGTGGTTATGTTGTTATTGATTTGTTGTTTATTGTTAGTCCCATTGTGGGGAGTATGTAAATGTTATAAGTTTTGTTGTGCGTTACTTAATGTTCATTCTAGTTTTGCAATCATCTTAATGGGGAAGAGAGAGCTGGATGCTTTGCTTAGTTTGTCTTCTTAGCGACTCGTGATTGTTGTGTGACTCTTCCTCGCGATGCCATCGGTTTGTCTGCAGTTTGTAATTGTGATATTTCCTGATCATTCTCACTTACTATTTTTGGTTTTTATATTAAGTTCATAGTATGGTATGGCTGGTCTGGTAATGCCATAGCCAAACCACCCTTATAGCTGAGTAAGATAATGACTAAACCAGTTGACTTTTTTTTAAAAAAAATGATCTTAATTATTCTAACTACTGTGACCAAACTTCTAACTATCTGCTTGTTACTGCAATTATCAATGGAGCAAGACTTAATTTGGCCTTCAGAGGGGCTTTTTATTTCAGGGGCTAGTAGAAAATTGAAATGTCGCTTTTGGCAAGTTTAGATATGATACTTTCTAATAAGCAAATAACAAAGGCACTGATCGGACTGCGCAGATGCGCAGGCTGGTCTACGCCTTTGTTGTTTGTAGACCCCCATAGACGGATTTTTTTGAGTCCAGGACCTATTTAATAACTCTTATTATCATTATTTCTGCTCCAGTGTGTTAATTTACGATTCTTGTTAAACAGAAATACCATTATAAACCAAATACCCGTATAAGTGACCTAATTACTATCTAGGTTACCTTAATGAATGGCAAATAATTGATTTAGCACCAAGATGACCTTAAGTTGCCCTAACCATCCTAAAATCAAATATATCATGTTTCTAAAAGTTAACATTGAATAGCCAGATAATCTGGCTTCTGAAAAACAAATCGAACAGGATCTACAATGCTTTCTACTTTGCTTGTAAATATATGCTAATAGCTGGAATGCTGTGAATTTATTAGGTGTATACTGAGAAGGAGTGCAGTATATAAAAGTATATTATGGTAAGCGTTAACTTCATAATAAGTTTAAGTAGACTGAACCTTCCCCAGAAAACAAGTGGTTGTGATCAGGAAATATCTACACCACGTACCACAGACCAACCAGCAGTACCCTGAGGAAGAGGCAGAGAACAAAGATACCATCACAACAGCAAAACACCAGTAAAGTAAAGCAACTAGCTCTTTCTTCCAGACCAAGATGATTGAAAAAACTAGAAATGGCACTTAAACTATATCACAGAATAAGAAACAAACACCAAAAATCCCACCAAAATGTGAGCAATAACAAACAGTAAAAAATACTCAACAGAATCCTCACCTTAGTCATGAAGCAGCAGAGTCAACCGAGGAGCATTGATATATTGTACTGGCCAAATCTTTGCTATAGTTTCTGCTATTTTTTTTAAAACCCATTTTAGCTCTCATAGAGGTTCAGAGGTTTTTCTGACATGTATGAGAGGATTGTACAATACTGTTTTCCCTGATATGCTAAAAAGATGAACAAACCTATTCATATTGTACAGGGTTATTGCAATGATCTTGTTTCAAATCAAATATACCATCAAATTGCTTAAAGAACAAAGCTTTTTCCATCTATTCTTAGTTGTAATTTGATCTTCGAACATATATATTCCTTGAACTTTTTACCATATTCCATATTAGACATTACGTTAATTCTGAAGCATGGTAGCATTCTAGTCTGAAATTCACCTCGATACAGAAGAGGTATACATTTTATTCAATTTTGTTTTCTTTTGCAATTATTATGTTACAGTTGAACTCTGCTATTTTATTTATATCTTTTGATAAATAGGTAAACGATAATCTACGACGTAAGAAAACCTGTCTTTGGTGTTTGCGAACAACAAAGGCCCAGACCAGCCTGAGCATACGCGCAGTCTGACCCGCGCCTTTGTTATTCGCATTTTGGAAAATATCATATGTAGACTTGCTACAAGCGAAATTTTCAATTTTCTAGCTAGTCTCTGAAGCTGAGGAGACTAGTTTGAATCTCACTTTGACGGAAACCTGGAAGACAGGTTTTGTCATGACACGGCCCATATAAAACAAAAGGAAAGATCACATTTACATATCGTGGCTTACCTATTTATCAAAGTTCAACAAAAACATCAAATTTGCAAATACATCGGAAGGTAGCAGACGCTGATATTTGTCATCATATATACAACAGTCTATCATTTTATATCGGAAAACATGTTTTTGTTCAGAAAACACCAGGTTTTACTGATTGACAAAACGTATGCCAGATTTAGGTTAAGTTGAACCTTATGACGTGGCCAACATAATCACTGTGAACAAAACGCATGCCAGGAATAGGTTTTGTTGACAAGACATAGTCCTGGAATAAGTTATGTTGAACAATATCCAGTGGCCAACATAGCAATAATGAACAAAACATATGCCAGGAATAGGTTTTGTTGACCATAGAAGTCCAAAAGTTGATTGTTTCTGTCATTAAAACCTGGTTTTTTCTGAACAATATTTTTTTCTCCAAAATTAAATAATAGACTGTTACACTCCATTTTGTTACCTGCATGACGATTTCCATTGCGGGTTGGAATTCCACTTACAACCAGGTAGGCATCCCCAATAGTCTCTACCTAGATTTCATAAAATACAACGTATATAGAATGAAGTACTTTAATTATTACAATAAAGTCTAGAACCATATGCGCTCTAGCTGTATTCAGAATGCATCCACTAAGTTTCGCGAAAATAAAACCTTCACGAAATCACTCTGTATGTAAATCATGCCCTAGTTGCAAAATTTTAGCCTTGCAAATATGTCTTTTAATGCTATTCGCGATTTTTATTTTTCGCAAAAATAGGTTTGTTGCATTTTCTGGTCAAACTCGTTCATTCTTTCACAGCTCACCTGAGTCTAATGCTCATTGGTGAGCTCATAGTTTACAAATGGCTCTGTTGTACATTAATCGTCTTTTTATCCGTCAACAATCACAATTCTACTTTTCAAATTCACAACATATACTTTTAAACTACGTGACAAAGTGAAACGAAATTCTATATTGAGAGTCCTTAGTGCAGGGGAACAAAAGTATGTTCAGATGTTTTGTGTCCTATGACCAAGATGGCCACAACGGCCATATACATTGTATGTCGAAAATCTTTGAAATAGTTCCATTGGAACCAAAAGGCTATTGACCTTGGGCTATGATCTTATGTCGAGCTTTACCTAATTAACAGCAAGGTCTAATTTGATTCCTAATGTATTTAGATAGGGAAAAACATTGAAAAGTTGATTTTCAGATAATTGTTGTGAATAAAGTTATGATAAATACTATCTAGGTTTAACCTAATAAGGCAGTGATTATGGGTAATTACCGAAGGTCAAGGTTGGCATTTGATCTTTCAGCCAAGGTTGCTCATACTAGACTTCTATCAGCATATTTAAACATGTTTTCTTGTATAGCACACGGCTAATTGAAGTAAAATTGTGTGCATGAAACATCCATCATTAGACGACATAAATATGATTATATTGTCCTAGTAACAAGACTAAAATCCAAAATGCCTACATATATAGTAAAACCCAATAAAATTCTACTTCTCTAGAACCAGAAGGCCAATAGCCTTTAGCATTGGTATGTAGCATTGAATATATAGGTCCTACTAAATTACTCCAAAAGATGATTCAAGGTTTACCTTGAAATACTTTATAGCACATACAGATTTGATTCCTAATGTTTTATATACACTCTGTCAGCAGTTTTTAAGGTTGGAAAGAGTCATTTAGTTAAATATTAGCTCACTGACTACTAATCATCACTAAATGTTGTCTGCTGTATGTCGTCTGCTTGGCTTTTTAGCGTCTCTGTAGCAAACAGTGAAGACCTAGATCGTACTGCTCCTCTTGCAGCAGTCTAGTCAGGGTCGACACTGCTTGTCTGTATGCTGAAATTAGGCTATGATGGTAGCAATTAGATACAGAAGACGACCTTGCCAGATGATACTTTTATATGCATTGTTTAATCTTAGAAAAATAATAAGTACATCAAAAATCACATTACGGTATCACACAAGACATTAGAATTGGCACCACTAACTTTCGAAATGAATATCACCGTCGCATGAAAATTCCCATGATGGTGGGAGAAAATGAAATATTTGTAAGTGCTTTTAATTCCCTTTCAAACTGTAATATCCATTGCTAATTCAATTATTTTCTTGTCCTTTAAATGAGTACTTTCTTTTGTTAAGGTGGTACGGGACCCATGTCAAAAGATAACCGAGTGTTTTCAAAAAAGTAAGAGTTATCTTTATTTATTGTCTTAAAACGTACAAGTATTGGCGTTCACAAAAAATATCATCTATCAACACATCTGTATGACCTAATATATTTTGACCGTTATATTCTTTGACTTTTCGCTTACTGTAAAGGCGGTGCCTCATGAATGCGTAATTAGGACTGGTCAACCTTAGGCATAGGTAAAAGTTGAAAATGAGGCGTGGTTTTATTCAAAAGTAACTGTATCATCTTGCGCCATTATCGCAGTATAGACGCAAAACACATTATTTAGTCCTTAAAATGCCAGCAAAATAACTGCATTTGAAAATGTCTATTTAACATAAGCATAGAGGCAAACATTGTGGACCCAGATCAGACTGTTCCTATAGGAGCAGTCTGATCTGGGTCAGCACTGTTTGTCTTTGAGGCTTTCCATATTTTAGTGGACGACACAAAAACAAACATTTTGTGATTATGCGCTTTAAGGGTTAATAAATATGAGTTCAGTGTGTATACGGTTAGGATTTTCATGAAATGCACGCACGTTTGCGCGGCCCAAGCAACTTACTTATTCTTCACCAAATTATAAATAGAACCTGATTTCTCTTGTTTAGCAGGTGAACTAGCCGAACAACGCCCAGATATGAATATTAAAGTTACCGCATTTACAGTAAGGGAAAAGTCTATTAATACCTGGTCAGGCAATTCTGGTCAGAAAAGTATTCCATGTATGTACTATTCGCTGTAGAGGGTCTTGTCCCATGACACAACACTATGACTCTGGTGATGCACAAATTAGTAATCCTTCGATCCCTAGTGTAACACTCTACGAACTGAGCCAATGTGCTTCTTAAGTCCATTATCTTTGTAAATATGGCGTCGTAGGTGGGAGGGCTCCCTTTTTTTTTAGCTTGGATGAAACCCAAGAGCAACATATTGGACACTGTGAGAGCGCTCGCTTAATGCTGGGGCGTGCCTTTGCCCTGATTTTAGCTAGCCAGTGGGGAATTTTGGACTGAGGCTTATTTTGTATATATATATATGTGAGCTGTGAATTATCTAATATGGCCGTTCACATGTGCATGCTTGTCTTACCATTAACTAATTGCATATATAAAAAGAACTAAACTCGTGTATTATCCCTTCTTTACCCATTGCCTCAGTGGTAGAATGTTCAACTTGAGACCAAGTAATCCCTGGTTTGAGCCCTATTACTTGTTTGTTTTGTTACTTATTTGTTTGTTCGTTTGTGTTTATCATGCGAGTGACATAACGACATGTACCACTAGTGGTTTACGAATTTTGGTAACGCTATGTAATGACGTCTATAATGGTTTCTCATATAATGATATGGCAACATCAAAGCATAGTTCCACGCAATTTCTAAACGCGATTTAAAAGTAGTTTTAGGGTCATACAATAAATAGAACCTAACAGTCGTGCTCCTGTATTATTAATTTTATCAAGCTTGTCAAGAATAAGTTACACAATTCTTGGCAAGCCTCGCATTTCATCTCTTTTTACAGCTCGTTTAATAACTTCAATATTGGGATTAAACGTGATTTTCTATGCATTACCACCTGCTAGAACACCAGGGTGGTGTTGAAACCCAAACCAGAAAAGCGAGGGTTATGACTACCCCTGAGGGGTCTAGCAGATATAAGTGTATCAGAAAACCATCATTGCATAATATAAGGTCATTTTCTCGCTTGAAAACTTGCAACAACGTTTTCGAAATAGAACATTTTTCAAGATCAAAGACTTGTGTCATCCTGACGACACTTCTATACGCGTTACTGCTGATGATGTCAATTTTGTAACAAATGCAGAATGCGTATACTATACGCAAAGTAATGAAAAGAAGAAAAGAATAAAAGCAACAACAAAAATGCTATGAATCAACAGCACGTGAATTGCCCTTCTCTCTCTCTCTCTCTCTCATACACTCACCCTCATATAGGCACACACACAAGCGCGCGCGCACGAACGCACTTATAAAGGTCTTAAGGGGTCCTAGAACGTGCCAAATGAAGAGTAGACAAATAATAGGCTTTTCGCACACGGACCTAAATTAAACAACATCAACTTAAACAATTCACTGTCTACGCACACGGACCTAAATTAAACAATGAAGCAGGTATGGCACTCCATGCCTGTTTTTATTTCAGAGGTAAAAACAGAAAATAGCACAAAAAAGAAAAACGAGCACGATGACATTTGCGTTTTAATTATTTATAAGTTTCTATGCAAAATTTCCTTCAAAATAATAAGTTTTTGTGTCTGTAGTTACATTGTGTGACATTTTTTATTCAAGATTTAAACGATTTTTTGGCCTTAATGTTTTTTTACAAAATAAATTTTAGCTTAAAAAATAACATACGTGCCTTTTTTTCGCTGTTTTTTGTGTTCTTTTATTAGCAAATAGCATGTAGCGTATTCCTAGGAAAAATTATGGCATTTCACACTTTCATTTTTTTTAAAATATGAGAAATTGATATTTTGAAAAACTCATATTTTACGATTTTTAAAGTTTATTGACTTTTTAAAAAGCACGGTAAGGTCATGTTATTTTTGTCAAAATAGATGAGTGTTTAGCCATTTTTTAACATATCAAAAGATGGTAACTTTTTGGACATATGCTGGTGAGTCCGGTACTACCTTAAACAGCTGTTTTTATTTTCGTTTATGGTAAGTCACTTACTATAAAATTGCCTGCTTAATCACATGGGCAGATCCAAAAATTACATCAGGGGTGGTGGTGGTGTGGGGTACTGACAACGTTTTTTTTTGTTGTTTTAGTCATCAGAGGCGTATAAACCTCCCTAGAGAAGCCATGGGGTCCAATTGCTTTTCAAAGGGGATCTGTACCAGTGTTTCTAAGGAAAAACCCTTTCCAAAATCAAACTATCACTGCAATATTGGGGCAATATTAATTTGTTGCCAGATTAGTTGCATATTCTGAAAGCTGCAATATTGTTGCTAGTGGCAACACTGCAGCAATTTAGTGTCAATGTGAATGTGTTTCCAGAAGTAGCATATTCTGAATGCTGCAATATTGCCACAAGCAACCGTGACTCCCGTTTTTTAACAACTTTAATCCTTGCATAGACAAATGGCATTTAGCATGTGGGTTTTAATGAGCACCGTGTAACTAAAACTTTTTTGTGGCAGTCCTTATTTTGAACTAAGGCCCAAATTAGAATAACTTTTTTTCCTCATGAACGTACCTTTTTTCGCCCGAGCAATAGTAAGAACAAGTGATGAATCGTAGCTTAATGCACGAACTAACACCACTGATCTGTACAAAACATAGTTGGTTTATATATCGTTAGGGTCACTTAGGGACTAATTCAAACAGGAGGAACAAATACACATCAAAAATACATCTAATCCTAGTCTATATAAAATCATATTTAAATGAGAAAATATTAAATTATGCAGTCTTAAATACATTTTTGTAATTAAATTTTCAATTTCTGTGAAATAATTATTGAAAAATGATCGACAAAAACGTGGGCCACAATTAACCTAGAAGCACAGTAATCTCTGATGATGCAGACCAATCATGACTACTGCAGAGAACAGTCAGATCATCTAGAATTTGGCTCAAAATATTTAGTTTAAAATAGTTTTACATTTAATACAGACAATGTTATGAGCAAACTTCATGGTGGTCAACCCAATCACGGTTGGCAACTTTGCTCTCCTCTTTAATTGCGCGCCCGCGGGTCAGACCTCAGACTCTATGACTGTTCTGACTATAGACTTATCTATAGATGAGAGGGTTTGGGCCTGATGCTGTGTGTGTTGTCCTTCCCACCAAGGTTTAACAGTTTGATATGTTTTGCTCTAGTATTCAGTTATATGTACTGTTGAGTCCTTATCTTTGTTTTATCTTCATTTTATATCTTAATCTACATGTACTTGGAGATGATTTCTGGATAAGTTAGGGATCTTTCATACAAACCACGCATCTACGTATCTTGATCCACATCAGAATTAAGGGTGAGGTTGAACCATGAAACTAATTTAAGCCCTCCAGTAATTTTCTTACTGAACGTTCCAAGGCAGTACTTCTTTTGTGGATCTTTTTAATTTTGTGTTTGTCTTTGCTATATTGTCTGGTCTGTGTCATGCAGCCTTGTGGTCACCTGTTGGGAGAACGGCTGACTTTTTGGCTCTCCTGTTTGATGTTTCCTAGAGGATTTGTCATTTTTCCATATGGTATACTGGGTCAGGTGTGGTACATGATTGTATCAATTTCTGACCTTTGCCCTCTTCCCTACTCTGGTAAAAAATTCAAGTGGCTATCTAGAATTTGCACATAGCCTGCAGTTGCATAGCAAAACTTTTGAGGGCCTACGAAACCTAGATCTTATATAAAGTTCACCCTATTTACAAGGCATATTGTCTTATGGACGAACTTTGTGCAGTCATGAATACAAATGGCTAAAACTGCTCTTTCATTAATTGGGAAGTCTCTAATGTGCACAATCTGCCTATTTAGCCAGTGCTATGATGTAGATTTCCAGCCACTCATTCCTTAGACAACATGGGTGGATCCAGAGGGGTAAAAAGGGGTTGGGACCCCAACCTTGGAAAATTACAAGTGACTTTAGGTTTCCTTAGAAATACTGGTAAGGACCCGCCTCAAGAAATATTTCTTCTCGAGGGAGGTTCCTACCGCCTTTGTGGCATACAGATCAGTCCATGAACAAATAATATATATTTTTATTTGGTACAATTTTCAACCTGTTGTATAACTGGTTACAGAGACATTAGCCAGGATCAGAACTTTCTGAACGTTCCTTGTATTGACCACTATCCTATATTAAACACTTACCTTGTGCGCATTATATTCAGCTATATAATTTTTATATAACATTTCTTGTACTTCAACAACAGCAGAATCTAGGGCGAAGATTTGGTACCAGTAAAATGCATTTAAGCCCCCCAGTGGCTTAGGCTGCTGTCCCTTCTAAGGCGGTGGTTCTGTTGTTGTTGACTTTTGTTTATTGTTACTCCCATTGTGGGAGTCTGTAATTGTTCTGTGTTTTGTTGTACGTTACTTGATGTCCATTCTAGTATTGCAATCACCTTGAGGAAGAAGAGAGAGCTGGTTGCTTTCCTTAATTTGTCTTCCTGGTGTCTCGTGATGGTTGAGCGGCTATTCCTTGCAGTGCCACCGGGTTGTCTGTGGTTTGTGATTGTGGTATTTCCTGATCATACTCACTTACTATTTATGGTGTAATTAAAACATGTTTAAAGATCATTTGGGAGGTTAATCATTAGTTGTTTATTCTAATGAAATGCAAACAAAACAAACACGCAACAACAACATCAAAGCAAGAATACAAGAGATGAATGTGTACATGTATACATTATTGTACCTACCTTGTATGCATCATGTTTAGCAATGATGTCATCAAAACAAGTGTAGAGGTCATTTAAAAGGTCAATGACTTGAATAGGAGTACTCATTGCGGCTATGGTTGTAAAACCAACTATGTCCGAGAAGAAGACAGTAGCAGATTCGAACACCTCTGGCTGTACTATGTCACCTGCCTTTAGTACATCCGCACAGGATCTGAATTAATTTTTACACAGGTTTAGATAAACAAATATTTTCAGCGCAAAATTGTCAAAATTGTCTTACCCATCAATTTTAACATATGTTTTGGGTGCTCAAAAGAACCGTCTCATTGAGACGGTTCTTTTGAGTACCCACAACATATGTTTTGGCTGAGAAATACGAAAATTAAATTTTCGTTACACGCTCTTAACTAAAGTCCTGATATTATACTTCTGGCTGTACAATGCCACCTGCTTTCAGTACATCTGCACATGATGTGAATTAAATGAACCGCAACATGTGATTTCCAACAATGTGGCATTTTGACAAGTGTAGACTCAGACGAACATGTGCAGCCTCCTTTTAAGCTTGTAAACTCCTAATGATGTTTGGTCAGTAGCCTAACACTCATAGAATATCCAATTACTAGCAAAGGCTCTGATCAGAATCAGACTGCATGTATGTGCAGGTTTAACTGAGGCTTTGCTGGTCGCACACACCACATTGTTGGAAATCTTATGTCGCGGCTCAAATGTAGACTACAGGTTAATACGATTCGACTGTAATGCAGTTGAACAAATTATAACTTAGGCACAATGCAAAAAATAGTTTTAGCTTTTCCACAAGGTCTCTTTCAAGCATTTCTGCTAATCTACATAGACTTATTAGAACATTGAATAATTTAGATTCAGCAAATAAAGAGTAAATGAGTATGAATAGGAAATGCCACATGCACAGATAGCAGACGAACCCAATGCACGAACAACAAGAGACACATAAAACGGACAGCCATATCTCAAAAGCAACCAGCTATCTCTTCCTCAGCAAGATGATTGCTAAAGTAGAATGGATACCAAAAACCACTCCACAAAACGCATCGCATCGAACACAAACCATACGCACAGTGGGTTCAAAAAAAAAAATAAAAAAATAACAACAACCGCCTCTAAACAGATCAGCCGCAGAGTGCGCCAGGGTTGGAGGGGGGAGGGGGGGGGGGTGGGGCTGTAACATATTTTACTGACCAAATATTTGCCCTAAATTTTTTTTATACAATCTAGAATATAAATGAAAATTGCACTGATCACTCTTAGCCTGCTCAATCACAGGTCACAACATAACACTAACATAAATCTTGTCTGAGATTTTGTATATTTGATTCTTCTTATATTAGTTTTTTAAAATAACAACAGTGAAAATGATGTTGCTAGGTTATATTCATATCACACATATTATGATTATTCAGGAGCTATTAAACGTTCCAGAGAGGGCACTGTAAAACACTTATACTTGGCGAGTATCTTTATTTGGTGGTATTGGAAGTATATACAAATCACCAAAATATGAGAGCGGGAAATATAGTTTCGAATTCAGTTACACGGCAAGCAATAAATGGACATACATCTTAAGTATGTTGGTATCTGTATCGATAAACCAACTTTTGAACAGTAGAGTATGTTTCAACGCCGAGGAAACCACATCTTTAAACGGGCTACTGTTAAAGGAAAGAATATGCTCCACACACGGAGCATATTAGTTCTTTTAAGAGTAGCCCCTTTGAGAATAGAAACCAATTTTAAAGGGCACAAAGTTGAGAAACCAACAAAATTAAACTACGCCAATATATTAGTCTTTTAAAATCGCCAAAGAGTAAGTGTAAATGCTTAAAGATGAAGACTAACCATATTTAAGAAAAGTTAACCCCTGTCATGCTAAATTATTCATGTACTACACTCCTCCCCAATTTTGATCCTGTTAACCTGCAGCATTCAAGTTGTACGCATGCTTGTTCTATCAGAGTGGAAAACAGTGTGGATCCTGATTAGATGGCTTGTCCAAAGCCAGCTGATCTGAATCTACAGTGTTTTCAAAAAAGGAAAAATACAGGCTTAGCAGGAGTTAATAAGTATGTTGTCTGAGCATTCATGGACTTCATACTTAATGTATACAATAGCAGCAAAATTAATGCTTTATTTTTTTATTTATTAATTAACATTTTATGTTTCTTCCTATTCTACTGTGGCACACGAAGGCAACAAAACATAACTCATTTTGAATTAAATGCCGACCTATCAAACTCAAGCAAGCAAAATTCTAGAGTTGGGCGGAGGTGGGGGATGGTTCATATAGCTCCTGCAATTTTAGAAAAAATAAGCATTTTTGTATCAAGAATTCAATCTGACCCCACCTAAGAAAAGAAAGCTGAATCAATGCATGTCAAGTCACACTTACGGTGGAAGCATTCGGTAGAGGAGTTTATCTGTCTTTTGCTTCTCTTCCATAAGCTGTTGTGTCCTCTGATCCACAAGAACTTCTAAATTACTGGCATACTTCTCAAGGCGTTGTAAAATAATGTCAACGATGTTCGTTGAACTATGAAAGTAAATATAAACTGGCATTTGGTTAAGAATGTGCAACAGAAACCTAATGTTATTTTTTCTCAACCATTAAGGTAGTACAGGACCCATGTCAAAAGATAACCGAGTTTTTTTTTTTAAAAAGTAAGAGTTATCTTTATTTATTGTCTTAAAACGTACAAGATTGGCGTTCACAAAAAATATCATTTATCAACACATCTGTATGACCAAATATATTTTGACCCTCTGATCCAGTTTCACCCTTCAATGCGTTCCAAGTTATACCTGGTCAGGCAATTCTGATCAGAAAAGTTAATATACATGCGTATTCCATGTATCTATAATTAGCTGATAAAGTGTCTTGCCCCATGACACAACACTATGACTCTGGTTATTCACAAATTAGCAATCCTTCCATCCCTAGTTTAACACTCTACGAACAGAGCCACTGTGCTTCTTAAGTCCATTATTTTGTAAATATGACGTCGTAGGTGGGAGGGCTCCTTTTTTTTTTTTAGCTTGGATGAAACCCAAGCGCAACGTATTGGACACTGTGAGAGCGCTCGCCAAATGCTGGGGCGTCTCTTTGCGCTATTTTTAGCTAGCCAGTGGGGAGGTTTTTTTTGACTGAGGCTTATTTTGTATATATATATATGCGAGCTGTGAATAATCTAATATGGTCGTTCACAAACGCATGCTTGTCTTAGCATTAACTAATTGTCTTTATGAAAGGAACTAAACTCGTGTATCATCCCTTCTTTACCCATTGCCGCTGTGCTAGAATGTTCAACTTGAGACCAAGTAGTCCCTTGCTTGAGCCCTATAGCTCGTTTGTTTGTTTACTTATTTGTTTGTTTGTTTGTGTTTATCATGGGAGTGATATAATGACATGTACCACTAGTGGTTAACAAATTTTGGTAACACTATGTAATGACGTCCGTAATGGTTTCTCATATAATTATAGAGCAACATCAAAGCGTAGTTCCACGCAATTTCTAAACACTTTTTAGGGTCATACAATAAATAGAGCCTAACAACCGTCTTCCTGTATTATTAAATTTATTAAGCTTGTCATGAAAAATCGACAAAATTCTCGGCAAGCCTCGCATTTCATCTCTTTTTACAGCTCGTTTAATAACTTAAATATTGGGATCAAACGTGATTTTCTATGCATTACCACCTGCTAGAGCACCAGGGTGTTGTTGAAACCCAAACCTGAAAGGCGAGGGTAATGACTACCCCTGAGGGGTCCAGCAGATACTAGTGTATCAGAAAACCATTTTGCACAAGGTCCTTTTCTCGCTTGAAAACTTGCAAATACGTTTTCGAAAAAGAACATTTTTCCAGATCAAAAACTTGCATCATTCTGACGATACTTTTATACGCGTTACTGCTGATGACGTCAATTTTGTCACGAATCCAGAATACGCATACTGTACGTAAAGTAAAGAAAAAAGGAAAGATAAAAGCAACAACAACAAAATGCTATGAATCAGCAGCACGTGAATTGCCCATCCCTCCCTCCCTCCCTCCCTCCCTCCCTCTCTCTCTCTCTCTCTCTCTCTCTCTCTCTCTTACACTCACCCTCATTTTGGCACACACACAAGCGTGCGGGCACCCACGCACTAATAAAGGTCGTAAGGGGTCCTAGAACGTGCCAAATGAGGAGTAGACAAATAATAGGCTTTTTGCACAGGGACCTAAATTAAACAACATCAACTCAATGTGTATACTGTGCATTTGTGATAATGACTTGCTCTGCTATAATGTATTTCATTAACCCTTTGTATTCTGATGGGTTTCCCATATAATGCAGATTAATCTAATAACGATAGGGTTGTCCATAATATAGTTTGAGGAGCCACACGAACTTATATCTAAATAATGATGCACTACAGTCGCAGAAGATTGTAATTATTTTAGCAAACAGTGTAGACCCTGATGAAATGTCGCATTTTGCAGCATTTTTGCAGCCTTCACTGTTTGCCAAAGTACCTCTTATCAAGTATACTAAGGGTTAATAATTATCAAAATAATACTGCCAAGGATAAAAATACTAGTAGATCATTTCTAAAGTAATTAATGAACAGTCTTAATCGTGCTCTATCAAATGGGTTTGAAAATTATCAAATGACACATGAGATACATATAATCCATCATTGATGTTCTGTGGCAACAGAAAAATATCAACTACATAGTCCACTTTTTCAGTAGTAAAAGAGGCATATCTGGTTTCACACTCAAAATAATGAATGATAATGAACAGTATAAAGGTGTTTTTTATCCACAAAACGCAAGTCAAATAGAAAAATATGTGGAAATCCGGCGTTTTCCGCTTTGATCTAAACCTCATGCAGTCAAAAAGTCTCTATTAGCAACATATCTCATGTAGATTATCTTCTAACCCTTTCTCAAATAATAAGCGATGTTGGATGTTTGGGAGTTTATTTCAACAGCTAGTTCACACAAGGATCATAAACTTGTGGGCATATAAAATTTTGCTTGTGTTGATGCTTTACGTCTCAGTCAAAAATGGTCAGTCATGTTGGGATGTTTCCGGTCTTTCTGTATTGAACCAGAACTGAGCAGAGGATAAAGTATCTTGTTCAAAGGACACAACATAATGCCTCAGGTTGGTCTTGACCTATCGCCCATTTGACCCCAAATCTTACAACCTGCACTCCTCAGGTAAAGACAATACATGATTCGATCCCTTTGAAGACCAAGGGAACCTTCCATAAAGTTTGATAAAATTAAATCAGTATGAACCAGTGTTTTTTTTACCTGCGCACCTGCATCTTTTACTCATAATTTTTTCTCTTGGATGCAAAGTTTTTATTTTAGCGAGTCCCAGGATGCAATGGTATTGCAGATTTGTCATGAAAAATTGTGTTCTGGACTCATAAGTTTGGAGCTGGACCCGTTGATATGGGTATCAACCAGTCCCAGGACCCACAAGCCCAAAGTTATAAATGAATCGCTGATGAACTGGTTTATATGATGAGAGAACACAGGTTTAAATTTCTAAATAATATTGTATTTCGTTCTTTAAAGATATCTTTTGCCTAGCAAACAGTGCAGACCCTAACGAAATGCCACATTCCGTCGCATTTCATCTGGGTCTTCACTGTTTACAAATGTACCAGTTTCGAAAGATTACAGTCTAGAAAGGACTAACCATGCATTACAAGGAAAACAACATATAAAGCAGAGTATTGTCTTACATTCCCTTTATGTTTTTCCTGATGTACGACCTTACATGGGAGAATGTCGGTCTGTTGGCTTCATTATCAGTCCAACATAGCTGCATCAGTTTAGCTACTGTTGGGGTAACATGTGTAATATCAGAGAAAATTTCTGGTCGACAGGGGGTGGTTTCTCTGTTTCTAACCCTTCCAATGATATCTACAAACAAAGTAACATTTAATAGATAATTATATACACATTGGCATCATTGTGAGAAATATGACAATAGGCAGACTCAGCAGAGAAGGCGGCTGGCTGATGCGATAAGTACCACAAACTCTTGCACTTGCCCATATCATTAAGACGTACAGAGTGTTTTTAAAAAAAAGCTATCAAAACGGGGATACTGGTGTGATCATTTGCAAATTTCGATGTTTTGTTGTACGTTACTTTATGTCCGTTCTAGTATTGCAATCATCTTGACGGGGAAGAGAGAGCTGATTGCTTTGCTTAATTTGTCTTCCTGGTGTCTTGTGATGGTTGAGCGGCTCTTCCTCGCGGTGCCAAGGGGTTGTCTGCAGTTTGTGATTGTGGTATTTCCTGATCATACTCACTTAATAGTTTTGGCCTTGAACATCACACAATTTACTAATAAATTAAGTTGTGCATGAACACAAAATCAGACATAACGTGGTTTCATTAGGTATAGTATACGCTGTAAGGTCCAAAAATTGAATACTTTACAAAAACAAAACCTGAGCACAGAGGGGAAAAAAGAGAAAAAAAAAACATCACTTTTTTTTATTTCCATTTTTGCCCTTTTCTTCATTTTTCTCTCTTTTCTTCCTTTTCCATTGAAGCACGCATCTTCTGCACTCAGGCACACAACCATTTAGAAAGACTCAATTGAGGGCCCTTCCAAGATAAGGGTAGACTTTTTAAGAGGAACATTTTATAATTTTTTCTAATTTCTAATTAGCTGCTTATAAGCTTTGGCCAGCTGATATAGAAACTTAAGTTGTTAGTTCAGTCAGCAAATTGAACTGTTTAACAATATTTTGAGCTTTACCAAGAAAGAAATGCCCATCTTGTCATAACTTCTTTCAATTGTTTACTCCCTTGTTATTTATACATTTCATAGGTTTAGATAAACAACATTTTTGAACGTATCACTGTTAATATTTTCTTACCCATCAGTTTTGTCATATTTTTGGTATGCTCAAAAGAACCGTCTCATTGAGACGGTTCTTTTGAGTACCCACAAAATATGTTTTGGTTGAGGTATAAGGAAATTAGTTTTGGTACGCACTCTTACTTAAAGGCCTGCATTCATATGGTATTATGTGAGAAGGATACATTTACTTTGTTGATATTAAGAGGGTGGCAAGTAAAATGTTATTTTAGCTAAACTTATGACTAAATTTTTGACTCCCTGATTTTGTCTTACCTTTAGCAGTCATATAAGACTTTCCGGCAAATGTACCCATTCGGTAAAATATTTCGTGGAGTATAATACCAAAGCTATAAACATCACCTGCCTTTGTACCATTTCTTGGACAAACAGTTGACGTTAGCAGCTCTGGAGCAGTCCACAATAAGCCTAAATAGAGGATAACCATTACATTTGAGCCGCTGCATGTGATTTCCAACAATGTGGCATTTTGACAAGTGTAGACTTAGACGAGCCTGTGCAGCCTCCGTTTAAGCTTAGGAACTCATAACGATGTTCAGTAAGTAGCTTAACACTCAAGCGCCTAGCAATGGCTCTGATCAGACTGCGCGTATGCGCAGGTTGGTCTGAGCCTTTGCTTGTCGCACATACCACATTGTTGGAAATCTTATGTCGCGGCTCATATTATGTTTTTTTACAAGAAGCATTTTTTCAACAAAAAGTTAAACAGACCTATACCGCTCACCTGTATTGTTAGCCTCATGGTTTCAGAGAGGTTTCAAGTTTCTTATGCTAGTCTATGGGAGCAAATGACCTCCATGTAGTGGCCAATTTCAACCCCTGGGGCATGGTTGGCAGAGTTTACGTAGGAGATCACTACTCACCGCAAAATACTAAATATAAACTGAGTTTCTCATGGTTTTAAGGAAGAGGATTTTTAAGTGTTTTCCAATGTTAAGTCTATAGGAGCTAAATACCACAGGGACGTAGCCAATTTGAACTCCAGAGGTATAGTTGGCAGGATTTATTATAATTTATGTATGGGGACTACTAAACATTGCTACACATACTAAATATATAAGCTGTGGGCCTCATGGTTACAGAGAATAATATTTTAAAAGTTTTCCCTGTATAAGTCTGTGGAAACCCTTGATCCCCAAGGTTGGAGCAGTTTGAACCTCAGGGACTTAATTGGCAGGATTTATTTAGGCGACTATTAGACATTGCTACATACTTAATATATAAGCTGTGAGCCTCATGGTTTTAGAGAAGATTTTTTAAAGTTTTTTTTTCCTATTATAAGTTGATGAGAACTAAATGTTGTCATGGCAACCAGAGTTCCAAACCAATCAACCCTAAAACATTATGCAGCCTTTTCTTCTACCTGATAATGCTTTTCATAAAATTTGATCAAAATTGGCCGACTGACTTTAGAGATAAATAACTTTGTAGGCGTGGATGAACGACGACGAACTCAGGACCATTGCCATACTAATACCTCTCTCGAGCTTTCCGCTAAACTAAGCTAATAATTTGCTGAAATCTACAATGAAATTGTAAAAATAACAATGGTCATTTGAAGGGACTATAATACAATACTTAAGTAGAAATGTAAATTCGAACAATTCTCCAGTTTCATTGTCATTTCCTTCAGAGATATATACTTTGAAGGTGTAGATGAACGACAACGACGTCAGATCATTGCTATACTAATACCTCTTTTGAGCCTTTGGCTCAGATGAGCTTAAGATTTGCTGAAATATAGAAATTGGAGAAAATTTAAAATAAATATGGGCATGTGAAGGGACTAGGATTTAGTACTTAAAAGTTTCTATAATCCAGTACTTAAGTAGAAATGTAAAAAAACCATAATCCTTAAAGCGCCAAGAAAAAAAGCATCTGAAAAAAATCGTCTGCTGAAGTCGTCTGCTGCAAATAATTGCCCAACATTTCTGACGATTTAAGTATAGAAGCAAACAGCGTGGACCCAGAACAGACTGCTCCTATAGGAGCAGTCTGATCTGGGTCCACACTTTTTGCCTTAGAGGCTTCAATAAACATTTCAGCAGACGAGAAAAGCAGACGACTTTTGTTGCGATTGGCGCATTCAGGGTTAAAATTCGCTGAAATATAGAAATTTGAGAAAATTTAAAATAACAATGGGCATGTGAAGGGACTAGGATTAAGTGCTCAAAAGTTTCTACAATCCAGTACTTAAGTAGAAATGTAAAAGGCGATAATTCTTCAGTTTCACAGTAACTTCCTATAAATAACATTGAAAATACAGATTAAAGGTCTTCACTGACACTGGTTTACAAGCGAATATTATGTTAAGTGTAAATATATTTTCTTTTATTATGCTGCCTCCTTCGAAGCTTGAAAAGCCATAACTATACAGGAATAGACTCAATTAATTAACAGAATTAGATATATGACCAGAGAAATAACAATCAGGTAAAATGCATATAAAAAGAAAATATATTTACATATATGAAGATGAAATTCTACAAGTTTGATAAGTAACAGTCATCCAGGAATGGATTCTATGAATAGCCAGTTTTAAGATCATTGAGCAAAGAAACAATACTTGTGGAAATAGGAGTATGTAAAATGAAACAATATTTTACTTTTGTAGTGCTGTGCTTCCTCAAACTTTGATATGTCAATAGCGCCAATGAATGGATTCAATCCATAGTCAGTAATTTTAAGAACCCAACGACTGTCAACAAGGCAGTTGGTACTCTTTAGTCTGCCATGAACACCAAGACCCGAGCCGTGCAAATAGTACATGCCCTGAAACAAAGACATAACAGGGTTTAGAATTAAATAAATTTTAAAGATATCCTGTAAATAAAAATTCCCTAAAAATGCCATCTGCTTATTACGCTTGTTGTACATATTCGAATACACCCTAAAAAAATTTCACCATGAAAGTAAATACCACACACTCTGATCAAACTGCTTCTTAGAGATCATTGATAAAAAAGTAGCTTTTCATCAATTTACATGTTTAATTAATATTATTGTATAAAAAGCAGGCTGACACACAATAAAAAAAGCCATGTCTTAACTTGCACAAACCAATGTATAAAACAACTCAGATGTTGTAAGTATTGACCATTTATTTTGTAGTTGATCCTTGTTTTGTTATATTTGAGGGTCTTTCAACAAGTAACCAGCTTGACTTATTTCTAACTAACCCACACAAACAAGACTTTACAGTTTGTTTGGTCACCATATTAAGACATATTTACAAAATTTAAAAATTATTGGTTCATAAGTCGATAATTTATCGCGTCTTTACGCATGGCCAGTGAGTCAAATGATTTTCTTTCGACGAATTTGATTGTTACATAATTTTTACTAATTGATAAATATCTTTTGTATGAAATATGAAGTGTGTGTGTGTAAAATATCAATGGAATGGAAAATTGGTTGCCTACATGGTGGTATAAAAACGGTAAGTTTGCATCATTTGATAAATCACAATATCAATTTAAGTGACCCATGGTTAAGGACAGTGAACATAACTCTTTTCAGACAATTTGGAAGCTCTCAGAAAGTAAAACATTTTAACAACTTTTTACGTAATATATCAAATAGCATCGGAAAATAATTATAAATACAGTTTTGTCAAATTAGAAAGGAGTACAATGTTTGAATTCTCAAATTTTTAGAAATAAATTTCTATTTTTTCCTGAAGAAAAACGTAACTTAATTTTGAACACTGTGATTTTTTCAATAGCGGTGAAACTTACTTTCATTTTTAGAGACGAAATTCTATTCAATTGGCCTAAATTATGGTAGCTGTATTTTAGTTTAATTATTAGATAATATATTTTTCAAACATTAGGTTGAAGAGTGTTTTGCTAGAGATTTAATTCATAATAGAAAAAGCAATCCATCTTAATCGGAAGTAGGGTAGGCTGGCTACTATTGAATGACCCTCTTTGTTCTTCGTGTCCTTTTTAGCAATCGTGTTATTGAGGAAGAGAGAGCTGGCTGCTTTACTGTAATAATGTTTTTGCTGACTCAAGGCTGTCTGTGCTCTGTGTCTCTTCCTAGAGTTACTGTGGGTTGGTCTGTGGTCTGTGGTTGTGGCATTGCCTGGTCATAATCACTTATTTTCTTAGTATATGAAAAACTACAGAAGGTATCTGAATAGTAAAAGATATGATAACATGATAATTTGATACTTAGTAATTTAGTCCATGTAAGTTAAATATTATGGACAACTTAAGAAATATTCAACTTGTTTATGAAATCTATTAAAGTATAAACGGCATTTATCTTCCATTTTTACAACAGCTTTGATACAGAGGGAAATTGTAGCTTGAGTCACATTAATTTCATCTAACAGCGGTAAAATAAAGATGGAAACACTTGTATAACTATTGTAATATCACTAAAATACTAGATTACATCTTAAACTGAAAAAATACCATGGTTTATCATACAAATAAAATCCTTTATTTTGTTTTTGTCTAGAAAGATTTATCTCTTCTAGGGAGATGAATCTCTTCAGCAGGAACTTTTTGTATTCTGCGCACATGTGAACCTAGGTTTTGATGAGGTGCATGCATGTCATATTCAAGGCAAAAATAGAATTTACAATTTAAAAGACTTAACAGTTGTTTGCATTTTTCACAAACATTGTGTTACGCCCAGGTATGCTTTGCAAGCCTAGGTGCAACAAGATAGTAATGCAATTCAAAAGAGCTCAACGTAAATGAGCCCAAATGAGCTATAAATGATTTTTCCCAATTAAGACAGAGCTATCTGCTCCAAACAATGATTGAGTCACCTACTTGGTGTTTAATAATAATAAGACTATTCACTGTGGTCAACAACAAATTATGACATGAGCCAAAGTTGACAATAACTATAATCAAAGCAGTCCAAGTAGTAAAATGTAAACCATTGATCAATTATATATAGTGAGCCACAGTGAGCACAAAAGTACTATCAGAGCAATATTGAGCAGCTCAAACTGACATATTCAAAACAACCTTAACAACCTTGTTATTTGAGCCCAAATACTACAAAAGTACAACACTATGACAAATACTGCAAGAGCAGTCAAAATCCTATAGAGGAAAATAAGTATAAATACGCTGTCCGAGCAGCTAGCCGTTGGAATAACCAAAGCTAAATAAGTACTATACTGTGTTGTACAACAATTACCGGAGTGACAACACTGCCGGAGCAACCACAAGGTTAAATATATAAAACATGCTGTCACAATGTGAGCAGCTACAAAGTTGTCTTGTAAACAAATGAGCTAGAGTGAGCCAGGTCTCCCAATCGCCTTATACAGGATTCATGAGAGGCCTAGCCACTAAATATATATATTTGCTCTTGTCTGTCAGATAGCCTTTAAGACAATGAGCTGAAAGGAGCCAGATCTCTGAGGCTCAGTCACTATATACTGGGATAAAATATACTACATAGCTCGGTAGAAATGTTTCAGTCAACTCCTCACTTTGTAGATAAATTACCAGTATATAATATCTTCTTAGCTGTCCAATAGCCTTTTTAGCCTTTCAATTGATCTTATTCAGACCTTTCGGTTCAGCAGTCATAAGCCAACTGATCAAATGCACTCCTTTCATTGCTTTATATATGGGCAAGTTCATTTCAAGGGTTATTCCATTAAACAAATACCTGATTGGCTGATAATTAACTCTCCTGTCTGCTGATTGGATAAAAATGGTAATCATTGATTGGTCAACACCTGGCTTTTGATTGGATGAAAAAGGTAATCACTGATTGGACTAACAAGAGGTAATTTCAATCCTATTTTATGATCTAAGCTTGAACATCAATATATATGTATAAAAACACCAAACAATTAGTGTGTCTAGATATGACAAAGAGCAAAACAAATGCTAGGGGAGAAATATATATATATATATATATATATATATATATATATATATATATATATATATATATATATATATATATATATATATATATATATATATATATATATATATATATATATATAATGGGTGTGCATAACAATTGACAAATGAAAGTAATTGCACATGCGATGACTTTGCACAACGTTTCTGTCTTTCAACACTGAAACCGAATGACCTCGACGTACAAAAACGTATACTTTAAGAAAAAACGCAATACTTTTAGTTCCAAAATGTTCCTTTAGGTCTAATTAAGAAAATGAGTAGACCACACACTTTATGTTTTCGTTCACTAATAAAAAGTTACAGATATTTGAAATTCTGAAGTGTACTCAATAAAGAATATTTTCAAAATGACGGTCTTCTAATGTTTACAGCAGGTAACAGCTGATGTATTACATGTACTACTGGGGTTAAAATTAGATGAGTCATGATCCTGCTAAATTTGCCATATTGCATACTGTAGTTTTTTTAATATGTGCAATCCGTTCAAGCAAAATACATGTAATATACAGTTTATTGAGTCTTTCTTTTGAAAGCATGGGAATTATAAACTAAGCTAGGGGATGATAAAGAAACGAGTACACATTTGTTTTAGTTGAGAAATAAGAAAAAAATAATCATGCACTCTTATCTAGAGGCCTGTAATATGGGTCTCGACGGGAGTCTTTGGGGGTTTGTGAACAACAAAAGCACAGACCAGCCTGCGCATCGGCGCAGTCTGATCAGCGCTTTTGTTAGTCTTGCTTTGGAAAACATCATATCTAAACTTGCTACGAGCAAAATTTTAATCTTCTAGCTAGTCTCTGTAGCTGATGAGACTGGTTTGAGTCTCGCTTTGTCTGAAACCCCGGAGACAGGTTTTCTCGAGGCGAGGCCCACATAATCAATGGTACATATAACACATACCTCAGCCAAGTCCATCATCAAGGAGTTCTTGAACACCAGATCTAGGTCAATGTCGTCATTTTCTAAGATATCCTTAAATGTATTATAAAGATACAAGAGCAATCAATACATATTGACCAGCGCAAAAGATTTTGGTACTTTCCGCATGTGAGCAAAGGCTTCCTTTCAACACACATGCTGGTTATCCAACGGAGATTATGATTTGCATTTTTGTCTGAGTCTCTATCCATTTTCATACCCTGTGTATGCCCAAAATTGACTGAGCATTTGAGCTCGCTGATGAAATAAACACAACAATCTTGTTTGGTGGCCTACATATTTTGTTCTAATCCTTATCAATTGGACAAGTCCATTTCGAACAATATATAGTCTTGTTGGGAGGTATTTCTAATCTAATTCAAGATATAATACACTATATTGTAAGCAAAAAATGGCATACCTGATCAGACGCCACATTATGTGGTGTCTGAACTTGGTCTTCACTGTTTGATTAAGTCCCATAAATGGACGTTAGGCTTATATGGATTAATGTATAGTAATGTCAAAAGCCTAAGACCTGGGCATCTAATTTGATATTCACAATTTAGAGCAACTAGGTTACCTAGGCGTGACTCACTCCGTTACACTGCATTCATTATAAATGATCATAAATGATGAATGCAGTGCAAAGGAATTAGGCCACTGTCTGGATATGGTTTACCTCCCCCCAGGGGGAATTTTGTAGACCATATTTTTCATAAAGCCCAATGTCTTGAAAGGATTTTGCAACATGTTAGCCCTCTGACAATGGCAGCGTTAAGCTGTAACAGCCTGTTACATACGTTACCCTACAAAATACTTGATAATTAAAATTCTTTTTAAGACTTCAGAAAAGTGCAAAAGATAAGGTAAGATTTCCAAATTGGTTATATTTTCTAAAGAAGCTATTACTGGGCCACATATTATGACATTTGAAAACAAATATAGTCACCCCGATGTAGTGTATAGTACATTTTTTCATTGAACCCCCTTTTAAATGATAAATGCATCTAAAATTGTTTGTCATAAAATTTTATTGAAACCAGTTTATGTTCAGTAATTTGGTACTACATTAAAGATATTTTATATACCTTTTTCAAAACTGCAAACATTACGTTTCTATCTTATATACTTATTGAGTTATTAGATGATGAACATGGTACCTCCATATCACAGAAAAAAGTAAAATGTAGTTCTCCAGGCCTCGCGCTGGCTATAGAACCCACTTCCCCCCAGGGGGAATTTCGTACACTATGATTTCCAGATACTGCATTTTATAAGCCTATATTATCCAAGGGTTTTAAAGAATTTTCCTATACAACTTATTTCCTCTATCAGATTTATCTTGCAAGGATTTTGCAATATGCTAGCACTCTGGTAATGGCACCATTACCCTGTACCAACAGCCAATTATACATATTACCCAACAACATCTTTGATAATTTTAGTAAATGACTTCTGAAAAGTGCAAACCATAAGGTAAGATTTCCAAATTGGCTATATCATCCAAGTAAGCTATTTTTGCATCACAGATATGGACCTTTGAAAACAAATATGCACCCCAAAGTGTTACGTATGTTACTTTTTTACATTATTCCTATATAAATGATTTATGAAACTAATATAGTTTGATATTTTTTTAAATGTGAATGTGCTTACTAACTCATTTTGTTATCAAGAATGTTTATGTACCTTTTTGAAACTGCAAATATTATGTTTCTATCTTATATAAGGTTTGAGTTGTTGAGTTTTGAACATGGTAACCCCATATCACACAAAATGTGAAATATAATTCTATGGCTCTTTTGTTAGGGTACAATCAAGATTTCTTTCACCCAGAGGTACTCGATTTCCTTCCCATTTATTTTCTACACATTTTGTCCATATCTGGAAAGCCTCACTTGTCAGACTTGGGAAATACTTAATAGTTCAAACTTTGTATGTACATCTTAAGGACAGAAAAGCAGGGTGGAGGTAAGCTCATGTTCATGCCATTTGAAATAGTCAGTATATGAGTATGGCTTTGGTACTTTTTTCAGAAACATATCATACTGCAGTTTATTCACAATTACATAAGTAGCACATGTTAGGGCTTCATATCACTGATGAGTGCTTAGAGCAATTCTTTATTTGTTTTCCTACCCTTCTTAGAATGTTGATGAACTAGTAGGGGAGGGGCTCTTTATCAGTTTGAAAGGAATAACCTTTCTGTGGTACTAACACATTGGTAGTGTCATTATCTGTTAAACAGTGTATGACTGTAGATCTCTTCCCCCATATTCTGGCCAATTCTGTTGACATTCAGAAGGTGCACCTTTTGTTGCATACACCATTGTTGAACAAAACACCCAGGTTATCCTATGCGAGAATGTTTGTAAGACTTTATAGACTGCTGCTTTTATATTGTATATGTGTATCAGTGACAAAACCAACATGCCCTGCCTTTAGTGCCTGATTGAATACTGGTGCCATCAGATCCAGAAAGGTGACAGGAAAAGCTATTATGCTCTGTAGTTACGGCATTAACATCAACGTTATGTGCAGCACTACATGGCCAATCTAATGTTGGTTCAATGTGTGATTGCAAGCCATGCTGAAGTTTGGACTTGTCGGTTTTGGTGGAAATTCTATGAGGAGTTGACAGTGACCATGGTACAGGTCCCAGATGGAATGGCAGTGTCAACTCAAGGTCAACATTATGTCCAATAGAAAGTAGGTCATGCTTACCAAAGACGCTCCTTTAAGCTCTCATCTGGCTGTTTACGTTTTGTAATTTGGGCAATTTCTTCTTGCTTGACCTCGCAAGCATCAAAACTTTATTACATGTAGCTTGCAGCATTTTATGGGGGATGCAAAAGACAGATTTTTAAACTAAAAGTGAGTCAATGAAGTCTGCAACAGCCTTCCTGCCAGTGTCATCAGCCTCAATAAGATCCTTAGCTATGCCACGCTTATTAGCGGGCACACTGAAAGACAGAAAGTACAGTTCATTGTCTTCAAAACTAGAACTAAAAGGTTTGGTGAAGCCTGAAACTGCCTCTAGTACTCATTCTACTTTTTATCTGAGCAGATTGAATATTTCATTTCAGTGCATTGAAGAGTTGTTTCAATATATTGAGCTCTGATATGATGAGTAATAAACCATTCCATCTGTAGTACGCTTCTAGTTGCTGAAGCCTATAATATCTCTTTATTGTTTGCCTGATAGTCATGTCAAAAGCATTTCTCAAGCTAAAAACCAATGGTTGTGACACACTTAACCCATTTTGTTGGAGAAGCTCTTTGTATCTGCAATGTGTATCAAATTTATGAGTGTAATCAGTTACACAGGTACATATTGTGCGTAGTTGTTGTGATCGTTTGCAATGAACATTGGGAACAAATCATACAGAAAGAGATGACATGCAATTCAAAGTTGTTTTCCTTGTAGCCCTAATCAGTGTCAACACCATCTAAATCATATCCATATACCTTGCCCAGAACGGAGCTGTTTCACAGTGACTGTCTTTCAGAACTTCCGATTTGAATGCATGGTATCTATACTGTTTGTGTGAGCAAACAGCGCAGGTTGATAGATCAAATTATATTATTAGTTTAAGTCACCATAAATTAATAAGGAACTTCAATTTACTTCAGCCTTATAAATTTTCTAAATTTTCTGACAGACTTAATTTATACACGTATAGTCAACAACTTCTATACAGATACTCAGAATAACTTATGTATCATTTGGTAACACACATAACAGTTAAAGCTCAAGGCATTTATTAAATGAATACTTAAAATAGGTAAACCTTGCTAAAAGAAGTACTAAAACCTGTGCAAGCATGTAAATAAGTATAAACAGGGCTTGTTAGAGACATTAACTTAAATGTTTAATGCTGTTTTGAAGGTAACATACATTACATGGACCTGAAAAATAGTGTAGGAGACCATAATAAATAACTTTAAATCATTTAAGTAGCAGCCTTATCGATTTACTATATTCTGTGACGGATGTAATACACGTATAGTCAAAATACCATTCTGATACTCGGAAATAACGCAGGAAACACTAAGTAACGTATACAACGGTAATTACTCAAGACATTTATAAAATTAATACTACACATATGTAACTGTGTTATAAAAAGCTCATAAACCTGTGTCAGCATGCAAATATGTACTTACATGTCATGGTTGAGACATTATCAGGGATGTTTAATGCTATTTTGGGGGGTAACGTATATAACGTGCTGTTACACGTTAACGCTGCCACTCTCAGAGGGCTAACATCTTTTATTTTGTGTCTTATTTAATGTAGTCTCAGAAAATCATAGTGTACAAAATTCCCCCTGGGGGGAGGGGGGTCTATAGCCAGCTCAAGGCCTAAATAGGTCACGCATGAGTTTACAAGGATGAGTTTAGAGATATGGAAAAACATATATTGTAACCCACACACATTGATCTAGTTTACCTAACAGCTTGGTAACCTAGGCGTGGACCATTCTGCTACACTGCATTCATCATGGGTTATGGAAGATGAGTTTAGAGATATGGAAAACTGATCTAATTTCCTTAAGGTCGATTTCAATTAGCTGTACCTTTGAATTCATAATTAGCATTGGTCCAGGGAAGCAAACTGTTTTAACGTAAAATTGTATTAATTTCTTATACATCAATGTAAACATATGTTCTGGGTGCTAAAACGAACTGAGACAACTTCCAGACTATCCACAACATAATAATTATGTTTCAGTTGAAAAATAAAAACAAATTTAATTACGCATATTTATCTTTGGGTGCAAATACCTATGCGTTGGGTAAGCTCACTTTATTGGGGTTGAAAAAATAGTTGCACTTGCCTCTCTATTTGCCTAAGGACAAAAATGCAAAATTTTAAGCAAATTGTATTATTAAGAAATTGTACTGTATCTCAACCAATATATTATGTTTCAGGTACTCAAAATGAACAGCATTAATCATATACTGTTTCAGCACCCGAAATATATGCTGAATTAGATGAACAAAAATAATCTCAAATTTACATTCAAAATGTTTGCTAAGAAACGTTAATACCTTTAAAACTGGTACAACACAGTAAATCATAGTTCAGAAAAAATGTCATTTAATAAAAATTGTTCTCGGTTTTTAGCAAAGTGCTTTATGGACAATAAAGATAAAGAGCACATGGATTTGGAGTATTAATAATCAATTAAAGTATTACCTGTAGGCTTCCTTTAGGGCAATAAAGATAAAGAGCACATGGATTTGGCGTATTAATAATCAATTAAAGTATTACCTGTAGGCTTCCTTTAGGGCAATAAAGATAAAGAGCACATGGATTTGGCGTATTAAAAATCAATTAAAGTATTACCTGTAGGCTTCCTTTAGGACAATAAAGATAAAGAGCACATGGGTTTGGCGTAATAATAATCAATTAAAGTATTACCTGTAGGCTTCCTTTAGGACAATAAAGATAAAGAGCACATGGATTTGGCGTATTAATAATCAATTAAAGTATTACCTGTAGGCTTCCTTTAGGGCAATAAAGATAAAGAGCACATGGATTTTGCGTATTAATAATCAATTAAAGTATTACCTGTAGGCTTCCTTTAGGGCAATAAAGATAAAGAGCACATGGGTTTGGCGTATTAATAATCAATTAAAGTATTACCTGTAGGCTTCCTTTAGGACAATAAAGATAAAGAGCACATGGATTTGGCGTATTAATAATCAATTAAAGTATTACCTGTAGGCTTCCTTTAGGGCAATAAAGATATAGAGCACATGGGTTTGGCGTATTAATAATCAATTAAAGTATTACCTGTAGGCTTCCTTTAGGACAATAAAGATAAAGAGCACATGGATTTGGCGTATTAATAATCAATTAAAGTATTACCTGTAGGCTTCCTTTAGGGCAATAAAGATAAAGAGCACATGGGTTTGGCGTATTTATACAAGCTCCGAGAAAAGGGTTGATATTATCATGTTGCAGTTCTCGCATCTGGAAAAAAACAATAATCCAATAATTGGGTACACACTTATCTCATTTGCTCAATATGTTCTTAAGAGTGTATCCTTTGGAAGCAAAGACTGCACCAAAGAACTGAAACCAGAATTTGCATATTTCCTTGGCCAGACTAGCTTGTTTCTGCCATTTAGGATTCAACAGTGACCCTCTAATAGTTTCGAAGTTCCACAATAAAACCCATGATTCCAAAGGACAAGAAAATAAAATAACAGCATTTAATTCCCATATTGACATATACAGCAAGTTAGAAGTCTAAATTTTGGTATGATTCTTCAACTACATCAATAGCAGCAAAGGATCTGGCGAGCCAGGACATAGGTACAAGTTTAATAGAACCTTCGCTGCTCGATAGGTACCAGAATAGCATGCATTACCTATCTATACAGTAAACCTATGTAAAATGGCCACCCTCAAAAATACCTAAAATTGGTTTTCAAGACCAATTATCGCTTAATGCAGGTCAAAAGTATTGTAGAATGCCCCAAGGGGAGCATTCCACAATACTTTTGATCTTCGTTAAGCTAACAATTGTCATTAAGATATTTGTTTTAGTGTATTTTTGAGTGGCCTGTGTACACAGGTTTAACTCTATGTATATTATCAAGTTGCATTTCCATCACCTGAAAAATAATGTAATAGTAACACGGTGGCTTATCTACATCAGCCTTCTATTCACCTTAACTTCTGTTTTTTTACCATGTTCAAATCAAAATACATTTACCTTGTTCAAATCAAAATACAGCAAATGTTGCCAAAAGAAGCGTTTTATTATTTATTTTTCATGAGAAATTAATTTTTCTGTTAATGTGTTTCTTAACATTTCATTCAACAATTTTTTCTAGAATGCTTGGGCATCTTCTTGGATTCAACCAGTACTGAGCAATAAGTAGAACGTTTGTTTGATTGTTTGGTTTGATTATTTACGTCCCATTAACAATCTTTCAGTTATAAAGGAATGGTCTTCCAGGGTTGAACCAGTACTAAGCTAGGATTAAATGAGTAGAATATGTCTTACTCGAAGATAAAATACATACTCATCACTATCTCAATCTATTCTGTGACAAATGTATTTTTAAGCATTTAAATAGTGAAACAAGAAATTCGTCATCTGTGATCTTGTTTTGTGACAAAACAAGAATACAAATTTTCTGTTTCAGCAGACATGAGAGCAATATTCAGTCAAATTTACCTTGAATGCAAACAATCTGCTTCTACATGCATTTACATTATTTAAATTCAATTTCAAAATAATATTTCAATAATGGTGATGATAATGGCGGGGGTGGGGGGTTGAATGCAAGGTATCAATTTCGCGTCCTAGATTCCGTTTAGCTCGCATGGAGACTTCCTTATGTATGCAATGCATCATCACAGAGGAACGATGCAATCAAATTACATATAACACACTATGGCGAAACAAAAGGAAATGCCTCTCGACTTATGGACTATAAAAAGGCACATGTTTGCAGCGGGTACTACAGCATAAGTGGACGCAGTACTAAATTTCCAAAAGCTATAGAAAAAGAGCTGTAACATGTAATTGGAAAGCTAAAAGAGTACATGTACACACTTTCATAGTACACCTTTTGAAAATCATCTCACTGAGCAATTATGAGATAAATAAAGCCTAACTCGTACATGCATCATATAAATTAACATGTTCTGTTGTGACTCGTCCTGTTTGTGTCATAAGCTGGTCTTTGATTAAATCCTTTTTTCTAATTCTACTAGTATTACGTTTGAATGTTAAAAATTGTCACAGGACAGCGTAGCTGGCTTGCTGGGCAAATTGTAGCAGGGGTTTGTTTGTATTGGTGAGCTATCATGATAATTTAAAATCAAAGCTTTGAAATCAAATTCTAACGATATGACCTTGACCTCAAGATCATGCCTAGACTTGGAATGTCCTGATATAACTTTGGATCAATATCTATAATTATAGAAACTATGAACTAAATCAATTGCTAGTACAGTTTTAAGTAATGTGATCTTAACAAAATATATTACAAAAGTGTCCTAGATTCTGAACCAAAGACCCACCCAAGGTTCAAAACATATGGAATCTCAAAGGACCACATTCCCGTGCATTTTTTCAAGAAATAAATGTTTTATAACAATTGACTACAAAGATATAAGCATTTGTTCCAACTCATTAAATTAATTGGATTATAACGAGAACTCGTGCTAGATCATTTATATCTAACAACCCATTATACTAAAATAGATCCACATAAGTGAATTTTTCACTATGTGATTGTTACTTGTACATTTGTTTAAACATTTGGTTTTGGGTGCTCAAAGGAACCATCTCATTGAGATTGTTCGTTTGGTAACCAAATCAAATGTTCTGCTTGGCAATTAACCAAATTATTTTTTGATTTAGCACTCTTTTATGGGGGCCTGATCTCTTACCTCTTTTAGATCCATGAGATCGCTACGAGAAAGTTCAACAGGAAAGTTAGGTAACTGCTTAACAGCAACCAAATGCCCTTTAAAGAGGCCTACTGGAGTCAAAACTGGACACTTTACTGACCCACTTATCGCAGTATTTGCAGACACCTCGGATTTAACTGACACATGAGAAATTGTCTGACTTGTGTTGGAAATGTTTATCTGTAAATACATTTAAAAAAAAAATTACAAAAACATCTTTCACAAAGTTTCTCAGATTAAACCAGTATGTTAGACAAGCTGAAATATAACTATTAATCAATAAACAAAAAATTGAAAATGGAAACACCAGCGTCACATCTCTTGTTTATTTGTATTTATAAACCATAGTTGGCATTAAAATCTGCAGTTCATATGAGCTATGATATATAATGGTAACTATCAAAGTAAATAAAAGTAATGTGGCATTTGAGTGTCCCAAAAAACTCTCTTGAGTCTACAAAAATCCTCTGATAGCAAAAAATACAACCAATCATACATAATTGTTCTTAATGAAAGCATTTTATTAATAAATTAACAAAAAAGCTATTTGTATCTTTTGTTAATATCTTACGCAAGGTTTATTAATTTTTACTATATTCACTGTACTAATGTGGGATCTTTTTTGTTTGTGGACATTTTCCTGATGATATACAGTTTTGCAGCCAATATATTGATGAGACATGACACACCGCCAGACAGCATTGGTCAGGTCTTCAGTAAGTAATTTAAAACTATCATTTTGGTTTCTCAACCAAACATATATTGTGGGTACTAAAAAGACCATCTAAGAGATACAGTTCTAAAGCCTACCTAAAATGTATGTTTGAACTAATGGATTAGAAATTAAAAGCAACTTTATGCTCAACAGAATACTTAACTAGACATTTGATTGACAGGACAATGAAACACAAGTCAAAAAAATAGGAAGTGAGTATGACCAGGAAATAACACAAATACAAACCGCAGACAACCCCATGACACCGCGAGTAAGAGTCACACAACCATCACGAGACACCAGGAAGACAAACTAAGGAAAGCAACCAGCTCTCTTTTTTCCCATCAAGATAACTGCAAAACTCGAATGGACATAAAATAATGTACAACAAAACATAGAACAATTACAGACTCCCACAATAGGAGTAACAATAAACAAAAAGTCAACAACAACAGTACCACCGTCTTAGAACGGACAGCAGCCTAAGCCACCAGGGGGTTAAATGCATTTTACTGGTACCAAATCTTCGACCTAGATTCTGCTGTTGTTGAAGTACGGGAAATGAGCAGATCGCATGGAAGCCTTCTAACTAATGCAATGCATCATCATGGAGATACACTCTAATCAAATTAAACAATCTAATCAAATTAACACACTATGATGAAACAAAGAAAAGGGCTCACGACTCACAACTGCAGCTACTGCATTTTAGTTGAATATTGATGTGACAAGCTCTTTACCTTACTGCCTGCTCCTGTTCTAGATTTCTGTAATTCTATTTCATCTATCTCAACTTTCCATATCATTCTCATCATAGTGTACTCTAGCTGACGTTTCCTATTGAAACCACAGGTTAAGATTAACCCATAACGCGCCGTATATAATTTGCAGCAGACGACAATTTCAATTTTTGCCGCTTTTTCAAAAATAACAAATAAGGCATGATATTTCATGAGAATCGTCTGCTGGCAGACGATTCTCATATAATACCATTCCTTATTTCTTTGGAAAATTAGGAGAGATGTCTCAAAAATTGTCGTCTGCTACAGTTGTGATTGGCGCTTTAAGGGTTAACACAATTTTCAGCATAAAATTGGAACTATTTTCTTACCTATTATTTTAAACATATAGGATGTTACATGAGTGCTCATGTTTTATTGAATTTATTAAACGAGTTGGGGAAAAGAGATAAAATACAAGGCTTTCCAAGCCTTTTATCTCTTGTTTCAACAAGTTTAATAAACTCGATAATACAAGAGCACGAGTGTTAAATTCTATTTACCATATGACTTTAAATTTACTTTGAAATCTCATTACTTTGAAATCTCATTTATTATTTTTTGTCATTATGTTGGTATGGACGTCATAATATTTTCCGTTAATATTTATCTATTTTATTGCATGGCGTTATTTCACTCCCAGACGCGACGTCATATGTCAAAAATGTTTTGGGTGCTCAAGAGAACCGTCTCATCAAGACGATTCTTTTGAGTATACATAACATATGTTTTGGTTGAGATATAAGAAAAATATTTTTATGCATTCCTAACTAAAGACCTGACAATAGAGAGGGTCAACAATGAGAGTTTATTACTGTTGAATTTATTAAACCATTTGGAACATGGTGATAAGACGTGAGGCTTGTTTAAGAAAAAGATTCACGATCGAAGTGTTTGTTGCTTAATATATCAATGACTAGAGGTCAGTTTTTTCAGTGAATAAATCATCAGTGCGAAGCACGAATGATTATCCACTTATCACTGACCGACAGACAGTGATATATTAAGCAACAAATCACTGTCAGTGTGAATTTATTTCGAATCTAACACACAAAAAGATTAAAAATATGAAGAACCCTTCATAGTCTATAAGGATTCGGCCCTCTTGAACAGACTGTCATAATTTCCCGCAACTCTTGTTTAGACTACAATGCGTATTTTTACGTACATTTTGAACGTCAAGTAGTTGTAAAACGACGCTACGCCATCTATTGTCAACATGACAATGCTGTACGTGATAGATGATGTCATGAAAATCAAACTGGCGACAGAATGACGTCAGGTCGGCACGTGCCCAGTCCTTACAGTGATTTATCAACCAATAAATCCCTGAGTTTATCCATTGGCTATATAGGCGAGGTGTGATAGAATGGGCGTCTAATATTTTACTTACGATTTTAATGAATTAAATAATAACAGAACACGACCATGCAGCGTTTTTAGGTGCTTTATTACATAAATTTTACTAAATAATTTATTAATATCTTAAGTCACTAGTGTATCAGCTGTTTCTATCATAGTACATCCACCACGCTATTGCTCTCTTGAACACAGTGTCATATGATAAAATGTAATGCATGCATCTCTGTAAATTACAGGTCACACTGGAATTACAGACCACGTTGCTACCTGTGTAACCAGACCCAGTGATTTTGTTTGTAAGTAGATTAGTTCTGATTGGACCTCAAAGGGCACAGGTCGCCTCAATTTGTGCAGCTTGAATGTTTGTTAACTGTTTTGATATTTCAAGTCTTGAAGCTGCGGTATAGGTGTTAACTAAAAGAGCTCGTATCAAAGTGTTTACACTGATTACTACTCGTTTCTCTTATATATACATTATATTAGCGATTTTTATATGGTTCTAAAAGCGAGAAAGATGGTTTCATTGTATGCCAACATCAGACTATCCTCATATCATTCTGTACACCCACCCATTCTAATCAGTGCCTTTGTTATTAACTCTATAGAAAGTTTAATAGTTATTTAGATAATAAGTTTTTATTGTGAGTGTGAGGGTAGGATAGAAAAATCTGTCCGGAGGATCGCTGCTTGGCATCATGAAGCTTGCTGAGTGATGACAAATGGTGATCATGGGGGACGGATTTTTCTATCCTACCCTCACACAAATAATGAATTCTTTTTCTTGCTCACCAATGTTTTTAAATAATTTATTTATTTTAAAATAAGCTTCTAGAAGTACCAGAATACGCTAAGATGCAATTTCACATGATGACGTTAATTGACGTCCTGTGTAAGATAGCATGGGTAAGATAAGATTTTCTATCCCAGGGTAAAAACTCAGATATCCTTATCTTGTGTGCATGAAAATCTCTGTATATGAGCGGACTTGCTTGGTCGGACATGGTCTGAAACTCTGGAGACATTTTTTTGCGACAGCACCCATATAATCTAGATGTTTTATTTGTTATATTTAATCAAATTGAAACTCGATGCAACAAACCCTGTCTTCGGGGTTTGGGACTGAGAAGATTTACATTTTAATTGTAGTAAGTTTTGGTACGATACTTTTTAAATAGCAAATAACAAAGGAGCTGGTCTGCACAGGTGTCGTTACGAAGACAGGTTTTCTCTTTTTGAGGCCCAAATATTGTTGATCGAGTGAACTACAGTATCTTTGTTGTTAGAAGCAACATATATCTATATGCTTACCTATACACATATGCAAAGACGCTACCAGCCAGTGTCAACATTAAGGCACACAGGCATGTCACTAAAATTACAACTGAGTTATCTGAAAGTATGTAATATTAAAATATAGTTACATGATACAGCTTATATATAATAGATTTTATGGAATCTGAAATAATACTGTCTACATCGAGATTTAATTTGTTCCATCCACCGCTCTAGTAATCATGTTTTCATTTTCAATCTTATATGTATTCTAATCCTATCTCATGTGCGGATCCAGAGGTTGGGGACAGGGAGTCTAGACCCCCTGCCCAAATCCGGAAAAAAGACAAGTTTATATGTGTTTCCTTAGAAATACTGGTACAGACCCCCTCAGGTCCAATTGCCTTTCAAGTGAGGTCTGTTCATTACGACGGAGACTGAAAAAAGTTTTCAGGTCCTTCCTGACGAAACTTTTTGGATCACCACATGTAACTCGAAAAGAAAGGCCAAATAAGTGAACTACAAGTTTGACATTTTAAAAAGAAAGTCAATTTTAATCATACTATTAATGCATTTTATTTCAGAGAACCGTATTTATTTCCAATTATTTGGTTGAAGCTATCGATAACAGCTCAGAGATAAAATAGCATAGATTACTACTTTTAAACAATAGGGTAAAACTACTACTTTTTAGAACAATAATAATGACTTTATCCAGGATAAATGGGACAGCAAATGATTCGTTTGATACTCATTGCATATGCATTCACGAAAGGCTAAGACAAACCTGTACATCTCCATAATCTTGCCTTTTGGAAAAAGCATAGCATTTACCATATCTACATTAAATGCTGATTCCCGGTTTACAGGTGGTCAGTAATAGGAAAAAAAGGTGAAATAGTACCCACTATCCTGATATTGGGGGATGGGGTACTAGTTACCTGTTTTGTCTGTTACTGACCACCTGTAGACAGGGAACCAGCAATTTATGTAGGTATGATGAATAGAAGTAGATAAAGACTTGGACCAAAATTTTGACCACTGGCTCTACTGGATACGTCACCATGGACTTTGAAAATAGGATTTTGTGCATAAAGGTTAAGTACCAAAATCTCATGTACTGGCCCAAATAGTAAAATATTTATCAGTTATCGCTCATATCAACTGCTTTGCTGCACGTTGCCTGATAAACAGTGTCTATCTCACTGCATGTGTCTTTAGCAGGTAATGATGACGTTGCACTTTTTGATTGACGGCGCAAATGACGCTGAATCAACACAAAAATCGAAAATTACGTCACAATTGCTAGTTTGAAGAGTGAAACAATGGGTTAACTGATAAATAGCATACCAGGTTCGCGTCTTTTGATATCAAGTATACCAGGCTCGACTTTGAGAACGCATGTTGACAAGCGTTCTCAATGCCTTGCCTGGTAAACTTGATATCAAAAGACGCTCAGCTGGTATTACTTGACTTTTCGCTTACTGTAAATGCGGCGCCTCATGAATGCGTAATTAGGACTAGTCAACCTTAGACATAGGTAAAAGCTGAAAAGGAGGCGTGGTTTTATTCGCGAGTAACTGTATTATCTTGTGTCACAACCTCAGTCATTATTTAGTCTTTTAAACGTCAGCAAAATAACTGCATCTGAAAACGTCTATTTAACATAAGCAGGGAGGCAAGCATTGTGGACCCAGATCAGACTGCTCCTACAGGAGTTCACACTGTTTATCTAAAAGGCTTCAAATAGTTTAGTGGCCAACAAAAAATACATTTTGTGATAACAGGCTTTGAGGGTTAATAAATGTGAGTTCAGTGCGTATACGGTTTGGAATTTCATGAAAGCACGCACGTTTGCGCGGCTCAAAAAGCTTATTAACTCTTTAACATATTTTAAATAAAACCTGATTTCCCTTCCTTAGCAGATGAAATAGCCAAACCACACCCAGATATGAATATTAAAGTTGCCGCCTTTACAGTAAGCGAAAAGTCAAGTAATATTCTCTATGATCTAGGCATTTCAAGTTACCCTTAATAACCTCTGGACACAGCTCATTAAAGAATCCACACTGCGGAGAATCAGGGGGTGCTGTACCATCCAGCGTCTGCCATTCAAACCCCTTCCACTCGTCATCTTCTAGCATCTACAAGAAATTTACAACAATATGATAACACTAGACCTTTTGTCATATTTGGACCAGCACACGTGAGTCTGGTACATATGAATTCTTTTTCGTTCTTATACAGTTAGGGACCAACTTCAAGTAGAATCTAGTGATGGCTAGAGCTATGCTGGTGGGGCTCCCATACCACTTAACGGTCACCATAGTCAGATTGGTCTATTCTGAAGGGTCAAAAACGCAGTTGGAAATCTTGTTCCTTTTTTTCTTAGCTAATTACTGATTTCTACCTTTCCTATATTTTCTCTTTCTCTACCGTCTAAAGTATCATAATGGTCAATGGTGACAGACGATACCAGATACAATCATAGTGAAGTGATAAAACAGATTCACCGTTTAAAATATGAAAGAAATACATATACCTGACAAAAAGAGAAACGCACAACTACGATTTTCCCCATCAAGATCTCCTTTTAATACGAAAATGTTAATGGTCATGAAATATTCACTTCTGATCAAATATTACTAAAACTTGCGTGCGACTTAGATGAGTATCTGTACTTTTCCTGTGTAGGCACAAAGCACATCAAGGCAAATGGTAAACGAGTTTTGGAAGCGTTAATTCAACGCTACTGTCTGCATGGGATTCCAAGTATGTTTTACATTTGTAAAGTATGAAAACGATATGTTGTCGTTATGTGTGACAACCTATGTGTTTATTGATGCTTTTTTGTAATTCAAAAATCCATTTTCATCAGTATGGACCGTTTAAATTGATTAAAACAATGTTGAAATCTTTAAATGTCTTGTAAGGTTTATCTCCAGTGTGAAATCTGTCAGGTTGGTGGTGAGGTCTGGCTATAACCTTGTCGTTAGAGCCCTATGACGACGCCTGAACAATGTTTATAATGGGCGTGCTATGAAGCGACAATGTCTTTAGCTGGACAGCCAAAGTTCAGCATATGAATTATGAACTATGAAAACCCAAGACTAATATAGTCTATAAACGTCAGTAATATGTACAGTAATATGTACAGACAAAACGCTCATAACATGAGCTATACGATCATAAATGATCAACACAAATTCTTGGTATGGGACCCTACAATATAAATCAACTATGGTCGCCACGCCAGCAAGATGGCTGGAGGTATTCTCAGCTTTAGAGCAATTTTATACTAACTCTAAACTTAATCGTTTCAAACCCCTGGTTTGAAACACGTTCCAGCCTCAGTGCTAGGAACGTAACTCAGCTTATATGAGTTTAAACGTTATGCTCCAAGCAATAACGTTATAAAGCACCAACTTGTATGGGCTTTAGTTTGCCTGTCTTAGACAATAGCTCATAACCTGGTTAGGATGTTTCCAAACCTACGCATGCGTTCAGCTTGGCTCAATCTATAAACGTTATGCTCCAAGCATATAACGTTATGAAGCGCCAACTCGTATGGGCTTCAGCCTGCCTGTCTGAACCGTATGTGTTCAGCCTAGCTGAACTACGCGAGCATCGTACAGACTGTGAACCAGATTGGAGATATATCGTTTCGACCTTCTACGTATGACCTTGTCTTTTTTATCATCCGCGTCAACAGGGCAGAATGCTTTTTTTTTACAACTAAATTCGTTTTTCGGGTTTCGTGCGCTGTGTTTTAAGAGCGTTATATCACTTGTCATCGCCGGGAAGCCGGGATTTAGTATCGCGCCTGTAAACTTATTAACTTATTAAAATTGACTATATATAAGTCAAATTTATCAATTAAAATTTATGAAACATCGAACCAAGACACCAACCATCTTGCATAACCTTTCGGTGAAAATATACAACTAACTGATTCATCTACTATTAATTAGACAAAAATGTCTTTAAAACAAACACCTAGATAGCATAAACGATAAAATGCAAAGCAGGGATTTAACATGATTATATTACTTCCCTTACACAGACCAAAACAAGTATACGACTATCACAAAAAAAATGATACCAAAAATGAAACAACATATTTACAATGCAGTTTATCCTGACAACAGCCCCCTTCTCAAGAAAACACTTCCGTGTTTTATAAACCTCAGGATATATCTGCATCTGACTTCTCATATATCTACTGTCTACTTAAGTAATCCGCACAGACATTGTCTGAGCCCTTTATTGCTTCAACTTTAAATTGGTAGTTCTGCAGGAATAATGCCCATCGCATTATCCTGCCACTTTCTATCTTACATTTCTGTATGTAAGACAAGGGTGCATGATCTGTCTGTAGCACAAACTCTGCACCATACAAATATTTTTGGAACTTTATTATTGAAAAAAACAATGGCTAAGCATTCTCTTTCTATAACAGAGTAATTCTTCTCTCTGGGCAACAGTTTCTTGCTAGCATATGCTATAGGGAACAAACCATCTTCATATCTTTGTAATAGCGCTGCCCCAACACCTGAATCTGATGCGTCAGCCTGAAGGATAAATGGCCTATCAAAGTCTGGCAGCCGAAGTATGGGTGATCTGATGAGCATGTCCTTAAATGTTTCTGTTAAATGTACTCCCAGAGTTCACTAATCCAAATGGCATTTTCTTAAACGTATATGACCCATCCGCTGTTGAGAATGCAGTCAGATGTTGTGAACTCTTTTCTACCATGATCTGCCAAAATCCTTTGCTCAGATCAATTTTGCTAAAAAACTTGTCATCTTTAAGCTTGGACATGATATCCTCAGGATTTCCCATAGGCTCAGTATCAAACTTGGTCACAAGGTTGATCCGCCTAAAATCTACACAAAATCTGTTTGTGCCATCCTTGTTGTTAATTAGTACTATTGGTGAGTTGTAGTCAGACATGGCTGGCTCTATGACATCAGCCTCTAGCATAGCTTGGACTTCTTTCTCAACCTCTTGTCTCTTAGCATAAGGTATTGGGTATGGACGAACACGAATTGGACTCTTAGTCGTCAACTCTATCTTGTGTTCAGCAAGGTGGGTTGTTCCAGGCATATCTGTAAATATGCACTGAAATTCTTCAATTAGTCTTGTCACATCTGCTTGCTGCTCTGCTGTCAAGCTCTCAGATATCTGCACATCTTTGTATGTTTCTTCTCCCTTCAAACATACTAAGTTTAGCAAACTTTCATCATCTACAACGCCTATTTCTGAGCTTGGCTCAGCCTCTATGATGGCCATACCCGAGATCACAGTATCATCCCTTTCTTCAAACTTTTTCAACAAGTTGATATGGTATGTTCCTACCCTATCACCAACTTTCACTTTGTAGTCCATCCTATTGACTACCTCAACAACTTCGTATGGACCTTTCCACTGTAACATAAGCTTGTTATGGGTTGTAGGTAGAAGTAAGAGAACCTTATCTCCCTTCTTGAGTCTTCTTTGCCTAGTAGATTTATCATAGTGATGTTTGTAAACCCTCTGGGCATCATACAAACTGTCTCTAGCAATCTTGCAAGTTTCTTCAAGCCTGTTACGTAGTTCTAACACATACTGGTATGTGTTTGAAACCTCTGGAGTCTCTTTCTCAGTCCAAAGCTCTTTCAGAACCTGCATAGGTCCACGAACTGTTCTCCCATAAAGTAGTTCAAATGGGGAGAACCCTGTTGATGCTTGCGGAACTTCTCTGTATGCAAACAGAACTGCAGATAAATATCTGTCCCAGTCTTTGGGTTTCTCCTGGCACATTTTCTTCAACATACTTTTGAGAACTCCGTTCATTCTTTCACAAAGTCCATTACACTTTGGGTTATATGGGGTTGTGAACAATTGTTTCAGTGAAATAAGCCTACAGACTTCCTTCATGAGGTCTGAAGTAAATTGGCTACCCTTGTCACTCAAAATTTCTGTTGGGAAACCAACCCTAGAGAATACGTCAAGCAAAGCTTCAGCAACCCTCTCTGTTTCAATCTTGGGCAAAGCAACTGCCTCAGGGTACTTTGTAGCAAAGTCTACTATCGTCAAAATGTATCTGTTACCGTTGTCTGATACTGGTGTGATGGGACCTATCAGATCAACTGCTACACGGTGAAATGGCACATCCATTATTGGCATCTCCCCAAGGGGAACTTTTGTCACCTTTCCTTTAGGAACAGTCTTCTGACATATCTCACATGATCGACAATACCTAGTTACATCACTGGTGATGCCTGGCCAGTGAAAACTAGTTGTGATTCGATCTATTGTCTTCTTGGCTGCTAAATGTCCACCAACTATGGACTCATGAGCAAGGCTCATAACACGTTTTCTGTGCTCTGATGGCACAACAACTTGTTTCATGATGTTTGAGGTCTGTCCTCTGACTTGCTCAAACTCTCTGTACAGAACACCTTTCTGTATTACATATCTGTATTTACTACCACCCTTTGTCTTCATCTCGCTCGCTTCTTGGGCATATGACCACAACTTTTTCAATGACGTGTCCTCCCTCTGTGCCTTCTGTAGACTGTCTATGTCTAGAGTCTCAAACTGCGAGCTAGGCACACTCAAAGCCTTCAAGGGTTTTTTCGCCTTCTCAGCTTGAGCTCGTGTTTCTACTGCTGCAGCAACACTTTCAGGCAATGGTTCAGACCCCTCATGTCTCGACCATCGCTGATCTGGAGTATCAGAAACTCCATCAATGTTTCCCAGTACTAAGTCACATATCAATGAGGTCAGCACCAAGGCTTCCAACGAACCTCTATAATAGGGTGTATCTATTTCTATCAGTGCTGCTGGAACTATTTTGGCTTGGCCATCAATCGTTATCATGACAAACCTTTTGTCAAGCATCTGGTCTTCAGACACCAAGTCTTTTCGAACTGCAGCCAACTCACAGCCTGTATCACGCAGCACTCTAACTTCAGTATCTCCTACGAACCCTGTCTGTAGGTTTAAATTTCTCTCTCCATCTAGAGAGTCTATGGTGCATCCACCAGCTATAATTGGCACTGACTGGCCATTTGCAAGTTGCAACTCCCCATCTTGAATGCATTCTTGCACTGCAGGGCTTGGTTCAACTGTCAGTGACATACAGACAGCTGAGACCTTGTGTCTGTCTGGAGACTGGTCTCGGCTTCTTGACTTATTTTGCCTCCAACCCCTGCTTGAAGACTTATTGCTTGAGTCTTCGTATACAACAGCTGCTCCACTTATCTTCTTTTGATCATTCTTTCTGCAGTCTCGGGCAAAGTGTCCCTCCTTTCTGCATATGAAACAAACAGGTTTCTGTCCACTTGGTCTATGAGCTTGTGGTTGTTTGGAAGCTGAGCTGGCAACTGGCCTCAGTGGCTGTTTGTTGTATGCTCCATTGCTCAGCTTATTTGGTCTCCTAGATGCGATGGAGCCACCATGTGCTTCTATGTACTGTTCAGCATATTTAGTAACCTCAGCTCTAGACTTCAGCATTCTCTCTTTCAAAAACAACGCTAACTCAGGTGAGCAAGTTTGTATAAACTGCTCTCTAATTATCAAATCCACTAAACTCTCAAACGTCCCATCAACTTCAGCCATCTCTACCCATCTACTTAAGTAACGTACAAGCCTAGCCATAAACTGAAATACAGTTTCGCCTTGCTCTGGCTTACTGTCACGAAACTTCAACCTGAACCCTTCCTCTGTCAACTGATAACGTTTCAGCACAGCTTTCTTCAACGCTGGGTAGTCGTCAGCTTGCTCAGGTGGCATGCTGGTATAAACCTCTAGCCCCTTCCCAGTCAGAAGTGAGCTCAGACTAACTGCCCACGTATCTTCTCTCCAACCCTGGCTTCTTGCAAATCGTTCAAAACGTTCAATATAAGCGTCCATGTCATCTTTTTGTTCTTCAAACTTTGGCAGTTTTGGTCGTAGAGACTTACTGCCCATCTCAGACTTTGAAACCCCTGTCGCAGCACGAAGCTTCAGCAGTTCCATCTCTCTTTCCTGCTCCTCACGCTTTAACGATGCCTGTTTCTCCAGCCTTTCTTCCTCAAGCTTCAAACGTTCAAACTCCAGCCTATTTTTCTCATCTTCTCGCCTAAGCATACGCTCTTCCCTGTCCAAAAATTCCTTCTCTCTCTTCTCAACATATTCCTGTAGCTCTGACCCTATCAAGCCCATGCGTTCTCCAGCCCCTATCCATTTATCATGATCCATAATGCTCAAAACAATGAGTTCCAGCTGTATATAACTTCCTAAGCACTATCCCGGACGAGCCCCCAAGTTGTCAGGTTGGTGGTGAGGTCTGGCTATAACCTTGTCGTTAGAGCCCTATGACGACGCCTGAACAATGTTTATAATGGGCGTGCTATGAAGCGACAATGTCTTTAGCTGGACAGCCAAAGTTCAGCATATGAATTATGAACTATGAAAACCCAAGACTAATATAGTCTATAAACGTCAGTAATATGTACAGTAATATGTACAGACAAAACGCTCATAACATGAGCTATACGATCATAAATGATCAACACAAATTCTTGGTATGGGACCCTACAATATAAATCAACTATGGTCGCCACGCCAGCAAGATGGCTGGAGGTATTCTCAGCTTTAGAGCAATTTTATACTAACTCTAAACTTAATCGTTTCAAACCCCTGGTTTGAAACACGTTCCAGCCTCAGTGCTAGGAACGTAACTCAGCTTATATGAGTTTAAACGTTATGCTCCAAGCAATAACGTTATAAAGCACCAACTTGTATGGGCTTTAGTTTGCCTGTCTTAGACAATAGCTCATAACCTGGTTAGGATGTTTCCAAACCTACGCATGCGTTCAGCTTGGCTCAATCTATAAACGTTATGCTCCAAGCATATAACGTTATGAAGCGCCAACTCGTATGGGCTTCAGCCTGCCTGTCTGAACCGTATGTGTTCAGCCTAGCTGAACTACGCGAGCATCGTACAGACTGTGAACCAGATTGGAGATATATCGTTTCGACCTTCTACGTATGACCTTGTCTTTTTTTATCATCCGCGTCAACAGGGCAGAATGCTTTTTTTTACAACTAAATTCGTTTTTCGGGTTTCGTGCGCTGTGTTTTAAGAGCGTTATATCACTTGTCATCGCCGGGAAGCCGGGATTTAGTATCGCGCCTGTAAACTTATTAACTTATTAAAATTGACTATATATAAGTCAAATTTATCAATTAAAATTTATGAAACATCGAACCAAGACACCAACCATCTTGCATAACCTTTCGGTGAAAATATACAACTAACTGATTCATCTACTATTAATTAGACAAAAATGTCTTTAAAACAAACACCTAGATAGCATAAACGATAAAATGCAAAGCAGGGATTTAACATGATTATATTACTTCCCTTACACAGACCAAAACAAGTATACGACTATCACAAAAAAAAATGATACCAAAAATGAAACAACATATTTACAATGCAGTTTATCCTGACAAAATCATTATACAAATGGTAATCACAATACATGGGGTACCTAGCGTTCAATTATCGCGTATGCTGAATTTAAAGATACAATTTGAAAAGATTAAGTGTCTGGGTACAATTTGGTCTACTGAGATGATTCCAATTGCTTGAAAGTATCCACCAAGAAAGCATTATAAAACCCTTATTTCCTGTGACTTCACAATTTGACCCCCACTTTGTTCATGACCAATTTTCTTTAACACAATTTCGACGCCAGATTGAAAAAGACGTGTGACGCAAAAGTACATGACATACCTTTGCACTGATATAAACTAACTGGCCTATCACTTCCTGATAGTTGAACATTTCTAAGTGGTGCATGTCTTGTTTTGTCGGGTATGTATTTGACCAATGGAGTAAAAACAAGCTTGTACAGCACTAGAACTTAAAAAATTTCATACCTTTACTCTGATTGTGTGCAGAGTACAAGTATAACCTAATCTTCAGTTTCTGATGTCTTAAAGCGCATTAGATACGCACTCTTTAAGGGTGGCTGTATACCCATTCATTCGTTTCAGTAGTGTGTCCGATACATAGGCGACATTTAAGTTATGTTAGCAACACTGTGTTGGTGTTTGTATACATGTATATTTAAGCTGGGTTACAAAATACAGAATATATCTATGCTGAAATTATGATAGTCGCACAAAGGGGCGTCAGTTATATATGTGGTATTCACTGGCATGATCAATCGGTATCAGTGTGCATATTTAAGGACACAACAAGATAATTATGTGGATGCATGTTAAATATTTTTCTGCTCAAACTTAAATGCAAAGTGTCAATTATGTTTGTGGTATTCACTGGCAAGATCAATCTGTATCTGTAAGCAGGTTTTAGGACACCACAAGACAATTCTGTGAGCGATTTTATTTTTTTTCTGCTCAAACTTAAATACAAAGTTGCATCATTCAGAGGTTAACTCAAATTATTATTGAGTTGGTGTCTAGCAAAAGATACAAGTTGGCATGCGTGCCCATCGAAGACTCAGATTAGCTTGCTCATCTTTCATGGATCCAGAAAGTTTTGTCAGATTGGTCCTGCTGAATTTCCAACTTTGACAATATTTTTACATTTGTTTTTTAGGGGAAGGGGAGAAGAAAAAAAAACACACTATCAGCGGCAATCATCGGACCGCCAGCCAAACACTATTTAAAATGGCGTTTCACCGGCCAGCGAAACACTATTTGAATGGCGTTTTGCTGGCGTGCCGTTGATGGCCCAACATTGAATGCTGGCGTGGTGGCTTTGTGATTTTTCAGGGGACCCTGACCAGTATTGCTAAGAAACCCTAAAGTTTTGTGACTTTTCAGGGGGTCCAGAACCCCTGTCCCCCTCTGGATCCACGCATGGTCAAGTCTGATCAGAGCATTCAATAGAAGCCTATGAGCAGTCAAGGTCCTAATAATTCATTGATTTTAATCTTAACTGTACACACATGCCAACTTGTACCAATCGGAACTGCCTCGGCCAATTTCGCGAAATTCTGTGAAATCAGACCATGGAAGTGCATCTAGGATCTACTTTAATAATGCGGGTGATACAGTGACGCTTACGTTATATAATGTGATTGTGACGTTATATAACGTGATGGTGACGTGACAGAAACAATGTTATTACAATACCAAGTGTGATTGCCTCAAAACAAACAGCTTAAATAAATGAAGTTTATGTTTTTCCAATAAAATATCGCTATAGCGATATTTTATTGGAAAAAACCCCCATAAACTTCATTTATTCCGCTAATTAAACTTTTCAGATAATCAGAATAATCGATTTTAATAGAGCTGAACCCACATGCTACAGAACAAAATTTCCATACGCCAATTCCAGCTAACAAAATGGAGCTTTTTGGTACATAGTACTACGAGTTATACTCCTTACATACACTGGAGGCATGATTGGATTCTCGAATTGTGGCGGACTTTCCTGAATGCACTTTTACCTTATGTTTGTAACCAGCTCATTATATGGGCCTTGACACTTGAAAACGTGTCTTCGGGAATATGCAAACAACAAAGGCGCAGACCAGCATGCACATCTGCGCAGTCTGATCAGCGCCATTGTTATTTGGTAATTGGAAAATACCATATCTAAACTTGCTACATGCGAATTTTCAATTTTCTAGCCAGCCTATGTAGATGATGAGACAGGTTGTTGGAAACACCAAATATACTTACATCTGTTTCCTTGACTGTATTACAGATTGCGACTATCCTTCCATACCCCTCTTCATGAGTGAAATCCCAGATCCAATATAAGGGTACACGATCCCCGTTTTCAAAATGAGAAGGTCCAGAAATTGGAGCTAAATAAATGTAATTATGTGTATTGAACAACTTTTGAGTCCTCATCTTTATTTTATCTCTGTTTTATATCTCGGTTTGTATGTACTAGGAGATGTTACATTGATAAGTTAGGGATCGTTCATGCAAATCAAACATCTAAGCGTCTTATTCCACTTTAGAAAAAAGGTGAGGTTGGAACCGTCATACATGTTTAAGCCCTCCAGTAATTTTCTTACTGACTGTTCCAAGGTGGTGCTTCTTTTGTGGATTCGTTTCATTATTTGTGTTTAATGTTTGTCTTTGTCTGTTTCTTACAGCATTATGGTCACCTGCTGGGAAAGGGCTGACCTATTACTTCTCTTTTGTGTGATGTTTTATTGTGTTTTTGTCACTTTCCCATATGGTGTCCTGTGTCAGGCGTGGTACTTGACTGTATCGATTCCTGATCTTTGCCTACTTCCTTTCCTGTATTTATGATATTTTCTACTAAAATAGATGAAACATTAAATATGTAATTAATCATTTGCCAAGGATATAAGACTTTTCTACGCCCAACTCACATAAGCATAACATTTCTTATCTTCCTAAATATCAAATTACCAACCAATGTGGTAACTTCAGAACAGCGGACATCTTCAGTTTATTTACTAGTCATGAACTTTGAAATCTCAACAATTTTTGGCATTTTATATTTTATGATTGGAATAAATTTCACGCCTACATGAGTATAGCATTTAAAGGTCCAAATTGATTATGTTCTGTGTATAACAAAGTGATAGTGATCAAAGAGGTATCAATGGGTTTTGTTCTGTGTATAACATTGGAATAATATTGATCAATGTGTACTGTTCTGCGTATGATATGAAATTGATAACACTCATTGAGTTGCTTTCTGTGTATATCATTACAGTGATACATGTAGTTATCAATGAGTTATTTTCTGTGTATAACATTTTGGTGGTAGTGATCAATGAGTTATGTTCTGTGTATATTTTTAAAATTGTAGTGATCAATGAGTAGTGTTATGTGTATATCATCAAAATTGTAGTGATCAATGAGTAATGTTATGTGTATATCATTAAAATTGTAGTGATCAATGAGTTATGTTCTGTGTATATCATTAAAGTGGAAGTGATCAATGAGGTATTTTCTGTGTATAGCCTTAAAATTGAAATATTTTCTGTGTACGAGGGTTGTCCCAGTAAGCTGTGGACTTTTGGTATAAACATATTTTATTTCTGTAATTCCAATTGACGTTCAAAACATATATGCATACATTAATAATCCATAGGATTGGAATTAAGCTTAGAGCTTATAGATTACTTTTCCCCATGTGAAATAAATTAACACATATAATATTGGTAGGTCATCAGCTAACTACTTTTATTGTAAGCTATCATTTTGTGCTAAGAAACGTGTACAAGGTTTTTAGCAAGCTTACAAATTCCAAAACAAAATTATTTGATTGATTAACAGCTAGTTACTGGGCTGTGAAGTTACAGAAAAAATGCTAGCTATAGCAATATGCATACTGAGCAACGACAATAAAGATAGAGAAAAAAAATGTATCTTAAATGGAGCTTAAAATGAAGAGGACTTGTGGACTTTTTGATATAACAAGAGACTGTGTATCAGCAATTCAATGATATTTTAGGAGGTGTTTATATACATCTAGAAATTATTTTGTACACATATGGGTGGAATATCATTTTAAATTTTAAAGGCATGAACCTTTACTTGACAGTAAGTCCGTTTGTGTGGAGCATGTCAAAGTCTTTGTAATGGAATCAATCTAGTCCAAAAACGTGGTGTACATTTGATTAAATTTTGCTGTTGTATTTCGCACAATGCATTATAACATCAACTTGTAACTAATCAAGGTATAGTGCTGAAAATTTGAACGCTTCCCGCCATCAGCATTGATTTTATCATGCCTACTACATTTTCATTTTTCAGAAGATGATAACGTTATGAGAACGGTGAGGCACAAAAATTATATTTTCAACATTTTGGCTAATTAAACCCATAAATTCATGTTCTTTAATGTTAAATAATTGGCAGAACAGTCACTAGTACAGTAAAATGTATTTTGTGCAAAATTATATTAGTAATAACACAAAGATAAGTTCCTTTACGCATATTTAACGGAGCACATGCTATTTTTCTTTCAGTTATAATTATGGTAAAATTGTTGTCTCCTAGTAAATGGAGGAAAATACGCTTGTTTGTGTGCTAAACATATCCAAACTAAATTAATAGTCATAACTTGAACCAGGGAGACTCACTTAACAAATAGATGACAAAAGTTGTTACCAATACAGCTTATATAAAATTAGTAGAGACAAAACATTTGACCACTCCTCTCTGAAAATATAGCAAAACAGTTTGCGACGTGCTCTGTATATGCTGAGACACTGTCAAGTAAAGGTTCATAACTTTGTTATTGAAACTGTGATTCCAACTGTATTTGTACAAAATGTGTCCTAGATGTTTATGAGTACATCATACAAATTTCATAGAATTTCTTATGCACAGTCTCGTTTTATAACAAAAGTCAATGATTTACTGGGACAACCCTCGTATAGCATAAAAATGGTAGACTAAGTAATCAATGTATTATGTTCTGTCTTTAACATTTAAATAGTAGTGATCAATGAGTAATGTTATGTGTAAAAATTCATAGGGGTAGTGATAAATGAGGTTCGTTTTGTGTTACACTTTACAATGGTGGTATTCAATGAGCTATGATTTATGTATAACATAAATGAATTATGTTATTGTTAATAACATCAAAGTAGAAGTGATCAATTAGGTATGCTGTGTGTATATCATTAAAATGGTAGCGATCAATGAGTTATGATATGGGTAATATTTAAATGGTAGTGATCGATGAATGTTGTTATGAGTATAACATCACAGCGATGAATGAGGTAATTTCTGTGCATAGCTAATAGTTCTGTGCATAGCCGGTAGTGATCAATGAATTTTGTTCAGTGTATATTATTAAAATGGTAGTAATCAATGAGTTAAGTTATGTGTAAACCATTTAAATGGTAGTGATCGATGAATGTTGTTATGAGTATAACATCACAGTGGAACTGATGAATGAGGTTAGTTCTGTGTATAGCATTAACGTGGTAGTGATTAATGAATTTTGTTCGGTGTATATTATTACAATGGTAGCGATCAATGTGGTACGTTATGTGTATAACATAACAACGGTAGTCATCAATGAGGTATGTGTATAACATTAATATGGTAGTGATCAATGAATGTTGTTATGTGTACAACATTTAGACGAAAGATATCAATGAGTTAACTTCTGCATAAAACATCAAAGTGGTAGTGATAAATGAGGTATGTTCTGTGTATAAAATGATAGTGATCAACGTGTTATGCTCTGTATTTAATTAATGTAGAAAAGTGCAAGATCGGGAGCTTGCGTGGATTTTTTAAAAAAACGTCTGTGTTTCCAAACCAATAGGACTGAATACATTAAGCAAAGTTAAAACAAATTTTGTAGGATAACAAACAAACACACTTATTCTCATTAACTCTTTGCCAACTTAAGTCGTCTACTGAAATCATTTGCAAACAGTTTGGACCCAGATCAGTCCTGAGAAAAACGCCAGGTATGATCTGGATCCAAACTGCTTGACACATTAATGATATCCATGAAAAGTTTTTGAAAAAGTGGATTTTGAAATTAAGTCAGCAGACGATAAAATCATGCTAAATTACCCAGTTGACAACAATTAAATGATCTGAAAGGTGAATAAACAGCAACCTACTGTTGCGTAGCACTTCAAATGGAACACGGTATTTCGTTTTTAAAATTTTACATAAAGGTTACTTCACACTGAAAGTTTGCATGGGCATAGAAATAGCAAAACCCTAACTAGATTTAAATTTTGTCGGAGAAAGATATCAATCTTACTGCCCTGATACCTTGTAAAAATAAGTAACTTAGTTTTTGTTAGTATGAAAATACCCTCTCAGTACCCATTTTGTACTGTTAGTGCAATCCCGATGGGATAGAGATTGCACTATTTGCTCATCTATTAAATGGCCAATAGAGGATATAAGCAGACAATTTTCTTGTCGAAGTCATCAAATGGAAATCCAAGCTAAAGGTCTATGAAAAATGGGTTATTTTTGCATTTAGTGCCTACCAAACATTATCATTTTGTCTGTTCCCATCTCTCTACCTACCTGTATGTGTTGTACATGTGTCTGTATGTGCGAGCGTACAATTAGGCAGACACAGTCTTTTGTGGATCATTTTTGTTATTTATGTCTTGTGTTTGTCATGCTTTTGCGTCTGTTCATTGTTGCGCTGTGGTCACCTGCAGGGAAAGGGCTGACCTCTTTGTTCTTGTTTGTGAAATTTAATTGTGTTTTTGTCACTTTCCCATGTAATATCCTGGGTAAGGTGTGGTATTTAATTGTATCGATTCCTGATCGTTGCCACCTTTCTTACTATGGAAATACAATGGATTGGTATCTACAATCAACACACAAACAACAGCATTTATTTCATATTTTAACTATTACCGTTACGTTATATGAAAGAAAATATGCTTGTTTTGCTTACATCAGGCATATGGGAGTTTTGCGATCAATAATCAGATTTTTCATAGAATAGCTAGGCCAAGGGCTTCATAATGAGAGGGCTTTTTGGAAGTAGGCATAGATTTAAAAGTTCTTTTCTGTCACCATCTTTGTGAAACGGTTGGAAATAAATGAAATATTGTCGACTATTATAGGCTGATAAACCTCAACACACACCAATATACAGCTACTTTTAACAATCAATGAACCATTGTTGTAAATTGTTTTATGCTAGTATATACATTGCTCTATGTTCAACTGATAGTCAGCAATTCGTTTCGCTCAAGGTACTAGAAGGGATTACTATAAGGCATAAGACCTTAAGGAGGATAAAACTCTGTACTATCACAGTATTTGTGAAACGTTTGCAAACTTAAAAAAAATATTTTTGATTAGTTTTTTTTGGTTTAAATATATTTCTCCAATTATATTCAAAATCCGCAGTTTAGATTTAATGTTATTGCCCAAAAAACATTGTTCTATTTAAAGAGCTACACTACATACAATACATACTCATACATTTCATACTTACATACGAATCTTAGACCATTTACATATTCCATTAGTGCCTTTCCATCCTTGTGATTGACTCCATTGGTGATGGTGTAGTTAACCCAGAGACCATAAACATACATAGCATCAAACAGATTCATCGAAAAAGGGCTGGCCTGAACAGAATGTCAAACAACACCTATTTTATATAATATACATAATTTTTCATATTATTATTCATAGAAGTGTATCAAAACATGAGTATTATGGTAAACTTGAATTGCTATCCTGATTAGGAACAAGATGCCTGGCCCCGAGATTATAATACATTTTCATGCTCCCCTTTACTGAGCATGAAATTTATCATGCTCTTAAATGTAAAACGTTGGCGTTTTAACATTTATTAGCAAGATAAACACAACATCTGAGACGGTTTGAAAGCAAGAAAATTATTTTGTTTCAGCACTTGAAGGTACAGTCAGATATTAAAAGATAAAGGTAACAGACACCGAACGACAGAAAAAATGCACAAAAAATATTTATCCAGTGGTGGAAGTCGTCTTTAGTGGCGATAAAGGTGGTCGTGGAAGTCGTCAGGAGTGCATTAAACGCATATTTGGCGCATACGTACCCGACAAGTAATGGACAGAGAGTGGTCAACTAACTGACATTGCCGTACGTGTAACGGATATATAACAGACAAAACGCATATTACCGTTTAGGAAACGGACAAAACGTATATGAGTGCCTTGTCCGTTTAACATGCGGTACTCGTCCGTTTTTACCGTTATACATGTATGTCTTGTAGTTGACCGTTCACAACATAAGTCGAACGGACATCAACAAATACATACACGATGCTGAAAGCATGAGAACCGGACAAACCGCTTACCAATGCACAAGTAACGGTTATCCACCGGACATCTTTAGCATGTTATCCGGTGGCATCCATTAGAAGTTTTGAATATAACCAAAACTTGCCAATGGATAAGATCGGGCAAAACTGATATGCAATAAGTACCAGCATCCCATGAACTGGCCAAAAATACTTTCATTTGATGTTTTGTCATTGAAGATATATGAAATTGTCCATAGGGTCGCCTTAGGAAAAACTGTTTTGTGCATCAACAATGTCTATTTTACTGAATCACATTAACACATGTTTTACATTTTGCTAACAAATAGCATATACCGTGACATGAGATTTCCAACAATGTGGTATGTGCGATCAACAAAGCCTCAGATCAACCTGCGCATAAGCGCAGTCTGATCAGAGCCTTTGCTAGTCGCTTGGATATTCTAGGACTGTTAAGCTACTGACTGAACACAATTTGGATCTTCTTAGCTTAAAAGAGGACTGTGCAGGCTCGTCTGAGTCTACATTTCTCAAAATGCCACATTGTTGGAAATCACATGTCACGGCTCTTATGTAGATTAATCCTCTGAAGACTGAAACACCCCGAACGGGTATTTTTTGCAAACTGTGAGGACCTAGATGAAATGCCGCATAATGCGGCATTTCATCAGTGTACTCACTTTTTGCTAAGAGAAAATCGATCTTCAGAGAGAGAAATACAGTGTTTATGTATTGTGTGAAATATAACCTGTGGGTCACCTCAATATATACAAAAAAAACATCCTGACTTTATTGTACGTAGCTTTATGGAAATTTCCATTTGGTCTGGAAAAGGTTAAAACATACTATCACATTCTTCACTTTGGCCGTATCATCGTTCCATGGAGGGTCCATAGTTCTATCAATGACATCTTCCATAAATTGGATATACTTTTCCTTGCCATTGTTTCCGTACCAATTTGCATACGTTACCTAAATGTACATATACATCAATGTAATTATTTGAAATTATTCAATGATCCTAAATTATATTGCTATGACAATTAAACTAAGTTGCTTTTACATGATATGTGTAATATATTTTCTGTTCAGTTGAGTTAATTTCTTTTCGTTTTAAATTTTTATCAAATGGTAGAGTCTAAATGGTATGTTTGTCTCTATTCATTTTCTATCAACCTTTCATAAGTTCAAAAATTAAGCACATTGATATGTTAAAGTCATACCAATGTCCGTCAGATGTATGAAGGTTGTAAACATGCACTGACTTAAGCAAGTATACTAGCACATTTATTCACTCACAAAACAACGTTCAGCTAGTATAATAAAATATTGACCAACATGTTCCACAAAGTGGCCAATAATGTTCAAATGATAAGTTATCTGAAAAACTCTATATTTATCATATGACATTAAAGTGGAAAAAGATGGCAAAGATACAATCGATGCAATCAAGTACCACACCTGACCCAGGATATCACATGGGAAAGTGACAAGAAACAATGAAACATCACAAAAAAGAGCCAAGAGGTCAGCCCTTTCCCAGCAGGTGACCACAAGGCAGCAATGAACAGACACAAAGCATGGCAAACACAAGACATAAATAACACAAATGATCCACAAAAGAAGTACCGCCTTTGAACGGACATTAAAATATTTTACTGGAAGGCTTAAACCAGTTTAAGGCGTCAACCTCGCCCTTAATTCTGATGTGGATCAGGACAGTATAACCTGCTTTGAAATTGCATTTTGAGCGTGGACACGCTAAGAATTTAAACCACCCGTGGTTTATATATCTCATAATACATGATGTTATACCACTCCCAATATAAAATATACATACATGTACAATCATTTTATGAAAAGAAGGTAGCAATAAAAAGAAAACGTACTAACTGATGCAATTTATAGAGGATCTTACATGAGTGCTCATGTTTTATTGATTTTATTAAGGAGTTGGGGAAAAGAGATAACATGCGAGGCTTGCTGAGCATTTTATCTTTTTTTTTTTCGCAACGAGTTTAGCAACAACGATAAACAGTATCTATTTTTTATATTGGCGAAAAAATTGAAACTAATATACATTTAGAGGATCCCTTTTATTTGTTTACAAAGACCCGGAAGTATGATGGATGTGTGTTGGTCCAAAGGCTACGTAATGAGCACAAAGAGAGAGACCCCCAAAATGTGATTTGAATAATTTTAGGCTTGATTACTATTGTCTTCAGCTGATCATTATGTATGATTACATGCAACTGTTTGAGCAAAATTGATGCAGTATGTTGGAATTTTCGGTATCTAAGCTTAAATTTTGTGTATTGACACATTCCCCAAAATGTTGTTATTTGGTCAAAAATGACATTTTTCACCTAAAATTTTAATTTTTAAAATTTTTGGCTACATTGATTCTTCTTAATCCCTAAATGTGAAATTTGAATACAATACTGAATTTTAAAGTCCCTAAAAGAGTTGCAAGAATTTATTTCAAACAATGCAAAAAAATCGAATTTTACAGATTTGACACTAGTTCTGTTTTACATATTAATTGTAGCAACACATATAGGGTTAGTTTTCCTTATGGTTTTGCTGCAATTGACTGCCAAACCCAAATAATGTAGAAATCGGTAAAAATGCATTTGTCTGCCAATACAGAAATTTAGGGTTGATTTTAAAAGCTCACAACTTTTATCATGGGCTTCAGAGCTAAGTTTTGTTTTCATATTGTCGTTGAGAATCATTTTAGCAAAAAAAATAAATAAGACTTTGGGTGAAAAATGCCATTTTTGACCAAAGAACAACAATTTTTGTAATTTGTAAATCTTTCAAATTTTAGCCTAGATGCAGATAATTCCCATATACTGGATCATTTATGCTCAAACAGTAGCATGTAATCGTCCAGAATGATTAGCTTAACACTTTCGCTGCCAAGCACCTCAAAGAACCAATACCTCAGTGCCAAGCATGTTTCAAGGACTCTTGAATATTGAGGGTATATTGGTTCAACACAGAGTATCTCAAGAGCCATTCAAACTATTGCTGAGAAATTTTACAGAATGTATCTAATATATAAAACTTTCATTTGAGCTAATAATGATAAAAATAGTCACGTGACCTTTGGCGGCCATTTTGGAAGCTATATTGAAAATATGAAAAAATCCTATAAACAACTATTTTATGCAATTTAGATAAAACATCCATCTACACCAAGTGTCAAACATAAGGATTTATTCTGATATTATATTGTTTCGTCAGAAATAAATCAAAATACAGCAGTTGAAGGGCTTCATGCGCCCTGTATGTCATTCCCTTGGACATGTTTTCATTGTTTTTGACGTCCGCGAAATCTTATGACATTACAAACATTTTTGTTAAGTCAATTCTTGTACAGAAAATTTCGTTGTGACATCCATATACGACATTATTATGCCCCCTGGACATTTTGAAATAAAGAACAAAGATGTGCGTCCCTTATAACAGTTAAAAACAGATAGCTATGAACTGTGCCTGTAAATTTCGACTATAGTCGCGTTTGGCAGTGAATGGTAAATTCGACTACAGTCGCGCACGTTTGGCAGCGAAAGTGCTAAGGCAATGGTTATCAAACGTGAAATTATTCAAACCACATTTAGGCGGTTACTCTGTTTGAGTCCAATCCAGCAACCTCTGAACTAAACACGCAACCACCATACTTTCACGTCTTTGTGAACAATTAAACGGATTCCTCTTATATACATTTAGAGGAACCTGTTTAATTCATTTTTTTTATCCAATATAAAAAGATAAATATATGTTTATAACTGTTGCAAAACTCGTTTTGAGTAGTATAAAATATGTTAAAAGTTAATATTAGTGTGTTTAAAGCTGGACACATCGAGGAATTTTATTTTAGCTATCCAAGGTGTTTGACAGGGTCGGGATCGACCTCATTATTTATCAATTTCAATTATGGAAATTTTTTTAATTTTTTAACAATAAAACATATCAGTATACAACACGGATAATACTAAATTGTAAACATTTCAAAATACCATGTTGCAGATGAAATAAGAGTGATGTCAGGAAAACCAAAGTTTGTACCCCTTTTTTCCATATTCTGCTAGCAAACGAGCCAAATGCATTCTCCACACCTTCCACTACGTCATAATTATTAGACAAAACACATTCCCTTAGCGCGATCGGTTGCAAAAATAGCAAGTGAGTACGATCAGGAAATACCACCATCACAAACTGCAGACAACCCCGTGGCACCGCGAGGAAGAGCTGCTCAACCATCACAAGACACCAGGAAGACAAATTAAGCAAAGCAATCAGCTCTCTCTTCCCCATCAAGATGATTGCAATACTAGAATGGACATAAAGTAACGTACAACAAAACATAGAACAATTACAGACTCCCACAATGCAAGTCTGATTGCCGATCGAGGGGTGGTGAGTTCAATATCAGCCCGGCCCATACTTTCATGGAGATCGTGAAATTGTTTTGTACAGTCATTCACCTCCTTATGCTGATTTAAGAAAGGCTTTTGTCAGTTACAAGCAATATTATGTGCAGAAGTACTTGTCAACCGCTTTGTCTAAGCTTGCCCAGGAAAAGATGTGGTTAAGTCTCGACATGGCCATAGTTGTTCAGTAGGACTTTAAACCCCAAACCAAACAAAAACAAACAAGCTCATTCACACACTTTTATTTAAAACAATTTGAAAGATCAAAGTTAACTGCGAAATCACAATAAACTGCACCCATGAATTGACTGAATGCTCCAGATGCAAATCTTACATAAAGCAGGTACTTGAATGCGTTTTGGGCTGCAGCATCTCTCTCATCGCCTTTATACCACATCTTCTGTTCATCAAATCTTGCTTCCACTGTGATGCCTGGCAACATGAACATGTAGTCTCCATTGCACATGTTCATTTCACATGCTCGGATCATAATTTCACGGAGGTAAAACTTATCGCATAAAATTATAACTGCAAAACAAGAAGAAATGCATAGATAAAATGCCCAGGCTCGTGCGAGTTTAACTTTACTTGCACCCCTGATAAGTATATCTAAGATTTTAGCATGGGATAGAAAATCTTACCTTATCCAATGCATGCTATATTACCCATGCTGCCACGTGATAACTGTACATTGGTTGTATTGGAACTCACGCATATGATCGTCAAGTGACTTCATTGTTGTGTCAATGTGACGTCATCATGCAATTTAGCATCTCAGCCTTTCTGGAACTTATGAATAAAATGCAGTAATAAATGATGATTAAGAAAAATCATCTATTATTAGCGTGAGGATGGGATAGAAAATCCGACCCTCGTGATCACCATTTGTCATCACTCGGCAAGTCTTGCAATGCCAATCAGTGTGATCCTCCGGACAGATAAAAGGAATCCAATATTGGTGTTCAGTAGGGACAGGAAAATCCCAAGCCAGGGGCCCACCGTTCCAGTGGAAAACGAGGCTTGCCATGTTTTACACAGGACAGCGGACCCAAAGTTTGGGATTTTCCTGTTCCCACCAGACACCAATGATCAATTATTTTCGCACATACCAATTTTACATTAGGCAATCTACTGTATAGTATTGTTGGTGACGTCACCGAGTTGAAGTTTACAAAGGCGCGCACTATGAAAAAAGGTCAAAATATCACAAAAATAGCAATTGAACAGCAATCTAAACAATCAACATGTGGTTATTTCATCATAATAGATTTGCAAGAACTACATGTACGTTATCAACAACGGTAAGTAAATTTGTTGATAAAAACAACATTTTTTACACCTCAGCACGACTGTGGCACAACTTTCTGTCAAACACCATGGAATATGCTAATTCACAATGCATTGATCATGTGCTAAAAGTTCTAAAATAAATTGTTGAAGAACACTTGTTCAGTTTATTCCATATCTGCTTTTATTGTTGTAAATTCGACATTGAAACTGCCCCTATGAATGAAAAAACTGATCAACAGTTCAACTTTCGTTTTCCGTAAGAATACAGTCATGCGACTAAAATGTCTGGTGTAGCTTATCTCCTATTAGCAACTGGTCTTGTGTAGCTTATCTCGTAACACTTGTCTCACATGGGTAGGGATTTGAGACAGTTTATTGCGGACAGCAAGCCAACACAGGAACCACTCGATTTGTAGGCATTGGTGTGTGAGAATTTTCTATCCCACTCATACATGCATGATAGATTCTGATATCAGGCTTTAACATCCTTACTAATTTTAGCAAAAAAACCCCTCTCTTTGGGTCATCATAAAAGAGCCTATAACGTCTGACTGCCATAAGTATTTTATTCGATTTTGTATTAGGTTATTAAAGCAAGGTGAAGTTTGTCTGTTTTTTCGTTTTTACCTTTTCCTTTTTTTCATTTTTCGCTTTTCCTATTTTCGTTTTTCCTTTTTCTACATTCAAATTCTGGCCGAATATCGCATTTTGACATTAGGAATTTATTTTGACATTCAAAATCCTACTTTGATATGCTAAGGTTAATTATTTTAGACAAGAGTGGCAGGCATTCAGTCATGAAAAACAATTGTTAGAAGGTTTTCCTTTGTAAAACAAGTGGGCATCACATTGAAATACCATTATTACAGATCACTGATAAAATTAAGACACCACGGGGAAGACACGATGCAACACAGACAAGAATATACGTACGTCTACCTAGCCATTCCAATATAATTGTATTACATAGAGGATATTCAAATGTTTTTTGTTAAATATGTCTTTTATTTCACGAGTAAATGGACAATATTTATATTTCATGAGTGGCTTTTGAAGTGGACAATATTTATATTTCATGAGTGGCAAAGCCACGAATGAAATATAATTATTGTCCACTTCACTCGTGAAATAAAAGACATATTTAACAAAAAATATTTGAATTTTCTTTTTATAATCTTCAAATTTCCCATAATCTTTTAAGATAAAGAGAGGCGAATCTTACTTTACATTAGCTTTTGTTTTGATTTTCTAGCTGTAGCAGAAGAATTTCTTTTATTAAGCTTCTGAGCGACTCTGACTTTTGTAATAGGAAACATTAACAGTTGTTTCCCTTAGAAAAGAAACAGATATGCCATAAAGAGTTGCTTCCCTTAGACCATATTGAGAAAAAAGAAAAAAGTAGTTCCAATCTTACGGTTTCTCTCCCGTGAAAATATCAAATCTTGTATTTTCACTGCTGTGAAAATACAAGTTTTTATATTTTCACGGCTGTGAAATATATGCATTATATTTGATCAATATTTTCCTGAATTTCATTACATAGTAGATAATAAATTGTCTTACTCGTTTTAAACCTTTGTTTACTAATATAGGGATCAAACATGTTTTTCTATGCATTAGCATCTGCTGGATCCCGAAGGTGGTGTTGAGACCCAAGCCCAAAAGGTGTCGGTTGTAACGACCACGAGAGGTTCAGCAGATGTATGTGCATCAGAAAAACCATGTTTGATCGTTATTAATGAATACAGTCATTTTGTCACTTAAAAACTTTGGAAAAACGCTTCGAAAAAGTCATTTTTTGTATACTATAATGACGCATAAAAGCAAGACGGATTCTAGAGTTTGAAAACGCTTGTTCGTGAGCAAAGATTTACGTCATCCTAATGTCACTAAACTACGTTTATTTCTATGCATGTACTGTTGATGACGTCAATTTTGTAGTGGCCTAGAATGCGTATATGTAAAGTACAAAAGCTGTGCATCAACAGCATCATCTTCCCTGAATAATAGATGGGTTTTCGCCGGTTTAAATATGACACGGCTTTTATGCATTAATGGATTGTTCCTTCTGGTTTCATACAACAAATTTGGGATGGTCTATGGTACATATCTAGGAGTGCCAGGTTATAATTTAAAAAATGTATTCTTTTGTCTAAATACCTTTTTTACCTTTACAAACATTGCAGACCCCGAAGAAATGCAGCATTATTCTTATTATGCTGCATTTGTTCTAGGTCTTCGCTGTTAAGGGGTTTCCCGATTACAAAAGGCTAACCAGAATTTACTTGAATATAATTATTTTGATGCTTTTATTACATTGCCTAACTCACCAATTACACCAACCTATGATTTGGCATAGTCCTTTTAATTTTATTGTGCTTATGCCCTTTTGTTTTAAATAATCTGGATAAACGGATCCTTCAGAAATAGAGAGAACCTGCTATATTATAAAACAGCAGACTCGGTTTTATTTTGAGTCTATTCATGAGAACTAATGGAAAGTGCAACAATTCTCACGCCCCCTAGTACCGACTTAACCCTATACCGCCTAGAAAATGCCTTTGAAATATCGTCTGCTGAAGTCGTCTGCTGCAAATAATTGCCTAACATTACTGACGAATATAAGCAAAGCAGCAAACAGTGTGGACCCAGATCAGACTGCTCCTATAGGAGCATTCTGATCTGGGTCCACAATGTTTGTCATTTCAGCAGACGAGAAAGCAGACGACTTTTGTTGTGATTGGCGCTTTAAGGATTAAGTGGTATTCTGCTTTCCTTGAATTTCCAGAAATTCCAGAAATTACTTACTTCTGCTTTGTCGTTTCAACATTAACAAATATCTGTCCAGGTCATGGTCTGGTAAAGTGCGAGTCAGAATGTATTCTATACGCTGTACAATACTAATATTCGTCTTCTGGAAGGCCTCTACTATTCCATCCATGGCCCACAGGCAGCCTCCTGTATGAAAAGATAATATATGCACCATTATCTACATGTACACGTACAGATGATAATTTAGACTGGCCCCAGTCTCTAATGCCATTTTTGTAGTTTTGGTTGCAAACCTAGAATGGACACAAAGTAACACACTACAAAACATAAAACAATTACAGAACAACAACAACAACAACAACAACAACAACAACAACAACAACAACAACAACAAAAACAACAAAAACAACAACAACAACAACAACAACAACAACAACAACAACAACAACAACAACAACAACAACAACAACAACAACAACAACAGAACCACCGCCTTAGAATGGACAGCAGCCAAAACCACTGGGGAGGGGGGACTTTAATGCATTTTACTGGTACCAAATCTTCGCATTAGATGCTGCTGTTGTTACAGCACAAAAGTGCTAAGCTTGCATGGAGGATTCCTAAATATTGCAATGTATCATCATAGAGAAACAATATAATCAAATTAACGCACTATGATGAAACAGAGAATAGGGCTCACGACTCAAAGATAGAGCTAAAGAAAACCTCAAGTTGAGCCACGGTGGGCCCAGCTACAGCCAAACATCAGGCACCAACCCACCGATTAAAGCTTTACGTCAGAGCCGTCATTGAGTCTGCGGCCTGACCCACGGTCGTGCAAGTTCCTATTTTGCTATAGAAGTTCCTATTTATTAGGGCAACATAGTGCATTTTGATATTACAGGGTAATCCCCCAACTGCGTATGAGCTAATAGATACTATTTTGTGGCTTATAAAATGAGTTTGTAGTCAACTATAATGGAAAAAGCTTCGGAGCTATTATGAAAGCCAATGGTCAAGTGATGGCATTGTACTAAATACAGATGAAGTATACTATATTTGAAATTAAGTAACGTATACAACAGTATTATCATAGGTGTAGATGTTTTGTTGCATACTGGCTGTTGGCTGTATTTATTGAAAACTTTCAATGCAATGAGCATGTCGATAAATAAGAATTATACTTTGTATTTGCACAATAGAATTTGATACTATTAAAGGGTAACGGAGATAACATGGCTGGAAAAAAAGCTATTTTGTTGCTTATATTATTATATACATTTAATGTAGCTTTAGGAAATCATAGTGTATAAAATAACTCCTAAAGGGGGAGGGGTTTTGTTAGTAGATTTTATGATGTTACGTATGTTACTGTTTGCATTATGGTTTCAAGATAAGCATGCTACTAAAGGATAATTTACTGTTGGTACCCACTCTCATAACATACCAGCTGAATATAAATTTTTTAAACAGCATAAATTTATTGCATAATTTTAGCAAAAAAATGTGTTTATTATTATTGATTATTATCAAGGTGTAGCTATATTCAAATGACTACAAAATATTCTATAACAGCTAGGGAGCTAATCTATATAATTTTGGATAGGTAAGTTAATTGTCTTTGTGGCAACATAAAAAACTAGACCCAATAGTCAGTAATAAAGGTATCAGAGGAAACCTGAGGCATAATAATTTCCGAGAAATAGGGTAGCTACTCAAAATGTCTCGTAAGTAACATAGTTCAAAGTATAATTTTGTTTTAAATAATACGATTTTGTTGCTAAATAATTGGACTATATAGAAACGTTAAACTTTAATTCATTTGAATGTCGCTTATAACATTTTCTATTCCTTTTAATTTGAAGGAATTTGGAGGGTAACGTACGTACATGATGTTACATGGCCTACGCGACACTTGTCAGAGGGCTAACATATTTCAAAAAACTTGTAAGACATTGTGCTATATGCGAAATTCCCTCTGGGGAGGGGAGCAAAACCGTATATATACCACATGGCCTATATACAATTGGTTCTCGCGATATGAAAACTAGATCCGTACTTACCGCTGTCAGCATGCAGCATCCCAACATTGTGCCAGTTGAATTTTTCAAAGATGGAGACAAATGCAATACCAATCATACTGTAAGTTCCCAGTGTGCGAACATACGTGGTAAATACGTTTTTGTCCGTTAGCGTCGGTATAGTGGCTGCCCAGGATATTTGGGGAAAGTTCCAGTGAGACGTCAGATACGCTGATGGTACGGTAACTGTTCAAAATACATGGATCAGCTCATGAGATTGTGGTACTAGTCGCATAATCGCAAACATTGGTGTAGCCCCCATTAAGCAGCCTACGCACGTGCGTAATAAGAATAGTAACATCAAAGAGAGGTAAACTAATGTGGTAAAAGTGATTGTCCATACTCTAAGGAACTGCTCATAAAGGAGCAAATTCTTTCCTTTTAAAGAAGTTCCTATTTTGAAAAGGGGCGCAATTAAAAAGAACTGCTGCTTCATCCAGTAATCTCCCTTTGATGTGCGTATCTTTTTCAGCATTCTGTCGACGCCATTGGCAGAGGCCTTGTTAAACGCAAATGCGGGCTAGAGGGCTATAGGTCTAAATTTTGGACTGATAGTCTTCATTTACATCTGCGCTTAGGGTGTGAGAGTAGTTAAGACTCTGTTGAGACTGCGCGAATACACAGACTCGTCTGAGCCCTTGCTGCTCGTTTTGCGACAAATGCGAATAAAGTGTGCGCTTGCTCTAATGGACAAGCTCATAAGAATTTGGTACCTTTCGCATATGCGTGGAATAATATTTTAAGCATGCATGCACAGCTATCTAGTGGTACTCGAGGCCTAAAATTAGACAGGCTGTGTCTCCATCGTTGCCCTTACTTTGAGTTTGCGCAGTGAAAGCTCTGGCGAGACTTGTGTTTTTCCGGGCTCGTCTGAACAAAATGATGTGAAGAAATTTGAATACTTGACTATATAGGGATTCTAAATGACCCTGTAATGCCAGACAGAAAACAGATATGCTTTATTTATCTCAATTTATATGTTCATCTACTAGGAGATGATACATCGATAAGGTAGGATCTTTCATGCGAACCAAATACCTATTTGTTTTGATCAACATCAGAATTCAGGGTGAGGTTGGTACCATCAGACATGTTTTAGCCCTCCAGTATTTTTTTTACTGACGTGCTACTTTTGTTGATCTGTTTTGATATTTGTGTGTAGTATTTGTCTGTCGAACTATCTTGTCTGTCCCTTGTAAACTGTAATCACCTGCTGGGAAAGGGCTAACCGCTTGCCCATTTTTTTTGTGACGTTTTCTTGTGTTTTGTCATTTCCGCATATGGCGTCCTAAGTCAGAAGTGGTATTTTATTGTAACTATTCCTGATCTTTGCCTTCTTCCTTACTTTCAATGAGAACCCAAAATATATGTTTTAACCCTTAATGCGCCAATCGCAACAAAAGTCGTCTGATTTTCTCGTCTGCTGAAATGTTTAAGAAGCCTCTATGGCAAACAGTGTGGACCCAGATCAAACTGCTCCTATAGGAGCAGTCTGTTCTAGGCCCACGCTATTTGCTTCTATACTTAATTGGTCAGTAATGTTAGGCAATTATTTGAAGCAGACAACTTCAGCAGACGACATTTTCAGATGCATTATTTTCTTGGCGCTTTAAGGGTTAATATATAAAAAGAAAACGCCACCGTTTTTTACACACAGGTGATCATAGCTACATGTCGATATTAAATAGCTGCCACATTTTGCAACTTAAAATCTCAAGTATATTAAAGCTACATAGTCTGTAACTTTTGATCTTCTAATTTTAAAAATAATGTTTTTATTTTTCAAGAACACAGTAAAAATACTCAAATTCAAGTAAACATTTTACCATTCTCGTATATCTTAACAAGTTATCACTATTAAAACAACTGCATTTATGTTAAAATTCAGCGGTCTAGAATTATTGGAGGGACGCAAATAATTACCAACAAGCGAAAAATACACCTATTTGATAAGATAATTCACTTTTCCATGCAGTTTTCAGCTGTACTGAACATTTCTATTGTGAAAACATAGCTTAATTCTACTTTTACAAATGATTTAAAAAGAAAATAAAATTTTTCGAAAAATGTTCATAGTTACAGAGTATGCAGCTTTAATATAAAGTGGCTATAGTATATTATCAGACAATACTATAATCAAAGTACTTACTATCTGAGGAAGGATTGCCGAAGATTACATCCACATCGTCATCTCTCACTAGAGTGACGACATTACCCACGCCTTCAGCTTCCGTCAAAGTATCTCGTACAATAATTCTATAACAAAAGCAAAAAATAATTTGAAAATACATGTATATCACAAGGGTTGAGCATGTAAAAGCGGGCCACTATCGGTCCTCCAGCAAAACGCCATTCAAATGGCGTTTCGCTGGTGGTCCAATAGTGGCTAAGATTGTATGCTGGCAGGAAAGAGTCAATACATACAAATGTAAAGCTCGTTGACTGTCTCCACGTACAGTCGGGTATACGCTTACATGTTCTACAAACAGTAAAACCTGTCTAAAACGTCCACTCTCAAAAAGACCAAATTTAGGTTTTCAAGACCAACTATCGCTTAATGCAGGTCAAAAGTATTACAGAATGCTCCAAGGGGAGCATTCTGCAATACTTTTGATCTTCATTGAGCTACCATTTGTCATTAAGATCTCTGCTTATTTATTTTTGAGTGGCCGCTAAGGGCAGGTTTTACTGTGTTACCATTCGCGGTTGCTATAAAGTATGTTCAATAATAATGACGAACATTGACGTGTAGTTCGTCGAAAGTCCTCAAACCAAGTACATTCAAGTAAATAATGCACAGCAGTTTCCACTACACCACGGTCGTGGGGAAATCTTGCTAAACTAACCTTCAGGTATAATTCCACAAAACGCTTTGGGGCGTTACACTAACAGTAAATGCATTGAGTGAATCGAGGGTCATTACTTTGAGGTCGTGGTAGAAGTATAGAGATGGTTTTATAGAACTACACTATGTTCTTAGATGTGCATGGTGTGTATTTAGCAAAGACGCTTTCATTCGTAACAGTGTGATGGTGACATGTAAGGACAGAAAAAGTAGGTTAATGTTTTAACGAGGCATTACTATACTATGCACAATAATCTCGAGTTTCATTTGCAGTCATGAAGATACAAGCGCCGATCATCTGACAAGATTTCCCATTTAAAAGAATACAGAATAACCAAAGGCAGCGGCCGTGCTATAATGACGTTTAATTTTAAGACTAACGGGTAACGTGGGTATATCTGATCATTGGGGAAGCCGAAACCATTTTCAAACGATTGTTTGATCACTGAAAACCAAAAAAACATAACAAATGCTGCAATTTTTCTGAACTTTCTAAGAGAAATAAAGGACCAAGTTTTCACAATTTGACGCTTTACTAATGCTTTTACGTTATCGCCTTTAAACTATGTTTCTTGTCGGTATTTCTTGAACCACATTAACAAGTAAAACTGCCTGATGCCTTCCAACGCATTCAGACAAATACTGCTGAATGAAACATCTTCACTACTACAGTGCATGAGCCGAAAGATAAAATATAACGTCACCGTTATCTCGCAAATGCGTCGCACCATTTTTCAGTAACTTAAGGTTTTAATCAACCATAAGATGAGTTACATTGTACGCCTATGATATCTTTGTAAGCTGATACCCTGTTGAATTGAAATGCCAATTAATTTAAGAAGTTTAATCAAAACATGACTACGTTTTGACGTCTTTGATGGCAGCTAATTTTTTTAAGTCTGAAATCTCTATCACATCTGTCACATACCCAATAGTTTTTATAACCGTATGATGCATAATGAAGATAAAAGACCACCAAGCAAAAAATTACATTGTGAATGATTTTCTACCCCCATTTTAACAGGACTGTTTTGTTTTAAATAATGTGTAAATAGCACATTCACTTTTTAAAGTTTACATTGCTTTAGAAGATGATTAGTAGTATTAATTCAATAGGATTATCAGTTACCATATTATATTAAGTGCAGTGGCGTTTCCTTTGTCATAAGGGTAGGAAGTTGTATCACAATGACTGAGAGTAAGCATACCTGGTAGCTGCAAACCTTTCTGGCCAAAGTCAGGACAAGTGGCATTGGTGTCAAGTACTGAACCATCCCAGCGCTCCATCTGTACCTTGCACTGCATGTCTGCCCGATTCACCCCATACAAAAGTAGGACAGACACAACTGTGTCATCGATATGAATGCATGCCTTACTCTGACCAGACTAGTACAATTGTAATGTCACCTTCATCAAGACGAAATCTACCATCATCTGTTTTTGCTGAAGTAATCTTGGCAAGATTGAAGGTACCTATCACACTGGCAAGTTTTTGTTTATTGGATTTGCTTTTCATAATTGCATCTGTCTAGATGACTTGCGATAGAGAGGTCATAGTCAATAACAACTTCACTAGCTCGCCACATCCTGCCATTGTCTTTGGAAGAGATGTTTTCGTACTTGACGAAGCCAAGAATCTTCCTAGTAGCATCTGTATAGTTATTAAAACATTCTTCAATGGATGCAACTGAATCATAGTGACTGCCACCATAAGGCCATGAGGTGTCAAGAATATCTGGACTTTTGACCAGGCCAGGTTTATAATCGATGCTTTCACGAAGACATCCCTGACCATCAATAAATGCTGGACAAACTGCTAACAACTCGTAGGCAAACAGAGGACCAAGTTCTATCTTCCCTTTTTACCTAATCAGACGTAGTGGGAGAAATATGGTTTTAAGATCTATTACTTGTTTGGATTGTATACCTTGGGCTTGTCCCATAAGCATACACATCGTCTGAATCCGGATGCTAATAGCTTTTTAGAAACCATCAGGGAGACTTACTATGAAATTGCTTTCCACATTTTAATCAATAATAATTGAATCATCAGATGTGTACGTCTAATGAAGCAATCTGATCAGTAAAAGGGATTGCATAAGTGAGGGTGATTATCTCTATAGAGGATGAGGATAGTTTTACTTCGGAAATCCAAGGCTTGTCGGTATTTCATTTCCGCCTTGTGCAGTTTCTGTGATATTAAACCATGCTCTAATCCTGAGTAGATACTTTCCCGTCAGTCAGAAACTGTACATGTGAGATGCACTCATTTACCAAATCAGCAGATTGTAGTATGCCTGTTAGCACCCCTTTGCCAATTCTAATGACAGTTTGATCACATAACTTATCTGATGTAACTGCACTCCAGTATCCATCAGACTAAATCAACATTGTCTTGGCATTGACATCAAATAATAAGTAATGTAATGTGAATACTTTTAGAAAGAAATACTTCATCACTCACGTCATCTTCAGCTGTTTCGATTGAACTTCACCTTCCCACTCTGTGGGCTCAAACTGGTGAATCAGGAGTGTTGGCAGGAGGAAATTGTCCATCTAGTGTGGAGAAATTGGATGTATATGAGCTGTTTCGAGTACTGCTCAATGCCATCAAAAGTCTTTTGTCTAATTGACAGAAATCGTTGTAAGAGTGCAGCTGCTACGAAATAGTCTCATAGCTTTCATCCATGACTTCCCATTGCAAATACCTAATTATTCATCCATAAACTGCAATGACATAGAATTCCAAGGCTGATCATTTTATTGCGGTTCAGATGCAGGCAAAAATGACTATTATATACATACCAGCTGGATGGACTACTATGTTCTGGAACTTTCTAGGCTGGTTCCAGCACACTTGTATTGTCACATCATACAACTGCTTGTCACAAAGCAAGCATAAATGAACCTCTTTCATCCCCATATCAACTATTGATCTCTGCATAAATATTGTTAGGGACTTAGGATGGTGTTACTCAGGGGACCGAACACAAACACATGTGCATGTCAGGATGGAGTATATTCTGCTCGACAATTCATTGTTAAGCCCATTCCAGTAAACCCAAAAGCGAGATATTTCATAAGGCTCTATGACTTTAAATAACATTCTTTTAAAGATGGCATTTGGTGGACATCTTGGATTTGGTTATTTGAGACTACATTCAGAATGTTTCAGCATACCAGAAACCGCCTCAAAAGACATATATTTTATCATTTTCCATGGCTTACAGTGTGTTAAAAATATTTTTTTAAAGATGGCGTCTAGCGGCCATCTTGGATATGGTTATTCGAGGTCCTCATAATGCAAAAATACATGCAGAATTGGATTCCTAATACCAGAGTCCCTCTAAAATGACATAAGTGCCACATTCAGTGACAATTATTTAGAAAAGTTAGGTTTTCCAAGATGGCATCTGGCGGCCATTTTGGATATGGTTATTTGGGGACCTCAAAATGCATAACTACTTGCAGAAATGGATTCCTCATACCAGAAAACCCCTAAAACGACATATTGTACAACATTCTGTGACAATTATTTAAAAAATTAGTTTTCTAAGATGCCGTCTGGCGGCCATCTTGGATTTATGCATATTTCGGGAATTGCCCAAAGTTGCCATTCCGGCAACCAAGCTAGATTAGTTTAAGAACATCTCTAAAGTGCAAAGAAACAACAAAACTTCATTGTACTCGACATTTCTAGGTTAATGTATAGGACATATAGGAGTGTCAAATGGACTTAGTTGCATTAATTAAACAATGAAAGCCATGTCAAAATTGAGCTTAAATCATATTTAATAGCTAGAATAAAGTCAAAAGTCACCTTCTGATTTTAAATACATGCACACATAGATGAGCGCAAACAATTTAATTATTGGAACCCAATATATTTAGCGGAAACGCTCTTTTTATAGAATAAATGATTACATATCCATATATTGCCTTATATTTCATGTATCGTATACAACATTTTACTCCATATTTTTATAAAGGCTTGATGCTACTTGGATTGCCAGCAAACGTCTTCTTTCTACAAAAGAATATGACCAGGAAATTCCACAATAACAGACTGCAGACTGAACCACGGCTTCGTGAGGAATGGACACATAACACGGATACAACACCACATTAAAGCAAAGCAACCGGCTCTTTTTCTCAGCAAGATGATTGCTGAACTATAAAGGGCATCAAGAACAAAATTTGAAAACAAGGCCCCAACACAAACCCCCGCAACCAGTGGGAGTGACAACAAAGTTTTCACAATTCTTATAGACTTTCAGTAATTTATATATATCGTTAATGAACCTAATATATTTGATAATGTCAAATCTATTATTTGCTTTTTGTATAATGCTATCAATTGTGAACCAGTTCGACATAAAGCTTTGGTTGCTTTAAAAAATCTGTAGTTGCCCTTTTAAAAAATAAAAAAAAATATATGCAAAACTCTATATCTGTTTAGATTTACAGGCTCAATTGTATACTAACAGATGAGTCAAATATGTAATCATGATATAAAGTTCTATAGTTATATATGTTACTTTAAAAACTTTGACATTACAAGGGAATGTTTTCAAGGTGAAATGTTGCTTCAGACTTATCAATTTGTTAGTTTGTAAATTTTATAACATATAAATGAGAAAAAATAGAAACAATGTGGTTGTGTTTTGAAGCTAAGATATTTACAATTTTTAAAATGAAAATATTCACGCATATACACATTTAAGATGAAAGAAACTACCCAGTGACGTATAGTTTAAGGATTAAGCAATATTTGTTTTCTTGAACTTTGTTATATACGTGACCTATTGGAAATTGGACTTCAAAATGATATTTTACAACAGAAATGTTGTTAAGTATTACTCCTATGAAGAGTGATATAACTACAATAATCAGAAGGTGTCTAAAAGCTAGCAGAAAGAATTACATGCTGAATTTTAAAATTTATAGGTTCTAAACTTATATAACGTTTTATTGATAGTCATATATTGAACAGCTTGTATCTGACAAAGTATTTATGTTAGAAAATATCTGTTTGCAGTTTTGAAATGGTCAGTAAATGGCCCTTTAAATCCATGTTATCAGGAACGACAATATTTATTAATAAGTTTGTCAACGGAAACTATTTTACAAACTATTACGGATTTTAAAGGTATAGTTGGAAATGTAACGTAATTGACATTATAATGGACCAAAACAAATTTTACAAATGTCAATATGTATAGATAATAACATGTTCTTATAGATTGCATAACTGTAATGTTCATTTAAGCAGTTCAAGTACTACCTAAAAAGACTTAATTATATATTTTTATTTTCAAGAAAATGATGGGTAACGTAATTAACACACTGTTACAGGTATGTTTGCAAGACTTAAATTGAGTGCAATATCCGGTTTCATACTGCCTGTGCTATGTACTATCAGGCTAAACAAGTGAAAATTCTGCGAAAAAGGGGGCATACCATAATGCTTATTTTTTACAGTTTTGGACCCTGGCTCCTCTACTACTATGAACTTCCAGTAAATAGTATACAATGCTGTCTTTTAGTCCAGTTTTGTATAATGAGCGTTAGTTCAAAATCAAAAAGTTCCAAGCACCATGTCTGTTCCTATGAACTTCCAGTAAATAGTATACATTGCTGTCTTTTAGTCCAATTTTGTATAATGAGCGTTTTACGCTTGAGAACATATCCAGGCCGTGTTTTCAACATATGTCTCTTTCGTAATCAGCTTCTTCAAAAGGCATTGAGGACAATTATATATATAGTAGTAAAGGCTCATTTTAAAGATATCAGGGTCACTCTATATCGATTGAATATCCTTGTATAGTAAAAGCAAGTATGTCTTTTAACCCTGCCATTTAAATTGGACCAGTCATTTCCGTTTTAAGGGCTGTTGTGTGGTATTTTTCATTTTATTCAAATTTTAATAGAACGCGGGGACCCTGATCAGACGCCGCATTCTGTGGCGTCTGATCTGGGTCCCCATTGTTCGCATATGTCCACACAAAAAGAAGGCTATGCTATATATGTTAATAAGAAGCCTATGAGATTCAGTCAATATGTAGACATGTCCTCGGTAAAGCTGAAACTACTGCGCGGGACATTTTTGTTTTGTTTTGTTAAACTGGCCAATCCCTTGTATCTGTTATGGTAGTGGATCGTCAGAAGCACTTTACATGTACCATGAACCGACAGCTGAAGGATGAGAAAACCAGCACACTTTTACGCTCAAAACGTTTCCTTATCTGGACCTGTTATTCGATACTAACAATACTGCTACTTTGAAATAAGCTTTAATGGTTCCGTTGTCAAAGCGTTCGTGAATTGTCTTGGGACAAAACATCACAAACTCTTGGATGACATATATCAAATGCTTGATTAAAGTTTCAGCTTAGTAATCGTAGAATTACAGATTGGCTCAGATTCAGTGACAAAATAAAATGACTGAGATACACTGATGATCGCCATATTTCCTTAATTAGGGAACATGTATTAATAGACTTTTCGCTTACTGTAAAGGCGGCAACTTTAACATTCATATCTGGGCGCGGTTCGGCAATTTCATCTGCTAAAGGGAAATTGTTAACAGCACCATTGAAATGTTTCTCAACAATTTCAGCAAATAATTCCCGACTTATATATACGAGTTGTTAACCGTTTGTTCATTATTGACCAATCAGATAACTTTTTACTTTAAAGCATAGTCCTTAGCCGCCAACCTTTTTGAACCAATCACTGCCCCTTGTACATCAACATGGCTGTGACCTACTGATATCAGCTTATATTTTCACTAGAGCGTTTTTTGGATTGCCTCTGACTATTCCATTCACTTAATGCAGCCCAATTTGAAAGTTCAAACGCCTATAACTTTCTTATTGGTGAACAAAAACATCAAGTGTCGGTAGGCATTTTCTTAGTTAGAACATGAGGAACATTTTAGTACCAAAATAATTCAGATTTGCTGAAATTTTTCGATTTTGCATTTTCAGCACCTCCCGCTTCAGTGTGTAAACTACGTTACGCAACGTCACCAAACATAAATGACGTCACTTATGACGTCACTTGTCTCACACTTTGACGCTGAATAAATTGGATTGATCCAAATATTCTGTCACAAATACTCATTTTGTCTTCATTTATATTATTGTGATTCGGCTTGAAGCATAGTTAATTGATTAACTGAAAATCTTCTAAAAAGTATAAAATAAAAAGGAAAATTTACCCTTCTTCAGTAAATACCAAATATATGGCATCTCGCGAGTTGAAAACACACTCGATAAATGTATTTGGTATTCACCTCAAAAAAGTAAATATTCTTAACATATTCCATTTCTAACATGTAATGATATATAAACTGATTTAAGAATTGAAAGTTATTTTTCTGCGTTTCACTGAGGTATGAAATGTCGGGAAAATTACATCTAATTTGCATGAAAACTGAAGGTTTTCATGCTAAAATTAGATGTAATTTAAACGACATTTCATACCTCAGTGAAACGCAGAAAAATAACTTTCAATTCTTATAATTACAACTTCTTCTTTATTCATTCTTATTCAGTACTTATAATTGTGTTTTCCTTAAAAAAATACGTTTCCAGCTAATAGTTCGTTTCGCGCATTTAGAATATGACGTGCGTATGTAGACGTTACGACGTTCAGAAAATCAAAATGGCGGCCGTTCTCCAATTGAAAATAAACAACTACATTTTAGAGACTAGAATCTCGTTTTTACATATTGACAACCGAAAAAACTTAACATGGGTGTTCATTACGACAGTTACGTCATCGGATATGACGTCATTGGTTTACATTGGTGACGAAAAGCATAATCTGTAAAAATGGCTTGGAAAGGAATAGAAATAACCCCCAGCAAAAAGAAATTGAGCTATCTTTATTGAGTGATTGAAGAAAGCAAAGACGAATTGCAAAAGATGTTGGATAAACCAGGCAACAGCCATGCAAGTAAGTTCAAGAAACGATTTTATTGCGGGGCTCGACAAAAAACATACAACGAAATTGCAGGAAAACAAGCACAGGTGCGACCCCCTGGAAAATCACAAGCTATATGGATTTCTATAGGGAATAAGCATTTAACCCCCCCCCCCCCCCGTGGGAAACATTGGACCCCCCCCCCTAGAAAAATTTGGACCCCTCCGGAACCTTGAAAAATGATATTTTTCTTTGAATTTAACCATTTGCCTTCTGTAAAATAAGCTGAGGACTAAGAAAAAGCAAAAAAAAACAAAAAAAACAAACAAACAACGTTGTCGGAGCTTTTTTGGTCAGATTGACGTGGACCCCCCCCCCCCCCTCCTGACTAAAATTCCTGGATCCGCGCATGGCAGCAGACAGCTGATCGGCATGACTACTGTTAATTTAGGCGTCGTATGTAAGTAATCTTTGCTATTCTACCTGAAAATATAGGTCAGTAGTTGCAGGCTGTCCATTTCCCCTCATAGAATCATTGCACAGTATCACAAAAGTAGTTCTGTCGTGAATGACCCCGCCCCTCATGAATACGGACCGGGTTCATTGAAAAATGAAATACAAGTCAATGCGATCAGATGACCGTTCTTGGCCAATCAGATTAGCGGATCTCAATAAATGTTATGACTGTTGTAATTATTTCAATATACATGCATTTAAAATTTTCAGATACCTGCTATCAGAGTACACATTTAATTAAAGCCACGCTTCAACAGTTTAAGTACAGCATAGTTTCGAATGGTCTAACCCTCTATGCTAAAAATTTGCAAACATCAAACAATGAAAAACACCTGTTTTTTATTGTTTTCATACTTTGGTGAATGGCTACAAATCATTGCTGGCCTTCGTTGACAAGTTTGACACCCAATTTCCGTTTTGGTATCATATTGGCTATGGTATGCCATTTGTACGCATATTTTAGGAAGGAGTTTGCGCATGATAAGATGTTATGGCTGTTAAAGAGGTGTAACCACTAATGACCAGATCAAGCATATAGTTAACTGTATTGCTTGTTAGCTTTCGAGAGAGGGTTGCTACATTTGGCCGTGTACTGTATCGTAAATTTAATGACGCATTCTTTTCAATTGTATGTTAATAATATTTTTTCTATCAGACAAAAATATATTTTTGTGAAAAAATATTTTCTGAAACGTTATATAATCTGAAGAATTTCAATATCCTTCAATTGTTTTTCAAACATCCTATATGATAATGCCGTTTGAACTTTGATTTAAACTCAAACTTTATTTTGATATAAAGAATACAACACTGATGGTGAAAGTTCAACCTAAGGATCATCTATTCCCGTAGCGTTTTATCTGTAAGTTTTAAAATCAATTATTAGGGGGCAATTTTCAAGCCATTAACGTATAAAGCGCCACCTATAATTCGCAGCAGACGACAATTTCGAATTTCGCTGTTTTTTATTCAGAAATAGCAAATAAGGCATGATATTTCAAGAGAATCGTCTGCTGGCAGACGATTTTCATAAAATTTAATACCTTACTTTTTTCGAAAATTAGGAAAGGTATCGCAAAATGTGTCGTTTGTTGCAGTCGTCATTTGCGATTTAAGAGTTAATTTTCCTTCCGTAATGAACCTAAAGTGTGTCACTGATGGTAAACACAAATTACGTCAGGAATCTGTATCTTGAAGGGTTCATTAGATGACTATACTAGTAGTGCTTGTTCCATATAATTAACTCTTTGCATGCTGGGTAATTTTTCATGCTTTTTGTCGCTGTTAATTTTGTTTTGAACATTTATATTTTTAAAACGCCTCACCAGAGTGCAAAGCAGTTTGGATCCAGATTAAGGCTGGCGTTTTGTCCAGCCTGATCTGTGTATGTACTCTTTGCAAATGCTTCAGACGACACTTTTAGACAGTTGTGCATAAGTGACAATATAGGGATCACACATGTTTTTTCATGCATTAACATTTGCCGGGTCCCGAGGATGTTGTTTGAACACGAGGCCGATAGGCCGAGTGTTCAACATCATCTGAGGGACCCGGCAAGTGTTAATGCAATGAAACAAACATGTGTGATCGTTATTCTTGCATATTTTACCTTATTCCAGCTCAATTCGCACAGTAAACGCTGCTAAAACATTAAATTGTCGATTTTCTTACACTGGATTTCTCTAAACAAAATGGCGTCGGCTATGTACTTTCGAACGTCATTACGTCATAACCGTACGCAACGTTTTCGCGAACAAAAACATCGGTGAAATGATCAGTCTGGTCCGCATTGCGTTCCGTATATAACGTCATGCATATAATGCAGGGCTCATTTTAAGTATTTTCAAGTTCAGACCCATGTTCAAACAGCACGTGAATCTCCTGATTTGAACATAGATTTTCATTCATTTGACAACGGGTGTAAACAGCTATACGAATAGATATCTATGCAAGAATGATGAAGCATTTCTTTGTTTTTGCTGAGGGCGATTTCAGACAGTTGTGCATTAGTGACAATTATAAAGCATGTAGTGAACATTTCTTTGATTTTGCTGACAGCGATTTCAGACTGTTGTGCATAAGTGACAATGATGAAGCAGGTAGCGAACATTTCTTTGTCTTTGCTGAGGGCGATTTCAGACAGTTGTGCATAAGTGACAACGATAAAGCATATAGTTAACATTTCTTTGTTTTTGCTGACAGCGATTTCAGACAGTTGTGCATAAGTGACAATGATGAAGCAGGTAGTGAACAGTTCTTTGGTTTTGCTGACAGCGATTTCAGACAGTTGTGCATAAGTGACAACGATAAAGCATATAGTTAACATTTCTTTGTTTTTGCTGACAGCGATTTCAGACAGTTGTGCATAAGTGACAATGATGAAGCAGGTAGTGAACAGTTCTTTGGTTTTGCTGACAGCGATTTCAGACAGTTGTGCATAAGTGACAACGATAAAGCATATAGTTAACATTTCTTTGTTTTTGCTGACAGCGATTTCAGACAGTTGTGCATAAGTGACAATGTTGAAGCAGGTAGTGAACAGTTCTTTGGTTTTGCTGACAGCGATTTCAGACAGTTGTGCATAAGTGACAACGATAAAGCATATAGTTAACATTTCTTTGTTTTTGCTGACAGCGATTTCAGACAGTTGTGCATAAGTGACAATGTTGAAGCAGGTAGTGAACAGTTCTTTGGTTTTGCTGACAGCGATTTCAGACAGTTGTGCATAAGTGACAACGATAAAGCATATAGTTAACATTTCTTTGTTTTTGCTGACAGCGATTTCAGACAGTTGTGCATAAGTGACAATGATGAAGCAGGTAGTGAACAGTTCTTTGGTTTTGCTGACAGCGATTTCAGACAGTTGTGCATAAGTGACAACGATAAAGCATATAGTTAACATTTCTTTGTTTTTGCTGACAGCGATTTCAGACAGTTGTGCATAAGTGACAATGATGAAGCAGGTAGTGAACAGTTCTTTGGTTTTGCTGACAGCGATTTCAGACAGTTGTGCATAAGTGACAACGATAAAGCATATAGTTAACATTTCTTTGTTTTTGCTGACAGCGATTTCAGACAGTTGTGCATAAGTGACAATGATGAAGCAGGTAGTGAACAGTTCTTTGTCTTTGCTGAGGGCGATTTCAGACAGTTGTGCATAAGTGACAATGATGAAGCAGGTAGTGAACAGTTCTTTGGTTTTGCTGAGGGCGATTTCAGATAGTTGTGCATAAGTGACAATGATGAAGCAGGTAGTGAACAGTTCTTTGTCTTTGCTGAGGGCGATTTCAGACAGTTGTGCATAAGTGACAATGATGAAGCAGGTAGTGAACAGTTCTTTGGTTTTGCTGACAGCGATTTCAGACAGTGGCGCATAAGTGACAATGATGAAGGACATAGCGAAAATTCTTTGTATTTGCTGACACCGATTTCAAACAGTTGTGTAGGAGTTACAATGATGAAGCACGTAGCGAACATTTCTTTGTTTTTGCTGACAGCAATTTCAGACAGTTGTGTAAGAGTGACAATGATGAAGCACGTAGAGAACATTTCTTTGTTTTTGCTGACAGTGATTTTAGACAGTTGTGCATAAGTGACAATGATGAAACACGTAGCGAACATTTCTTTGATTTTGCTGACAGTGATTTTAGACAGGTGTGCATAAGTGACAATGATGAAGCAGGTAGTGAACAGTTCTTTGTTTTTCTTGACAGCGTTTTCAGATAGTTGTGCATAAGTGACAATGATGAATCACGAAGCGGACATTTCTTTGTTTTTGCTGACAGCGATTTCAGACAGTTGTTTTTTTTTAGCATGAAATCTCTATCACATCTGTCACATAACCAATAGTTTTATATGCGTATGATGCATGGGGAAGATGAAAGACCACCAAACGAAAAATCACCTGCTTATCATCTTAGCATTACTTACAACGGATGTGAATTCTGCTGTCTGACCCCTCCTGCAGTTCTTGCTCTCTCCAAATGCCTGTTTAAAGGATGGCGTCTGCAAACTCGTGGTTTCATTCGCACAAGATCCTGTTCTCGTCATTGCAATTGAAATTGTTCGAATTGCACAAAGATGAGCACAAAAAAGATGCGAAACTTAAGAAATTGCTAAACTTATTGTGCATAGTATATAATGACTAGCCCCCTAGTAATATATTTGACTGTCAATGCAAAAAAATAACTCTGATCAGTACTTACGGACACAATTTTTCTGCTATGTTAAAGCAACCCACTCCTAGATTATGATTTCTGATATACAATTTTCAAGGCCATAGCTCACTTCACAATATCTAAGTGATTATGAGGTATTAAAGCAGATTTAACGTATATCTGTGAGAGCCTGAAAGGGAGTAATTAGATAAACAGAACAGAACAGAACAGATAATTTATTTGACGTAAACTATACAGTTTCTAGTCAATCAAATACAATAATAATTTACATATCAAGCTCACAAATACGTTTAATACTTTAATCAAGTTGTAGTGCTTATCTAACGATCTTGGCTTAAACCATATATGCCAATAAAACTGCGGTTCTGATCGGCATTTATGGGTTTAGGTGTATGTTATGACTTATTCAAATGTTAGAATTTTTGATAATTTCAAATCAAATCAGTCCCATCATGCATTTCAATAACTGGAGGCTGAGCCCAAATCCATCACCCAGTTAGATTAAACAGATTAATACATGTATAGGTAACTTTGATGTTCAATATTGAGTTATAATGCATAATGATAGTTTGAAAGTTGATAAAATAAATTATTATTTTTTCACATGTAAAAATGTTACAATGAAGTGCTACCATTAGATATGAGCCGCGACATGAGATTTCCAACATTGTGGTATGTGCGACCAGTAAAGGCTCAGTTCAGCCTGTGCATAAGCGCAGTCTGATCAGAGCCTTTGCTAGTCGCTTGATTATTCTATGACTCCTAGGTTACTGACCGAACAGCATTTGGTGTTTCTAAGCTTAAAAGAAGACTGCACAGCCTCGTCTGAGTCTACACTTGTCAAAATGCCACATTGTTGGAAAACACATGTCGCGGCTCAATGATGTTTCTTCTTGCTGAATGGACATATTGATTTTATTTTGTTTTCAAAGGTACTAGATATTACTTGACTTTTTGGTTTCTGTAAAGGCGGCACCTCATGAATGCGTAATTAGAACGGGTCAATCTTAAACATAGGTTAAAGCTGAATTATTCAAAAGTAACTGTGTCATCTTGCGCCATTACCTCAGTATAGACGCAAAACACGTTATTTAGTCCTGAAAACGCCAGAAAAATGACTGCATCTGAAAATGTCTATTTACATAAGCAGGGAGGCAAACATTGTGGACCCAGATCAGACTGCTCCTACATGAGCAGTCTGATCTGGGTCCACACTGTTTATCTTTTAGGCTTCAAATAGTTTAGTGGACGACAAAAACATACATGTTGTGATTATGCGCTTTAAGGGTTAATAAATGAGTTCAGTGTGTATACGGTTAGGATTTTCATGAAATGCACGCACGTTTGCGCGGCTAAAAGAGCTTATTAACTCTTTACCAAATTATAAATAAAACATGATTTCCCTTCCTTAGCAGATGAAATAGCCGAACCACATCCAGATATGAATATTAAAGTTGCCGCCTTTACAGTAAGCAAAAGGCAAGTAATATATAGTATGTTTCCGTGTTTCACTCAGTGGGTTCTGAATCTTTCAATTAATGAACTGGACTTATCCATGATCACGGCGGAGAGTCACGTACGTGACTTGTTATATAAATTGAAGAATATTGTTGGCTCTGATCATTTTTCAGCCCAGTTCATTAAAATAATTACCCATTATAAAAAAGATTGGCTATGACATTAATATACTTAAACCAACTGCTAATTGGTCACCTTACATTTTACGCTAGTTCAGAAGGTGAAACATAGGGTATACAAAATTCATGTTTTTTAAGTGAAGCAATACTTTGCCGAGGCTCTGCAAGTTACTTCATAAAAAAATGACGTGTACTTCTTGCACGGACGAAGGTAGAGCACAGATACCCTCATTTCAAAAAGTCACATTTTTTCTACGATATAAACCATAACACAAATTAACATTTTTTTTTTGTTTGAAGATGTTACTGGCTAGCGTGATATAAGAAAAATAAACCTCAAACGTTTTGATTCCGTCGGACTCATCGTTTTTGCTACTCAAAAACATAAGACAAACACTTTTAGCAGGTTAATCATTGAAATCCAGCTTTAAGCTTGCCATTTACATAGAGACTTTGCACTGCTCTGTACACTTTATTATCAGCGACACGGCATTGAAATTTTCAGCGATTATTCATTATCGCCAGACGTCATCGTCCGTCTTTAAGAATTGAAAAAAAAACAAAAATAGAATGCCACCAAATCGATTTTTTAACTCTCACATTGATACCGGAAGTGTACAGTAGTCGTAAAACAATAATGGCCAAAAATGGACTAATCAAGTTCTACTGTGTTTGGCCTATAGTGTTCAAATAAAATTAAGTGCATTTAACAATTTTACCAGGAAATTCTGGAAAATTTTTGAAAAATGTAGCATTTTAAAAATGCGTAAAAAATCCACCATAAGCAAAATTTCAATTGTTAAGTGTTTTTCAAGTCGAACAGACCAGTTTGTATCCACCTAAACGTCAATTTTATATATATATAAAAAAACTACTCTTCAAACCATTTTTTTTTTTTTAAAAAATCGATTTTTGCAATTTTAACCCAAAAAACTTTGAAGTAAAAGAAAACTATTCAAAAGCACTGCTAAACGTTTGTCCATAAAAATGCCCATATATAGGCAAAAAATCATTTCAATTTTATAAGCGTTTGGTCAGAAATAATGAGTTTGAAAAGTGACCAATTAGAACTTGGTTTTAGTATATATTGCAACATACTGCAAGCTTAGTGGTCAACCCAATCACGGTTGACAACTTCGCCTTTCTCTTTAATTGCACAACGTGGGTCGGACTCCAGACTCTATGATGGTTCCGACTTAAAGACTTATCAATTGATGAGATGGTAGGGGCCTAAAGCTTTGGCTGTTGTCAGGCCCACCGGGGTTTACCTGAAGGATTTCTTTTACTCCGGTATTCAGTTTTATGTACTGTTGAGTCCGTATCTTTGCTTTATCTTCTTTTTATAGCTTGATTTATATGTTCTAGGAGATGATGCATGTCTTTCATGTAAACCAAACATCTATGTGTCTTGATCCACGTCACCACTTATGGTGAGGTTGGTGCACCGTGAAACCGGTTTTAGCCCTCCAGTTAAATATTTTTACTGACCATTCCAAGGCGGTGCTTCTTTTGTGGATCATTTATGTTATTTCTGTCTTGTTATCCTCCGACGAAGTCGGAGAGATATAGTTTTGGCGTCGTCCGTGCGCCCGTCCGTCTGTCCGTCCGTCCGCACTCTTTTGTCTGTCCGGAACCATATCTCAGTACCTATTAGTCAGATTAAATTTATTCTTGGTACAAATAATAAGTACTATGAACTCTCGATATCTCATAATTTTCGTCAAAATCGACCCCTTAACACTTGAGTTATTGCCCTTGTTTTAGTATCTATTAGGTACTTATCAAGCAAATCCTTTATTAGCTTTTTTGTGTGATAATATCTTCACATTTCATCAAAATATTATATTTAAAAATTTCTCAATATAGACCATGGCTGCCCAGTGCCTGTAGACAAGCATGGCAGTGTCAAAGTTTTACCCCACCCCTTTGACCCCAATTAAGGGGCCAAAGGTCAAATATTTTCATTTCGCAATAACTAAGGCAATTGTCAATATTTTTTGTTGAAATTTTGGTAGCAAATAGTTTGCCCACAGACACACCCTTGACCCAGGGGTGGGATCAAAAGGTCAAACCATATATTTTTGTGAAAGTAGTGATGTTGCATATCAAATTAAATGGAATTGAGCACAGAGCACCACTAAAGCAAATATGCTGTCATTACACACACCAACGACCCCTGGGGTGGGGTCAAAAGGTCATATATTTTTTCTAAAAGAGGTCATGTTGCATATCTAATTAAGCTGGAAGAAGTGTAGACCTACATACAAGGTAACACTTTGAATTTACACGCACCCTTGACCTCTTGGTTTGGATTAAAAGGCCAGATATTGAAATTGTGTAGTTTTAAGTATATTTTTTTTTATTAAAAGAAGCACTAAAACACCTGTCAAGTATTTACTTGACAGGTGTTTGTTATGGTCTGAATGATACCGAAGGTGAACTTCAGATTAAGATAAATGGGATTTATGTTTTGTGATTTACATGTTCCTCCCAAATAACCCTTCGTTGGGGGATATAAATTCGTCGAATTTGTCTTGTTTTTGTTATGCTTTCGTGCACGTCTGTTTATTAATTAATTAATGCCTTGTGGTCACCTGCTGGGAAAGGGCTGACCTCTTGGCTCTCGTTTATGATGTCTTTTGTGAAGTTGTCACTTTCCCCAATGGTATCCTGGGTCAGGTGTGGTGCTTGCTTGCATCGATTCCTGATCTTTGCCCCTTTTCTTACTTTAGAGGATTAAACATGGCGGATACTTGTCAAAACCCCTCGATTCAGGTAAGACTTTCTTTGATATTTCAGATAGTACAGATCAGATTGGCATAGGGTTTGAAAAAAATACCTCGTAAGAGAACGAAACATGTCCATCTATAGCGAATTTCAGAAAAAGATCTGGTAAAAAAGTTATTGACGAGCAACAGAAATTTTAGGTTGCTCGTCAATAACGTTTTAACCTGATCTTTGTTCGTGAGTCGCATGCAAAGGGCATGTTGCTGTTATTTTCAGGGGTATCTGTTTCAACCCCCATGTAAATCTGACCAGTATAAACGGAAATATCAAAGAAAGTCTCACCTGAATCGACGTTTTTTTTCAATGGTATCTGACTTTGTTGTTGTTTTGAAGTCACGTGATTCTCTGCCGTGATAATAGATATTGTCGTGCCAACCAAGAGTGACAGTGACATAGTTTTTTGTTTACAATTTTTAAGTCAAATATTAACTTGTCCCTCCACTTGCGCTAACACAAATCGATAGACCACTTGTGTATTAATCCTATCCTGCGGATAGGATTAATACACAAGTGATCTATCGATCATAAGTCCCTGATAGTTTTGTACGTCACTGTCACTCTTGTCTGGCAGGATAGATAGCAATTGATAGGAAAAAAAAGTATGTCCTTGATTGGACTGCTTCAACAGTTAATCTCATAAAGCGCCACCTTTAATTTGCAGCAGACGACAAATTCAAATTTTGCTGCTGTTTCAAAAATGAGAATTCCGAGAATCGGATGTGTCGCCTGGCAAAACCAGAGTCAAACAAGGCAAATTCATTGAATTTATATCCAAAGACGAATGGTTATTTTAGAGAAACGTATAAATCACAAAACATAAATCTCATATCTCCAAACCCCGTCATTAAAAGTTTTTTTAGTGCTCAGTTCAATAATAAATATACTTATCTGTACAATTTCAATATCTGACCTTTCAACTTGGCCAAGACTCATGGGAGTGAGTAAGGTCGAAGTTTTCTTCTATGTTGTTCTATACTTTTTCCACTTTTATTCCAATTAATATGCTCCATTCCAATTAATTTGATATGCAACATGACTACTTTCAGAAAGATGTTTTGACCTTTGACCTCAACCAAGGGGTCGAGCATGTGTGTAAGGACAAAATATGTGCTTGCATGTTGCTGCATTCGCCATTCCCTTTAATTTGATCTGCAGCATGACTATGTTCTGAAAAGACTGACTTATGATATATGGGCAAAATATTTGCTACCATGTTGATGCATGTGACATATCCCCTTTAATTTGATTTGTAACATGACCATATTCTGAAAAAGCTGAATTTGGCCTCTACCCCTTCCTTGAAGTCCAACCAGAGGGCTGTATCCAGCCCTTCAAACTAAAATCGCGTTTGATATGTTACATATCTATTGTACCTCTGCCTGCATTTCAGTAAAAAAATATTTACAACTGACTGAGTTATTGCGAAATTTAGATATTTGACCCTTGACCTCACCTAAGGGGTCAGTGGTGGATCAAATTTTAATCACCATCATGCTTATCTACAGGCACTGGGGAATCATTACCTATAGTGAGAAGTTGTCAGATATAAAAGCTTTGGGGAAATGGGAAGTTTTATCACACAAAAAAGCCAATTAAAATTAAGTTTTAACATTAGTCAAATATGGGCCATAACTCAGTTAACATTTTGCGAATACCCTCCAAATTCAAACTTGACCTGTATTTTATGATGCTTTGCTCTCCTGTAAACTTTGAATGAAAGTGTGACGCCCAGACGACGACGCCGACGGAGTCATGATCCCTATGTGTCGACCAATGCTTCGCAGGCGACACAATAACACATGAGGAATGATATTTCATTCTAATGAAATATTATACTTAAGCATATGACGTCGCGTCTGGGAGTGAAATAACGCCATGCAATAAAATCGATAAACTACTATAGGGATCATACATGTTTTTATGCGTTAACATTTGCCTGGTCCGGAGGAAGCTGTTTAAAAACGAGGCCGATAGGTCGAGTGTTCAAACATCTCAAGTGTTAATGCAATGAAACAAACATGACTGTGTGATCGTTTTTCTTGCATATTTTACCTTATTCCAAACCAATTAGCACTGAAAACGCTGCTAAAACATTAAATTGTCCATTTTCTTACACTGGATTTCTCTAAACTAATCGGCGTCGGCTGTAAACTTTCGAACGTCATAACGTCGTCACAACGTCATAGCCATATGCAACGTTTTCGCGAACAAAAGCATCGGCGAAATGATCAGTCTGGTCTGCAGCGCTTTCCGTATATGACGTAATGCAAATAATGCAGGGCTCATTTTAAGTATTTTCAAGTTCAAACCCATGTTCGAACAGCATGTGAATCTCCTGATTTGAACATGGATTTTCGTTCATTTGACAATGGGTTTAAACAGCTATACGAATAAATATCTATGCAATAATAGTGGTTTATAGATTTTCGGGAAACGTTATGACGTCCACAGCAACGTTTCGTACAAAATGACAAAATTATAACGTTTTTACTGCAGAAATGAGATTGCATAGTAATCTTAATGTTCTATGATAAATAGAATATAACATTCGCACTGTTGTATTATTGAATTTATTTAACTCAGCAAGCCTCGCATTTAATCTCTTTTCCACAACTCGCTTAATAAATTCAATAAATTATGAGCTCTTTTGTAAGATCCTCTATTTATTTTTTTTCGTTTATGATTTTTTAGCAAAACTCGTTGTCTGCTTCAATCATGATTGGTGCTTTAAGGGTTTTAAAATCTCATAAGATATAGAGGATCTTCCATGAGTGTTCATGTTTGATTAAAAATCCTTTTCATCACGTTCATACTGTTTAATAATTTTCGTTGCTAATTACTCATACATGTATTCAATTGAGCCGTGACATGTGATTTCCAACAATGTGGCATTTTGACAAGTGTTGACTCAGACTAGCATGTGCAGCCTCCTTTAAGCTTAGAAACTCGAAATGATGTTCAGTCAGTAGCTTAACACCCTTAGAATATTTAAGGGACCAGCAAGGCTCTGATCAGACTGCGCATATGCGCAGGCTGATCTGAGGCTTTGCTGGTCGCACATACCACATTGTTGGAAATCTCATGTCGCAGCTCAATTTATTATTAATACTTCTATGACATTATTTTTGGATACAACCTCATCTCTTTCCAGTACCACATATTGCTTTAAAAAGTACAGACATAGAGGACCTTACATGAGTGCTCTTGATTTATTGAATTAATTAAACGAGTTGGGGAAAAGTGATAAGATGCGAGGCTCGCTTTTTTGCAACGAGTTTACTAAATTCGATAATACGGGAGCACGAATGTTAGATTTTATCACGTGACATTAAAAAATATTTATAAAATCGCATTTTTGGCGTGAAAAAATCAAGATTTTCCCCTCTTTTACGAAACGTTATAACGGACATCATAACATTACGTTACGAAATCTGTAAACCACTATTCTAATGCACTTGCAAATGCAACGCGACGTCTGATTGGATAACTGTCGGAAACCCGACGTCATTACGTAACGTCGCTTTCCATCGGTTGACAAGTGAATATATGCAGCTGGCAAGCGGTTTTATGCAGCTGGCAGCCGCTGGGCGTATAAGCGCAACAAAGTACATTTTCACTGTCTTTTTGAAGGAAAATGTTGATAGTGCATTAGAATGGGGATAACCATATTCAAAACTTTCATTTGGGAAGGTATATCGTCTGATATACGTTCGGAAATCACGTTTTACGGCTCCGCTTACGCATCGCCGTAAAACTAAATTTCCGACCGTATATCCGACGATATACCTCCCCAAATAAAAATTTTGAATACAGTTATCCCCTAAGTGGTTTATCGATTTTATTGCATGGCTAATATCACTTCCAGATGCGACGTCATGCGATATATCGATTTAAACGTAATATATATGGAAAATAAATTTCATGTATCGGGTAAAATGACCCCAGGAGGGGGGGGGGGGGGGGGTGGTACTCTGATATTTTCATACATACGTAGGCTCGGGTCCTTTTTTTTGGGGTTCAAAATTTTGAGTTTCAGTATTTTTTGGGGGTTTTAAGGAAAAGAAATATTTTTGGGGGTATGGAGATTTTGTGGATATTTTTTTGGGATCATCACAAAATTGGACTATATATAGGGGTTATTTCTATGTATTTTAGGGTCTTTTCCTTTAGGTCATTGTACAATATGGGGATAATTTTTTGGGTTCCAAAAATTCAAATACTTTTTTTGGGGTGCTTGAAATTCCTGATATTTGTGGGATCAAGGGTAGATGCTGGGCCCGAGCCTACGTATAAAAAAAATATTGAGAGTACCCCCCCCCCCCTCCGGGTAATAGACATACCTGAAGTCTACTCCATTTACAATATGGTTAGCTCTCAGGTGATCCATGGCTATGTTCACAGCACCTCCAGTTCTGTACAGACTTGTCCTGTGGCAGCATTTCCTCGCTACAATCATCCCTATCTTGTACTCCACAGAAATTGTACTTCGAATAAATATTAGTAGTCCTAATAATCTTAACATTATCATCCCTAATGTATTGGAAAACTGGGATTTCTAGAATAAAGTTTGGCATAAAGTGCTCATCAGGCTATCTGGCAGGGTTTTGAACTCAAAACCCTGCCAGATAGACTGAGGAGTACTATATTCTAAGACCCCGATTTTTCATATTCTAAAAACCCCAGTTTTCATATAATTATATTCCCTATCTTGTTCTCCACAGAAATTGTACTTCGAATAAGTATTAATAGTCCTAATAATCTTAACATTATCATCCCTAATATATTGGAAAATTGGGGGTTTTAGAATATTGTTTGGCATATAGTGCTCCTTAGACTATCTGGCAGGGTTTTGAACTCAAAACCCTGCCAGATAGACTGAGGAGTACTATATTCTAAGACCCACATTTTTCATATTCTAAAACCCCCAGTTTTCATATAATTATATTTCCTATCTTGTACTCCACAGAAATTGTACTTCGAATAAATATTAGTAGTCCTAATAATCTTAACATTATCATCCCTAATATATAGGAAAATTGGGATTTTAGAATATGGTTTGGCATAAAGTGCTCCTCAGGCTATCTGGCAGGGTTTTGAACTCAAAACCCTGCCAGATAGACTGAGGAGTACTATATTCTAAGACCCCCATTTTTCATATTCTAAAACCCCCAGTTTTCATATAATTATGTTCCCTATCTTGTTCTCCACAGAAATTGTACTCCGAATAAGTATAAATAGTCCTAATAATTTTAGCATTTTGAGACCGCTCATTATATCGGCTCGACCACGACCAGAAAATGTTGACTGGCCCTATACGTCTGGCTTTGCTTTACTGGACATACCAATTTGTAATAATGATATCTAATACTCTAAAATAGAATAATATTTTTAAAAGGATAAATCTTTGACAGCAATTAACATCATCGACATGTCGTAGATAAATCTAATCACGAAGAAAAAGCAGGAAATTTGTAACACACATCAGGGCTTTATCCAGCAACTTTGGGAAAAGGTCCCTGGCCAAAATTGGGAAAAACGATCGACCTGACGCCGAAATTGGGGATAATTAACAACATAAAACATAACAATGGGAGAAAAATTCATCCTCAAAATCAAGTTATTTTTGACTGATCTATGCCAAGCACAAGTGTTATAAGTATCATTCTGATATGGGTTATTGTTTCTCATAAGTAAAAAAAACACACATAAAAACATTTTTTTTTTATTTTTCTTAATTGGGAAAAACAGACATGGAATTGGGAAACTGGAGGACCTGAAGGTCCTGAGATGCTCATCTGATCTCTTTAATAATGTCAAAATAGGTCAAGGTCAACTACGGCTTATAATAAAACATATTTTGTTTTACCATATATGGGGTTGCAGCCATGTGGATGAAGTGACCTAATACAATCTAATGAATACTCTATCAAACAGCCCAGTCATTTCAGAGAAACCAATGTTTAGATAGGTATGTGGCAGTCCAAATGAGTGGCATTGGATAAAAGGTCACAGGTCAGCTTGACATTTGGTACTTAAATAAAACCATTGTCTCATAAGGTTAAACATTTCTAGAACGTATTATGATTTCGGCTTTAACAGTCATAGAAAAATGAACATTTCAAGATTTCCCCCATATAAATGCATTAGGAATCAAATTTGACCTTGCCATAAAGTAGGTCAAGTTCAAACTAGATTCATCATTTGTGCAAACCTGGTAGAGACAACATCCCCAATGCTACATACCAAGTCCCAATGCCATTGGCCTTTTGTTCCAGATAATAAGATATTTAAAGGTTTTTTTTACCATATATGGGTGTGGTGGCCTTGACCTTTGAAACTTATTTATAGCCATTGTCTCATATTCAAAAAATCAGCTTTTCAAAAGAAAAAAACCCAGAAAAAACCATTTAAATGCATTAGGAAGCGAATTTGACCTTGACGTTAAGTAGGTCAAGGTCAACTTAAGATCATCATTTGAACAAACTTGGTAGGCCCCACATCCCCAATGCTACATACCAAGTCCCAATATCACAGGCCTTCTGGTTCTGGAGAAGAAAATGCTTTGTGGCCACCTGCTAGGAAAGGGCTGACCGTTTGGCTCTCGTTTGTGGTGTCTAACTGTGAGTTTGTTACTTTCCCATTGATATCCAGGGTCAGTTGTGGTACTTGATTGCATCGATTCCTGATCTTTTCACCCTTACTTGCTTTTTAATTGTTTTTACCATATATGGGCGTGGCGGTCATCTTGGTCATGTGACCGAAATATTATGCATAAATTTCAGCTAACTTATCATAAGGAGTCTTCACATGAAATTGGGCCAATGGTTTGTGAGAAAACTGTGTTTTAATATATTGATGGGACTCCAATACGAGTGACCTAAGTTGGAAAGTCTTTGGAACTTATTTATGGCCATTGTCTAATTAGGTTAAACATATCAAGTGAGAATAATGACTAAGTCTTCCACAGTTTAAAAAAAAATCATTTTTTCAGAAATTTTCCATTTAAAATGTATTAGGGAGCAAATTTGACCTTAAGTAGGTCAAGGTCAACCTAGGATCATCATTTGAACGGACTTGGTAGGCCCAACAACCCCAACTCTACATACCAAGTCCCGAGGTCATCGGCCTTCTGGTTCTGAGGAAAATTTTTAAAGGGTTTTTACTATATTTGAGCGTTGCGGCCACCTTGGTCATGTGGCCAGGACCATTTGAACAAACTTTCGTTCCCGCGTCCTAAGGAGTCTCCATATGAAATTTTAATTTAATTGGGCCAGTGGTTTTAGAGAGGAAGATTTTTGAAATTGTGGACGAACGGACGACGGACGATAGGCGGACGCCGGAGTGACTGGTATACTATTAGCTCACCCATGAGCCTTCGGCTCAGGTGAGCTAAAAAGGTAGCTATTATTCTATTGGGAATCGGCCCCTAGAGAAATGCAGAAAATCCCCTGCACATCTAGCGTAACCTGCGTTAATCGCGTAGCGATTACTGTCACCAAACAAAATGTAGAAACAACGCAATAATTACATTTTGCGTTTTATCAAACTTCCCCATCACGCAACTTGTAATAAATTACCATAGACAGTATTAGCCTATCTATTTTGAAGGATTACTACAGCCGCGGATCCAGAAAGTGTTGGCCTAAGGGGTCCAGCTCTGACAACGTTTTGTTTAGTCTGATCAGAGCCTATACTAGCTGCTTGAATATTCCATGAGTGTTCAGCTACTGACCGAACCTCATTTTAAGTTTCTAAGCTTAAATGTAGGTTGCACGTGTCAAAATGCCACATCGTTGGAAATCACATGTCGCGGCTCAAATGTAACCGTTTGGTGTATTTTGTTTAAAACCATTTTTGAAAGTTTTGCGTTTCTCAAACTTCTTGCCCTTACACAATTTGTAATAAATTATTTAGGACAAGGTTATTCGGTTTTTGAACGATGGTTCAGAACTGTTGAACGCTGGTGTCACAGTTCGAGTTCGCTTTGTTATAAACATATCTAAAAAGTTATCACATTTTGAAATGATAAAAAACTTTTCAACTGTTGCAATGTTTTAGTAAATAATCATGAGTGAGTGTTTCCTCTTTTGAATGTTTGTGAATATATCCACTGTTCATAAATGTCTGACATCTTCAAAAAGTCAAAACCATTTGAAGCAATTCGATAACGCTTTGTTGAAAATAATTGTGAAAACTACATTTTGCGTTTACTATTTTTTTTACCAAAACGTAATGCGTAATAAACTTCTATGAACTTAGGTTTACTTCTAATTTAGAGAAGAATGCTAAAACCAAATGCTTATTATTACCTGGTTCTGAAAAACCAAAAGCAAGCTGATTGTTGCTATGGTAACGCTTCAGGAACAATACTTTCCCAAACATGTCTTTTCATATATCAATTTAGGAAACATTGTTCTATTTCTGGAATATGACGGCATATGAGTTACTGACCGCACTCACATTTGAAAATGCTAAATTATCACCTGTGTCAAATTTCTGAAACTCCACCCACTTTGCAGAGCATGGATAAAAACTGAGCTTTTCCAAATGTAATTTTGATTGATTATTTCTAACCAAGATGCGTTTTAAATATTCACACATATGGAATATTAGTGGCATTTGCTTTATTCCAAAGTTAATAGCAATGCTTATTAGATACCCCCTCACAGTAAGGGTCAGTGAAAAACTTAGTTTCGGGCAAGTGATAGTTCAAACCAGCAGACCTTGGTTAAGAAAACAAGTTTTCAGAAGAATCTGTGAAAATTACTTTTAAGTTTTCAATCTTGAACATTTGTAAGATAAAATTCACAGAAATATTCACACCTGAAAGTTCTATATATCAAAACTTATATCGGAAAAATTGTCTCATAGCTGTCATTTTGTCAAAAAAAAATATTCTTTTTGGAACCAAACTCCTTCATGCATCTATTCAATGTGTCTACATTGTGAAGTTAAAGTATCAAATTGTTCTATCAAAAGCTGTGGTAGGAGTTGATCGGTCCATGAAGATACTATCTATGCATATACAAAAGCCAGATTAGTGAAAAATTGTCTCTAAGTTCTCATAACAGTCATTTTGTTGAAAATCATTTTTAAACCAAACTCCTTCATGCATATGTTCAATGTGTCTATAATGCATAGGCAGAGTATCAAATTGCTGAATCAAAAGCTGTGGTAGGAGTTGATCGGCCCATGAAGGCAATATCTATGCATATACAAAGCCAGATTAAGTTAAAATTGTCTAAGTTCTCATAACTGTAATTTTGTCAAATATATTTTTTAAACAAAACTCCTTCATGCATATGTTCAATGTGTCTACATTGTATGAGTAAAATAACAAATTGCTGAATCAAAAGCTATGGTAAGAGTTGATCGGCCAATGAAGGCACTATATATGCATATACAAAGCCTGATTAGGGAAAATTGTCTAAGTTCTCATAGCTGTCATTTTGTCAAAACAAAAAAAATGAACCAAACTCCTTCATGCATATGTTCAATGTGTCTACATTGTATAGCAAAGTATGAAATTGCTCCATCGAAAACTCTGGTAGAAGTTGATAGTCCATACGACTATAATAGCATAAGCATAAACCTCTATAAAAAGCCATTTGGAACTACAAAGGAAAATCACTTTAACAGAATTGGCTCCTAGCCCTTACTTTTTTCTTAACGTTTTTGTCTTGTATATATGAATATGTTTGCAAGGTTTGATGCAAATCCATCAATGTCTCTTCAAGATATTAAGGAAACGAAACGTTACGGACGGACGAGCGCACGGACGGATTGACAACGTGGAAACAGTTTACCATTCACAAACAAAGTTTGCGGGGGGGGGGGGGGGGGGGTATAAAAATGACTTTGAAAATCTTATTTTTTTATTTTAATTCTATGGACTATCATAATACCTAAAGAAAAGCCGCCGTGGTGTAGGAGATAAACCTATGTCTTGTAAACCAGGGGTCACAGGTTCGATTCCCGGCTACTCCCAGTCTGTCGGATGAGACTTTAAGCCGTTGCCCCGTCTTCTGAGACGCTTTAAAACCAGAACCACTGCCGGTTGAGCCTTCGGGAGTTCCTGGACATAGAACCACAAAAAGCATAAACCCACCCGGCCAGTACTGGTACAGCCAAGGAACACGGCCACAAAAACAATAATACCTAAAGAAAAAAAATGATGGGTGTCACCACGCTTAAATATTTTCTTTCAGGAGGGCCAACTTTAACCCCATCCCCACAGAGTTCGTGCATAGTTCTATAAAAAGCCTTCATGAAAGACAAGTTGTCGTCCTTATTATTTCATTTTACTAGTATGAAGTTATTCAGCATTAAAACGCATAAAAAGGAAGTAAAAACACACTGAAAAATAAGGTGCCTACGCGGAATCGACCCTTGTCCTCTGGGTTCAGACAGGCTAACTATACTCAGAAGAAAAAGTTTAGTCAGTATTTATGTTTTCTCATAAAATCAACAATACTGCATACATCATTGTCAAATTTTTACATGAGTTGCATTATCGTTACTTTACATTTACCTGTTCATTGCGTGACAAATAATGCCTCTATTTGACTGTATCAACCAAATTTCAAAATGCACGATGTGCACGTGCTGCGGTAAACCGGCAGGGTTATTTTCTCATATACTGTTAAATATTGAAAGAGTGTTGTTCCTATTGCAATAATCCGGAGAAAATTCAGTGCTAGCCAGCTTTATTCTCTGGTCAGGCTATCTACAAATTACAGAAATACCGCGTTTTTGACGTCTTGAAACAAGTACACGTGTTGCTGACGTAATACGCAGTTTTGGATGCAGTGAACAAACAATTTATCGTCTGCAAACGCGTTTTCAACGGCCTGGCGGTAAAAATAACAAGCCTTCATTGGGGAGACCACGGCTAACGACGCCATTGGAAGTCCGGGTCATAGTGACGTCAACATGACGTAATCGCTTCATGGCCGCTTTCAACGGCCTGGTGGTAAAAATAACAAGCCTCCATTGGGGAGACCACGGCTAACGACGCCATTGGATGTTCGGGTCATAGTGACGTCAACATGACGTAATCGCTTCATGGTCGCTTGGAAACTTCTTAAATTCCTTAGTCATGCAACAGATACGAGAATTTCCGTCTGTACTACCAGAAATCGTCTGAGGGGCGCTAGACTGATTTTTGGGTTATGAAATTAGAATTTTAATATTGACCACTTTGTGTATTTTTGATGAAGAAAATGGGTATATTTTCGGAATGTTTTGTTGAAAATGTTCACATTTGTAAGAAATTACATGAATTTTATTTTTAGTAAGGTTTTTGTCAATATTAAGACTGTCTTGCAAAATTATTGCGCACAGTGTCTGTACTGACTAAACTTTTTCTTCTGAGTATATATACTAGGCTATGAGACCAGGTCGTTCGCGGCTCCATAATTGCTGGCAGGCATAAAACTTTGAAATTATGTACATTGCTTACTTTCGCTTGTGACCTATCTAAATATTGTTTGTGGCCGTGTTCCTTGGCTATATGACCAGTACTGGCTGGGTGGGTTTATGGTTTTGTGTTTCTTTTATGTCCAGGAGCACCCGAAGGCTAAACCGGCAGACATATAATTGTCATAATTTATTCACTTTAAATGATTTGACATAAGAGTATTTGAAAACGTGTAGTTTTAATTCGAATTAGAACATGGTCGAAAGACAGGGGGAATAAACATTTTCACAATGGAGTTAAATGACGGGGAATGGTGCGCATGTGAACTAGCATCTTCGCAGTTCCACTTCGTTCCTTAACGCACACGCATAAGGAACGAAGAAAACTTAGTACCTTTGGCTATCAGCCGCATAAGGCTCTGTCACACTATAGCATTTTAGCCAACGTATGCCGACGTATGAAATATATATCTTGTACGCTGGTATACGCTGAAATCTAATACAAAATCAGAGGAAGACTCTCTCCGAACTTATGCAAAGCGTATGCGAAACGAACATAGAACATATGTCTAACTTATGAGTAACTTATTCATAACTTATTCCTGACGTACATAACTTATACTTGTACCAGCGTATACAAGCGTATACCTAGCGTTTAACCAGCGTTCTAACGTATGCTGGATTGTACATATAACGTACGTTTACGTATGCATAACTTACATGTAGCGTACATCTAACTTATGTCAAACGTATGAAACAGTACAAAATTTTGGGACCATTTTGTCATATGACAACCTATGCCAACGTACTGTAGCGTGTTCGTAACGTATTGAAAACGTATCTCTAACTTATTCAGCGTACACCAACGTATATGTACTTGGTCAATTTTCATACGCCCTCATACGTTGGTGCTAACATACCTTAACGTATGAATAACTTACCCATTGCGTACATCTAACTTAAGAATATAGTATAAGCAATACGTCGGCATACGCTGAAGATGTTTTATGCAAGTACAAAATTTTGGGATCTATTCGTCGTATGACAATGTATACCAACGTACAGCAGCGGGTTCGTAACGTGTTTAAAACTTATCTCTAACGTATACAGCGTTCACCAACGTACTTGTTTAATTTCTCATACGTCCGCATACGTTGGTGCTAACGTACCTTAACGTATGTATAACTTACCTGCTGCGTACATCTAGCGTATGACTAACGTATAGAAGCAGTACGTTCGCATACGCAGTAATTTTTTATGGATGCACAAACTTTTGGACCTCAAGTGCGGATCCAGAGGGGGGGGGGGGGGCAGGGGGTCCGGACCCCCCCTGGAAAATCACAAGTTATATGGGTTTCTATAGGGAATAAGCAATTGGACCCCCCCCTCCCCCTGGAAAATGTTGGATCCGCTCTGGAACCTTGAAAAATGATAGAGTTCTTTGAAATTGACCATTTGACTTCTGTAAAATAAGCTAATAAGCTGAGGACTAAAAAAAAAACGTCAGAGCTTTTTTGGGTCAGACTGACCTGGACCCCCTCTGACGAAAATTCCTGGATCCGCGCATGGACCTCTTGGCCGTATGTCAACGTATACCACCGCACTATAGCGTATTCGTAACGTGTTTAAACTTATTTCTAACGTACTCAGCGTATACTGCCAACGTACTTGCTGAATTTTTCATACGTCGGCATACGTTGGTGCTATACGTCGTAGTGTGACAAGGCCTATAGGTCGGAAACAAAATCAATATCCCCACTTCTCGTCCCGATCCCGAGGGGCGAGGTTGCACATGACTAGTTCATACCATATTTCATGTTTCATAATTAATAACAAGAGTATACTGAGAACTGTATTTTCAGAGGGCAATTATATTGTCCTGCCAGCCAAGAGTAACAGTGACGTCTTGTTTTGCTTACAAAGTTAACATGGATTTATAATCGATAGATCACTTGTGTATTAATCCTATCCGCAGGATTATTACACACGTGAACTATCGATTTGTGTTAGCCCAAGTGGGGTGTACAAGTTAGCATTTTACTTAACAATTGTAATTTTACTTAACAATTGTAATTGTAATGGAGGGCCACATGGTAGAATAGCCGATAGGCTAAATGTGTTTCGCCTCTGAAAACATTGTTAATAATAATAATAATAATAATAAACAAAATATAACGTCACTGTCAATCTTGGTTGGCACGACAGTAGTAATAAAATAGTTGTTGTCACGGTGATGTAATGATTGTCTGGCTACCTGTCTTCATAACTGAACTGATAAGGTCGTATTATTGGTAAAATCATGGAAAGCATATTGGAAACCAGCGAACATAGAAAAGTCAATAATATGCTAACGGCTAAAAAGGACAATCACAATAATTCTATCACGTCTAAGCCGTGCCTACACGATTTAATCTTTCCCCGAGGACAAATGAGCCGCGTCATGTGATTTTCTACAATGTGGCATACTGAGACGAGTCTGTGCAGCCCCCTTTTAAGCTTAAAATTTCAAACGGTGTTCAGTCAGTAGCTTAACAGTCATAGAATATTCAAACGACTAGCAAAGTCTCTGATTAGACTGACACATCACAATGTTGGAAATCACACGTCGCGGATCAAATCGTACCCTGCCAAATGCATGCTCTCAAGACTACTTTAATCCTGGAAGCAAACAATATGATCTCAAATCAAATGCATTCAGGAGTAGTCTGATATGGGTATATATTGCTTGCAATGTAAGCAACCATAGCTCATCTGCAGACAAAAAAGTAGGCGATACTGCCATTAGTGGTGGGGAAAATAATTAGCCCTTCTTCTAGGCGAACTGTCACTTTCTTGTGGAAATTTCTACACGTTAAGAAGAGATTATAGATTAATGTCTGTTTTCATATTATACCTTCGAATTAAGCTTAATTCTATGTCAATGGTTAAAAAGTATTATCAAAATTGTGTGCCACACACCATACTCTGTTGTTTACATGTATAGTAAAACCTGTGTAAAACGGTCACTCTCAAAAAGACAAAAAATTGGTTTTCAAGATCAAATATCGCTTAATGTAGGTCAAAAGTATTGCAGAATGCTCCAGGTGGAATATTTTCGACCTTCATTAAGCTACCACTTGCTATTGAGATCTTTGTTTTGTCTTTTAAAGTGTCCGTTTTAGGCAGGTTTTACTGTATATGCTTCGTTCACAAATCAATAGGTTGAATAATGCTGTTTAAAGACATCTATGGCAGGAAAAGGCACAAACAATGATAAACTTTAGTAGACGTGACTGCTCAAACAATGCGATGGAAACGGGATCACTTTATTTTGGAATTTATTCGTGAAGTTGATAGGTATTGAACCAAAACGGTATGTATGTTTGTATGTTTGTTTGTATGTATGTATGTGTGTCTGTATGTATGTATGTATGTATGGTGTGTGTGTGTGTGTGTGTGTGTGTGTGTGTGTGTGTGTGTATGTATGTATGTATGTATGTATGTATGTATGTAGGTTTGTACGTGCGTGCATGCGTATGTATATATGTATGTATGTATGTTGGTACGTGCGTGCATGCGCATATTTGTATGTATGTATGTACGTACGTACGTGCGTACATACCTACGTACGTATGTATGTATGTATGTATGTATGTATGTATGTATGTATGTATGTATGTATGTATGTATGTATGTATGTATGTATGTATGTATGTATGTATGTATGTATGTAAGCCTGCCTGGATGGATGTGGATTGATCGATGGATGCTCATAGATTTAATTAGTGCTGTTTGATCTCGTCTAACATTTCGAACACTAAGCCTCTGCCAAAAGGCCTAGGCATAAAGTGTTGAACCAGATCAGACGGCGAGCTATTCTGACAACCATTTTGTTAATTCCATCCCTGAAACACCAACATTTTAACCCAGAACAGAGACAGAAAAAATGTTCTAAATTTAAAACATTTACCGTATGTGCCATTTAACCCTTTACCCCATATGCTATATTTAGAACAATGCATCATTTTCTATAAATAATTCAAATTTTCAAATATCTTCCATTTTTTTTACATTTCAACAGTTTTGAAAATATTATGGAAGCAAATGTTCCATTTTTCTTAATAAAAAATTTACATTTCAAAGGCGTCCGAGGGCACCTGTGTGGAGTAAAGGGATGAGTCAGCCAACAAAAATGGCAATATCAGATAGGTGCTAAGCTTTTTAATAGGAAAGGCACAGCAGCTGTCGTGTGGTGTAGCGAATAAGCCAGTCATCTGGTACCCAGGGTCCTGTGTTCTATCACCTGCTCCTAAAGTCTGTCCGATGAGACTCTAAGCCCTGGCCATGACCTTAGCTTTTGGTGGGACTTTAATACAAACGCACAGTCAAAGAATGAAACTTGCTATATTGTTTGGCATGAATCCAGTATTCAGTTAAAAGTGGGCCAATATCGACCCACCAGCAAAATGCCATTCGAATGACAGATAAATGATTATTAGGCAAGCATAACTGACTAACCTTTAAAGCGCCAATCACGACTGCAACAGTCGACAGATTTTCAACATCTTTCCAATTTTTTGAAAAAAAAAACCCCGGTATATTTCATGAGATTCTCATGAAATATCATGCCTTCTTTGTTCTTTTTGAAGAAGCGGCAAATTTTGAAATTGTTGTCTGCTGCAAATTGTATGTGGCGCTTTATGGGTTAATAAATATGTTCTTAAAAGGGTATCCTTTGGAAGCAAAGACTGCACCAAACAACTGAAACTAGAGTGTGCATATAAAACCGATTGAGACCATCATTGATCATTAGAATCTATCTTAGACATTAAATCACGACATGATTTTTATGTATTGTTTCGAAAGCTTTTTGAAAGCGCCCATACTAAAACCTTTGAGGATTCCCAGATGAAACCGCAAAAGGTGACGTTTCATCAGGATATGCGATGTTTGTTAACCTTTGAAGCGCCACCTATAATTTGCAGCAGAACACAATTTCAAAAGTTGCTGCATTTTCAAAAATAACAAATTAGGCATGATATAACATCAGAATTGTCTGCTGAAATAACAGACAATTCTCATGAAATATCATACCTTACTTGTTTTGAAAATTTGGAAAGATGTCGCAAAATTAGTCGTCTGCTAAAGTTGTGATTGGCGCTTTAATGGTTAAGCCAAAATTGATCTTCATAGAAAAAAATATATAATTTTGTCTTTGAAAATTATATCATGTAACCCCTCAATATATTAATTGAATCATCCTGCTTTAATTGTTAACATTTTTTATGGAAAATTTCATTGGCCTAAAAGGGTTAACGACCCCCGGGGGGTGGGGGTACTCTGATTTTTTCATACATACGTACACTTATGTGCCAAATTAAAGTTCACAAACTTAAAAAAATGCGTAAATTTATGGGAAATTTAGACATTCATTTCTTCTTCATTTCAATTTTATTCAGAATATGGACTTGACAAATACATGAATGGGAAGATATAAGCAAGTCTTCAAATATTCACAATATAATTAAGTTGTTCACTGTTTTGCATATTGTTGCTAAGCAACCGATAAAAATAGCTAAAAAGCCACTAGTATGCTCATTTTGGTGGTTGCCATGGTTACAAGGAATGCATTGCTCTTGTTATTTTAATGCTACTCCAAGATAGCATATTTTTCTATATATTGACCATCAAAAAGTTATTTGCTAGTCTTTCTTTTATAGCTAAACAATATAAAATGCAAAAATATTAATAAAATCTGTCAAGATTCAAAGTTCCCAAAATGGGGGTGTGGAAGACAAATATTAATAATTACACATGTTTAAAAGCCATATGTACTTCAAATTATACCTAAGACTTTAAAACAAAGATATTCTGTCAATAAAATGTCTTTAAAAGGTTAGAATAATGCATTCAAAATGATCTTGTCATGGAAACAAAGATGCAGTATTTTTGATATTCACTCTTATATTCACCCTTTTTGTGATCAATTTTATAAAGAAATGTTGATTTTTTTACTTTGTTATTGATAGAGATTGAAATAAAACCACATATAAAGACATCAATAAGTCCTTCATGTTATAGCATAAACTCAAGTAATTATTGAATATCTGGTTGCCATGGCAATTGTTTTAATGAACTAGATAGGGCGAATTTGGTCATTTTTGTCTTGTTGCTAGGCAACAACCTCCAGTAGGGAGTAAAATTTTCTGAACATTTGTAATGATAGGGAGGATAATGACGTATCCAAACATAAGCCTTATTAATGCTGTAAATCTTTTCTTTTAGTTTTAAAGTATTATAAGTGTAGAAAATATGCATTATTTTTTGCCTTAAAATTCACTTTGTGAACTTTAATTTGGCACATGACTGTAGGCTCGGGTCATTTTTTGGGTTCAAAATTTTGAATTTCAATGTTTTTGGGAGTTTCAGAAAAAAAATATTTTTGGGGGTATGAAGATATGCATTTTAGGGTCAGGTACAGAATGGGGGATGTTTTTTTAGGTTGCTAAAAATTCAAATATTTTTTTGGGGGTGCTTGAAATTCCTGATATTTTTTGGGGGTGAGCGGTATATGCTGGGCCCGAGCCTACGTATGAAGAAAAAATGAGAGTTACCCCCCCCCCCCCCCCCTGGGTAACGACCCCTCTTGTAAGATCCTCTTCTTGTATTCGGTTTTGCTGATTTGTTTCATTACGTCTCTTTTAGATCACCATGATGGATTGGATGGATGTTGAAATCTCCTTGGATCTTATCAGTGCTGCCAGAAAACACCTCCATTTCTTAGACAATGTTGACAACATTGAAAGGCTGCTGACCAGAGACGACCTTCTTGAGCACGCCATTAGAAGATACGAACAATTGTGGTTTCCTCTGGTAGACGAATGTAGATCAATGCACATTGTTGCTCCAATTGATATTGAATGGATGTGGTATTGTCATATGTTACGACCTTTGGCATATAGAAGAGATTGTAGACATATTCTGAGGAGGACACTCAACCATAGCTTCACCCGAAGCAGTGATATCATTGAAAGCACTAACAATTCGATAGAGGCATGGTATGAAAAATACCCAAGTGATGGATTCAATACTATCAGAAATGGACAGTATATTGTGCCGTCAAAGAACAATGGAAAACTCACCAATAGCCCCTCCCGATTGTCCGTCAATCTTGCCGAAATAGCAAAATATCAGATACACTTTTGTTATCAAGTTGCGCTTCCACATTTTAGAGATAAGCAGTTTCTAGAAACGGCGCTACAACGGTATAAGCAATTTCTGTGTCTGAAAAAGTTGTATCCAGATGTCTATTTGACGCCCCCAACTGACATTCTTCTCATGTGGTTTACTCACATGTGTTATCCAAAAGAATATGCTATTGACACGATGAGAGCATGTGGAAGAGTTTTGGAAAATAATGTTAAGATACATATAGGAACTATAACTGACAAATTTAGATTCGCGAGCCAAGACACAATTCAGAAATGGGTAGGTGTGTCTAAGGAAAATTTAATTCAACCAGGAACGAAATTAAGAGCCAGAGACACTATGTTTGAAATTAAAGAGATGAAAATTGAGGATTTAAAATCATGCTGTGTAGTTGTCTATAAATTAAGCTTTAATCACGCAGAACTAACGGGTATGTCGAAAAAAATGCGACAATTCTGTGTTCGACTGAGTCAAGAACATTGCGGTTTATCCACCAAAGACGAAGTTCTCATTTTAAAAGGTTCAAAGAGACAAAGAATATGGAATTTTAAAACAACTATTTCGTATGTTACCAACCTATACAGCGGTTTGCACGTTGCTTTAACTAAAGACAGCAATATTCTGTGTTTGAAGGCAGAAAATATATTTGCTTCCGGGAGACTCAAATTAACTCCAATTTTAGAAAGCATGAAACAAGAGGAGAGGTATCTTTCACTCGAACTTGAGATGGATGTTCCGGGCCAGGAATCGAAGTTTCTCCTTCACCTAGATGGACAAATTGAAGAAAGACAGCCCCTCACATGCAATCTTATGTTGCTAGATGAGACAAGTGGTTTTAGAGATAGAGTGCTAGGAGGTGATCAGTTGCGACTAACATTAGGCATTAGCACCTTGACTGAGTACAGAAAAAATCATCGTTGTTTCTCTCAAACCGTACAGTAAGCATGACCTTTGATGCATAGCATATGTGTACTTTGGGTAGAAATTGGTAAAGGTACTAGTATCATTTTTACCAAAAGACACATAACGTTTTACCATAAAATATAGACTGACATCAATTAAAAACGCCTCACCATTACGGTTTTCTTAGCAATTATCAATCGCTTATTATTTCCAGTTTTATTTGCACTCAGTATTTGTCGTTGAAAGCTTTGATTAGGTTGCTTGTGAGCATCAACTGCATCTTTCAACCTAGACTTATAAAGTCTGATAAGATATGATTTTTTCATATAGATGTTTTATTCATAGTGATGTTTTCGAGCAAAATTCACCATTCCTCTGAAATACTTTATCAGTTACAGATTTTTTTAAACAAAATCAACAATCACAAAATTTGAGCCATGGACTTAAGCAGCGATTGATAATCCAAGGCAATTTTTGACCCGATATTTCGGCTTTATTAGCAAACATATAGTAAGAGAAATTGGGGGTTCTGTCACATTGCCTGGCGAAGTGTTTGAGTTTTCTTTTTGGCGGGGGTTTAAATTAATTCCCCTATTGAAAATGATGAGGTGTTCCTTTAAATATATATTTCAGCAGTGTATTTCTTTTTCAAATGCTTTGCAAGCCCAGGTGCAACAAAAAAGTAATACAATTCAAAAGAGCTCAACTTAGATGAGCCCAAATGAGCTATAAATGATTTTTCCCAATTAAGACAGAGCTATCTGCTCCAAACAATGATTGAGTCACCTACTTGGTGTTTAATAATAAGACCATTCAAAGTGGTCAACAACAAATTATGAGCTAAGCAAAAGTTGACAATAATTATAATCAAAGCAATCCAAGTAGTAAAAATACAAACCCTTGATCAACTATATATATGTATGTAGTGAGCCACAGTGAGCACAAAAGTACTATCAGAGCAATATCTGAGCAGCTCAAACTGACCTATTCAAAACAACCTTAACAACCTTATTATTTGAGCCCAAAGACTACAAAAGTACAACACTATGACAAATACTGCAAGAGCAGTCAAAATCCTATAGAAGAATACAAGTATCAATACGCTGTCAAAGCAGCTAGCCGTTGGAATAACCAAAGCTAAATAAGTATTATACTGTGTTGTACAACAAATACCGGCGTGACAACACTACCGGAGCAATCACAAGGTTATATATATAACAGGCTGTAACAGTGTGAACAGCCACAAAGTTGTCTTGTAAACAAATGAGCTAGAGTGAGCCAGGTCTCACAATCACCTTATACAGGATTCATGAGAGACCTAGCCACTAAATATATATTTGCTCTTGTCTGTAAAATAGCCTTTAAGACAATGAGCTGAAATGAGCCAGATCTCTGAGGCTCAGTCACTATATACTGTGATAAAATATACTACAAGGCTCGGTAGACATGTTTCGGCCAACTCCTCACTTTGTAGATAAATTATCAAGTATATTATATCTTCTTAGCTGTCCAATAGCCTTTTTAGCCTTCCAATTGATCTTATTAAGACCTTTCGGTTCAGCAGTCATAAGCCAACTCCTCAAATGCACTCCTTTCATTGCTTTATATATGGGCAAGTTTATTTCAAGGGTTATTCCATTAAACAAATATCTGATTGGCTGATAATTAACTCTCCTGTCTGCTGATTGGATAAAAATGGTAATAATTGATTGGTCAACACCTGGCTTCTGATTGGATGAAAAAGGTAATCACTGATTGGTCTAACAAGAGGTAATTTCAATCCTATTTTATGACCAAAGCTTGAACATCAATATATATATAAATACACCAAACAATTAGTGTGTCTAGACATGACAAAGAGCAAAACAAATGCAAGGGGAGTTAATATAAAAATGGGTGTACATAACACTTGGTATTCGCTTAATTTCACAGTAAGCACGTATACAAGTGGGCCACCATCGGCCCACCAGCGAATCGCCGGCGTTTCGTCTAATGGTGTTTTCGCTGGTGGGACCGTAATGGCCCATTACTTTAAGCTGATGGCGTTGTCTGCTTTGGAATTTCTAATGTTTTTGTTTCACAGATTACAAAACCATGAAAACGAGCAATGTTTTAGCTGTCGTGTGGTCCACATTCCCGATCAGTTGTTGTCAGGGGTTCAAGTGTTCTTCTATGACAAACTAATGGCGACTTCCTATGTTATTGGATCTTCACAGCTTCCCATTCCAATGCAGGTAGGTAGAAGACACACACACGCACGCAAAAAGAGCAATGGCGTGGCAATAACGCTGAAAAAGTTACGCACATCAAAGGGAGACTATTGAATCAAGCAATGATTCTCTTCAATTGCGTCCCTTTTCGAATTGAAACGTCTCAAAAAGGAATTTGCTCCAAGAGGAGCGAAATATTTCTTTTATGAGCAGTTCCTTATAGTATGGAAGAATCACTTTTATCACATTAAGTGACCTCCCTTGAAAGTAACTATTTTAGTACGCATGTGCGTAACCTGCGTAATGGGTGCTACGCTTATGCAGAGAAATTTTATTTTAAAATCAAAAATTTATCGGTGACCTTAAGCATTATTTTACGAATACATGTTCATTGCGCAAAATGGGAGATCTCATAATCATATGCGCCCACGCATGGATTTTCATCTGGTTTTACATGGTAAATACCTTTGACCTATTATCTTTAAAAATGCATTTATTTATTTCAATAGGGACGTTTAGGCCCCAGGAGAGCACCCTGCGTTACTCCAACTTGTCGATGACATCAAATATTTTGTCATTTTTAACCATCGTCTTTATCGAATCTCAGCCAGTTTGAATTAGAATAGTGAGATGACTATATGGGTTGCTTTGATACTATGTTTGCCTATGCAAACAAATTTTTTGAAACTTTAAATTCAAAATTTTCAAAAAAATATCGGTGAAATTCATGAGAACATCAAATTCTATCTAGAATTTCCATATGTTCATGGGCTTGTCAACCAATGTTACTGCCTATAATATTTGCCTCACATGTCCTCAAAATACTGACAAAGTTTCGTGATTTTTAAAACCGGTAACAGCGTAGGAAAACAGGATATACATGTAGGTCATATTTGACATTGATAGTAATTTAATGTTTGAGGCTTGTTTTGTCCTGGAACCATTTAAATTCTCAATTTTATTATTGGAAATATTATGAACATGGATACTAGAACGCTTTGCATGTACAAAAGCATATTTAATTTGACATTGAAACAAGTCAGACACATGTGTACCATTAACAATCGGTTTGAGTAACACGCAAACCACCTACAACTTGTATACTTCTCAAAAGCAAGTTGAAATACATCAATTAATTTATTCAGTGCTATGATCTCTTACCCAATGTTTCTTTATGCGAACTGTATTTTGGTTTATTTTTGCATACCATTGTTGAAATTGACAGTTCATTATCATAATAGTGCTAGACAAGGCGAGTCATTTGATCCCATACTTAATTTCTTTTGTCCCTTTGTATGTTTACGTACAACCTCACTTATTTAACTGGCATTCATTTTACCAGCAATGTCATGTGTCTCTAACCTCTTTAATTATTCTTATTTTTTAACCTTGTTCAGTTCGATGTTAAACTTGTTTGCATGGCATCCCCCTGAAAATGCCAATGTGTTTGGGAAAGGGGCTAGGATGATCCTTTCAATTTAAATACCAGGTACCTGTTGAGACTCCTTATGTACAGTTGGCTGATCATCAATTGCTGCATATGCTTTAAATATCCAGCAACTTTTTATTACTGTTTTGAATTCATCATTTTGCCAATCCATCTAATACCTTGATGCACTTGTAAACCTGTTGACTAAAAGCACTGTTACTTTAAATTCCCTTTGCAATTTTACTCCTGTTTGGAAAGAGGTTAATAGGTTAATCTGCTCACCTTGTGATCTTGTGTTATGTCTATTTGTAGTTTTTGTATATTTCCAATTCCATTTCGAGGGCAAGACTTTGGTTCTCATTAGTTCAGTTCCTGATCAGTGTTACTTATTTTCATACAGTCAGACCCTTTTTTGCAGATTTGCTTTTTTATATATTTGATAAGTTCTGTATTTGAAGTTTTATGCTTAGAATCTTTTGGAGCTTCCATGAGTTATTTTCAAAACTGGTTCCTCAGTCAAGTAACTTGCAATTTAAGCATCGAATCAGTTATCCTTTGAGCGATCTGATTGTTTACTAAGTTAAAACTGTAAGACGCTTTTGGCATTAATTTGTCTATCCCATTTGATATTATGACATTGTGAAGGATGTTGAATATAATTGTAAGTACCTAAGATTGTATCAGTTTGATACATTTATTTTTCTAATATTGTAACACATTCATGGTAAAGATATAATCAAGCAAAAGATCCTATAACTACATAAAAAAAGTGAATAATGTAGTTTGACGTTCCATTAAAGTGAATATCATACTTTAAAAGCATATTATGAAGTTTAAAGAAATTAACTACTTCATAAAAGTTTGACAGGATGAAATACCCTCCATATGAGCAATATTGGAATAAATACGACAATTTTGAAAACATTAAAGATTCTGCCATGTTTATATGCAAGAAACATGCTTACTAATATGACATTGTGCAGAATGTGAAATATGATTATATACAGTTGTCATAATTATTATATATTTATTTCTTATCATGTTGCTGATAAAGAAATAAACAAATAAAGGAATCCCCAACACAAATGAAACGATTGAATAATGGAAAAAAAACCTTCCTATAGGGTTAATCTGGACTTGAAACCTTATCATAAAGATAATACAAGTTCACTGTTTTATGAGGAGTTAGCCAGGGTGAAATTTTCAATATGTGATCATTATTCGACTATTTGTGTAAATATAATAGTTAAAACATATTTAAGATTCCATCAAGCTTATACAATAAAACAAACTAGAAAACTTGCTTTAAAAAGTACTAACTAATCAAATACTTATTCATTACCTACATCAATATTTATTTTACATTTCTCAGAATTGGGATTTGTAACATTCAAAGTTCTAAGACAACATGTTACCGGTCTTCGATTTTCTTGAAATTTTTAGCATATCATCGAGGTAGGAATCCCAAATTTGGTGTGTCAATGCATCTTGGAATGGCTGATTGTCCTGTTTCATTTTCAGGTCACTGTGACCTTGACCTCTGATCTAGTTTCTAGAATCAGCATCAAGTTTGGTACATAACTTCTATATTCTTTGAGGTAGGAATTCTAAATTTGGTGTGTGGATACATCTTGGGATGGCCAAGTGTTACATACCATTTTTGGGTCACTATGGCCTTGACCTCTGACCAAGTTTTTAGATTATCATGTTCATAGCATTTTTTTCTATAATATTTGAGCTATGAATCCCAAATTTGGTGTGTTGTTGCATATTGGGGTTGGCAGTGTCATGTTTCAGTTTTGTGACCTTGGCCTTATTTCTAAAATATTCGTGTCAGGAGCATATCTCATATATTATTTGAGGGAGGAATCCCAAATTTGCTGTATGGATACATCTTTGGATGCTGATGTGACGCATACCTTATAGGTCACTGTGATCTTGACCTATGACCTAGTTTCTAGAATAATCGTGTCTGGAGCATATTTCCTATATTATTTGATGTAGGAATCACAAATTTGGTGCGTTGGTTTCTCTTGGGATGGCGGAGTGGTGCATACCATTATGGGTCACTGAGCTGACATTGACTTCTGGCCTCATTTCTAGGTTTTCGCGTCTGGAGCATATCTCCCTTATTACAGCTAACTTCCCCCAAATGTGTCTTATGCTAGACCAATCCCTTTGGAGACACTCGTCACGTTACTTTGACATTTCTTGTTCTTTTTATAAATCTTACAGACTCTTTGTTTGGTGTCAGAATTTTTGAATATGGACATAAATATAACGAGCATAACTAATTTTATTTTTTTGGTTCTAAATGAAAATAAACTTGTTCCAGTCTCTTATAATAAAAAATAGCTTAATAAATTTCGCTTCATATTTACTCTCATATTACATCAATAAAATTCAAAGCTGTGATTAATAAAGTACATGTATATGATGTTACATATACCCACTTTTAAGCTCAGCCATTTTGCTACTTATCCCTAAGACATAGCTTTTAAAATAAAGTGTCTCTGATTTTAAGTCTTAGAAGCCTTTTCTAAATCTCATTGGGGTTGGGGTAGGAGAGAGAAGGGGGTCGAGCCATGAACGGGCCTTGACACCAAGTTTTGCAAGGCAAGCATTTTTACCTCTGCTCCACTGAGGCTTCTTATCACAGATGGCAGCATATGAGGCTTCTTGATCGACATCTAAACTAAGGGTCAGGTTGGCGCTGTGCATGCGTGGATCCAGAGGGGGGACAGGGGTCCGGCCCTCCTGAAAAATCACAAACATATAGGGTTTCTTAGCAATACTGGTCCGGATCACCTGAAATCACAAGGCAACCAAGCCAGCATTCAATGTTGGGCCATCATCGGCACGCCAACAAAACGCCATATGCAAAAAAACTATGGAGCTGCATCAATTTTTTTTCGGTGAGTGAATGTGACAACATGCATAAAAAACTTCATTTTAACGGACATTTCACAGAGTGTTCTCGGTGGGTTCTACTCGCACTATTGTGCATACAAAATAAGCCTTGTTCTGCTTGCATATGGTCAGCAATTGTTTTTTCGTGATCATCAGATTCAGCTTTTACCCTTATATTTTTCTCACCACAGGATGACTGAAATAATGAAATGAATTCAGTTATAATGTTCCTGTTTGAACCTAAAAGAAAGGTTTGTTTCAGTACCAAAGGCAATAGGGTAAAGTCGGGTATATTCGGACAGACTTCTAAATTCGGACAGCCACCTTGCTTGTTTCATAGTTCAGTTATTGGATTAAAAATAAAGTAACTAAGCAAACAGTGAAAATCCTGATGAGACGGCTCATAAGGAGCCTTCTCATCTGGATTTCCAGTTTGCAAATGTGTGTCCGAATTGACCTGATGTCCGAATTTACCCGACTTTACCCTAATGTACATTTGGAAGAATTCGTGCCTACTGGTGGTGTACATTTATGGTTTGATATGGTAACAGAAATGAATAAACACTATATGCTAAGACAAAATAGATCTTCAGAGAGAGAGAGAGAGAGAGGGAGAGAGAGAGAGAGAGATACAATAGGGTAAAGTCAGGTAACTCTGGACATCATGTAAACTAGGACATACATTTGTAAACAGTGGAAATCCGGATGAGACGTCTCATCAGGATTTTCACTGTTTGCTTAGTTAATTTATTTTTTTTTTCATTCCAAAATTTAAAATATAAAACAAGCAAGGTCGCTGTCCGAAATTACCTGATATCCGAAGTTACCTGTCTTTACCCTAATCCTTTGGAAATAGACGGTGATACCTCAATACACTGAACCCGAGTTCTAAGTGGCCACTTTTCAATTTCATTTTTTCTGACTAAGCGCTAATGATATTGAAATGAACTGTTGCCCAAATATGTGCATTCCATTGGACTAAAGTTAAGCGGTGCTTTAGAGGAGTTTTCTATCACTTCACAATTTTAGGGTTCAAAAAAGCAAAAATCTACTTTTTGAAGAAATTAAGCGTTTTGAGAGCAGTTTTTATTGAAATGAAGTTCAGGTGATTACAAAACCGTCTATCTGACTTGAAAAACACCAAAAACTTGATTTTTGCTTAGGACTGATTTTTTATGATTTTTTTAAAAAAAATAATCTAAATTTCTGCATTTTCAGATATTTTCAAAATTCATCAGCTGCACATACTAAATCGTTGCATGTGTTTTATTTAATGCGACCATGTTAGACCAAACGCAATTACAGCTTGATCAACCCATTTTCTAACGATATTTTTTTCAAGAATGGTGTCCACTTCCGGTTTTAACGTGAAATCTTAAATGTCATTTAAATGGCATATGTAAAAGACTTTTTACTGTTTTAAGTAAAACAGTGACGCGTAGTCATAATAAATAGTCGCTGAAAATTTCAATGCCGTGCCGCAAATAATAAGGCGTACAGAGCAATGCAAAGTTTGTATGTAAACTGCAATGTTAAAGCTAAAATTCTTTGACTAAGCTGTGATAGTGGCTCTCTTTATGTTAACGTAGAAGATAAACGGAGAGTTCAATCGTCACAAACTTTTGATTCTTTTTCATCTTATATCACAGCTGTTATTAACAGCTTCAAACTAATATAAATGGATAACGTTTCTGAGCAATATTTTATATCACACTAAAAAGTGTGACTTTTTGAAATGAGGGTACCTTTTCTCGGATTTTGTCTGTGCAAGATCTACATGTCATTTTGAAATGAGATAATTTGCAAAGTCTCGACGAAGCCTTGGATTTTTTCATAAAATTGAAATTTTGTAAGAGCGATTTTTATTTTCTGAACAGGCGCAAAAAATGTAAGGTGGCCACTTATATCATCGTTTCAGTGTATAAACAATGTACCCTCCTGGCTTTATTCTATTTAGCATTTAGTCTGAAAACAAAAGGGTTATTCATTAACTTTAAGTCTTTTGTTGTAACTAGGTTGCAAGGAGTGACTTATCTATGGCCTTCAACCCAGAAATAGGAGAGCGGGCCATGCTGATACGGAATTGCAATGGTGACTGGGGTCTTTGTATTGGACGATGGGCAAAAGGTAAGCATACATGGATCCAGAGTCCAGACATCCCCTGGAAAATCACAAGTGGCTAGGGCAAAGTCGGCTAAATTCGGACATCAGGTAAATTCGGACCCACATTTGCGAACAGTGTAAATCCAGATGAGACGGCTCCTTATGAGCCGTCTCATCAGGGTTTTCACTGTTTGTTTGGTTAATTTCTTTTTTATTCCAAATTTCGAAATATGAAACAAACAAGGTCGCTGTCCGAATTAAGCTGTTTGTCCGAATATACCCGACTTTACCCTAGAGGCTCCCTCAGGAATACTGGTATGAACACCCCTCAAGAAACAGTCAGACCTCTAGGGTCCTATTGCTTCTCAAGGGTGGTCCATTAGGTCTGTGTGAAAAATATTGATGATTAAAAAAAGGACCCCTGATAGAATTTTCTGGATCTGCGCATGGTAATCTAAGTGTGACAATCGAGAAAGTCCGGCACAATTCCAGAATCAAATCAAGCCTCGGGTGTAGGACTATGTACAAAAAGGCTCCATTTTATTAGCCTAAACTGGCGTTAGAAATAATAGTACTATAGCATCTGGGTCCAGTCCTTTTAAAATCCAACGTTTTATCAACAGAATAAATGAAGTTTATGATTTTTCAATAAAGTATTGGACTGTTAGATTTCTATTAAAATTAATTAAAATCGCATTTTTGGCGTGAAAGCATCAAATTTTGGCATCTTTTACGCAACGTTATAATGGACGTAATAACGATTCCCCGAAAATCTGTAAACCACTATTCTTGCATAGATGTCTTTTCGTATAGCTGTTTGCACCCATTGTCAAATGAACGAAAGTCCATGCTCAAATCAGGAGATTCGCGTGCTGTTTTAACATGAGTCTGAACTTGAAAATTCTTAAAATAAGCCCTGCACTATTTGCATGACGTTATATACGGAAAGCGTTGCGGACCCGACGTTTTTGTTCGCGAAAACGTTACATACGGTTATGACGTTGTGACGACGATATGACGTTCGAATGTACACAGCCGACGCGATTTTGTTTAGAGAAATCCAGAGTAAGAAAATGGACGAATTATTGTTTTGGCAGCGTTTTCAGTGCGAATTGGGCTGGAATAAGGTAAAATATGCAAGAATAACGATCACACATGTTTGTTTCATTGCATTAACACTTGCCAGGTCCCTCGGATGATGTTGAACACTCGGCCTATAGGCCTCGTGTTCAAACAGCATCCTTGGGACCCGGTAAATGTTAATGCATGAAAATACATGTGTGATCCCTATAGTGGTTTATCGATTTTATTGCATAGCGTTATATCATTCCCAGACCCGACGTCATGTGATGAACAGCCATTAAACAATGTTTTATCGACGTGACCAACTTCGTTTTGACGTCAAGATTTAAAGTCAATTCAACTCAAGCCGTTTGTCCACTGTCACCAAAATTATAACTTTAAGTTTGAAAGCAATAAAAAATCTTCTGTGTGCACTGCAGTCTGACAAGCAGAAAAGTGGCCCTGGGTATCATATTTATCATTGGCGTAGCTCCCATTTTGCAGTTACGCATGTGTGTAATAAAAATAGTAACATTCAAGGGAGGTCACCTAATGTGGTAAAAGTGTTTTTACATACCATAAGGAACTGCTTTTAAAGGAAAGAATTCTTTCTTTTAAGAGGAGTTCCTATCATGAAAAGGGACCCAATTGAAGAGAAGCAGTTAAAGCGACTACCTATAACTAATAGCTTATTACCTTGCTCACTATCCCTGGCAGTCCAGCCTTGGCAATAGATCACGGTCGATATAGCCTCAGTTGTAGGATCGCTCCTGTTAGCGTCTAGTCAAGTCAAGTTCCGGATATCCATCACTCGCGCATGCGCCTCATCTTTTAGTCCACTGCTCCCCAGTACCATAGTCCGCCAACTCCCCAGTGGTAGAGCCCCGACACAACACTCTTCCCCCTTTTGTTTGAAAGGACCAAAAGTGAGGGTCCGTAAAGTCCAAATGTGGTACCCCCCATTCCCTCTTATATGCACAATACCCAGTCCCTTTAATCAGATTGCAGAGTTAAAGAGAGGATCAACCCGGCAATCTTCTAAAATATTGTGCGTGAGTCAGCTGTGGGGTATAAGGTCATTATTAGTACAAGTACAGTTCATCAATATCACAAGTATATCTATGACGAGGTCCATTACAGGCCCTTCCACACTATACAATCGCTTTGGTCACCAACAGTGCCCATCCATGATGAACAAGGTCCATTACAGGCCCAGTTATACTATACAATTAATGTGGTCACCAACAGTGACCATCCATGGTGGAATAATTCCTTCATAGGTCCAGTTATACTATACAATTAAGGAGGTCACCAACAGTGCCCATCCATGGTGAAATAGGTCCGTCACGGGCCCCATTAGTTTGGATAATTTTGCCATCCTACTGGTCACCCACATATAGTTTCAAGGCGTTGACCGTGGTCTGTGCCAGGACGTCCTCGTACTCTTCTTCCCGAATTGATGCCACTGTCTCGGCAGTGTAGCCCAATAAGCATGGCGCGTTCACCTGGTATTTCTTCGGGTTGAAGTAGGGTGCGTCTGTCTCTAGCAGAAGGCGGTCCTTAGGAACTGCTCTCAGGCCTTGGCACTGACTGGAACTAAAGTTCCCCACCATATTTGAAAACCCAAAATGAGTGTTGGGGAACTCCCGCAACCAGGCTTTGACAACGTCTGAGGATCCCGAGAAACAATGTAGATGAAACATCTGCCTCTTCTGGAGTATCTCAGAGGCAAGGGCCAGACCACGAAGATAAACCTCTCTGCCGGCTGGATCGGTGGACATACCCCTCAGATGGAGAACGACGACCACATCCTTAGTATTTGCGTACGTAAGCAGCTTCAGAAATTGTTGCTCCTGACGCGGCCAATCAAGGTAGTGGGTTGTGTAATCCAAACCGATCTCTCCAAGGGCCACAACACTTGGGTGGTTGAATGTAGTACGGAACTTCATCTCCTCTTCCTCTGTTAAGGTGGTTGCTTTTGGGTGTACCACAATAGCTACACTAACTGCGTCCGATGATAAGGCATTCATCCTTTCTGGTGAGGGATAGAACGGAATATCACAGAACACAGCTGTGCATCCAGCGATGTCAACTTGGTAGTCTTCAGGGATCCTACCCACGGCAGCCATCGTCTGCTCAAATGATGTATCTTGAGGCATGTTCAGAGACCACTGAAGACGATCAAGATGAAAATGTGAGTCAAAAACAAGTCTATCTGGGACCGGTTCCGGAGAAGGTTCACGCATACCAACTGCTGCACATTCAGGAGCTGTAGCATCCGTAGAATTTGAGTTTGGGAATGTTTGACGCAAATCCTCTCTCACATTCGGCGAGAGATTCTGCAACAGCGCTGTCAGTGCTCTCCAGTGGATGAGACAAGCGGGAGAATTCACTGGGTTCAGTGAAAATACTTCTGGCGACGGCCAACTCATGACACTGCACATCTCCCTCATGGCTCTCTCTTGGTTGGTCTGGATTTCCCACAGATCTCCAATGAGCTTGAAGCGATTGAGAGTAGCTGCCAGATCCTCTACTTGGGCGGACGGCCCGTTGAGCGCCTTGGCCAGGATAGACAGGGCAGCATATCTCCTGTTAGAAAGACCAGTGTCTGGTTCCAAATCCTCATTGAAGATCTCCGGGGCATGTTGATGAAGAACATGCCATTTCAGACGTAGGGTGGTTTCCGTACAGCCTGCCATCGGGCAGGTGTAAACCTTCCTCTTTCCTCGTTTCCTTGCCCTTCCATTTCCACGGTCGATGCGGGTTTCTGATTCAACCGGTTGATCCATTTCAACTTCCTGGGCAGGGGGGTTTGATATAGAAATAACATCTGCTGAGCACGGAGAGGTGATTGTACGAGGAGTCCTGACACGGGCCTCTGACTCGACCTCACGTTCTTCAACTCTCCTTGACTGCTTAGCCGGAAGCTGATGGCTTCTATCCCGGTGGCTTGGGTGCTGGCTTGTCCTATTTCCTTGTACGGTGGGTCTCCTCCTTTTGCGTCCCTCCCTTCCATTGGAAGACTTGAGAGGGGGAGATTGAGGACGCCGGGGGCGCTGTTCTTGCCAACTCCTCTTGGGCGACCCCTCATAGCATGATTCCCTTGCCATCGGTGACACACTTTGGACAGATGGTCCAGGTTCTGGTGAGCGAGACTGCGGCCGGCGAGGTCGTTGTTGCTGCAAATCCCTCTTAGCAGATTTGTCCGGGTTTGCTCTGGGTCGTACTCTGGCCGGGGTGTTCATGGCAGCTGAATGAGGTTTTTGGTGGGACGGCTTCCTCTTCCGCTTGCCGATGCTTTCCTCCACCCATTTGCTCTCGAACATAATGGTTCCGAAGTACGCCGCACTCTCCAACCAATGGCGAGCATCCCGTCGACGTGCCAGTCCTACTTGCCCCATCACGATAGCTTTTGCCACGTCAGTATTTAGGCCTATCACATGGTACAGGCCACGGAATAAGTCCTCTGGATCCATCAGGAGTTTCTCCGCCGTCTGTTCCAGAACTTGGTCCCTGAAATCACGGGCTCTAACGGGGAGCGTCGGCTCCAGTAGAGTACTCTCCCTTACTTTGGGTACATGATCCACAGATTCCCTAGCCTTGGTATGGGGCATCGGCTCCTGAAGAATATCCTCATTTGTCATATGGGAAACGGTATCTCTGACTTCGCGGGCTTGGACAGGAAGCGCCGGCTCCAGTGAAATGTCCTCATCAGCCATTATAGACACGTTGTCCCCAAAGTCACACGTTAACAGTGGAAGCGCCGGCTCCATCACCTGAAGAAGAAAACGTAAATAAGGTTAACAACTGTTTTATGCCCAGTACACCCTTACAGCTAAAGGCATGCACTACACTTATATTTGTCTATGTTCAAGGCATCTGTTGGGGTAATATTCACACACTTCCCATGGTACCACTCCTGACAGAAATCACACTGAATCATGAACTGGTTGTTCCAAGCTGTCCTACAGGAGCAATATATCTTGGAGTCCTCCATGTCCTTATCCCTGTCGTCTGGGTGAAGTTTGAAATTCACGATCCAGTTTGGGAGTGCTCTGGCCCGACAAGGTTTGATGCGGTCGTGGTTGACCACGAACATATCGTTTCTAAGTTTGATCCTGAACAAAGCTGATGTAATCCTCTTTGTTATAAGGGCAGGGCCTTTCCAGGGAGGCGACAGTTTCTTACACTTCCCTTTCACTGAAGCGGTATCCAGTAAATAAACCACATCACCTTCCTGGTACGGTCTTTTCAGCACCCTCAGATCATACTTGGCCTTCATGATCCTCTGAGAGGTCTTCAGGGTGGCACGTGCAGTGTCGTGAGCCTTCTTCATATTTTTTACCAGGTCTTTGACATATAGGTCACTGTCCTCCTCCGGTAGTATTTTCGGGGATGGAAATACTATATCTGCAGGTGTGTTCACTTCCCGACCTAGCATTAGTTTATTGGGGGTATAGCCCGTTTGTCTGTTCACTGATGAACGCATTGCTCCGGCAAGCTGAGGCAGGTGAATGTCCCACTGATTTTGCTTTTTCCCAATGAAACAACGTACGGCATCCATGAGTGTTCGGTTATACCTCTCTACTTGACCATTGGCAGACGGCCTGTATGGTGTAGTCCTGGTTTTTTGTATTTGCAGAACATCGCACATGGCAGCAAACAACCTACTTTCAAAATTTCTCCCCTTGTCCGAGAATAAGTGGAAGGGGCACCCAAATCGGGTAAAGAATTCATTTACCGCTGCTCGAGCAGTTACTTCCGCAGTCTGCGATGGCAGTGGAATTATTTCTACCCACTTGGTGAACTGATCCACCATTATCAGTATGTGCTCATTTCCTGCCGCAGTCTTGGGCAACGGTCCAAGGAAGTCAATATGGACCCGTTCCATTGGGGGTCCTGAGTGATACTCTTTCATTGGGTGCACTCCGTAGCGTCCCGATTTCTTATTCTGACTACAAACCGGACAGCTCAGCACATACTGTTCGACCTCACTTGACATCTGGAACCATGTGAATTTTTCTTTCATTCTCAACCTGGTTCGGCCCACTCCTTGATGTCCCCCCAGAGGAATGTCATGGTTCAACTTAAGGGCACACTCTTTCATACTGGAAGGGAGCACCAAACAGGTATCTGTCCCTTCTTTGTTCCTGCATTGCAGCATATTGTTAATTAAAATGCAGCGCTCTTTATTTATCCAGTAGAACTTGGCTGCTGGACTGGCCAGAAATAGTGTGCATTCAGAGGGTGTTTCCTTATCCCTGAGCCAGGCAAGAATGATATTGAGGTCGGTGTCTTTATTCTGTTCCGCCACCAGCTGTTCTGCATAAATCCCCCAGCAGGTGCCCGAAGTCGCTGTCGCTACAGGACACACTCTTGCTTCTGCACCTTCCCCTCCTAGGAGTACCTGATTCACCTTTGCCATTGCTATGATAGACGGCGGTTCCTCCTCTCCCTCTGAGAGTTCTCCTGGATCCCAGGGGGCCCATCTTAGAGTGTCTGAGCTTGGGGATAGGCCAACAACATCATCCACATCCCGGTGAAAAGCCGACCACTGTTCATCTGCGCGTGTGCAGAATTTACAACCTCCACACGGGAGATCACACAAACGAATACCAGGCCTGAAACATTCGCAGCAATCGTCACCACTGATCCGTGACAATGCATTGGCATTTGCATGGAGCTTCCCTTTCCTATGTTCCAGAATCAAAGTATACTGGCTCAGCTCCTCAATCCATTGGGCCAACTGTCCCTGGGGATCCTTGAAGCGCATTAACCAGATGAGGCTACTATGATCTGTCCGGACCTTGAATGGTCTACCCAGCAGGTAGTATCGGTACTGCCGTGTGAAACGGACAATGGCGAGTAATTCCTTCCTGGTTGTGCAATATCGTCGTTGCTCCCCAGATGTGACACTCCCATATGCAATCACACGTTCTTCTCCGTTCTGCACTTGTAGAAGTTCCGCCCCAATGGCTTGATCTGAGGCGTCTGTGTCCAGGATCCAGTCGTCTGTATGATTGGGTAGGGTCAGCACGGGTGGGTTAGTGAGAGCCCTTTTCAATGTCTCAAAAGCTACGGCTTGAGTGGGTCCCCACTGAAACGCCTGTTTTCCCGTTATCTTATAAAGTGGGACGGCAATATGGGCAAAGTTCTTGATAAAGTTCCTATGGTAGTTTGCCAAGCCAAGAAACCGCTCCACTTCCTTTGAGTTTTTGGGGGCGGGCCATTCTGATACAACTCTGCAGTCTTCAGCCGACATCGCCAAGGAGTCTTTACTTATGATCCTTCCCAGGAACTCCACGCTTTTCTGCATAAACAAGCACTTTTTGGGCTTCAATTTCAGCCGGTACTGCCTGAACCTTTCTAAGGCCTGTCTCAAGTTACCCAGATGCTCCTCAAAGGTTTGGCCCATAATGAGGATATCGTCCAAGGATGCCAGGGCCGTTTTCCAATTTAGGCCTCTCATGACCAGGTTGATAACCCGGGAGAACGTTGCTGGGGCATTACAGAGACCAAACCCCATTTTGACATGTTCAAACAGCCCGTATTTGGTTGTAAATGCAGTTTTCTTTCGGTCCGTCTCTTTAATCTTGATTTGCCAATATGCGGAGTTGGCGTCGAGTTTTGAAAACCACTCCTTTCCAGCTAATGAGTCCATACAGTCCTCTATTAGTGGTAAAGGAAACACGTCTTTGACCGTGACTGTGTTCAACCCTCGATAGTCTATGCACCAGCGTACTGATCCATCCCTCTTTCTTATGAGTACTGGAGCGGAGGCCCAATCCGATATTGATGGTTGAATAACGCCGGCATCCAACATCTTTTTTAAATGGATTTCCTCCTCTCCCACAAAACAAGCGGGGGTTCGTCTGATGCGTTCTTTAATTGGCTTGGCATCTCCAGTATCGATCTCGTGTTCCATTTCAGTGAAGTCCCCGAGGTCGAATTCGTCCCTAGCAAAGACATCCTGAAAGTCCACAAGGCATTCTGTCAACTGGTGCAACTGCTCCTCGGAAAGATGCTCCCTGGAATTGTCCACCATGCATTGTATGTGGTCAGGAATAGTCCCACACGGGGACCTGACCCTTTCCTGTACATCCCTAACCCTCCCATCGCATGGGATTTCTAGCACCTCCTTGTCGTATTCTGTTGCGGTGCCAAGCTCCATTCCCTTCTTCATGACAATGAAGTTGTCAGACACATTCATCACGCATGCCACCGTACCCCACCCTCCAGAGTGGACTGACCTCGGTACCAGGTACGTACTGCTCGGGTCGCCTTGCAAAGTATACTCACTGGACAATTCTTGACTCAACTTGCATCTGACTTTTGCGACAGAGTTCGGTGGGATAACCCTCCTCTTGTCCACACACACCCGTGCCCCACGTGGTTCTGCTAGTGGATTTCCTAGTTGAAGGCCGATGATCTTCTCACCAACTTCCAGCTCATTTCGACGCATGTCAAGTCTTGCACCATGCTTCTTCAGAAAGTCGAATCCCAGCAGCATATCGTCCTCGATGGGTGCCACGTATACTACTTCGTGGTACACTGTACCGCATAATTCTATCTTCACCGGGCCCACCACACAGGCTTGCATCAACAGTTCTTGGCCTGCAGTTGCCAACTTACAGTTCCTAATTACAGGAGGCTTTACCTTGAATCTGTTAAATACTCTATCAGACACAAGGGTCCCTTCAGCTGCAGTATCTACAACAGCTTTTATAGTCTCCCCTTGCACCGTTAATTTAACCTTGTTAGAGCGTGAGGGATGTGTCTGCATGATGGTCACTATCTCCTCTGAAGTCTCTTGCTCTTTGTGTTCTGTACACTCGGTGCCCGCTTCGTCCAAACAGGACGTATCAGCACCCAGTGTCTCTGGTTCTATAGGGTTTCCCTGACGGGGACACCCTTCATCTGGACCCATTAACGCCATATCCTCTGTTTTTATGAATTCTTCATGATTCTCTCCAGCCGAGTCACCCACAGGACTACCAGCTGCATGTACCTGCATGGTTAGCACTGAGAATTGGCCTCTGTCTACTGACTGGGTCGGATGTTGGCCTTGCTGTCCGACCCCGATTTGTTTAAATCATCACTGAAGGTGACATGTTTCTCCTTCTCCAGCTTCTCCTTAAACAACGGACAGTCTTTCTTAAAATGGCCATCGGCTCCACAGAAGAAACAGGACAATCTGGCTGGTGAAGGCGATCTCGAAGGCCGCCTGTTGCTCAACTTGGTCACCTCCGTTGCCATTTTTTCGAGTCCTGACAGGACCCGGGCCATGTTGTCTTCTAAGGTCTTCAACCGGCTAGAGACGTCATCCCTTCTGTTGCTTGTGCCTTTGCGGATGTCTTCACGCGCGGCACTAGCTGAAAGAAACTCCGAATCGCTGTCACTTTCGTAATTGTCCCAATATTTGTGACCGTCTTGACGCAACGAAGTCCGCGACACACGGTCACAGTCAACTCCCTGCTGTCTTTTAGGTTCTCTCCCTAGATTTGACCTGTACATTGCCTGGTTGGTATACTGAAACCACCTGATGTGATCGAGAGCTTTATCCAGAGACTTGGGGCGGAGATTGCAGGCAGACTGTCCAGCCTCCTTATCGTAACATCCCTGACAAAACCTGACGACGGCCTGTTTTGTCATGTGGTGTTCCGGCAATCCCTTGAAGGCTTTATTTGCCAACGTTTGCACCCTATCAGCCCAGTCCTCTAGATCTTCCCCCTGGAACTGCATAGCCTGTGAAAACTTTGCATACAGGGTTTCCGGCAGTTCTCGAGTGCCAATCTCTTCTCCAACCTCCCCATTAGTTCAAAGAAAGTCATGTCATCATTCCTTTCGACGCTGAGGGCGTAGAAATCGGATGCCTTGCTGACAAGACACCAGCATAATGCATCCAGGCACTCAGCCTCTGTCCACTTTGATGCGGCAGCATATCTGACAAACTTTCGTTTGAAAGCTAGCCAATTGCTCTTCCCGTCATAGGTCAGGCTCTTGGGTAATGCGGCTGGCTTAAAATTACTTCTTGATCTCCGACGCCCCCACACCTCATCATCATCATCATCCTCGTCCAATTCCTCCTCCGACTGCAGATGTGTTGGTGTGCATCCTGGAGAGTAGGCGGGTCTTTGTCGTTTCCGAAGCTCAGATCGCCTTCGTTCCCGTGTGGGTCTCCTAATGAGGTCCTCTTCTTCGGAGTCCTCCTCCCCTGCCCTTCTCCCATATCTGCTCCCAGCGTTCCTCTCAGGCCTGTTCGGCACCTGTGGGTGCCTGCTGGAGTCACCGGTGCGAGGTGGTCCTGTTTTCCCCTCCTCTCTATCCCCCTTGTGCTGAGCCGACTTTTCTGCAATAAGCCTTAGCATCCTTTCCTGGAATACCCTTGGATCTTCCGCTTTTGAACCGCCAGAACGGGAGACGTCCTCAGTCTTCATGGTACTGTCGTCTTTGTCATAGTCTACATTTGGCGTGAAATCGATCATATTCAGGACCTCATCTGACAAGTTAAGCTTGTTAATGTCGAAGATATTATCTGGTGTGATATTGCCAGTGAAGTCGCGGAATTTAACCACTGTTTTGGCTATCTTTTTGCCTACACGGGGCAGAACCATTAATTCCTGTGCACTGCAAAAATTAATCATCACTTTCCCCTGCGAAGACCTTGTGGATGAATACGCCATTCTCAGGGCCAATAATAAAACAAACTATGAGGTCTAATAAAATATGAACTAGGCCAATACTAGTTTATGACGGCTATCCTATAATTTCTTATCTTATTGCTATAAGTCTAACTTAAATAACAAATAGGTAGAAGCAAAGAGTCAATAATATGACAACTCCAAAACAGCTGAATATATTTAGAATAAATGCTGAGTAACTTGGGGTGGTCACATCATACAAGGCAGAAGAAACCTTAAACCAACAACTCTCCTCAACTTTATAAGCTTGTTAGTGGTGAACAATCAAAATTAGGAAATAATTCCAAAATGGTCTGGAATCAGCCCCAAATTTTTACTTTTCCTCTTGATTACAGAATAACCTCAATATGTCGAGATGAATTGCTCTATAGTATAATAGTGCTACACCCTGTCGCCATAAAGGTTCATAAAAAGTAAACTTTGAAAGTTCACTTCAAATGAATCATTAAGATGAACATTGATATATGTGACAGTGTCTAACACCCTGAAACCATCATGTGCAACTACTTCATGAAAATAAGCATGAACTGACATTAAATAAATTACCTTTAAACATATATAAGCACTTATCGACGGTAAAATGGGTATTAGTCTGATAAACCTACTACAGCTAAAATATTCTTTTACCAATAGTCTCTACAGGACTTCATCTGAGATACATTAAGCTGCAGTTCATTTATAAGAAGCCTCCACAGACCGGATATGCAAAAATTCATAGAGGGTCCATGCCGGACATGTAAATAAGAAATGTCCGATATACCTAGACAACTTTAGACATAACACTATAAAAATAAGCACACAAATATATGTATTGTCACAACTGGACAATGAGCAGACGATGACAGTAGACGACGGTCTGACGGACGTAGAGATACACAAATAACTTTACTGCGCCCAACCAGGCATTGAACATAGATAGCAGCAACAGACAGCGGTCTGACGGACAATGTATGCAAAATAAGTGTACAGTCCTAACTGGACAGTATATAGAATAGCACAAACTGACGGATAATAATGCAGCTGGTTACAATTCGGGTAACAGGGTAATGACAGTATACCTTAATATGTCAAATTTCCTGTGATAGTATGGTACAGCAGCAACACAACCAACTGGTAATCTGTACAGCGACTAGTCTGTTTGAGCAGCAGAGATCCACGGCAGGACTCGGTAATCAACTCTAGATAGATTTCGCCAAACCAAAGTACTTCACCTGAAATTGGTACCACCCTGGTACTTCACAGCAACAGCGTACCACACGGGTACATCACAGTAAACTGTAGGGGTGCTAAATAAGGCAATCGGCCGTTAAATAATTGTTGAAATTGGATTTGTTCAAGTAGAAAAATTTCTAAGTCAATCTAGCCATAGAAATCGAAAATAGTTGGTCTCAGTGCACTACAATATAGCAGCCTTACAGGCGTGTCACTAAATCAAATCGCCAAAACTTTCCATCAAAAGACTTTAACACAAAAATGCAAACCCACCTTGGTTGTACAAGCTTGTTGTTGATGTAGAGCGCTGGGCGGAAATTATCCGTGTGCAGCAGACGAGATTAACTGACTTCCGCTGGGTGATTTCCGCTGATGCTAAGCGAATTTCTGTCAGGCTAACAGACTTCCGGTTAGCTATTTCCCGCCGTTGCACGTCACGTGACCCTAAAGTTTTCCAACTTCTTGCAAAATCAAAATTTCTCTAAATTGCAGCAATATGTAGTCAGGAATAATGCCAAAACAGACTTTGAAAAGCAAATGACTGTAATATCTCAGCGACTATTGAAGAAACGAACGAGGGAAGCCCTGCCTGACCTGGCCCTGCTTTCACCGGTTCGAAATTTCAATCGCCGAAATTATAGAGTTCGAATCACTTCTGGCACCAATAAAGCGACTACCTATAACTAATAGCTTATTACCTTGCTCACTATCCCTGGCAGTCCAGCCTTGGCAATAGATCACGGTCGATATAGCCTCAGTTGTAGGATCGCTCCTGTTAGCGTCTAGTCAAGTCAAGTTCCGGATATCCATCACTCGCGCATGCGCCTCATCTTTTAGTCCACTGCTCCCCAGTACCATAGTCCGCCAACTCCCCAGTGGTAGAGCCCCGACACAACACAGTGCTTGATCCAGTAGTCCCCCTTTGATGTGCGTTCTGGCTATGCCATTGTTGGTATATCATAAATATAAGATTTATTTATTTCTATCCTTACAGTTGGTGTTGACGAATTCCTAAAGATACGGTTCATGAGGTTGTCCAAAGTTAAGCTTAAAACCTTAGATGTGGATTCGGTTGATATGCATTTCCAGAGTTTCTATGCCAACCTATACCATGGAACTATAAATATAGACCCTAGCAACAATACTATTTGCGAGAATATAGCTCTAATTTTCACCATTTCTGTGCTACATGTGCTCTGTGCCCCTGAATGTCCAGGACGGAGAATAAAATTATCATTAGGTAAGTTATCATATGAGTCAGTGCATGAGATTTCCAACAATGTGGTATGTGCAACTAGCAAAGTATCAGATCAGCCTGCGCATATGCGCAGTCTGATCAGAGCCATTTCTAGTCGCTTGACTATTCTATGAGTGTAAAGCTACTGACTGAACATAGTTTGGAATTTCTAAGCTTAGAAGGAGGCTGCACAGGCTCATCTGAGTCTACACTTGCCAAAATGCCACATTGTTGGAAATCACATGTCACGGCTCAATTATTACCACAATCACCATATGTAGGGCTTTGTAGCCCAATCAGTAGCGAGTCTAATTGCTAATCAAGAATCCAGCCTGGCCCTATACTTCAGTGGAGATTTATCATTATTTTTTACTGCTATTCTCCTCCCTCTGCTGATTCAAAAATGATTATTACCCAACCTACTATATACAGATCATTAAACATTTTTGACTGCTTAATACACCTATAGGTCACTGCCAGTTTGAATTGGTTTCGATGAACTGCTTCCTGGGACAACTTTTCAAATGTTTTCCAACCATGTGATGCACTGAACTACAATGCAGTCTAATAAAGTTTCCCATTGGTATCCTGAGTCTGGTGTGGTGCTTGATTATATTGATTCCTTATCTTTACCCTTTTTCTTACTAAAATTAATGCACCTTTATGCTTTAAAATAGACAAATAAAATAAATAGATAATAAATAATAAATACAATTTCAGAGTAAATGCGCATTTGATGACTATTTAGCGCCGGGTCCTTTGCTACCATGTTGATGTGGATTCCATGAACTGGTATTAAATGAGCCAGTGCACGATATTTCCAATAATGTGGCATTCTGACATGTGTAGACTCGGCCGAACCTCTGCAGCCTCCTTTTAAGCTAAGAAACTCCAAAATGGTGTTCAGTCAGTAGCTTAACAATTATAGAATACTCAAACGAGTAGCAAAGGCTCTGATCAGACTCCGTGTATGCCCAGGCTGATCTGAGGCTTTGCTGGTCGCACATACCACATTGTTGACAATCTCAAGCACTGGCTCAAATTTAATCTCTTCAAACTAATGTGCACTTATCATATTTAAAACAAATATTTGTTAAACTTGTTTCTATAAGTTCACCTTGGGTAATAAAACAACTTTTTCAAACCCTTCTGTGAAACAGTCAAATTATCTACCCCTCGAAGCTTTGATTGACGATGAACTGTTGCCCTCTGCCTTGGGCAACAGTTTATCTGGTCATCAAAAGCACTTCAGGGGTGATAGTTTTGACTGTTGGGCAGAAATGTATAAAATAGTTGTAAACTGTCGTCAGTCAAATGTGAAAATATATGCACTGAGTACTGGTTAACTGCTTAGTCAAGCTTACCCTGGAAAAGGTGTGGTAAGGTTAACTGATCATCTTGACATGGCCATAGTTGTTGACTGGGATGTTCAGCCATAAACCAAACAAAACAATCATCATATCAAAACAGGACTTCAGATAAGAGTATAATTAAAGAGGAAACCATAGCTATAAATTAATGGATAAGAAAGTAATCACAGTTTAAGGCATAGAAAGTTCCTTGTCTGGACCCGTCAAAGTTAAGGCCCAAGGTAAGGCTACAATAAAATTAAGCAAATTCACCTTAATAAAAACAATGAAACATGCCTTTCAAAAATCTGTGATATCTTTTAAAAAATATGAAGACCAGGATAAGCTGCTTTCTGATCGACCCACCAATAAGGACCCACACTTTTTCAACCATTTGATTTGAATCTTTACCTCCCGTCAACAATCTTTCAGTTATATAGGGGCGGTTCTTCCTGGGTTGAACCAGTACTAAGCTAGGATAAATGTGTCTTGCTCAAGGACCACAACGCAGTGACGCCGGTGATGCTCGAACCCGCGGCCCTTCAGTCTCAAGTCAGGTACCCTACCACTGAGCCACTGCACTCTCTAATTTTTTCAACCATATTAACTTTTTCAACCATATTAAAAATTTATGATGAAAGTATGCCAATTAAGTTCAGAGATTCACTTAGAGTTAACAACCTACACAATACTCTATGAGCACTTATTGTCAACTGAAGAATGTATCGTTCACACATGAGTGGAAGTTTTCAGGATTATTCCTGAATTCAGGCTTTGGAGGCTGACTTTCTGTGGAAAGTCAGCCTAAAGATCTTTAATTTGGCAGATTCTAGTTGCTTTTTCGATATAATTTTAGTATATCTCAAGATTATAGACAATTTAAACTTGAAATTGTTGACATTTATGGGCACACTGCAAGTTTTAAGATTTGATTGTCAATAGTTAATGATTTAGGAAATCATGAACTTCCTCCCATGTTAATCATAATTATATTGTAAGTTCATATAGGGAAGCTTGGAGAGTAAAATTTTGATTTTTGAAGAAATTTTTTTATAAAAGTTTTAACATGTAACTAAGGAAGTGTAGGAAAATTTCCCTTGATATTAATTCTATTAATCTAGCTAGCTGTCTTATTCTGGATTTTGAGGCTGACTTTCCAACGAAAAGCAGCCTCAAAATCCTGAATTCAAGAATAATCCTAAAAACTTTCATCCATACTCTTATCAATTATATGTTACCATTTAAAGATATTTCATGCATAAAGTGAACAATAAATATATGGACCTCGTCGCGACAAAACCTGTCTTCAGGGGTTTTTGAACAGCAAAGGCGCAGACCAGCCTGCGCATCCGCGCAGACTGATCAGCGCCTTTGTTATTCACTTATTGGAAAGTATCATATCTAAATGTGCTACAAGCAAAAGTTTATTATTCTAGCTAGTCTCTGTAGCTGAGGAGAATGGTTTGAGTCTCACTTTGTCAAAAAGCACGAAGACAGGTTTTGTTCCGACGAGGCCCATATCCTAATGATAGGGCTTATATAGCTGTGTTTTCAGTTAATCTTCTCTGGTCACACTTGTGATCAGCATCATTTGGGCCGCAACGCGACAAAACCTGTCTTCAAGGTTTCTGACTAAACAAGACTCAAACCTATCTCCTCAGCTACAGAGACTAGCTAGAAACTTGAATTTTTGCTCATAGCAAGTCTAGATATAATACTTTCCAATAAGCGAATAACAAAGGCGCTGATCAGACTGCGCAGATGCGCAGGCTGGTCTACGCCTGTGTTGTTGGCAAACCCCCGAAGACAGGTTTTCTTGCGTCGGTGCCCATTTTCAAAAGAGTGAATTCGTTTTTTTCTTTGTCAGGAGCACCTCCTAACCTGAACAGTGAGGAAATGAAGAACAATACCACAGTTACAACAGTGCCTGAATCTGAATGTGCCCTACTTCAGGCTGCAGGGCTAGATACTACAACACCAAACAATACTTATTTACTAAAACAACATGACTCACTATCTGTGGATCTTTCAACTGATGCCCAAGACGTTTATATAGAGGAAGTTAAAATTGACAGGTCCTTATTCAAAAAAGAAAGCAAGCTATCTAAGTATGATTTTAAAGATTCTCCAAGAAGAACGAGACGAAAGAAACATTCAAAACAATCAGATACATCAAAAACTGTCCTCCAAGATGTAGCAAATAACACAAGGGACATCAAAGCAAATACTAAAACCACCGCAACAGAGAAAGCAGTGAAAGAAAATAAACCAAAGAGAATCCGGAAAAGAAGGTCCACAAAATTAGAAGATGCTCTGTGTCCATCCGATGACAGTCTTGATCTTGATATAAAAGAACAAATGCAATTCCTTCAAAAGAATGGAAAAGAATCGGCAGTAATAGCTGAATCTGTTGCCGTGAAAATGATACAGAAGAAAAAGTCAAGCAATTTAGATGAAGAACTTTCTCCTTCAGAAGACAGTTTAGATGAAGCCGAGAAGGAATGGGAGGAGTTCAAAAATAGAGATATGATGTCCACTAAAGTCACACAGAAAGAATTTGAAAATACAACTATTGCTCAAAATCATGAATTAAATGTGTCGAACAATGAAAATAAACTTAACTTTAATGCCACATTAAACAATGCCCAACTCAAAGAGGATCAATCAAAGAATATATCTGGACTGAATCAAAATGTTGAAAACAGTGATAAAAATAAAACTGGTGGAGGAGAAACAAGTAAAATAGTTACTGACAAATCTGCTCAAGAAAAGAAAGAGACTAAGAAAATGAGACGGAAAAGATTGTCAAGAGCACGAGCCTTGGAGCTCAGTGAAGATAGCCAACACATAGGCACTTTAACTCCTGTTGAAACTGATATTATCAAAAAGAGAAAAAGTAAACAACGAGTAACTTTTGATAGTGGAAATAAAACTAATACTCAATCAATGCAATCTGTTAATGACTCCAATAGCTAATTTCATACCGAGTTTTCCCGAGAAGTTCCGATTTGTTCCGAGCCCTCCCGAATAGAAAAATATCTAGCCAATCAAAAAAACTTCCCAACAACGTATATTTAAATAAGCATTGCAGATACCTAATGTCGACAAGTGGAAATGTGCGAACTTATGTAGTTTTCCTGCATATTAGGATTTTCTATCGCTAGATTGACTTGACAGCTCGATGCCACATTACCAATGTGTTTGACAAGATTTTGAGTCATTCTTCAAATGGTGAAATGTTTACATAAACACCGACTCAGTCAGTGACACCGATGTTATGACGTACTCAATTCTGACGTCAGAGGGGTAAACAACCACGGGTGCTGTTTGAAAAACATAAAATTGGTTTTCGAGGTAACAATAAACATACAAAGTGGCACTAAGTGGGGCCCTTACAACTAATGCTCACTTCGTATTCAATATATACAAGCCTGTTTGCTCACAAAACAAAATTTCTTTTGGTGTTTTGATGCTGACTTCAAGCACATGGCTACACGGTCTTGTGGTAATGGAACAAATTTCGGTTGGCTGAAAAAGTCATGTGATATAAGTACATGTGACTTGAGTCCCGATGGAAATCCGGAAAAGTACGGAAGGCCTATGAAATCAGCTATAGTATAAATGAATCCTTTGACACAGAAACAAACAATAGTAAAACATCATTTTATTTATAATATACATGAAAATGAGTCAATGCACAAAATCTTAGTAATCAAGCAATATACTTGACGCTCTTGGTTCTGATGGATTATCCCATACATATTAAGACAAAAGTATGTATTTCAAGGGGTTGCCAGTCAAAATGTCTTAGACTATAAAGTGACATATTTCTGTCCCTGAAGAATATTAATGAGCCGCGACACGTGATTTCCAACAATGTGGCATTTTGACATGTGTAGACTCAGATGAGCCTGTGCAGCCTCCTTTTAAGGTTAGAAACTCCAAATGATGTTTGGTCAGTAGCTTAATATTAATAGAATAATCAAGGGACTTGAGCGCAGTCTGATCAGAGCCTGTGCTGGTAGCACATACCACATTGTTGGAAATCTCATGTCGCGGCTCATTTCTATCTAGACAATGCCAGAACCTGTAATGAAATGCCCCAATAATGGTATGAAAACAAAAATTACAAATCACTTCTTTTTTGTTGGTCATCTCTATTCTAACATCGTCAAGATCACATACAAGGGTTGTCCCAGTAAATCATGGACTTTTTCCATAACAACAGACTGTGTGTCAGGAATTCTATGATTTTTGATGATGTGGTTATATTCATCTGGGAAACATTTTATACATATATGGGTGGAATCACAGTTTAGAGAACAAAGTAATGAGCCTTTACTTGATAGTGTGTTGGCGTGTGCAGAGCACATGGAAATCTTTGTAGTGAAATTCATCTGGTCCAAGTATTAGTTTGTTTGATTTGATTCTTTATGTCCCATCAACAATCTTTCAGTTAAACAGGGACCGGTCTTCCTGGGTTGAACTAGTACTAAGCTAGGATAAATGTGTCTTGCTCAAGGACCACAACGCAGTGACGCCTGTGAGGCTCAAACCCGCTGCCTCTAGGTCTCGAGTCAAGCACTCTACCACTGAGCCACTGCGCTCCCACAAAGTATTAGTGTACATTCAATTAAATTTAACAGTTGTATTTCACACAAATGCATTGCCACTCAATTATTGACTATTCAAGGTATAGTGATGAAAAGTTTAAAGATTTCCTGCTGTTGAAATTGATTTATAGAAGATTTATTATGCCTGCTCCATTTTTTATTTTCAGATAATGCTAATGTTATAAGAAAGGTATGGCAAAAAAATTACACTTTCAATACTTTTTGGCTAATTAAAAACATAAACTCACTTTCTTTTAATGTTAAATAATCGGAAGAATAGTCACTAGTATCATAAAACTGATTTCATGCAAAAATAATTTAGTAAAACTGCAAAGACAAAATTCCTTTGCGTCATTTTAACTGAACACATGTTATTTTGCACTCAATTATTTTAATGGTAAACATGTTGTGTATGAAATATAAAAGATCACACTTGTTTGTTAATAAAAATATCCAAACTTAGCAATTGGTCATTACTTACACACCGTTAAAGCTTATATAAAAAGAGTAAAGACAAAACATGCAGGCCCCAAGATAAGAATGTGTTACCGAAAATTATTTTCATATTTCTCAACCAAAACATATGTTGTGGGTACTCAAAAGAACCGTCTCGATGAGACAATTCTTTTGAGCACCCAAAAACACATGTTTAAATTGATGGATAAGAAATTATAGCAATTTTACACAAATCATTTTTCCTTAACTGGCCCTGTGAACATGTGACCACACCTCTCTGAAAATACAGCAAAATAATTTGCGACATGCTCCACATTGCTGACACACTGTCAAGTAAAGGTTCATAACTTTGTTATCCAAACTCAATTGGAACTGCTTCGGCCGATTCAGTCAAATTCCTTGGAATCAGACAACGGATGTACTTTGAGGATCTACTTTGATAAAGTGGGTGATAACTTGATGCTGACGCTATAAAATGTGACGCTGATGTCACAGAAACCATGTTAACACAATAACAAGTATGATCACAGCAAAACAAACATCTTAAATGAATTTATGTTTTTTTTCAATAAAATATCGCTATTTAACTTCATTTATTCTGCTGATTAAACTTTTCGGGTAATCAGAATAGTAGATTTTACTAGAGCTGAACCCACATGCTACACAACTGATTTTCCATACATCAGTTCTGGCTAACAAAATAGAGCTTTTTGGTACATAGTACTACACGTAATGCTCCTTACATACACCCGAGCCATGATTCGATTCTCGAATTGTGGCTCACTTTCCAGAATGATCCAAACTGTGATTCCACCCATGTTTGTATAAAATGTGTCCTAGATGTATATAAACAATATACTATACAAATTTCATAGAATTCCTGCTGCACAGTCTCGTTTTATAACAAAAGTCAACAATTTACTTGAAAAGCCCACATATATTCACATGCTTTATATGTAAGGCATAATACAGTTTTGTTTGTTTGTGTTGTTTTGCATCCTGGTCAACAATTTTTCATTCACGTCAGGACATAGGAAGCGCAGTGGCTCAGTGGTAGAGTGCTTGACTCGAGACCGAGGGGCCACGGGTCGGACCTTCACCACGTCACTGCGTTGTGTCCTCGAGCAAGAACATTAATCCTAGCCTAGTACTGGTTAGACCCAGGAAGACCCGTCCCTTTATAACTGAAAGATTGTTGATGGGACGTAAAGAATGAAATCAAACAAACAAACGTCAGGACATTTTTCTGTCTTCTGCAGTTTGGGATTGTAGTATTTCCTGATCATACCAGGCCTTTAGTTGAGAGTGCCCACCAAAAAATTTATGCTCTTATTTCTCAACCAAAACATATGTTGTGGGTACTCAAAAGAACCGTCTCAATGAGACGGTTCTTTTGAGCACCCAAAACATAAGTTATAGCTGTTGGATTAGAAAATATTTACAATTTTACGCTCAAAAATTTTGTTTATCAAAACCTATGTCATATTCACTTACTTTTTGAGCCAATAATGAGCAGAGGATACATAATACAGTCAAATCTCATTTACTCTTTAACTCCTTTTTTGTCATCTGCTGATTTTTTTCTTCAAAATCAACATCTCTTTTCGAAAAATTATTTCAGGAAAATCACCTGACCGTCACCATCCAGATCAGGCGGAATGTTTGTCATGCCTGATCTGAATCCAATCTGTTTGCAAAAGATATCAGCAGACGACACTAGAAGATAAAGAGTTAGAAAGACAGAACCAAATAACTCCAGCAGGAAAAAAACTCTTGCGAACAATTTACTTGCTTCTTCAGCAAATGGGCCTCGTCGCGACAAAACCTGTCTTCGGGGTTTCCGACAAAGCGAGACTCAAACCTGTCTCCTTAGCTTCAAAGACTAGCTAGATAAATGGAATTTTGCATGGAACAAACTTGATTACTGTGCTCTTTAGATAGCAAATAACAAAGGCGCTGATCAGACTGTGCGATGCACAGGCTGGTCTGCGCCTGTGTTGTTCACAAACCGCCAAAGACTGGTTTTCTCACGTCAAGGCTCAAATGAATTTGGCCTCAATGTCACAAAATTGGTCTTCAGGGTTTCTAACAAAGCAATACTTAAATAAATCTCCTCAGCTACAGAGAATAGCTAGAAAATTGAAAATTCACTTGTAGCAAGTTTAGACATTATACTTTCCAAAATGCAAATAACAAAGGCGCTGATTAGTCTGTGTCTATATGCCGGCTGGTCTGCACCTTTGTTGTTAGCAAACCCAAACGGCAGGTTTTCTCATATAGAGGCTTAATCTGTTGTAAACAAGAATGTATTTATTCAAATCATCATCTGGAATATTATATTTCATAGGTTCAGCTTTTAACCCTTACCTTCATGAATATTAATCATGCTAGGCTCCACCCACTATGAAGCATTATATATTAAATAGATTTTCATGTTGGTACACAGAATAAGGAAATCACTTGTCAGATCCACTAGGGTAGGATCACATCTATGATATTTCCATAAGCACTTACAAGAGCTACCTGATCTGGCTCTGCTCTGTTTGTAAAAGCGTTAAAATGCATCTCAATGAGGTAAAGGGTTAAAATGTGAACTGGCAATCATGGAGCATGGGTTTGAGTTTGATACAGTCAAGATAGTCTAATGTATACTACAGTGAAATCTTTTTTTGTTTGTGGACATACACCGCCATAAAGAAGGGTTGACTGTATATATCGAGGGATACAATTTCCCAAACACTTTGTATTTCTTCTGTGAAAGTAAGTTAGGGTGCAAAGATCAGGAATCGATACAATCAAGTACCACACCTGACCCAGGATACCAATGCGAAAGTTCATTTTGTTTTAGCAAACAGTGCAGAACCCTGATGAAAAGACGAATTCTGTGGCATTTCATCTGGGTCTTCATTGTTTGCAAAAGTATCCTAGGCTATATAGGGAGGCTTAATGCCATTAAGGGTTTTAAAAAATCATGTTTTAATAATGAAAAAGCTGATCTCAATTTTCCCATTAACATCAGAAAAACCTTGGGCCAAAGCCTCCAAAAGGGTTCATCCTGCCCCCTCCTCTCCCAGGGGGTCTCAGTGGACCCATGCCAGGATTTATATCTATCTCGTGGTCTGGATTGGGTCCGATCAGATCATATCTGGGTCTGGGCATTTGAGGTTGTCTTGGACCGAATCTGTTTGGAATACCAGGTAAGCCAACTGTAAGGTGAAAAAATACAAAAAAAACTGTGTAAAATTGGGACTCTCAAAAAGACCAAAAATTGGTTTTCAAGACCAGTTATCGCCGAACACTTAAAGCGCCATTCACAACTACAGCAAACGACAAATTTTGAAACATCTTTCCCGATTTTCAAAAAAAATAAGGGATGATACTTCATGAGAATCATCTGCCAGCAGACGATTCTCATGAAACACCATGCCTTATTCGTTATTTTTGAAAAAGCGGCAAAAATTTTACATTGTCGTCTGCTGGAAAATATAGGTAGCGCTTTAAGGTTTAATGCAAGTCAAAAGTATTGCAGAATGCTCCAAGAGGAGCATTCTGCAATACTTTCGACCTTCATTTATTAGCTACCAATTGTTATCAAGATCTTTGTTTGGTCTATTTTTGAGTGGCCTTTTTACACAGGTTTTGCTGTAGCAACACAAATTTAACCCTTTATATACTGATGGATTCTTCCACCTGAAATGAAACAATAAACTTGGGATGGTTCATTGTATATATTGAGGGGTCGCAGGTTATAATTTCCAACTAAAATTGTATTTCTTTCTCTGAAGATCATTCTAGCCTTCGAAAACATTGCAGACCCTGATGAAATGCCATGTTATGCAGCATTTCATCTGGGTTTTCACTATTTGCCAAAGTACCCATTTAGGAGTTCACAGTATATAAAAGGTTGCCTATTAAACATTTTTTTTTCCAAAATGCATCCAGGAATATTATTTGCTCAAGTTGTCTGCTGCATATATTTGCTACAATTACTGACTTATGTAAGGGTAATGAAGTCTGATCTGGGCCTAGACTGTTTGACCAAGATGCTTTTAAACATTTCAGCAGACATTTTATTGGGCTTGGCACTTAAATGAGAGAATTATATCATTAATTTGACATAGGGCAGTTGGAATCAAGTCTAACTGTTAACCCATTGCCTTCTAGTGTTGTCTGCTCATAATCTTCGCAAGCAGATTGGACACAGGTCGGGCACAACAAAATGTCTGGCTTGATCTGGACCCAATCAGTTTGACACTCAGATGGTATTCCTGAAAGAATTTTTCAAAAAAGTTGATTTTGAAAAAAAATCATTTCAAAATCGGCAGACAACAAAAAAGCAAGAAAAATTTCACAGGGGGCAAAGAGTTAATCCAACACCTTTAGACTGCAAGTCATATCTTAGAACCCCATTCCAGGTCCCCATACTTTATGACACATACAGCTCATTATCTCCCTACAACTGGTTCTAGTAGGACAGTTATCCGCCACTGATAAAAGAATACATACACTGAGTACTGGCAATATTCTTTACTGAGAAAAAAAAGAAACATCCCTTACATTGTCCCTCAAATTGTAACCTCAAAACGATACCTTAGAACAGTAATATGCTTTTTTATTGCTTGACAGACATCATGCAGCCATTTACAACTATGTGATTTTCATGTTCTCTCATTCATGGCAGAATAATCAAACAGCGACTGAAAATGTATCAAAAAGACTAAAACATGCAACGCGAATGTGCTACGACATCAATTTTACTTTTTTTTTATAATCTACGGATAGTCATCAATCAAAAACAGTATGAACAGTATGCCATTTAATTCACAGTTTAAAGAAATTAAGGGTCAAATATTTTGTTCTTTTGAAATTATCTACCTTGCAATTAGCTCTTTAGCTCTTAATTATCAGCACATTTTGACATTTTTTTTAATTCAAACTGAAGGATATCATTTATTCAATTTCAGACGATGCTTATCGGCTAATTGGGTTAACCTAAGTGAACTATTGCCGACTGTACATTACTTTACTTTCTCTATGGGATTTTCAGTGCATTCCCAGAAAGCATGTGTTAAATGGATTAAAGTGCAATGTTCCAAGTCAAGGCATTTTGAGACGTTTGCATATGAAACAATCATTAAAATATCTTTGTGGCAAATAGTGTCTGATAAGAGATCTGAGAATAACTAGATAATTTTTTTAGTCATTGAAGCAAAATTCAGCAAATAAAGGGCATCTGGAAACTGCGTTTTAAAAATTTGACCCCTCTTAAGTTTAAAATTGTCTGGAAGCTTTACTTTTGAAACTTTTGTTGTAATAATAATTTTCAATGTTTTCAATACATGTCTTTATTAAGCCATAAAAGATAAATCGCAAAGTTTTATAATTGTCTAAAGAAAACAAGCATTGGTATCACAGTGGACGTTTCTCTTTTTTATTAGTATATTTAAGAGGCCTCTAAATAAGAGTGTGAAATGAAAATTCTTATTCATAAACCAAAATATATGAGACAGTTCTTTTGAGCACCCAAAACATATGTTAAAACTAATGGATAAGACAATATTTTTACTTTTACGCTCAAACATTTTAATAATCTGACTAGAGTATGATTAAATGGGCCTTGATGCGAGAAAACCTGTCTTCAGGGTTTTGCTAATAACACAGGTGCACACCAGCCTGCGTAGCCTTTGTTATTCGCTCTTGAAAAATTATCATATGTAATCTTGCCACTGGTGAAATTTCAATTTTCTAGCAGGTCTCTGTAGCTGAGGTGACTGGTTTGAAAATTGCTTTGTCGGAAACCCTGAAGACAAGTTTTGTCGTGCTGAGGTCCAAATGTGACAAAAATTGTTATTTTATTCCCTATACAAATTATAAAGAATTTTATCATATGACATCATGTCTGGGAGTGAAATAAGGCCATGCAATAAAATTGATAAACCACTAGTGATTAACAGATTTACGAGAAAGGTTATGACGTCTGTAACAACTTTCTTACATAATGACACAATTGTAACATTTTTACAGCAGATATGAAATTTCAAAGAAATATAATATTAACGTCATATAATAAATAGAATTTAAGATTTGTGCTCTTTTATTATTGAATTCATCAAACTCGTTGTGAAAAAGAGGTGAAATGCTCAGCAAGCCTTGCATTTTATCTCTTTTCCCCAACTTGTTTAATAAATTCAATAAAACATCAGCACTCATGTAAGATCCTCTATATATGCAACAAGGGGAGCACTCATGTAAGATCCTCTATATCTGCATCAAGGGGAGCACTCATGTAAGATCCTCTTTATCTGCAACAAGGGGAGCACTCATGTAAGATCCTCTTTAGTCTTTTCACCCCAGTCAAGTATGTCAACTGCACTATCGTCTACTGTCATACTTTGGAAGCCAAAATTGCAAAAAGGGTGGATCCAGATTAGGCTACCATGGGTGAAAGTTCAAAACTTCCAAAATCCTGAACTTTTGAAATTTCAATTTTAAAACTTGCAGTTTACCCACTAAATATCCACAATTTCATGTTTAAATGGTCAATTGACCTTTAACAGATTGAAAATAAATCAAAGAAGTTAATGTAACCTTAATTCAGCATTTTGAGGATGACTTTCTGTGGAAAGTCATCCTCAAAATCCTGAATTCAGGAACAATCCTGAAAACTTTCACCCATGGACTACTCTCTAAGGACTATGGAGGAGTCTGATCTGGGTCCAAACTGTTTGTATGATGCTTGAAAATCGTCTGACAAGTAAAGAAAAAATTGCAGCAGGCAATGAAAATAGAAGAAATTTTGAGATCTTTATTAGCAACGAAAGAATTAATGAAAAATAAAAATTAAAAAGACATGTTTGTCTGAAACTTCAAACCAATTTAAGTGTAAGGCGAGTTTTAGGTTACCCAACTGTGCCTAATATTTTGCCCCGGACCTGAAATTTTTAAGCATTTCAGGGGATTTCCAAAGGATATCCCAATTCAGCTATATTCTTTCCATATCTTCCGTATGTAAAAGCTTTTAACAAAAAAAATATTTTCCTACCTACCATTACATATTACCTGAAACACACCTTTTTTTTTGTTTGGCCTAAACGAAAGAAGACCGTGAGATTTATTTTACCTTTTTTGGCACAGAGTTTGTCAATATAGAAAAAAAGATAACAAAAATAGTAACTTACTAGGAAAATTTGGAAACAGGTCATAGTCTCCACCAATCATCCCTGGACCTGGAGGAATCCAATGGGAGGGGCCAGCAAAGGGGTTTGGAGGGTGCCAAGTGGGTGGAGTAATCATTGTCATTCTGCTCATCAGTTTTCTTCTCTCTTTTCTGTTTTTGTGTTCTTGTATGTAGAGCTATAATATTAGAATCCATCATGAGTGTGAGGGTGGGATGGTAAGAATCTATCATGAGTGTGAGGGTAGGATAGAAAAATCTGTCCCGAGGATCACCGTTTGACATCAAGAGACTTGCCGGCTGATGACAAATGATGATCATGAAGGTCAGATTTTCTATCCCATCCTCACATGAATAATATATTCTTTTTCTTGCTCACCATTAAATACCGCATTTTTTAAGTCCCTGAATACGCTGAGATGCGATATAACATAATTTTGTCACTTAAATGTGACAACGAAGTCACTTGACTTCCAACGTGATTTTTATCTTGGTAAGAGGTACGCGAGACAGAATCAGCTCAAATGGGTAAAAACAGCGGAAACTTTCGCTGTGCCACTACCATAGGCACCATAATTATCACACACAGGACTTCAGTTAAGAGTGCGTAAGGAAAATTTATTTTTCTTATTTCTCAACCTAAACATATGTTGTGGGTACTCAAAAGAACCGTCTAAATGAGACGGTTCTTTTGAGCACCCAAAACATATGTTAAAATTGATGAGAAAGAATATATTTACAATTTAACGCTGAAAATTTTTGTTTATCTAAACCTGTGACACATGCAGCATTGCTCCAATAAATGCACACCCAGAGCATTTTAATGTCCTTCAAACCGTTTTGCTTTGAAAGCAGCCAAAACACAGAAGTTTGCCCACTCTAGCCCCAAGATTCTAAAACATTTCAGGGGATTTTCTGCCCTTCTCTAGGGGCGGAATATCGGCCACATTCCCAATCGAAAATAGCCACCTTTTTTCCCAATACCATGTCTGTTTTTCCCAATGAAGAAAAGCAAAAAAAAAAAAATTACTTTTTTAGAGACCACTACATCTTATGAGAAACAATGACCCATATCAGAATGATACTTAAACACTTGTGCTTAAGCGGTATGCTTGACATAATATAATCTAAAATAACTTGATTTTGAGGATATATTTTGCGGGTGCCTAGATTTACCGGAAAGACCCGAATTACCGGAAAGACCGCCGAAATACCGGAAAGACCAAAGAATAATAGGGAATTAAATTGTGATATCCACTTAGTTTATGCTTAGCATTGTAATAACCTGTTTGGCGGCGAAAAGCATTTTGTATGTTGCCAATATAATCATATCGTTTTAAATATTTAACCCTCTCTTCGAATCTTATCTATTCAAAGAAATGATAATTGGATTAAGGCATATTAAAGGACCCTTGTTAACCCTGAGTAATAATCCCAATCAACATGTCAATAAGCGGAAATAAACCAGCCTAATTAAAGGACCCTTGTTAACACCAATCACTAACAATCCAATCAACATACATAATTTGCTAAGGTAAACATACCAGCATGTGAATAACTGACATTGCATTATTATTTTTTTCAAACTAATTGAATGACTTCTATTACAAGAGTTTACTAAGATATATGTTTATTTGTAATTTTGAAATATACTTTCTGTAATGTCCACTATATCGAAATGCACAATTAAAAACATATTTGTATCAATTTATAAACAACATCTACTTTTTACTTTATTCATTAATCAATAAAAATTTTCACGGAAGCCCGAATCATTATTTCACTATTATTCTTTGGTCTTTCCGGTATTTCGGTGGTCTTTCCGGTAATTCGAGTCTTTCCGGTAAATCTAGGTACCGATATTTTGCTACCCTTGTTATGTTCTATGTCCTTAACTTCTCCCAATTTTGATGTTATGTCTTATCTATATTTTCCCAATTTTGGCCAGGGGTCTTTTCACAAAATTGCTGGAAAGCCCCTGCATTTCATGAGCATGATATTTGTTCTGGTCATAAGTTTAACCCTAATCATTTTGATTCTTTCTATTCAATCTCTCTCCCCCTCACCCACTGCGCTGAAACCTTGCTCCGCCTGTCGTCTCATTAACCCACCTGTGCTCTGGAAAATAGTGCTGATCAAGATGAAATGCTGCATTATTCAGCATTTCATCAGCCTTTGCACTGTTTGCTTAGTTCAATCAATAAAATTGCTTAATCAAAAAATATTTTTCTTATTTCTGGAACAAAACATATGTTATGGGTGCTCAAAGGAACCCTCTCTATGAGCGTCCGAAACATACCTTTGAAGATTGAAGGATAAGAAAAAGAGTGTCAATTCTAGGTGCAAAACTTTTGCTTAACCCTTTACTCCATAGACTATTTTTAGATCATGACATCATTTTCTATTTTTAGACAACATTGAAAAAATTACTGTAAATTCTGAGTACTTTGAAAATATTATGAAAATGGAGCATTTGCTCCTAAAGAGCAAATGCTTCATTTTTCAAATACTTGATATTTCAAAGGCATCAAAATGCGTTATTATGGGTAAAGGGTTAAGTGGACATGTAATATTAAATACCTTTCTCCAATCTTGAGACAGGGAGTTATCTCTACGATCTGAAAAAAATATAACAAATAAAAAGAAGAGGGCTTATGGGCCCTGGATCACTCACCTGTTTCTTTGTCAGGAGGGGAGCATGTATACCACAAAATATAAATCCCATTCTCCAACACTAAAGTTGATCTTGGGTATCATTCAGATCATGACTAAAGCCTATCAAGTAACTAAGTTCAATCAAATTATACTTATCTGCACAATTTCAATGTCTGACCTTTTTACCCAATCCAAAAGGCAAGGGGTGTGCATAATGTGAAACAGTTTCATTGCATAATGTGATATGCACAATAACAATGAACTTGTGAATGTTAACACATTGAAGAAAAAAACGTTTGATCACTATTTATGCTTAAATTCAACCAATCATTCATTATAGTTTGCAAAAAATATACAGAGGTTCTTATATTGAATTTATTGAATGAGTTGAGGAAATGCAGATTAACAGATTAAGGGTTCCCACAGAAATTCAAAAACTCAATTCCATGATTTTTCCATGATCAATAATGTAATTTCCATGAATATTTAATGTACTGCCTCCGACCTCCCCTTTTAAGGGCATCACCACCACACAAAGCATAAATGCGGAATACAGCAAAAGTAATATATCTAAATAAACACGCAGGTCGACTATGCAGTGTTGTGCTTAGAGCGCGGCATTGCGGGATTCCCGCAATTTTACCGCCGATGTCCCTTAAAAACGCACCCAGCGCTGGCCTAAGGGCGCACCTCGAAAATCTGCATATTTTTTTTTGCTGTTTCCTACTATTTCCCTATTTAGTGTAACCTAATAAAGAAAAGTAAATAGTGCAGTCCAATACACAACAACAATGGCGGAAAACTCGAATTTCATAGCAGGAGGCCAGAAAAAAAGCTATTTTAATATAGAAATAGTAAATTTGCTGGTGAATATAAAACTAGGGCAATAGCAAAAACTACTTCACTGTCATCTACATCCCTTCTTGAGCCAAGTCAATCGACATCAAGCTCAAATTTAAATAAAAAATGAACAGAAATTTCCGGATAACGATTCAATTTAACAGGTAAAAAAATGAAAGATTTGGTGTGTCCCCCAGAATTTGTAAATGTCCCCCTGAAATTCAGGTAGAGGGACACCTGTGTCCACCAGAAATCTTGACCTAGGCACAACACTGACTATGCATGCATTTTGAAATAATTAAAACTTGAAACCATCAGTAGCCAGAAAACTAGCTGTCAGACACACAAGTTTTGCGTGTCGGACAGCTAGTTTTCTGGCTACTGATGGTTTCATCAAATTATTTCACAAAATTCCATGATTTTTCCATGATTATTCAGGTTTATCTCAAATTTCATGATTATTCCATGCATGGAACTTTCTTTTGTGATTTTCCAGGTTTCCCATGATTTCCAGAGCTCTGAGAGTGGATGTCGTAGTGGTACAGAACAAAGTATAGAGTTACATTGGTTTAGATAAACAAAATTTTTGAGCGTAAAACTGTAAATATTTCCTTACCCATCAGTTTTAAAATATCTTTTGGGTGCTCAAAAGAACTGTCTTATGGAGACGGTTTTTTTGAGTACTCACAACATATGTTTTGGTTGAGAAATGAGAAAATTTTCTTTTTGGGTCCGCACTATTAACTAAAGTCCTGGCGTTACATTGCACGTCATCGACAGCATGAAAATTGCCTTGTTGATAAATAGGTTTTGTCTTTGTGAATCCATAGCTGTTCAAATATCAGCAATATTTATGCAATAACATGAGATAATGATATCTTACTTCCAAAGTCTCTGAGGTACAGCCGCCTCCACAGATAAACATCTCTGCAAAGATTGTATAGCTCTGAGTTAACACAGCTAGCACGTAATAGGCTTCTCACATCAAGATAACTAAGAATCTGCAACTGCAATTAAGCTATACATCAAGCTAGATAAAAATATACGACTGCAATTGTGCTATACATCAAGATAACTGAGAATATGCAACTGCAATTGTGTTACAAATCAAGATTAATAGAGAATATTTACTTTTTGAGGTAAATACCAAATATATTTCATCGAGTGTGTTGAAAACATCAGAATTTTCACGAGTGCTTAGCACGAGTGAAAATATCGATGTTTTCAACTCACCTGATGACATATGTTTTCAACTCACCAGATGACATATTTTTGGTGTTTACTGAAAAAAAGTAAATTTTCTTTTTATTTTATACTTTTTAGAAGATTTTCTGTTGATCAATTAAACATATCACAATAATATAAAAGGAGTATCTGTGATAGAATATCTGGATCAAGCCATAGTCATCGGGACTCACAGATAAAGGAAATTTATTCAGCGTCAAAATGCAAGACAAGTAAAGTCATAAGTTATGTCATTTATGTTGGATGACGTTACATAACATAGGTTACATGCATTGCCTCACTCACTGAAACGGGAGATGTTGAAAATGCATAATCGAAAAATTTCAGCAAATCTGATTTATTTTGGTACCAAAATATTCCACATGTTCTAACTAAGAAAATGCCTACCCACACTAGATGTTTTTGTTCACAAATAAGAAAGTTATAGGTGTTTGAACTTTCGAAGTGAGCTGCATTAAGTGAATGGAAAAGTCAGAGGTAATCCAAAAACGCTACAGTGAAAATATAGGCTGATATCAATCACTAGTGAATGATATCATTATCATTTAACTAGTGATTGATATCACTTTTATTTGTTTTTGATATGCATTGATTTCACTGCTATTTATAAAATAAATAAGAATATGCAACCGAAATTGTATTACATATCAAGATAACTAAGAATCTGCAATTGTGTTACAAAACAAGATAAACAGGCACAGGTGATGCCTGCAACACATAAGTCCCCTACAGGTGCAACATTTTGACTATTACCGTTACCATAGCAACCACAACTTTTATGCAAAAAAATGAAAATGAAATTCTGTGCACAATTGGCACAATACCACCTGTTCACAAACTAAGTTTCATCAAGATAGCTTGAATAAGTTTTTGAGTTATCTTGGGATCTATAGGTTTTTACGACAATTTAACTTTTTCCATTACCTTAGCAACCACAATTTTTATTCAATGGCAAAAATAAAGGATGTGCATTATCAGCACATTTCTACCTGTATATATACAAAGTTTCATCAAGCTAGCTTAAATAGTTTTTGAGTTATCTAGGGATCCATGTTTTTGAAACATTTTGACTATTTGTTACCCTAGCAACCACAATTATTCATGTGACTGCAAACAAGGACATCCATAATCAGCACATTACAACCTGTTCACATACCAAGTTTCATCAAGCTAGCTTAAATATAGAATTGAGTTATCTCCGGATCCAGATTTCCGTGGCCAGATGGACAGTAAACCTATATTCTAATGCACTTGAGTTTGTAACGCAACGTTTGATTGGATAACGTCCAAAATTTGCGACAGTATATCCTGCAATATACTGTTGGAAACAGTTTGACGTCATTTATTACGTCACATTTCGTTGGATGACGTGCAACTTTATGCGGCTTGCAACGCTCCAATTTGAGGCCAAACTGCAGAAGTGCATTAGAATGGGGATAACCATATTCAAAATTTTCATTTTGGGAGGTATATCCTCGGATTTACGTTCCAAAATCATGTTTTATGGCTCTGCTCGCGCGTCCCCGTAAAACTGAATTTCTGACCGTATATCCGACGATATACCTCCCTAAATGAAAATTTTGAATACAGTTATCCCCTAAGTACCCTCCCGTGTAAACGGAAGGGGACTAATAAGAATCTACACCTGCAATTGTGTTACACATTAAGATAACTAAGAATTGAACTGCAATTGTGTTACAAAGAACCTCTGACACTTTGTTAGGGTTTCTGCCTATTTCTCAGATGCTCCCAAAAACTTCCCTATGCATAAGATATCACTGGTATCCTTTTGAATAAGATGCTTGATGTATTAGGAATGAATAAAGTTTATAATAAGACAGACAGACCCCTATGACAAAACAAGATACGCTACCAAAGCGAGTAGGGGGTTCAAAATTTGACTTCGCCAAAACATTTAGTAATCAATTATTTTCACTTGTAAGGGTATTATAACATCAATACTCAATTAAAATCACTTTGAAAGTCTTATAAAATCCAAAATCATGAGCATTTTAAAGATCATTCTTGTTGTTTTTTATCTGACTCATTAAAAATATTTTGAAGTGTAACTGTAGTCTACTCTATCTGATGACAAAATATTTACCTAGTGCAATATTATGCAGCAATGTACTATAACAATTTATCCATGCGTAAAGTACACTTAGTCAGGAGTCATGTAGCTTATGTGTATTGGATAGATACAGCGCATGTACAAATAATCTATCAATAGAATTAAGTAAAATGACAAGTTTTCATAAACTAAAGAAAAATATGCTAAAAAAGTTGTAACATTTCATGACTAAGGGGCTATGAAAAAAAACTTACTTGTACTAATTATAGCATTATATTGGAAAAAAACTATTCAATAGAACATGCTTATATGCCCATGGGCCATACTAGCTTTTTGCATAAATAAAGTTTGTTTGTTTGTTTGATTTGATTCTTTACGTCCACTCAACAATCTTTCAGTTATGCGGGACGGTCTTCCTGGGTTGAACCAGTACTAAGCTAGGATAAATGTGTCTTGCTCAAGGACCACAACGCAGTGACGCCGGTGAGGCTCGAACCCGCGGCCCTTCGGTCTCGAGTCAAGCACTCTACCACTGAGCCACTGCGCTCCCGCATAAATAAAGTATCAGTATATTAAACAAGAGGGTAAAGTGGCCCTAAATCGCTCACCTGAGTTTTGTTAAAGCTTACATACATAGGTATCTGTTGAAAGCTGGCCATGCCCCTGGTGACACCTGGGGTTGGGTCAATTTTGGCCCCTGGTGACACCTGGGGTGGGGTCAATTTTGGCCCCTGGGGCATAATTTGAACAAACTTAGCAGAGGTCTTCTAGGTTATGCTTCATACCAATTATCAAGGCTCTAGGCCTTATGGTATCAGACAAGAAGATTGTTCTATGTTTTTCACTATATAAGCCCATTTAAAACATGTAACACCCTGGGCGGGATCATTTTTGGCCCTTTGGGCATAATTTGAACAAACTTGGTAGAGGTCTACATACCAAATATCAAAGCTCTAGGCCTTATAGTTTCAGACAAGAAGCTTTTTCCATGTTTTTCACAAAAACATGTGACACCTGGGGTGGGACCATTTTTGGCACCAGGGGCATAATTTTAACAAACTTGGTAGAGGTCCACTAGGTGATGCTACATACCAAATATCAAGACTCTAGGCATGGTTTCAGGCAAGAAGATTTTTTCACGTGTTCCCAATATAAGCCTATGTAAAATATGTGACACCTGGGGTGGGACCATTTTTGGCCCCATGGGCATAATTTGAACAATCTTGGTAGAGGTCCACTAGGTGATGCTACATACCAAATATCAAGACTCTAGGCGTTATGGTTTCAGACAAGAAGATTTTTCCACGTTTTCCCAATATAAGCCTATGTAAAATATGTGACCCCTGGGGCCGTGCCATTCTTGGCCCAAGGGGCATAATTTAAACAAATTGGTAGAGGTCTACTGGGTGATGCTACATACCAAATATTAAAGCTCTGGGCCTTATGGTTTCAGACAAGAAGATTTTTCCATGTTTTTCCCTATATAAGCCAATGTAAAACAGTGACCCCTGGGGCCGGACCATTATTGGCCCAAGGGGCATACTTTGAAAAAACTTGGTAGAGGTCCACTAGGTGATGCAACATACCAAATATCAAAGCTCTAGGCCTTGTGGTTTCAGAGAAGAATTTTTTTCATGTTTTCCCTATATAAGCCTGTGTTAAACATGTGACCCCTAGGGCGTGACCATTTTTCGGCCCAGGGGCATAATTTGAACAAACTTGGTAGAGGTCCACTAGGTGATGCTACATATCAAATATCAAAGCTCTAGGCTTTGTAGTTTCAGAAAAGAAGATTTTTAAAGTTTTCATCTTGAAAATCTATTTTTAGCCTGTGTGACCTAGATATGGTATGGGCCAGAACCATTTGAATAATTTTTAAAGAGGGCCATATAAGGTTCAATCCTACCAAGTTTGGTCAAAATCCAGCCAGTAGTTTAGGAGGAGATGTCCTTTGAAGCAATTGTTGACGACACACGACGGACAAAGCGCAACAGACATCCAATGGTCACAATAGCTCACCATGAGCCAATGACTCAGGCGAGCTAAAACGGTTAAATACTCAAGAGAAGGATTTAACTCTTTCCATGCTAGCAGCTTGCTAATAATCTATTGAAACAGTCTGATCTGGATCCAAACTGTTTGACACTCTGAGTATTCCTGAAAGATTTTTTTAAAAGTTAATTTAGAAAAAAATCATTGGAGAACAACAAACGCATGAAAAATAGAATACCTTTACTTCTTGGTTCAGTGCAAGCAAACCATAAACATCTTCTATACCAGCAACTGAAAGAACAAGACAAATTCAATGAATTTATATTCCCCGACGAAGAGTTATTTGAGAGAAACATGTAAATCACAAAACATAAATTCCATTTATCTAAACCTGAAGTTCACCTTCGGTATCATTCAGATCACAAGTATTTTTTAGTGCTTAGTTTAAATGAAAAAATTTATACTTACATCTACACAATTTCAATATCTGACCTTTCAACAAAACCCCCTGTGTGTAAATTCAAAGTGTTACCTTGCATGAAGGTCTACACTTCTTCCACTTTAATCTGATACGGTCGATTTTGACGAAGCTTGTAGGACATTGAGAGCCCATGGTACTAATCATTTGTAGCAAGAATGAATCAAATTTCACCAATAGGTACTGAGATATGGTTCTGGATAGACAAAAAAGAGGATGGACAAACAGAAGACGCCAAAACTATATCCCTCTGACTTCGTGGCCAAAACTATATCCCTCCAACTTCATCAGGGTATAATAAATATTACAGCAATAGGTTAACAGAGCCTAAATGACCATGTTTATCCAATCAAAATGGGTTAAACTACTGATAAATGTGGTTGCAAAACATTTACTTAAACAACTATATATATATATTTATTTGTGTCCACGAATAAAAGATACTTATCACTCAAATATGTAAAATTTAAGCCTTTAAAAGCCAATCACAACAGCTGTTGATAACACATTTTGGGACATGTGACATATTTCTTCATGTTGCATGTTTATAAGGTATGATATTTCATGTGAATTGTCTGCTGGCAGACAATTCACATGAAATATCAAGCCTTCTTTGGTTTTAAATAAGATGCAACAAAATCTTGAACATATTATAATTTACTGCAAATTTTACATGGCACTCACAGGGTCAAAACTTCTACAATAATTACATGGGTGCTTTTGTCGCTGGTGAATGATTTAGGGGATAACTGTATTCAAAATTTTCATTTGGGGAGGTATATCGTCGGATATACGGTCGGAAATTTAGTTTTACGGCGACGCGCAAGCGGAGCCGTAAAACGTGATTTCAGAACGTATATCCGACGATATACCTCCCCAAATGAAAATTTTGAATATGGTTATCCCCATTCTAATGCACTATTAACATTATCCCTTCCAAAGACAGTAAAAATGTACTTTGTTGCGACTCAACGTCCAGCGGCTGCCAGCTGCATAAAACCACTTGCCAGCTGCATATATTCAATTGTCAACCAATGAAAAGCGACGTTACGTAATGACGTTGGGTTTCCGACAGTATATCGCAGGATATACTGTCGCAAATTTATGACGATATCCAATCAGACGTCACGTTGCATTTACAAGTGCATTTGAATGGCATTTAAACCTGACTAACCTAGTTTAACCCTTTGAGGACCAGAAACCCCTTTACAGATACTTAGGCAATCAGTGGAGACCCAGATGAAATGTGGTGTTGAGACAGAATGGGTCATCCAAGAAAGAATAACGATATTTTGTGGAAATATGACATGTGTCTCCTCAATACAGTGGTCTAGATAAGGATTTGGTCCAATAGGCATTTCACCCCCTACTTTTTAATTTAATGAGTATTTTACTCCATATTTGAAATATCAAATTGCAGAGAATGCAAAGCCTTGTAAAAAGACCCAATATTTGCTTTACATATTTAAAGAAAAGTTGCTTGCATCAAATACATGTTGCAGTTTTAGGAAAACTTCTAAGATTTACACAATTGGTGTATATTAATTAGTTTTTTCTTACAAAGAATAAAAGATTTCACCACATTAATTGAATATCAGCACTGAAACCTCAAACTGCAAAGGGTATTTTTATCCTTCAAATGAATTTTCATTGCTGAATTCAAAAAATCAATGCTGAAATACCCTTTACCCCCTCTTATCTGGAGCCCTGCTAAATATATACAATTGACCATCCCAAGTCTACTGTATTAAACCAGTAGGAAGAATCCATTGGTACTCAAAGGGTTAAAATTAAAAAAAGCTCTGGACAGATGCAAAATTAAGCTCCATATAGTAACCTTTAAACATCTTACCAAAGATATGTTCTTGTTCCTTGAATTAGGATTTTATTGCTTTAATCATTTTGACAAAGAAAATTAAGTTTGAAGTTTTAATCCACACCATGTACAACATTTACATAACCCTGAAAAATTTTATGCATGGATGTGTAGTCCTGCCAGCCAATAGTGACAGTGACGTTATGTTTTGTTTACAAAAGTATCAGGGGCTTATAATCCATAGATCACTTGTGTATTAATCCTATCCACAGCATGGGATTAATACACAAGTGATATATCGATTCATGTTAGCTCAAGTGGAGTGTACAAGTTAATATTAAACTTAACAATTGTAAACAAAATATTATGTTTCTGTCACTCTCGGTTGGCATGACAGTAAATATGTACCTGTAGATGTTACACATGTATGAGCCAGAACATGAGATTTTCAACAATGTGGCATTTTGACATTAATAATCTCAGACGAGCCTGTGCAGCATCCTTTTAAGCTTAAAAACTTCAAATGCTGTTGGTCAGTACCTTAACAGTTATAGAATATTCAAGCGAATAGCAACAACTCTGATAAGGCTGCATGTATGGGCAGGATGGTCTGAGCCTTTGTTGGTCACACATACCACATTGTTGAAAATCTCATGTTGCCGCTCATATATTTACAACTCTTTAATATTACCTATTCTCATATCACTGATAAGCGGGTTGGCAACATTATCCTTGAACACCATAGACAATTTTTTCATGTTGTAATAACACCTGGTTGCATCTGAAAAAATAAAATATTCATAGGCCCAGTTAAACAGGGGACGATCCAGGATTTCGGGAAGGGGGTTTAAGTTAGGGGTCTTTCATGCAAACCAAATATCTATGTGTCTTGATCCACATCTGAATTAAGGGTGAGGTTGGCGCGGTTAAACCGGTTTAAGCCCTCCAGTAAAATATTTTACTGACCATTCCTAGGCGCTACTTCTTTTGTGGATCTTTTATGTTTTTTTTTTTCTGTCTTGTGTTTGCTATACCTTTGTGAGCTTCTGTTTATATGTGCCTTGTAGTCACCTGCTGGGAAAGGGCTTACCTCTTGGCTCTCGTTTGTGGTGTCCAACTGTGAGTTTGTCACTTTCCCATTGGTATCCTGGGTCCAGACATGGGGCGAATTAATCATTAATGCTAATACATTATTAATGCATTACTTTTTTCAAGTAATTCAAGGTAATGATTAATTCACCAGTTTTTGAATTACTTTAATGCTAATTCAATGCACTACTTCAGTCAAAATTCACTGCATTACTTGCATTTCTTTGAATTACTGTCTATCAGAAATTTTTCCGCCAATAGTATACAGACTGCACAATAGAGAAATGAGATACACAACAAAAGGATGTGTTTCCATAAGTTATTTCCATTCACAGTTTTCTTTTGTTAAACTTGCTTGTAAAGACTGTTATTTGACTAAGGAACATGCAAAATGAACTGTGAAACTTGCAAGTAAAGACTTTGATTTTATATCAATAGAGTGAAACAGCTTACAGTGACTGGCAATCCTAGATGAACTTTGAATAGTGAAAATGTAGCTGGGAAGTGTTGACTGTAAGGTTTTTTTTATCCCACTTTATTTAAGTCCAATGTGTCTATAAATCATTTTAAAGCTAATTAAGTGGTGTGAATTTTGTAACAATCAAATATTAATTTCAAAGAAACAAATGTTTTGATCACAATAAGGGTAATTATCACTTGATCGTTCTGTTCATACATTTTGACACTTGACCACTGACACTAACAGTGATCAGCTGAGCTGCAGGATAAATATATTGGAGTCAAAAATAAAAGAGATTTAGAGATTAAGATACAGCCTGATCTTTGTTGATTGGATAACCCAGTCAAGAGATTCAAAATGTTTATAATTTTCTTGCCATAAAATATACTTTCAAATAAGAAACTATTTTGGAAAGATTCCCAGGTGTATGATAAATACATTCACTTGAAAAAAGATCTGGGTTGCTACATCCGAGTGTTTATTTCCTCCAATTTTCAAAAATTATGAAATTCCAACAAATGTTGCTGACAAGAATACAAAATCCACAACAAAAAGTGTACACATTGTAGCCTGTGGCTTATTTGAAATATTCATAAATATATATAAAATATCTATATGTGAAATTCACATGTTTACGGTATTCACACATTTTGTTCAATGTATCAAAAATGTTCAGAGTTAACAGTATTTTAGGATTCCGTTTCATGTGAATGAAAGAAATGCTTAATTCAATGCATTACTTTCTTAAATAATGCTAATTCAATGCATTACTTTTTCAAAATCAAGTAATGGTAATGATAATTCAATGCACATTTTTAGCAAGTAATGCTTATTCAATGCATTACTTTCCAAAGTAATTTGCCCCATGTCTGCCTGGGTCAGGTGTGGTACTTGATTGTATCGATTCCTGATCTTTGCACCCTTACTTACTTATATGTATAAAGGGGTTGGGGGTTCACTTTCTCACTTCGCTGATTTTATCACTTTTTTCTTAAATATGTTTCCAATAATATGAAAATGAAAAAATTTGTTCACATTCAAAATATTTGAAAGGATATTTAAAAACGGATGGGGGAGGGAGGGGAGCAAGGAAGGGGTTTTAGTGAACCCCCTCTGGATCCAACGGGGGATGGGGGGCAAGGAGGGGTTTTTAGTGAACCCCCTCTGGATCCGACACTACTAAACCAAACTCTTCAAAGTAAATTGTGAGCATCTTTTTATCTGTCAATTGTAACAAGTGGTTTGAATACTCAAAAATGCTGGTTTGTTACATCCATGTTATTAGCTATGGTCATGTTGAGGTGGTCAGTTAGCCTAACCACACTTTCGATTAAGCAGTAAACCAGTGTTTAATGTACATTCTTTTGCTTGTAACTGACAACAACCATTCTTGATTCAATCTCCACGAAAGTATGGGCTGGGATCAAACTGGCTTTCCCTTGATCTGCAATCTGACTTGCAGCAGATCATGAATGCACTATGCTACATGTACCTTCTGATACAGTTCTTTAGAGGATCTACAACATATATTTTGATTAAAAATTAGATTTTTATTTTTATTAATATGCTCTTATTTAGAGGCCTGGCTCTGAGATTATAAAACTTTTCTGATGCTCAAATCAACTGACCATGAAATTTCAAATGCTCATAAAAACTAAAATAACAACATATAAAGAAATGCCTTCCTTTAAGTCCCTCAGATATTGTATTTAACATGCTAATAAATGTTAAAATGTCAACAATTGTTGGCATTTTAACATTTATTAGCAGGACAAATTTCACGCTCAGCTGAGTTGAGTATGAAAAAAGTTTTATAACCTCGGGCTTGATGTTACAATGAATCAATATTGTCCCTCGTCCCAGGACCCATAGGCCCAAAATTGTAAATGAATCACTGAAGATTGATCTGATATTTGTTTCAAAAGTAGGTCAAAGGTTATAAATTTTGGTATGTTAGAGGTCTTTACAAAAGTCATTCACTTATTTTAACATGTAGAATATCATGGCTGAAGGTTATCATAGTTAAAATATTATGAAACTTAAGCGTAAAATGATCTGCAGGTGCTATATATATATATATATATATATATATATATATATATATATATATATATATATATATATATATATATATATATATATATATATATATATATATATATATATATATATATATATGTCATCATGAAAACGTCTAGCTACCTGTTAGTCAAGCAGTGTAATAACATTATAAATAGGGAATTTGTTTGATTTAATTCTTTACCGCCCAGTCAACAATTTTTCAGTCATGTCAGGAACTTTCCCATGTGAGCCAGTGTTAAGCAAAGGATAAAAGTGCCTTGCTCATTGTCTTAACACAGCCCCTCCTTTGAGTCTCCAGCAACCCCTAAAAACTTGAAACCTACAGCACTTAGCCACTGCATTCCTATCTTATATGGATGCATTATGTGGATGAAAAAAATATAAGAATCTATCATGAGTGTGAGGGTGCCATAGATCAATCCGTCCAGAGGATCACCGATTGGCATCACAAGGCTTGCCGAATGATGACAAATGGTGATCACGAGGAACAGATTTTTCTATCCCATCCTCACACGAATAATGGATTCTTTTTCTTGCTAACCACAATATTGGGAAAAAACTTGAAAAAAAAAAAAAACCTTCCAGAAAATCCTGAATACGCTGAGATGCTACATGGTGACCGTCATTTTAACATTACAATGACTTCACGGATCCATGTACAGCCAGCGTGTGGCTGTTTGTTTTTTATCTTTCCCTAGGGCTGGTATGGGTATGTGGGATAGAAATATCTCACATGGATTAAAACAACGGAAATCCTGATCTGGTGTGTGAGATAACTTGCAGTATGCCTACAAATATCAACAATTTTCAAGTTTAAATGGTCAATTGTCTTTAGATAAACTGAAATTAAATCAAAGAAGCCATAAGAATCTGCTTAATTCAGGATTTTGAGGCTAACTTTCTGTGGAAAGTCAGCCTCAAAATCCTGAATTCAGGAATAATCCTGAAAACTTTCATCCATGAAAACTACAATGTTTTACAAATTTTGAAAGGGTTATACACAAAGAGTGCTTATCAAATTGAATACAAATCCAGGGGTTGAATGTTTGATCCCAACCCAGCCCCATAGTATTGTTGAGATTGATCATGAAATAATTCCTATGGTCATTATCCTCCCTTCCACTGAATCATTCAAGAAGGGTTGTTGTCAGTTACAAGCCAAAGTGTCTGCAGGAAGTACTGGTAAACGGCTTGTTCAAGCTTGCCCAGGAAAAAGTGTGGTTATAGTGAACTGACCGTCCTGCCATGACCTTAGTTGTTGACTTGGGATGTAAAGCAACAAAAATTTTTTTAGAAATACGTACTACATTTTACAAAAACATGAAACTGTTCACACACATACCTGTAGATGTTTCCCGTATAAACTCATTCTGCTTTAGGGTACACTGTCTTGTCACTGCATGATCTCCTGTCACTTTACCTGGAAAAATTACCCAAAAAATAATATTGTGATACTTTTTTGTATTTCTCAGGCCTCCCGATAAGAGTGCGTACTGGAAAATTCTTTTTCTTATTTCTCAACCAAAACATATTTTGTGGGTAATCAAAAGAACCGGCTCAACAAGACGGTTCTTTTGAGCACCCAAAACACATGTTTAAATTAGTAGGTAAGGAAATTTTAAATGCAATTTTAGGCGCACAAACTATCCTTATCTGGTACTATGATTTCTCCATCAAAATATTTTGTGGTGCTCATTTGAATCATCTCCATGTGACCTTCAGATAAGTATTACAAAATGTGTATTTTAGAGGCATAAATATCAGAGGACTATAAGATAATAATGAAGTGTATAGATCCATATAAGGAAATTTTATGAGTGTAAAATTGTAATTATTTTTTTACCCATCAATTTAAACATGTGTTTTGGGTGCTCAAAAGAACCGTCTCAATGAGACGGTTCTTTTGAGTACCCACAACATATGTTTTGGATGAGAAATAAAGAAAATAGTTTTCTAATAAGTACTCTTATCTGGAGGCCTGGAAGTGCTCACCTAATGCTGAGATTAACTAAATGGGACTGCAGCAAAATGCAAAGAGCTACATGCATTAAGGGGCTTTTTTGCCCCTCTATGAGGCTAAAGTAAAATATAAAAATTGTTTTTCACAAATTTGTTCTTATTAGTTTATTAGAACAGTAACCAAAGTGTAAAAGTTTTAAACTACTTTGACTCTTACCGTTGCTATGGTTACAAAAATGGCCACCCAAATAGGCTGAAAATAGGAAATTGATCATTTTGGAGCAAAATTGAGAGGTTTGACAGAGAAATTAACATAGAGCACAAGCAAATACCCAAACGATTTAAACAGAAGATGAGATTTACCAAGGCACACAACATATTAAAAGGTTTTTTTGGTATTTCGCTGTGTTGATATCTAATTCTTAAAAAATTGGTCTCCAAAAGCCTTAAATTTATGGTCCAAAATGGCAATTTCTCTGTTTTAAGCCTATTTTGTTGGCTATTTTGTTACTGTAGCACTGGTAAAATTTTAATAAATGCCGAAATTTAAACTTCAGTTATTCTTCTTATAAACCGATCAAAAGAAATTGGTGAAAAGCAATTTTTAGTTTTTGGCTCTAGAGGGGGCAAAAATAGCCCCTTAATGCATGTACCCCTTTTGCAACATCTTTCCTTTTTTTTTCAAAAAATTCCTATTTTTAAAAAAACTAAGTTTAGATTTTGTAAAATACAAATGTAGTCATGATGTGTTAAAAAAATTGACAGGTCAATGTCAAATGGCATGACCACTGTCCTCTCCCTTTTAGCTGTTTGCATGTATATAATTTTCAGTATTGGAAGAAAGAATAATACATAATGCCATTATTTTTGGAAAAATTTTGTCAGTCTTCAAGCAAAGCTTTTTAAAAATAACCGTCATGTGCAGTTATACAAAAAGAAGTAAACTAGACTTCACTGGTGTCAATTTACATTTGTTGCTGACTTTTTCAACCCACACACTAAACATGCAAAAATGGACCTTTGGTCAACTGAGAAGAAATAGGGTACTTAATTAGGTTGAAATCCTTTTTAAATGGGCTCAGCTTTGGATGCTGAAGCTTCAAAAATCATCCCCTCTGGATCTCCCACTGACCTCCTGTCTCTTTAGAGTTTCATCACATGATGTTGTATCTGGGAGTGATATAAAGCCATGCAATAAAAAAAGATAAACCACTGATGTTTATAGATTCAGCAACATTGTGTATTGACATCCATTATAATGTTGTGTAAAAGTTGGCAAAATCTTGACATTTTCACTCCATTACGGAAACGGCTCCGTGTGAAATTTAATATTTACGGGACTACTTTCTGCCGATCGGAGATTTCCGTATATACCCGATAACGAGCGTATCAGAACAAGTATTGGCTTTATAAACCAATAGCATTCTTTGCTGCAATATTAATGCATCGTCTGTGCACGCGTGCATGTTTTTACTTTATTTCCCCATATTATTGTTTTTGTAATAATGTGTGCAAATTCCTGTAAATGCGTTTTATATTCGAAGGCTTGTTACTTGGGGGAGTTTTTATCCTCGTAGATGTCGAGAACTGGCTTGATAATGTTCGAATGTACAATGGCTATATGAAAAATAAATAAAAAGAAAAAAAATGAGTCTGATAGTAGTACGCTAAACTTTCACTACTAGCCGCCTAAAGACATCAGAGTCTCTCGAAACAGGCGTGTAGAACGACCCTGAGCGCATGTTTCTCCTAAAATAAAACCAACAATATGACTTGTAAACGAGTCCGGGACATTTTGGCCCAAAGCAAATTGGGTATTTAATCGGCACATAAATTCGACCCCTCATAATTCGGTGCCTTTGATGCGAAAAAAAACGTTTAAGAGACCATTTAGCGCGTATGAGTAAACACATTTTTCTACACGCCTGGTTTACACACTCGGACACGCTCGAGATACGTATTCAACATAATGTAACCCCGGATCAGAGCCGGTCGGATTTGCATCGGATTATCGATATATTGATTCTTTTCATGCGCGGATCCAGAAAGTTTTGTCAGAGGGTGTCCAACTCTGCAACACTGACAATAATTTTAGACCGGGAGAGCGGATCCAAAAACCACTAAAAGCGGACCAATGTCGGCCCGTATTATGTCGGCGTGCATATTATGGTCCACATTGAATGCTGGCTTCATAGCTTTGAGAATTTTCGAGAATTTCAGGAGATCCAGACCAGTATTGCTAAGAAAACCTATATTTTTGTGATTTTTCAGGGGGTCTGGACCCCCTGTCACCCCCTCTGGATCCGCGCATGCTTTTGAACACCCAACTTATATTGGGGAGGAGAAGGTGGGGGTCTCGGTAATTCAGAAAACCTTGTAGAATCCCTTACAAAGTAGAAGGAAGGTTCCATCAGTTAAGAAAGTGTTTAGATGCTCCAGGGGAGAAAACAAGAGGTTAGAGGGCCTGGATAGGCCGGGTTAACCCGCCCTTATTTTGGGAAATAGACTAACAGTGCTAATCCAGATTAGACGCCGCATGGTTCCCCGTCTGATCAGGGTCGCCATAGTTTGCTAAACATAATTATCTATCAAAATTTGAATAAACATGACAAATACCGCCCAACAGCGGAAGTGGACTGGTCCAATTCAGGATATTTCATTAGGAATAAATGGGAGATAAGAGACGTGTTGTATCCTAACAAAAAGTTTTATGTTTTTTTTTTTGTTTTACGTCCAAGTCAGCAGCTACGATCATGTCGGTTTTCAGTTCACATAACAAAGCTTGAACAAGCGGTAACCAGTACTTTGTGCGCATACTTTTGCCTTTCACTGACAGCAACAATAGTAAGTGAGTATGATCAGGAAATACCACAATCACAAACCGCAGACCACCCCGTGGCACCGCGAGGAAGAGCCTCTCAACCATCATGAGACACCAGGAAGACAAATTAAGCAAAGCAACCAGCTCTCTCTTCCCCATCGAAACCTTCTTGAATGAATCAACGGAATGGTGGAGAATGACCGTAGAAATTAATTTATTTCATGATCAAACTTCACAAAAGTATTGGACCGGGCGGGGATCAAACTCACTGACACCTTGATCTGCAGTCAGACACGCATTCGTAGTTACCGACTGCGCTAAGCGGCCTGGTATTAACAAATATGTAAAGATCACAAGAGATGGCAACTGCTAATATGTCTAAGCAGTTTGGATGTAGATCAAGTCGTAAAATGTCCGGCTCCGGATCTAAACTGCTTGAAACTAGATGAGCCTTATATCTACATTAAGGAATGGCTAATACGGGAATGATGTTAAATAGTTTCGTCGCACCACATCTGGATTGACCTGATTGAACAGTGCAACCCAGGTCATATGCATCAACGCGCGACAGTTGATCTGTGTCTTCACTGGTTGCGTTTCGCCGGATTATGTGTTTTGTACATTCCCGTTTAAGGACATTTGTTAGTAGCGAAAACCCAGGATAAACGGTGTACGTCTACTACCAATCGGGGACAACACCCATCGTTTTTAATTAAAAATCTTTGTTCAAATAGTACCTTATTTATAAATCTTTACCGCAGATGAACATCTTACGGGCAGGTGCCACATGATGGACCAACAAAATCTACCTTCAAACTAGCACCCCATTTTCACTAAACTTCCGCACGCTCTACTGACTTGACTAGCAGTAATCTTTAGATGGCAGGGATGTGCAGGCTGACCTGTTTGTTGCATAAAAAAATCATGAATTTTGCGGTAACGAGCCTGCCTGATCTATAGAGGCGGCTGGTCAAAGTCGTTTGACTCTTTTCTTAATATAATCTATGCGACTGACAGACAGTATTTAGCTGTGCCTATAGTGAAAACTTAAACATGCTTAAACCAGCCTGTAAGCCATTGCATCCTGACAAAGTGACTTGGCTGGTAGAGCGTTAGACTGGCGACAGTGACCTATATACGTCACAAACTGGGGATAGAAAGGGATAGAAGTCCGAGACCCACCAGTCACTGGGCAAGACTCCGACACTTTATCCGCTGCTGTGTACTGGTTCAAGCCGGGATGACGGGGAATTGTCCCGACATGACTGTAAAAAATTGTTGACTGTTATGTAAAGAATTAGCACAAACAAATTCAAACCAGTCTAATCATAGTTGTTTTTGTATTGTTTTTTTTGTGTGTGTGTGTGATGTCCCAGTCAAAAATTAAGCTATGTCGGGACGGGCCATCCTATGTTGATCGTGTACTAAGCAAAGATCGAGGACACAATGCAAGCTTGGACCCGCAACTCCTCGGGCTCAAGTCAAGCACTCTTCCACCGAGCCACTGCGCCCCCTTTGCTGTTTGAAGAAAATGCAATGCAGTTTTATTACCCCAGTTATGCCATACCGGATTGTTAGTTATTTCGTTTGCTGCATGTTTTTTTTTTTTTTCGTTTTCTTTTTTACAGCAAATTATGTTGACCCTGCCTCGAGCGGTAGACGTGTCATAAGATTGCCGCCATCAATGTGGCGTGAATGCAACGAGCCTATGCAGCCACCTTTTTAGCTTACGGCTCCAAATGATGTCTGGTCAGTAACTTAAACACTAATAGAATAATAAAGCTAGCAAAGTCTCTAATCAGACTGCGCGTATGCGCAGGCAAGTCTGAGCATTTGCTGGTCAGACATACTACATTGTTATTGGTCTGCGCTGTGTGCGAAGGTTCCATTTTGGGTTTCAACCCTTGTATACCTATAACTCCTTATCGTGTACTTTGGCAAACAGTTAAGACCTAGATTTCATCAGGGTCTTCACTGTGTGCCTACAAGTGGACAAAACGATTTTTCAGGAATAGATTCGCAAATTGTAACACGTGATACCTCAATACCGTGACACAATAGACCATCCCAAGTTTAAAGTATCAAGCCAGATGGAATCATCTATTAGTGCCTAAAGGGGTAATAACATGTAGACACAGATCTAAACACAGTTTCGGTGATGTGTATTTTAAGAGACGTTACACGATTATAAGGTCAGTACTGAGGTATTTACCAGATCTCATTTTATTGCCCCGGGTATTGCAGACTTCCTGTTTCCAAAAGCCGTACTAAATGAAAAACACATTCCTACTTGTGTACCGCAATGCTATGACGTCCTTTTCATTCTGGATACCAGTAAATATCTACTTTGGCAAACAGTGACGACTCAGACGTCTCAGCCACCGACACAACAGGCATTTTTGGACAGATTTTGAACTATATTAATTCATTGGTACTTAAATAAGTGACAGTGCTCCTTTTCTGTAGCGCGTGAATGGTGTGACGAACGGCGAATCGTCCCCTGAGAAAACTGAGATTTATTATATGAGGAAAGCAAAGGTACAGATCAGCCTACACATTTGTACAAACTGGTTTGCAGCTATACTGTTGGTATCCATGAAAATATTTCAAATTGAATTTAGAAGTATCCCAGCTGATCAGACCAGTTTGAGCTCTATACTGGTTGGAAACTCAATATGACCTTTTACCATGGTATAGCTTAAAAACAATCGTACCACACGTCTGCTTCCGGAGATCGCCGAGTCAGCGTAGTAATATTTATGAAAGTGCGATGATATTTTTTATATCAATTTAATGTTTTGATTTTATTAAAAATTAAATTAATCAAACAGTTAACTAGTTTCTATATATATTTAATCTTTTGGGTGCTGTAGTTGCTTTTTTATAGGAAATATAGCTCATTTTTAGACGCACTATCTTTTTGCTATTTCAACCCAACCGATCCCCTCGTATTACTATATGTTAGGTGCAAATCTGGGGTGTTTTTCGCATGGAGACGTTTCCGTGATGCTAAAAATGTGATTTTTAAGAAATTATAATGTCCTGTGATAAATAAAATCTAACAAATGTGCTCCTGTATTATTGAATTTATCTTTACAAAAAAGAGGTAAAATGTGAGGATTCCCCGAAACATATATAATAAATTAAATAAAAACATGAGCACTCATTTAAGATCCTCTACTTATCTGGAGAACTGTATTAAATCGAAGAGAGCTAACACTCACAGGTCCTGGTATGGGAACTTTTTAGCCAATTTTTAGTTTTTTTCTTATCCATCAGTTTTAACATACAGGTAAGTTTTTGGTGCTAAAAAGAACCGTCTCAATAACACAGTTCTTTTGAGCACCCTAAACAATTGATTTAACTGATACATAACAAGTAATCACAATTTTACACTAAATTTTTTTTGTTTATAAAATTTCTAAAATTTTGAACACTAAGTCTTAAGTTGCCTTCCAAAAAGGCATACCCGGTTGACAAATGGGACAGACCCAGATCAGACTGCTTCTGAAGAAGCAGTCTGATCAGGGTATTCCCATTTGCAATTTTGAAATCCAGCCCAGAAAAACAGCATTTTCATTGCAAACAGAAAGTGAAAAGTTTTCAAAATTTTAGAACAAAGACCATACCATGTACAATAAGCGAAGTTCCAGCAGACATCACGGTGATGGAACATGACACATCCTGGCATGCTGGGTAATTGTACTCAAACCGACAACATCCTGGCTGTCTCCATGTTGCCGGCAGATTGGCTACACTTTCCGTAGAGACAGGGAGCAGATTGACCACACTCTCTGTAGATGCAGGAGGCTGCTAAAATATAGGAATTGCAAAGTTCAAGAGATTAGAGATTGTATTTAAGAAATGAATTCAGTTTTTGGAATGTTCATGGAATCATGAATACTTCGGGTCTCTTGCAAGAGACCCGATGTATTCATGATTCCATGAACATTCCAAAAATTAAATTTATTGCTTATATTAACATTTTATTATAAATATCTAAAATATAAAAACTATTTTTAATTTAGGAATTAAAATAGATTTTTATTTATAATATAGTCGTATTAACAGTTTAGTCGGAGTCTACAATGAATAAGCGGAACAGCCAGCTTGAACACGGACAGCCAATGGAGCAGACAAGAGGCCTGTTTTGCCTGTGCGACTTGGGTGTGGCTTGCTGTCAATCACAATACCAGTGTAACTTCTGGCGAATGAGTTCGATGTTCGAAGTCTATTGCACGGGCAAGTGAGCTTGGCAGCTGTCAATCAATTTGTTTCTAATTCATGAGGCTATAAACGGTTGCAAAAATCTAAAGATTCATTAAAGGATTGCTTGGAAAATGTAAATTATGTACATGTACCCAGATGAATCCTTTTTCTTGCCAGTCATGACTTTTGTCATCTGCTCGTTAATCTGCATATGTTCTAAGATAGCCTATAGTATTTCAATCTATATGGACCCAGATCAAACATAAAAAGCAGACAACATTTCAGGACCATAAAAAATAGTGGCAGAGCAAGGCTTTTCTCATTTTAATATATTCCATCTAATCAGGTGCATAGCATTTGCTTCATAAATAAAATCTGGTATGAAGTCCACCTGAACATATGCAGCAGACCTAAAATGCAGACAACACTTTCAGGACAGAAAAAGGGGCTGGATAAGGGTAAATTATTTTCTCATTCAATCACAAAAAGCATTTACTCACTGGAAACATCTCATCTCATTCAATCATTATAATAAGTCATTGACCTGCCTAGCATATTTGCACAGCCATACAGTCAATAGCAAGCGGTACATTTTGTACCACCTTCCCAGAGAACCTGTCTTCAGGACATGCGACAAAATAATGCACAATTCAGCTGGCTCAGCTACAGAGACTGTCTTGAATACTGAAGTTTTGATTGTAGGGAGTTCAGATGTTACACTTTCCAGACAGCAAATAACAATGGTGCTGATATGATCTAAAATTGGTAGTTATCGGATATGTTTAGATGCTTTCATTCCGCATTGTTGTCCAGGGCTTTTTCCAGCAATTTTGGGAAAAGGCACCTGGCCAAATTTGGGAAAAAATGATCAACTTTACAGCAAAATTGAGAGAAATTAATGATATAGAACATAACAAGGGTAGCAAAATATATCCTCAAAATCAAGTTATTTTAGATTGTATAATGCCAACCAAACCACTTAAGCACAAGTGTTTAAGTATCATTTTGACATGGGTCATTGGTTCTCATAAGTAGTAGTGGTCTCTAAACTAGAGGACCTGAAGGTCCTGAGGCGCTCACCTGACCTCTTTAATAATGTAAAAATAGGTCAAGGTCAAATACAGCTTATAATAAAACACATTTTGTTTAACCATATATGGGGGTTGCAGTCATTTTGGTGACATACAGCAGTCCAAACGAGTGGCATTGGATAAAAGGTCACAGGTCAGCTTGACATTTGGTACTTATATAAAGCCATTGTCTCATAAGGTTAAACATTTCTTGAAAGTATTATGATTTCAGCCTAAACAGTTATAGAAAAATGATTATTTCAAGATTTTTCCCATATAAATACATTAGGAATCAAATTTGACCTTGCCATAAAGTAGGTCAGGCTGGATTCAGCATTTGTGCAAAACCTGGTAGAGACCACATCCCCAATGCTACATACCAAGTCCCAAGGCTATTGACCTTTTGTTCTAGAGAATAAGATATTTTAAGGGGTTTTACCATATATGGGTATGGTGACCTTGACCTTTGAAACTTATTTATAGCCATTGTCTCATTAGGTTTAACATATCAAGTGAGAATAATGACTTTGGCTTCAACAGTATTCAAAAAATCAACTTTTCAAAAAATTTCACATTCAAATGCAATAGGAAGCAAATTTGACCTTGACCTTATGAAGATCTTGAGACTAAAGCTCATCATTTGAACAAACTTAGAAGGCCCCACATCCGCAATGCTACATACCAAGTCCCAAGGTCTTAGGCCTTCTGGTTCCGGAGAAGAAGATTTTTAAAGGGTTTTAACCATATATGGGCAAGGCGGCCATCTTGGTTATGTGACCAAAATATTTTGCATATATTTTTGCTAACTTATCATAAGGAGTCTTCTCATGAAATTTGAGTTCAATTGGGTAAAAGGTTTGTGAGAAAATAATGTTTTAATATATTGATGGGACTCCGATATGAGCGACCTAAGCTGAAAGGTCAAAGGTCAACCTTGACTTTTGGAACTTATTTATTAAACATATCAAGTGAGAATAATGACTAGGGCTTCCACAGTTTTAAAAAAAATCAACTTTTCAGAAATTTTCCCATTTAAATGCATTAGGAGGCAAATTTGACCTTGACGTTAAGTAAGTCAAGGTAAACCTAGGATCATCGTTTGAACAAACTTAGTAGGCCCCATATCCCCAATGCTACATACCAAGTCCCAAGGTCATAGGCCTTCTAGTTTCGGAGAAGAAGATTTTTAAAGGGTTTTTACCATATATGGGCATGGCGGCCAACTTGGTCATGTGAACAAAATATTTTGCATGCATTTTGGCAAACCTATCATAAGGAGTCTTCACATAAAATTTGAGTTCAATTGGACCAATGATTTGTGAGAAAACTATGTTTTAACATATTGATGGGACTCCAATATGAGCGACCTAAGATGAAAAGTCAAAGGTCAACCTTGACTTTTGGAACTTATTTATAGCCATTGTCTCATTAGGTTAAACATATCAAGTGAGAATAATGACTAAGGCTTCCACAGTATCAAAAAAAATCACCTTTTCAGAAATTTTCCCATTTAAATGCATTAGAAGGCAAATTTGACCTTGACATTAAGTAAGTCAAGGTCAACCTAGGATCATCATTTGAACAAACTTAGTAGGCCCCATAACCCCAATGCTACATACCAAGTCCCAAGGTCATAGGCCTTCTAGTTCCGGAGAAGAAGATTTTTAAAGGGTTTTTACCATATATGGGCATGGCGGCCATCTTGGTCATGTGACCAAAATATTTTGCATGCATTCTGGCAAACCTATCATAAGGAGTCTTCACATAAAATTTGAGTTCAATTGGACCAATGGTTTGTGAGAAAACTATGTTTTAACATATTGATGGGACTCCAATATGAGCGACCTAAGATGAAAGGCCAAAGGTCAACCTTGACCTTTGGAACTTATTTATAGCCATTGTCTCATTAGGTTTAACATATTAAGTGAGAATAATGACTAAGGCTTCAACAGTTTTAAAAAAAAATCAACTTTTCAGAAATTTTCCCATTTAAATGCATTAAGAAGCAAATTTGACCTTGACGTTAAGTAGGTCAAGGTCAGCCTAGAATCATCATTTGAACAAACTTGGTAGGCCCCTTAACCCAAATGCTACATACCAAGTCCCAAGGTCATCGGCTTTCTGGTTCTGAAGAAGAAGATTTTTAAAGGGTTTTTACCATATATGGGCATGGCGGCCATCTTGGTCATGTGACCAGTATCATTTGAACAAACTTTCGTTCCCGCGTCCTAAGGAGTCTCCATGTGAAATTTGAATTTAATAGGCCCAGTGGTTTCAGAGGAGAAGATGTTTGAAATTGTGGATGGACGGACGACCGACGACAGACAACGGACGGACGCCGGAGTGACTGGTATACTATTAGCTCATCCATGAGCCTTCGTCTCAGGTGAGCTAAAAAGTAAAAAAAAAAAAAAAATTTGTTTACTTTTCATAATTGGGAAAAACAAACATGGTACTGGGGAAAAGGTGGCTATTTTTGATTGGGAATGGGGCCAAAATTTGGCCCCTAGAGAAGGGCAGAAAATGCCCTGTTGTATGACCAAATTTTGCAACTTCAACTCCGCATTTTGGTGAAGTAAGTGGAATATCTGTCTCAGCATTAAAGAAAATGAACTGCTTGAATAATGACCTGATCGCATTTATGCCTGAGGATCTAAGAATGCAGAAAAATAAAAGTAAAACATGACATAGTTGTAAATACACCAAAAATAATGATTAAATGTAAATAAGTGATTTGTTTTTAATGATGAAATACCTGTATTCTCGTGTTTTTATCCCTACGGAGTAACGGAGATGCCAGATAACAATGCACAATTATTTTGCTTTTCTTCAATCAGACTGACTTGTGTTTGTGTGTTAAAAAGAAGTTGAACTGCTACAATAAGACGGTTCTTTTGAGCTCATAAACAATGGTTCGGTTAATTCTCTCAGCCAGAAAAATTCATCTTTTTTAAGAATAGTTAAGTCAAGAATTATATTTAATTCTTATAGAATAGACCAAGTTTGAAAATGAGCCGCGACATGAGATTTCTATAAATGTGGTATATGTGACCAGCAAAGGCACAGACACATGCGCGCAGTCTGATCAGAGCCTTTGCTAGTCGCTTGTATATTCTACGAACATTAAGCTACTGACTGAACATCATTTTGAGTTTCTAAGCTTAAAAGAAGGTTGCACAGACTTGTTTGAGTCTACACTTGTCAAAATGCCACATTGTTGGAAATCACCTGTCATGGCTCAAATGTCGTCTGTTGTAAAACATAAATGGGCTAAAACAGAATAATGTTTATAGCAAATCACCTGAACACATGTAACATATCCCGTCTCAAGCATCAGTACATGCAGAAGGACACTTAGAGCTTCCATAGAGTCAGTGGGATTAGCACTTTCGTAAACTTCTCGCAGTAATGAAGGCACCATCGTCTCTGAGGCATCTCGACACAAGACTGGTTCTCTTAAACACTGATTCACAACAGTGATATCAACAGGGTCACAGTCTGGAAGTTCTGATGAAGTCTCTGTAAATTGTGCACCATTGTCAGCTGATTCACTATTGGTATCCTTGGTATCCATCTTTTCGTTACTATTTGAGGTCATACTGATCACATTTGGCTGTGAATGGGCATCCCTAGATTCCTGTCCCCTGGATAGCTGTACTTGTAGACTGTCCTGCTGGATAAGAAAATAATCAGAATTTAACACTTATAGTGCCACCTATAATTTGCAGCAGACAACAATTTCAAACTTTGCGGCTTTTTCAAAAACATCAAAATAAGGCATGATCTTCCATGGGAATCGTCTGCAAATGATGTAGGGAGTCTGCACCAGCAACCGCAGGACTTCTGTGCAACCACCAGTGCGTTGTATCAATGCTTTAAAAATGCTCCCAGTGGATTGTCATAAAATTCCTCAATAAAACATTTGCTAGTTAACCACGAAAAAATCCAAAGTATTTAACGTTTTTTTGGATGTTATTTCATGGGAATATGACAACCGCTGCGCTTAGACATGCAGATTTCTCTCAATTTAGGCAGTTACACTAGAAAAAAAAACTGTCATGGCAAAACTCCAGAACTTTGTTTGATTTGCAGTTCAAACCATATATTAATTCACCAATTGCTTGGCAGAGCCATAAACTGCAATGTTACGGGTGGTCTGTGCGCCAGGTGTCATCACAAATAAAATAAATGCAAGTTTATAATTAAATCATAAAGTCAACAGGTATAGATTTTTTACCTTTTACGCCACCACCTGTTCTGAAAAATGCAACCACAAGCTTGTTGTAGCAGCCACCGGTGCGTTTACATTGACCAGTGTGTCTATTGTTAAGACTGACAACCACTCACCTGTGAAATACTGCTAGAAGATGCGCTACTGTCAGTATCCGCTGAGTCCTGCACTAGGACATAGACCAGATCTCCCCCAACTACACCATAATCTTCCAAGGTCTTTGTCTCATCTTCCAGGATATCTCTATTGTTAAGACTGACAACCACTCACCTGTGAAATACTGCTAGAAGACTCACTGCTGTCAGTATCAGCTGAGTTCTCTGCTAGGACATAGATCAGGTCTACCCCTACTACACGAAAATCTTCCAAGGACTTTGTCCCATCTTCCAGGGTATCTCTATTGTTAAGACTGACAACCACTCACCTGTGAAAAACTGCTAGCAGTATCATCATACACTACTGTCAGTATCCGCTGAGTCCTGCACTAGGGCAGAGATCAGATCTCCCCCAACTAAACCATAATCTTCCAAGGACTTTGTCCCATCTTCCAGGATATCTCAATTGTTAAGACTAGCAACCACTCACCAGTGAAATACTGCTATAAGATGCACTACTGTCAGTATCTGCTGAGTCCTGCATTAGGACATAGATCAGTTCTTCCCCAACTACACAATAATCTTCCACGGACTTTGTCCCATCTTCCTGAATATCTCTATTGCTGAGACTAGCAACCACTCACCAGTGAAATACTGCTACAAGATGCACTACTGTCAGTATCTGCTGAGTCCTGCATTAGGACATAGATCAGTTCTTCCCCAACTACACAATAATCTTCCACGGACTTTGTCCCATCTTCCTGAATATCTCTATTGTTGAGACTAGCAACCACTCACCAGTGAAATACTGCTACAAGATGCACTACTGTCAGTATCTGCTGAGTCCTGCATTAGGACATAGATCAGTTCTTCCCCAACTACACAATAATCTTCCACGGACTTTGTCCCATCTTCCTGAATATCTCTATTGTTGAGACTAGCAACCACTCACCAGTGAAATACTGCTACAAGATGCACTACTGTCAGTATCTGCTGAGTCCTGCATTAGGACATAGATCAGTTCTTCCCCAACTACACAATAATCTTCCAAGGACTTTGTCCCATCTTCCTGGATATCTCTATTGTTGAGACTGACAACCACTAACCTGTGAAATACTGCTAGAAGATGCCCTACTGTCAGTATCAGCTGAGTTCTCTGCTATGACATAGACCAGATCATCCCCAACTACACCATAATTTTCCAAGGTCTTTGTCTCATCATATAGGATATCTCTATAGTTAAGACTGAGATGAAATTCACTGTAATAATTAGTGAATGCAATAATTAATAAAGTGTGTGCTTATATATTATCCAGGCTGGTCAGGGTCTAATTTTAAACATCTTATTATGGTAAATATTCAAAAAATGTTGAGGGAGCTCAGTGGTAGAGTGCTTGACTCGAGACCGAGACTAGCAACCACTCACCAGTGAAATACTGCTACAAGATGCACTACTGTCAGTATCTGCTGAGTCCTGCATTAGGACATAGATCAGTTCTTCCCCAACTACACAATAATCTTCCACGGACTTTGTCCCATCTTCCTGGATATCTCAATTGTTAAGACTAGCAACCATTCACCAGTGAAATACTGCTAGAAGATGCACTACTGTCAGTATCTGCTGAGTCCTGCATTAGGACATAGATCAGTTCTTCCCCAACTACACAATAATCTTCCACGGACTTTGTCCCATCTTCCTGGATATCTCTATTGTTAAGACTAGCAACCACTCACCAGTGAAATATTGCTAGAAGATGCACTACTGTCAGTATCTGCTGAGTCCTGCATTAGGACATAGATCAGATCTCCCCCAACTACACAATAATCTTCAACGGACTTTGTCCCATCTTCCTGGATATCTCTATTGTTAAGACTAGAAACCACTCACCAGTGAAATATTGCTAGAAGATGCACTACTGTCAGTATCTGCTGAGTCCTGCATAAGGACATAGATCAGTTCTTCCCCAACTACACAATAATCTTCCACGGACTTTGTCCCATCTTCCTGGATATCTCTATTGTTAAGACTAGCAACCACTCACCAGTGAAACATTGCTAGAAGATGCACTACTGTCAGTATCTGCTGAGTCCTGCATTAGGACATAGATCAGTTCTTCCCCAACTACACAATAATCTTCCACGGACTTTGTCCCATCTTCCTGGATATCTCTATTGTTAAGACTAGCAACCACTCACCAGTGAAACATTGCTAGAAGATGCACTACTGTCAGTATCTGCTGAGTCCTGCATTAGGACATAGATCAGTTCTCCCCCAACTACACCATAATCTTCCAAGGACTTTGTCTCATCTTCTAAGATATCTCTATTGTTAAGACTAGCAATCACTCACCTGTGAAATACTGCTAGAAGACGCACTACTGTCAGTATCAGCTGAGTTCTCTGCTAGGACATAGATCAGGTCTCCCCTTACTACACCAAAATCTTCTATGGAGTGGACTTTGTCCCATCTTCCAGGATATCTCTATTGTTAAGACTGACAACCACTCTTCTGTGAAAAACTGCTAGCAGTATCATCATACACTACTGTCAGTATCCGCTGAGTCCTGCATTAGGACAGAGATCAGATCTCCCCAAACTACACTTTAAATATTCCAAGGAATTTGTATCATCTGTCTAGGGGTTTTCTCTATTGTTGAGACTGACAACCACTAACCTGTGAAATACTGCTAGAAGATGCCCTACTGTCAGTATCAGCTGAGTTCTCTGCTATGACATAGACCAGATCTCCCCCAACTACACCATAATCTTCCAAGGTCTTTGTCTCATCATCTAGGATATCTCTATTGTTAAGACTGAGATGAAATTCACTGTAATAATTAGTGAATGCATTAATTTATAAAGTGTGTTCTTATATATTATCCAGGCTGGTCAGGGTCTAATTTTAAACATCATATTATGGTAAATATTCTAAAATGTTGAGGGAGCTCAGTGGTAGAGTGCTTGACTTGAGACCTAGGGGTCGCATGTTCGAGCCTCACCGGCGTCACTGCCTTGTGGTCCTTGAGCAAAATACATTTATCCTAGCTTAGTACTGGTTCAACCCAGGAAGACCAGTCCCTGTTTAACTGAAAGATTGTTGATGGGACATAAAGAATCAAATCAAACAAACAAACAAAAATGTTGTACTGTCTTGCCTGCAAAACTGGTCCAAACAGTGCTTATCCAGATCTGAAGAAGCGGTCTGATTAGGATCCCTCTTTGCTATACTGACAAGTATGGCATTAGAAACCTTGGATGACAGTTGGCATATACAACCTGGATTATATGGGCCTCGATGCGAGAGAACCTGTCTTTGGGAACAACAAAGGCGCAGACCAGCCTGGGCATCCGCACAGTCTGATTAGCGCCTTTGTCATTCGCTTATTGGAAAGTATCATATATGGACTTGCTACGAGCGAAATATCAACTTTCTAGCTAGTCTCTGTAGGTGAGCAGCCGGGTTTGAGTCTCGCTTTGGCGGAAACCCAGAAGACAGGTTTTCTCGTTATCAGGTCCATATTATGGTAAATATTTTAAAATTTTGTACAGTCATGCCAGCAAAACTGGTCCAAACAGTGCTTACCCAGATCTGAAGGATACCGGGCCGCCTAGCGCAGTCGGTAGCGTGTCTGGCAACAGATGCAAGTCTGACTACAGATCCAGGGGTCGCGAGTTTGATCCCGGCCCGGTCCCATACTTTCGTGGAGATTGATCATGAAATAATTACTACGGTCATTCTCCTCCCTTCCGCTGAATCATTCAAGAAGGGTTCTTGTCAATTACAAGCTCCCCCCTTAACTGCTTGTTCAAGCTTGCCCAGGAAAAAGTGTGGTTAGGTGAACTGACCGTCCCACCATGACCATAGCTGTTGACTTGGGACGTAAAGCAACAAAACAAACAAACAAAGATCTGAAGGAGCGGTCTGATTAGGGTATTCCTAGTTTGCTATACTGACAAGCATTGCATTAGTAACCATGGATGACAGTTGGCATATACCACCTGGATTATATGGGCCTCGACAGGAGAAAACCTGTCTTTAAAAGCTGGCCAACAACACAGGCGAAGACCAGCCTGCGCATACATGTAGTCTGATCAGCGCCTTTGTTACTCGCTTTTAGGAAAGTACCATGTGTAGACCACCTACAGATGATATTTCAATTTTCTAGCTAGTCTCTGTAGCTGAGGAGACAGTTTTGAAACTCACTTTGTCGGATAACCAAAGAAGGTTTTCTCGCGGCGAGGCTCATATAGGATCCACCAGAATCTGGTGGAGATGCAAACATTTAAGAAATGAATAATAATTAAGCAGCGACATGTGGTTTCCAACAATGTGGTATTTTGACATGTTAAGACTCATACAAGCCTGTGCAGCCTCCTGTTAAGCTTAGAATCTCCAAATGATGTTCAGTCAGTAGCTTAACACTCATAGAAGATTCAAGTGACTAGCAAAGGCTCTGATCAGACTGGGCTAATCTGAGGCTTTGCTGGTCGCACATACCACATTGTTTGAAATTTCATGTCGCAGCTCATATGATATTTGGAATATTCATGGAATCATGAATACTTCGGTCTCTTGCAAAGCATTCATGATTCTATTAACATTCTAAAAATTAAATTTATTACTTATACATGTATTTAAATTTTGTTTGTTAGACTGTTTGTTTGATTTGCTTCTTTATGTCCCATCAACAATCTTTCAATTAAACAGGGACAGGTCTTCCTGGGTTGAACCAGTACTAAGCTAGGATAAATGTGTCTTGCTCAACGCAGTGATGCGGGTGAGGCTGGAACCCGTGGCCTTTCGGTCTCGAGTCGAGCACTCTACCCCTGAGCCACTGCACTCTCTATTTAAATTTTATTATAAAAACATAATATAAAGAAATCATTCATAATTTAGGAGATAAAACAGTTTTGTATTTAATATTTAATCGTATAAACGGTTTTGTTATATTGATATTGTAAAGCGGAAATGCTGGAGAACTTGGAAGCTGAGAACAATAGCTTTAATATTTTTTCTCATGTACGACATGTAGGGTGCCCACCTTCAAGGGCCAAAAAGTGGTACATGTTGGTCACCAGGGTATCTCATTCTTGTTTATAGATTGAGCTAGGACCAATCTGTAATTCTATGGCAGCCTAATTGCGCTTTAAGAGTTGTGATGACCACATCTTATTTAAAAGCTATAATGGGGGTCTATGGGGAAACTGTTACAGGTTTGGGCCTGTTGGACCCAAAATATTTATCTATCTATCTATCTTCTGTTACTCAGGCAATCATATATGATCATTATCTGAGGTGTTTTATAGAATTTTGAAAAAACAAAATACTTCTGGCCGAGTCTTTTAAATGAGTGCCCTGCGGTCCATAGAAAGACCAAAACGCACCAAAACACCAAAACGCACAGGTATTTACCAAAACCACTACGATTATTGGATTTTTCTATATAGGGTATGACACAGTGTGGTGTTTAATAATAATAGGGGATTAAGATTGAGGGGGGATATTGTCGATTTTGATAGGTTTTCTTGTGTTGCATATAAACATGATAAAACTGAAGGGGATATTTGGTAGGTATATAGACGAGTTTAAAAATTGTTGTAGGCTTAAAGGTTTCTTTCTAGTATTTTAGGGGATAATTATGCGAGGTTATTTGAAGTAGACATTATAAGGTTTCTTTCTTGAAATGCAGTCTTGTCCCTGCGTTTTTCGTTAAATGTCTTTATTGCTATGCCAGTTCAATGTTGCATTGTGTTAACCGGAACGCACTTCGCCCTAAACATTTACCAAAACGCCTTACAAAAATTGATTTATGTGCATCATGTGTGCATTATCCAAAGTCCAAAATGATTACCCCAGTATCAATGTTCAACATAAAAAGGGTCACGTTCCTAAACTCATACACATGTTCATAAAAATCCAATAATTGTAGTGCGTTTTGGTAAATACCGTTGCGTTTTGGTGTTTTGGTGCGTTTTGGTCTTTCTACGGACCCAGTGCCCTGAACTCCTCTGTGGTCTAGACCACAGATGGAGCCAGACTATTCCAATGGGGAATAGTCCTTGGGAAAAAAGAATACTTCAGGGCATCACTATAAGTCTGGGGCTTGCAATACTGTGAGTTGTGTGATGACCTGGTAGATCTTGTACTCTGAGACGGGCCGGGTCAAGTACTTATACGGTCTTTATCAATAGACATAATCCCACAATGAATCTTCAATAATGTGGAAGAAAAGCAGAGAGGACTGATCCCTCCGGTCCTCCAGAGTTGTCCATTGCAGCTCATCGAGCATCTCACCAACACTACTAGTGTTGGGCCACCTCCTGCAGGTCCAGCGGGTTGCCGTCCTCTGTACCTTCTGCGCTTGTTGAATCTGAATTGCTTTAAGAGGCTCGGTCATCCCCTCAAAATTTGGCCTTATGTTCATTTGTTACACTGAACTAACCCCACAAGAAGAGCCTCATTAAAGTGATTAGGCATTTGCCTGTGATTAATGGGTGATATGTTAGTCCTAAATCTATAGGGTAATTTTGCAACATCATCAGGTAGAGGAAAGATTTTTATTTATAGATATACTATAAATTCATAGTACATCTATAAATGCATAGAAAAATCGTTCTATATATTTATAGAATCACCAGGTAAAACTGCGTGGAAATCGTGCATATCGAAAACCGCAACGCGATATTTTGAAGAATGAACATCGATAAGGTAAGAATTCATAATGTGCATAATAATTTTATTTGAAATGCCTATTTATTGGGAAAACACAATCTACATTAATTGTCACCATCAATGCAGGCTACAAACCCTTGATTTTGTCCAAATTTGTGAACATTCTATTACTTTTAAAAAGTTTTTATCAGCTTTCACACTTACGTCTTCCATTTTGAATTTTGCTTGATCACGTGATGAGGCTGGATCTAGACTGGTCCAGTGGTTAACATGATTTTTAGTCGCAAAAATGAAAATAAGGACTGAAGTAAAACAACGAGGTCAAAAATATTATCCTTATAAAGCATCCGGATCTGGTGCATTTATTAACTCTCTGTGGCTCGAACTACCCTATCTTGAACAAATTCCATGGTCAAAATGGTTTTGACCTGAAGTTCTAATGTAAAAGTTAGTGGTCGACACAATCATTTTGCCAAAAGCCCTTTCAGAATGTTAAAGAATATATTTGTCTACCAAAGATCAAATACAGTCTGAGGTTGCACGTGCAAGCATTGGCAATACTGTGACGTAACTGTTAAATAATCAATAAGCTCTGAAATAGTGTTACTTAGCCTGTGCAAGTATGGCATTAAACAAGTATAAATAATATATGGCCACGTGCAACACGATCCCAGTAATCTTGTAGTAGGCTCCAGATAAATTGGCTGGCATAAATCCGAATCCTAATATTATCTTTATCTGTCTCATTTAAAAGCAGTTAGATGTACAGTTTTAATTGGACCACTCATGTCCAAAAAGGGCACATGTCATTTTACACAACCATATTAAATTGGCAGTTAGTGTGCAGGAGAAAAAGCTCTTTTCTGGAAGACCTTTCTTATTTGAGGTCAGCCGCAGTATCTAATTAATTGTAAACCAGTCTATGAATTTAAAGATGGCGCACAAACGAGTTTGAGAAAGGCTCTGTTCCAGAATATCAACAAACCCGCATTTTGTTAGCTATTTCAGTGAAAAGAACACAGTAAAACAGGAAAACTAGCGATGACATGTTTTTTGGCATGCAGCCTTTTTCGCATTTTACGCATCCTGTGCCAGATTAAACGGCGCAATGGTGTATCTTTATATAACCCTAAACGCATTTGTGAACGCACAATCGGAATGCGGTTTTCATTTAAAACCAATTTGGGGACGATTTTTCTGTGATATCTATAAATTTATAGAACGATTTTTCTATGCATTAATAGATGTACTATAAATTTATAGTATATCTATAAATACAAATCTTTCCTCTACCTGATCATGCGATTCCCAAGTGATTGTGGCCGAATCTTCCGATAAATACGAACCCTATTCCTCTAAAAAGGGCACAAGCTGCTTCCCGCACGTCTGTGATTGTTGAATGCCCATTCTTTTCTTCTGGGACCGCATAAATTTGCGTTTGTTTACGGTATCGAATTCGCAATTTCATTTTTTAAAACCGAAAGTTGAACTGCTGAACGACTATTCGCACACAATAATGCTAGGCTAGCTGCACAACTTCCGTTTATCAATACGCCTGGGTGGGTACCTCTGTTTTCCGTGTGCTATCATAATCAAGGTACATAAAATGCGCGGATCCAGGAATTTTCGTCAGGGGGGGGGGTCCAGGTCAGTCTGACAAAAAAAAGCTCTGACATCGTTTTTATTTTTGTTTTTTAGTCCTCAGCTTATTTTACAGAAGTCAAATGGTCAATTTCAAAGAAATCTATCATTTTTAAGGTTCCAGAAGGGGTTCAACATTTTCCAGGGGGGGGGGGGGAGTCCAACTTTTTCCAGGGGGGGGGTCCAATTGCTTATTCCCTATAGAAGCCCATATAACTTGTGTTTTTCAGGGGGGTCCGGACCCCCTGTCCCCCCCCCCCCTCTGGATCCGCACTTGCATAACAGGAATATTTTTTGGTATGCTCGTAAACCTCAAGTACATTTTTGGGGTTCTATCTATCCATCCATTCAACCAAGGTCACTCAGTATGTTAGTGGGAGAATTGGCTTTTGACCCATCTAGCTACTCTTCTTTGCGTCATTTTAATTTTATTTGTGTTATTCTTTGTGTGAGTGTGTGGGGGGGGGGCAGACTTGGGAGGCATACTCAACTTTAGGACGAACTAATGTTTTGTAAGCCAGTTCGGTTACCTTTACGTTGTTGGTCCTCATGTTTCGTTCAACAAAACCCAGGGTCCTGTTTGCTTTCGCAGTTTTTGAGCTGATGTGATCGTTCCAGCTAAGATCCTTAGAGATATTTACACCAAGATACTTTGCCGTGACTGTTGCCTCGAATACCTGCCCATGAAGGAAGTACTGGGTGTTCAGTTGATGTTTTGACCTTGTAATGTCTCGATTTTCAGGAATAAAAGACTTGGAACTGCCTTTGCTCGATTGAATATTGTTAATAGCTCAGAAGCAAGCAGGGTTCTTATCCGGAAGTTTGGCCTAGCGGTGTAACCGGATGTTTCATGTAGGCCATGGCTTAGCTATAATGCGTATCGTCGAAATCAGCAGAGTGGATTACCCAGGTCTTCTAATGTCCATACTGCTTCTGTGGATAGAAATAATTCCAGTAGTGATTATATTTCCGGCATACGTGCAGATTCTTGGCGTAGTTCAGGAGCCTGGTTTGATAAAGGGAGTTATGATACACAATGGGATATGGATTATGGATGACCAGGCTGATTATAACCTGTATAAAGCATTAGACTGAATTGTCATTTATCAGTAGTATAATAAAAGTTACAATGGGCCTGGATAACACAAACCTAAGCTTCAATTTCATGACATGGAATGCAACAGGAATCATGTCAAGTCACGTTATTTGAGTGATGCATTACACGACCATTCTATTGACTTTTGTGGTATATCTGAGCATTTGTTATACCATAAAGACCTGCATTTTTAGACAAAATTAACAACAATTACATTTCTTATGGGACAGCGGATAAGGATCTTTTACTCCCTGTATATCGCAAGGTTGGTAAGGGAGGTGTCGCACTGCTGTGGAATCTAAAATTTCATAAGTACATCACTACTTTAGACATCAATAGTGACAGAATAATTGGTTCCAATTTAAATACTCCCAAAATTGTTATATGTATTTGTTACAGGTCTATATGCCATCTAGGAATCATGATTTAGACGTTTATAAAATATGATAGAAGAGTTGGATAATATCCTTAATATGTATATGGACAAGGGAACTGTTATCATTATGGGTGACATGAATGCTCAGATAACCCCAAGAGCGCAATCTGGTAAGATAGAGAGTAGGGATCGGTGCTTGATTGATTTCCTTAATGAAAATAATTTCGATGTAAACAAGGGTGCAAATGCAACTTTTGTGTCATTTGATGGCAAGTCAGAATGTCATATTGATCATATTATTATGCCATATGATAAATGTGACCTTCTCCTCAATTATAATATTCCACTAGATTGCTCACTGAACGTTTCAAATCATCGCCCTGTTATTTGCTTTATCAAATTCCCCAATACAGTGTTACAATCTGTTACATATGAGCCAGACGAATTAAATTGGTCTAAAGTTAAGCACGAATAAAAATGCTTGTACACTCAAACGTTACAGAGTGACAGTGGGATAATTGCCGCAAATGAGCAGGAGATTCGACACTCTTTATGGACAACTTGTGAACAGACTAAATCTGGATACAAAAGTGTGTATCCCAAAGTCAAAATTTAAGCCCCATCTTAAACCATATTGGACAAAGGAGCTCTCAGATGCCCACAAATTAATGAAATACTTGAGATATGTATGGTTGCAAAATGGTAGGCCACGTGACTCAGATAAAACATCTTATAAGAAATATAAACATGCTAAATGTGAGTTTCGAAAACTGCACAGCAAAGCAATGGCTATTTATTGAAAGAAATTGGATGAGCAAATTAATGCTGCTGCTGAAATCGACTCGAAACAATTCTGGAGATTGATAAAGTCAAAGCGGTCTAAATCTGCAACCTCAATGTCCGCAGAAATCAAGTTTGATGGTGCTACATATAAAGATCCACAAGAAATTAACAACAGTGGGGTAATTATTTTTAGAAGGTGTATGCACCTGCCGAGGATGAGTCATTTGATGATAATTTTAAAGTACAATATGTTCTTTAGAGGGTATCCCTTGGAAGCAAAGACTGCACCAAAGAGCTGAAACCAGAGTGTGCATATTTCCTGGGCCAGACTAGCTAGTTTCTGCCATTTAGGCTTCATCAGTGACCCTCAAATAGTTTCAAGTTCCTCAATGAAACCCATGATCCCAAAGGACAAGAAAATAAAATCTACACTATAGTGAAGGGCAGGGAGACGTTCTACCGCCGCCACACAGTCCCAGTCACCAGCTGTAGTGAAGTCAAATATGTTCTTTAAAGGGTATCCCTTGGAAGCAAAGACTGCACTAAAGAGCTGAAACCAGAGTGTGCATATTTCCTGGGCCAGACTAGCTAGTTTCTGCCATTTAGGCTTCATCAGTGACCCTCAAATAGTTTCAAGTTCCTCAATGAAACCCATGATCCCAAAGGACAAGAAAATAAAATCTACACTATAGTGAAGGGCAGGGAGACGTTCTACCGCCGCCACACAGTCCCAGTCACCAGCTGTAGTGAAGTCAAATATGTTCTTTAAAGGGTATCCCTTGGAAGCAAAGACTGCACTAAAGAGCTGAAACCAGAGTGTGCATATTTCCTGGGCCAGACTAGCTAGTTTCTGCCATTTAGGCTTCATCAGTGACCCTCAAATAGTTTCAAGTTCCTCAATGAACAAGTTGCAAATGAACTCCATGAAATCAAGCAACATTTTCAGGTTGAACACGATGCAGTAAAAGTTGATAGACACTTAATAACAGAAGCTATAAAGTGCAGTAAAAGAGGTAAAGCTTGTCGAGAGGATAGGGTATATTACAAAAATTTTATTTATGGGGGTCCGATTGTACAAGATATTTTACTCAAACTGTTCTCTGCTATGCTGAAATTTTCACACACACCGACTGCAATAAAAGGGATATAACCATTACATCATATAAAGGTGGGAAAAAGAAGAAAACAGATCCAAATAGCTACAGAGCAATTAGGTTGTCGTCAGTAGTTCTGAAAGTATACGAAAAAGTACTGTTGTCCTTATTTAAAGATGATAACAAATGTGAAATTGACGCGTTACAAAGTGGCTTTCAACCAAATATGGGATGTATGATGACCCCATTCATGGTTAGAGAATCCAGTCACTTTGCAAGGAAGCAGGACTCGAAGTCATTTATGTGCTTTTTAGATATTCGCCAAGCATTTGACCGAGTTTGGCAGGACTTATTGATTGTAAAATTGTATCGTAAGGGAGTCAATATATCACTTTTGAAAGCAGTTATCAATTTATATGAAGACATGTATAGCTGTGTAAGCACACATGGATTCACGTCAGACTGGTTCCCAGTTAAACAAGGTACAACACAAGGTGGTTGTTTGAGCCCATATTTATACCTCGTTTTTTATAACGATTTATTGGACGAACTTAACAAGTGCGCCTACTGTTTTATGATGGATGGGCTATTGTGTAGGTTTCCTCCATATGTCGTTGACATGTTACTTTTGTCCCTGTTAAAGCACGGAATGGACATTATGATGAATATCTGTTTTAAAAATTCTATTATAGAAAGATACTTCTACCACTACATTAAAACGAATGTTATGGTTACGAATGAGCCTAAGCAGCAGTATCAAGAACGTTCAAGAACGTGGACCTTATGAGGAAACACTATCGAGGAAACAGAGTCTTACACCCATCTTGGAGTAGTTTGTGACAAATATATAAGCCTTGACATTTCCGTCGAAGACAGCTGTAAAAAAATTCGAGGAACGTTTCTGAGTCTAATAAATACTGGAATTTACAAGGACGGATTTCATCCTCTTATGTCAAAACATTTATATGAAACAATTGTGCTTCCAAAAGCGTTATATGGATATGAATTATGGAATTGGCTTACACAAAATCACTTAAACATGTTGGAAAAATCACATCGATTCTGTTTAGGATATATGCAGTCCATTCCCAAGGACACACGAATAGTTATTGCCCTTTGCTGCATGGTGTCATTATCTATTGAAACGGAAATTGACAAGCGGATACTGTGATTTTCTTTGGCCAATTTTGCAACCTACCACCGGATTACTGCGTTAAGGAAGTGTTTGTATATCGCTTGATGAATCATTTGAATATTCGAAGCTCTGTAACAGGATTTTTTTCCCCGATTTACATAGAATACTTGGTAAAAATCAATTAGATTTTCATACGTTTGAATTTATAAAGAACGGAACTTTCCCCTCAAAACAGTCGTGGAAAATACTAGTAATTCGGAGTACAACTCATATTGAAACACAAAAACTTCAGCACAGCATTGTTAATGAAACGTTCCTGAACGGATTTGGTAAAATACACAATACTTTGATTCCATGTGTTATATGGGAATTCAGTAAAGAATGTCGTGAACATACAAATAGGTGTATAACAGGAATGAACTTGATGAGCAGACTGTTTGGTTTCAATTATAAACTCTCATTCAAAATGCATACTTTGTGGTTCTGAAACTGAATCTATTACGATACATCTAATTATGTACTGTCAAAATAATTAATCTGTTCAGTTAAAGCTATGGAACAGTCTGTACTTTAACTTAGGATAGGTCTAATTACTAAGAATAACTAGGGCGCTGATCATACTGTGTGGAAACGCAGGCTGGTCTGCGCCTTGGTTATTCGCAAATCCCCAATGCCATGTTTCCTCGCACCAAGGTCCATAATAAAAATCATGTGGCTATTAAAAGCATAGTCATTTTGCTTTGAAATGGGTCGGTGGAAGGGACCATGCCTTAAGCGTAACTGATTGGTTATGGTTCGTGGGGGTGGGGCTCTGGTCTGAATCTCCCCTAACATCGTTTCGTTTGTCAATGGCGGTTCGGACTTGCATATCGCCAATCACGAGTCACCTAGTACCTCGGGGTCAGATTGTATGTACTAAGTGGTCGTAAATATGTGTATATGTGTGCGCATATGATAGCGAAATACATAGAGGATATTTACTTTTTTGAGGCACTGAATACCAAATATATTTCATCGAGTGTGTTGAAAACATTAGAATTTTCATGAGTGCGCAGCACGAATGAAAATTTCGATGTTTCAACAACTCACGAGATGAAATATATTTGGTATTCACCTCAAAAAAGTAATTTTTCTTTTTATTTTATACTTTTTAGAAGATTTAAAGATAATCAATTTTTTAACCCTGCTTCAAGCCGAATCACAATAATGCAAAAGAAGACAAATGAGTATTTGTGACAGAATACCTGGATCAACCTACATGATCTATAGTCATCAGGACTTAAAGATAAAAAGAAATTCATTCAGCGTCAAAGTGCGGGACAAGTGACGTCATAAGCGACGTCATAACTTGTTGATGACGGTGCATAGCATAGGTTGTACATGCATTGCCTCACTCACCACTCACTGGAGCGGGAGGTGTTGAAAATTCAAAATCGAAAAATTTCAGCAAATCTGAATTATTTTGGTACCAAAATGTTCCTCATGTTCTAACTAAGAAAATGACTTCCCACACTTGATGTTTTTGTTCACAAATAAGAGAGTTATGTGAAGTATATTTGTCAAAAATAACGCTACGCATGTTGTGACGTCAACATCAAACATAATGACGTCACGGTTTGACATGGCGTAGCGCCAATTTGCACGTGGCGCCTATCGTAAGGCACACTCAATAGACTTTCTTTAAATGCTGATTTCTTGCGTTTCATTCGTTAAAATATGATTCTAAGCCATTTTCTTGGTGCAAACTTAGTTTACACCCAATGTTATACCCAATAAACACACTGCAAAAGTCAAATCGAACGAGAAACGACCAAGTAAAAGTAAGGTTGTGATTTCTGTATTTCTTTTGAGTATATAGAGGATATTTACTTTTTTTGAGGTGAATACCAAATATATTTCATTGAGTGCGGTGAAAAAAATCAGCATTTTTCACGAGTGCGTAGCACGAGTGAAAATGCTGATATTTTCACCGCACGAGATGAAATTTATTTGGTATTTGTCGAAAGAAAGTAAATTTTCTCTTTATTTTATACCTAACGGAAATACAGAAATCACAACCTTACTTTTTACTTGGTCGTTTCTCGTCGATTTGACTTTTGCAGTGTGTTCATTGGGTATAACATTGGGTGTAAACGTAGTTTGCACCTATAAAATGGCTTAGAAACATATTTTATCGAATGAAACGCAAGAAATCAGCATGTAAAGAAAGTCTATTGAGTGTGCCTTAGGGTAGGCGTCACGTGCAAACTGGCGCTACGCCGGTCAAACAGTGACGTCATTATGTTTGATTTTGATGTCACAACATGCGTAGCGTTATTTTTGAAAATGTACTTCACTTGAACATGTTAAACCCTTATGTTAAAAAATCTCAGCCACAAAATTGCCAAGAAAGCCTTGTTTTGCTACAGTTCTATTCTATTCTACAGTGAAAATATAAATCGTATCAGTCACTAGTGAAAAAATACGATATTTTTTCACTGTAGAAAAATACCAATTTTAGTCACATTTGATATGCATTGAATTCACTGCTTGTGATAAAATAAAAAATAAAAAGAAAATTCACTTTTTTACGGCAAATACAAAATATATTTCACCTCGTGCGGTGAAAATATTAGCATTTTCACTCGTGCTACGCACTCGTGGAAAATACTGATTTTTTCACTTCACTCGATGAAATATATTTGATATTCACCTCAAAAAAAGTAAATATCCTCTACATATATGTGTGTATAAATGTGAACTACAATTAGACACATACATCGGCAAAATTCTTACCTGACGTTGTATCTTTTGTGGAGGTCGCTTATATATCGCAAGAAAGGGAGAGGCCCAAGAACAAATGCCTGGGACACACCAGATGTTTCAGGAACCTCTGACAAGCTTTCCCATTCCAGCACCACAGCCTGGGTTTGACCTATCAAGAAAGATCTTATCCAATTTAGAGTATTTCTTTTTACTCCATGCTGTGAAATTTTGAATGAGAGATTAGGATGGCTGACTTTGTCAAATGCCTTACTAAAGTCTACATGTAGGAGAAGAAGATCGGCTTGTTGACCTGTTATTAGTTGCCTGCCCAGGTATTCAACAAGCTGAATAAGTTAAGTTTCATATGATCCCCTTTCTCTGAAACCATGCTGGAGATCATAGAGTGTACACATTGTTTTGATTAAGATGTTGAATGAGCTTAGATGCAATAATATGCTCCATCACCTTGCAAAATATGCATGTTAAGGATATGAGCATATAATTGGCTGGATTACTTTTACTTCCCGTCTTAAAAACCGGGCTAAGTCTGAAGGAATCTTACCCGTAGATATTGACTTTTTGAAATTTAGTTGGATGACTGCGATTTGCTCTCTGTAAATTCTTTCAGGATATAATAGGTTTAGGGTTTGAATGAAATACATGTTGTTTTTTTTGTGAGAGGGGGGGTGCATAGACGGGGAGGGGGATACGGGGCGAGAAGATGGGGAAGGGGAAAGCAAGTTGGACTGGATGTACAGTAGATACTTAGGGGAAGGCTATTGGACTGGATTTTCGGGTGCTATACAGTTGATGCGTGGGCCTATGTAGAAAAAAACGAGTACCCCCCCCCCCCCCCTGGGATGTATACCTATCCCATACATGTATCCTGAACGCTTTACACAACATAAGTGACAAACATCACTGTTGTCTAACTCCTCCGTCGGTGCTCTGATTAGAAACGTAGGCCCCAGTGAAAACATGATTAGACCGAGTTTCAATAAAGCGGAAGTGTTGCAGGAAGTGTTGCACACACAATTCAAAACGAAGGAATTCTAAAATATTTACGTAAGTTAACGTTTTATGTCACTATTGTATTTCTTTGAACGAATGGTCAAGTTGACTCTTTTGTTGATTCCAGCATATCAATTCTTTTAAATGAGATATTGAACCCAAAAGTTGTGCTCACGAAAAACAATGAATTTGAATCCAACATCATCCTACAAAATGTGACTGATATTTGCTTTTATCATATGACGTCGCGTCTGGGAGTGAAATAACACCATGCAATAAAATCTGTAAGCCACTAGGTTTTTACGGCAGAAATGAGATTTCAAAGTAATCTTAATGTCATATGATAAAAAGAATCTAACATTCGTGCTCTTGTATTATTGAATTTATTAAACTCGTTGCCAAAAAGAGATAAAATGCTCAGCAAGCCTCGCATTTGATCTCTTTTTCCCAACTCGTTTAATAAATTCAATAAAACATGAGCACTCATGTAAGATTCTCTATGTATTTTGTACCTGTACTCTGTTTCTATGTAAAATTCACCAATGTGATAGCCATTGCTATTTATGCCATTAATTTTGTTTGCTTTTGGTATTTTGCGGTCAAACAAAGGAGTTTTATAGTTTTGAACCCGTCTGTGTTTGGCCCCGATTGGCAACTGGTGGACTTAGGATTTGTGTTTCATAGTAATTGGATTGGAATATGTGTTCCCTACAAAGAGTGTGCATTGGTTGTCATTACTTTTTTCAAAACCTGTTTTATGATGAAAATAAACATGCTTTGTCAAGTCCTATGTCTTTACTCTGCTTCAGTGATACTGATAGTGAAGTTTGCTTACTCCTTTGAGCATTTCAAGAAATATCACAATCACACACTGCAGCCCAACCCACAGCACTGTGAGGAAGAACCAAAGAACACTACCAGGATACCAATTAAAGGTAGTGTCCTTTCTAGTTTTTACAATCATTTTGATTAGGAAGAGAGAGAGAGCCGGTTGCTTTACTTTATTGCATTACAAAATCAAGAACCAAAACACAGAGCTCCCACAAATAATGGGAGAATTATTAAACAACGAACAACAACAGTATCACCTCCTTAGAACGGACAGCAGCCTTAACCATCAGGTGAGGGGGATCTTGAATACATTTACTGGTGGCAAACTTTCACAAAAGTGCTCTTGTTGAAAGTAAAATTTGCTTAGCTCGCATGGAGCCTTCATAACGTGTGCAATGCATCATCACAGAGAAACATTCTAATAAAATATACTAACTATGTTGAATATAGAAATGTGTCAGTGTGATACAGATGCCCCCGCCCAGGGTCATTGTAGGAGAGAAAAAGTTCTCCAGAAATAACATGAGTCAAGGCCAATAATTCTGTAACAAATTTGCGTAAATTGACGCAAAACAACCCAACTAGATTTTGTCAGTTTCGAAGGGTGTGCAAAATTTTATTAAATTCTATCCTTTTATTTTTTAAGATATGGAGTGGAAACGAAATTCTGACTAAGGGCTGGCCGGTGCCTGATGCTTGTCCTTGCCTGGACCCACCATAGCTCAACTTGAGGGTTTCTTTAACTCTGACTATTTGTGAGTCATAAGCTCTTTTCTTTGCTTCATCATAGTGTGAGTGTGTACATTTGATCAACCAGGTGAACCGCATGTCTAGATCTCGGAGGGTGTTGGCTATCGGAGGTTAACAAAGGATTTGAGGTTGGACATGGTCTGTATTGAGACGATTTTATTTCATTTAGATTCGCTTTGAGGGATAAGAACAACATATAGGTCGATAGTATACAGAATGATGATAACTCTGAAAATAATACATCTTTTTGAACTGAATCTGTTCGAGTTTAAATCGCATTTGAATTCGGAAATGCAATAATTTGGACCAATATTTCGAATTCATCAGTTAATATTCATATCTTTTAGTTTATTTTTACTTGATTCACAGCCACCGCTGGAATGTATAACCTCTCTTTGGAATGAATCAGTCAAATACAATTCAAAAATACTTGTAAAACACTTATTTATTTGCAATTTTATGACGGTGGTATCATGTTTATGGGTAGCTTTCCGTTCGGAGGTATGTTGGGTAGCTGTCGGAGGGAACGCATGTGCATGTTAACATTGATTTCGGAGAAGGGCAAATTGATTATGCTCATTAAACTAGCTATCGCATACGGAAACAAAAGTGTAACACTCAAAAACTTTCAAAAACAAGTGGTTCGATTGGCGAGGAACATATCAAGGGAGAAACAAGCTTAAACAAACCAATTTGTTAGAGTTTTTGTTCAACATTGAAGGAGTGTTTTTGTGCATTAGTTTGTTTCGTTGTTTTGGCCTACCATATCTATTTAGCCCTTTGCATCACATTAAAGAAACAATCTGGCAGTAACATAACATGCAAAAGCATTATACTATGAAATGGGCACATACCTTTTGTGAAGGTGACAGATCAAGTAGCAATGCATTAAGTATACCAGCTGATTAGACGAGCACCTATACGGTCTAATCAGTCTTCACTAATTGCATAAATTTAACTACATGTAGGTGTTTTCGCATTTACACAAAATAAGTTAACGCACTTTAAAGAACGGTCTTTGGGTTAAAACAAGCGTAAATGACCAGGAAATGCCACAATCCCAGACAGACACATGGCACCAAGAGACAGGGACACTGGAACATAGACAAATAAGGAATACGCACAAAGTCAGAATACAATAAGCAAAGCATTCAGCTGCCTTTATCTCAGTGAGAGTATTGCCAAACTAGAAATGACACAATATAAGCGTTTAACACGAAGTGCAAAACACGAACCCCCAGCAAATACAATAAAAATAGTAAGTGAGTATGGTCAGGAAAATTCACAATCACAAACTTCAGACAAACCCATGGCACCGTGAGGAAGAGCCACACAGCAATCACGAGGCACTAGGAAAACAAACTAAGCAAAGCAACCAGATCTCTCTTCCCCATCTACTCGCCCTCTTTCTTTCTCCCTCTCTCTCTCTCTCTCTCTCTCTTCTCCATTCTCTCTACTCGCTCACCTATCTACTCTCTACCCTCCCCCCCCCCTCTCTCTCTCTCTCTCTCTCTCTCTCTCTCTCTCTCTCTCTCTCTCTCTCTCTCTCTCTGTCTCTCTCTACTCTCTACTCTTTGTCGTTCTCCACTCTCTATTCTCTTTGTCTCTTTCTACTCTGTCTCTCTCTACGTCTCACTCTACTCTGTCTCCCTCTAAACGTCTGTCCTTCTCTCTCTCTCTACTCTGTCTCTCTACTCTCTCCCTCTCTATACTTTATTCTCTACTTGCACTCCTCTCTACTCTCTCTATACTTAATTCTCTACTCGCACTCCTCTCTACTCTCTTTTTCTCTACTCACACTCCTTCTCTACTCACACTCCTTCTCTTTTCTCTCTTTCTCTACTCGCACTCCTTTTCTACTCACACTCCTTCTCTACTCGCACTCCTTCTCTGCTCTCTCCTTCTCTACTCGCACACCTTCTCTATTCTCTCTTTCTCTACTCGCACTCCTTCCCTACTCGCACTCCTTCTCTACTAGCACTCATTCTCTCTACTCTCTCCTTCTCTAATCGCACTCCATCTCTACTCGCATTCCTTCTCCACTCGCACTCCTTCTCTACTATCACTCCTTCTCTACTCTCTCCTTCTCTACTCGCACTCCTTCTAAGTTCGCATTCCTTCTCTACTCGCACTCCTTCTAAGTTCGCATTCCTTCTCTACTCGCACTCCTTCTCTACTCTCTCTTTCTCTACTCGCATTCCTTCTCTACTCGCACTCCTTCTCTACTCGCACTCCTTCACTACTCTCTCTTTCTCTACTCGCACTCCTTCTCTAGTCTCTCTTTCTCTGCTCACACTTCATATCTACTCGCACTCCTTCTCTACTCGCACTCCTTCTCTACTAACACTTCTTCTCTACTCGCACCCCGTCTCCACTCGCACTCCTTCTCTCCTCGCACTCCTTCTCTACTCGCACTCCTTCTCTACTTGCACTCCTACTTTACTCTCTGTTACTCTACTCGCACTCCTTTTCTACTCGCACTCCTTCTCTACTCGCACTCCTTCTCTACTCGCACTCCTTCTCTACTCGCACTCCTTTTGTACTCGCACTCCTTCTATGCTCGCACGTCTTCTCTACTCGCACTCCTTCTCTACTCTCTCTTTCTCTACTCGCACTCCTTCTCTACTCGCACTCCTTCTCTACTTGCACTCCTTCTCTACTCTTTCTTTCTCTACTCACTCTCTTTTTCTTCTCGCACTTCTTTCTCTACTCGCACTCCTCTCTACCCTCTCTTTCTCTACTCTCTCTTTCTCTACTCTCTTTCTCTACTCGCACTCCTTCTCTTCTTGCACTCCTCCTCTACTCGCCTTCCTTATCTACTCGCACTCCTTCTCTAGTCTCACTCCTTCTCAACTTGCATTCCTTCTCTACTCGCACTTCTTCTCTACTCGCACTCCTTCTCTTCTCGCTCTTCTTCTCTACTCGCACTCCTTCTTTACTCGCACTCCTTCTCTACTCGCACTCCTTCTCTTCTCGCACTCCTTCTCTACTCGCACTCCTTCTCTACTCGCACTCCTTCTCTACTCTCTCTTTCTCTTCTCGCACTCCTCTCTACTCTCTTTCTCTACTCGCACTCTTTCTCTTCTTGCACTTCTCCTCTACTCGCCTTCCATCTCTACTCGCACTCCTTCTCTACTCGCACTCCTTCTCTACTCGCTCTTCTTCTCTACTCGCACTCCTTCTCTACTAGCTCTTCTTATCTACTCGCACTCCTTCTCTACTAGCACTCCTCCTCTACTCGCACTCCTTCTCTACTCGCACTCCTCTACTCGCACTCCTTCTCTACTAGCACTCCTCCTCTACTCGCACTCCTTCTCTACTCGCACTCCTTCTCTAGTCTCACTCCTTCTCAACTTGCATTCCTTCTCTACTCGCACTCCTTTTCTACTCTCACCCCCTCTACTCACACTCCTTCTCTACTCCTTCTCTACTCTCTCCTTCTCTACTCGCACTCCTTCTAAGTTCGCATTCCTTCTCTACTCGCACTCCCTCTTAATTCGCATTCCTTCTCTACACGCACTCCTTCTCTACTCTCTCTTTCTATACTCGCATTCCTTCTCTACTCGCGCTCCCTCTACTCGCACTCCCTCTACTTGCTCTTTCTCTACTCTCTTTCTCTGTCTCTCTCTTTCTCTGTATCTCTCTCTGTCTATATCTTCCTCTGTCTGTCTCTGTCTCTCTTTGTCTCTGTCTCTGTCTGTCTGTCTGTCTGTCTGTCTGTCTGTCTGTCTCTCTCTCTCTCTCTCTCTCTCTCATGTATTAAAATATCATGAGCAATACGAGAATTTAATGAAATGATAGCGAGTGTTCGACTCCCATGTTCAGTCCTCCTCTGTCAAATTCCAAGTACGTCACGCGATCATCGGGTAATGGGTAAAGAACTGTAATAACGTGCTAACAGTGAACATTTTTATCATGGAATTGAGAAAGGAGTTCTCTGTATGCCTTAACAATGAGGCCCTCTCACGAGTTAGGGTGTATTTGTACAAGCCATTTTATTCTAGGGAAAGGGAAAATGCCAAACTGAGGGGAACAATATTGTCAGAGAACGGGGAAATAAATAAAACATGAAACATGGAGACAAGTCAATATTTAAGAAGAACCAGGGAATATGTACCTCCTGGGAGGGCCTCTATTATAGATAATAGAACAAACACCACAACTATAAAACTACTAAACTTGATATGATTAAAAATATTGTACCCAAACTCTAAACTTTACAATCCGATTGTCCATCTCTTTCTGAAAAGGACGTCACCCAGGTACATTTATTGAACTAAAGATAATTTAAAGTCGTACTGCAAACGGTTGCATAAAAATCTAATTAAACATTCGATTTTTACAGAAATTTTGATTGCCATTTGTCGCCAGTCGGGCGACACGTGGCAATCGAAAAATCGGGCGACAAATGGCAATCGAAAACCCTGTTTCCAACGATTTTTGATCTACGTTCGTCGATAGAATTAACGTTTTCGATTGCCGCATATCCGGTGTGAAACTTTTAAAAATATCTTAAAGATATACAACCCATCTTTATTGCTTCTTATAGAATGACAAATGAGCCGCGACATGTGATTTCCAACAATGTGGCATTTTGAAATGAATATACCTGTGTAGTCTTCTTTTAAGCTTAGAAACTCCAAATTATGTTCATATTCATATAATATTCAAGCGACAAGCAAAGGCTCTGATCAGACTGCGCGTATACGCAAACTGGTCTGAGCCTTTGCTGGTCGCACATACCACATTGTTGGAAATCTCATGTCGCGGCTCAAATAATATTGTTTAAAAATAATGCCATTGTGGGGTTTGGGCTGCTGTTACCGGAATATGAGGACCTAGGCCTGGAATTACAATGCCTCCTTAAAGTTAAGGAAGACTTACTGAGTTTAGTATTGATTTTTCAGGATGCGAAAAATGACGTTTTAAACTGATTAAAATCAAAATTGTTTCACTTTTCTGTAGATCACAATGATATCTTTGACCATAAGTACTGCATCGACCCAGGCAATTTATTTGGCATGTTGAAATATCAATACTTAACTTAAATCGTCCTTAACTTTAAGGAACCATTTTTATTCCGGGCCCTGTACTACCATGTAAAGTATAAAAACGTTAAAAGATAAAATAACAGAACGGATTACCACTAAAACTGCAATATTTTCAATATTTTTACGGGTATTGTTATATGGATTACTTTGTCCACCTATAAAAATATGCAGTGAAGATCAAGATAAGCTTACATGTATACTAATACTTTTAAGAATGAACTGACAACAGACCAAAAACATAAATTGCTTTTAAATACGTGTGGTCTTTTATTTTACTGTCGCAATGGCGCAAAGAGTACAGCTTTAAAACGTATGCAAACTGTACAGGGTTCATAATTATGTTTTTTATTTTGTTTGATTTTATTCTTAACATCCCAGTCAACAATATTTCAGTTATGTCGGGACGGGTCTTCCTGGGTTGAACCAGTACTAAGCTATGATTAATATGTTTTACTCAAGGGCACAACACAGTGACGCCGGAGAGGCCAGAAATTCGAACGCTCACGTTACTCGATAGCTGCGCATTCAACTAAGAGTAAGATGCGCGGATCCAGAGAGGGGACGGCAGAGGGTCCTGACCCCCACCCTTGAAAATCGGAAACCTTTGGGGCTCTTTAACAATACTGGTCCAGATCCCCTGGAAAATCAAAAGCTACCAAGCCAGCATTCCATATTGGGTAATCATCGGCCCGCCAGCGTTTTGCTGTTGGGCTGACGATGGCCCGCTTTTAGTGGTATTTTAATTCCTCACTCCATTCATCTAAAAAAAGTGTGTCAGAGTTAAGTTGGACTTTCTCTGACAAAATTTCTGGATCCATGCATGATTAAGCATCGCATGGGATGTTTTGTTGCATTTTTCTAACTAATATTTTACAAAACCTAAGAAAGCGTATCAGTGCAAAGCTACTAGATGACGGTACAAGACATGGACATACCCTATCCCAGCCTGCACACATTGTCGGGCAACCATCGGCCCGCCAGCGAAATGCCATTCAAAATGTTTTAGATGTTGCATAGCAAAAAAGGAAGAAAGGAAGGCGGGAGGGGGGGTTGGGGACCGGCTTGAGAGCCCCGTTGAAACCCATTCAATGTTTGTGGTGTTTTTTTTTGCATGTGTTGTTGTTGTTTTTTACGGTTTGGGGGGGGGGTAAATTGTTGATATAGTTTGTTTCATTGAATAGAATCCTAAAGGGCGGTGCAACAGGAGGGTGTTTCAGTGGACTAGGTGAGTTGCATGTTTCAATGGATTTGATCAGGGTATTTCAGTGAACTGAGTGGTCTGAGTGCTTCCCTTGGCTGGGCGGTTTGGGTGTATCAGTTGCCTAGGGAGTTTGGGAGTTTCAATGGGTTGGCTGTCTTGTGCATTTCAGTGGACTTTGTGCGTTTGGGTGTTCTGTGGCGATTCAGTAGACTGGTGGTTATGGGTGTTTCAATTGTCTGGATGACATACATGAATATATTTTTGGATCAAAGGTTTACTAATCATGTACACGTGGTATCTTAACCAACAGTTTCCTTGCATTTTGACACTTCTTTTACACAACAAGATGCGCCTCAATGTGAACCTGCATTTTGTAACCCTTTTCATGTTGTTAATACACTTCATTGCCAGGTAAGATATATGAGTATAAGTATGGCACATGTTCTTGCCTTCTTTCAGGGACCATACCCTCACCCCCACCCCACCCAGCCATCATATCCCCTTTCTATATCAAGCATACTGGTTTCACCAAAAATGAATCAGTGCAGAATTTAAATAAATATGTTTTCCCAGACTCACTAGACAAAAACATGCATAATGGCACCGACTGAAGATGAGCGCTTTTCACAACACACCACAACTGTAAAACGTCTCAAATTCCCTTCTGTATTTCGCCCCCTGATAGTCTTCCATATGTAGCATTACATATTTTTTTTGTATCAAGACATGCTTAAAATATATCAGATTCAGGCACTAATTGTGCGACAGTTTGTATCAATCTCCGAAATCAAAACCACTGTCACTCCGATAGCAAGGATGCCAGCTGTCAAGTTACCTCTGCACATTTTGCTAACCACTAAAGCGATATCAACGTAAGCAAATTTCAAATATTGGTGTTTTAATAGCATTTTGAGATACGACTCTTATAAATCATGCAGGAGAATGATATAGAATTGTGGCGACACAAGCAAATTGTGTCAAAGGTTGATGTAAATCCAGCTATGATCAAACGAATAGCATTTTTTTCATTGAAAATTTCACAATCGTCGTTTGAAAGGTCGCCCAGGGTCCTACGGACATGGATCAAAAGCATTTAACACATTCCGAGTCCTTATCATTCATTATAGAAGCAACCTGTTTGCTGCTTTTGTCTCCAAGAAACTTTCTATAGGACATAAAAATGGATAAATACAGACCCTGTCCATCCATAATCGCAATGTTTACCTCCGATAGCCAACACCCTCCGAGATCTAAACATGCGGTTTACCTGGGTGTTGATTGTTTCTCTGTGGTGATGCATTGCGTCAGGTAGGAAGCCTCCATGCGACCTAAACATTGTTTGTATATAAACAACAACATAATCTAGGGAACGGATTTGGTACCAGTAAAACGCATTTATGACCCCCAGTGGCTAGGGCTGTAGTCTGTTCTAAGGTGGCAGTTCTGCTGTTGTCGAGATTTTGTTTTGTGTACCTCCCATTGTTTGTTGGGGTTCTATGTTGGTATTTGATTTGGTATGCATTTTATGCATTGCTTTTTGCCCTTTCTAGTCTTGGTTTAAACATATTTTATTAGCAAGAACAGTTGACATTTTCAAACAGATGTTAACAATATTAAAGTTACAAGGATTGGAATGGAAGCAACATGCTTATAGAATTCCTTCCTAGTCTTGCAATCATCTTGAGGAAGAGAGTGCTTGTTGCTGTAAATGTCCTGTGGCCTTTCCTCACCGTACCATGGGTTGGTCTGCAGTTTGTGATTGTGTTTATAGAAAACAACTGAGCCTGGAAACCAAAAACATATTTAGATGTTTGCATTGCTTTTCTTTTAGTTGAAAAAATGTAAAGTATTAAGTTTAAGAATATTGGATTTATATTTCATACACAGGTATATAATCATAACATACAGGTCACGTTCGATTAAGGAGAGAATCCAACAATTATTAAGAGAGTTATGTCCCTTGATCTTAGAATTGGTTTCAGTTCAATATCTTAAGAATTAATTGGTGGAATTTGACGAAACTCTGCATATGCATTAATATATACAAGACCTAGTTTGGGATTGTTAGGCATCAGTCTGCGCCAATCTGTAGCAGAGTTATGGCCCTTTACTCACGTCAGAAATTTGTTTAATTTTGTTTTCACCTTGCCTTGAGTCAGAATTTGGGTTCCGCTCAATATCTAAAGAAAGAATTGTTGGGATTTAACCGAATTTAGCATAAGCATTGAAATTGTAAGATAAAATTTTGGGATTGTTATGCGTAAAATTTTGCAAATTAATAACTATATAGTTATAGCCCTTGACTCAAAAAAGTAAGTGAGTATTATGAGGAAATAACCAACCACTATTAAAAGGCAACTAAAGCTTAGTGTCAATTCAGTTCACACTTGATCACATTATACACAATAGTAAATAACAGATTTGTCTTAAATGCTACGTATGCTTCGGCCCTGCATTTACTGTTAACCTCCCAAAATATCAGGAATATCAGGCATACCCATACATTTTTTTTTAATTTTAGCAATCACAAAAATATTCACTTTTTGTACCTAGACCTTAAGAAAATACCATAAACGCATAGAAATAACCCCTTAAATTAGTCCAGTTTTGTGCTGACCCTCAAAAATATCAACAAATATATTCATATCCAAAATTATAATGTTTTATTGTTTAAAACCAAAATTGAAATTCAAAATTTAGAACCTAAGAAACGGGCCAAGCCTAAGTAACATTCAAATATCAGAGTATCTCCACCGATGGGAGGCAATGATAACAAATGATATTATCATATCCAAGGAGTATGTTTAATTGTTATTTATGATACCAGTTTAAATTTATGAAACGTACACAGACAGAATAAATATAGACTAAATTTGACCAAGTGACATTCAACTTACTGTAAAATAGATTTTTACATTTTTTTAGAACTTTGAAGGGATGTGAGAGTAATAAATGGGCAGTCATAAGATATACTAAGTTTTAGCAAGTAGTACTAATATAGACGGTGTTAGTTTCTGCCATAGAACTATTGCAGTAGGTGAGTCATTGATACCCACTTTGAACAGATTATTGCAGGGATCCTGTAAATTGATTGCTTAAACCCTCAGAAAATAAAAGATTATTATCATTATTATTATTATTATTATTATTATTATTATTATTATTATTATTATTATTATTATTATTAATGTAGTGCTCAGTGTTTAATGTACGTTAAATAATAGATGGGCTGTAAACACATCAGGGTATAGAGACAAAAGGCATATGATAAGATATCAACTGTTCAAACAAACCTTAATAATTATATGGAAGAACAGGTAATAGTTATGCCATGGGTTATCCGCCTGTACGTGGAGATAATCCATGAGCTTTAGCGAGTGGATTATATTACGTACAGGTGGACAAACAAGGTATGACTATTTTATACCACCTACATCAGTGTAGACCTTGCACATCACGTGATATTTTGTGCTAAAATTGGTAAGGGTCGTATAATAGAGAATGCACCCTATTAGTATCATTACCATCACCAACGATGAACTTACATTTAATGCCTAGAAAGTATGCATAAACTTAAAATAAGTATGTATGCATGCTTAAATTGTCTGCCATAATCTTTATACTGATCATCTTTAAAAGAAAACTTATCATGATACATCTCAGCTAGTGATATAAATTTGTCTCTGTTGTCATTTGCACTTTATGTAAGTATGATAATGTATAAATTATTTTGCTATCTAAAAGTATTATTTAAAAGTAGCATAAGTATGATTTTGTTGCTGTTAGATGAACTATCAATATAAACTGTACATATAGTACCATTTGAAAAGTTGGTACATTTGTAATGAGTACTACTTCATCCAAAGAGCTAAATGGCAGTTGCCAAGAGACTTTATTGTAAGTGTAAAATGTTAATAGTGATCTACTGATTAAAAATATCAAATCAGATTCTATCACATGCTAATAAGCTCTTTAGCAAAACAGCAACGTCTGCAGTTACTTGTAGGCCAGTCTTGCATTTATGATAAATCGAGCCCTACATTAGAAATTTTTAGCTCAATGTCCTGTTTATTGAAGTCATATTTGTCTACAGTGCTAACATTGTAGGAGAGCTTTTTCAACTTATTAACAGACATGTATCTGTTTCAAATTTATTAAAATGGAATTTAGAATAAATGCAGTCCTGTTTCATTGTATCGCAAAATTGTAGATCTAGGCAAATCAATGATAAAGCAGTAGTATTCTATTTATTTTTGTTATATACGTTACCAACATAAGTCATTTTCTTTTTTTATCAAAGTGGACACGCTGTAGATACTAAAATATCATAACCATAAGGATATGTATTAGTCTAGGGACAAAATCTCAAACTTAGAGTTCTGTTTACCCCCAGAAAGAAAAACTTGTTTACTATTTTCAGTCAGGGACATGTCTTGGGGGCTTAGAAAACCACGCTTTACTAATTATGTGGTCAATTTTATGTAAATGGCCTGTAATCAACTTTATCCTACTAACACTGAAAGAAGCAGCATACAAAATGCAAGATTAGATATATATTTTACAAAGGCATGTTTGATCTAGTCATAAACATTAATTGCAGATAGCAGTGGGATGCATTTATGCTCACCAGCGTTACGTACGTTACATTTTATACGATATTGCAGTTAATGACTTTAAAGCTGCATACTCTGTAACTATGGACAATTTTAGAAAAATTTCATTTTCTTTTTAAATCATTTGTAAAAGTAGAATTAAGCTTGGTTTTCAAAATAAAAATGTTCAGTACAGCTGAAAACTGCATGGAAAAGTGAATTATCTTATCAAATAGGTGTTTTTTTCTCTTGTTGGTAATTATTTGCGTCCCTCCAATAATTCAAGACCGTTGAAATTTAACATAAATGCAGTTGTTTTGATAGTGATAAGTTGTTAAGATTTACGAAAATGGTAAAATGTTTACCTGAATTGGAGTCTTGAAAAATAAAAACATTATTTTTTAAAACTAGAAGATCAAAAGTTACAGACTATGCAGCTTTAAAGATTGCATATAAGAATGAATTATGATCCACAACGCCAAGAAGAAAAAATTTGGTTGTTATATCAGTCAGGAACATGTGTGGGGCCTTAGAAATCATGGCTTAATAAGTTTTATTTTGTCACTTTTTCTGTAAATGGTATACAATCAATGCTACCTACGTACATTGAAAATAGCAGTATACAAAATACAAGATTAATAGGATATTTTTCAATAGTATTAATGAAAGTTATTTAGCTTTACATGTTTGGGCTAGACATAAAAATCAATTCCAGAAACTTGTGGGATGTTATTCTGCTTGTCACAGTTACTAACGACACATTTTTACGAAATTGCAGATAATGCCTTTATAGATTGCATATTAGAAAAGGCCTTGTTCCCCAACCTTAAGTGTGTGATAAAGATCTCTTCGAATGATGAATGTCCATTTTCACATAATGAAGTTATTTATAATATGTAACTGGTTATAGACTTAGTAAAATAGATATTTAAAGGTGCTTATTAGCATGTTGCTTTTACTGGCATGCATATTTTCTATCCAACTTTTTACATTGCATTGGAATGTACAATGTCTTATTACATCTCTGTCACAGTAAAATTACACAAGAATTCTAGAGTGATAATTATATTTTCAACATATACAACTAGGGTGGATTGTTTGTTGCTGTTAGCATATAAAATAGGTAACGTAGATAACAACATTGTCCCTTGCATAAAAATACTAAAACATGTGGAAAGTAGGCACAAATTTCCCCTGACGACAAGGTTATGTTTGAGTTTACCCTCCACTTTTTTAAATACCAAATTATTCAAAATAAACACTAGTTTAAGAGTTGTAATAATTTTGATTTCTTATGATAGTTTATATAATAGTTTTTACCAATGGTGTATTACAATATACAAATTATCTACTTCATGATTAAAATATTGGACTGAATGTTTTACTAAGTTTCCTGTTGTCAAAATTTCATAATGGGCATTTAAACTGCATTACCATATAAAATCAGGATAGAAAATTTGTAAGCCAGTACAAGTTACATCCTAATAAGCATATTCAAATATTTATTTCACTACAATTACAAGTAATAAACAGCATTCATTATTAAAAATGAAACTTTACCATTAGAATAGAGATCTGCATTAATAGACAACACAAAGAACAGTTTGACTATGTATTTATTTGTTATGATCATTTTGTACCTAATAAAAAACATCTTAAAGTAACATACAAAAAGGTTTTTTGGCTACCTCTTGGGACTGTATACCATCATGAACACCCCACATCGGAAAACCTTAGCTAGCCGTTAGATTAGGGGGAAAGCGTCAACCCCTGAGGCTGTATAATGACTGCTCTTCAGTGGAAGAGTACTTGATATAATGACAGGCTCTTCTGCGGAAGAGTACCTGATATACTGACTGGCTCTTCTGCAGAAGAGTACTTGATATAAGGACTGGCTCTTCTGTGGAAGAGTACTTTATATAATGACTGGCTCTTCTGCGGAAGAGTACTTGATTTTTCAGAAATGCAATTTTAACAAACTAGGGGGAAAGCGTCAACCCCTGTATAAAGACTGCTCTTCTGCGGAAGAGTACTGGTAAAACTAGGGGAAAAGCGTCAACCCCTGTATAAAGACTGACTCTTCTGTGGAAGAGTACTTGATTTTTCAGAAAAGACTGCTCTTCTACCGAAGAGTACTGGTAAAACTAGGGGGAAAGCATCAACCCCTGTGTAATGACTGATTCTTCTGCGGAAGAGTACTTGATTTTTCAGAAAGGCAATTTAAATATAAGGGGGAAAGCGTCGGCCCCTGTATAAAGACTGCTCTTCTGCGGAAGAGTACTGGTTTTTTCTTGATTTATTTAGAAAGGCATCCGATATTGGGGTGAAAATGAAAGGGACACAGATCCTACATGTGTAACATATCATACTCTGATACATGAAAAGACAACATTTGAATATACAATACAAACAAACATATGCTATTTTCCATAGTTATGACAAAACAAGGTGAATACCCCGATATGACTGTAATATAAGCAGGAGGATGTTGGGGATGGGGGTGGAATAGGCATATTCCTTCCCCATAACTGTCTATAACCACTGAATTTAAATCAAGACTGAGCTTATCCTTTTGCAATGATAATGATATGCAGAGAGTCTGGAACCTGTGTATTCCAGAATATACAACCACAGTTGGTCAATGTAGTAGTATCAGAACTGGCTGAGGAGAAGGGCAGACAGAAAAGGGCCCTTGTTCTGTCTATTAACTACAATTATAATATAATTGTCATTTATAGCTAAACGTTTGGATGACATGTTTAATTGTAATATGCATTCTTAAAGTCATTTTCTGTAATTTTGTATAAACTATAACATAAGTTACATTGACTAGTAGAAACATTTCTCACAGATGTTTGCAATTGATGTTTATCTCTAGGTCAAACATTTTTAAAAAGCTTGAATAAGTTCATTGATACTATTGTAAATATCTTATTAGGTAAGTGCGTCTTGGTTGGTCTTTTGGTGACAAAGGTTCTTAACAAGGTTATTCAATGATATATACATGCTAAGCATGAAGCTGTCATTCCCCATAAAGGATCAGCTGATAACTTGAGTGTCTTTCATCAGGTAAATTAGAGGCCATGTGTAATGTTTGGAAAAATTACAACATGAATTGTTTATCTACTATAAATATACAAGCATTATCAATTAGTTAATTATTTCTGGTTTGCTGAGTGTACCAAAAATCCCTTGAGCAGGACACTCGCATGTCCTAAGATATAATGAATCAATGTTTTACCATATCAGTTTGCTGAAACACTGATTCGTTTCTTATAAGGTTGTTCTTTATAATTCAGCTATCTATTACAAGTATAAACCAGTGCAATATAAGAGATACTCGTAACTGGTAACATACTCAACATTTGTAATATAAGTATGGCATTACACTAAAAAATAAAACCGAAATTAATCCTTTCTCTCACAGACAAGACAGTCTCAAACAATGTTAGTATCAAAAAATGGGTCAGTTTATGACTAAAACGCTGTCTACAAGCTGTTGTCCGCAGTATTGGATGGCTTTGCATACAATAATCCTTGCTCAGTAAATCTTTAACCCAACAAACTACAGCTATAGTCATTATTCACATACTATCATTTCATAGACTATGTGTAAACATGTATCAGTGAGACAAATAGTTGAACAAAATCTGACTATGCAAATACAACAAAACACAAAAACTACCTTGTGAACAGTGTGAGAAAGGCAATAGCTGCATGTTAGTTGTGACAGTACTTTTTCAACAGACTCTCATTCGACAATTGAATCTGTGAGTTTCAGAGATTCAAACCATGTTGCTGAATTTTGGTGAGTCGTGTCTATGATTAAAGGCTTAGAATAACTCCTCAAAATTGACTTGAAAATAAAGTGACACAGCTGACAAAAGTTTTGCAATAAATATTATCACACAATATCATTATAGCTTTGTAATTAGAGTTACCACATAATACGCCTTTAAGTTTATGAGTATGGCTAAAGTAGCTTTATCTTAAACTTCCTTGGTAACAAACAAAAAGAATTATTCATCATTGCTGTTTAATATAATAAGATAATAAGCATTACAATATGATGTATTGAAATGAGCCATGATATGAGATTTCAGGCTCGAATCCGTGTCCCTTCGGTCTCGAGTCAAGCACTCTACAACTGAGCCACTGCGCTCCCAAATATATTTAAATAATAAAGTAAATATCACGTATATTGCCATGAGCCTTTTATAAAAATATGATAATTGCCATATCAAAGTAACAGAACCAAACAGAATTACAATACCCTCTTACATCAGTGTTTATTTAGAATAATTTGTCTATAAACGAAGCTATGAAAATAATAGGGGAGTCGACTAAAATTTTATCTGAACCTGGTGTGTCGTCAGGCTAATGTTATATTTGACTCTCTTCTCCACAATTTTAGTATCGCTATCCATATATGCAAATTGTCATTTTTGTTACCTACGTTACCTGATTTATAAATTGACAGATATTTAATATCCTTGCAGTTAAATTTGTTTGCACAGTTGCTATTTCATTTCATTGTGACATGGAGGAAAGAACACTACCCATTCCAGTGCAATGTAAATGGCTGAAAAGAAAATCTGTACGTTAGTAGAAGTGACACGGTTATAAGCATCTTTATTTTTTTTTATTCTGCTACCTTTATCGCCAGTTATAATTTGTAAATATCCTCACAAATGTGAAAATGAAAATTCATGATAAGAATAGAAATCTCTATTACACCTTTCAGGTTGGGGAACATGATTTATCCTAATATGCACTAATTTAAGTCATTATCTGCAATTTCGTAAAAATGTAACATTAATAACTCTGGCGAGCAGATCTACATTTCACATATGTATGCAATCGATGTTTTTGTCTAGCTTAAACATGTAAAACTTAAACAATTTCATTAATATTACTGGAAAATATCCTATTAGTTTTGTATTATGTGTTGATTGTTTAATGTTAGTAGGATAGCATTATTTACATGCCACTTACTAACAACTGACCAAAGAAAACTTAGTAAAACATAGATTTCTAGGACCCCAAGACATGTCTCTAACTGAAGATAGTAACCAAAATTTTCTTCCTGGTTTTGGGAACATGGTTCATTCTTATATCAAATCTATTAAGTCGTTATCTGCAATTTATTATAAAATGTAACGTACGTAATGCTGATAGCAGAAATACATCTATCTGCGATCTGCAATTGATATATATGACTGGGTTGAATATTTACGGTTAAATAATAGTTTTATTGATACCTTTGTAAAATAAATTAATTGTTGTGCATGTTGTGTACTGCTATTTTCAATGTTAGTAGGGTAACGTTAACGTTAAATATAAGCCATTTACAGAAAATTGACCTCAGAAAACTCAGTTAGAAATGGGTTTCTAAGGTCCCAAGACATGTCTCTGACTAAAAGTAGTAATTAAGTTTTTCTTCCTGGGGTTGGGGAACATGGTTCATTCTTACATGCAATCTATAAAGTCATTATCTGCAATTTCGCAAAAATATAACGTACCTAACGCTGATGAGCAGAAATACATCTCACTGCTATCTGCATAGACACTCTTGTAAAATATCTTAATAGTCTTGCATTTTGTGTACTGCTATTTTCAATGTTAGTGGGGTAACATTGATTACAAGCCGTTTACAGAAAATCGACCTCAGAAAAAATAGGTTTCTAAGGCCCCAAGAATACCCCTGACTAAAAAAGTAACCAAGTTTTTCTTCCTGTGGGTGCAACATACTCGCAAAATAATCCATATATCCTAGTTTGGCCCATAGACCATATACTAAATGTGAGACAGAAACCATTTAGATTTCAACTAACCTCAGTTTTTTCATATGGCAAGGATGAATGTATTTTTCAATGTTTCACTTTTTGATTGGGACTTCTTTGATTGGAACTTGTCAATAACAAATGGCATAGTATCTTCTAAAATTTATGATAAACGGGATAATTTTAATTTTGAAATAGTAAATTTTCCATTTCTTGATGGAGATGTTCCCCATTCTCCTTCCTATGGTGTATATATTTCTCAGCTTATTCGTTTTGCTAGAGTGTGCTCTAATGTTGATGACTTCAACAACAGAAACTTATTATTAACTGCTAAATTATTAAAACAAGGTTATAGATATCATAAAATTCGAAAAGCATTTTCTAAATTCTACTACAGACACTCAGAGTTAGTTGTTAAATACAACATTGGGTTAAAAACTCTTCTGCAACAAGGCATATCAGAGCCTATATTTTATGGTGATTTAGTCTATAAATTCAAACGAATTGTTGGAAAACCTAATTTAAGTGATCAATTCAAAAAGATAGTAAAATGTTATATAAGGGTTGGATATAATTTGGATATCATGCGACAGTCTGCATGCCTAGTTTTAAACCCAATCACAGTTTATAGCTATGGTTTCCTCTTTAATTGCACGATGGTGGGTCAGGCCTCAGACTCTATGACGGCTCTGACGTAAAGCTTTAATCGGTGGGTTGGTGCCTGATGCTTATCTGTAGCTGGACCAACCGTGGCTCAACTTGTTGTTTTCTTTAGCTCTGACTATCTGTGAGTCATGAGCCCTTTTCTTTGTTTCATCATGGAGTGTTAATTTGATTAGAATGTTTTCCATGATGATACATTGCATTAGTTAATTGGCCTCCATGCGAGCTGAACATTTCTTGTACTTCAACAACAGCTGAATCTAGGGCGAAGATTTGGTACCTGTAAAATGCATTTAAGCCCCCGGGTGGCTTTGGCTGCTGTCCGTTCTAAGGCGGTGGTTCTGTTGTTGTTGACTTTTTGTTTATTGTTACTCCCATTGTGGGAGTCTGTAATTGTTCTATGTTTTGATGTACGTTACTTTATGTCCGTTCTAGTATTGCAATCATCTTGATGGGGAAGAGAGAGCTGATTGCTTTGCTTAATTTGTCTTCCTGGTGTCTCGTGATGGTTGGGCGGCTCTTCCTCGCGGTGCCACAGGGTTGTCTGCAGTTTGTGATTGTGGTATTTCCTGCTCATACTCACTTACTATTTTTGATGTCACGACTCTTGTGTTTGTGCTGCGTGGATACTGTTAAAAGTTTTCCGTAGTTGCATTTAATGTCGTTATTATTATTTTAGTCAGGATTTACACTTGACAATCATTCATTACATTAACTTCCCTATTGGTATCACTTAAATACCTCATTTAAGGAGCAGTGTAGACCAGCATTCGTATCTCGTTAATAACTATTGCTTTCTCTGTGTTTCTTTGTACTTGTATTAGACTTAGTTATATGTTGGGAGCTTTAGCTATTTCTCAAATGCAGCAGATGGATATTGCTATTAATAACCGATATGAATGCTGCTTTTCAATGTATGGTATAGACTTAAAAACTCAATTATGAATAGCCTAAAAACAGTCAAAATTTTACTTTCTCCTCTTCGGTTACATTCTGCATCTTCCATACAGATTCCCCAGTCTACCAATAGATATAATTCTATGTTACCATCTGTTTACGTTTCACCTCTGAAACTTCATTCGGCCACTAAAATTAATTTACATGGAGTTTCTGGCTCTGCCCTTTTTAGAAACCACTTAAAAGTTCGTCTCTCACCTCTTAAGTCACCTGTACTCAGGAACTCTAGGAGTAAGTATAGAAGAAGTGTAGTGTATCCCTCTATTTCTAAGTGAAATGCCAAGAGGTGTAGCTGTTGCAAACATTTATGTTGTAAATCAACTATTAAATCTAACGTTAATGGAAGACAATTTTCTGTAATTACCAATTCTGATCTTGATTGAAAATCAACTGATGTTATTTATGTTTTATCTTGAGAAGAGAAAGATTGTGGCATGCAATATGTTGGCCAAACTTGTAGATTTCTAAAAACTAGATTTTCTGAGCACTATCGTCGAACAAAAAAGCCTCGCAAAATTGATAATTTTCTTTATAGGCATTTCAAACAAACTAATCACTCTACTAGCAGTATTTCAATTCAGCCTGTTGAAAAGAAAATACATGGTGATAATTCCACTAAAAGATATAGAAATATTCTTAGGCATGAATTAGAATTAAAGTGGATAAAATTATTACAGACACCACATCCCCTTGGTTTTAATGATAATATTTACCATGAGGGTAACATTTCTAGATTACCTGATTTTGATGTTTTTTCTCTTTTAGATATCCATAAACATAATAACCGATCTCATGGTAAACGCAAAAATGGAAATTTAAAACGCAAAAGCAAACATGTTTTAACTCTTTCAGAATTAAGTATCGTCTTAAAACATTCTGGTCGACATATGGCCCTTTCACGTTTAGTAACTCTTTCTATATCTTCACTTCGTAATTTGGATATTGAGGCTAATAAATTCTATGATAGAGTTCATCGACTTTATGATGCAGCAATTCTTACCCGGTGTTACACTCAACATGCTCTTCGGCCATATATAGATTCAGAAATTAATCATATTAGACATTTTATTAAAATTCAATTTGTCAACAAGGGGATTGAATTCATTAACTTACCCAGTATATTTAAAGATAAATCTGTTATCTCTTCTATTCCTACTTATTTTGAAAATAAGGAATCCCCTATCATTTGTTATAAGTATAATAAACCTATTCGTAGTACTGTTTTTAACTATAACAAATTAGTAACAGAACTTGATATCGAAAATTCTATTCCTGACTCCTGAGATTGCAAAAACTCTAAGTATTGCTATCAACCTGCTGGTCATATAGTCACGGGGGATTTAAAAATCATAATTGATTCAAGAATTTGGTCTATTATATGTAAGGGACCTAAATATAGGTTTCCTGTGCAAATAGACTTCGAATCATGTCGTGAGGAAATTGCAGGGGCCTTACAAGAATTTTGTAATCGCTGGTGTAAACGAGAGCATGTTGAGTCTAATGCCTTAAATAGTTGGAAACTAAATATTTTTAAAATTATTGATGGTAGAATTTCAATTTATTGCAACAATTTAGATCTTCTACCACCTAAACCTAAATTCACTTTTAGACACTTGAAGAAAGGGATCCAGGAATTCCATAGGAAGTTTGTTTTGGCCCCCGCAGATAAGGCTGCTAACAATGTTGTGGTCGTTTGACTAAGATACTATATTAACACCCTAAAGCAAGAACTTAGCACTGCCAAAACATATGAGCATAACAGGCTTGATGAGACGTCTATCGTTGATAGGCATCGATGCCATATGGCAGCTAAGTTTGGGTTGTTTGTTGATGAGGACCATAGCAAGCTTCCTACGTTATACTGGTTACCTAAACTTCATAAACGACCCTATAAGTCACGTTTTATTGCTAATTCTAGTGCATGTACAACTACTGAGTTGTCTATTCTTTTGACTTCTTGCCTCACTGCGATTAAAAACCATGTCATTAAATATTGCACAACAGTTTATGAAAGAAATGGTAAAAAATTATTTTGGTCTATTAAAAATTCAGGTGAAATTCTTAATAAATTGAAGTCTAGAGGTTTTCTAGCATCTGGTTTGTCTACATATGATTTCTCTACTCTCTATACTACATTGCCTCATAATCTAATAAAAGAAAAACTAACAGAATTAATTGAACAAACTTTTAACAGAGAGGGCTCACTTTATTTGGCGTGTAATGATAAAAATGCCTTTTTTACTTCTGAACAACCTAAACGATATAAATTGTGGTCATGTCAGAAAATGTGTGATGCGCTCCATTATCTTTTGGACAATGTATTTATAAGATTTGGCTCAAAATTATATAGACAAATTGTCGGTATTCCAATGGGTACTAATTGTGCTCCTCTTGTTGCAGATTTGTTTTTGTTTTGTTATGAGAGAGACTTTATGTTATCTCTGTCAGACAATAATCAAGCTGATATTATTGAAGCTTTTAACTCTACCTCCAGATATTTAGATGACTTACTTAATATTGATAATCCTTATTTTGAACAAATGGTAGGTCAGATATATCCCACTGAACTTCAGTTAAATAAGGCGAATTCTTCTGATACTGAAGCTCCATTTTTGGACTTGAACTTGTCAATAACAAATGGCATAGTTTCTTCTAAAATTTATGATAAACGGGATGATTTTAATTTTGAAATAGTAAATTTCCCATTTCTTGATGGAGATGTTCCTTGTTCTCCTTCCTATGGTGTATATATTTCTCAGCTTATTCGTTTTGCTAGAGTGTGCTCTAATGTTGATGACTTCAACAACAGAAACTTATTTTTAACTGCTAAATTATTAAAACAAGGTTATAGATATCATAAAATTCGAAAAGCATTTTCTAAATTCTACTACAGACACTCAGAGTTAATTGTTAAATACAACATTGGGTTAAAAACTCTTCTGCAACAAGGCATATCAGAACCTATATTTTATGGTGATTTAGTCTATAAATTCAAACGAATTGTTGGAAAACCTAATATTAGTGATCAATTCAAAAAGATAGTAAAACGTTATATAAGGGTTGGATATAATTTGGATATCATGCGACAGTCTGCATGCCTAGTTTTAAACCCAATCACGCTTTATAGCTATGGTTTCCTCTTTAATTGCACGACGGTGGGTCAGACCTCAGACTCTATGACGGCTCTGACGTAAAGCTTTAATCGGTGGGTTGGTGCCTGATGCTTATCTGTAGCTGGACCAACCGTGGCTCAACTTGAGGTTTTCTTTAGCTCTGACTATCTGTGAGTCATGAGCCCTTTTCTTTGTTTCATCATGGAGTGTTAATTTGATTAGAGTGTTTTCCATGATGATATATTGCATTAGTTAGATGGCCTCCATGCGAGCTGAACATTTCTTGTACTTCAACAACAGCTGAATCTAGGGCGAAGATTTGGTACCTGTAAAATGCATTTAAGCCCCCCGGTGGCTTAGGCTGCTGTCCGTTCTAAGGCGGTGGTTCTGTTGTTGTTGACTTTTTGTTTATTGTTACTCCCATTGTGGGAGTCTGTAATTGTTCTATGTTTTGATGTACGTTACTTTATGTCCGTTCTAGTATTGCAATCATCTTGATGGGGAAGAGAGAGCTGATTGCTTTGCTTAATTTGTCTTCCTGGTGTCTCGTGATGGTTGAGCGCCTCTTCCTCGCGGTGCCACGGGGTTGTCTGCAGTTTGTGATTATGGTATTTCCTGATCATACTCACTTACTATTTCTGCTTGGAATGACTTACAGTTTTTAGTTAAAAGTAAGCTCTAGTGCCTTATTGTTATGAACATAGCCTGTGTAATCAATAGTTGAATTACGCAAATATTTTATAACATATACAATGGGTGATGGATCTTATTGTTTCTTCCTGCTTTTATTTATTTCATCTAAATTTAGCTTTTGTCAGCGAAGCAAAATTTCTTGTAGATTTCATTTAATGCATAAAAAGAAGCGAAGACATGGTAGTGGCACAGAGATAAAAGAATCATTAAAGATTATTGAAACATATTTTGATTATGAAAGATAAATAGATATCAAAAATCCTATTTAAACGATTCCCAAAACATATTTAATAACATTTTATGTAATTTTAGTTCAAGATTTGCCCTCAAAGCAACCACGCTTTTGTTGAAGTTGAATCTCATTCATATTATAATTATGCTTAAAGCTGCAATTTTTGGTCTTTTTTTTTTAGAAATAATGTTTCTTATTTTCAAGAACACAGGAATATAGCTAAAATTCGAATACATTATTTATTTTACCAGTTTCGTAAACCTTATCAAAGTTTCACTATCAAAACAACAGCATTTATGTTAAAAAGTAAGTGTCTATATTTTCTGGAGGGACGTAAATAAAAGCCAACAAGAGATAAGGACACATTTTTTCAGCTGTACATAGTGAACATATTTATTGTGAAAGCATAACTTAATTCTATGTTTACAAATGATTTAAAAAGATTTTTTTGAAAATGTTCATAATTACAGACCTATAGTCACTTTAAAGAGGCAATATTCACAATTTCTGCAGTTTTTAGCAGTTAGATGGTAGTCAATTTCATTCTATTCCACTAGCTGTTTGAACTCATATAGTCGGATCATTGCAAATTACTAATATTTTAAAAGAAAATAACGTATATAACAGAATTAACAGGTAACCAAACAAATAATAATTATTCTACTAGTAAGCTGCATTAAATTTAGAATATCATGATGATATGTAAGAAAACGACAAAATGATAATAACACTGTAATAGGAGTTCCACTATTGTTTATTGGTAACGTATTTGACTAGGCTGTTGCATGGGCATGAACCGTTCTATAAAGAGCTAACATACATAAGATATTGCCATATATAGTGTTGTTTGGAAAATCTTAAAGTTTTACAACCTGACTTAAATCATACAAGTATATATTGCTGCTTGTTTGTGATATTGATAAAGGCGAAAACAAATAACGTGTCCTTGTGTTTACTTGGGTTTTTGTTTTCGGAGAGCTGTTGCTGACAAACCAAAGCAGATACAATACTCAAACTGGCCTTGTTTAGAAGCGCTCAAAGTCTTAAATGGAATAGAAATAAATACAATTTCAAAAACTAGTTTGTTTTTTTCAACGAAAAACAGATGTCTCCCCTTTTTAGGAATCAAAATAAATCCAAAAATTGCATTTAGTCATGTTACAATGGGAATAATTGGAAAATATACATGCAAGAGTTATGGCTTTTATGCATGACACGTTTTCTGAATGTGCTTCACAAAAGGATGAAATTTCGTTGAAATATCTCTGACGGTTATTAAGTTATAGAGCGGATACGATTTTGTGATGGACAGATCCACGAACAGACACAAGGGGGAAATATACATGTAAAGCTATGGTTCTTGTGCATTACACATCGTCTGAATGTGCTTTACAAATATATAAAGTTTCGTTGAAATACCTCTAATGGTTATCAAGATATAGAGCGGACACAAAATAGCATTGCAAATGATCAAAGGGAAATTACTTCAGAAAATATAAAGCAGAGTTAAGGTTCTTGTGCATGACACATTGTCTCATTGTGCTCTAGAAGTGTATGAAGTTTCAACCAAATAGCTTTAACTTACAGACTTACAGAGCGGACAAAATATTGCATTTTGTTATGATTTGAAAAAAAATGCAAGAGATATGGTCCTTGTGCATGACACGTCGTCGTCTGAATGTGCTTTACAATGTATGAAGTTTCGTTAAAATACCTCAAATGGTTAACAAGTTAGAGAGCGGACACGAAATAGCACTGCAAATGATCAAAGGGAAATAACTCCAAAAATATCCAAAGCAGAGTTATGGTTCTTGTGCTTGACATGTAATCTGAATGTGCTTTAATGAGCACGGATCTGACATAAGGGTCCTTAGGGCATTTTAGCAGTTTTTGTGTAATCAAAATTTCAAAAGCGTCTAAATTTTCAAGATTTTGCATGTTCTTACAATAGACTCAAATTGCTTCTAACATGTAATATAATCAAAGGCACAAACAATTTTGATGAAATGAAGTGATACGTATGATGCATGTTGCCATGGCAACAGCTGTGCATATGGACTACACACTTCCTTGAAAACAAGATACCTCATTTCAAATGCTTTTTGTTAACACGGGATGTGCGTATGTGGGCTATTTGTACAGTCTATGCAATTGCATACGCATCAAATTTACAGAAAAAATGAAGCATTCTTGAAATATTGCTCCTAGTGTCTTTGTATTAGCGTCATATGTTAACACAATGGCGTTGACGTCAGAACGTCTTTAACAACGTTAAGTGACGTCATGTTTAAAACGCATCATATATACAGAGTTAAACGCTCATATCTTTGTTATTTGTAAAGATAATCTCTTCAAATTTTCTGTAATTGTTCACAAAAGCTAGGTCTTTCTTTCTCTGTAAATATCTCCCTTTTGACTTTTATTGCCAGAAGGTCCTTTTGTCAGATCTTGGCTAAAATGTATGAAGATTCGTTGAAATTTCTCTTACGGTTTTCAAGTTATAGAGCGGACGCGATTTTGTTGAAGACAGACAGACGGACGGACGCACGCACGCACGCACGCAAGGGGAAAAACAAGATGTCTCCAGACCCTTCCAGGGGGAGACTATGAATGGACATATCGAATACAAACAAGAACAGTCAATATCATGCTTTTTTGAGGGAGTAGCGTTAATAAAGTGACGTAAGTAACACCTGAGAACATTAGAATATTATCAACAAAGCTTTAATTTCTAAGGCATATACTGAACGCATAAAAATATCAGCATTTGAAAAACTTAGATGTATAGGTGCTTTTTTCCTCACTTAGTTCTATATTAATCAACATTTTGAGGGCCATCTTGAATTGCGACCATTTTGGTGACTTTCGCCGGCCTAAATTTTTATACATCCACCCGTTTTGTAGACGTCTAGTAAATATCTATCAAAACAGGCATCAAACCTTCTGGCCAAGATCATGTAGGGTAAATCAATATGTTGACACTTCCTGGATTTTGGATTCTGGACTATTTGTTCTATTCTCCAACATGAAAGTTTTCATAGTGGGTGGAGCCTTACATGAAACTACAGCATATGGCGCCGGCAGGTGGCATTTCAGCCGTGTTTTTTTATAGTGAAACAATTAAACATTAAACGAATGTCACACAGTTTCTTTGATAATGACTCCATCCTGGGTATCCTGAGCGGAAGTTATCTGGGTCGGTACACCTATCGTCAAGGGTGAGCTGACAGTAGCCGTCTGAGGCATGAAAATCGAAACTTCGACAGATGAAGGCTGATTCATCGAGGCATGCGTCTCGGCATTCCTGAAGTGTAAATCCGAACCAATCAACGAAACTGTTCATGAACAACACGTGGTCCGTATATTCGATGAAGTCGGATCCATACAGGGAACAGGTTGCTGTAAGAGAAAGAAGTGATATGTGCAGTTAGTGACCAGGGCCCGGAATTACAATGCCTCCTTAGAGTTAAGAAAGGCTTAAGTTAAGTATTGATTACGTTTAAAGCTGATTAAAATAAAAATAGTTTTATTTTTTCTTAAGATCACAATGCTATCTTTGACCACAAATACCACATCGATCCAGGCAATTTATTTAGCATTTAATATAGCATGTTGAAATATCAATACTTAACTTAAGTCTTGCTTAACTTTAAGGAGGCATTGTAATCCCGGGCCCAGGTAACCAGGCAGTCGGTTAGCGAGCGCGCTGCAAATCCAGCCGCGAAATCGATACCGCCCCCGTCATTCTCCTCCTTCTGCTGATTGAAGAAGGCCTGTTACAGGCGAAGTATGGGAGCGCAGTGGCTCAGTGGTTAAGAGCTTGACTCGAGACCGAGGGACCGTGGGTTCGAACCTCACCGACGTCACTGCTTTGTGTCCTTGAGCAAGAACATTAATCCTAGCTTAGTTCTTGTTCAACCCAGGAAGACCCGTCCCTTTATAACTGAAAGATTGTTGATGGGACGCAAAGAATCGAATCAAACAAACAAAAACCAGGCGAAAGATGTGCAACGGGTGGGACTCTACATAGACCATGATAAAGAAATCGTTATGAGGCTCTTTCCGGTTTTGTATGATGGAGTCGGGAAACTTGATCGCCTACAAAATCGTAAGTTTTCTATTCGGTGCCTTTATGGTGCATGTGATGTGAAAAAAAAAAAAAAAAAATAATGATAATGTAGTGCTTAACTTCCTACAAGTATCTTAGCCGATGCGAGCTGCAAATTGTGTACCGCTTTGTCAGAATCCTTTTGATTGATTTTGAAGATTGTTTACATCAAGACAACAACGATTCACATAAAACCCCATTCGGGAAAGTCCAGCAAATTCGAAAATCGAATCAAGCCTCGGGTGTACGTAAGGCGCATACGCGTAGTACTATGTTCGGGAAAGCTCCTTTTTGTTTGCCGGAACTGGCGTAAGGAAAATAGCACCATAGCATCTGGTCCAGCCATACTAAAGTCCATTCTTCTGACTACTCCAAACGTTTTATCAACAGAATAAACGTAGTTAATGATTTTATATTGAACGAAACTTCTAAACCGCCAGTTAACTTAACACATTTTTTCAATATAGCTCATTTATTATTAAACTGTTTGAAACGATATTTGACACAGTATATTTGGGCACATGTATCCGTCGATTGAACATAACAAAGTTTGATTCAATAAGGATGTTCATTTATGAGTAACGATAGAGTACTAATACCGGTTTTGCACGGGGCACACGATGCTAATTTTTTTCGTCTTGTGTATACTCGTATTTTCATCGACAACTATCCGACAACTTTGTTTTATCACAAAAATGCCAACGTTTGGGTTGTATAAGTATAAAGTAGAGGGGTCAGGCTGTGGGTTCAATCGAAAACGGGGCCTCGCTGAGACGGATTCATAATTTATCATAAAGTTTGACATGTTTTGATAAAGCCAAAAGTGTACACCACAACATGTTGGCCATTTTTAATTTTTGCACTCGTATGGCGATAAAAATCGACAAAAACTGAGTATTACGTATGTCATAAAATGTCCTGTATAGTCCACCATACTTTGGTGCGGTGATGCACAAATCCTGCATTGGAACGTCGGAAGTGTCGTGATTGGTGTGCAGTACACGGTTAATGGGTGACGGATGTTTCAATGATATTGTAGACAAAAGCATTTCATCACCATAAACACATTTCTGTGTTCTTTTAGGCCATATGGGCCTCCATAGGAGCACTGAATTGCATGAAAATTGCTACTTTATTACAAAATAAACACGATAGTGTTCAATAATGTCCATTTACAGCACCAGAAAGTTTCAATAATATTGTGGACAAAACATGTCATCTCCATAAAGCATTCTTGTGTTGTTTAATGTCATATAGGCTTCCATAGGAACATTGTGAATTACCTGAAAATTCCTACTTAATAAAAGCGAAACCCAAAATTGTTCAATTATGTCCATTTATTACACCAAATTATGTCCATTTATAACACCATAAAGTTGGTGTTTTTCACTATAGGTCCCCGGAATACTCGGTTTTAAGCGATGAGTTCATATTTTAGCGTTTGTGTGAAAATGAAAAGCGATGGTGCCTTTATACAGTCTATCAATTGAGCATGTTAATTTCAATTTATGAAAATGAAATTTTGACAGGCTCTGTTTAATCGATTTTTCCATATCAAGTTGTAAATTATAGCCATGTATGTATCATATATGTTAAGATATATGAGAAAATATCGAGCGGCGGTTTGGAAGTTTCGCTCAGTATATATTAAATACCGCTATAGGATATTTTATTGAAACAAGAGGGCCCTAAGGCCCTGGATCGCTCACCTGAGTCCTGATTTATTGGCATGTGGCTAAAGAGATAAGATATTTCAATTTGTAGCTCTGTTAGCCTTGTTGTTCAGCCAAGCTAAACATTCTGATCAATTTGGGCAGAGGGTAACATGAGGACCATTTCTGTGAAATTATTTTGATTTTGGACCAGTGGTTCAGGAGATTTCATTTGAAGATATTTCTAATCTAAAGCTCTGCCAACCCCTTTTTCAGGAGAGCAAAACCATTTGTGCAATTTTGGTTGAGGGCATCATGAGGAATATTTCTGTTAACTCATTTTAAAGGGTTACGTGCATTAAGGGGCTATTTTGCCCCCCCCCCCCTCTAGAGTCAAAAACTGAAATTTGCTTTTCACCAATTTCATTTGATTGATTTATTAGAAGAATAACTGGTGTAAAATTTCGGCATTTGTTTAAATTTTACCGTTGCTATGGTAACAAAAATGGCCGCCAAAATGGGCTTAAAAAAGAGAAATTGCGATTTTGTACGAAATTTCAGGCTTTTTGAGACATATCTTTAAGAATTAGATATCAGCACAGCTTAATACCCAAAAGTCCTTTTAATATGTTGTGTACTGTAGTAATTCTCATCTACTGTAAAAATGTGTTTGGTATTTGCTTGTGCTCTATGTTAATTTCTCCGCCAAACCTCCCAAATTTGCTACAAAATGGCCAATTTCCTACTTTCAGCCTATTTTGGCGGCCATTTTTGTTACCACAACAACGGTTAAAGTCAAAGTAACTCGAGACTTTTACACCTCGGTTAATGTTCTAATAAACTAATAAAAACAAATTGGAGAAAAACAACATTTATATTTTAGCCTCATAGGAAGGGGGGGGGGGGAATAGCCTCATGTACGTCCCTCTTTGGACCAGTGGTTCAGAAATAGACGTCTTTTATAGACATTTCTCATCTAGAGCTCTGGAGACCTCTGTATTAAGCCTAGCAAAACTGTTTGTGCAATTACGGTAGAAGCCATCATGAGGAACAATTCTGTGAAATTATTCTGAATTTGAACCTGTGATTCAGGAGGAATAGTCATTAAAAGGCATTTCTTATCAAGAGCTCTGGCAGCCCTTTGTTCGATGGAGCGGAACCATTTGTGCAATTTTGGTAGACGGCATCAAAAGGAACAATTCTGTTAAATTATTTTGATTTTTGACATGTGGCTCAGAAGGAGATGTCGTTTAAAGATATTTCTTATCTGGGGCTCTGGTGGCCATTTTGCTCAGTGAAGCGGAATCATTTCTGCTTTTTTGGTAGAAGGCATCATGAGGAAGGAACCAGCGGACCAGGGTCAATTCCTGGGTCTATTATACATTATTTTTGTTCGTCTTCTTCTTTCAGCTTTATGATAATGGATGACTACCTACTAATAATATAAATTGATATAAATGACAAAAATACACTCCATAACGTTTTATATTGAATTATTCCCAAAATATATGGGAATAGGGGTAAATTGCTCTCCTGAAAGAAAATAAGTCTGGTGACCCCAATTTTTTATTCTTTTTTCTAAAAGGGTATATGAAAGTCTATGAAATAAAAACAAAACTTCGAGATTGTTAATGCCAGCTTTTTTAATATACAATTTAATCTAAAAATCGTATTCCTATTTTGGGGGAATTACCATAATATATCATTCAGTATCTTGTCATTGCTTGGGAAAACAAATAAATTTACATTTTCCAAAATAGCTTGATGTCGTGAGTAATAATTAAAATTTAAATAAAGAAGGTGGATGGCGATTACAACTTCTTTAACTTAAAATATTAAGGACATGTTTTTTTTTTCCAATAAACTTCGGTGTTTAAAAAACAACAACATAAACTTCATTTAATCTACTGATTAAACTTTTCGGGTAGATCTACTAATCAGAAAAGTGGATTCCACATGCTACTTACGCCTGTTCCGGCTAACAAAATGGAGCTTTTTCGCACATAGTACAACGCATAATGCGCCTTACGTACACCCGATTCTCGAATTAAGCCGGACTGACTTTCCCGATTGTGCTTACCAGCAGTACAAAGTCCATCGATGTATTCGTAGCATGGCAAACACGTGCAGTTTCCACCCACACATTCAGAGTTGACAGAGAACGACGCTTGACAGTTCAAGTCGGTGAAGCAAGTTAGCATAAAATTATTTGTTTCAGCCTCGGCCACTTCAAAGACCATGCTATGCTGAAACAAAAAGAAACAAAAAGGAAGGTGTTACCGCAGTATCTATAGTATACCGATCATTATCCCCCGCATCATCACCCCACCCCCAGGCACACTACGGGGTTGGTTGGGTTAATGCTGTGAGTGCAGTGGCTTTGTGGTAGAGTGCTTGAGTCGAGACCCAGGGGTTGCGACTTCGAGCCTCACCGGCGTCACTGCGTTGTGTCCTTGAGCAAGACACATTAATCCTAGCTTAGTACTGGTTCAACCCAGGTAGACCCGTCCCGACATAGCTGAAAAATTGTTGACTGGGACGTTAAGAATCGAATTAAACAAACATCGAGTTAAAGCGGTAGTAAGTGCTGGACTTAAGGTCAAATCCCGCTCTTACAATGGTATTTTTTTCATTGTATGAGCAGGATATTGACCATGGTGTGCAGGGCTTCTAGTAGGGCTTTAAATGATGGTTTCACCGTTGTGACATTGGAGTGAAAATTCAAGATCAAATATTTATTATCTGGATTATGGCTCGGACCATGAACATTTCTATCATTTTTGATGAATGTCTTTCATAGTTTGTACACGAATTGCATAATAATAACAAATACTGTGTAGATGATGGCAAATGTACCTGATTGCCAACATGACCTTCGAGTCAAAGATCAGGGTCAAATATGCATAAAATCAGGTTATATGGATTGTTATGCAAACTAGTAACACTTCTCACATTTATGATGTAAGATATGATTATATGTTTGATATCAAGAACACTTTTTATTTCCCTGTATGGCGTCTTAGTAAAAGGTCAAGGTCAAAATACTTAAATTGTGGTTTCTTGGATTGTTACGCAAATATATCTTACAAGTTTTGGTATAGGTGGCTATTACTTTGAACGCTGATTGCCTAAAGCGAGTTTAGGTCAGACATGTTTTTTCTGCTGATATGTCAAGGTCAAATAGTTAAAATCTGACTATATGGTTTGAAAAGTCTAGGTCAAAAAATGTCATACTATGTTGTAAGTGCTGAAAGGGCAACGTGCATTAACAGGCTTTTTAGGCCCCATATGAGACCAAAAAAGTCAAACTTACTGTTTATCATTTTCTTCTAATTGTTTGATTTGAACAATAGCCGAGGTCAAAAAATATGATATATAGTTTGATATATAGTTTGACTTTACCTGTCGCTATAGTGACCAAATTTGCCACCAAAATTGGTTGAACATACGAAAGTGACCATTTTGGAACAAATTTGAGCCTTTTTATATTGAAAAAAACATAGAGCACAAGACTAATGAATGCATCAAATTATCAAGGTGCACAGGATATTAAATAGAGAATACTAGGTTATTGTCTTTTGATATCAAGTTTACCAGGCAAGGCTTTGAGAAGGCTTGCTGACATCGCGAGGCTTGTCGAGCGATTCAATATGCCTTCTCAAAGCCAAGCCTGGTAAACTTGATATCAAAAGACTTGAACCTGGTAACTATTTATCAGTTTACCCATTGTTTCACTTTTCAAACTAGCGATTCAGCGTCATGAGCGCGACGTCATATAAAAGTGCAACGTCATCATGACCTGATAAATGCACATGCCGTGAGAAAGACAGCGTTTAGGCAACAGTCAACACTTGAGTTAATGTGAGAGGTAAATATTAAAAGAGTTTTCTTGGTATTTGGCTGTGCTGATATCTAACTTTTACAAAATTGGCCTCCAGAAGCCATAACTTTAGTCCAAAATGGCAACTTCTCTATTTTAAGCCTATTTTGGCAGCCAGTTTTGTTACCATGACAATGGTAATAGTTTAATCAAACCAGAACTTTAGACTTGGGATTTTCTTCTAATAAACCAATCAGAACAAAAGGGGGAATGGCAACTGTCAATTCTGGGCTCCAGATGCGGCAGATTTAGCCCCTTGTAATGGACCCGCACACCGATTGGCCCATATTCTAGTTTTTTTTTTAAAACAAATTGACATTCTGATAAATAAAAAAAACAGGAAAGGATATAAATTTTGTATGGGAACCCGAAAGGGACATCCCTTTTGGGGTCCCGTACACAATTTATGTAAAACTTACCCTTTGAAACTCCACAAATTTGATATAATCCGGAGTTCTGGAGTGAAAGGTGGTCCCAGCCGGAAACGCTACAATTCCTACATTGATTCTACACCAATGAGAACTCTCGTCATAAAACAAAGATTTACAGTCATTTGGGTGACACAGACTGGCACAAGCCAGAAAGCTTCTAGACGAAACGGAGTCGATTGATACTCCTGTCGGTAAATGGTTCCTGTCGAAATAAAGGACCTCGGTACTTGTCTCACTCATAATACCGTAAGCTGTACGGAACAGTTGCATACACAGATGTAATATAACTATAGCACTCAAAGTAATCATTTTGAAGTTTATAGTAATTCACTGATCATGTACATTAACATTTTCTGAAACAATCAGTGAAGTCACGACGCACATGTATGCATCTCTTTCTAATTTTTCCAAAGTGTATCTGTCCTGAAAGAACGAATTCACTTCTAACACGTAAACAAGCATGCTGGGCAAAACCGATTCATCTTTTTTTCAAAAATAAATTTAAAAAGATCATATCATGATTATCATAAGAGTTTCAAACAATTTGGATTCAGATCAGACCCGGCGTTTTGCCAGGCCTGGCAAAACGTTGGACCTGATCTGGCTCCAAACCAGTAGGAAAGATTATCACAAGACGAAACAACCAATGTTTTATTTGTTCACTTCTTAGCCGTGTTAGCAGTAATTAAAATAGCATATTCCTTCAGGCTACCCCCCAACTAATGAAAAGGTGCTTTTTCCATCATATACATGTACGTCAGACGTAAATGTGCACCACCTGGATTATACTGTACTGCTTTTTTTTCTTGAGTGCCCGAAAGAAATTGCCCAGCAAACTAAATAGTCCAATATCAGACTTAATCTAGAAGAAGAGCAGCCTGATTTAGTTGTTATTCCTCAACCAAGTTGCATACTGACTAATCTAAATAAGTTCTCATGCAAACACTGAAAAACCACGCCGCATGATGCTGCTTTCATCATTGTCTACAAAAACTCAAGCATTTAACTGTCTCGTAATGTGCATGCAATGTCTACTCTGATACAGGTGGTATGACATATTAATACAATGGCTGTCCACACGAACCTCATGTGTAAATATGTATATTTTTTCTCTTGATACTGCAAGGTATGCGTCTGTACTGCAGTGGAAGGTCAATGCTAGCTCTATCAGTCGAAGTAATTATACCGACAAAAGGCTACTTAGCGTGAAAACATTTCCTCAATTTATTTTATAAAGGCAGCATCGGTTCCTATTGGGTGCATCTTTCCATGGCATGAACCACGTCACGAAAAGACCATGGATGTATCGATCGTCCCAATGCTTATTTGTTGTGTCGATCGTTGCACTGCTTAGTCGGATGTATCGACCATCGCCAAAAGTCCTGATTTTGCTGCATACAAACAATAAATGCGCATACCAGCCTGCGCAATATGTACTATTTTATTCGCTTCCAGCAGGATATAGAATCCAAACTTGCTTTCTGCAAATAATGATGCAAGCATCATCGACTACGCTCGAGTTCGATCCCGGCCTGGTCTCAGACTTAGTTGGAGATTGATTATTTATACGGTCATTCTCCTCCCATCCGCTGATTTAAGAAGGGTTTTGTCAGTTACAAGCGAAAATCTGTGCAACCGCTGGTCAAACTCGCCCAGGAAAAATCTTGTGGTTAGGTGAAATGACCGCCCCGACATGACCATAGCTGTTGCCTGGGTCGCTAAGCATCAAACCAAAGTAAACAAAACCAAACCAAACCTTGGCTCACTGTTTCACGGAGAGACATTTCCGCGGCGACATTGTATTTATAATAAGCATGTTGTGCACATGACCAAAATGTGGATCCATACATTTAGTAACACATTATTTAAACCTTTCTTGAAAGTTTCCTCGCATGTAGTGTTTTATTTAGTTATTTTTTTACCTATTTTTTGCGTTTACAGGTCGAAATGTTTGGATGTTAGTTATAATATGACACTTGTATTGCTTGTACACTGTAAAACAAACTTAACACTAAATTTGGTCACACTCGAAGCTTGTCTTGCTTGTACGCTGTAAAAATAAACTTAAGACCAAAACTTGGTTACATATGAAACTTACCTTGCTTGTGCGCTGTAAAAATTAACTTAACTTTACAAATTTGGTTACACATGAAAACTGTCTTGAATTTATTCTGTGATAATGAGCTTCAATATATATCAAATTTGGTTACATAAATTATGAAGCTCATCTTGCTTGTACTTTGAAAAGATAAACTTCATATTACGCCAAATTCGGTTACATATAAAACTCATCATGCTTGTATACTGTGAAAATAAACTTAACTTTACACCTATAATTTGGTTACATTTGAAACTTATCTTGTTTGTACGCTGTGAAATAAACCTTACTTAACACCAAAGGGCTAAGTTCACGAAGGGGTAAAATCGGCCCTGTAAAATCCTATTTTAGAAATGTATGAATATAATATAAATGACATTATTTCTGAAGAAGACGATCTTCCCTCTCTTCAAATACATACCAAACAATTTCTTGGATGCTTCCCTTATACCGCAAAAATCCATATTATGACCCCCAGTTTCTCCAAAATGGCTGAAATTGTGGGGATTTAGTGTAAATATATCCATAACAAAACATGAGGCCATTATTTCGACACCACAATTTTTGGCTTAGCTGTGCAAATTAACATTGAGAACCCATGACCAAATATTCAAGGTGTCGAAATTATGGCTTCATAATGTAATATTACGTAACCTAAACGATCACGTTTGGATATTTAGTCTGTGTTTGGTCTTTTCAGGCCATTTATACATGTTCTAAGGCTTAAAATATACAGATATGACTACATTATCTCATGAAAGCAGGGCTGGACTATTTTAGAAGCCGAAAATACGCCTACTTTCTCACATTTTTCAGTGCGAACAATGCCGATTCCGAAATAATGTTACGTCCGAAATTTACATTCAGTATGAGACGCTCGTCGTGCTACCGTTAGTTTTAGTCTGTTTTCGAAGGTATATACTACCTTTTTTGGTTAACGGGATGTGAATTCAATAATAAATCACTATTAGAAAAATACACGGGGTCATATTTTTAAAATTAATGTGCGTCAGCTTGTTTATTTTTGTATATTTCTAAAAGCCTATTGTTGTTTTGTTCGTATCTAAAAAAATATAGTTTTAAGTGCGCTGCACATAATGAAAAGCATCTACGTGGTCGTGCGGTTAAGTACAGAAGTTGCACTATGTTTTGCAACGGTTCCTGGGTTCAATCCTCAGCGACGTCAACTTTTTTTTTCCTTTTTTTTCTCTCGTTTCTCTTAAAATGCTAGTTTATATATTATTGCAAGCTTTGAGGTTTATCTGATAGCTGAAAACAAATAACCACATGTACTGGTCGTTTTATTTCAAATCTTCCACTGTCCAGTATATACTTACACCAAGCATATTTGACATGCCTTCATTGTATTCCATAAACTCACTAAAAATGTAACTTTGGTTCCAAAGGGGGTCCAACATTTTCCAGGGGTGGGGGTCGAACTCAATTGCTTATTCCCTATAGAACTTGTGATTTTCAAGGTGAGTCCGGGCCACCTGTTACCCCCACCTCCTCTCCGGGTCCGTGCATGACTGATCCTTCACAAAATGATCGTGTTTCATGTCTTAATCATGAGTTAAGTTTAGTCTGTATTGCACTGATTTTCCTATTGCAAAAACAACTTATTCGACCGCCAAAATGCATGCGTTTCTTTAGAAATGTGACACAGTTGGAGACCGTTTTGAAAGAAAAATCGCATTGGGCATTCGCGATGAGGTGATAGAAATCTAGCTCTACTATATTTATGTCCCTCATTGTCCCCGTGTACCCCATGTGTAAGCTGTATGTAGTGTTAAGAACTGGGGATTTTTTGGTCAATAATCGGTAATGACGCATGTTTCACATACATTCGGCAAGACAGGGAGCGCAGTGGCTCAATGGTAGAGTGCTTGACTCAAGACCGAGGGGCCGCGGGTTCGAGCCTCACCGGTGTCACTGCGTTGTGGTCCTTGAGCAAGACACATTTATCCTAGCTTAGTACTGGTTCAACCCAGGAAGACCCGTCCCTGTTTAACTGAAAGGTTGTTGATGGGACGTAAAGAATCAAATCAAACAAACAAACGTTCGGCAAGACGTACAGTTGATTCAAAGATAGATGAGAATCGTTGTAAACAAAAATATGAACTAATTCAGGTAATGTGTATTTTATACAGGTATATTACATTAACTGCCTCAAACTGCAGTATTTCATTGACCGTTATTAACCCGTTTCAATGGAAAAAATACAATGTGGTATAGTCTGAGCAATCTGTGGGGTGAACGGATTTTTTTTTTATACTTTGTCACACTTGTATTTGCATGGGGAGAATAAAGGAAGGTGATATAATTTAGGATTTATCATGATTTCAGGAGTCAGGCACATCGTTTTGAAAAAAAAGATCCATGTATAACTTAGAAGTTTAAACTCCATCTGAAATGTTTTAGACCTGTTTTTGCGATGATTTTTACCACGGCATTTTTCGAAATCCTTATCCCGATGAAAAGTATTCAGAAACATCCCTGCCAGCTTCTCAAAACAGTTCCAACATCCAAAATGATGATGTTACATCTGTGCATAGATGCACTCCGAGTATTTTAAGCAAAGCACAAATATAACATGTCAAAGATGTCAATCAAAATGTTACATTGTACCGCCACAATTCACTTGTTAAAGCGATGTATTATATAGCTTGTTCAAATATATTGGAAATCGCGCCTGATTCGCACGTGCCTTAAGCTAGTGGGGATTCGCACGTGCGTTAAGCTAGTGGGATCATCTCGGAACCGTAAATTTTAGAACAACTGCAAAGGAAAATGGCACGTTGTGCAAAAACCCAAACTTTGTTCGTACAAATGAGCCTGTCTGACGTTGATTCTGTGCGTGCACGGAAAATTCTGGGCATGCAAATGGCAGTTTTATCACTTTCATGTTATACACAACCTTTGAATAACAGGATTTTCATCGTTCACGATTTTTTTTTGATAATACCTCCTTCTGACACACCCATACGAATTTTACCCGTCAATAAAACAAACTTTGAAATGTTAAACGAATTCAATTAATTGCAATTTTTTTTATCTAAATACAGTTGAATCTCGTTAATTCGAAGACGTTTTATTTCGAATTATCAAAAATTCGAATTATAGGTAGGTAGAAATAAAAGATATATAACCCCAAGAAATTATAGTGATAATTTTTTTCTTATCAAATATATGTTTTGTGTGCATAAAAGAAACGTCTCAGGGAGACGTTTCTTTTACGCACCCAGAACATATATTATATAGAAAGTTATCAAAATAGATCATGAATAGGTCCTATATTCTGAATTCTGAATTCAGTCTGTCCCAAATTTATTTCGAATTAGCCAGTATTTCGAAAAATCGGAGCTCGAATTTTTGAGGTTTTACTGTACACAAAATCTGTACGTCGTGTAACAAACACCAGACCTTTAGGAGAAGTTGGCGGAAAGTCTTCTCTACAGCTTTATCATTAACACATTTTGCTAAATTGAAGATCATTTTGCTAAATTGAAGATAAAAACGTTATTGCGAAAGAATAGCAGCTGGATTTTTTTCATGTCGTATAATAACTTATTTTCAGGATCGAGTAATTGAGATTTACTGTCGTGGTAGAGTGCTTGACACGAGACCGAGTGGCCGTGGGTTCAAGCCTCACGGGCGCTACAGCGTTGTGCCTTGAGCAAGACACATTAATCCTAGCTTAGTAATGGTTTTATCCAGTAAGACCCGTCCCTACATAATTGAAAGATTGTTGATATGACTCATGGCAAACAAGATTTTACTGTTATCACTATTTAATTCCGTCCATCAAAAATGTTCGTTTTGTGTAAATGCTTAGTGTAAGTCCCATTATCATATTTTGACAAGCCTGCCCCACTTTAGCGAGGCGGGGAGAATCAAAAATAGCAGCCCAGCATCGGCCCAGCAATATGCAATTACCCTTCGCCGTTGGCCGATAGTGGTTAGCTTTAACGTTCTTTCTGGGACTTTATCAAAAACGAAATGCCCATGAAACTTCTACGCTGTCTTTAATTTGAGCGGGCAGTATCAGGGAAGGTTCTGGCTAGTCTGTTCGAATGCTCAATCTACTTTGCACCTGCGCTGGCCGCCAATGATAAAAAACATTAATATCTCAGGCTGAGCTGACTTAACCCTTAATGCGCCAATCGCAACAAAACTCGTCTGCCTTCTCGTCTGCTGAAATGTTTAAGAAGCCTCTATGGAAAACAGTGTGGACCCAGATAGGAGCACTCTGTTCTGGGTCCACACTGTTTGCTTCTATACTAAATTCGTCAGTAATGCTAGGAAATTATTTGCAGCAGATGACTTCAGCAGACGACATTTTCAGATGCATTTTTTTCTTGGCGCTTTAAGGGTAAAATATTACAGCATCACTCTACAATAAGTTACCGCGTCCGGGAAACCCAACTATATCCTATATATAAAAGCACGGGTATTTAAGACAAGTCAGAATGACAAGCTCCTGTCTGAAAATCACGAGACTACCGAAAAATGACCACTCTGCATTCAATTGCATAAAATGCGTTACGATTGTGTTATCCATCGCATCAGTAATATTGTGTGCATACAGTTTTAATACACTTTTTCTCGGACCCGCGAAGCGTGGTCGGCAGAGTTCTATTTATAGTCAGACTTCTATGGACTAGTCTTGAGGGTGAACGGGGGGTGTGGGGGGGGGGGGGGGGTTCATGAGTCATGAGTTTGAACCCTTGTACAATTTTGTTGAAATTATTTTCTCTCTTCTACTGATTCTGATGAGAGTATTTAGTAAATTCTTGATACTGATACACCGTTTGTAAAGCAGCGGTATAGGATACATTGACCGCTACCGTGATATGACTAAAATTGATGAAAATTACATGGACATAAAGCCTCAAACAAACATGCTCATTTCAGAGGGTTGGCGGGCGTATCGCCATGATAGACTGTTTATCGAGGTTTATAATACATTTTGGCACAAATTTGGGTGCAATACATACTTGTTTAACATAAATTTGTAAACCAAACTTAGCGACGTCTTTGGTGTTACATTGCAATGTAAATGACGTTACTTTTTGCGCAAAATTAACAGAGGGTTCTTGTCTTTAGAAACCCATAGTTTTCACAATTTCAGCACTAGACAGATAAAATTTCGATTTTTCTCAATGAGATAAACCATATAAACATATTTTAAGTCAGTATGCATTTCTATAGCAGGGCCGATTTCACCCCTTCGTGAACCTAGCCCTTTGGTTACATATGAAACTCATCTTGTCTGTACGCTGTGAAATACACTTTACACCAAAATTGGTTACATAAACAATTTTTCCTGCTTGTACGCTGTGAAAATAAATTTTATTTTACACCAAATTTGATTACATATGAAACTCGTCTTGTTTGCACGCTGTGAAATAAACCTTACTTTACACGAAATTTGGTTACATATGAAACTCGTCTTGTTTGTACGCTGTGAAATAATTTAATGTAACCTCTCATCTGTTTTGAAAGCTTTGCTCTCTTAGACTGTTGATACAGAGAGCAGCGATCATAAAAGGTAAATATTTAGGCCAGATTTTTTTTTATTAGTTGATTTACGAACCCTCCTACTGTAATTTTCCGGAAAGTAGGAAAAAAATTAAATTTGATTTCTAAAAAAGTTTGTTTGTTTTATCCTCCGACTCTAAAAACTATTTGTTTTTGTTGAAAAAAAATAATATTTTTTTTGAGGTTCTGTCTGTGCATTTTTGAGAGTGATACTGTTAAAAGTAATTTTCCTGTCCAGATTTTTAGGAAAATGATGAAATATTTAAAGATTACCTTACTAGTTTTACTGTTTCTCTGGAGATATTAAAAGAAAAAAAAAGCTCTGAAAAAACAACAAAAAAAAAACTGGTCATTTTCAGAGCTTTTTTATTTATTTTTCTTCGTACCCCCGGCCCAAGATCTAAAAAAAAAATCCCGTAAATCAACTATTAAAAAATTCTGGCCTTATTATTATTGGTGGTTTTGAGCTGCTTTATTAAAAAAAAAGTATGGTAAATTTTACATAAGTGATAGTAGCTCAGCTTCAACCGCTTTAAGCGTGAACTTTCTCTATTTTTTTTTTTACAGTATATCTTTTTCTATGTTGCAGCAATATACGGCTTTTCAAAGATGCATGTTTGTTCTTGGTGACTTCATGCATTTCAAAACAACGTAATTAACAGAATCCGATAACATGTTATGAGTTTTCCTAAACATTCAAAAGGCTACAATTACCACACCGGATAGGCGGTAATCGAAAACGCCCTTAACAATCGCCGAATGTGGATCTCGAATAGTTAGAAACAGTGGTTTTGATTTCCTTTTGTCTCCCAACTGGCGACAAATGGCAATCAAATACACTGTTTCCGACTATTTTTGATCTACTTTCGTGATAGTTTTAACGTTTTCAATTGCCGCCTATCCTGTGCGGTATACTTTTATTGCAAATCTGTATAAACTCTGGCCTAGGATGAAGCAGTTTGGGAGAACTCACTCACAATGAGACGTCGGAATAAAGCATTGTAAAAGGGCAATAACTCTGGAGCGACACGGTCGATTGAAAGTAAAAAGTAAGGATATGATCCTTAAAGTTTTCAATGTCATTCCACAAACCATAAGATCAAGATACTACATAAGTTTTTGACAGTGTGCAGATGTATGAATAGACTTTTCGATTAATGTAAAGGTGGCAACTTTAATATTCATATCATGGCGTAGTTCGGCTATTTCATCTGCTAAGGAAGGGAAATCAGGTTCTATTTATAATTTGGTAAAGAGTTAATAAGTTGTTTGGGTCGCGCAAACGTCGTGCATTTCAATAAAGCCCTGACCGTATACACGCTAAGCTCACATTAATTAACGCTTAAAGCGCATAATCACAAAATGTATGATTTTTTGTCGTCCACTAAAATATTTGAAGTCTCATAAACAAACAGTAGGGACCCAGCTCAGACTGCTCCTAAAATAACCAGAAATAGAACCCCCTCCCATATACAGGTATTGGAGGGGGTAAAGTCCGACCAGTTAAGAGAGACTGGGCGGTTCTTAGCAAAGACACACCCATGGACATTTCCATATAAAAATCTGTAGGACAGAGTGCATTTTATTCACCGGTGAAATGCTTCACAGCTGTATACCTGTATATACCTGTTGTAGTTTTGAGCCCATTGTGTGAAAGAGGCATATCGAATTAACTTTGATAACAAGGAGACTGACTAGTCTAGATATATGCGCTCTGGCAATGTTTCGAAATGTAACTATTCAAATAATACTGAATAAGAAAATAAAATAATGGTCCCAATGAAAAATTAATCCCATAAATTGGTCAGCACACGAGATGATGGTTCCTATTACATCGGCGTGTTGCGAAGGCTCCGATGGGCCTGCATGTACGCATGACCTCGCCAGGGTTTTCGCTTCTCGCATAAACAAAGTATGCAAGTTGAAGAAAACTCCGAACAACTTTTAGACATCTAGTCTCTCTGGACACGCCAGAATGAGCGATTATAATAGGCTTTTTCGGATATGCAATAAGACCAAATCTCTGTCTGTATGCCCTTTTCTCACAATCCAGCTACTTAACCCTTGTCCCGCTTAATTCTAATTGGTGATTTATTATTATTATTGTATAAGGCTTAAAAATCAAACCAGTTTTGCCATACAGACAGAATTTGAAGAAAGTGTAAACCTACCCTCCCCCAAAATTTTCACAACATATCCATCCGGGATAATGAAATGTAGCAGGTCCCCAGCAGCATACTTGAGATAAACGTTTACTAGGCATGCTAACGTATACAGTTGGTCACCCTTGTCGTCTGCGCTTCAGTTGGTTGCACGAGTAAAGTGTGCATAGGCTATTACACCCGATTTACTGTAGACAAGTCTTATTTGACAGTGTATGACCTCGCTCTGTCTGACACGCCCAGTCTCTATTAGCTGGACGCACTATACTGGTTACCTGTTTATTCATTACTGTAAACTGGGAACCAGCAAATGTAGATATACACAATGGACTTGCATAATCCCTGTATTGTGCATATCAAGTAAAAAAATAAAAAATGGTTGTGGTATTAATTTTTAGAAGGCTACAACACAGAGCCAAGAAAAAATAATGATGCTGAAAGTTGGTATTTCCGAAGTAAAAGTAAAAGCCCTACTGGGCTTATGTTACATGTTGTACAATATTCGACGCAAATTAAAATTTCTATGTCTATGTCTACAGTGTTTTTTCAAGAGCTGTTGGCCTCTCATTATAAACCCCTCCCATTTCTGAACATAATTTATGTTTTTTTTCTCATGTTGTTGAACGGAACATGAATTTAGGGTACCATAATAACAGCTTAATGGATGCAATTCAAACAGTGACCCAATTAGCATATATTTCATTTTTTCTTTCTTTTCCTTTCATTAGAACCACCTTAAGGCTGCAGTTCAAATAAGTATTATTTTTTCTATCAAATCTCTCCAAAACCTTAATTGGGTAAACTCACAAGAAGCACCCCATTGAAACGGTTCAAATGAGCATCCAGTCTTTTTTTTAAATACTTATTTTATGACTCTGTCCAAAACATGGATTGCTTGAACTCATTAGAAAAAAAACTCTTGAAGTCAGTTCAAATGAGTATCCAGTCTTTGCTTAATACTTGTTTTAAAACACCGACCATAGCATTGATTAGCTCTACTCATTAGAACCAGCTCATGGAGACAGTTCAAATGAGTCTTTGGATTCCTTGGAGTTGGGAAAACTTCTCCCCATACATCGATATAATAAATTTAGCGTTGATATTTTGTCATATTCTTTCCTTCAAGAATATTGGGCTCTGATGGAAAGCAGAGTACTGCTTAAGCCAGTGCTAGGGGCTTGAGAATTGTTGCACTTTCCATTATAACATTAGCAGACTGAAATAAAAAGAATCTGCTTTTTCTTATATTGTAGGTTCTCTCTAGATTGTATACACTCATAATAAGCACCCCATGGAAACGGCTCAAATGATCATCCAGTCTTTTTTAAATACTTGTTTTATGATTCTTTCCACAACATGGATTGCTTGTACTCATAAGAAACAACTCCTGGAGTCAGTTCAAATGAGCATCCAGTCTTTGGTTAATACTTGTTTCATAATCCTGTCTACAACATGGATTGCATGTACCATTTAGAACCACCTCACAGAGGCACTTCGAATGATTATCACGTCTCTGCTGAATTTTTTTTCTTATCTCTGCACAAAACATGAATTTGTGTGCTCGTTAGGTATATGCTAGTAGTCTACAGTGCAGGTGGGTGTATAAAAATAGACCGGCAAAAGTCTAAAAAATGGTCGTTAATTACGTTACCCCCCCCCCCCCCCATTTTCTTAAAAGCAAAAATATGTAAATACGTCTGCCTAAGTAACAATTGAAATTTTTAAATGAACAAAACAGTTATACAAGCTGTAAGAATATGTTATTTTCTATACATATTGATGTTTCTAAAAGTTGTTTGGGTCCATCATATTGTCAGTTACGTTACATTTCACTTTTACTCTTAAAATTCGTGATATTTTTATACCCCGCCACTTTAAAAACTGCGGGGTATTATGTTATACCCTCCATTCAAAAATTTGCGCTCGAGTGTCCGTCCGTCGGTCTGTCCGTCCGTCCGTCTGTCCTTCTGTACGTCCGTCCGTCAGCGCATCGTTTTCACTCTCTGCTGGGAGCATTTTTTAACCAATTTTCTTAAAACTTGATTATATATTTGTCTCAACTGCTTTCAGTATATAACTGAGCATTAAGGTTTAACAAAAAAAACTAATCAGCTTTTCAAAAGCAACCAAAGCTTTATGTCAAACCAGTCAACACATACGGGCTGCGTAAATAGTAAATAACAGATTTGTCCTTATCAAATCAGGTTCATTTATGATAAATTCTAATGCGCTTACTTTTGTAACGCTACTTCTGATGTCAAAAATTTGCGACAGTATATCCTGCGATATACTGTAGGTAACAGGTTGACGTCATTAATTACGTCACATTTCATTAGATGACGTGCGGCATTATGCTGCTTGCAACGTTCGAAACTGCAAAAGTGCATTAGAATGGGGATAACCATATTCAAAAATTTCATTTGGGAAGGTATATCGTCGGATATACGCTCGGAAATCACGTTTTACGGCTCCGCTTGCGCGTCGCCGTAAAACTAAATTTTTGACCGTATATCCGACGATATACCTCCCCATATGAAAATTTTGAATACAGTTATCCCCTAAATGAATTACTGAAATGCTGTGTGGATGGAGGAAACTGTGTTGTTCCTCCCATTGGTTATATAGAGGATCTTACATGAGTGCTCCCCTTGTTGCAGATATAGAGGATCTTACATGAGTGCTCATGTTTTATTGAATTTATTAAACGAGTTTGGGAAAAGAGATAAAATGCGAGGCTTGCCGAGCATTTTATCTCTTTTTCGCAACGAGTTGAATAAATTCAATAATACAAGAGCACGAATGTTAGAATCTATTTATAATATGACAAATACCTTTGAAATCTGATTTCTGGTGTAAAAACGTTATAATTTTGCCATTATGTATTACGCAACGTTGTTATGGACGTCATAACGTTTCCCGTAAATCTATAAACCACTAGTGGTTTATCGATTTTATTGCATGGCGTTATTTCACTCCCAGAGGCGACGTCATATGATAAAAGTGTTTTTGAGGGCCATTAATTTCTAATTTAATTTCTTGATACCCATTCCCATTCAGCTACCATCTTGCTGAGGAAGATAGCTGGTTGCTTAACTAAATAAGTCGTAGCAATATATGGCCATTCCCCATGGTGCCATGGGTCGGCCTGTCGTCTGTGACTGTGACATTTCTTGGTCATATTTTCTTGTAGAAATCATATGTTTGCTGGTAATCCAGATAGCATCAAGCCTTAACTATTTGAAGTAAAATGATGTATATGTTACAATGAATATCTGGCAATACATGTGTCTGTAATCATTTAAACTTTAAAAACAGTGGCTTTTGCTGAAGCAACGTAAACCTTAAAAGTGACTTGGTTATTTAAAATGAAACATTTCTGTTAAACAAATGGGTGGTGGAAATCATTCATAAAGGTGAGTTTTACATGGCAATGCAGTGATTACAAATGATGCGATTATATCCTAGCAGTATGTTCAATTGTTATCTACGATATCATTTTAAATTTATGAAACTTCAACAGACAGAATAAGTTTAGGCCATTTTAGACCAGGTTGCATTCAAATTACTGTTAAATAGATTTTACAAGTATTTTGGAGTGTTTGGGGATGTTAGAGTAAAACGTGCAGTAATAAGATCATACTTAGATTAAGCAGATAGTGCTAAAATAGCCAATGTTGATTTCTGCCATGGTACCATTGCAGTAGGTGAGTCCCATTTTGAACAAATTATTGCTCAAGTCCTGGGAAAACATGAAAAAAATCCGCCTACCTGAAAACACTTGACATAGAGCCTTGATGTTTGGCTTCTAGCATTATCTAGAAGACTTCTACCAAATTTGTTCAAGTAATGTCCATATGGCCTAAAATGGGCCCGCCCTGGGGCTCACATGTTTTAAATAGGCTTATACAGGGAAACATGAAAAAGTCTTCCTGTCTAAAACTACAAGACCAATGACCTTGATGTAGAATCACCTAGTTGACATCTACCAGGTTTGTTAAATAATGCTCCTGGGCTAAAATATGCCTGCACTGGGGGTCACATGTTTTACATAGGCTTAAATAGGGAAAACATGAAATAATACACTTGTCTGAAATCACAAGGTCCTGAGCCTTGATATTTTGTATGTAGCATCACCTAATGAACATATACCAAGTTTGTTACAATTTTGCCCCTGTGGGCAAATGTGGACTCACCTTGTACGTCACATGTTTTACATAGGCTTATACAGTGACAACATGAATAAATCTTCTCTCCTGAAACCACAAAGCTTAGAACCTTAATATTTGGCATATAATATAACCTAGTAGACCACTCCCAAGACTGTTCAAATTATGTCCCTAGGGCCAAAACATGGCCCCGCGAGGCGGTCGCATATTTTACATAAGATTCTATAGGGAAAATATAAAGCATTTTTCTTTTCTGATTCCACAAAGCCTCAAGCGTTGATGTTTGGTATGTAACTTGGCCAAGAGGATTTTAACCGAGTTTGTTCAAATTATGCCCCTGGGGCCATAAATAGTCTCGCCCCAGGGTTACATGTTTTACAAAGGTTTACATAGAGAAACATGAAAAGCGCTTCTTGTCTGAAACCACAAGGCATAGAGCATTGATTTCTGTATGTAGCATCATCTACTGGACTTTAACCATGTTTGTTTAAATAATGACCCTGGGGTGAACAACGGCCACCGCAGGTGTCACTGGGGAAGTGGCAAGCTTTCAACAGATACCTTTATATAAGCTTTAAACAAAACACAGATGAGCGTTTCAGTGCCACTTGACCCTCTTTTTTCTTATTTCTAAAGCAATCAATTGTTGTTAGTATTCAAAATAGCTGTCTCATTTAGACAGTTCTTTTGAGCACCCCAAACACCCAAACCATGTAAGATATGTTGTCACTTATATGGTCATGGGAGCGTGTGCCTGTATTGATCAAAGTATGATACAACCACGCAACTACCAGGTTAGCAAAAAGGCAGTTCATTAAATCAAATTTTGAGATATAGCTGTCTTGCAAATTAAAACTATTTGTTGTATAGTGACAAGTAGTCGAATACTGATTGGCAGTTTGAGATGTTTTAAAAAGGCCAAGACAATGGACATGGTACATAATTTAAGTGTAAACCTAAAACTAGTTTTCTTATTTTCAGTAACATAAAATTATTTTGTTGTTGCACATCAGAATTGCCTCATAGAGGCAATTCCAATGTGTACCTACAGCATATGTCCTTCAAATAATAGATATTTTCACCATTAACTTTTTCTTAATAAGTTCTCAACTACTATCATTGTTCCATGGAAATGAGCGTGAAGAAATGAGCAAGTTTTTTTGTTGTTTGTCGTGTACCTGGATGACACTACTAGACTGACTACTTTATCTTTTTGACAGTTTATCTGCTCCGTTTCATAGGAAAATATTGCTAAATTGGTAGTTGTATGATTGTAAAATGCTGTCTATGATGACTGGCTTTATTAAGACCCTTAATGTACACCTCAGTCCTTATTATTTTTTAAGAAATGAATTCAATGTTTGGAATGTTCATGGAATCATGACTTGCAAAGTAAGTGAAGTCCGAAGGGCTTCACATTGACTTTACAAGAGACCCATTGTATCCAAAAATTGAATTTATTGCTTATATATATACATTTTATTATAAATATCTAAAATATAAAAATTATTTTTATTTAATTCAGATTTAAAACAGTTTTGTATTTTCAATTTAATCATATGAACGGTTTAGTTGGAGTGTAAACAGCCAGCATGAACACGGACAGCCAATGGAGCAAACAAGAGACTTGTTTTGCACATGCGACTCAGGTGATTCGCTGTCAATCCCAACACCAGTATCACTTCTGGCGAATGAGTTCCATGCGCGGATCCAGAAATTTTCGTTAGGGGGGGGGTCCAGGTCAATCTGACACACAAAAAAGCTCTGACAACGTTTTTTTTCGAAGAAAACTATCATTTTTCAAGGTTCTAGAGGGGGTCCAACATTTTCCAGGGTGGGGGGGGGGGGGGGTCCAATGGCTTATTCCCTATAGAAACCCATATAACTTGTGATTTTCCAGGGGGGGTCCGGACCCCTATGCCCCCTCTGGATCCGCACTTGAGTTCGATGTGCGAAGCGTATTGCACCGGCAAGTGAGCTTGGCAGCTGTCAATCAAATTTATGTAATTCATGAGGAAATGAACGGTTGCAAAAATGTAAAGATTCATTGAAGGATTGCTTCGAAAATGTAAATATAAGCCAAAATAACTTCTAAGAACTGGGATTTAGATTTAAAAGGTAAAAACAGAAGAAAACAATCTAAATTCATTAATTAAAGCATCTAATGTTAGAATAAGCTTCCTGGCTCATGAAAATGCTTGCAAAAAAGCAGTGCGTTATCAAAACTTTTTTTGTATTTATTTTTAAAGCAAACGATTGATGTAAGTAGCCAAAATGGCCATCTCAATGGGAGGGTTATTTTTATCACACAAAAACACATGTTTTAACAAAAGGATTGAATGTATTGACAATGCTAAAATAAGGTTGTCAATGATATATTCATGTGGTCACTTGTCGTTATAAATCAAAGTTTATAAAATGTGGTCTCTGAATACGCAGGCCTCTAGATAAGGGTGCGCAACTGAAAATTATTTTTCTTATTTCTCAACCAAATCAAATGTTGTGGGTACTCAAAGGAACCGTCTCGATGAGACGGTTCTTTTGAGCACCAAAAACACATGTTTAAACAGATGAATAAGAAAATAATCGCAATTATACGCAAATCATTTTTGCTAAACTGGTCCTGTGAATTACTGACTTTATTGTAGTTTATAATGTAGACCCTGAATCTACACCCCAGTCCTCATTATAAGCCAAAATGACTTCTGGGGAGTGGGATTTAGAGTAAAAAGGTTAAAACAGAAGAAAGCAACCTAAATTCATTTATCAAAGCATCCAATGTTAGTACTCTGGCTTTCTGGGTCATTAAAGGGCTTGCTAAATAGCAGTGTGTAATCAAAACGTTTTTTTTTAAAGGAAAAGTTTGTTGTAAGTAGCGAAAATAGCCATCTCAATTAGAGGGTTCTTTTGATCACACAAAAACGTTTGTTTTACCCTCAAAGCGCCAAGAAAAAAATGCATCGGAAAATGTCGTCTGCTGCAAATAATTGCCTTTTACTGACGAATTAAGTATAGAAGCAAACAGCGTGGAACCAGAACCGACTGCTCTGATAGGAGCAGTTTGATCTCGGTCTACACTGTTTGTTATAGAGGCTTTTAAACATTTCAGCAGACGAGAAAAGCAGACGACTTTTGTTGCGAATGGCACATTAAGGGCTAAACAAAAGGATTGAATACATTGACCAATGCTCAATTAAGGTTGTCAATTATACATGTAGATATACATATAGATCAAAGATTATAAATGCAGCCTCTGAATATTCATTTTTTTAGTTTATAATGTAGACCCTGATTCTACACCTCAGTCCTCATTATAAGCCAAAATGACTTCTGGGGAGTGGGATTTAGAGTACAAAGGTTAAAACAGAAGAAAGCAACCTAAATTCATTTATTAAAGCATCCAATGTTAGAATACGCTTTCTGGCTCATGAAAGGGCTTGCTAAATAGCAGTGTGTAATCAAAACGTTTTTTTTTATTTTTAAAGGAAAAGTTTGTTGTAAGTAGCCAAAATAGCCATCTCAATTAGAGGGTTCTTTTGATCACACAATAACGTATGTTTAAACAAAAGGATTGAATATATTGACCAATGCTCAAATAAGATAGGTTGTCATTATATATTCATATGGTCACATGTCGGTATAGAACAAAGATTATTAATACTGCCTTTATTTTAGTTTATAATTAAGACCCTGAATCTACACCTCAGTCCTCATTATAAGCCAAAATGACTTCTGGGGAGTGGGATTTAGAGTAAAAAGGTTAAAATAGAAGAAAGCAACCTAAATTCATTTATTAAAGCATCCAATGTTAGTATACACTTTCTGGCTCATGAAAGGGCTTGCTAAATAGCAGTATGTAATCGAAAGGTGTTTTTTTTATTTTTAAAGGAAAAGTTTGTTGTAAGTAGCGAAAATAGCCATCTCAATTAGAGGGTTCTTTTGATCACACAAAAACGTTTGTTTTACCCTCAAAGCGCCAAGAAAAAAATGCATCTGAAAATGTCGTCTGCTGCAAATAATTGCCTTTTACTGACGAATTAAGTATAGAAGCAAACAGCGTGGACCCAGAACCGACTGCTCTGATAGGAGCAGTTTGATCTCGGTCTACACTGTTTGTTATAGAGGCTTTTAAACATTTCAGCAGACGAGAAAAGCAGACGACTTTTGTTGCTAATGGCACATTAAGGGTTAAACAAAAGGATCGAATACATTGACCAATGCTCAATTAAGGTTGTCAATTATACATGTAGATATACATATAGATCAAAGATTATAAATGCAGCCTCTGAATATTCATTTTTTTAGTTTATAATGTAGACCCTGATTCTACACCTCAGTCCTCATTATAAGCCAAAATGACTTCTGGGGAGTGGGATTTAGAGTACAAAGGTTAAAACAGAAGAAAGCAACCTAAATTCATTTATTAAAGCATCCAATGCTAGAATACGCTTTCTGGCTCATGAAAGGGCTTGCTAAATAGCAGTGTGTAATCAAAACGTTTTTTTTTTATTTTTAAAGGAAAAGTTTGTTGTAAGTAGCCAAAATAGCCATCTCAATTAGAGGGTTCTTTTGATCACACAATAACGTATGTTTAAACAAAAGGATTGAATATATTGACCAATGCTCAAATAAGATAGGTTGTCAATTATATATTCATGTGGTCACATGTCGGTATAGAACAAAGATTATTAATACTGCCTTTATTTTAGTTTATAATTAAGACCCTGAATCTACACCTCAGTCCTCATTATACGCCAAAATGACTTCTGGGGAGTTTGATTTAGAGTAAAAAGGTTAAAACAGAAGAAAGCAATCTAAATTCATTAATTCAAGCATCAAATGTTAATATAAGCTTTATGGCTCATGATAAGGCTTTCAAAAAAATGTAATTTTGTTTTAGCTCTGATTTATATCAAGCATGTTAACCATCCAGGAATTCCTGGTCAAAGCCTGTAGTGTCTTTAATCCAGTCATAGAATTCACCGATATTGGTATACACTCCATAGTAACCCTTGTCACAGCCTATACCAAATGATACTACACCTGTCTGGACCCAGCGGTTCTCGGCTGTCATAACCAGAGGTCCACCACTATCTCCGGTGCAGGTGTCACCCCTTCTTTTGACGTCATTTCCGGCACAAAACATGTTATTAGTCAGCATAAAATTTGCTGGCTTCTTTTTCCTGGAGTCAAACATATGCTGGCAGTCTCTACGATCAACATACGGTATAGCAATTTCCATCAGCTTCGTAGATGATGCCTTCTGCCAGTCTTGGCCACACCCTGACGCCTTACCATAGGTCAGCATCATAGATCTACCTTCATCTCCAAAGAAAACCTTATCATTATATTTGGATGACTCAAGACATATTGGTCTAATGGCCTCGGTGTATTCGATTGGGCTACTCAGTTCGATGAGTGCTATGTCACTGTCCATGTATGCAAACTTGTTGAAGTTATCGTGAACAACAACCCTTGCAGGGTGCCGTTCTCGTCGACTATGTGAAGTACCATGTCCTGTACAATCTGTAGTTCCAAAGTGCATCTTAACAGTGTTTGGTCCAAATTCATCCCCGAAATTTTCTGAGAATTGTGTAACACAGTGAGCAGCAGTTATGACCCATTTCTGAGAAATCAATGACCCACCACAGAATGTTTGCTCTGCTCCATTACTCTGAAAAAGACATATGAGGTTCAAGAAAATTTTGTCAGAGGACTTCCAACACTGACAGTTTTTAGCTGATTAGGGGAAAGAGGATCAAAGTACCACTAAAAGTGGGTCATTATCGACCCGCCAGCGAAACGCAATTGAATTGCGTATTTTCTTTAATCTTACATTCCTTGATTTTTAAAATATAGTTTATAGTAACGCGTTTGAGTCATAAAAGTAATAATAATTTTGGAGATATATTTCAGTCCTCATCATCAGATTTTGCATTTGCATTATGGCACCCATCATCTCTGTGATAATGGATAGCTGCATACAAGTTTACCCTACCAGTTTTAATAAGTAGACACAATTTTCTGTAAATAAATATAATTACACTTAAGAGTTTGTATGCACATTTATCAGTCACCCCTAATAATAACTGAATTGTTTCAACATAACCTAATAAACGTTTCCTATCTCACGGCATGTTACCTTTATCAGGTCATGATGACGTTGCACTTTTGAATGACGTCGCTAATGGCGCTGAATCAACACAAGAATTGAAAATTACGTCATAATCGCTAGTTTGAGGAGTGAAAAAATGGGTAAACTGATAAATAGAATACCAGGTTCGCGTATTTTGATATCAAGTTTACCAGGCTCGGCTTTGAGAACGCATGTTGAATCGCTCGGCAAGCCTCGCGATGTCAACAAGCGTTCTCAAATCCTTGCCTGGTAAACTTGATATCAAAAGACACTCACCTAGTATTCTCTATATCTCGCTGACATTGAAATGAAGTTTACTCGGTTCTCTTCAGAATCATCGTTTTTTGCAGCATACATTTTTGAAAGTTTATTTGGGCCTTAAGGGTGTAACATAGATCTACTTTGCGTTTTTCCATCAAACCCAACATAATGGACACCTGAAGCCAAATGATCTCTTCAGAATCTGCATGGTGTTTTATCTTCAACTGGATCTAAACTTTGCATTTACCTAATGGAAAATTGATTTGTCCTACACAAGATGCATGAGTATTTGTTATTATATAATGTGCCAGTTATTGAGTACTAGACGTGACTGCACACTGAAAAAATGCATATCAGAAAGTCCACTTGAATAAGATTAAACATGAAATTCAGCTGTGAAATATAACAAAAATGATATTTAGACCTGAGACATTCCCAAATACTAAAAAAATCGTGATTGCACACAGAAAAAATGCATATCAGAAAGTCCATTTGAATAAAATTAAACATGAAATTCAGCTGTAAAATATAACAAAAAATATAATTTTAGACCCGAGACATTCCCAAATGCTAAATATCAATAAGCTGAGACATGTTTCAGTATAAGCATTGTGCAAATAACTTTAGTGGGATAGATAACATGAACACAAAATTCTAATTCAACAGCTTTCCTTATTAGTATGGGATTCTTCATCAATTTTTAGAGTTTTGAATATTTTAACAAGGTAGCCTCATTAAAGCGTTGCTTTATCAAACTTTGAATGCAGATTTCTTTTCTAGATATTTAAAAGTATAATTACTATTGTTAGAGTCGTTTCAACATTGTAAACAATTGAACCTTTAATATGTATTTAGAAAAAACCTAGAAGTAACAAGTAAACAATTTGTAGTAGCCAATTTTATTAACTAGTACAAGTAACCAGCTAACTGTAGCTTCGCTGTTTTTCTTTGAAACGTAGAAAAGAATGGCAAAAATATATACTAAACAAACAAGAAAGTTTACACCTGATGTTCTTCTACCAATATGTGAAAATATGCTTTTGTAATGCATAGTACTACTTAAAACTATGATCAATTTGCTGTGCAACTGGTGATTCGAGTTTGAGTTATTACACATATGGTGTTGTCTATGATGCTTGAAATACTGGAGGGGTCGTTTCCTAAAATCACAGTCTGAAGGTTAAAAATTCTATGCTTTTAGCATCAGAAAAGTTCAATCAGAAGATGACTGAATCACAAAAAGCCCATGTAGTTTGTTCGTTTGGTCACTTTAAGGACATTTATTCCAAATTTTCTAAACACCTGCAACTGGTATTGTGTTAATTCAAGCTGTAGGAAAAGTGGTTGTCAGTGCCAATATTCACTAGAATTCAGTCTAACAGTTAAAAGGCATAGTCAACCTATTTCAATAAGACGTGTGCAACACAGAAAATCTTCAAAGATATGCTACCCTATCACCAGAGTGTAGGGACAAGCATCACAATACTCTGGAAATGGCAACATTTTATGCATGGGTAAAGAAGAATTGATGCATTGAAAATCACTATACTTATAATCAAAAGGGAGATAATTTGCTATAGGATCAATAAAGATCAGCTTCCAACTCAAATTTTGATCCAGAATTGGTATAAATTACCAATATATGTTAATTTTCGTAGTTTCTAAGCAACAAAGATTATCATGAAGAAAATGTTGACTTATGTACATGCGCAGAGCTAACTTTTAATAATAAGGCTTGAATATCGGTATAATAAAGTTTGCAAAATCTTTTCTAAATTTTATAGACGATACTATGATTTGATATCTAAATTCCAAGTTGAATTAAATCTTTCTTGCGCCAAGAAATTTCAGAACCTGAATTCGATGGTGACTTGGTGTATAAATTGAAGAAGATTGTTGGCTCTGATAATTTTTCAGTGCAGTTTATTAAAAAATTTCAATTATATAAAGATTGGCTATAACATTAATGTATTGCAGCAGACTGCATGCTTGGTGGTCAACCCAATCACGGTTGGCAAATTTGCTTTCCTCTTTAATTGCACACCGGGAGGTGGGCCTTTAGACTCTATGACGGTTCCAACTTAAAGAATTATCTATTGATGAGATGGTAGGGGCCTGATGCTTTGGCTGTTGTCAGGCCCACTAGGGTTTACCTGTTGGATTTCTTTTGCTCCAATATTCAGTTTTAATTACTGTTGAGTCCTTATCTTTGCTTTATCTCCTTGATATATCTAAGTCAATATGTTCTGGTATATGATGCATTGATTAGTTAGGGGTCTTTCATGCAAACCAAATATCTATGTGTCATGATCCACATCTGAATTAAGGGTGAGGTTGGCGCCATGATACCGGTTTAAGCCCTCCAGCAAAATCATTTTACTGACCGTTCCAAGGCAGTACTTCTTTTGTGGATCTTTTTTTTCTGGCTAGTGTTTGTTATGCCTTTGTGCGCGTCTGTCTCTTTGTGCGTTGTGGTCACCTGCTGGGAAAGGGCTGACCTCTTTGCTCTCATTAATGGTGTATAACTGTGACCTTGTCATATTCCCATTGGTATCATGGGTCAGGTGTGATACTTGATTGTATCAATTCCCGACTGTGCACCCTCACTTACTTTGAAAACGTCTCATTGCAATTACTCTACCAAGAGTTAAAAGAGGGGAATTAATTGATCTTGCATTTTGCAGTCTGATGTCTCCCAAATCATATAATACTTATTTGTTTCAGTCTATAGAGCACACATAGTCCAGCATTATGATCATAAAACTGTAAACTCTCTTTTTTGTTCAGTATATTTACTTGATTCCAAATGTCAAGTTCCTGGTTAATTTTGCCTTCACTGCAATGCTCTTTCCCATTCCACACTACCCAACTCTTACTTCTCCTAGCTTACCCAATTCTACACTGGCATAAAAACACTACCATACGGCTGTCATACAATCTATCCCATTTTTCTTTGAAGATCATTGCACAACTCTATCTATCCTACGCTACGACCCCTTACCCTCAGCTATCATATCATACCCATAGTCATCTACATATCTACACATAGCTATAAGTGTATCAGATAATGAGTTGATTTTGTAAGAATTTATCACGAGTGTGAGGGTGGGGTAGAAAAATCCTTCCCGAGGATCACCAAATTGGCATAACAAGCCTTGCCGAGTGATGACAATCTGTAATCGTGAGACATGGATTTTTCTATCCCATCCTCACAAGAATAATGTATTCTAACTCTTGCTCACCACTAAATGCCTCATTTACGTTGGAAAAACGCAGAAAAGAATTTCAGAAAATCCTGAATACGCGGAGATGCGACAAGATGACGTCATTTTAACATTACAATGACGTCACAGATCAACGTGGGGCCAGCGTGCAGGTGTTCGTTTTTTATCATTCCATAGGGCTGGTACCGGTGCGAGATAGATAGAAATATCTCACATGGGTAAAACAACGGAAATCCTAATCTGGTGTGCAAAAAAGTGTAGAATGTGTAACTGGATATGGGTTAGCTTGAAGGTAAGTCCTGACATACCAAAGTCCTGACCCATGAAATTTTTTATACACTTTCTACCCCTACTTATTACCTACCTCAAAGTTACTTGTATCGTCCAAGGTATTTGTAGGGCATGGTACAATGAGGCGTAAGAAAGGTTTGGGTAGTAACTGTAGAAACTAGGGTAGGGCTAAGGGTAGTTTGCTGATACATTAGCATTACCCTCATACCCTACCCATTATCATACTCCTCACCTACCTTACCCTGTCCAAACGCAAACCCTTCCCTGCGTAAAACAAATCCTACCCTTACCTCCATGCATATCTACCTATACTCCTATACTATATGGGCAGATGTAATAACACCATATGAGTATAAGGGTATGGTAGGTACGTGTAGTGTATTGGTATGTAATAAAGGTTGGTTGATTTTGGCTATATACTCAAATCTTACCATTCCAATACCCTTCCCATAATAATACACTACAGTAAGGATAACCTACAGATATGTAAGAGGTTCGTTGTGGACATTACATTCACATGTGTGGACATACAAATATCAGTGAAGCGCATAAATGCCCATCTTCTGACACCAATATGAGGATGTAAAGGATTTGAAATAATGGTCTGTACTATGCTAAAACCATGCACATAGTTAACCCATAAAGCGCAACCTATAATTTGCAGCAGACGACAATTTAAAAAATGTCCACTTTTTCAAAAATAACAAATAAGGTATGATATTTAATGAGAATTGTCTGCTGGCAGACGATAGACAATTCTCATGAAATATCATCCGTTATTTTTTTCGAAAATTGGGAAAGATGTCGCAAAAATTGTCGTCTGCTGCAGTTGTGATTGGCGCTTTAAGGGTTAATGGAATGAAAAAAAATTTAATCAGAAGCTTAGATATAACATTGGCTTTGATGATTTTAAGTTTATCTTATTAATTGCATTTTTCTTTGTCTTGGCCACTATTAGATATATTCTGATAATTACAGAAAACACATATACAAGCGAATATATAAACACAAAAAGTATAAAAAGTTACTTCGCTCAACTTGTGTCTGTCCAGTTAAGCTGTAATTCAATGGAACAAAATCGGAAACATAAAATAAAAGTAAAAAAGAGGGTAACGGTCAGGAATCGATACAATCAAGCACCACACCTGACCCATGATACCAATGGGAAACTAACAAAGTCACAATGGGACATCACAACCGAGAGCCAAGAGGTCAGCCCTTTCCCAGCAGGTGACCACAAGGCATAAACAAACAGACGTGCATGAAAGCATAAAAACAAGATAGAAATAAAATTAATGATCCACAAAAAAGCACCGCCTTGGAACTGTCAGTAAATATATTTTACAGGAGGGCTTTAAGTGGTTTAACGGTGCACCAACCTCACCTTAAGATCAGATGTGGATCAAGACACGTAGATGTTTGGTTTGCGTGAAAGACCACTAACTTATCAATGCATCATCTCCTAGAACATATAATTCAAGATATTAAAAGGAGATAAAGCAAAGATAAGGACTCAACAGTAAATAAAAACTGATTACTGGAGCAAAAGAAATCCAGCAGGTAAATCCCTGTGGAACTGACAACAGCCAAAGCATCAGGTCCCTACCATCTCATCAATAGATAATTCATTAAGTCGGAACCGTCATAGAGTCTATAGTTTGACCCACTGGCGTGCAATTAAAGAGGAAAGCATAGTTGCCAACAGTTATTGGGTTGACCACCAAGCATGCAGTCTGCTGCAATACATTACTGTTATAGTCAATCTTTTTATAACAGGATTTAATATTAATAAACTGCACTGAAAAATTACTAGAACCAACAATCTTCTTCAATTTATACACCAAGTCACCAAAGAATTCAGGTTCCGAAAGTCCTTAGCGCAAGAGAGATTTAAGTCCAATTTGGAATTTAGATATCAAATCATAGTATCGTCTATAAAATTAAAAAAAAAAGGTTTTGCAAAGTTTACGATACCAATAGCCTTGTTTAAGAGGTTTCTGACAATTTATTGCGAGTGTTGATGTCAGCAACATGGCTAGATGCTCTAGCAAAACAAATGAGTTGAAAGATATAGACTCCATTGGATGTAGAGCGAGAAACATCATCATCTAAAAATGGGAAATTGACAATTTCAAAATCAAAGTCGTCACGTTTATCATAAATTTTGGTAGAAACAATATCATTAGGAATTGACAAATGCAAGTATAAAAACGCGGCTTTGGTATCAGAGGAATTAGTTTTATTAAGTTAGAGCTCTGAAGCGTATATTTGACTTACCATAGTGTCAAAATAAACATTATAAATGTTTAAAATATCGTCCAAATATCCGGATGTAGTGTTAAAAGCATCAATAATATCAGCCTGTTTATCAATTACAAAAAATGTTTTCTTTGATGAGAAAATAATGTTTGAAGAAGAAACATTTCATACCTGATAAAATGAGCGCTCAATATTGATTAATATCATCTTCAAATTCAGATAAAATATAGCGTAAATTATAAATAACATTTACATATTATGAGCCACCTTTACCTGTTTCAGTTTTAACCATTATAAAGTAAAACTAAATTGAGGAAGAACTCCAGATGGTGACAATAGTATAGTGGGTTACTATAATGCTTTCACCATCTGTCAGTCATAACTATTGGTGTAATGGAGATTGCATTACAAAGGTGTTAATTGATGATTATGGATGATGACCTGTCCAGTGCCAAGGTGGTTGGAATGATTATAAAGTGATTTTCAGGGTGAGATCCGCATGCCATGAAACAGGTTTAAGCCCTCCAGTAAAATATTTTACTGATTGTTCCAAGGCGGTATATACTTCTTTTGTTGATTATTTGTGTTATTTATGTCTTGTGTTTGCCATGCTTTCGCGTCTATTCATTGCTGCCTTGTGGTCACCTGAAGGAAAAGGGCTGACCTCTTGGCTCTTGTTTGTGATGTTTATTGTGATTTTGTTACTTTCCCATTTGGTATCCTGAGACATGTGTGGTACTTGATTGTATTGATTCCTGATCCTTGCCGTCTTTCTTACTTAGCAAATAATAAAAAAAAATCATGGCATTTTGTGAAAAATAAATCGATTTTCTATTAGTTAAATACAAAGTATTGACCCAATTGGAAAGAAAACACTATGCAAATTCTGAAGAGGCTATTTTGGACTCAGATGCTCATCTTAGTGGTTTTATGTAACATGTGTACACATTTTACGGTCTAAATAAACTTTCAAAAACGTCTGTTGCGATAAATAATGAACTTTGAAGAGAACTTATTTATATCAGTGTGATAAATGCATGCAGAAGCGTATTGATCTATATTAAATTGATACAAATATGTCTACTTATTAAAATGGGCGGGGTAACAATTTCTGCAGCCTATCCATTATTATGAAGCTGATGACCATGTGATAAATGAAATTGAGATTCTAACGATAAGGATGATAATTTATCGCAAAATTTAATACAGGTAATGCCTTAAATATGTAACCATAAACTGTATTGTAAAAACTCATGGAAATTATTTTAAAGAGACTAAGTCTGCAACTATGAACATTTTTCGAATTTTTTATTTTCTCTTTAAATCATTTGTAAAAGTAGAATTGAGTTATGTTTCACAATAAATCTGTTCACTATAGCTTAAAACTGCACAGAAAAGTGAATTGTCTTATAAAACAGGTGTGTTTTTCTCTTGTTAGTAATTATATGCGTACCTCCAATAATTATAGACGGTTAATTTTAACATAAATGCTGTTGTTTTGATACTGATAATTTGTTAAGATTTACGAAATTGGTAAAATGTATTCCTGAATTTTAGTTTTTTACTGTGTTCTTGAAAAATAGAACCATTAGTTCTAAAATTAAAAGATCAAAAGTTACAGACTATGCAGCTTTAAGATTAACGAAAATATGCAAAAATGATATTAAAATTGGCAGTCATCTTGAATATAGTATATTAGGACCTAATATTTGGTTTTTTTATGTCAGAAATGTAGTTAAGTATCTTTAATGCAAATGGTCTGCTCATTAAAGTAAGCATAATGGATGAAAAAAGACTGACATTGCACAATACATGCATTTGAGCCATGACATGTGATTTCCAACAATGTGGCATTTTGACAAGTGTAGACTCAGACGAACCTGTGCAGCCTCCTTTTAAGCTTAGAAACTTCAAGTGATGTTCCGTCAGTAGCTTAATAATCATAGAATATTCAAGCGACTAGCAAAGGCTCTGATCAGACTGCGCATATGTGCAGGCTGGTCTGAGTCTTTACTGGCCGCACATACCACATTATTGGAAATCTCATGTCGTGGCTCATTTCATCTTTTTTCTTGGCAGCCATCTTAAACCATCCAAAACGGCGTGTGTGAACCAAGATATTGAGTGTAAACATCTCCAATTAACAATATTATACCACAACCATAGTTTTCTTAAGGGATACATGTTGACCTCTCCAGGCCCATGGACTATTCGTATCCTTTAAAAAAACTAAATATTGTAATCATACCAGGCCATGTTAGCACTGTCTGTAACGTGTCTGACTGCAGATACGTGTCTGACTGCAGATCCAGGGGTCGCAAGTTCAATCCGTCACCATTCTCCTCCATTACAGTGACTCGGGAAGGGTTGTTGTCAGATAAAAACGAAAATATGTGCACTGTATTGGTTAATCCCTTGGTCAAGCTTGCCCAGACAAAATGTGAATAGGTGAACTGACAGTCCAGACGTGACCATAGCTTTTGACTCGAATTTTAAACATCAAACCAAAAAAAGCAAAATCTCGCTTTAATAGAGAGAGCTAGTTGCTTTATTTGAAATGGGTTTTTGACAACCTATCCAGGCTGCTAAGCTCCAGAGGGCATCTTAAAAAGGCGCTGATCAGACAGGGCAGGTGTGCAGGCTGGTTACAACCAGGCCTCCAGATAAGTGTGGGTATTGGAAAATTATTTTCTTCATTACTCATCCAAAACCTTTGTTTTGATTACTCAAAAGAACCGTCTCAATGAGACGGCTCTTTTGAGCACCCAAAACACATGTTTAAATTAATGGGTATGAAAGTAATTACAATTTAACACTGACAAGCTCAACTGATCCTATGAACAGCCATGATTGTTCGAATACAGCAAAAGAACATTTTTTGCCACGAGGTTCATTTTATCTGGACACTGTAAATTCAGAATTTTTTAGGTACACCAGTAAACGACAGATTGTTTTCGGCATTTCACAAGAGTTTTATTTTCATTAAACTTTGCATATGCGAAGTTTTGAGAAATAAAAACCCTCGCGAAAAGTTCTTAATTTACAGTATAAACTCTACCTTTATTCCCCGGAGAATAACGTGCCATGGATACTCAGCAGGCCTTGCTTTTTTCCCATTGGAAATTCTCACACTGATCTGCTCATCATATATGGTTATTCCACAGTCTAAAATGACAGGAAACATGCAAAAGTTAGGGAGAATATAAAACTGCATACGTCATTCAGCATGACTTTTTTCAACTCAGTGCATTATTTTTGGGGGTTAAAGGGGTACGTGCATTAAGGGGCTAATTTTGTTCCCTGTGGAGCCAAAATCTAAAACATGCTTTTCACCAATTTCTACGGATTGGTTTTAGAAAAATAACTCAAATGTTAAATTCTGGCATTTATTCACGTTATTGTAGTGGTTGCTATGGTAACAAAAATGGCCAACAACTTAAAATATAGAAATCGCCATTTTTGGACCACAATTTAAGGCTTTTTGAGACCATTTTTTAAGAATTAGATATCAGCACAGCTAAATACCAAAAAACATTTTAATATGTTGTGTGTTGTGTTAATTTACATCATCTGTTAAAATATCTTTGTGGTATTTGCTTTTGCTCTATGTAAATTTCTCAGTCAAATTTCTCAAATTTGCTCCAAAATAGTCAATTAACTGTTTTCAGCCTATTTCAACGACCATTTTTTGTTACCCTAGCAACGGTAAAAGTCATAGTAATACCAGATGTTTACACATGGGCCATTATTCTAATTAAATAATGCGAAGAAAATGGTGAACTTTTATTGTGATCAGATCAGAAACGAATGAGAAAATGGGACTTAAAGAGCACTACCAAAACAGCAATTCACATTGCATTAGTTCGTATGCAACTCAGATCACATTGCACCTTATTCAGGGTCGAATTTCTGCTATAGCAGAGATTCAAGGGGATGGGATCAAAAGTAATGCCACCAGCTAATTGTCATCGCTACTGCAAGCGGAAATACAGAATCAATGCCTTTTATGTGTTCTCCATTTCACACCTTTCATTCAATGTAATAACTACACATGTAGACACAAAATCTTGGGTGAAATTTACTTTTGCAAAAACCCTACTCACAAGCGGTTAGGCAAAATGGTTGGGAGAAACGTTGAAAATTCTTAAAAATCAAGGCTGACATTCAGACTTGTGCTTTACTCAGCAGAAGTACAATGGACATTTATGCTGACATATGTAATTTTTATGGTAGTAATTCAATGTCCTTTTCCACAGTTTGCAGATGGGTTAGGAAATTCAGTGCTGATTTAGGACCTGTTAAAGTGCTCCAAAATCTGGTAGATCTAAATCTGCAAGTAGTCCTATGACTGCTAAAAAATAAAATTTTAGGAATATCAGACGTAAAATATACTTCTCAGCTGATTGCAGACATGTTTGGAATTTAAAAAACATCTGCATTGCGCTTTTCGCGTAATATTTTGAAACTGAAGAAGGAAATCATTAGGTGGGCCCCACATTTGCTCAATGAGGAGCAAAATTGCATGCATGTTAGGACACCGCACAATCTGTTGAAAGTTACCAAGATTTGGTCAGAAAATATTTATAAATGTGGTAATAGGTGATGAATCTATGATACTTTAATTTGAACCGCATCTAAAAATAAATAATCGAGTAACTGTAGCTCACCAAGAATGCAAGAAAGCCTTGTATTGCCACAAGGATCGCAAGAATTAACAGTACGAAAAAGGTTATGTGTGCCATATTTGCACTACTAAGGGACTATCAATCAATACCCAAAGACAAGTCAACGAATGCAAGGTTTTACAAGAAAAAAGTTTGAAAAAGCTTGTAAAATTCTACCAAAAATGTCGACCAAAGGCCGGTATCTGTGGTATTTATTTGCCGAATGACAACGTCTCAAGTCACAAGGCCAGAAGTGTGACACCATTTTTGAAAGAACATGATGACTATTTTCTAGAACATCCACCCTATTCTCCTGATATAGCCCCCCGTAACTTTTTCTCTTCCCTCGTCTCAAGAAAAATCTTCCTGACAGAAAATATACCTCCCGCAAAAAGTTGGGTGCCGCCACATTTGACCTCATTAGAAAGCCTTCAAGGATTGGATTAAAAGATTGAAACTGTGTGTATCTTTGAAAGGAGAGTATTTATAAGGTTTGAAATAAGCAAAAAAAATCCCATCGTTAGGTGTCATTTAACATCATTGGTTGCATTACTTTTGAACCCGCCCTTGTAAGAGCCAATTTATTCTCGGCAATATCTAAGACTGGAATGTGTTTGTTAATATTATCATTTTCTAAATGTTTTACTATTATAATTCGCAGCTGGCCAAGGTTTGAAAAATGTTGTTTTCAGTACTTTTATTAAGTTAGATAACATTTTGTATGTTTCTGAGTAAACTAACTGTCAAACATTTTATAATTTCATTTTAAATAAACATGTGTTGGCCGTTTATTTTCGTAAAAAATTAAAGGCTTTATTTGCGTCATGGTGTTGACGTTAGTGATGACGTCACTACTACCAAGGCTATAAGACGTGTCAATGGTTAGATAATTTAGTGTTTGGATACATCTATGTCACCAAGTGACTCATAACAAAACAATTTGTGAAGAAAACCCTTATTGATTATTGTAACGTGGATTTTTTGTCAAAATAGCGTTTGACGTAGCAGAATGATTCGCATGAGTGATTCTGATATTTCTTTGATGTCAGCAAACAAAAAATGTAGGCCCTAAAAAAGTGGTGCGTAACTTATGTGGCTCATTGTATATCAACTGAAGGGCTCAAAAGTGAGAGATTAAACAGAACAACTCCTTTAATCATTCAGTGTACTAAGAAACAATATCCAAACTCACAACGATTCAGTGGTTTGGCATCAATAACAGATAGTTCCCCTTCTCTGTAACCATGACAACCTGTTCTACTCTTAGCCTCACACCTGTAACATACAAGAACGTATAGCCATACTAAGCTAATATGAGAAAACCAACAAAATCAAGTCTCATATCAGCCATTTAACCCTTTATCTCATGATAGCTTCTTTTGACGCCTTTGAAATATTGTGTATTTGAAAATATCAGGGGACATTTAGGTTTTGCTCCATTTTAGCATATGCTCCATTTTCTATAATATTTTTGAAACTATTCAAAACTTTACTTTACTTTTTCTTACATTGTTTTCAATGTTGTCTCAAAATAGAATATGATGTATGATATAAAAATAGCATATGGAGAAAAGGGTTTATGTGACGATTCTTTTGATACCACAAAAATTAAATTGTTGGACAGAAATATTTGCAATTATCAGTTACCTCTCATATTAACTGCATTGTTGCACGTTGCCTGTTAAACAATGTCTATCTCACGACATGTGCCTTTATCATTTCATAATGATTTTGCACTTTTTGGATGACGTCGCTTTTGACCCAGAATCCACACAAAAATCGGAAAATACGTCATAATCGCTAGTTGCGGAGAGAAACAAAAGGTAAACTGGTAAATAGAATATCAGGTCTGCAACTTTTAATACCTAATTTACCAGGCTTGGCTTTGAAAACTCATGTTGAATGGCTTGGCAAGCCTTGCGATGTCAACAAGCATTCTCAAAGCCTTGCCTGGTAAACTTGATATCAAATAACAATCACCTAGTACTCTCTATATCTCCGTAAGCCTCGCGATGTCAACAAGCATTCTCAAAGCCTTGCCTGGTAAACTTGATATCAAAAGACACTAACCTAGTATTCTCTATATCTCGTCAAGCCTCCCAATGTCAAGAAGCATTTTCAAAGCCTTGTCTGGTAAACTATATATCAAAAGACACTCACCTAGTATTCTCTATATCTCGGCAAGCCTCCCGATGTCAACAAGCATTCTCAAAGCCTTGCCTGGAAATGTTGATATCAAAAGACACTCACCTAGTACTCTCTATATCTCGGCAAGCGTTGTGATGTCAAAAAGCTTTCACAAAGCCTTGTCTGGTAAACTTGATATCTAAAAACACTCACCTAGTATTCTCTATATCTCGGCCAGCCTCGCCATGTCAACAAGCATTCTCAAAGCCTTGCCTTGTAAACTTGATATCAAACGACACTCACCTAGTATTCTCTATATCTCAGCAAACCTCGTGAAGTCAACAAGCGTTCTCAAAGCCTTGCCTGGTAAACGTGATATCAAAAGAGACTCTCTTAGTATTCTCTATATCTCTTCAAGCCTCGGGATGTCAACAAGCATTCTCAAAACCTTGCCTGGTAAACTTGATATCAAAATACCCTCACCTAGTATTCTCTATATCTAAGCAAGTGTCTTGATGTCACCAAGCTTTCTCAAAGCCTTGCCTGGTAAACTTGATATCAAAAGACACTCTCCTAGTATTCTCTATATCTCAGCAAATGTCGTGATGTCAACAAGCATTCTCAAAGCCTTGCCTGGTAATCTTGATATCAAAAGACACTCACCTAGTATTCTCTATATCTTGTCAAGTCTATATCAAAAGACAATCACCTAGTATTCTCTATATCTTGGCAAGCCTCGCGATGTCAACAAGCATTCTCAAAGCCTTGCCTGGTAATCTTGATATCAAAAGACACTCACCTAGTATTCTCTATATCTCGTCAAGCCTCCTGATGTCAACAAGCATTCTCAAAGCCTTGCCTGGTAAACTATATATCAAAAGACACTCACCTAGTATTCTCTATATCTCGGTAAGCCTCGCCATGTCAACAAGCGTTCTCAAAGCCTTGCCTGGTAATCTTGATATCAAAAGACACTCACCTAGTATTCTCTTTATCTTGTTTAGCCTATATCAAAAGACAATCACCTAGTATTCTCTATATCTTGGCAAGCCTCGCAATGTCAACAAGCATTCTCAAAGCCTTGCCTGGTAATCTTGATATCAAAAGACACTCACCCAGTATTCTCTTTATCTCGTCAAGCCTCCTGATGTCAACAAGCATTCTCAAAGCCTTGCTTGGTAAACTATATACCAAAAGACACTCACCTAGTATTCTCTATATCTTGGGAAGCCTCGCCATGTCAACAAGCGTTCTCAAAGCCTTGCCTGGCAAACTTGATATGAAAAGATACTCACCTAGTATTCTCTATATCTCGGCAAGCCTCGTGATGTCAACAAGCATTCTCAAAGCCTTGCTTGGTAAACTTGATATCAAAAGACACTCACCTAGTATTCTCTATATCTCGGCAAGCCTCGTGATGTCAACAAGCTTTCTCAAAACCTTGCCTGGTAAACTTGATATCAAAAGACACTCACCTAGTATTCTCTATATTTTGGCCAGCCTCACCAAGTCAACAAGCATTCTCAAAACCTTGCCTGGTAAATTTGATATCAAAAGACACTCACCTAGTATTCTCTATATATCACTCATGTTTGGTTTATCTTGACTAATGTTGTTTATATACATATAAATCTGTGTCCAGCCAAAGGTACAAGTCAGCTTGTGCACCCACCGACACCTCACATCAGCCTGTGCATCTTCATAGTCTGATCACAGCCTTCAATTGGCACTCTATAAGCAGCCAGGGGTTCCAATTTTTCTTCTGGCAAAAAGCTGAGACTCTTATCAGACTGTGCAGATGAGCAGACTGATTTGAATACAGTTAACCCTTGCTTAAGTGGCCTACTATTTCTTAATGCAGGTCAAAATAAGAGAGCATTCTGCAATACTTTTGACCTTCATTAAGCTATCAGTTGTCTTTAAGACCTTTGTTTTGTCAGGTATTAATAATTGGCCACTCAAAAATTAGAGAAAAAATTGGTTTTCAATACCGATTATCGCTTAATTTAGGTCAAAAGTATTACAGAATGCTCCAAGAGAGCATTCTGCAATACTTTCGACCTTCATTAAACTACCAGTTGTCTTTAAGACATTTGTTTTGTCTATTTTTGAGGGGCCATGTTTTGTCTATTTTTAGTTGCCACTTAAAATTGGCTTTACTGTATTTCCCATACACACATGTAACTTATACCTTTCGATAGATGCGGGCTCAAATAAACATACCTGTAAGTACCAGCATCAGTTTTTTGTAACTCTATAATTTTTAAATAGTTGTTGGATTTTTGCTGGAAAAGAACAAAACTGAAATAAGCACATTAGAAACCAATTTACTCTTTGTCTCCTTGTGATGTCTGCTGGTAGCTTTTGCAAACAATTTGGACCCAGATCTAGCCCAACAAAACATCGTGCCTGATTCGGATCCAATTAGTTTCACACTCAGATGATATTTCTGAAAGTTTGTTTTTTCTTTTTAAAAAAGCTGATTTTGAAAAAAAACTGCAGACGACATAAAAGTATGAAAAAATTTCCATTGATAACTTTTTATTATAAAGAACAGTCCTTCTTGGTCAATTTTAAAGACCTAAATTTCGTAGACAATAAAGTGGTTCCACTGCATGAGGGCATTTCTAGATAGAACAAAGGCTATTTTTATGAGATTATTATGACATCCTTACAGGGGGCAATAAAGTGGTCCCATGAAGGGTTTAGGTATTTTCTAATAAAATGTTGATACATTTAAAGAAATTGGGTTGTATACAAGGTATGAGTCCCCCCTTGAGGCCCCTTTATTCCAGAGAGATACTTAAAATGTCCCTTATCAGTTAATCCTTTAATGATCTCTATTGTTGCGGAACTCCGCGAATAAATTGACCTACATGTATCAGAATACTGATGTACTATTAGGCATTAGATTCTTTATGTAAACACTACAAACGCTTTTCAGACTAAACCAAATTATGGCTTATGAAGCAGACTCTTTAGCCACTTTTATGTTTTATTACGTTACGTTCGATGACGTTGTCATAATTTAGTTACTTACGACATTAGTTGCAATAATGGAAGCACAATAGAAGGACAGGAGATGAATACATAATGATAATATAAATGTAACTTTTTGTAGCCCTTTAGTCTAAGTCCTCATACTTAATGTCCATTTATCTGTCCTTTTATCTTTATTCATACATCTCCTGTTCTTCTATTGCACTGCCATTACTGTAACTAACGTCGTAACTAACTAACGACAACGTCATCCAACGTAACATAATAAAACATCAAAGTAGCTAAAAAGGCAGCTTCATAAGCCATAATATTTTTAGTGATATTTTCACATTTTCTTGACAAAGTAAAGTTACTAAAATGTGTCTGAGATATGTATCAGTTCTATCAGAACTGATCGTCTTAGCACCAAATGCAGATAAAAAGATCAGGCGGAATCAAACAATGTAAAAAATCCTATTTTTTAACCCTGTTTGCAAACACGAATAGGACAGATACTCAGATTATCTATGTATGTATGGTTATTTTGAGGTGCGTGCGACCTGACCTCGTAGCCTAGTGGTTAGCGTGTCAGACTTTGGATTCCTGATCTTTGCTCTCTTTCTTACTTTGGAACCAGAGGACAAGGGTCGGTTCCTGGCAGGATACCCATTATACAATGATTTCTTTTTCTTCTTGTTTAGCGTTATAATGCTGAATTACTTTATACAAGTAATATGTGATATATAAGTGACCAAACATCACTCCTTAGCGTTTTATATTGAATAAGCATTGAAACCTGTGGGGATGGGGTTTAATTTGGCCCTTCTGAAAAATAATTAGTGTGTGACTCCCGAGTTTTTTTGCTAAAAGATAAAATGATTGTCCATGAAATAAAGACAAAAATTTAAGATTTTCATTGTCAGATTTTTTATTATAAAATTTACTCTAAAATCGAAATCCTATTTTGGGGGAATTACCAGAATATATCATGCAGTATCTTGTTACTACTTGTGAAAACAAATAGTTTTTCACGTTTTCTAAAAAACTTGAGATCATGAGCAATAATCAAAATTAAAATAAAGAAGCTGGATGATGATTACAACTATTTTAGCTTAACATTTAAGACTTAGTTATGTCCAGAAAATTGGTCAAATGCTCAAAACTTTCATATGAGATTATGAAAAAATGAGCACCGTGACACATCCTTTTTATTTCATAAATTGACAGTCCATGCATAAAGCAAACTGTATGTAAAGTATTGAAAAAAATCAATGTAGGAAGTATTTAGTAGCATTTATCTTTAAGATGATTGCAAAACTAGAATGGACACAAAGTAATGCTTAAAAAAGACAAATACAGAACTCCCGCAAACAATGGGAAGTACATTAAACAATAAATCAACAATGGCAGAACCACAACCTTAGAACGGTTAGGAGCCTCAGCTACTGGGGGGGGGGGGACTCAAATGCATATTACTAGCGCTAAATACTGTTTTAAGTAATGATAAAATAAATGTTAATTTCTGCAGCCCTTTATCTAAGTCCTCAGACTTAATAGCCATTTATCTGTCCGTTAATCTTTATTCATACATCTCATGTTCTTCTATTGTGCTGCCATTATTGTAACTAACGTCGTAACTAACTAACGACAACGTCATCCGACATTACGTCATAAAACATCAAAGTAGCTAAAGAGTCTGCTTCATAAGCCATTATTTCGTTTAGTCTAAAAAGCGTTTGTAGTGTTACCATAAGGAATCTTATGCATTAATTGTACATCAGAAGTCTGATTTGTTTGTTTGTTTGATGAGATTCTATACGTTCGTTCATTTATAAAGGAATGGGTCTTCCTGAGTTGAACCACTGCTAAGCTAGGATTAATGTTCTTGCTCAAGGACACAACACAGTGACGCCGGTGAGGCTCCAACCCGCAGCCTCTCAGTCTCGAGTCAAGCACTCTACCACTGATACATGTAGGTTAATTTATTCGTGTAGTACCGCAACACTGGACAGGAATAACGGTATTTAAGAATATTGTTGAAAAATCATCATAGAATGAAATTGAGCGACAGTAAAATATGATGTTTACATTTTCATAATCGTTCGTGTCATAATATTGTATGGCTTATTTTAGGATAGCAGTGTTCAATATTTTCATTTGGGAAGTACACTGCCAGATATGCTGTTGGAAATATTGGGGTTGTGCCAATGTCATTAATAAGATAAACAAGAATCACTAGGGCCCTGGATCGCTCATGTGAGTCCAGGCACATGAGTAGATGATGTATTGGCCTGTGGCTAAGGAGATATGATATGATTTAACGATAGCTCTATTTTTAGCTCTGGTAGCCATGTTATTCAGCCAAGCTAAACCTTCTAATCAATTTTTGTAGAGGGCAGCATGAGGATCATTTCTATTAAATTATTGTGATTTTGGACCAGTGGTTCGAAGATATTTCTTATCTATAGCTCTTCCAACTCCTTTTTTGGGTGGAGCAAACCCATTTGTGCATTTTTGGTAGAGGGCATCATGAGGTACATATCTCTGAAATTATTTTGAATGTGGATCAGTGGTTCAGTAGAAGATGTCATTAAAAGGTATTTATCATTTAGAGCTCTAGCGACCCCTGTATTAAACCTGGAAAACTGTTTGTGCAATTTTGGTAAAAGCCATCATGAGGAATCATTCCGAGAAATTATTTTGAATTTGTACCAGTGATTCAGGAGGAAATGTCATTGAAAAACATTTCTTATCTAGAGCTCTGGCAGCCCCTTTGTTCGATGGAGTGGAACCATTTGTGTAATATTGAAAGAAGGCATCATGCGGAAAAATTCTGTGAAATTATTTTGAACCAGGACCAATGGTTCAGCAGGAGATTTCTCTTTAAGATATTTCTTATCTGGAACTCTGGCAGCTCTTTTGTTCAGCGCCATTTGTGCGGTTCGGAAAAGGGCATTATGAGGAACGATTCCGTGAAATTATTTTGAATTTGGACCAGTGGTTCAGGAGGGAAAGTCATTGAAAGGCCTGTCTTATAAAGAGCTCTGGCAGCCTTTTTGCTCGGTGGAGCAGAACCATTTGTTCAATTTTGGTAGAGGCATCATGAGGAACAATTCTGTGAAATTATTTTGAATTTGGACCAAAGTTTAAGGAGAAGATGTCGTTAAACATATTTCTTATCTGCAGCTTTTGCAGCCCTTTTGTACAGCTGAGCAAAACCACTTGTGCAATTTTGATAGAGGGTAACAAGAGGATCAATTCTGTAAAATAATTTTGAATTTGGACAAGTGGTTCAGGAGGAGATGTCGTTTAAAAGATTTCTTATCTGGAGCTCTGGCAGCTCTCTTGTTTGGTGGAGTAAAACAGTTTGCTCAATTTTGAAAGAGGGCATCATGGGAAACATTCGTGTGAAGTAATATGAAATTTTGACCAGTGGTTTAGGAGGAGATGTAGTTTAAAGATATTACTTATCTGGAACTCTGGCTGCCCTTTTGTTCAGTGGAGTGGAATTATCTGTGCAATTTTGTAGAGGGTATTAGAAGGAAAATTTTTGAAATTATTTTGAATTTGGACCAGTGGTTGAGGAGGAGATGTCAATTTAAGATATTTCTTATCTGGAGCTCTGGTGGCTTTTTTGTTTAGTGGAGCAGAACCATTTGTGCAATTTTGGTAGAGGGTATCAAGAGGAACAATTGTGTGAAATTATTCTGAATTTGGACCAGTGGTTCAGGAGCAGATGTCATTTCAAGATTTCCTATCTGGAGCTCTGGCAGCTATGCTGTTTGGTGGAGCCAAACCGTTTTTGTGCAATTTTGAAACAGGGCATCATGTGAAACATTCATGTGAAGTTATATGAAATTTGGACTAGTGGTTTAGGAGGAGATGTCATTTTTTAAAAAAAGTTTACCAACCGAGGGACGATGGATAGATGACAGATGAAGACTGATCACAATAGCTCACTTTGAGCCTTCAGCCTCACAAATTATGGGGACTCTGGTGATGTAGCTCAAGTTTTATCTAAAAGATGAGTATCTTCTTCAAATCTTTCTACATGCATAAGCAGACCACTTTTCTCTAAGGACTGTCTTATTCTGAAGAAATGTTGAAAACATTTGCTAATGAAAATAATAAAACAATCTCTTACTTAACATTTCAACATGATAAATACGAAACATTACTATTAAAATGTGTGGTAGTTCAAAGACCATCGAAGTAGTTACCATTCTAGCTAAAATCAACTTAAATTAAGGAATGGTTGATTTGTAACTCTTCGTCTTAGCGATTATGGGAAGACCTCACCTCGTATCTCTTTTCATGATCAAAATCAATGATATGGCCATTTTTCTTCCATTTAACACTGACTGCTCTTGGTGCATGGCAAGGAAGCAGTACCATCTCTCCAACTTTCTTATTTTCATTCTTGGGGCCAAGCAATATACCTAAGAACAGAATGATAGAACATTAACATTAGCCGTGCATTGTATAGCAAGGAAGCAGAACTGTCTCACCAACTTTCTTCTTTTCATCCTTCCAACCAAGCACTATTCCTGAGAACAGAATGGTTGAAAATTAACATTAGCCATGTATTGTATAGCAAGGAAGCAGTACCATCTCACCAACTTTCTTCTTTTCATCCTTCCAACCAAGCTCCATACCTGAGAACAGAATGGTTGAACATTAACATTAGACATGTATTGTATAGCAAGGAAGCAGAACTGTCTCACCAACTTTCTTCTTTTCATCCTTCCAACCAAGCTCTATACCTGAGAACCGAATGGTTGACCATTAACATTAGCCATGTATAGTATAGCAAGGAAGCAATACTGTCTCACCAACTTTCTTCTTTTCATCCTTTGGACCAAGCACTATTCCTGAGAACAGAATGGTTTAACATTAATATTAGCCATGTATTGAACAGCAAGGAGGAAGTACCTCCACACCAACTTTCTTTATTTCATCCTTCTGACCAAGCACTATACCTGAGAACAGAATAATTGAAAATTAACTGTATTGTACAGCAAGGAGGCAGACCCTCCTTGCCAACTTTCTTCTTTTCATCCTTCGGACCAAGCACTTTTCCTGAGAACAGAATGATTGAAAATTAACATTAGCCATGTATTGTATAGCAAGGAAGCGGTATCTCCTAGCCAACTTTTTTCATTTCATCCTTCAAACCAAGCACTATACCTGAGAACAGAATGGTTGCACATTAACATTAGCCATGCATTGTATAGCAAGGAAGCAGAACGGCCTCGCCAACTTTCTTCATTTCATCCTTCCAACCAAGCACTAAACCTGAGAACCAAATGGTTGAAAATTAACATTAGCCATGTATTTTATAGCAAGGAAGTGGTATCTCCTAGCCAACTTTCTTCATTTCATCCTTCCAACCAAGCACTATACCTGAGAACCAAATGGTGGAACTTTAACATTAGCCATGTATTGTATAGCAAGGAAGCAGAACCTCCTCGCCAACTTTCTTCATTTCATCCTTCCAACCAAGCACTATGCCTGAGAACCGAATGGTGGAACATTAACATTAGCCATGTATTGTATAGCAAGGAAGCGGTATCTCCTAGCCAACTTTCTTCATTTCATGTTTCCGACCAAGCACTATACCTGAGAACAGAATGGTTGCACATTAACATTAGCCATGTATTGTTTAGCAAGGAAGCAGAACCTCCTCGCCAACTTTCTTCATTTCATCCTTCAGACCAAGCACTATGCCTGAGAACCGAATGGTGGAACATTAACATTAGCCATGTATTGTATAGCAAGGAAGAGGTATCTCCTCACCAACTTTCTTCATTTCATCCTTCCAACCAAGCACTATACCTGAGAACCAAATGGTTGCACATTAACATTAGCCGTGTATTGTTCAGAAAGGAAGCAGAACCTCCTCGCCAACTTTCTTCATTTCATCCTTCCAACCAAGCACTATATCTGAGAACAGAATGGTTGCACATTAACATTAGCCATGTATTGTATAGCAAGGAAGCAGAGCCTCCTCGCCAACTTTCTTCATTTCATCCTTCCAACCAAGCACTATACCTGAGAACAGAATGGTTGAAAATTAACATTAGCAATGTATTGTATAGCAAGGAAGTGGTATCTCCTAGCCATCTTTCTTCATTTCATCCTTCCAACCAAGCACTATACCTGAGAACCAAACGGTTGAAAATTAACATTAGCCATGTATTGTATAGCAAGAAGGAGTATCTCCTTGCCAACTTTCTTCATTTCATCCTTACAACCAAGCACTATACCTGAGAACCGAATGGTTGAAAATTAACATTAGCCATGTATTGTTTAGCAAGGAAGCAGAACCTCCTTACCAACTTTCTTTATTTCATCCTTCCAACCAAGCACTATACCTGAGAACGGAATGGTAGAACATTAACATTAGCCATGTATTGTATAGCAAGGAAGAGGTATCTCCTCACCAACTTTCTTCATTTCATCCTTCTGACCAAGCACTATACCTGAGAACCGAATGGTTGAAAATTAACATTTGCCATGTATTGTATAGCAAGGAAGCAGTATCTCCTCGCCAACTTTCTTCATTTCATCCTTCCGACCAAGCACTATACCTGAGAACAGAATGGTTGCACATTAACATTAGCCATGTATTGTATAGCAAGGAAGAGGTATCTCCTCACCAACTTTCTTCATTTCATCCTTCTGACCAAGCACTATACCTGAGAACCGAATGGTTGAAAATTAACATTAGCCATGTATTGTATAGCAAGGAAGCAGTATCTCCTCGCCAACTTTCTTCATTTCATCCTTCCGACCAAGCACTATACCTGAGAACCGAATGGTTGAAAATTAACATTAGCCATGTATTGTATAGCAAGGAAGCAGTATCTCCTAGCCAACTTTTTTCATTTCATCCTTCCAACCAAGCACTATACCTGAGAACCGAATGGTTGAAAATTAACATAAGCCATGTATTGTATAGCAAGGAAGCAGTATCTCCTCGCCAACTTTCTTCATTTCATCCTTCCAACCAAGCACTATACCTGAGAACCAAATGGTGAAACATAAACATTAGCCATGTATTGTATAGCAAGGAAGTGGTATCTCCTTGCCAACTTTCTTCATTTCATCCTTCCGACCACACACTATACCTGCGAACAGAATGGTTGAAAATTAACATGAGCCATGTATTGTTAAGTAAGGAGGCAGAACTGTCTCACCAAATTTCTTCATTTCATCCTTCCAACCAAGCACTATACCTGAGAACCAAATGGTTGAAAATTAACATTAGCCATGTATTGTATAGCAAGGAAGTGGTATCTCCTTGCCAACTTTCTTCATTTCATCCTTCCGACCACACACTTTACCTGCGAACAGAATGGTTGAAAATTAACATGAGCCATGTATTGTTAAGTAAGGAGGCAGAACTGTCTCACCAAATTTCTTCATTTCATCCTTCCAACCAAGCACTATGTCTGAGAACCGAATGGTGGAACATTAACATTAGCCATGTACTTTATAGCAAGGAAGTGGTATCTCCTAGCCAACTTTCTTCATTCCATCCTTCCAACCAAGCACTATACACGAGAACCAAATGGTGGAACATAAACATTAGCCATGTATTGTATAGCAAGGAAGTGGTATCTCCACGCCAACTTTTTTCATTTCATCCTTCCAACCAAGCACTATACCTGAGAACCGAATGGTTGCACATTAACATTAGCCATGTATTGTTTAGCAATGAGCAGAACCTCCTTGCCAACTTTCTTCATTTCATCCTTCCAACCAAGCACTATACCTGAGAACCGAATGGTTGAAAATTAACATTAGCCATGTATTGTATAGCAAGGAAGCAGTATAGTATCTCCTCGCCAACTTTCTTCATTTCATCCTTCCAACCAAGCACTATACCTGAGAACAGAATGGTTGCACATAAACATTAGCCATGTATTGTATAGAAAGGAAGTGGTATCTCCTTGCCAACTTTCTTCATTTCATCCTTCCAACCAAGCACTATACCTGAGAACAGAATGGTTGCACATTAACATTAGCCATGTATTGTTCAGCAAGGAGGCAGAACCTCTTCGCCAACTTTCTTCATTTCATAATTCCAACCAAGCACTATACCTGAGAACAGAATGGTTGCACATTAACATTGGCCATGTATTGTTTAGCAAGGAGGCAGAACTGTCTCACCAAATTTGTTTCTTATAATTCCTTCCAACCAAGCACTATACCTGAGAACAGAATGGTTGAACTTGGAAATGCGCCATGCATTGGATAATTTTCAATATGGTTCAACAAATTTAAATTGACTTGACATGTCTTTACTCATCTTGTTCCCTACCTCCCACCCACAAACATGACCTGACTGCAATATATAGGGATATTTTTCAAGATAAAGGTTTTTATGAGAATTCTTCTCGTCAGAGAACATAGGCAATTTGCTGCATTAGGCATTGAGCGTGAAGCCAAATAAAATTTCATTTGACATTATTACAAAACTCATCGTCCATTTACGCCTAGCGTCATTTTATGGGTCATCCACAAACAGTGCACATCCAGATAAGATGTAGCAGGATGTTGCCTCTGATCAGGTTATGCACTGTTTTCTTACATAGTGTACTTTAAAAATTACTGAAATTGAAACAAACCTCCTAAAAGCTTTTAAATTTGAAATTCTTTTTTTCTCTAATTGATAATATTAAAATTTCTAGCTAGTCTCTGTATTTAATGAGGCTACTTAGGGTATGACGAGGATGGTAACACCAAAGATAGGTTTCTCGGGGTAAATTCCAATTATACTAGAGCCATGCCATGAGATTTCCATCAATGTGGTAAGTGCGACCAGCAAAGGTTCAGACAAGCCTGCGCATACGTGCAGTCTGATCAGAGCCTTTGCTAGTCACTTGAGTATTCTATGATTGTTAAGCTACTGACTGAACACAATTTGGCGTTTTTAAGCTTCAAAAGAAGCTGCACAAGCTCGTCTGAGTCTACACTTGTCAAAACGCCACAATGTTGAAAATCACATGCCACAGCTCAATTGCTTTTAACACTTAAAAAATAATCTAAAATGTTGTCTGCTGAAGTCGTCTGCTGCAAATAATTGCCTAACATTACTGACGAATTAAGTATAGAAGCAAACAGCGTGGACCCAGAACAGACTGCTCCTATGGGAGCAGTCTGATCTGGGTCCACACTGTTTGCCATAGAGGCTTCTTAAACATTTCAGCAGACGAGAAAAGCAGCCGACTCTTGTTGCGATTGGCCCTTTAAGGGTTAATGCTTACCAGCTGGGCAACTTTCGATAATACTATACTCGAAGTAATGTTCAATACTGGTTTCACTCTCTGTAGAAGCGATGCAGCTGTAAACACCCTCAAGCTGGTCGTTGAAATTACTTATACGCAGAAGGCCACCTGGTTCTGTTCCAAAACCTAGTTTCTCAGTATAGCGACTGATCAATTTACCATTCAGTGTCCTGTATTGAATAAAAATGAGCCGTGACATGTGATTTCCAACAATGTGTCATTTTGACAAGTGTAGACTGAGACTAGCCTGTGCAACTTTCTTTTTAAGCTTAGAAAATCCAAATGATGTTCAGTCAGTAGCTTAACAATCATAGTATACTCAAGCGACTAACAAAGGCTCTGATCAGACTGCGCATATGCGCAGGCTGATCTGAGGCTTTGCTGATCGCACATACCACATTGTTGTAAATCTCATGCACTGGCTCATATAATCAACAAACAACTTTAAAGTGCACATCTCGTGGTGAACGTAGAATAATCAGTATCCGGCGCCAGAAGGGATGTTCAGAAAGCAAATTAAACGTACAGACGGACTTACACAGTGATAATAGTGCACACGTGTGGGTCGTGCAAAATTTCGAAACACAGTCTTTAAAATATTGTTGTTATTGATGATTTTTATTTGCATATTTTTCGATCTAAAATAGATATTGTGATTTTGGCAGACACTACGTTTTGCATACTAGTGACTGGACAGTGTTTAAATAAATAAGTATCCAATTTGATCCAACTAGAGCATGTAGTTCAAGAGTTATGAGTATTTTCACTATCTGATCATGATCGGCTGGACTGATGCTCAGCTCAAAAACCAGTATCCTCAGCTACACAGACCAGCTAGAAAATTATAATTTCACCTGAAGTAAGATTACATATGATACTTTCAAAAAAGCGAATAACAAAGGCGCTGATCAGAATGCCCGGATGCGCAGCCTGGTCTACGCCTGTGTTGTTCGCAAACCCCTGAAGACAGGTTTTCTCGCGTCGAGGCCCATATTAGTGTTGACATATAGCAGCCTTGTGGCCACCTGCTGGGAAATATCTGACCTCTTAGCTCTCTTGTATGTGATGTTTTCATGTGTTTTTGTCATTTTCCCATTTGGTGTCCTTGGTCAGGTGTGGTACTTAATTTTAAGGTTTCTTGAACTTTGCATTCTTCCTTACTTTTACCTTTTGCATACGTATGCAAATTTTGGTCAAAATATACCACTTGTGAGCAATTTCACTAACTGGTAATGGGAGGTCAGACCAACTCATACATTTTTTATAGTAAACACCTTCTTGTCGTGCATGATTGTGGCTGTTCCATGGCAGTAACCAGTACTAGGCCGGATGGGTTAATTATTATGTAGTTTTATGTCCAGGAACACCTGAAGGCTTAATCGGTGATGGCTTGGATTTAAAATGTCTCAGAAGATGGGGCCACTGCTTAAAAGTAAGTAATGGTGCAAAGATCAGGAATCGATACAATCAAGTACCACACCTGACCCAGGATACCAATGGGAAAGTGACAAACTCACAGAAGACACCTCAAACGAGAGCCAAGAGGTCAGCCCTTTCCCAGCAGGTGACCACAAAGCACATATAAACAGACGCGCACAAAACATAGCAAACACAAGGCAGAACAAAAACATAAAAGATCCACAAAAGAAGTACCGCCTTGGAACGGTCAGTAAAATATTTTACTGGAGGGCTTAAACCGGTTTAACGGCGCCAACCTCACCCTTAATTCAGATGTGGATCAAAGTAAGTAAGGTTGCAAAGATCAGGAATCGATACAATCAAGTACCACACCTCATCGACAGACTGGTGACGCAGAGGATCATACTCAGGACCCCTGGGTACAAGTGGAGTGACTTATCCACAACACCATGCCAGCTTCTTTTTACATTGAGGATTAAGAGAGTTTTTAGGCCTCTTGGTGCCAAAACAGTGATATTCAGATTGGATTTTTTCTATCCCACCCTCACAGTTATGATAGAGTCTTTTATCAGTTACCTCTCATATTAACTGCATTGTTGCACCTTGCCTGATGAACGTTGTCTATCTCAGAGCATGTGCCTTTATCAGGTCATGATGACGTTGCACTTTTGGAATGACGATGCTTAAGACGCTGAATCAACTCAAAAATAAAAAATTACCACATAATCGCTAGTTTGAAGAGTGAAAAAATATTTTGTAAACTGATAAATAGAATACCAGGTTCGCATCTTTTGATATCAAATTTACCAGGCTCGGCTTTGAGAATGCATGTTGAATTGCTCGGCAAGCCTCGCGATGTCAACACGCATTCTCAAAGCCTTGCCTGGTAAACTTGATATCAAAAGACACTCACCTAGTATTCTCTATATCTCGGCAAGCCTCGCAATGTCAACAAGCATTCTCAAAGCCTTGCCTGGTGACCTTGATATCAAAAGACACTCACCTAGTATTCTCTATATTTCGGCAAGCCTCACGATGTCAACAATCATTCTCAAAACCTTGCCTGGTAAACTTGATATTAAAAGACACTCACCAAGTATTCTCTATATATTACATACCAATGATATGTGATAAAAGTTGGTTGGTCCACCACCTCAGCATGACATTCTTCAGTATGAGAAGATTCTCGAACAAGCTCTCTATTTTCTGGCACTATAGTAAAGTGGAGTCTTTCATACTGTCCCTGTTATACAATTAATTGTATGACCTTTTTGATCCATTTACCAAAATATCTTAAAAACGGTGACTCAATTCGGGATCCATTTACCAAAATATCTTAAAAAGGATGACTCAATTGAGGATCCATTTACCAAAATATCTTAAACTGATGACTCAATTGAGGATCCATTTACCAAAATATCTTAAAAATGATGACTCAATTGAGGATCAATTTACTAAAATATCTTAAAAATGTTGACTCAATTGGGGATCCATTTACCAATATATCTTTAAAAGGATGACTCAATTGAGTATCCATTTACCAAATTATCTTAAAATGATGACTCAATGTAGGAATCATTAACCAAATTATCTTAAAAATGATGACTCAATTGAGGATCCATTTACCAAAATATCTTAAAAATGGTGACTCAATTGAGGATCCATTTACCAAAATATCGTAAAAATGGTGACTAAATTGAGGATCCATTTACCAAAATATCTTAAAAATGGTGACTCAATTGAGGATCCATTTACAAAAATATCTTAAAATGATGACTCATTTGAGGATCCATTTACCAAAATATCTTAAAAAGGATGATTCATTGAGGATCTATTTACCAAAATATCTTAGAAATGGTGACTCAATTGAGGATCCATTTACCAAAATATCTTAAAAATGATGACTCAATTGAGGATCCATTTATCAAAGTATCTTAAAAATGATTGCTCAATTGAGAATCAATTTACCAAAATATCTTGAAAATGATGACTCAAGTGAGGATCCATTTACCAAAATATCTTAAAAATGATGACTCAATTGAGGATCCATTTACCAAAATATTTTAAAAATGATGACTCAATTTAGTCATCATTTTTAAGATGTTTTTGTAAATAGGTCAAAAAAGTTATATTTAGTTATTAAAAGTATGGTATACGAACAAATATTACATAAACAATTATGGTTAGTGTATGTCTTAAAGTTGGAATGAAATAAGAACCCATGGCTTCATAGTATACAGCTATGTTAAAGGTGAAGGTCAGCTGATTTAAACAGACACTAAAAGCGTCTTGTTTTCAAAGAAAGTTTGCATAAAACAATAAATAAGTCATTAACATGTCTCCAATGAATAAAGGGCACTGTCACAAACAAGTAGGTATTTTATTGCTTGCAGATAAATTGTTGTGGGGTCAGTGTTTTTTTCACTACAGACAAACAGTTGGTGGGGATAATAAACACTCAAATGGCGTCTAGTGAAGAAACGATTTTTTTTAATGTTCATGGAATCATGAATACTTCGTGATCGGGTCTCTTGCAAAGTAGTGTTAACTTTGCAAGAGACCCGAAGTATTCATGATTCCATGAACATTCCAAGAATTGAATTTATTGCTTATATTTACAATTTATAATATATATCTTAAATATAGAAAATAGTTTTAATTTAGGGATAAAAACAGCACGTGCGACTCGGGTGTGGCTCGCTGTCAATCACTGCACCAGCATCAATTCTGGTGAATGAGTTTGATGTTCAAAGCGTATTGCACGGGCAAGTGAGCTTGGAAGCTGTCTGCGGTTGCAGGCCGAAACTTTCACCAAAGAACTGTCCTGTCATGCGTGGATCCAGGAAGTTTTGTCAGGGGGGGGGGTCCAACTCTGACAACGTTATTTTAGTTGATGAGAGGAGAGGGATCAGAATATCACTGCATTGGGCCATCATCGGCCTGCCAGCGAAACGCCATTAAAATGGTGTTTCGCTGGCGTGCGAAGGATGGCCCACCATTGAATGCTGGCTTGGTAACTGAGTGAATTTTTATGGAAACTAGACCAGCATCGCTAAGAAACCCTTTACTTTTGTGTTTTTCAGGAGAGGGGTCTGGACGGTCTGACCCCCCCCCCCCCCCCCCTCTGATTCCATGCATGCCTGTGATGCCAAAGCAAACTTGTATCTAAACGTTTTATTGTTGAACTACATTAAGGCTAGCCAATGAGATAATTAGCGTATCACGCCATACTTAATTGATGGTTTTCAAATTGTAGCTGTGTTTTTCATAGCCGAATTTTCCTTCCCGTTTTGCTTTTTTGTTTTTGACGTAAATCAAGTTTAAAGTTAAAATTTGCGTATCATTATGCAATTACGGAAAAGGACTAAAAATAAATCCATTGCATAATAATTAGCGAAGACAGCGCACTATTTTAGCAAGCAATTATAATGTGTATTTTTATGCACATATATTATTTTCGGATTTGAAATGCATCCTTAAGTTTATATAATGCATATCAAACGACGGTATCCAAAATTATTTGGGCTGGGTATAGCTAAACAGCGAACGTGCACTTTCTGGCGGTAATTGGACATTTCGACCATAAAAAAATTCGAGAGTGCTAGCCAGGCTCCTTAAAAGGCTTCTTTCGCGACAGAAACGTTTCTTTATGACGGAAACTTTTCACTGTATGCTTAAATGTAATTTCCTGTACAATGTCATGATGAATTATATGTTTCTTTCCTATGAATACTTTTTATACTTAAATTTACTTAAAAAGTTTAAACTAGGACAACATGTCAGCTGATTATCTACAAAACGGTTGGTTCTTATGTGTCATTTTTGTTCATTTCTCTTCTGTCGCCTTTATAATCGTACGGATGACATCACACAGGTATTTTGGCACATGTATGTATATGCACCATTTTTCAAATATCTGCAAGTTCCCAGTGTGCAAATAATCATTTTTTGAAAATATAGGTAACAAGAACCCCCTTCACATATGATTTTTTTAAAACCAATATATGAAAAGGATTCTGCTTACAGGGCTTTAGATATTGACAATGTTTATGCTGACAACCAACAGATAATGCAGCAAATGGTGAAAACTAATTGCTGAAACGGTAAGCCGCTGAAACTAAGTGAAAGAAAAAGTAGGTGAATTTGGTTTATACAATGCCAGTAGAGGTATGTTTTTCACCGTGCATCGTTTTTGCTGCATTTCGCAGCAAGTTTGTACTTGTTGTACTTATTAACCCTTTTTATAATAATGGAGTATTCCTTCTGGTTTGCAATAAACTTGGTATAGCCCGTTGTATATATCTAGGGGTGTCCGGTTAAAGTTAAAAAAAATTCGGTATTCTTTTATGAGAAGATCTTTTAGGCCTATACCTTAACAAACAGTAGAGTCCCTGATGAAATGCGGCAATATTATTATAAGCATGTACTTCCAATCAGAGTCGATAACAGTGTAGATCCTGCTCAGAAATCTTCGTCAGAAAACAGCTCTGTAGCACCCGTTAGTGTCTACGTCGACACTAACGGTTGCAACAGGGTCATGTTTACACTAAGCGGCGATAATGTACAGTATCATCCGTTATTGTCTACATTTAATGAAAAAACGAAAATTAAGAAATATGACCATATTTTTTTTCTCAGACATGACAAAACAAACCATTTTGATTTCTCACCCAGCGAAGACTCTGAGCCCCTCCCCCCCCCCCCCTGAAGCCAAAGAAATGCAAAAAATGAAGCTTTTCCTTTTTAACATCAAATATTACATACCATGCACTTTCCATTTGTTCTCATTAACAGACTTAATAGAGCCAAGTCTGCTGTTTTCTTATATTGGAGATTCTCTCTATTTCTGAAGGATCCCCTTTTCCAGATTACTTACAGGTCGCAACAGCTGTCGTTGTGCCGCGTGGAGTCGGTAGACCTTCTCCAGGAACATCGATATAGTGTTGATATTTTTTCATATTCTGGTCCTTCAGCAGTATTGAGTTTTGATGGAAAGCAGAATACCACTTAAGCCGGTGCTAGGGGGCGTGAGAAATGTTGCACTTTCCATTAGTTCTCATAAACAGACTCAATAAAACCGAGTCTGCTGTTTTCTTATATTGTAGGTCCTCTCTATTTCTAAAGGATCCTTTTTTCCAGGTTATTAAAATGAAAGAGGGTTGTGCATTTTAAAATGTTATATTGTTGCTGGCTTAAACTATAAGTAACCAAAACTGAATCAAACACTGGTTCTTTGTACTTTGAACTGTCAAAATAGTCTATTAAATAACACACAATTCATGATTTTTTTTTCTATACAGCTAGAACGCAGTGCTTACAGATCATTGAAAAACCTACGTAATCAAAACGATTAAATTTTAGAACAATTAAAAATAAAATTGGACGTGTCATAACAATTCTACATTTGTTGTTGTTTTTTAAGTCTAACATTTTATTTTCGACATTTTGACAACCGTCACCATTGGAGTCTATTTAAAAATAATTTTTGTTTCAATTTGGTTTGACTCTGTATTTGCATTTCTAGTACAAAGTTTCACATTCAAAAACAAAAACTTGACAATAAATTGAGCGTACTTATGATCGGTTCACACAATGTTCTGCAATTTTCGTTTTACAAAACACATACTTTGATTTTTTTTCATAAGACATTGGTCATTGGGAATTTTCTTTTAGCTTCTGATTGTACATACGTTACGTAAGAATGTACCTTTATATGGTATTTGGACACATGCAAATGCATTCCCGAAAGTTCCGCAGAATTCGAGAATCAAATCAAGCCTTGAGTGTACGTAAGGTGCGTAATGCATAGTACTACACTGAAGGACTTTAAAAACGCAAAATTTAACTTCATAAAATTTCCTCACTCCTAATAAACAACAACATGTCACCGAAACATGTTTTAAATCTCATACCAAATAATCAATAATTTTAGGGCAACAGTCTATCGAATAGCAATACACTAAAGTTGCATTTTGATCGGGCGTAATTTATTGTATTAAAAATCTGGATACAAATAACCCTCAGAGCCCTACTATTCGTCTGGCACTGACGGTAGCCAGCAAGGACGGATATGGTCGATGCAAATATCGTCGATACACTCAGCGTTAGTTGCAGTCTTAACGTCGATTCGTCATTTTGGTTTACCAGATAACTGTCCCTGTAGCCTGAAAACGATTTTTGAGGCGCTGTATAATTGATGTATGACAATTTTAAAATCCCGCAACGTCAGAAACGCACGCACAGAAGCTTGCAACATTCTAATTCCGCGAGATAGTTCATGTTTGGACAACCGTGGCATGATTATTAATGTTATAAAACTAAAGCTACAGTGATTTATACATGTGTATGTACAAGCTACATGTTTTGTTTTGTTTGTTTGTTTTCCCATCCATTATCTTTCAGTTATATAGGGACCGGTCTTCCTGGGTTGAACCAGTACTAAGCAAGGATTAATGTGTTGTACTCAAGGAAACAACGCAGTGATGCCGGTCAGGCTCGAAACCCATGGCCCCTCGGTCAAACACTCTACCACTCTGCCACTGTGCCACTACGCATCCTACAAGCTACATGTGAAATGATATAGGTTGCTTCATTGATTCGTAAGGACGCCACGTGCAAGACATAGTAAACCAGTGATGCGCAGCTAGTGGTGGCCAGTGACGGTAAAACAGTAGCTATTAGGTATTGACAGAAGCAGAGTGTCGTTACCAGCGGATTTTACCTTACTAAAGAAGGCTAAAAATGTTCTGGGTGCAAAAAAAATCATATTTTGCGTTTTAAAGTCCTTCAGTGTATAACGAAAAAGCTCCATTTTGTAAGCTGAAAAGGGCGTAAGGAAAATTAGTTTTTTAGCCTGTAAGTTCAGCCCTAGTAAAATCCATTTGTCTTATTACCGGAAATGATTAATCAGCAGAATAAATGAAGAAGATGTATTTTTCAATAAAATATCGCTATACGTCACGTTATCACTCTCGTTATCAAAGTAGATCCTCGATGTACATCTGTGGTCTGATCGGAATATCACGGAATTGGCTGATTGGTGCAAATGAACACATTATCTTTTTAGATTGAGTATACGCTGATTTGCATATACTACATGTGCACATCTGTGCAAGTTCAAGTTGAATTTTCTATACATTTACCTCGCCTTCTGAGCAGTCTGACCCAGAAAATCCGGACGTACAAACACACTGTTCTTTGCCTTTGTGTGATACACATTTCCCACCATTATGGCAAGCTGAGTCAGAACATTTCTTCCCAGGAACACATCTGTTGTATACAATGAAATTTTTTATTGGTAGGTATTGATATCAATTTTTTTACATTTTCTTACCCAAATTACGTATAATATCAATTGGAAAGCTAAAGGAAATGAGCAAAAATTAAGCATGTGAAAAAATAAAATAACAAACATCAGATTTGAAACTTGTGCATTTTGCACAGATTTTAAACTTTGTTCTTTTCCTGTGAACTTGACAACACAAGAATAACTAGAAAGTATATTTTTTATCAGCTTGTGTTGTCCCCCCAACCTGAAGGGGGGCATATTGTTTTTGGTGCAGATGCTGTCTACCTTAGACACAGGTAAAAATTGAAAATGAGGCTTGATTCTATTCGAAAATAACTGTATCATCTTGTGTATTATTTGCTGTATTTGCGCCCTAGGGGTTAATAAATGTAACGGTCAGGACTTTCATAAAATGCACGCGCAGTTGCGCAGCTCAAACAACTTATTAACTCTACCAAAAAAAATTTTTAGAAGATGAAACAGCGGAACCACGCCCAGATATGAATATTAAAATTATCGCCTTTACAGTGAGCAAAAAGTCTTTTATACAAGGGGCATTTGGAAAATTCTTAGCATTGCATCATAACTCCACAATGCGTTGATAAAATGCTATCAAATATTACATTTTTGGAAACTAGAATTCAATGGCTACTTGATGGTTTAATTTTTGTCCAAAAAGGGCTCCGCACGCACGTACAACGCATGCTCAAATCAGTAGGATGTTGTGTTTTATCACTTTCCCAAATGTGTCCTGGTCCACATCAGAATCAAGGGTGAGGTTGGCGCCGTGAAACTGGTTTAAGCCCTCCAGTAAAATATTTTTACTGACCGTTCAAAGGCGGTACTTCTTTTGTGGATCATACTTTTCTGTCTTGTGTTTTTTATTCCTTTGTGCACGTCTGTTTATTTGTAGCTTGTGGTCACACACCGGGAAAGGGCTGGCCTCTTCGCTCTTGTTTGTGGTGTCTCATTGTAAGTTTGTCACTTTCCCATTGGTATCCTGGGTCAGGTGCGGTACTTGATTGTATCGATTCCTGATCTTTGCACCTTTACTTACTTTTACTGTTCATTCGCGATATCTTGGCTCAAAGAAAACGTTAGGTGGATTTTACCATTACACCACTATAAGGTAGCTTCTTATTCATGTTCAAGATAAATATGGTATTAAGCGATATACGTGATCCATGTTCCAATCAATATGAGTGGTGTAGAGAATAGCGTGGAGAACTATCAATCATATTTGGTTGCATGTTGTGCGGTTATGGTGTTCGAGTCCTATGAAATCCATTTTTTTTTTCGTTTAGTCATTCGTAGCTCGATCTCTCTCATGATGTTTTTGCTCATATATGCTTTCACTCACATTTTATCATTGTGCATACTTCTCTTGGCTGTAGAAAATGTCTGATAGGAATGCTATTCAACCGCAAGCCAGAAATTGCTGTCACGGACCCTATATAGGACCCGTGTTGCTGCGCATGTTACGTTAAAAGTATGCGAAGAAGATGCCATGAATGATGTACTATTTGCACCATTATCAAATTATAGAGAGAGAGAGCCAGCAAGCTGACTGGCATATCAAACAAAACGTTATCGCGCATCAAAGCTGAGTTCAAGAAGGAGGTCCTTGCGCCTCGGCAGGATGAAGCCTAGCGACTTTGATAAGTATGAAATATGTAAAATTGTAAAATCACACACAAACAAGACAACAAACTGTACATAATAAATAAAAAGATCTTTGATTTTGGGTTTTGAACCACTATCTCTTCATTACTCCTCAAAAAGATATAACAAATGTGTATGTGCGCCTTACCGACTGAGCTATGAAGCCATTTAGAATTCCTATGTGTTATAAACTGTTTTGTTTTAATTATACCGTTTATATGCATCAAAACTCATGTTCCCTTATTTTTAATATTTCAGTCTACCCCTAACGTTATCATTGAGCCAAGATATTGTGATGAACAGTATACGCTGGCTGAAATTTTAAGCAAAACATTTGTAAAAAAGCGAAGGAAAATTGGGGACCTTATTTACAATCATGGTTTGACAAATTAACGAATTGGTGCCAACCAAAATTTTATTATAATGTTTGTTTGTTTTGTTTGATTTGATTCCTTACGTCCCATCAACAATCTTTCAGTTCAACAGGGACAGGTCTTCCTGGATTGAACCAGTACTAAGCTAGGATAAATGTGTCTCAAGGACAACAACGCAGTGACGCCAGTGATGCTGAAACCCGCGGCCTCTCTGCCTCAAGTCAAGCACTCTACCACTGCGCTACTGCGCTCCCTTATTGTAATGTTTTATGTGATAACTGCTTGCACGACTTACACCATTACATTCGAAAAAATGTTGACTAAAAGAGAAATGGTAAAGTTTCAAAAATGGGACTTTTTTTCGAGTTTTCTTTATACTTTAACCTAAATTGTGTCACTTCAGGAGCACGAAATATGCCTATTGAGTATATATGTTTTGCTTTATTTGTAGCCAACAATCCGTAAAAACCATTTCGTTGCATACTAAAAGTATGGCTTGTTTATTTCTTTATTCTAGAAAATAATCCTAATAACACTACAACTACTTTTCAAGAAGTGGATGGGGTAACTTAACCCCTCACATTTTGTTGATGGCATAAAAATATCATGGTATCGCGTTGACCATCACAAAATTCAATGATATCTATTCTCAAGGTATTTTTACTTTTTGTTTGCCACCGTTTTCAACTGCAATGAACTAAAACTTCAACTCATAGCTAAACTTACTCGATTATAAGAGTTATCTTCCCTTTGTTCTGGTTTTAAATTACAAAATTTCTTTTGGTTTCAATACAAAAAGCATAAAGTGTGCCTGACAAAAATATAAACGCACCGCATTTTTAATCTACTGTCAGTTATATATTTTCAGAATATGTGCATTGTGACATGCGGTTTTTAGTCTAAAAAATTAGCGCATTGCTTTGTTTTCTAGACGGTTTTGGTATTGCTAATCCGGTATTTAGTGAACCCGGTTATCAATTGTATAATAACTGTACCAGATTGTGGCCTACCAAATGGTACACAATTATCTAATCATGAACTATTGTTCTGAACACTTTTCGAAAGATAAAATGGTATAATTTCTACTGAAATTTTGCATTTTCGAGTATTCAAACAGTACATGTTTTCACTTTTTTTTGTGTCTGCATTATAATAACCTCATGAAGTTTGTGCCATAACATGGAGAAAGGATAGCTCTTCAAAATGATACAAAACATGACAGGGTTTTAAATCGGTTCCTGAGATAAAAGACCATGCTAAGAAATTTTCAAATGCCCTTCTATGTTCAAAAGAAATAAACTATTTTTAGACCATGGCTACATGTAAAACGCCATATCTTTCTATAGTAATTAGGATGGTTACTTACAATTTCTCAAATCCTGTTCTTATGCAAACACTGTTGCGCTTTTTGCACTCACAGACTGAAAGAAAATAATGTTATGGGTTCATATTAAAATCATAAATCTTAAGCGAATTTTATTTTTGTGAATAGCGTTAAAAGTCATATTTGCGAAGCTGACCTACATCAGTAATTCTAATGCACTTGCTTTTGTTACGCGGTGTCTGATTGGATAACGTCAAATATTTGCGGCTGTATATCCTGAGATATACAAGACCTGTTTCATGTTTATTTGAACAGATTTGAAATTGAATTTCATTTTTGCGATTGCATATAAATAAAACAAACGAATTTTGTTTTCTCATAAATAACAGACGTGTCCTTGGTATTGCCAAATAGACAAAATGGCAATTTAAACGATTACCATAACATGACAGACCAAAATACACGCACACTGCCCCTTTTAACTGATTTTAATAGCTAAAACGGGTGTATCTTTCATTAAAATGCATATTTAAATATGTGATTTTCTTTTAAGTTTAGAGGAACATTCATTTAGTTATTCTAATGAAAAACAGCTTCTGTGCGCCTGTTTATGCTTGATAACTGGGCTTAATAAGTTCTACCATACAAGTGCCAAAATGGGTATTACATGTATAAAATTTGTCATGGATGAATTGTGAACAACATATTTTCAAAATTCACAAACGATTCAAGTTCTTAGATATTTTAAGTATATATCGCCAATAAAACAGATTACCAAATATTGAACTTGTGTATTTTGCATAAAATTTAGTGTTGCCATAGAAACTGTAAACCCTAAAATTTGATGTTCAAGTTGCCCTTAAATTTGATGTTCAAGTTACTTCCAAAAAGTAAATATTAAACAGAAATGCTTTATATTCTAACAGAACACACATTCATTATTTATATACAATTTATTATAGGTTTTAAAATAAAAACTTCATCTCTTTAAGAGAAATCGCTCAAGAACGATTCAGAACATTTAGTTTAAGACAGCATTTTTAAACGCTTAAATTTTGACTGCTCATCATTGCAACTGTTTTCAACCAGCGAATAAAGTGTAAAGCTATGTTCTTGGTGACTGAGTACTCCCGAAGATCCGACTAACCTATGTAAATCAATTATTTCAAACTATAATGAAAAATAAATGAGTAACGGCAATTTTAATTTTGTTCAAATAAACATGAAACACCTCTTGTACTGTAGGAAATAGTTAGTCGTCATTTATTACATCGCACATCGTTGGATAACATGCGGCTTTATACCGCTTGCAACGCTCTCTAAATCCATGTGATGTTGTTGGTATCACCTCCTCATAGGCACCATTCGATGATTTATTACCAAAAGTCATATACGAATTTTATAATCTACCATTACCTAAAATGTGTTTATCTTGGCAAACAGGGGAAACCCTGATGAGACAACGCCTTTTTAAATCGTCATCCCTGGAAGATATACACAACAAATAAAGAAATGTTCGTACTGTAACAAACATTCTGGAAAGTGCGTCTCAAATCGAGAATTGAATCATGCCTCAGGTGTATGTAAGGCGCATTACGCGTAGTACTTTGTACGAAAAAGCTCAATTTTGTTGTCCGGAAAAGGCATTAGGAAAATAAGTTGTTTAGCATGTGAGTTCAGCCCTATTAAAATCCATTTGTCCAACTGCCCGAAAAGTTTAATCAGCAGAATAATTGCAGTTTATGTATTTTTCAATAAAATATAAACTTCATTTGTAACTGTTTGTTTTGCTGCAATCAAACATGTTATTGTGCTAACATGTTTTTGTGATGTCAGTTTCAGGTTATATAACGTCAGCGTAACGTTATCACTCCCACAATTAAAAGAGATCCTTGATGTACATCCGTGGCCTGGTTCCACGGAATTTTGCGGAATTGGCCGAGGCAGTTTCTAAAGTTATTTTTCAGTTATGAAAAGGTTAAAGACTTTTGGAGGGTTCTTAAAACATGGTTACTCACTAACGTCAATACTAGTTCACAACTCGACTTTTAGACAATTGCATTTTCTGCATGTTCCCAGACATTAATACATTTTATAACAGTTGCTGCAAAATACTATATTTACAAAAGCAAATTTGTCACTATAAAGCTTAGTATTTTTGTTATGACCAATACATACCAAAATATACAATAAAATGAGATTGCTTTGAAAAAAAAATGAAATAAACTCCTTACTTAAATGACACAAATGTAAAATGTGGTAAATCCCCGGGTCTGACTGTACATTGAATTTTATGTGTAAAAAAACCTAGTGTTGACAAGGGACAGAACAGTAATTTGGCTTTATTCGAAAGATTACTTTTTTTCTGCTGTTTCCAAGCCAAGTTTCCGTGATAAAATAATTGAATTTATTACCCAACCGTCTATATACGGAGTAATTGTCTATTTTTTGCTATGTCATGAGTCACTGGACTATTCCACCGGTCAATAAATATGACTATAGACTGGCACTATACCATGGGCCTGGTTTCCCGCTTCCCTGTTAAAAACACACAGGCGCTTATTATCATGCGCGACGACGATGCGCGTGCGGTTCGTTTATGAAAGGAGACGTTATGCAACAATGGTGAAAATGAGGCATGGTTTTGCAACTTTAAACTCCAATAACTCCGTTGTTTATGGTCAGAAACATAAAGTGTGGGTACTCGTTTTCTTAGTTAGAACGAGCTGAACATTTTGAGACAAAAATTGAGCAGATTTGGTGAAATTTTTCGTTTTGCAACAAAACCGCATCGTCTTCAGCAACTACATTCAAGGAACGCTGCTAAGTATTTCATCAAATCGGTTGGCTAATAAAACAGTTATTTCATGCCTGTTTGTAGTATAGTCAAACTATTACCCCTCGGTACCGTGGACGACCTGATGCACTATTGCACTCGGCCTTCGGCCTCGTGCAATAGTGCATCAGGTCGCCCACGGCACCTCGGGGTAATAGTTTTGACTATACTACAAACAGGCATGAAATAACTGTAAATAAGCTTCCACCTATTATATAGACAAGTACAAACTTGCTGCAAAATGCAGCAAAAATGACGTACGGCGAAAAACTTAGAGAGCGAACATCAATTTCATAAACAAAAGGCCATAACTCCTGAAATCATGGTGTGAAATAGACCATTATCAAACTTGAAGAAGACTTTATGGCATTAAACAATGTGACCAAGTTTCAAAAAATTCTGATAAAATTTATTCGACTTCGAGAGCGGACATTGTTTCACATGGTGAATTTTCATAAACAAATGACCATAACTCCTGATGGCATTGTTTGACATGAAGCATTATCGAATTTGAAGAAGATATTATGGCACTAAACAATGTTATAAAATTTTCATCCAAAGTTCTGATCCAAAGTATTTGACTTAGAGAGAGGTGGTGATTTTTTATAAACAAAGGGACATAACTCCTGAAGGCTTGGCGTGATATAGACCATTTTCGAAGACATTATGGTGCTAAACAATATGACTTAGTTTCATAAAATTCTAATCAAAATTATTCGACTAAGAGAGCGAAAATCGTTTTAAATGGTGATTTTTTTATAAACAAAGTGCCTTAACTCCTGAAGGCGTGGCACGACATGAATCATTATCGAACTTGAAGAAGACATTATTGTACTAAACAAGTAAACAATGTGTACAAGTTTCATAAAATTCTGATTAAAACTATTCAACTTATAGAGCGGACGTCGCTGAGTGTGGCGTATGGATTGTACAGAGAGACAGACGAACAGAAGGGTGGATGGACGCCAAACGGGCGTACTGACGAACAGACAGGGGTAGCACTTAATTCCCTGGCTATTGTCATGGCGGGGCCTTACAAGGGCAAAATACAACCTACATACAAAATGGGAGCAACAATTTACAGTGAAAAAACAACAACGTAACCACCGCTTTAGAACGGGCAGTTGCCGAAACCACTGGAGGCTTCACTTTTTGACATCTAATGTCGTCTGCTAATAACCATTGCAAACAGATTGGACCCAGATTAGGGCCTTTTTTGTTTTATTTGATTCTTTACGCCCCATCAACAATCCTTCAGCTATAAAGGGACGGGTCTTCCTGGGATGAGCCAGTACTAAGCTATGATCAATATTCTTGAAAACGCGGGGCCTGATCTGGCTCCACTCTGTTTGACGATCAGATGATATTCCTGAAAGAATATTTCGAAAAAAATGATTATGAAAACAAAATCTAGCAGATGATAAAAAGCATGAAAAATTACTCAAGTGGCAAAGAGATAAATGAGCCGTTGCATGAGATTTCTAACAATGTGGTATGTGCGACCAGCAAAGCTAGTCGCTTGAGTATTCCATGATTGTTAAGCTACTGAATGAACACCATTTGGAGTTTTTAAGTTTACCAGGAGGCTTCACAGGCTCGTCTGAGTCTATACATGTCAAAATGAAACATTGTTTGAAATCACATGTCATGGCTCAAATGTATTTTACTTACTATTCGTGGGAACGAACTTGATGTGCGCTCTGAAACCATAAAAGGAAAGTGATTCATCGGTTGTAAAGTCCAGGCGTATAGCATTACTTCTGGTGGTAAATGTCCTTCCCTCAAGTTCCTTACCACAGTACAATTTACCTTGATTTCCACCAATATCATCAGACTCTGTCAACAAAATGGTGTAAATGATGTAAACAATGGTGTGTATGGTGTAAACACTGTGTAAATGTTATTCCTTCCCTCAAGTTCCTTACCACAGTACAATTCACCTTGATTTCCACCTATATCATCAGACTCTGGAAACAAAATGTAGACTGGCTCCAGTCCTTACAACAATTTTTCACAAGTGTGTCAATTCATATACTTGTAGCCAGTCTAACTCTGATGGCTCTGTTTTAAAACAGAGCCATCAGAGTTAGACTGGCTTTAAGTATATGAAATGACACATTGATGAAAAATTGTTTTAAGGACTGGAGCCAGTCTAAACAAAACGGTGTAAATGATGTAAATGATGGTGTGTATGGTGTAAACACTGTGCAAATGTTATTCCTTCCGGTTCTGTACCACAGTACAATTTACCTTGATTTCCACCTATATCATCAGACTCTGTAAACAAAACGGTGTAAATGATGTAAACAATAGGGTAAAGTTAGGTAAATACGGACGGTCGGCTTAATTCAGACAGCGACCTTGTTCGTTTCATATTTTGATGATTGGAATAAAAATAAATTAACTAAGCAAACAGTGAAAATCCTGATGAGACGGCTCATAAGGAGCCGTCTCATCTGGATTTCCACTGTTTGCAAATGTATGTCCGAATTTACCTGATGTCCCAAGTCACCCAACTTTACCCTAGTGTATATGATGTAAACACTTTGTAAATCTTATTCCTTCCAGTGTCATACCACAGTAAAATTTACCTTGATTTCCACCTATATTATCAGATTCTGTAAAAAAACGGTGTGTAAATGATGTAAACAATAGTGTATATGGTGTAAACACTGTGTAAATGTAATTCCACCAAGTTACGTACCATTTACCTTGACTTCCACCTACATCATCAGACCATGTGGAAAAAAAATGGTGTAAATGGTGTAAACAATGGTATAAATGATGTTAACAATATTCTTCCCTTCCATATAGAATACAATTTACATCTTCTTCTAACTATATCAAAATAGTGTAAATTTATAAACAATGGTATAAATAATTTAAACCCAAGTGTACTTGGTGTAAACTATAGTGTAAATGGTGTAAACAATGATTTATATGGTGTAAAATGGTGTACAAGCGTATACAATGCTGTAGACAAAGTGTAAATGGTGTAAATAATGTTAGCGTTTTAAACATACACTCATTGAGCCAGGCAAACTGTTCTATTTTGCTTCACTTCTTCATTGCTAGAGGTTACTTTAGTGCTGCTGTAACCTTTGCAAACAGTTTGGACCCAGATCAGGACCAACTAACATGGATCACAACCGTTTGACTCTCTAAGAGTATTCTTGAATTTTTATTAAATGTTAAGTTTGAGAACGAAAGCATGTAACACTGCTCAGCATGCAAAGAGTTAAAATTTAATTATTAGGAGATTTTTGTATGTGCTCCAAATTTATTTGGGTATTTGTTGGTAGGAAAAAATACCAGAGGATTAACGGTTCTGTAAACGCTCACCTGATAGTGGTCTTTAGCACATTTTCTTCAAATGCATACATCCTGTCAATTTGTCATTTGGTGCAAGTTTTATTTGATTAAATGACTATGCAACAAGTTTCTTGATTCCAGGGGTAATATTTGACCATGCCGTAAAATAGGTCAAATTCATCCCCAGTCCTTCATTTATATCATCTTTCAGAACCTGAGTCCCCGATGCTGCATACTAAGTTTCAAGATCATAGGACTTCTGGTTCTTGAGAAGAAGATTTTTAAGGTTTTTATCACATATGGGCATGGCAGCCATTTTTGTCATGTGACCTAGACGATTTTTATAAAATTTATATTCCCAATTCCCAAGAAGACCCACAATAAATTTGGCTTTGATTGGTCAAGCGGTTTAAGAGAAAAGGGTGTTTGAAAATAATGGTCAAATGCATGTATAAAGCCATTTATGCATTAAAATGCATAGGTGGCCTATTGACCTTGCCGCAAAAAAGATCAAGGTCATCACAGGGCCATCATTTATATAAACTTTGTAGACATTGAGTGCTCAATGCTGTATGCCAAGTTTTAAGTTAACAGAACTTCTTGTTCTAGAGCAGAAGATTTTAAAGGTTTTTACCATATATTGGCATGGTGGTTATCTTGATCATGTGACCCAGTACATTTATACTTTGGTTCCCCCTTCCAACATAAGGAGAAGAATAACATAAGCTTCCAGCTTTCGTTCTAATCCTTTTACATTATGTAGCTTGTATATATTTGTATGTGTATCTTACCAAGTTGAAATAAAATATGTTTAAACAACATAAAACTTGGTTTTGATTGGCCAAGTGGTTTTAGAAAAGATTTTTGAAAATGGTGGACGACGAACGGACTAATGACCGTCGTCGGCTCGATGGGTATACTAGGGTAAAGTCAGGTAACTAAGGACATCAGATGAATTCGCCCATACATTTGAAAACATTGGAAATCCAAAACGGATAGAAAGAGACAATCGATGGAAAATTCTTCAGCATTATTGAAAGAACCACTGAGTATATTTGGTTCCTTTTAAATAGTTCTGCCTGGATCTTGGCAGTCTACCATAAGTGCTAAAATCGCATTATTTTGAATACATATTTCCCCATTAGAAGTTACATTTTCTTTGTTCCAGAATAAAAGCAAAGTATACCTACTGTCCTGCCAGCCAAGAGTGAGAGTGAGGTCACGTTTTGTTTAAAAAGTTATCTGGGACTTAGAATCGATAGATCACTAGTGTTATAATCCCATCCGCAGAATAAGATTAATACACATGTGATCTATCGATTCGCATTAGCTCAAGTGGAGTGTTCAAGTTAATGTTTTACTATACGATTGTAAACAAAACATGACGTCACTGTCACTCTTGGCTGGCGGGACAGAAGTGTCTTACCACATAAATCGTTTAATGTATTGCCATTGGTTAGATGCGCAACGAACCCTGGAGTGGCATTTGGGTAGGGTTTTGAAGATAAAATGTCAAGCTGTATCCATCATACGATGTTAAATAGCACAGGGAAAGGAATTTCGTCAATGATTATGTCATCATTTTGAGCATTATGCATTTTAAGGCATGAAAATTTTTTATAAACTCGGGAGTGGTCCAAAGGACTTCAACTAAACGAAATATCAAAACAGTTGCTGTGTAAATACAGTGATGACCTCCCAGGAGGCCTGTGTAGGATTGTTCCCCTGTTCCCCAAAAATAAAAAGGCTATTTCTTATATTCCCTGTTCCGCAATATTTTCTTTCCCCCGTTCTTTTCATCCATCCTTTGCCCTCGATTTTACATAAAAAATGCTTTTTCTAATGTTACCAGTTACTAGAAAACAGTATTTTGGTGATCTTAGATCCTTAACTATTAACTGTGTGGGACTAAAGCAATGGGAATCAACATTTAATACTAAGGAAAATATAGTAAGATTGGTCCCAGATTGTTCAAGCTTTGCATGTCTTAACGGGAAAAAAGAGTTCATTAAAATTGTGAAGGCAACCACTGAGATGTGTCATAGACTCCATATTACCCGGCTGCACAAGTTGAATCGGTGAAGGGATTATTTAGAATACGCCACGACAGTGATCCACAACGTCTTTTAAAAATATGTACATAACTAATTTACCAGTGTTATAAATATTGACGAACCACACGCTCTCACAGTGCTCTCACATTTTAAAAAAGTAATTTTATTGATAATACTCAAGAAGATTACATACCGAATACTAATGCACTTGCAATTGCAACGCGCGCGACGTCTGATTGGATAACGTCATAAATTTGCGACAGTATATCCTGCGATATACTGTCGGAAACCCGACGTCATTACGTAACGTCGCTTTACATTGGTTGACAAGTGAATATATGCAGCTGGCAAGCGATTTTATGCAGCTAGCGTCGCTGGACGTATAGGCACAAAAAAGTACATTTTCACTGTCTTTTTGAAGGGAAAATGTTAGTAGTGCATTAGAATGGGGATAACCATATTCAAAATTTTCATTTGGGGAGGTATATTGTCGGATATACGTTCGGAAATCACGTTTTACGGCTCCGCTTACGCGTCGCCGTAAAACTAAATTTCCGACCGTATATCCGACAATATACCTCCCCAAATGAAAATTTTGAATACAGTTATCCCCTAAGTCTGGTGTTCGTAATTGGAAGTTTATACCCATACAAGAACGAAAGGAAGTTACCCAAAATCCCCAGTGAGGACCTCTATAATTACTATTGTGAATGTTCCCTCTTCTTACCCTGTCTTTCTCCAGCCTGGATCCTTAGAGAATCAAACTCGCAGTTGTCAGATTCTTCCAGATCAAACTCTTCAAATGTGATCTCCATCAGGTGTTGTTTAAGCAGCATATTTCTGACCACGAAAATACAATGTTTGTTATCTTCGAAGTTTGGAGAGGTATACACATAATCTCCGTTTTCAGGATCTATTATCCTCCCGCTGCAATCTGAAGGAATTATATGGAGTTAGAAAATAGCCATCTTAAACACATGTAAATTTCTTTAGCCCAGATAGAAAAATGGGCATATTTTGAGATTATTTCTTATCCATTAGTTTAACATTTGTTATTGGTACACAAAATAACCGTCTTACTAAGACGGTTCTTTTGAGTATCAACAACATATGTTTTGCTTGAGGAATAAGAACATCAAGTTTGAATTATGAAAGTAAGTAAGGGTGCAAAGATCAACAATCGATACAATCAAGTAAATACCTGACCCAGGATACCAATGGGAAAGTGACAAACTTACAGTAAGACACCACAAACGAGAGCCAAGAAGTCAGGCCTTTCCCAAAAGGTGGCCACAAGGCCAAATAAACAGACGCGCACAAAGGCATAACAAACACAAAACAGAAAAAACATAAATGATCCACAAAAGAAGTACCGCCATGGAACGGTCAGTAAAGATATTTTACTGGAGGGCTTAAAATGGTTTCACGGCGCCAACCTCACCCTTAATTCAGATGTGGATCAAGACACATAGATATTTGGTTTGCATGAAATACCCCTAACTTATCAATTCATCATCTCTCAGAACATATAAATCAAGATATAAAAAAGAGATAAGCAAATATAAGGTCTCAACAGTAACAAACAGCCAAAGCATCAGGCCCCTACCATCTCATCAATAGATAAGTCTTTTAAGTCGGAACCGTCGTAGAGTCTGAAGTCCGACCCACCACCGTGCAATTAAAGAGGAAAGCAAAATTGCCAACCGTGATTGGGTTGACCACCAAGCATGCAGTCTTTTGCAATACATTAATGTTATAGCCAATCCTTTATAATGGGAAACTAATTTAATAAACAGCGCTGAAAAATTATGAGAGCCAACAATCTTCAATTTATATAGCCGTAATACATGCAATAACGTGTGAATAAAATAAATATACAGTATTCCAATCCATTTATTTAAGAATAAAACAAGGGTTTTCAACCGCCATGATGTGATAAAGGCAAGCTCCGCCCTATGTCTTCAAAGTGCTTCATAGATTTTTAGCTCCGCCCAGTGTCTTCATCACGTCATGGAAGCTAAAAAATAAAACTTAAATATTTTTATATATATATTTATACTTAATAATTCACGTGGGCAAATCTCTTCATCGACAAATGAAGACAGTCGCTCTATAAAGTTAACCTAAGGGAAGACTGCGAGTGTGAATATGACAATATAATACAGTTAAACCTGTCTTAAGCGGCCTATCAAGAAAAACACAAATATGGTTTTCAAGACCGATTATCGCTTAATGCAGGTCAAAAGTATTGCAGAATGCTCCAAGGGGGAGCATTCTGCAATACTTTCGACCTTCATTGAGCTACCATTTTCAATTTAACTTTTGTTTTGTCTATTTTAAGTGGCCGCTTAAGACAGGTTTTACTGTAATACCATTATTCCCTCCAACCGGTGACGGTGTAGTAACAGGGGGTGGTGGTGGGGTAAAATTGTCCTCAACAAATCTGTACTGCATCTTGAATCCACTGGAACCTGAGATGTCACTCGTTTCATACGAGATAAAGAAGACTTGCTCCCGGAAACCGATAAACCCCAACGAAGCATCGCTGCAAAGTGTTACCAAAGGTTTTCCCTCTGAAAAACAACTCATTAATGAAGACAGACAGTACAATGTCCTTCACATATCAATAAACCGCAATATGACGAAACCAATAACATGATTGTGATCCAGCGAACACTCGGATCAGCATTGACATCAGCCCAGTCAGGTTTAGCTGGACCCACCGTGGCTCAACTTGAGGTTTTCTTTAGCTCTGACTATCTGTGAGTCATGGGCCCTTTTCTTTGTTTCATCATGGTGTAGTAATTTGATTAGAGTGTTTTTCCATGATGATACATTGCATTAGTTAGATGGCCTCCATGCGAGCTGAACAGTTCGTGTACTTCAACAACAGCAGAATCTAGGGCGAAGATTTGGTACCAGTAAAATGCATTTAAGCCCCCCAGTGGCTTAGGCTGCTGTCCGTTCTAAGGTGGTGGTTCTGTTGTTGTTGACGTTTTGTTTATTGTTACCCCCATTGTGGGAGTCTGTATTTGTTCTATGTTTTGTTGTACGTTACTTTATGTCCATTCTAGTATTGCAATCATCTTGATGGGGAAGAGAGAGCTGATTCCTTTGCTTAATTTGTCTTCCTGGTGTCTCGTGATGGTTGAGCGGCTCTTCCTCACGGTGCCACGGGGTTGTCTGCAGTTTGTGATTGTGGTATTTCCTGATCATACTCACTTACTAATTTTAACATGCGCAGATCTAGAAAGTTTTGTCAGGGGGTGGCCAACTGTGACGTTCTTTTTTATGAGGGGAGGGGGGATTCAAATACCACTATAAGCGGGCCATCATCGAAGTTTCATGAAGTTTCGCTGGTGTGCTGGTGATGGCCCAACATTGAATGCTGGCTTGGTAGCTTTGTGATTTTCAGGGGATCCAGACAAGTATTGCTTAATAAACCTATATTTTTGTGATTTTTCAGGGGGTCCGGAGCCCTGGTCCCCCCTCTAGATCCGCACATGGATTTGAGTCTTCGTTGTCCGCCTGAAGCAAGCTTGGATAAATAACAACATGTATAATGAATGTTCATAGTCGATGGCGCTTAGCATGAATATTCATGAAGGATAGGGTTACTCACTATACAGACTCCCATATTATACCCCTACGGAACAGCAAATAGTAGGTCATATTGTATGACATAACCAATATAAGCATTACGTCCTTTTTGGGACATAGGCAAACAGTGCAGACCCAGATCAGACACCACATAATGTGGTGTCTGATCAGGATCTTTACAGTCAGCTGACATAGTTTATACAAATTTGAATACAACAAATTATTCCACCAAGCAACACTGAAAACGAAAATGGATTGATACAATAGATATTAGTGGGAAAATCCATTGGCGTAAATAGGTTAACTCTGTGGCTGTCTGTGAGTTGTAAGTATTTTCTTTCCTTCGCCATAGTTAACTTGGTGAAGCATTTTATACATTCGTAAGTCATCACGCAAGCACCTCAAAACAGGGTAATTATTTTTGGGTGTTTAGAAAATATTTTGACCATCACCCCGTCCCATATCCCAATCCCCCAGGTGGCTTACAGCTTTGGTTCTCCCATAGTGTATGTAATGTGGGCGAGATAGGTTCGTGTTTGGTCCTGATTTTGAGATGACGTTCTTTGTGTCCATAATAATTTCTCTTAGAAAGAAGAGCTGGGTTTACTCAGCTTATTTCAATCTTAACCCATATAGCGCCAATCGCAACAAACGTCGTCTGCTTTTCTCGTCTGCTGAAAAGAAAGAGGGCAAAGATCAGAAATCGATACAATCAAGCACCACACCTGACCCAGGATACCAATGGGAAAGTGACAACCTCACAATTAGACATCACAAACGATAGCCTCTATGGCAAACTGTGTGGCCCCAGATCAGACTATAGGAGCAGTCTGTTCTGGGTCCACGCTGTTTGCTTCTTTACTAAATTCGTCAGTAATGAATGTTAGGCAATTATTTGAAGCTGACGACTTCAGCAGACGACATTTTTGGGTGCATTTTTTCTTGGCACTTTTGGTGCCTCCTCCTAGTCGTTTCACTTTCATAAAGGTTTTGGGATAAAGTGACCAGCAAAACGTCTTTTTAAAAATAGTAAACATCAAAATGTACATGTATCTGTCTTTTTGTAGCAACTGCAAGGTAGGCTACATGTACTAGCCAGCACATGACCGTTGAACTTTCCAGAAAGCTAATAACAAGGGCACTGATCAGTCTGCAGGTTGGTCAGATTATTGTTTTGCGTGACACAAAATCAGGGTTTCTCTCGACGAGCCCCATGTATACATACGTCCGGAAAATCCTCTATAAATCTTCACACTCTGCTCAGCGCATGTTCTTCCTGCGAAATCCAGCTCCGTTAAATCGAGCTCTATGACGTAGCCTTCAGAACCCTGGAACACAGTATGTATATTAGTGCAAATAGGTTTAAGTGAGCCGGGGATAAGATATAAGTGGGCATGTGTGCCAATCAAAGACTCAGAACCGCACAGGCTGCCTGGGCGGATCCAGAGGGGGACAGGGGTCCGGACCCCCCTGAAAATCACAAAAATAGGATTTCCTAGCCATACTGGTCTGGATCCCCTGAAAAACCACAAAGCTACCAAGCCAGCATTCATTGTGGGTCAATATCGGCACGCCAGCGAAACGCCGTTTAAATGGCGTTTTGCTGGCGGTTCGGTGATGGTCCGCTTATGTGGTATTTTATCCTCTCCCCTCTAATAAAAAAGTCGCTTCAGGCGGGAAAAAACTAAAGACTCTGATCAGACTGTGTGGATGCGCAGACTGATTTGAATCTTCGCTGTACACACATGCCAACTTGTACCTTATGCTGGACACCGACCATTTTTATATATGGGCGGGCACTGGCGATAATATCTTTGGAAATAGGTAAGCAGTTAAACATTGTTATTTAAATGGCATCGTGAGTTCTTCATATGACACAACGTAGAAATTCGGGTCTGATCTTGGTCGAAACTGTTTGCTAATACTATATCTTCCTTGGTTTTATTGCTTGGCTTAATCTCCCGATTCCACACAGGCCCCGAATCCCACGATTTGCCACGAATTGACAAATATTTGGATTCGTGGCCGAATCGTACTCAGTTGGTGAAGATCTTAACTGATTCGCACAGTCCGTAGACAGTTCTTTCAATTCGTAGGCCTATCGGGAATTCGGCTCAAAAGTTTTGAACTGTTCAAAACTTTGGCCACGAATTCCCAGATTCGAAAAATCGTGCGTGGTTCGTACCAAATTCCTAGGGCATACTGATTCTTGGGCATCGTAACTGAATCGTAATCGATTTGGGTACGTTTTTGGGCGTTCGTAGCTACTCTTAGCTCATTCGTGGGGAATCGGGAGATTAAGCCAAGCAATAAAACCAAGGAAGATATAGTAGAGGGATTTTCCCTAAGATTAATTACCCCGTCACGCGCATGTGAGCAGTCCCAGAAGTTGAAACAGATTTGGCAGATTCTGTAGCACAATCAGGACCAGTCAGTAGCTCCTGGCTGGTGACTTTGCCAATGGCGAACTGCCATATTTTTCCAAGTCAATGAGTCATGCCAGGGCCTCTCAACGTGAATGTAATTGTTTTCTTCTAGCTATATAAGTAGCTGTTTTCAACACTCAAGTTGCAGGATCAATTCTACAGCTGCTTTACGAGGAACATTCATTTTGGAACTGATGCCCCTGAACCATGTATGGGCCTTTTTTATAACTATCGTAAGAGAAAATATCGCGAATCGTCGCGAATCGTCGCGGATTTCTGTAAATTCGTGCCGAATGCAGCGAATTCGTGCTGCATTCGGCATATTCTTAACTGATTCGTAATTGATTCCTTAACTTTCGTGCAGCATGTTCTAATGTTATTTTGCTAATCGTAATGAATTCTTGTGCGATTCCAGCCGATTTGAGCCGAGTCCCCCGAATATTCGTAATGACATCGTATCTGAATCGGGACTGACTCGTAGAACATCACGATTGGAAAAGATTATTAAATAAAACCTCACGAATCCCCCCCCCCCCCCCTCGAATCAATAAAAAAATCAATTCGTAGCTATTCGCGCGATTCGTGTCCTGTGTGGAATAGGGTAAGGCTATCAGCAGGCTGAACAGTCGCAAATTGAGGATAAAGTGTTTAAAGCAGGCCCAAACTGAATAACGGCTTATAGCCTCATTAAAGGACTCCAGCATACAGTTGAGGCCATGTATCAGATTGGGCTCTCTACTGCTAGCTATTAACGAATATTTTTTTTACGTTTTATCACTTTATTCTCCCCGTCATCTGACATACAGGGGGTCGGGGAGGGCCATCTCCCTGCATGCCTTACAAACTACAAATATGGTGTTCTGATGGTTGGTACTGGTACGCTTGCTCACTTCTTTCGTTCATCTATCATGCATTTTGAAAGCAATAACGAAACAGCTGCACTCATCCATGAAGGTGCCTTTTTCATTGCATTTTAGTTTTCTGATGGATTTTGTGCTAGTTTGGTAGTGGATCCTTGTAATGATTTGAAAAAGCTTTCAAATTACCACACTCAATTCAGCTATTAACGAATATAAGACTACAGTAAAGCCTGTGTAAAAAGGCCACTCTCAAAAAGACCAAAAATTGGTTTTCAAGACCGATTATCGCTTAATGCTGGTCATAAGTATTGCAGAATGCTCCCTTTGGAGCATTCTGCAATACTTTCGACCTTCATTAAGCTACCATTTGTCGTTAAGAACTTTGGTTTGTCCATTTTTGAGTGACCGTTTTACACAAGTTTTACTGTATTGTCCTTTTCTGGGATATATGCATTAAAAGAAAGTCTCCACTCTTTGCTAACAGAATCTTCCTTTAAAATTTAAAAAGAAAATGCCAGCTAACGTCCCTTAAATTGGAAATGGACTCACCTTACTGATAAGGGTGGGCAAGTCCATTTGGCCTAGATGCGACCCATTTATTAAGTAAGCCGAAATGAATTGCATATTGCAGGTGTGTTCTTACAAAATGAAATATGCTAGTAGCAGCCACACGAGATATATAGTACAATGCTTTATTTCTAATAAAATTCCATGCACATATTTTCCAATAAGATTCCATGCACATATTTTTCCAGTCTGTCGGGCGAGACTTTAAGCCATAGCCCTATCTCCTTATCTGTTGGTGTGACTTAAACCCCAAACAAATACAAATACATTACTCTTGAGAACACATTTCGTTATTGCAGTGCTCTATCTATAGGGTAACGTGGGTATATTCGGACAAGCAGCTCAATTCGGACAGCGACCTTGTTTGTTTTATACTTCAAATATTGGAATAAAAAATAGATTAACTAAGCAAACAGTGAAAATCCTGATGAGACGACTGATAAGGAGCCGTCTCATCTGGATTTACACTGTTTGCAAATGTGTCCGAATTTACCTGATGCCCGAATTTACCCGACTTTACCATACAAGTCTAAGGGATGGTCACCAAACATTTACTGACATAAATTTAGGATGTTTTGAGGGGTTGACAAACTAATGAACATACCCGGATGTTATACATACACGAGGATCCAGTACCAGCTATTTCCCCAGGATCTGGTCCACTGATGCAACTATCACATTTAGAACTGTCCACTGATCCTGAAATAGGCAAAAGAGATAGGGTAAAGTCAGGTAACTTCGGACACCAGGTAAATTCGGACACACATTTGCAAACAGTAGAAATCCAGATGAGACGGCTCTTGGCTCCTTATGAGCCGTCTCATCAGGATTTTCCCTGTTTGCAAAATTAATTTATTTTTTATTCAAATTATTGAAATATGAATTAAACAATGTCGCTGTCCGATTTACCTGATGTCCGGAGCTACCTGACTTTACCCTAATGCCATATTTGCCATTTAAGCATGTGCACTGTGTGTTTAGACACTATTTCCTTTATCATATCAGCTCTGTCTTGGAAATAATCAAAATAATTTATTGGTTCCCACCTGAAAAGCATCAATTCATTAACATGTGTCGAGATAGTTAGTCAATAATTTTAGCATTAACAAAACTTATCATTTTTATTATAATCTTTTAAGCAAAAAATGTTTTTTTTTCTTCTTTCTTTTTTGAATGGGGGGGCTACCATTAAGTATGATATTAGAGTACAATGTAGAGTGTTTTACTTTTTGTGATTTTTTTTTTCAGATAAAAACTGTTTGACAGGGTGTTGTCAAATATGACCCAGTAAACGTTGAACTGCCTGGGCCAATTCCTTGGAATCTCATCTCGGTTGTACATCGAAGATCTACTTTGAAAACATGATGCTGATGCTACATAACGCGCGACGCTGATGTCACAGAAACCATGCCAACACAATAACAAGTGTGATTGCAGCAAGACAAACAGTTATAAATAAAGTTTATGTTTTTCAACAAAATATCGCTATAGCGATATTTTATTGAAAAATACATAAAATTCATTTATTTTGCTGATAAAGCTTTTCGGGTATTCAGAAAATGCTACAGAACTAATTTTCCTTACGCCAGTTCAGGCTAACAAAATGGTGCTTATTTGTACATAGTACTACGCGTAATGCGCCTTACATACACCAGAGGCTTGATTCGATTCTCAAATTGTGCCAGACTTTCCCGATTGGATGTGGGTTCTGTAAACCTCTGACAAAAGAAATTATATGGAAAGTGCGTCTTGAATATAAGTGATGCCCAGAAAACTGCAGCATCCCTCATACTTAAGTTGAGATTTCAAGATAATGTAGAAAGTTCTGCATCGTGTACTACTGTACAGTAGTTCATTATGAGCCGCGACATAAGATTTCCAACAATTTGGTATGTGTGACCAGCAAAGCCTCTGATCAGCCTGCACATACGCGCAATCTGACCAAAGCCTAAGCTAATTGCTTGAATATTCTATAAGTGTTCAGCTACTGATTGAATAGCCTTTGGAGTTTCTAAGCTTAAAAGGAGGCTGTACATGCTTGTCTGAGTCTACACTTGTCAAAATACCATATTGTTGGAAATCACATGTTGCGGCTCATTTATTATTATTATTGTGACAGCGCCCACTGAAACAATTTTCGCATAAAAAATGAAAACGTTGCATTGACCACTATGTTGCTCCTGAGATATTTTAAAGCTGTTATCTGTATACTTGAATAAACTGCAAAGCTTGCTACAGATTGCAGTCATTTAGCATTTATGACATGCCGTGAGAAATCCTTTGTTTGCTCTCTGCTTAACACAAAGACACATAGTGCTCCACTGTGCGATAGCGCAGTTATCATGTCTTTAGATACAGTCACACACAAAAAAAAAGATATAGAAATTGAATATGTGTTGAACATACTTAGTCCAGCTATATATCACTGTAGTCATACCACTACGGCAATTTGGGTATCGTCACTAGTTCCGGTGTTAAGGTAACTTTCTCATCATGTTCAATTTCTTCAGTTAATCACAGATAAACGCCCCCAAATGCTTGGGTTCTGATTATTTTTTGTTCATCAAATTCACATTGTATCTTTTAGCTTTAAAATTATATGAAAACTTTAACGTTTGATGTCTAGGCATGAAATAGCTAATTACGGTTTCGTCATCGTAGACAATTAATCAATGACGATACCGTATTATTATGACGAAACCGTAATTGACATTTTTTTAATATAACTGTGAAAAAACACATTTAAAATCTGATTATATCTCCGTTTTGGCAAATCAACACAGAGGTTGTTAACTAGACGATGCAATCTCGAAGCAATCATATTAGAAAGTTCTCATTTTTGTCAGCCTTTATTCGAAGGTAATTTTACTATAACACCGGAGTGGGTGACGAGACCCAAATTGCCGTAGTGGAATGACTACAGTGTATATGGGCTATTACATGTAGTTGCTTTAGTTGACCCTAAGTGACCACAGTGTTGTTCAACGGGCCATACTTCAACAGTCAACTGTGGCCAAATATGGCCAATTACGTTCGACATACAGCCAAAACATGTTTGGTAGAAATTTTTTGAACATATTTAAATGATTAGACCACATTTGGCCAAACCATGGACACCTCGATGTTCCAACTACAATGTAAATTTATTATACAATAATTATGATTAACTACATTCTAAAATTTTGAGCCAGTGCATGAGATTTCTAACAATGTGGTATGTGCGACCAGCCTGCGCACAGGCGCAGTCTGATCAGAGCCTTTGCTTGTCGGTTGAATATTCTATGATTGTTAAGCTATTGACTGAACACCATTTGGAGTTTCGAAGCTTAAAAGGAGACTGCAGAGGCTCGTCCGAGTCTACACATGTCAAAATGCCACATTGTTGGAAATCTCATGCACTGGCTCAAATTTTGGCCTACCTTTGTTTACTGGTTTAAAATCCAGTAGAAATCCACTGTCTTCAAATGACCTATCAGAGCGAAACTTGATGTTCACATCATTGGATTGTGAGATATAGTCAAAGTGGTCCCAACCACAAAAGCGATTGATCACTGGATTAACTCCCTTATCAGTTATCTCTACATAATCCCACCTGAAATCATGGATTTTGTTTTTTGTTTGATTGATTTGGTTCTTTACGTCCCATCAACAATCTTTCAGTTAAACAGGGACGGGTCTTCCTGGGTTGAACCAGTACTAAGCTAGGATAAATGTGTCTTGCTCAAGGACCACAACGCAGTGACGCCGGTGAGGCTCGAACCCGCGGCCCCTCGGTCTCGAGTCAAGCACTCTACCAATGAGCCACTGCGCTCCCCCTGAAATCATTGAATGATAATAGAAGGATCACATGTAGTTTCATTTTTCATGGGTGAAATTTATAAATTTCCAAAATCCTGAACTTTCGAAACATCGACTTTAAAACTTGCTTTATGCCTACTAAATATTCACAATTTTAAGTTTAAATGGTCAATTGTCCTTTGACAGACTGAGCATAAATCAGAAAAGCTATTATGATCTCCCTAATTCAGCATTTTGAGGATGACTTTCCGTGGAAAGTCAGCCTCAAAATCCTGAATTCGGGAATAATCCTGAAAACTTTCACCCATGAAGTTTAAACTTAACATCTCCCTCGGGTTTCAAAATAAAGTGCAATAATTGGCTGCTTGCGGACACGTGTATATTTTTTTCTAAATAAAGCTAAATAAAACATGTGAATCACCAAGCGGGGCCTTATTTCGGTCCCAGCGCCATAATATGAACAGGATTGGAATAGTACCACTCGTTGATAGCAATGACCTAGGCTTAGTGGTTTCAGACAACAATATTGTATATGTCTTGTCTATATATATAAATAATCTGAAAAAAAAACTGATCCTTTAGAAATACAGAGAACCTACAACAGTTTGAAAGCAGCAGACTCGGTTTTACTGAGTGTGTCCTTAGAATAAATCAAAAGTTCTACGATTCTCACGCCCCCTAGCAACAGCTTAAGCGGTGTTCTGCTTTCAGCCCGAACCCAATATTCCTGAAGGACTAGATAATGGCGAGGAAATTTATGGTCCTGATGGGATATCTTGAACAAACTTGGTAGAGGTCTAATAGATGATGTAACATATAAGCACAATACACAATTATTGAAGATGATCATATAAGCATTATTCTTGTTGAAAATAGTAAGTGAGTATGATCAGGAAATACCATAATCACAAACCGTAGTCAAACCCATGGCACCATGAGGAAGAGCCACACAACCACCATGAGACAATTTAAGCAAAGCAACCAGCTCTCTCTTCGCCATCAAGATGATTGCAACACTAGAATGGACATAAAGTAACGTACAACAAAACATAGAACAATTACAGACTCCAAGAATGGGAGAAACAATAAACAAAAAGCCTGATCATAATACAGCCAATAGTTTATGGGGAGTTGACCTTTGAAGCAATTGTTGACGACGGTGACATAGGACGGACATCCAACGATTGCAACAGCTCCCCTTGAGCCTTTGGCTCAGGTGAGCTAAATGGAGGGGCGGCAAAGGGTAAAACTGCAAAATGTAGACAGTTAATGTATTGATGACCCTTTTAAAAGGCCACCATTAAGTTTGTGTTGGATATAACGGCACTGTGACATATTTCAGGCCATATCCAGTGCTGTCAGTCTTCCCATTTGCCAGTTCGGAGTGTACAGTGACTGAGTCTACTATTTCCTTAAATCAGCTTAAAGAGTACAATATAATATGTTCATGACAAAATCTAATCTAATAGGAATAAAGTGTCAGATATGGACCCTAAGCTTATAAACTTATAACTATCTGATGATTAATTTATCCTGCATATGCATGTTAAATGCTATTAATGAGCAAGATAAATTGAATTGAGTTGAGTATGAAATAAAAGTTTTATAATATTGGGGTCCAGATGTTTATAAGTATAATAAACTTAGTATAATACTTACATACAGTCAACACTTTCCTCAACAGCAAAATACTGCGACGACAGGATTATATATGTCCCATCAGCTGTTTTGATGTTCCATTCACATTCAAACAGTTGCCTGAAAAATAAACCTACCATTACCAACACTAAAAGGGGCTGACTACAATGAAACTATTTGGCCTGGGACAAGATTGGTCGGTTTATAAATTATTAGAGTCTACTTTCTATCCTCAAATTCCAAGGGACTGGGCAAAATATGTCGAGTTATCAGTAGTTCGAGGTGACCAAATCAGGACGTAGTAGCTACCATTTTGGGGCGAAATAAATCACGTTCAACTGAGCACTGAGTGAATGGTGAGTGAATGGTAAATTGCACGACCAGGCTGTCTGTACTGTAAGTGCATATAATCGGACGACATACTTGAGCCGCGACATGTGATTTCCAACAACGTGGTATTTTGACAAGTTTAGATTCAGACGAGCATATGCAGCCTCCTTTTAAGCTAAGAAACTTCAAATAGTATTCGGTCAGTAGCCAAAGAGTCATAGAATATTCAAGCGACTAGCAAAAGCCCTGATCTGACCTAGCTTATGCGCAGGCTTGTCTGAGCCTTTGCTCGTTGCACATACCACATTGTTGGAAATTTCATTTTGCGGCTCAATCAATGTTTCACTAGAGAACAGGATCTGCTCAATGCCAATGCCAGTGTATGTAAGAATTTCATTTTCTGCTAGTGTGCCCTCGCTATAATGATGTAAGAAAGACGTTTTACGAAGTAACGTTTGACCATATGCAGCGAAATCTATTTCTATTCCTATTTCTATTGTGTCTTCAAATTCACAAACAGTTCTTCTTAAGTTGTCAAATTCATTAAGTCAGCAAACACCTTGAGAAGCTGTCTCTTGAATAAAAATGTAGTTATTTACTTACTCTCAAATGTCACGGATGGTTGCTTAAGTCATTTAATGTTGCTGACGTGCTAATGCATTTTGTATTGTATTCGTGTATGTAAAATGTGTTTAAATTATAGACTGGTCGTTTTTTATAAAGAGTTTATTTTGATTCGACTCCGTCGATATCTTGTTGCTAGTAACTTGGCCCCACTGTCGCATAATTGGCCAGAGATCTGCAAACACCTTGAGATCTCAAGCTCTTGAAGACTTAGCTGTCTCTTGAACAAAAATGTAGTTATTATGTCACGGATGGTTGCTTCAGTCATTTAATGTTGTTGACGTGCTAATGCATTTTGTATTGTACGAGGGCTGTTCAAATATGAATGCAAGTAGCTTCATAACTTTCTTCACATATATGCTACGGCAAAATGTCATACCTTTCTGGAAAGAACTATTTATCGCCTTTAAAATGGCACCAACATAAAGAAACACTCACCATATTTCTCGAGTTACAGACCTTATATAAAGGCCATTCCTGTATACTGAAGTTTTTCTGAAGCAAATTGCAATGCACGTTTTGGTACATGTGCGGATATAGTGTCATATCTTTGTAAGTTTTAGACAAAATGGCACCAAATTTTAGATGCAAGATTAAGTAGCAATCCAAAAGATACTTGCAGGATAAAGTCTATATAATCCTGTTTAAATCTCGAGTAAACAGGCACGTTTGTGACGTCATTAATTTTAAGATAAACGTCATTTTGAGTTATCCACTGGTGATGTAATAATGAACATCGCTGTGTTGTTTTCTTTGCGTTTTGCTGAAAACCTGCTAAATATGTCATAAGGGAATTTTAGAAATCCACCGTCCTCTATTTACAGAGTAATCACATTTTATGTCATTTTTCAAGCATTTTTCTGCTTCTAAATGACTTGTTTACATTAATTAAAATATGTTAAATCTGTCTAGTACTCAAGACCAGGTGAGTAATTTTATTGTAAATAATGCCTATAGTGGTCAAACTTAAAGTTTACGTTCAAATTTAGAATAAAGCCGCAATGTTATGACAAAAAAAAATAAAGTATAAGTTCTATAACCCCCTCACCTAAGGCATTTTGACTTAATAAAAATGCTTTTCAGCGTTTAAAAATTACCCACTATTCATCAATAATTTGTAGCAACAACTTAGTATGAGTGATCAACATATTGTCATTTAGTTAAAACTAGTTTAAATGTTGCTTCGTGCATTTTGTTAGAGATACGTTTAACTGAAAACTGAAAGGTGGTGTTTCGTTTACCATTTATTTGCAAACATAAGGAGACTTTAGGGAAAACTATTCGTTGTAATTTAACACAAGCATGTCGGATTTCTGCAATTTTCACAGAATCATTATGTAAGAATATGGGAATACTTCCTTAAAAATTTCAAGAAATTTCACCAGTTTATCGATGAATTATACGCTCGTCTATATCATTGGTATATGTTCGAAGCATTGAGTTTGTTAGTATACTAACGTGACCCTTATTCAAAGGGCTATAGCTCGATAAGTATAGTGTATTTTACTTTAAGTCTGGTGCCAGTTTAAAGGTGACATATAGTCCTTTATAGAAACGTTTATCATTTTGTTGTAGCGTATATGTGAAGAAAGTTATGAAGCTACTTGCATTCATATTTGAACAGCCCTCGTATTCGTGTATGTAAAATGTGTTTTAATACTAGACTGGAGAGAAGTTTATTTTGATTCGACTCCGTCGATATCTTGTTGCTAGGAACTTGGCCCCACTGTCGCATAATTGGCCAGAGATCACATAGCCCTGTAACGTTAACCTCCCCCCCCCCCCCCCCCCAAAAAAAAAAAAAAAAAGAACGCTTGTATTTCTCCAGGAACTTGATCAACAGTGGTTTTTCGGGAGGAATAGCAGCCAATTCTGAGAGCAGAAATACGCCAGATCATCTTAGGTATGCCTGACAGATGTCGTACAAGGGTTGCTGCACGTAGAGGTCGCTACCGATATTGACTAGGCTCAATTTAGGTAAAAAAAAAAGAATTAAATATAAGGGTTCCCTTATTTTGGGGATTTGGCTGCATTCGCCTAAAATGAGATAATATTTTGCTTCGCCTGAGATATGAGCTTCAGGCTCGTCGGGGTTTCCAACCAACAAGTTTAACAACAAGTTTTTTATTTACTCCAGGCCCATTGCGGGCATAAGAGCTAAAATGGAACATGCAACAACATATTTACAAACATCAAAATGGCATGTGAACAATATATTTATGCACTTAGGTTTTAGATATCACACAGATCAGCGGGCGTAATATCAATTACGCACACTTATCCAGAGGTCTGGTACAGTGCTGACCCGACAGGCCTACTCCCACAGAAACAGTCCTGTCCAGGTCTACACAGCCTCCAGACCTATCAATCCAAACACTAAGTGCAATTACTGTATGAAAAAGATTAAAATTTAGAACAGAAAAAGAAAACTGCATGTTATACGTTTTTCAAATGGAAGATGACCAAGAAAGACAAAGCCATAGCGGTGAATCACGTGACTTAAGAGGATTAAACATGGCGGATTCTTGTCAAAACCCCTCGATT